>CM064864.1:44860066-47260066 GCA_032719365.1 Prinsepia uniflora
TATGCATTTAAAGTAAAATGCTTGATCTTCCAAGATGCAAAAAAACTAGTTGATTACGGTGCTAGTGAACTGAGTTCCATTGTCTATTAGAATGACCTTGGGAAGTCCAAATCGACAAATAATCTGGCTTCAAATGAATTTTTGAACATCAGCCTGAGTTATGGTGGCCAAGGCCTTCGCTTCCACCTATTTGGTGAAGTAGTCAGTGGCAACAATCAAATACTTTTTGCTTGGGACTGGTGTGCTTGGAAGTGGTCCCACGATATCAATTCCCCATTGCATGAATGGCCAAGGGCTTGTCTGTGCATGCAACTCTTCTGGTGGCGCCAATTGGTTAGGCTTGAACCTTTGACATTTGTTGCATTTCTGGGCATACTGCAGAGCTTCTTGGCGTAGAGTTGGCTAGTAAAATCCTGCACTAAGGGTCTTTTAAGAAAGCGATCTTCCACCAGAATGATTCCCACAATGTCCTTCATGAATCTCAGCCAAGATTTTCAATGTTTCAGGATGCTTCAAGCATAGCAGGTTTGGTCGAGTGAAACTTTTTCGAAAAAGTTGACCTTTGTTGACATAGTACCGTGCAGCCTTCATCTGGATTTTACGAGCCTCTAATCGTCCATCAAGTAATGTGCCATGCTCCAAGTAGTTGATAAAAGGGTCCTACCAACTCGGAGATGAATCAATTTGTCTTACTTCAATCTCCTTAACATCAATGCTTCACTACTCGAGATACTCAATTGGGATTGAGCGCTTGAATCGATAGTCAAGCGATGACACTAGATTGGCTAATACATCTGCTTGTGCATTTTCGGCTTGGGGAAGTTGATAAAAAGTGAAGACCGAGAAAAAAGCAAGCATTTCCTGGACCTTGTTGTTATATCTGAGCATCCTTGCATCACGCGCAGCATATTCACCGATCGATTGGTTAGTGATCAGTTGTGAATTTGAATGAATAATGAGTTTTTTGACGCCCAACTCCTTGGCAAGTGTGAGCCCGCAAATCAAAGCTTCATACTCCGCTTCATTTTTAGAGGCTTTGAATCCAAAGTGTACTGCTTGCTCCATTATTGAGCCATCAAGAGTGATGAGGACAATCCCTGCTTCTGCCCCCCTCTGATTCGAGGAACCATCAACAAAGAGCTTCCATAGGAGATTGGAAGTTGAGGGTTGCATAGAAGAGGAATTGCCGCCCTGATCTTATGATATGGAATGCCAGCAGCCCTGGGGGGGTTTTCCAAGCTTATTGCCATTGCTTCCTTCCAGTGATGCTGGTGTGAACTCCACAACAAAATCCGCTAAGGCTTGGCCTTTGACAGCTGTTCTTGGGTGATAGAGCAAATCATGCTGACTCAACTCTATGACCCATTTCATTACTCATGTTGATGCATCGAGTGCATGAAGTAACGAAAGAAGTGGATATTCTGTCATGACGATTACTCGATGAGCTTGAAAGTAAGGCCTCAACTTCTTTGTGGTAGCCAGTAATGCCAAAATCAGCTTTTCGAATTTCGGATATCGTGTCTCAACATCAAGGAGGGCTTTTGATGTGTAGAATACAGGAAGTTGAATCCCATTCTTTTCCTGGATAAGTGCAGAGCTTACGGCAATATCAGAGACCCCTAGATATAGGAACAGGTCCTCGTTATCTTTGGGTTTTGATAGTAGCGGTGGAGACGTCAAGTAGGCCTTGAGATCTACATCAGAGACCCCCAGATATAGGAACAGGTCCTCGTTATCTTTAGGTTTTGATAGTAGCAGTGGAGACGTCAAGTAGGCCTTGAGATCTTGAAACGATTTCTCACAACCTTCATCCCACTTATCTCTGGTTGCCTTCTTTACCACTTGGAAAAAAGGTCGGCACCGGTCAGTTGACTTGGATAAGATCTTGTTCAATGCTGCAGCTCGTCCAGTGAGACTTTGAATCTCTTTCAGATTTGATGGAGACTTCATCTCGATAATTTCCTTGATTTTCTTTGGATTTGCTTCGATCCTACTCTGAGTCACAAGGTAACCCAAGAACTTCCCTGCTGATACCCTGAAAGTACACTTCAGAGGGTTGAGCTTCATTTTGTACTTCTTTAGCAAGTTGAAGGTCTCTCGCAGGTTGGTGATATGATCCCTTCGTTTTTCTAATTTGACCATGATGTCATCCAAATAGACCTCCATGGTTTTGCCGTTGAGATATTTGAATATTCGATTAACAAGTCTCTGGTACGTCGCACCCGCATTCTTGAGGCCAAACGACATGACTTGTAGCAGTACACACCTCAGTCGAAGACGAAGACAGTTTTGTCCTTGTCTTTTTCATGCATGAAAATCTGATTATAGCCCGAGTATGCGTCTAGGAAGCTTAGGAGCTCATTTCTTGCAGTAGAGTCCACTAAGAGATCAATTTTGGGCAGGGAATAATTATCCTTTGGGCACGCAAGATTGAGATCGGTGTAATCAACACAAACTCTCCATCGTCCTGCTTCCTTCTTCTTGACAAGTACGAAGTTTGCTAGCCATTAAGAGTGCGGAAATTCTTCAATGGATCCATCAATGAGTAACTTGTCAATCTCCTCTTGGATGATAGCAATTTTCTCGGGGGAAAATTGCGTCTTTTTTGCTTGACTGGCTTGTGGTTTGGATTGACATGCAGCTTGTGGCAAACGATGGTAGGATCAATCCCCGACATGTCAGACAGAGACCAAGCAAAAACTTCTTTCTCCTCACGCAAGAAAGCTATGAGTTCTTCTTTTTTCTGTGTCACTCAATCGAGCACCAATGCGAGCTTGTCGCTCAGGATATTGAGGGGCAAGTTGAATGAGGGTGACGTTATCCTCTGGTTGCCATCCTTCCAGAGTTGGTGGTTCCACATGAATGGCAGGATCTTGACTCGTGATTAGTTGCTATTTGGGAGACGAAGAAGAAAACTTTCCCCTAGTAGATGATCCTATTTGGGTAACAAACTTAGCCTCCTTGACCTCCTTCAGCCCTTCTGTGAAGCAACGCTGAGCCATCGCCTGGTCGCCTTTGATCTCCCCCACTCCACCTCCAGGGATAAGGAATCGAATCTTCTGGTATAGGCTTGACATGGTTGCGAGGATTTTGTGAAGCCATGGCCTTCCCAAAATTCCATTGTATGGAGAGTACTCGTGACACGACCCATCCCAATCCCCCCGGGATTACCATGGAATATGTCATGCTCCCGTCTGACATGAGGTGTCAGATAATGGATAACCTGTTGCCACTGCCCAACCGGGCTTCCAGAGTGCATAAGGATCGATGGAGGAGGTGTATGATGCTCAAGTCTCTGCTGCAGTCGCATTCTGGAATCAACCTAAAGGGCATTAAAACAAAAGCTGTGAGTGGACGAAAATAAACAAGTCTAGTTAAAACATTTATAAGACATTTATGCCCCCCCAGTAAAAGCATATGCATGCACCATCATTTAAAATCATATATCATATAATATGAACCATAAACATAATTTTAGCCACTGCACCATACACTCTAATCCGACATCCCTGATGTCTGACGTCCCTGACGTCAATAAGGTCACAATCACAAG
Source organism: Prinsepia uniflora (assembly GCA_032719365.1). NCBI lineage: Eukaryota > Viridiplantae > Streptophyta > Magnoliopsida > Rosales > Rosaceae > Prinsepia > Prinsepia uniflora. Next base: position 44,863,620 of record CM064864.1, read on the forward strand.
GCTACGCGTGCCACTCGGGTCTCAATTTCCGAGTTCAATCCCCGAACCCTGTTCGGGTACAGCATCCCCGATGCTTAGCGTCATAGACGCTGGACGTACTAGACGTCCGTGACCTCTCCGGGGTACCTCATCCGGAGGAGACAATATAATATGGAAGGATCTATACAGTGCAGTACCAAATACATTTTATTGATATCCAAATACAAAGCATATATATATACATAGATAAAATCCAAACCAATCTTTAAGTTTCATCAGACGGGTCTCAAGCCCAAATACCATGAAACGTACCATAACCATAATTTCAATATCATCAAAACCATTATAAGTCCAAATAGTTGATTTAAATCCAAAATCATTTATTCGATTCCATTTTAGGGTCCCCGACCCGAATCACATGAATAAATCAACTGGGCCCCTGGCCTGATTTCATAAGTTAACTGGCCCCTGGCCTGAATTCATAAGTCCACTGGGCCCCCGGCCCGAATTCACAAGTTAACTGGGCCCCTGGCCCGATTCATAAGTTAACTGGGCCTCTGGCCCGATTCATAAGCTAACTAGGCCCCTGACCCGATTCATAAGTTAACTGGGCCCCTGGCCCGATTTTACTTTATCAAATCCGTAACTGTTTCATGAAATCATATCCAACCACATTTATGGAAATCGGTGCAAATCCAGAAAACCTTGGTTTACATGCAAATACGTAAATCACCTCGAAATGCGTGAAATCATTTAAATTCACCGATATCCAAAGTAAATCATTTAATCACAATTATAAACATCATGAAACAGTTATGCATGCATCGAATTTATAAAACCAATGTCCACTCACAGACCGTTTAACCGAGTGACGCAATACGCGTGCCATAGGCCTTCCCGGGCCACACCACTATCACCGGGACTCCCAATCCTGTTCAAATCACATTAGAGGATTACTAACCTCCACATTAACATCCTATTCAAGTCCCGTAATTTTCTCAAATTTTTAAGTATTTTTAAACTGGATTTAAAACCTTCGGACATCCCGAACAATATCGAAACGGGATCCGATCGACACGAAACCAACGCCAAACTGTTCGTTACATTGTATAGGATAAATTTATGTTGACCTCACCTCGAGATTTGTGGCCACGCGCCGTCACGCGCCGCCGTGAGTGGCTGCGCGTGAAAGCCACGCGCCTGCTACAGTGACTGCTACAGTGTTCCTTCTTCACCCGTTTGTCTGGTAAACGGGTTGAAAAACCCGCGATAGGACCCGGTTCAATCACACCCAATTCGACATCAATTCAATCCGTTCTTGATCCTAAAACAATCATTAACCAAACAATTTCAGTTCTGTGACATCGATTAACATCAACCAATCCATAATCGTGCTACCAACCCGTGATCACCCAAAACGGGTCGATCACCAAAACTCCACAAATCCTCAACAATTGTCAAATTAACTTCACAGGAAGCTTATTAGGATTAGAACGAACCAATTCGAATGATTAATTAAACACGACGTTACCTCAATCACCACGACTCAAGCTCGGATTTTCCGGCCGTCCACCGCGTCCGTCCACGGCCCTAGAAGCCTCAAAGCTTGCCACATTTGATCTGGATCGACTCGTTGAGGTTCCAGGAAGCTCAATCAATCATCAATTAGGCTTGGGCTGGCCTAAAACTAGAAGTTCGAATTTGAATTTCACAAAAACCAGTTTCGGGTTTTTGAACCTTCCTCCACCATTTTCACTCCATTTTTCCATCTCTCAATCTCAGAGAACCACTCTCGACTCACTCTCCATTCTTTTAATTCAATTTAGCTGTTAAAGGCGTCCCAAAGTGGCCCACAATCCACAGTGTAAAGCTCCCCTGCATTGACCCGAAACCATTAAAAATCAGTGCCCATGTTCTCGTGAGTGATTGCCAGCACAATACATGTGCAATCACAAAGCAAAGCTGCCCCAAATCAGTCATTTAATGGATAAACAATCCATGGGATCGATCGCACAAACCTCCCACTTCACGGCCATTTCAAACAAACAGTGCCCCTGTGTGAAATTACAATTCTGCCCTTGTGTAGAAAATTACTAAAATGCCCCTCACGCATCCTAACCCGTAACTCGGTCATACGGACTCCGATTGATGCGTGCCGCCTGTCTACGGACTCAGAGCATCGAGACCCCCCTAACGGTCCTCGGTCCTCGGCCATCGAACCTCCCGATCAAAAAGTCAACATTTCCCCTTATATCGTCCAAATTACGAAAACGCCCTTGAACTTCTGTACGTCATAACTTTCACCACGAACATCGGAATCGAACATGCCACCTGTCTATGACCTCGTGACGTCCCGAACTACGTCACGGTCATTGGTCAAAGTCCGTTTGAACATCCGAATTAAAAGTCAATGTTTTGCCCACGCCTAGGGGCAAAACGGTCATTTTGCACAATTCGTCCGAAATCACCCAACTAATCCCAGATTAGTAAATCACAATTAAATATTATTGAATTCCGATATTCGGGACGGGTCGTTACAACCTTCCCTCCTTAAAGAATTTCGTCCTCAAAATTACCAACAACCTTATTCCACAACCACCTTGTGGAAAATATTTCGACCTCACATCTGTGTACACCTGTACACCTACTTACTGGAACAACACCAGTCTCGTCTGTACCCAGACATCCCATCATAGTCATACGTCATAACAACAACACGCGACCACCTCGAGTGAACATAATCACCTGATCCGCGATAAAATCGCCTAACCACTAAACTGACTCCTTCAACTAGACGGTTCCCTTCCATTGCCAAAATATCCTTACATTTGCTCCCATTGGGAGTCACCAAATCTCATTTGTCAGTCCACGCTGACACCACCAGTCAAACTGTCACCACTAAGCTTTACCACCTTGGTAAAGCCCCAACCATCAGCCAGTCAGTGACAACACCACGCACTACATCACTCTCGATGTAGCGTAAGATCAACCACATGATCTCAATTCGCAGGGCAAGCCCAATCCTGTGACACATATAAATCTCAATGTCCATAATCGTCGACTCCGTCAGCGAACCAAGACGCTGGAAACATCACGGTGAGAAAACATCACACAAGGCTATTCGTGGTTACTCAGACCACCAATTCACTCATCCTGAGTGTACGTATACCGTCAACTTACTCCATCAAGTGGTGTAACTAGAACACATTGAATACCAGCCCAGCAGTGATCACACATCTCAATACTAGGGTTCCACTAGCCAACCATGGCTAAGAGCACCTGCTCATACAATCACTGAACCCGACAAAATCACTCTGCACAGCGCACAGTATCCAATGTCCAGTCCACAACACAGCCAAACAAATGATATCGGAACCAAGCCGATTACCAGCACGTTTAATCACACACCACGGGTACATCCCATGTACCGCCATTAGGCACCACTCAGCCTAACCAGTATCAATCCTCGTACAACGTACCCTGTACGTACATCAATCCATCAATCTGCCTATAACCACCCAGGTCATAGCCAAACACGTTCCAATAATGAAGTACCTTTGCCCAAACCAACATGAGACAAAACGAACTTCACCCATCATCCTGTTTCAATTTCGGATCCGAATCCGCGATCTCGTAAGAAATCCCGAATCCGAACCCAAACATCATATTTTTATTCCATGTCCAAATCCGAATCCGAAATCATTATTCCGTAAGCTAGCATTGGAATAATCATTCCGTACCCAAATCCAATAATCCATTTTCGAGCTTCGCAATCGAATCCTGAATCGTCACCCAGAAATTCGATTCCAAAACCCAAAATCTCGTTTACGTCTACTTGAGACGTACCAAAATCGAACCTATCGGTTACCTGTCCAAAACACTCGATTGACTCCATAGGGAAGCCAATCCCAATATCCACACGTCAAAGGTTGACAAAATCCGACCACTTCGGAAACCTACTCAACCGAGTAACAACCCATATGGACTCCACTCCGAAAAGAAGTTCAGTCCCGTCATTTACGACTCACATACCAAGGTAAGAGTGATAAACTCTCATCCAATCTGGATCATCACGATCACGATCCAGATCCATCGCTACGTCATCCGACAAGTAACATCACGATCCTAGATCGTCACCATGCCCAAAGTCGACAACATCACCAATCAGATCCGCCTAGGATCCACAAATGCCCACATAGCTAACAATCCATCTGAAAGCTGATAGGAGGGTCTTACACCCTCATTTGAATCCTTCGTCAAAATTCCCCTTGGTGGAATGACGACCTCGCATTTCACCACCAAATCCAAAATCGTACACAACTTCTTGTGTCCAATGACCCCAAGCCAAACATGGGTCCACCCACCAATACACGCTCAACGTACTGGTGACAACAATCATCATCTGCCACGGCAGGAATTAAGGAGTCAACCCCAAAGACTTCGGAATACCAATCACCGATGTGGGAACGAGCACTCCTCTCGTCTCCCAATCACAACTCTCCCCGATCGGGAGTTCCAACCATGTTGGAAACAGACATGCTCCCAATGAGATGTCAAGTCCAACCACTGGACTGCCCACGTCCATACCTCACTTGGACCACCACGTGTCCAAAATCAATTCATTACTCGGACCTCACGTCCGTCAATAATCATGTCCGCACACACCCCGATTCCGAACGGAATATCCATAACTTTTCCTGGATGTGCATACCATACTGCCTTCGTCTCACATCTCAACCTTTACAGGTTCAATCCTCAGGTTCCAAGTGATTCACAATCACAAAATCACACCTCAATACCACGAATGGTTTCCCCGACTTTTCCAATTTCAATAATTTCCTTGTACTCTCTGGGAATATAAGAAGTATACCATCATACCAATCTCGGAGTTGACAACAACTCCCCAAATCCACCAATTCTCATGACATAGGGAACATCATCCCTAGATTCCTCAAGTTTCAATCATACCATTTTATCCGTTCATCACTTGTCATCATATATCTGTTAGGACTTATCCAAACACATCACGACCTCCACTAGATCCCATCCAGTCCAAGACTCAACCACCACTGAGTCGCAGATACCAATCATCTGTCCATCATGACAGAGTCACACCCCAACTGGTGGCTCATCGTCATCACAATCACTGACACCAGCACCAGCGCTAGTACCAGCACCAGCGCACTATTATCAACACTAGTATCAGCACACAGGCATCCATACTAGTATTGGCATAAAAGCACCAACATACCAACATCCATACATAGCACACTTGTGTGCAAAGTTGTTACCCTGGATCTCCGTTCATTCCGAACGACGATCCCGTAACAGCACTCGTACCCCACGACTATGGGTACCTCCAATTTTTGCCATCGGCACATCAGGATAATGAATGTTCCCTGAACGTCCCCTGATCCCCAAGTGTTAAAACCACACTAAATACCCTCGATAACCAATTATCTCGACACAACTGTCGATCAACAGTCGTCGCTGTCAAGATCCGTATCCACACATCACACTAATATTCGATCCAACACAGGATTCCATATTTTATCTCATAACCGTATCCGTAGATCGAAACCCATAAGACTCACTAGAGTCATCCACATGGTCATCCACGACCTCAGCCGCTCGTCGCAGCACAAGTTCTCATTTAAAGTTCACTTTCCTGTCCATCAATTTAGGGTTCCAAAATCACACCCTAGGCTCCCACTGAACCCAACTGCCCTCTGCAGTAAAATCCACAACCTGACCGACTCCGCGGTCCTGGCCTCGTATAGACGTCAAATCCAATCCAATCGTCAACTCAACGTGGGATCCACCACGAAGGTCATCGGCTAACTCTGATGCACCAACACCCCGTACACTAGCCAACACTACCAGGGTCCATAATTTAGACCATTACTCAACTGAGTTTCGTATTTCCAATTCATTATTCAAATGGGGTTCCCTAAACCTAGCTGTGCCCAGTGGCACAACCATCCATCGTCACATGACTGAACTGACGGTCCCGCATTACCAGTTAATCGTATAAAACCCCACTTGGGTTGAATCGCATCATTGCACGGCGTATCGGGCCAAACACACCCAATCCACCATACAAACCCAAAACTATCTATCAGGTTGACAACGGAACTGCAGCCCAAAGAGACATCACACCCTCGACCTTCGCGCACAAAAGAGCAAAACCTGCTTTGATACCACTTGACACGACCCATCCCAATCCCCCCGGGATTACCATGGAATATGTCATGCTCCCGTCTGACATGAGGTGTCAGACAAGGGATAACCTGTTGCCATTGCCCAACCGGGCTTCCAGAGTGCATAAGGATCGATGGAGGAGGTGTATGATGCTCAAGTCTCTGCTGCAGTCGCATCCGGAATCAACCTGAAGGGCATTAAAACAAAAGCTGTGAGTGGACGAAAATAAGCAAGTCTGGTTAAAACATTTATAAGACATTTATGCCCCCCAGTAAAAGCATATGCATGCACCATCATTTAAAATCATATATCATATAATATGAACCATAAACATAATTTTAGCCACTGCACCATACACTCCAATCCGACATCCCTGATGTCTGACGTCCCTGACGTCAATAAGGTCACAATCACAAGGCTACGCATGCCACTCGGGTCTCAATTTTCGAGTTCAATCCCCGAACCCCGTTCGGGTACAGCATCCCCGATGCTTAGCGTCATAGATGCTGGACGTACTAGACGTCCGTGACCTCTCCGGGGTACCTCATCCGGAGGAGACAATATAATATGGAAGGATCTATAGAGTGTAGTACCAAATACATTTTATTGATATCCAAATGCAAAGCATATATATATACATAGATAAAATCCAAACCAATCTTTAAGTTTCATCAGACGGGTCTCAAGCCCAAATACCGTGAAACGTGCCATAACCATAATTTCAATATCATCAAAACCATTATAAGTCCAAATAGTTGATTTAAATCCAAAATCATTTATTCGATTCCATTTTAGGGTCCCCGACCCGAATCACATGAATAAATCAACTGGGCCCCTAGCCTGATTTCATAAGTTAACTGGCCCTTGGCCTGAATTCATAAGTCCACTGGGCCCCCGGCCCGAATTCACAAGTTAACTGGGCCCCTGGCCCGATTCATAAGTTAACTGGGCCACTGGCCCGATTCATAAGTTAACTGGGCCCCTGGCCCGATTTTACTTTATCAAATCCGTAACCGTTTCATGAAATCATATCCAACCACATTTATGGAAATCGGTGCAAATCCAGAAAACCTTGGTTTACGTGCAAATACGTAAAGCACCTCGAAATGCGTGAAATCATTTAAATTCACCGATATCCAAAGTAAATCATTTAATCACAATTATAAACATCATGAAACAGTTATGCATGCATCGAATTTATAAAACCAATGTCCACTCACAGACCCTTTAACCGAGTGACGCAATACGCGTGCCATAGGCCTTCCCGGGCCACACCACTATCACCGGGACTCCCAATCCTGTTCAAATCACATTAGAGGATTACTAACCTCCACATTAACATCCTATTCAAGTCCTGTAATTTTTCCGAATTTTTAAGTATTTTTAAACTGGATTTAAAACCTTCGGACATCCCGAACAATATCGAAACGGGATCCGATCGACACAAAACCAACGCCAAAATGTTCGTTACATTGTATAGGATAAAAGGCATGTTGACCTCACCTCGAGATTTGTGCCCACGCGCCTGCTACAGTGACTGCTACAGTGTTCCTTCTTCACCCGTTTGTCTGGTAAACGAGTTGAAAAACCCGCGATAGGACCCTGTTCAATCACACCCAATTAGACATCAATTCAATCCGTTCTTGATCCTAAGACAATCATTAACCAAACAATTTCAGTTCTGTGACATCGATTAACATCAACCAATCCATAATCGTGCCACCAACCCGTGATCACCCAAAACGGGTCGATCACCAAAACTTCACAAATCCTCAACCATTGTCAAATTAACTTCACAGGAAGCTTATTAGGATTAAAACGAACCAATTCGAATGATTAATTAAACACGACGTTACCTCAATCACCACGACTCAAGCTCGGATTTTCCGGCCATCCACCGCGGCCGTCCACGGCCCTAGAAGCCTCAAAGCTTGCGAAATTTGATCTGGATCGACTCGTTGAGGTTCCAGGAAGCTCAATCAATCATCAATTAGGCTTGGGCTGGCCTAAAACTAGAAGTTCAAATTTGAATTTCAAAAAAACTAGTTTCGGGTTTTTGAACCTTCCTCCACCATTTTCACTCCATTTTCCATCTCTCAATCTCAGAGAACCACTCTCGACTCACTCTCCATTATTTTAATTCAATTTAGCTGTTAAAGGCGTCCCAAAGTAGCCCACAATCCACAGTGTAAAGCTCCCCTGCATTGACCCGAAACCATTAAAAATCAGTGCCCATGTTCTCGTGAGTGATTGCCAGCACAATACATGTGCAATCACAATCCAAAGCTGCCCCAAATCAGTCATTTAATGGATAAACAATCCATGGGATTGATCGCACAAACCTCCCACTTCACGGCCATTTCAAACAAACAGTGCCCTCGTGTGAAATTACAATTATGCCCTTGTGCAGAAAATTACCAAAATGCCCCTCACACATCCTGACCTGTAACTCGGTCGTACGGACTCCGATTGATGCGTGTCGCCTGTCTACGGACTCAGAGCATCGAGACCATCCTAACGGTCCTCGGTCCTCGGCCATCGGACCTCCCAATCAAAAAGTCAACATTTCCCCTTATATCGTCCAAATTACGAAAACGCGCTTGAACTTCCGTACGTCATAACTTTCACCACGAACATCGGAATCGAACGTGCCACCTGTCTATGAACTCGTGACGTCCCGTGACAGGACCCATCCCAATCCCCCCGGGATTAGTGCGGGATGACCCTGCTCCCGTCTGACACGAAGTGTCAAACAAGGGATATTTATGACCTTTGCCCTCCCGGGCCATCAGAGTTCGCCAGGATCCGGAGGAGGTACGTGATATCTCGGTCTCTGCTATAGTCCACATCCGATGTCAACCTGAAGGGCAGTCAAAACATTAAAAACTGTGAGTGGACAAAACAAAAGTTTATAAAAACATTTCATAAGACATTTGTACCCTCCACTAAAAAGCATGCATGCATTGGAAAACCATTTAACCAAAAAAACCATACGTGGGAACTAAGCCCAAATCAGATATAAACCAAGGTCGAAAGGACCACAATGAAAACGACCATCCATAAGGGACTCGGCCCCAAACCATAAAGAAACCAAGTACACGAGCCACTACTCAAATCCTGTGCACACCTGTGCACACCACATATCATATATCATATTTATATCACATACATATATAAGTCACACAACCAATCCTGTCACGGTATCCAAAGCTACGCGCGTGCTACCCGGGTCTCAATCCGCGTCTTCTCAAAGTCAAGGTCAATGTCCGCAGACCACTAATCCTACTCGAGGTAATAGTAACCATAGCCTTCCTGAGAGTAAGGAACCCCAACTGGGGAATGACTCCACTCAGTCGGTGCTCCGTGACTACTCCGGGGTCCACCCAGGCCAACGACCCTCCCCGGAGGAGATAGTAGAACATGTAAAGGAAGGTAGATGAACATATATATACATAACATAGACCTTCATGACCGGTTCCCCTGAACCGTCATGATCCATAATATCCATAACCAAGGTAACATGCCGGTTCCCATAAACCGTCATGTACCGTAATAACATAACCAGGTAACATGTCGGTTCCCATAAACCGTCATGTACCGTAATAACCAACAAGGGTTCATGCCGGTTCCCATAAACCGTCATGAACCTGGGAATCCATTTAAGGTTCCCTGACCTGAAATCAAAACCGTAAAGTGACTGGGTCTCGTGCTCGAACATAGGGCATCAGCTGGCACCGAGCCCGGAATCTGAGGTCATATGCCCGAGACAAAACCAAATGGGTCTCATACCCAAGTTTATCCTTTTAGAAATCCAAAGTCATTTCATTAAGACCAATAAAGAAATACAGACCCGTATAAGCACCGTATAAGGCCGAAACCTCGAAATACGTGCTTATACGCAACCACATACAGATGCACCCATGGCATCATCAAACAAGTAATAAAACATATAATAAACATTTATGCATGCACCAATTTAGAAAACAAAGTCCACTCACAGACCGTCCGAGCTGCCGCCTCGATTTGCGTGCCATACGGCTCCCCGAGCCGATCACCATCACCGGGACTCCCAAACCTATCCAAATCGTAATAGAAGGTTACTAACTACTTAATTAACCTCCTACCAAAGCCCCGTAATTTTCTGATATTTTTAACTATTTTTAAAACCGAACCTAAACCTTCCGATGCCCCGAAACATATCGAGACGGTGTCCGATTGACACGAAACCAGTCCCAAAATGTTCGTTACATCGAATAGATGATTTCACATGTTGGAACCTTCCCCAGATTCCCTACCATGCGCCCTCACGCGCCGCCTGAAGTGGCTGCGCGTGGGCTTTACGCGCCAGCTACAGTACCTGCTGACATCATCGCTGACGTCAGCATGACGTCATCTGACAGCTGTCAGGTCTGACATGTCAGACTCTGACAGGTGCCACGTGACTGTGCTGTCAGTGCCACGTGGCAGTCTGACATGTGCCACGTGTCATCACGGCACTGGTCCACGTCAGTGACACGTGTCAGCCCCTAATTGGGCCACGTCACTGACATGTCAGTGCTGACTGTGCACTGACATGTGACACGTGTCGCCTGATGAGTGGTCCACGTCACCTGATAATCTGACAGGTGCCACATCATCATGCCACGTCACCACCTTCAACCACTCGACGGGTTGACCTGAACCCTGCAACCGGGTCGTTCAGACCCGTGGGTTGACCCGGTCGGTTCTCCACCATCCGACCACCAAAATGCCTCCCGTTTGTCCCATTTTCATCCTCTAATCCTAACCTAGGGTTATGTGGGTTTAAAAACTAGAAAAACATCCAAACCCGTACCTTCCAAGCTCATCAATGGCGTTCGTGACTTCCTCCGCCGTTCACGGCCGTTCCAGGCCACCTCAAGCCCCAAAACCAATCCTAACCTCCTCCTAGGACCACCAGCAACCTAACTTAACCCTTAGAATCGAATAACAACTAACAAAACTCAATTTCAAAATTTGAAATATTTTCTTACCTCACGGGTTTCCCTCAACCGTGTCCTCCGCCGTCCACCGTCCAGTCCCTCGGTTTCTCAGCCCCTCACACTCCTCACGGTCAGTCAAAGAGTGATGGAAGTGGTGATGATGTGTGTGCTGTTTTGGAGAAAATGAAGAAAATGGAAATGAACAAGGGGGGGTTTCGGGTTTTAGGAAGAACAGAGAAGAGAATGAAGATGATCATATGAGAGAATGAGAGATGAAGGGTGAGGATTAAAAGGTGAGATTGAAATGGATGGCTAGGATTTAAGGTTGTTAGGTTTAATTATAAAATAATTAAAATAATAATATTTTATTATATAGATCCACCAATTGGGGGATTTGGCCAATAGGATGAGTGACACTTATCACTCATCCATGGGACCCACCAAAATATCTGCTCAAATCAGATTTCGCCAAACCGTCCCCGTCTCGAAGTTCGTGCATAGTGAAATCGAACATCCGTGACCCATAACTCTCCCGTTCGAAGTTCGATTTCAGTGTGCCACCTGTTTATGGATTCGTATCATCCTTACCTATGAAACGGTCTTCGGCCCTCGGCCATCGGACCTCCCGGTCAAAAAGTCAACATTTGACCCCTATTTAACCAAAATTACCAAAATGCCCCTAGACTTCCGAACGTTATAACTTCCTCCACGAACGTCGGAATTGAACGTGCCACCTGTCTATGAACTCGTGACGTCATGAACTACGTCACGGTCATCGGTCAAAGTCCATTTGACAGCCCGATTGAAAATTCAACGTTTTGCCACTACCAAGGGAAAAACGGTCATTTCACATCGTTCGTCCGATTTTCGCCCAACTAATCACTGATTAGCCTCACTAATCGTGATTAGCCACTAATCTAATCTTGGAATTTGGGACGGGTCGTTACAACCTTCCCTCCTTAATTAATTTCGTCCTCGAAATTCCAACCGACCTAAATCCAACCGTTCTTTCCTCCTTAATTTAGTTTCGTTCTCGAAACTCCAACTATCTTGATTCCACAACCGCCTCGTGGAAAGTAGAATCGACCTCACTACACGTGTACACTAGTACACCCACTAGTCAACATAAACCTCGTTTGCAACTAGACGTACCACTAACACTCTTGTCGTATCAACTACATTCGACCACGTCGACTAACAGTAGTCATATGTTTCGAGTTGGCACTACTTGTCAAATCTACCGTTTCGTTGACACAACAACTCGACGGTTCCTTTCTCAAACACTAACTATCCTGTCGTCTGCTCCCACTAGGAGTCATCAGACCCCACTCAACGATCTACGTTGACACCTCCGACAAACTGTCACCACTTGATAGCCGTCAGTCGACAACTGACACTATACCCACTTGTGGTTATACTAACCGCCAACTCACTCAACCTGTGTGTAACTAGACCCATCAGAAATACAGTGACCCACCGCACAGTATCCAATGTCCAGCCCACGACCTCAACTAATCCGATGGTATTGGAACTAAGCCGACTACCAACACGTTCTCCAACGTATCACTGGTACACCCAGAATACCGCTGCTAGACACCACAAGCCTATCCAGTATCGTACCTCGAACAACGTACAAGGTACATACACCTACCCATCAATCAGTCTACAACCACCTAGGTTGTAGCAAATAACGTTTCAATAATGGAGTCCATCTGTCCAATCCAGTATTAGACAAATCGAGACTCCAACCCATCATCTATTTCCAAATCCGACTCCGAATCCGCAATTTCGTAAGAAATCCCGAATCCAAACCCAGAAATCATATCCATAATCATGTCCAAATTCAAATCCGAAATTATTATTCCGTAAGCTAGCATTTGGAATAACCATTCCGAACCCAAATCCATAAAAGAAAATCCATTGTCAAGCTCTAGAATCAAATCCTGAATCGTCACCCAGAAATTCGATTCCAAAACCCAAATACAGAAATCCTCTTTCAAGTTCCAAAATCAAATCCTAAATCGTCATCCAGAAATCTGATTCCAAAACCTGAAATCTCGTTCTCGTCTACTGAGACGTACCATATCCGAACCTATCGGATACCTGTTCCACCGATTACCACATTACCATCGATTGACTTCATAGGGAAGCCAATCCCAATATCGACACATCTCTAAGACTGGCCATATCCGACCACGTAGGAAAAACTACTCATCGGACAACTACTCAGGCGAGTAGTAAGCCATATGGGATTTACCTCGAAAGAAGTTCAGTCCCATCATGCTCCACTCAAACATCCCAGTAAGAGTGATAAACTCTCCACCTATCTGGATCATCAAAATCACGATCCGGATCCATAACGATACCGAAAGTCCTAAACCAATTCCCGCATCTAAACAGATTAGTCAACGACGAGACATGCCGAGACTGTGGGTTCTCACTGATTACCTCGTATTGATCCTTGTCATTCCACCGAGGAAATCAAGGATGATACAAGACAATGACATCAAAACTCATCCTACGTGAATGCAACCAAAACTTGATGCAATCACCAAACCATGTAACCAACACCATCTGCCACCAAGCAGAAAATGAGAAATCTCAGTCACCTAACTTCGATATACTCACTCTACTTGATGACCCAAAATAAATCCCGGGTTCACCAACCAATACACGATCATCGTACTGGTGACGCAACCATCCTCTACCGTCATCTACCATCATCTACCATGGTAGAACCTGAGAAGTCACCCTAATGACTTCGACATACTCATTACCAATACGGAAAACCCGCATTCCACGTGTCACCTCAATTACAACCTCTAGCGATTCCGAAGTTCCATCCAGATTGGAAACAACATACTTGGACATCATCTACGTGTCCCCCTTTTTGACTATTTACGGACACATGCCCATTTACGACCGTATATGTACCTCTCGACTAGAGAGTCACAACAGACCCCTGCTGTGATCTGCAGTCAAATCTCTGCATACCGCCATATCTGACCAACTCTAGCCAACACCAACCAACTGGTCGCTAAACCCCGTGACAGATCGAGTCTGACCAACTGGTCACTAATCCCCCATGTCAGTACTCGATCCTCACGTCTCAACTAACGCTGGATCTAATCCAGTCCATCACTATCTGTGATCCACTCCCGGAACACAATACCAAACATATGCCCATCACGACAGAGTCACACCGTGTGCAAAACTGACAACCCTGGATCTCCGCTCATACCGAGCGACGATCTCGTACCTCCATTCGAATAGGAGAACTCTGCCTCCCTCGTACCTAACAACTCTGGGTACAGTCACCCTGACAGCCCATCGTCACAATCGTCACAATCGTCACGACAACCTACTAGATCTAACCGATCATTATAACCTCGACTGCAGAGCGCAGTCCCAACACAAGCTGACATGACTCGACTGACGATCTCATCAAAGTCGAGACCACACGCCAACTCACCTTTCTGAACCATACACCCAAGGTAGGTTTCCATAATCACTAACTAGAGTTCCTCAGAACCCAACTGCGAAAAGCAGTTAAATCAACAATCTGACCGACTCTGCGGCCTTGACATCATAATGACGTCAATCCAATCCTACCGTAAGTCCAATCAGGATCCTCGAATCCAGCTGCTAACTGCCAACTGCAGTAAATCCATCTAACTCAACCATATCTGAACATCCAACTCAACAATATTCGACCATCTGATGATCACAATTCCTAACCAGTCGTCGGAACCGATCCTACGACATCGTGAAAGACGATCCCAACTAACCGTCTCATGATCAAAACTCCAAAGTACTATTACGTTAATCCTTCCGTAGGGTCCCACACTGTCATCCACGACAGAACTATGGAAACCCCGGCGTCTAGTACCGAACCAAGACATTCTACGATACAGTCCTACTAACTATCGTACCGGCATCCCAACAATCAGGTTGACCACGAACTGCAGCCCAATGAGATATCACATCCTCGACCTGCGTACTGAGTAATGCGCAAAATTCGCTCTGGAAAGCAGAGTACCAGGAGCAACCATGTTCTGATAAGCAATCCTACGAGCAATCCTATGCTCTGATACCACGCTAATAGGACCCAACCCAATCCCCCCGGGATTAGTGCAGGATGACCCTGCTCCCGTCTGACACGAAGTGTCAAACAAGGGATATTTCTGACCTTTGCCCTCCCGGGCCATCAGAGTACGCCAGGATCCGGATGAGGTATGTGATATCTCGGTCTCTGCTATAGTCCACATCCGATGTCAACCTGAAGGGCAGTCAAAACATTAAAAACTGTGAGGGGACAAAACAAAAGTTTATAAAAACATTTCATAAGACATTTGTACCCTCCACTAAAACGCATGCATGCATTGGAAAACCATTTAACCAAAGAAACCATACGTGGGAACTAAGCCCAAATCAGATATAAACCAAGGTCGAAAGGACCACAATGAAAACGACCATCCATAAGGGACTCGGCCCCAAACCATAAAGAAACCAAGTACACGAGCCACTGCTCAAATCTTGTGCACACCTGTGCAAACCACATATCATATATCATATATACATATAAGTCACACAACCAATCCTGTCACGGTATCCAAAGCTACGGGCGTGCTACCCGGGTCTCAATCCGAGTCTTCTCAAAGTCAAGGTCAATGTCCGCAGACCACTGATCCTACTCGAGGTAATAGTAACCATAGCCTTCCTGAGAGTAAGGAACCCAACTGGGGGGTGACTCCACTCAGTCGGTGCTCCGTGACTACTCCGGGGTCCACCCAGGCCAACGACCCTCCCCGGAGGAGATAATAGAACATGTAAAGGAAGGTAGATGAACATATATATATATATATACATAACATAGACCTTCATGGCCGGTTCCCCTGAACCGTCATGATCCATAATATCCATAACCAAGGTAACATGCCGGTTCCCATAAACCGTCATGTACCGTAAAAACATAACCAGGTAACATGTCGGTTCCCATAAACCTTCATGTACCGTAATAACCAACAAGGGTTCATGTCGGTTCCCATAAACTGTCATGAACCTGTGAATCCATTTAAGGTTCCCTGACCTGAAATCAAAACCGTAAAGTGACTGGGTCTCGTGCCCGAACGTAGGGCATCAGCTGGCACCGAGCCCGGAATCTGAGGTCATATGCCCGAGACAAAACCAAATGGGTCTCATACCCGAGTTTATCCTTTTAGAAATCCATAGTCATTTCATTAAGACCAATAAAGAAATACAGACCCGTATAAGCACC
The DNA here is from genome assembly GCA_032719365.1 of Prinsepia uniflora. Lineage (NCBI taxonomy): Eukaryota > Viridiplantae > Streptophyta > Magnoliopsida > Rosales > Rosaceae > Prinsepia > Prinsepia uniflora. Next base: position 44,880,039 of record CM064864.1, read on the forward strand.
GTATAAGGCTGAAACCTCGAAATACGTGCTTATACGCAACCACATACAGATGCACCCATGGCATCATCAAACAAGTAATAAAACATATAATAAACATTTATGCATGCACCAATTTAGAAAACAAAGTCCACTCACAGACCGTCCGAGCTGCCGCCTCGATTTGCGTGCCATACGGCTCCCCGAGCCGATCACCGTCACCGGGACTCCCAAACCTGTCCAAATCGTAATAGAAGGTTACTAACTACTTAATTAACCTCCTACCAAAGCCCCGTAATTTTCTGATATTTTTAACTATTTTTAAAACCGAACCTAAACCTTCCGATGCCCCGAAACATATCGAGACGGTGTCCGATTGACACGAAACCAGTCCCAAAATGTTCGTTACATCGAATAGATGATTTCACATGTTGGAACCTTCCCCAAATTCCCTGTCACGCGCCCTCACGCGCCGCCTGAAGTGGCTGCGCGTGGGCTTTACGCGCCAGCTACAGTACCTGCTGACGTCATCGCTGACGTCAGCATGACGTCATCTGACAGCTGTCAGGTCTGACATGTCAGACTCTGACAGGTGCCTTGTGTCATGCTCCCATTGGTCCACGTGACTGTGCTGTTAGTGCCACGTGGCAGTCTGACATGTGCCACGTGTCATCACAGCACTGGTCCACGTCAGTGACACGTGTCAACCCCTGATTGGGCCACGTCACTAACATGTCAGTGCTGACTGTGCACTGACATGTGACACGTGTCGCCTGATGAGTGGTCCACGTCACCTGACAATCTGACAGGTGCCACGTCATCATGCCACGTCACCATCTTCAACCACTCGATGGGTTGACCTGAACCCTACAACCGGGTCGTTTAGACCCGTGGGTTGACCCGGTCGGTTCTCCACCGTCCGACCACCAAAATGCCTCCCGTTTGTCCCATTTTCATCCTCTAATCCTAAACTAGGGTTATGTGGGTTTAAAAACTAGAAAAAAACATCCAAAACCTTACCTTCCAAGCTCATCAATGGCGGCCGTGACTTCCTCTGCCGTTCACGGCCGTTCCAGGCCACCCCAAGCCCCAAAACCAATCCTAACCTCCTCCTAGGACCACCAGCAACCTAACTTAACCCTTAGAATCGAATAACAACTAACAAAACTCAATTTCAAAATTTGAAATATTTTCTTACCTCACGGGTTTCCCTCCGCCGTGTCCTCCGCCGTCCACCGTCCAGTCCCTCGGTTTCTCAGCCCTCACACTCCTCACGGTCACTCAAAAAGTGATGGAAGTGGTGATGATGTGTGTGCTGTTTTGGAGAAAATGAAGAAAATGGAAATGAACAAGGGGGGTTTCGGGTTTTAGGAAGAACAGAGAAGAGAATGAAGATGATCATATGAGAGAATGAGAGATGAAGGGTGAGGATTAAAAGGTGAGATTGAAATGGATGGCTAGGATTTAAGGTTGTTAGGTTTAATTATAAAATAATTAAAATAATAATATTTTATTATATAGATCCACCAATTGGGGGATTTGGCCAATAGGATGAGTGACACTTATCACTCATCCATGGGACCCACCAAAATATCTGCCCAAATCAGATTTCGCCAAACCGTCCCCGTCTCGAAGTTCGTGCATAGTGAAATCGAACATCCGTGACCCATAACTCTCCCGTTCGAAGTCCGATTTCAGTGTGCCGCCTGTCTATGGATTCGTATCGTCCTTACCTACGTAATGGTCTTCGGCCCTCGGCCATCGGACCTCCCGGTCAAAAAGTCAACATTTGACCCCCATTTAACCAAAATTACCAAAATGCCCCTAGACTTCCGAACGTCATAACTTCCTCCACGAACGTCAGAATTGAACGTGCCACCTGTCTATGAACTCGTGACGTCACGAACTACGTCACGGTCATCGGTCAAAGTCCATTTGACAGCCCAATTGAAAAGTCAATGTTTTACCACCACCAAGGGCAAAACGGTCATTTCACATCGTTCGTCCGATTTTCGCCCAACTAATCACTGATTAGCCTCACTAATCGTGATTAGTCACTAATCTAATCCTGGAATTTGGGACGGGTCGTTACATCCCGAACTACGTCACGGTCATCGGTCAAAGGCCGTTTGACCATCCGAATTAAAAGTCAACGTTTTGCCCACGCCCAGGGGCAAAACGGTCATTTTGCACAATTCGTCCGAATTCACCCAACTAATCCCAGATTAGTAAATCACAATTAAATATTATTGAATCCCGATATTCGGGACGGGTCGTTACACCTCGTCCATAATGTAAAAAGTCTGGGACGTGACAACGGGATCCGAATGTACATCCAGCTGGAGAGTGCCTACGGTCATGCTGGTTGACCCATTGAAACCTCGGAGCGGAACAACCTTTTTTGTTGTGAGGCTTTCTAACCCCATCTTGCGCACTGCATCCAGGCTGAGGATATTTGCTGCACTTGCTTCATCAACGTGAATCCGATCAACTTGAGCATGCGCGATCTGGATTGACACGACTAAAGCATCATCATGCGGCCAATCAAGTTCTACCTTGTCCTTCAAAGAGAAACCAACGACACGGTCGTTGGCCACCCCGGGGGTGGAAACATGGGAGACCCGAGAGACGGCCAGTGCATCTCGGATCTTTCTTTTCTTGCTTGGAGGTGGTTCTTAGAAACTTCAATTCTGCTATGATGGTGTTGATGGGAATCATCTTTGCTGCTGGTTCCTTCGGTTCTTCGTCAACGGGTCGATCCACAGCCTTCACTTTGACATACTTAGTGCAATGTCCTTCTTTGCTGAGATTTCGGAGATATCTCTAGAAAGATATGCATTTTTCGATGTTATGCTCGTAGCACTCATGGTAGGCACACCACTTCGTTTTAACGGTCTTCTCTTGATCACTTTTGACTAGCTCCGACTTCTTGAACCATGGTTTGTCCTTAATTTCATTGTGGATCTGATGGACTAGCAAAGATAGCTGTAAATTCGGTTTTCCCAGAGCCGGAGTTTGCGAGGGTTGACTTTCCTTGCGCTTGTTGGACTTTCCAATCACAAACTTTCCCTGGGGTTCATCCTGATTAGAGGCCTTCTTACTTGCCCCAGCATAGTCCTGTGCATATGTGGCATTCTTCTCGTCCTCCCAGCTTGCATGTCGCTCTACTAGAGAGGGCATCCTGGTGAGACTCTGTGCATTGCTCATGACTATGTCTCTGTAAAGCTGGCTGTCCCGAGGGAGTCCTTGTTTAAACGCCATTGCAGCAACAAAGTCGCTACAGCCGACAATTCGAGACTTCACCTCGCAAAATCTTCGTATGTATTGTCGCAGAGTCTCTTTTGCTCTCTTTCGGATAGAGAAAAGATGGTCATCCTTCACCTCGATTGTCGGTAGTTGTACGTACTCCTTCACAAATGTCAGAGCTAACTCTTCAAAAGACGCAATCGACCTCCGAGGGAGATGATTGAACCAAGTCATGGCTTGGCCTTGAAGAGAAGCTTGAAAAAATTTGCACATGAGTGCATCGTTATGTCTGTGGGGGACCATGACTCCACGATAGTAATCGATGTGTTTTACTGGGTCGGAAGCTCCTTTGAATGGAGTGAAGTTCGGCATTGCGAACTTTTGTGGGAATGGCTCCTCCTCAATATCCCTTACGAAAGGCGTGGATAGCTGAATCTGGCGACGTAGATCGTCCTCTAGATCACCGTCTCGTTGAACACGAAGGTGCCGATCAAACTTCCTTTGGACATTATTAGCTTGTAACGCACCTCGTTGAAGTGGAGAGTCATTGTGAGCCGATCATCGGGAACCTCCTCGATCCTCTCCCCTTGACCTCTAGGGTCGCGCAGGGGAGTAAGCTTCATCCTCCCCCTCACTGCCATGGGAAGATTGTCTTGGAGTTTTATGTGGAGTCTAGTGCTGCCCCATGCTCCCATGTGATCCTACTTCCGAGCCACTCATGTACCGATGGCCTTGGGCGTTGTGGGGTCTTTGCTCGACGAGTGTGACTTTCTTTACCAGAGTCCCTTAGTGAAGTGTCCCGTGACATTGTTTGGAATCAGGCCTTTTCCTTCCCCATACGTCTTGGAACACTCTCTTGCCCTCCATGCGAAGTGGGACTTCTCTCTGATTCTCGGGCTGTTCTTTCTGCCAGGAGTTGCTACAAGAGCTCTGATTGGAGTTGAATTTGGCTGCTCAACCTTTCAACTTGCTGTGCCAAGTTGTCTTGGGGAGGTTGGTGGCGATTCCTTCCTGAGATGTCGTGGCGCCCATCCAAGAAGTCCCGCAAATCCATGCTTGTTGTGGGCTAACCTTGCCTTGATGTTCCTCCCATCAACCACTCGCCTGTTGGCTGTAAGGTTGAAGTTACTTCCCCTAACTCGGGCACTTGGGTTGTTGGAGAAGGAAACACTCCGGAGCTGAAGGTCGGCATCCTTCCTTGCGTCTCCATGGGCGCTTCTATGGACACTCGACAGGGTCGAGTTTGGCATTCCTCTGGAGTCTCAATGCGAGCTTCATTCCACGTCTGGGCAGTTGAGGCAGAAACACCTTCTCTAGCTGAACGAACGGATCGTCAAACCCTGGCCATGCTTGATCAGCGAATCTTGAATGGAAATTTGCTGAACGATGAACACGTTCAAGATCTTCGAATCAAAGTTATGAATGATGAACGAAGTAGGATGAATGATGAACAATCGTGAGAGCTTCTTCTTGAATATCTTCAAGCTCTCAATGAAAGCACCAATTGTTGAAGCAAAATTCTTCCTTTAAACTCAAAAGACTCAAGAATCCTTGCAAATAAGTAAACAGTAAGCTATCGTTCGTTCAATGATCGAGATCCGGGGGGTGTTCGACCAAGAACGCTCCAATGCTTAAGTCAGATTCGAAAGAGAAATCTCAAGAGTTTAAGTAGCGTTGAGCAGAATTAACTTGGAAATGAAATGAGCTCCACTATTTATAGGAAATCCTTGGGAGTCTCGGAGCGTTCTGATTGGTCGGTTGATTTTGTAATTAATAAATAATATATTATTAATTAAATATATTATTTAATAATTATAATAATGTCTCATTATGATAATAATGATAATTATTGTGATTTAATATCAATATTTAATTGTCCATTATTAAGAATAATGACAATTAATTCTTGGAGAGAATATTAATATTACGGAGACTTTTAATCCTATGAAATAATATATTTAGCTAGTAAATAGATTATTTAATACGTGGATATTTATAAATCATTTGTATTATTCACGTAGCCAATTTGGTTCCACAAGAATTAAGAAGAGACTGTAATTCTGAGAACAGGAATAAATTGTGAGGGGCAATCTTCCAAGCTGACCGCCAAGTTCAACCTATAAAGACCCATCGGCATTGAAGAGTTTTGTTCCCAAACCCACTTTGAGCGACAATCTTCCAAGTTGCCCGCAACGGTGCCCTTACTTGAGTTAATCCACGAAAATTGAAATCGAAGGTAAGACCTCTACCCTTCAATCTCTGGTCAAATTTTAATATGTTTCATTGCATCTAAACATGTCTTTGGTTTTTTCAATCTCTAATTCAAACCATTATTGTCATAATGATTTAATTAGTTTAATGTTCTGGGTTTCTCTTCCCCTAATGTTTGCTGTGTTGCTTTAGATTTGTATGAAAAATAAATGAGTTTTATGGTTTAAGGATCTTTCTTAATTTTCAAATGGGATGTTTATGAATTTGTACAATTTCGTTAGCGACAAGTTGATGAACTAGAGTCACTTTCAATTTGTAACTCTGGAGAGATGTGCGTTTCCCTCTGCAAGGAAGAATCGTTGAAATTTACGGGCAAGAAGAATCTGGAAAGTCGACACTTGCACTTCATATCATCAAGGAAGCTCAAAAGCTTGGAGGTTTGTATTTAATTTGCTGTCTCATTCATTTTATATGAAATCTAGACAACAATATATGCACCATAAGCTACTATACATGTTCGTACCTAAACTGGTCGGCCTGGTCAAAATCCCGAACCAATCTGACCTGCTCCTGCTCCACCAGTCCCAGAAAAGTCTCAGATTACGCTAACAAAGCCAAGAGCGACATAGGAAGACCAAATCTGGTCGGCAAGGCTTACTGACAAGTCATAAATGCTATCCGGGACCACCACAGGACACCTGTTAAACTCCTAGAGGCAGCAACATTTATCCCACATTGACAAACACCAACAAACACATTCAATGCTACTATAAATACAAGGGCATCCCCCTCCAAAAGGTAATGACAATCTTGCCCTCATACTGTCTAAATTACAACAGTACCCTTCTACCTAACTAACTTAGGCATCGGAGACTGTTCGGCCGGCATCATACCGGTGTCCCTTTGCATTTACCCTCTTCCTGTGCAGGCCACAATATTTCGAGGGGGATCGCGAAGGAAGCTCAGCGAGGCAGGAGTAGGTTGATCCATTTCTTGCATCAACAGATTGGCGCCGTCTGTGGGAATCTGAAACAACAGCCCACGCTCTCTCACCAGATCAGCCGTCCCGAATCGTACCAAGGGTCATGTCGGACGAACGAGACGAAGAAGAGCTCAATCACACCCCCTTCACTAGGGGAAACACAACCGGGAGCGTCCCAGATGCCTACCGGCAGACTCTGGACGACTTAATGCGCGAGGTGGCCGCGCTGAAGGCACACAATGCCAAAATCGACGCGAAGAACCAACTCCTAACGGAGCAGTACGCAAACACGGTTGCCCTCGTGAGGATGTCCCAGCGCGAGGGGCAACCGGGAGGGGAACTGGCCGACCGCTTACGGGTCGAGGAGAGACAGGCAGACAGGCCACATGCTGCGCACACTGTAGTTGAGAGGTCATCGGATCAGCCGCGGAGACAGCAAAGGCTGAACCCTGCTTCCTCTGGTCGCCTCCTCATCCAACCAACAGGGGCAGGACCTTCAGGAACCAAGATCTACCGCGATGCCCGACAGCTGCTGGAAGAACGCCAAGTCGTGCCAGCTAGGCTCTCCTACGAAACGTCGGATGAACGAACCTCGTCAGTACGGCATCACGGCTCAACCGACCGCCAAGTCGCCACGGAACACCCGGACCACGAGCAGAGGGACAGAGGTTGCCAGACAACCAAGAAGAGCGAAACCCACTCACGGGAGCGTCCGGACGAGACCGACTCAACGGCCGGTAGTTACTCCCAGGGTAGAGAAGCGAGGGTCCGCCAGGACAAGGGCCGACGGCCGGATGAGACTCCTACCCAACTGCCCAGCGGTCAGAACGCAGAGATTGAGGCCCTCCTGAAAAGAGTACGTGCCTTGGAAGCAAAGGAAGATAGGAGCAAGGCGCCAGCCTTGAAGAAGGCCAACCCCGGTCCTTTCTCGGAAAGACTCCTCCGCTCCCGTCACAGAACTGGGGTCAAGCCCCTCAAGATTGCCCTATACACCGGGAAAGGGGACCCCAACACCCATTGGAACAACTACACCTCTGCCTTGGCATACCGCGATGCCTCGGAAGACGAACAGTGCCTCATTTTCAGCTCCACCCTCACCGACGCGGCCCTGAACTGGTTCTACCGTCTGTCGCCAGGCACAATCGATTCCCTTGAGGATCTACACTCTATGTTCTTAAGTCAGTTCATGATCCAAACAGTCAGGCTCGTGTCCACGGACGATCTATTCTCCATCAGACAGAGGGAGGACGAGACCCTCCAAAAATATGCCGCAAGGTTTAGCTTAGAGTACTCCCGCTGCCAGGATACAGACGACAAGGCCGCATTCAATGCCTTTCGGAGCGGTCTCAAAGAGTCTCCTTTCAAATACGCGGCCCATACGGAAGAGTGGGGAAGCTATGCCGAACTTATGAGAAGGGCCAGCATCCATGCGAAGGCCGAGTTCTTCCACACTCCTCCGAAGGAGAGCAGAGTCACTCAGCCCAACCCCCCAACCACAAGCTCGGGAAGGGCTCAACAAAACTCCCATGGTCACGACGACAGTCGATCCGAGACCGGGAAGAGGAAGCTTCACTTTGATTCTCGCAATCAGGAGAAGCGGGGACGTTCAGGTCGCAACGACCGCGACTTTCACTGCGGGAACCCCCAGGAAGGCAGAGGATTGGTAGCAGAAGGCGCAGGCCCCAGACGCCGGTTCGAAACATACACGATCCTAAACACGACGCTCGACAATGTCCTATTGAGTGTGGAGGAGATGATCCCGAAGCCCAAACCAAGAAACCCAAACTACCGACCCGTCACCAACAAGGAGGCATTTTGCCAGTACCACAAGTACAATGGGCACACCATTGAGGAATGCATCGCCTTCAAGGACATAGTCGAACAGCTAGTCCGCGATGGCAGACTCGATCAATTCGTGACCCGAGCACAGGCCGCCCCGGCGCGCCTTCAGATCAACACCATCAGTGGAGGCCCGACCTTATCTTCCCCCATCACCTCAAACCGGGCCAGGAAGAGTTTCAACAGGGCTTCGCAATCCAGCCAGGTACTCAGCATCGGCGCCAGCGGACCCGGCAAGATCGCAAAGACCGGATGGAAACCTATCAGCTTCTCGGAGGAGGAGGAGCGGGGCATCGTTTTTCCCCACGACGATCCCCTGATCGTTCGGGCGCTAATATCAAACTGCGACGTAGGTCGCATTCTCGTCGACACCGGCAGTTCGGTCAATGTACTTTTTTGGGATGCTTTTCAGAGAATGGGTTTGAACGAGAAAGAGTTAGACCGCAAGGTCACGCCTCTTCTTGGTTTCTCAGGAGATTCAGTCCTCCCCCGGGGGATTATCACTTTACCAATCACCATGGGCTCCGAGCCCCCCACCACCACCACACTGACTACTTTCCTTGTGGTCGATTGTCCAACAGCTTACAACGCGATCCTCGGTCGGGGCCTGCTCAACCAGATACGAGCCATCGTATCCACTCACCTCCTGCTTATGAAATTCCCAACACCTTTGGGACCGGGCAAGGTACAAGGAGACCAGCTCTCAGCCCGGACGTGTTATGCCACCTCTCTCACTAAAACCAACCAGAGGCCGACCGAGACAACAGAGACGCTCACGGTCACTGAATCGGCACTCGGTGACGACCCTGTGGAGGCAGGATACGTAGAAATGCTCAGGGGCAGCCCCCCGGAAGACCCCCGCGACTTGGTTCACACGCCCCATGCGGAGCCGGTGGAAGAAACAGAGACAATCCCTCTTTCCAGTGAACACGGGGACCGACAGGTTCGAATCTGCTCGAAACTTAGGCCCGACATCCGCTCCGAACTCATCCAGTTCCTCCAGGACAACGCTGAAGTGTTTGCATGGTCCTATGCGGACATGCCCGGCATTTCCGCCGAGGTGATCTGCCACCGGCTCACCATCGATCCCACCTTCAAGCCAGTCGCCCAGAAGCAACGAAGCTATGATGCGGAAAGGCAAATGGCCATGCAGGCCGAAATCACGAAGCTCAGCACGATCCACTTCGTCCGAAAGGCCATATATGCTGCATGGGTCGCCAACGTGGTCCTAGTCAAGAAACCTACGGGACTCTGGCGGATGTGTATCGATTTCACGGACTTAAACAAGGCATGTCCGAAGGACAACTTCCCACTTCCCAAAATCGACATGCTGGTGGACGCTACGGCGGGACACGAGTTGCTCAGTTTCATGGATGCCTATTCGGGCTACAATCAGATACTAATGAATCCGGACGACCAGATCCACACAAGCTTCCGGACCAACTTGGGAGTCTATTGTTATAATGTCATGCCTTTTGGCCTGAAGAATGCGGGGGCAACTTATCAACGCCTTGTTAACTTCATGTTTGCCGACCAGATTGGCAAAACCATGGAGGTATACGTGGATGACATGCTTGTAAAAAGCAGGACAGCAGGCGAACACGTTCCTAACCTGGCCAGAATGTTCAAGGTCCTCAAACACTACAAGATGCGTCTCAACCCCGCCAAGTGCGTTTTCGGCGTGGGTTCGGGCAAGTTTCTAGGGTACATGATCAGTCAGAGAGGAATCGAGGCCAACCCTGAAAAAATCAAGGCTATCATGGACATGCAACCCCCTCAGACACACAAGGACATCCAGAGCCTCACGGGGCGAGTAGCGGCCCTCACAAGATTCATATCCAAGGCGACGGATAAGTGCACTCCTTTCTTTAAGGCATTGAAAAGCAAGGGAAAAAGGGTCAACTGGACGGACGAGTGCAGCAAGGCATTCGTGGAGCTCAAGCGGTACATGAGCAGCGCACCGCTCTTAACCCGACCAGAGATGGGGGAACACCTTTTCCTTTACCTATCAGTATCCGCCTCCGCAGTGAGCTCAGTCCTCGTCACCCGGAGGGCAGGTGCCGAGAACCCGGTCTACTACGTCAGCAAGGCTCTGCAAGACGCAGAAACAAGATACCCCGACTTGGAGAAGCTGGCACTTGCACTGGTAGTAACGGCACGGCGACTGCGCCCGTACTTTCAGGCACACGAAATCAAGGTCGTCACTAATAAACCTCTCTGGTAGGTCCTCCAGAAACCCGACGTCTCGGGCAGACTGATTAAGTGGGCAATTGAGCTCAGCGAGTTCGACATTAACTATGTGGCAAAGACTGCCGAAAAGGGACAAGCAGTGGCTGACTTCGTCGCCGATTACTCTTACCAACCCACCCAGTGCATGCCGCCCGAGGATACCATCAGGCAGAATCTTCCCGCCAGGGAAGGAGGACCATCTACTTCTGGCATCGACCCCACACGGCCCTGTTGGACGTTGTTCGTCGACGGTTCAGCCTGCCACAACGGGTCGGGGGCCGGCTTAGTACTCACCTCCCCCGACCAAGTCAAGCTAGAGTACGCTATAAGGTTCAGCTTCCGAGCATCCAACAACGAGGCAGAATACGAGGCTCTACTGGCTGGCCTACGTCTCGCCAGAGACATGGAGGCCCAGCAACTACGCATTTTCAGCGACTCCCAACTAGTCGTCAGCCAGATCAACGACAATTTCGAGGCCAAGGACGCATCCATGACACTATACTTGGCCCTCGCCAGGCAACTACTTGGGTCGTTCACGAACTTTTAGGTTGCAAAGATCCCACGATCGGAAAATGGCCATGCCGATGCCCTGGCTCGACTGGCATCCTCACTTGATGACAAAGAAGGGAGACAAGTTTTAGTCGAAGTCCAACACAGGCCTAGCACCAGACCGAACCCTGTATACACCATCAACACCAGCCCGACATGGATGGACCCCATCAGGGCCTACCTACATGATGGCTCTCTCCCAGAAGACAGGCTGGAGGCCAAGAAAATCAGGCGGCAGGCCACTCGCTACACCATTCAGCACGATCATCTGTATAAGCGAGGATTCACCACCCCGCTGCTAAAGTGCCTCACGCCGGAACAAGGAGACTACGTTCTCCGAGAAATGCACGAAGGCATATGCGGAGACCATTCGGGCGCACGCACTTTGGCACACAAGGCATTCCGCCAGGGATACTTCTGGCCAACAATGCTCGCAGATGCCACTGCCCTCACACAGCAATGCGACAGGTGTCAGCGACACGCCCAGATCCCTCACTTGCCAGCCGAACCCCTCACTTCCATGATGAGCCCATGGCCATTCTCGCAGTGGGGACTCGACCTCATCGGGCCAATGCCTACGGGCAAAGGCAGGGTAAACTTCGCTGTGGTGGCAGTAGACTATTTTACCAAATGGGCGGAGGCGAAGCCCCTCGCGTCCATCACAGCAGCGCAGATCGAATCATTCATATATCAGAACATCATTTGCCGCTTCGGGATCCCACACACCATCGTGACCGATAACGGGAAACAGTTCGACTGCAATCGCTTCAAGGCATTCTGCCAAACGTATGGTATACAGCTTCTCTTCGCATCCCCTGCACACCCCCAGTCCAACGGCCAAGTGGAGGCCGTCAATAAAAATATCAAGTACAACCTGAAAAAGCGCCTGGACGAAGACAAGAGCAAATGGGCAGACATAATCAACGACGTCCTTTGGTCGCACCGTACTTCATACAAAACGGCCACAAACGAAACGCCCTTTGCCCTAGCTTTTGGGTCAGAGGCCGTGATCCCCGTGGAGATCGGAGAAACATCATACCGTGTCATCTCGTATGATCCGGACACCAACGATCAGCAGATTGCCCTCAACCTCGATCTAGTTGAGGAAAGGCGAGACCAAGCTAACCTGAAGAACATGGCCTACAAGTGGCGTGTTGCTCGATACTACGACTCGAGGGTCAGACACAGGAGTTTCAGGGTAGGGGACTTGGTCCTCCGCAAAGTTAACAATGGCACCAGGGACAAGGCAGCAGGCACCTTTGCCCCAAACTGGGAGGGACCATACACCGTGGCAAGAGTCTGTCGAGAGGAGACTTACGAGCTGCAAAATTCCGAAGGGAAGACACTTCCACATCCCTGGAACGTGGACCATCTCAAGTACTACTACAGATAGGTTGTTGTAAAATGCCGCAAGGCGCACGGCCCACGGCCATTTTTTTGTAAACATGTTCTGGCATACCCAGACTGATCTATGAATAACTTTCATCAAGTGATCGATTCAAGTTTTGTTACAAACCTTCCCAAGGCGTACTTTCCCGGTCTATGTTCTAAAACTGACGGGTACCATCGGCCATTAGTGGCCGGCTTACCAAGCCTAGAATCCCCAATTATGGTCTTAGTTTGACACACTTGGTGCTTATTTCAAATCCAAACACATCAGTTGCCAAAAATGTCTGTTTATTAAAGCTAAGGTCACATTACACAGGCCTAAGCCAAATTACAATGAGATTTAGAATGCGCCCTATACTACTGGCCGTCGCCACCCAGCTCGGTCGTTTCTTCATCTTCGGCATGCGGACTGCCTATCTTCTTGGCCTCAGCTTGGTCGGCCTCATCGGACTCCAGATCCTCCTCTTCATCGGGCAGAGGATTCCCGTCATCATCCAGGTAATCCTCAACCCTCGGCGGGGACTTGAGCCAAGGGAAGGCAATGGAGACCCCCGGGTTAGACAGCAACAACTTCTTGTAGAAGCCATCCTCCAAGGCAGCCCCGAACTTCATGAAGGTCTTCTCACATTCCTGAGAAGCCTTATATTCCTCTATCCCCACCTTTTTGGCCGAGATCAATTGCTCGGCTAGTCTCGTATTGGCCGACTCCTGCTCAGCCAACCTTGCCCTGGATTCTTCCAACTCGGCTTGGACCCGCCTAGCCTCTTCGGCCCTCGCAGCTGCTTCCACCTCCAGGGCCTTTACCTTCAGCTCAAGCTCCGCCTTGGCCTCGAGCGCCTGGTTGAACAGTCTTTGATTGCCGGCCAAGGCGTGCTCCCTCCCTTCCACTTCTCGTTTCATATCCAAGGCTTGCTGCCTGAGGTTGCTGGCATGGCGGAAGGTCGAGAACACTTCTCCAAGAAACTGCACAAATCACAGGCCGCATTAGTCCCAAAAAACAAAGATAATAACAATAAAAAGTGAAACAGAAACTTACATGAGAGCCAAGCCGCATGGTCTTATCACAACGGTCGGCAAAGTCCCTCGGCTGCACTTCGGCTATTTCACCCAACTCATATTGGGACCCCCGGACCACCGTGTTCATAAAGTCCAGCTGCGAGGGATGGAAGGCCGTGCTCAGGTGCCGCCAGCTGTCATCCACCTCAGTCGTCCTGATCAAGTCCGGCTCCCCTTCCGCGTTGACGAAATATGACTTGATCGACGAGTCTAGTGTCGGCCTTTTTAGCTTCTTCGGCACCTGTCGACCAGCCAACAGGGAGGTCTGCGACGGCACGACCATGTTCCTCACCTGTTCTAGGGTCTCCACCTCGGCCTGCCTTTTCTGCCGTTTTTTCTCGGCCGGCTCCTCGTCATCCCTGTTTTCCTTCCTCTCGGCCAGCTTCTTTTTCTTCTTCAGTTGAGCCTCAGCCACGAACTTTCTCCTCTGCTCGGCCGCATCATCAATTTCGATGACGACCGGAGAACTGCCGAGCGTCACCTTCCTCTTTTCACCGGCCGACGCAGAGGGACTTGAGAATAAGGGCTCAAGGGGCTCCAACGTCGCTTCATCCACATCTGTTGCCGGCTGTTCCCCGGCTTGACTGGACCCCCCGGCTATCCGCAGCCTCGGTTTCACTCGGGTCGAAGACTTTGTCTTCAGCGGCTGCCTGAAGTCCACTCTAGATGACGCCCCAGCTTTCTGAGCTTCGGCCTTCGCATCCTCGGCTTGCTTTATTATCTCTTGAATCTTAGCCATTCGATTCGAGCACTGGGTGGCTGCAGCAAGCACGTAGTTCGGAGGAGCTGCACAAAAAAAAAAGGGTCACTTATCAAGGCCAGCCAACACTTTCACACGGCATGGTGAGTCGATACTTACGAAGTTCCGATATCAGGCCGACCTTCAGCAAATTCTGGGGAAGTCGCAAGAAATCCCTACTCCTTTCTGTTCGGTCAAGCCTCTCGAACAGTTCAACACAGTCGGCTTTTTCCTGGTCGGTCACGCTAGGACACTTGAACACCTCTGCAAAAAAAAAAGACAAAGACACATTAGCCACGGCCTACAAAATAAACAAACAAACAACAATCCCTAGCCGACCTCCAAACCTAACACTAGTCACACCTTTTGACTGATAATTCCTCGGAATTCTCCTATCTTGGTCGGTTAGGTAGGACCCCTCCCAGTCTCCACAAACCAACACAAAACGATGTTTCCATGCCTTTTGCGATGTGGGCATGTCCCATATGAACGGCCCCCGGGTCTTCCTATCCCGAGCCTCCACATAAATCCACCCCGTTTTATCCCTTCTAAACTGGTAGAGGTAATTTATGTGCCCCCAGGACGGCTCTCCTTTCCCGGCCAGCTTGAAGGCCGTGTACACACCTGTCAGGGCAATCCAGGTGTTGGGGTTAATTTGACCGATGGCCACCCCAACCTGGGCAACCATCCTTTGCACCCAAGGATGGAGGGGCAAGATGACCCCATGCGTGAAGACGTCCGGATGGAAGGTCGTCCACGGCTCTGGAGGATCACTCGGCATGTCGCTATCCCCAATCAGCCGCATCACAACTGAATCAGGCACGTGAAACGCTTCTCGGTACGCCTGAATATCATCCCATTTGATCGTACTCAGCTGACGATCAATGTGATAGACGGATGTCACAACGGTCACCTGCTTCATTGCATTATCCACATCAATCTCAATCAACATCGGCCTGGATGTCGCATCTTGATCGCTTGTCCCCACAGCTTCTTTTTCTCTCGACCGGCCTGATACAAGGGGAATGCCTTCAAAAACATCGGTCTGCCCCACCGAATCTACATCAACGATCAACCGTTCGGCCTCACCAATGGCCGAAACAGCCTCGTCTGGAATCTGGGCAAAAGCTTTTTCGAGCTCCTCCTCCAGATCCCTATCTTCCTCGGCCTGCGACCTCAGATTCACCTCTGGCCGAGATGTCCCTGAAGTTGAAGCCGATCCACTCGTCTTCAACCGTGTGTCAGAAGCGGCCGAAGCCGTTGAATCATCCTCGAAGGCATTTCCAGACCGGGCGTCCGTGCCTTGAGAATCTTCAGACACCATCTACAAATATATAAAAAAAACCCTCCTAATAATGGAAAACAACGCGACTCTCCTTACTGGCCGACCTATCGGATCTAGAAACCACGGGACAAACATGCATATGTGTTCATCCCATGTTCTTGCAAAAGACAAACTTTGAATCCAAATCACAAGGTCAAAAGTTTACGTACCGTGTTTTGCTTGGAAGTCGCCGTGAGCACCGCCGTGAAGCTTGTTCGAAAATCGTCTTGCCTCGCCGGAAATCGCCTTTGTACTTCTCTCACGAAAACTCACAATTCACTTGGACGCACAAAGTAAAAAGTGAACTTGGCTCCACTCCTTTTATACTAGCCAATTCTAACCATGGTTAAAAAACTAGCCGTTATTACCATGGTCGGCCAGCCCAACCGTCACCTCGACCTCGATAGGCGGAAGGGTCACCTCGATTTGCACGCGCATTTAAACCGCACTACAAGGTGATTTAAGGTCCTGCGCAAGCTGACCGACCAAGGTGACATCCTTCACCTTGGCACCAAGTGACATGTGATCGGCCTTCAGGGTACCCCCTAGGCCGATCGGTCACCTCATCGTGCAAGGTCCTGCGCAAGCTGACCGACCAAGGTGACATCCTTCACCTTGGCACCAAGTGACATGTGATCGGCCTTCAGGGTACCCCCTAGGCCGATCGGTCACCTCATCGTGCAAGGTCCTGCGCAAGCTGACCGACCAAGGTGACATCCTTCACCTTGGCACCAAGTGACATGTGATCGGCCTTCAGGGTACCCCCTAGGCCGATCGGTCACCTCATCGTGCACGGTCCTGCGCAAGCTGGCCGACCAAGGTGACATCCTTCACCTTGGCACCAAGTGACATGTGATCGGCCTTCAGGGTACCCCCTAGGCCGATCGGTCACCTCATCGTGCAAGGTCATGCGCAAGCTGACCGACCAAGGTGACATCCTTCACCTTGGCACCAAGTGACATGTGATCGGCCTTCAGGATACCCCCTAGGCCGATCGGTCACCTCATCGTGCAAGGTCCTGCGCAAGCTGACCGACCAAGGTGACATCCTTCACCTTGGCACCAAGTGACATGTGATCGGCCTTCAGGGTACCCCCTAGGCCGATCGGTCACCTCATCGTGTAAGGTCCTGCGCAGGCTGGTCGATCCAGGTGGTCGGCCTGCAGGGTACCCCTAGGCCGATCGGCCACCCACTTACACCCGTCCAACGCCAGTTTTAAACTACCATCCTTCGGTTTTTTCTCCTCTGTCAAGGGCTTGGGGGACTGGGGACTAGCATACTACGCACCAGAACAGGCCGACAAGCATAATACAAGCCCTCAACCGAGGCAATCCACCTCAGTCAACGACTTGGGGGACTTCTGTTCGTACCTAAACTGGTCGGCCTGGTCAAAATCCCGAACCAATCTGACCTGCTCCTACTCCACCAGTCCCAGGCAAGTCTCAGATTACGCTAACAAAGCCAAGAGCGACATAGGAAGACCAAATCTGGTCGGCAAGGCTTACTGACAAGTCATAAATGCTATCCGGGACCACCACAGGACACCTGTCAAACTCCTAGAGGCAGCAACATTTATCCCACATTGACAAACACCAACAAACACATTCAATGCTACTATAAATACAAGGGCATCCCCCTCCAAAAGGTAATGACAATCTTGCCCTCATGCTGTCTAAATTACAACAGTACCCTTCTACCTAACTAACTTAGGCATCGGAGACTGTTCGGCCGGCATCATACCGGTGTCCCTTTGCATTTACCCTCTTCCTGTGCAGGCCACAATATTTCGAGGGGGATCGCGAAGGAAGCTCAGCGAGGCAGGAGTAGGTTGATCCATTTCTTGCATCAACAATACACATGCTAATTATCAGTTTATTTTCTGTGTGTGTATGAGTGTATGCGGGTGCATAGAAAAAAGAGGAGGTGCACGCATTTGGAAGTTTTCTTCTAATATGTAAAGAAAACTGAAGTTTTTCTCAATGATAGAACATGATACAACATATGAAAAGGATCTTTTTTAATTTTCAATATGCAGCCCAGTCCAATCCCTTCCTTATGTGTTTGAGGCATAAATCTGAGGCATTTTAATGGTATTGTAAAATTTCTCTGATGTTTGCTGTGTTGCTTTAAGTTTGAGGCTTAAATCTGAGGCATTTTAATGGTTTAATAAAATTTAATTCCCTGATGTTTTTTGTGTATCTTTAAATTTGAGGCATAAATATGACGTATTTTGATGGTTTAATTAAATTCCCCCGATGTTTGCTGTGTTGCTTTAGTTTAGAAAAAATAAGTTAGGATCATTTTTGTATTTGACTCCAACTTTTCATGATGTAGTTTCCCACACGATTCAGTCTTTAATGAAATTTTACCTTCATCAGTGTTCATCATAAAAGGTTAACATAGTTGTAAGTTATAACTTTTATAGACTGGTAATATTATTTTACACCACGTTTTCAAAAGGGCTTGACTTGAAGAGGATCAATCAGATGCACATAATTTCCAATTTGACTTGCATATGTTCTAATGATTTGAATGTTTTAATTCCAGACAAGAAAATTCTTTGTTTTGAGTACTTTATGAAGTAAGAATACAATACCTTTGGATGGCCAGATTTCTAATCCTATTACTTTTATTCGTAACCAAAAGTTTATCCAATACAAATGCAATATGCTAAAGTGAACCAAAAGATTATAAATTTCTCAATGGATGTTATTGCAATTCCTGATCTTAGTCAAAATTATCGACTAATGGCATACTCTTGGTTTGTAGAAAATCCGAAACACTTTCCTACGTTCAAGGGGCGTCTAGTTAAAGAAAAAAATAGCATGGTGTTGATGTTTCTTTCAGCAATAAAATATAATATGTTTTTACTATATTAGGATCTTTTGTGTTTATTCATATATGTTGGAACATTTTATTTGTTAGTTATTTTTATATTTACTTTAAGGGTTTTTACTATTTTAGGATCTTTTGTGGTTTTGCTATATTTTCGAGAGTTGATTTGCAATGTTGCTTATTGTACAGCAGATTTAGTTGGAATTTTAGTTTGATTTCAGAAATTAGATTAGAGAGAGTGACAGATAGAAAGGGTTTTTGATGTTTCTAGCTTTTACATAGTGTGTTTGAGTTGTGGAGATTGGAAGTTAGAAATGCAGGCTGGAGGCTGTGTAGCAAATGATCTTGGCGTTTTTTATTTCGGGTGTGCATGTAACAAAATAGACAACACATCGTTTAGAATTCAGCAACAAGTGAAACATGTATTCAGTTTTTTATTTTATTTTATATATATATACAAATTTGATGTTTGTGTAAGCCAATTAACATTTTGTGAAATCTTGTGTATAGTTTTCTTTGTATTCAAATTTGATTTTTGTGTACTGTTTTTGTGTAAAAATGAAACTTTCAATTTCATATGTTTCAATCTTATGATTATTCAAACAAGTGAAATTGTAATTTTCATAATTTTTAAAATTCTATATCATGCTATCCAAATATTAGAATTTAAAAATTATGAAAATTGTAAATACCGAATTATAAATTATCTATATGAATAGGCTCAAAGCTAATAAAAAATGTTTTTAATCTATGTTCGTTGTCACACTACTCTAACCAGTAATGAAAATATCATTTTTCATGGAAATATCGACAGTTAAATTAATGGAAATATCGATTTTGATATAAATATTGTTCACGCTCAACAAAAGAATGTTGGAATTTTAGCCTAAAATTGAAAATTTTGAATGAAATTTTACAAAAAAACTTAAGTAGCCAAAAATATTTATATAAGACTGATCATAGAAACTGAAGGGTGATTTTTCTTCCTTTCTTATCTTTGTGTTAATACTTTTAACTATGGGTCCTCTTTTCGCTGGTAGGGAATAATTAGTCGAGTGATCTCTCTTTATTGCACTCTTTATTGTTGTTGCTTTTTCTTTTTCTAAATTTTCATCTCTCACGATTTCCCATCCTTTTCTATCGTTTCTCACCCCTTACTCCTCCCTTGTTTTTCCGCCATTGCTGGTCCTTTAGTATCTGTTTCCCTAGTAGTTCCTCTGCCTTCTTCTTCTTCGACTGATGCTACTAGCCCTCTTCCCTTGGGGAATGATCTGGTCCTCAAGCTTACTACTGCGTTGCCTCCTTCCCCTCACCACCCCGCGTTCTCTAGCTCTATCCTTGCTTTCGTTGCTTTGCGGACAACGGACTTCCGGTTGGGGAATCTTCGTTGTGGTTCTCGTCTAGTTAATGGTAGGTTCATGAGTGCCATTTGCTTACGGGATATTGGGTGTGTGGGTAGTCCTTATACTGCTCAAATCCGTGGTAACTTGGGTATCACTTCTTCAGCTTCTAGGGGTGGGCTCTCCGAGTGTAGTGCTCAAGCCACCGCTTCGGGTGGTTTAGAAATTGACCCATTGGGGGACTCTTGTCCCAATGTGCCTTCTGGTCCCTCCACCTTCGATGTGTTGGGTGGTAACACTTTGGGCGGCGATGTCAATTCTTTTACTGTTGTGAAGCAGGTTTCTTTTCCCAACGCTAGTTTGCGTGGTCCTGTTCAGACTGTGGTGGACCCTACTTCTATGCTACATGGTTTTAATGATGGTTCTGTTGGAATAAGGAAACTAGCCCTGCTTTGTTGTCAACTTACTCTTATTCTAAAATTTTATATGGTAATGCTGGGGTCCACGTGGGGGCACCTCGTTTAAAAATTTTCAGCCCAAAACGATTGCTGGGAGAAAGGCAGTATGTCCTCCTCCTGAGGCTATTGGGATTGCTGCTTTGGAATGGAAGCATTGTTTAGTTGGATATTTATTAATAAACCCTTCCCTTGAGTGTCATGAATTTGCTTGGTAGGAAGATCTGGGTGAACCATGGCCTTGTGGAGGTGTTGGCTAATGGAAATGGTTTTTTCTTTTTCAAGTTTCAAGATGATGGTGCTGTTACCATGTCCTTGAGGGTGGTCCATGACACTTGGTTGGTCGATCCCTGTTCCTTTCTCATTGGAAACTAGGTATGGTCCTAACTATGAATGCTCATAGAAAGATCCCACTGTGGGTCAGATTCTCCAATGTCCCCCTTGAATTTTGGTGTTTTTAAGGGTTCGGTCATATTGCTAGTTTCATGGGACGACCTTTGTGTGCAGACTCCCTGACTCAATCTCGAAAGTGAATCGCTTTCGTGTGCATATGTGTGGAGGTGGATGCTTCTAACCATCTTGTTGATTTAGTGGATATCATGGTGGTGCTAGTGGAAGATGGAGAGTTACCCATAGTGGCGGAAGTCAAGGTGTCTTATGAGAATATGCCTCGAATTTGTGCGAAATTAAATCCTTTGGGCATTCAGAGCGAGTTTGCCCCCTTGGGCTGGCTACTCTTGTTGATGTGGACCTTTCTTGCAAGCCTAATTTGTTGCTGGCAATATGTCTTCTTCTGGGTATGCCCAAATTTACTTCCTCTCTCGAGTTGGTTTCCTCCAGATTGTTTTCTTCTGTCTGCATTGGATAGATGATCCCGTGGACTTACGTTCATCTTAGGTGAGTGCCCAGCCTGTTTCTATGGCTATTGCAGATGGTGGTTTTCCCAACCCCAAGAAGGTTACAAG
This sequence comes from Prinsepia uniflora, assembly GCA_032719365.1. Classification (NCBI taxonomy): domain Eukaryota; kingdom Viridiplantae; phylum Streptophyta; class Magnoliopsida; order Rosales; family Rosaceae; genus Prinsepia; species Prinsepia uniflora. The sequence continues at coordinate 44,901,174 of CM064864.1, forward strand.
GTAAAATAAAGTGGCTTGCTCTCCTGGAGCCAATGATGTGGAATCACCAAACAGGTTACACTCTCTTTTGTCCGAGTCAAATTCTTGGTCGTTTGAGGATGAGCTGTCGGTGCCTCTGATCATGAACCACAAGAAAGCTCTGATGAAGGAGAAGAAGTTTGATGGGTTATTTGGTTTGGGTTTGCTTGAGAAGAATAAGAGTAAAAAAGGGGTAAGAAAAATCCCAGGGCTAGTAATGGGGTTGATTGACACACCCAACCCAAAAAAGTCCACTTAGGGCACGTAGATCAAGGCGTGTTGGCCGACATCTAGAAGATGACGTCTAGATGATGAAGGCCATTTAATTTAAAACATTGCATTTTGGGGTGGTCGGATGAAACCTAACTACTGAAAATCGAACACATTTCACCCAACACAGAAGCATAGAGCATGGACGAACTTTGATGATTATACACTACACACTACTTGTCATTACTCGATTATTCTGTATGTTCACTTCAAGCTCGGAAATAAGTGTTAGAGCAGCAACCGTACCTCCTCGAAATTCATGCGCACCCACGAGACCTAAGGGGTTTAAAAACACAAGGGTGAGTGGGTCCATTCGCTTATTTCAGTGTAAAAATCATTATCAGTAAATAAACTTTAACCTTTCGTTTTATCTCAAAATCCAAAACAGTTTTCTTAAAACTTGCACGTAATACAAGATATGGTAAAATGATAATTTTAAAACACATCCAGATGAGTCATGAAGAAATCATTAATATGTCACAATGTCAACTCACTAAACACTTGCTCTTGAGTCGCTCTAGTCTCACACTGGTAAAAAATACTAGGTATCCTGCTCGCCTACCACGACCACGTGAAGGACTAGGTGCAATGCACCGTCACCACGAGTCTCGTAGTGCTCAGGGACATGACTGACACTTTTTAACTAGTTTAGCTAGTAGCGCGGGTGAACGTTCATGTGAAAGACTGGTCCGTGCCTTACATACGAGTACTAGATACCAACGGCTCCTAAGTGGGTACTGCCACTCTATCTCATCAATGCGCCGGGGACTAATATTCAAATGCAACATGTGACTCGACAAAGTACAACTATGCATAACCATCGAATCATAGCACATCTATTTCATCCAAGTAAGCATTGTAAATCATGCACCTCAATCATACCCACAAGTAGTACATAATAACTCATGCATGCTCGATACATATCATAAGTTTAAAGATCATAAAACGTGCGAGTAAAAAGCGTTATAAAATAAGTTTAGGGAAGGGGGTCAACTCACACACTAGTCGGGGAGTCGAAATCACCCGACATACCAAGTTAGCATAAAATCCAAGTCCATCTAGCCCTAGGCAACCATCCACAAAGGTGAAAATTACTTACAAATCATCAAACAAGTCATATCTCTCAAGGGTAGCCCAAAACGAAGCCTAGAATCACTTAATATAGACCTAAAAAAGTTTAATAATATTTGAAACCCTAGAAAACAGTGCTTATATGCGGTTGAGAGCCTAAAAACAGCTACACGTGCTATTTGGGGGCTAGAAAACCACCCTATGCGCCTTCACGGGATATAAAACAACCCTATGCGTCACCACACACCACCCAAAGGTCGGAAAGTGACTCACACCGGTAGGAGCCCACACGCACGTGTCACACGCTCTATGTGCATCAAGCTACATTGTCCCACGCACCACACGTGTGCCATGCGAATGTGGGAAGATTCCTTATAATATTCCCCAAATATTCCATCCGTGAACAGTTAGTTGACCGTTAAGACTAATGGTAGACTAACAGTTGACTAATGGTTGACTGTTGACCCACAGTCACTAGAGTTTTGCGGGAGACGGTAACCGGACCACCGCAGCGCCACCTTCCACAATGGTCAGATTTTGGATTTTTCGCTGGAAAAATCTCAGAATCCGACGAGGGATAACTTCGCCCAAAATCCACCATTTTTTACATGCAATTAGTAGATCTTAACCTACTCGATGCAAGGAATTTTAAAATCTAAGTTTCAGGTCAATAAGCTACATGCATCGACTTTTTCGACGTGGGGAAAGGTTCGCTTGTACGGCTCCGGGGCGCCATGCTCTGCCAATGATCCAAGCTCAAAAATGGGATGAAAAGTTTCAGTCCTACACTATGAGGTTCCTACAGCAAAAATAAGCAGTTTCTAGTTCAATGGGATACCTATTAACACTGATACTCGAAGGGGTAGTTGCAGTGGTTCAACTTGAGTCTAGAATTTGACGAACCATCATCTCCACTATAAGTCGTCCACAACGATAAACAAACACACTAGAATGTAGCCCTAAATGAGACAATCATAAGAGTTGAGGTTAGGGTTTGAAAGGCTACATTGATTGTAAAAAACCCCTCCGGGTTGCTCTCGGGTCTTAAGCGGGCTGAGTTCGGGTCGCCGTCCAATCCCTCTAAAGCCTCGCACTTGACTGCTTTCTAGCCTCACCTTTTAGTCTATGAGGTCCTCAAAGCACGACCGAAAGCCACGACCTTGGTCGAATACTCTTACAGCCCACCATGTCAAGACCCATCCCTAATCCCCCCGGATTAACGTGGGACGTGCCTGATCCCGTCTGATACGAAGTGTCAGACTAGGGATAAATCTGTCTTAAGCCCGCTCGGGTCTTCCAGAGAGCCATGATCTGGAGGAGAAGTGTGATGTCTGGGTCTCTATTACAGCCCACATCCGCGATCAACCCAAAGGGCATTAAAAACCTCAAAGCTGTGAGTGGACAAAATAAATAATTTAATAAAAACAATTTCATAAAAGACATTTATGCCCTTCACTAAAAAGCATACATGCATTCGAAAACCATTTATCAAAACGTTCGCAAAACCATTAGGGCCTTGGCCCAAAATAGTAAATCAAGTACCTGGGAACTTAGCGCAAAACCAATCCATAGGGACTCAGTCCAAATCCAATTCACGTGGATCTCAGCCCAAAACCAGTTTCCGTGAAACATCGTACAAACACATATATATACATATATAATCCATCCTCGGTATCTCGTATGCCTAATCAATAACTCGTCACGATATATCTATAAGTATGCATACTACTCGGGGTCTCACTCCGAGTCTACCCCCAGGATCTATGACGTCTGGGAGGATATGTCCAAAATCCAGGATCTACGACGTCTGGAGGACTGTCCTCGAACCGAGTTCGTGACTATACTATATCTCTCACTCCTGGAACGTGCTCCCTTTTGGAGTCACTCATTCCAGGCAGTGGATCGTGACTCTCCAGGATCTACGACGTCTGGAGGAGACCAATCATACCGGAGGGTATATACATTTTAGTGAAAACATTCAACTGGGTCTCATACCCGAGTATCTCAACAGGATTCCTCGAATCCGATTCAAATCTCATTTCACATGCCTCAGCCTAAATCCACAATCAATAGGGTCTCAAACCCGAATTCTCATTTCATAAATCATAACTGGGACTCAAGCCCGATACTAAAACCAACTGGGCCGCAAAGCCCAAATTCGTAAACCAACGAGGCCCTCGACCCAATTGTATAACTCAAATGGGCCTTCGGCCTGATTTCTCATCACATCAAATGGACTCCAAGTTTAAGAGTTCGTAAATCAAATGGGTCTCATGCTCAATTCCATATTTCTAGATCCAAAATCATTTCATTAAACTATCCTAGAAAAGACAACACGTATAAGGATTGTATAAAATTGAAAACCTCGAAATACGTGCAAATACGGCAAACCACAAACATATGAACTCAAGGCATCTCAATTCATGTATTCAAAACATATAAAACATTTCTCCATGCATCAAATTTAGAAAGCAAGGTCCACTCACAGACCTTACAAAGCCACATCTCGATTAGGGTTCTTAATATGGACTTGTATAGGTTAGTAGTAACCTGTGGGTATGATTTGGACAGGTCAGGATGACCCGGAGAGGTCGGATTAGCCCGGGGAGGCTTATGACACGCATATCGAGGCGACCGTTAAGACAGTCTGTGAGTGGACCTTGATTTCTAAACTATGATGCATGCATAAATGTTTTATATGGTTTATAGATGTGATTCTATGATGATGATTTGGATGTTAGTGATTTATATGATTTCACGTATTTCAAGGCGATTTACGTGTTTGCACATAAATCGAGGTTTACGATTTTGCACTGATTATACGTGCTTGTAGTCTTGGAAATGGTTTAATGAAATGGTTTTGGATTTGAAAAAGTAAACTCGGGCTCGAGACCCATTTTTTTTTTGGAAACCCTCAGACTCGAAGTCCCTTTTAGTCACGTTATCGGGCCAAGGGCCCAATTGGTTCGTGAACTGATTTCAGATTTGAAAATATAGAATCGGGCACAAGACCCATTTGATTTATGAACCCTCGGACTTGAAGTCCATTTGATTTAACAAGGCATCGGGCCGGAGGCCCAGTTGGTTTACGTATCGGGCTTAAGGCCCAGTTGACTTACGTATCGGGCACGAGGCCCATTTGGTTCACGTATCGGGCACGAGGCCCTGTTGGTTTACAAATTGGGCGAGAGGCCCAGTTTAATTTTGAATACGGGCTTAGGGCCCAATTATGGTTTACGATGGTGATTTCGGGTTGGGGACCCATAAATGGATTTATGGTTCATGACGGTTTATGGGGACCGGGCATGAACCTTTGAAAGGTTTTGAGAATATTTTCAAATGGTTTTTCGTATACCATCCTTACATATTTCCGGATTGTCTCCTCCGGGGAGGGTCATTGGCTTGGGTGGACCTCGGAGTAGTCACGGAGCACTAACTGGGGGTACCTTACTCTCAGGAAGGCTATGGATTATAACCCCCAGGAAGGGTCATTGATCTACGGACATTGACCTGGGTGGACCCTTGGGGAGACTTGGGATTTGAGACCCCGGGTAGCACGCGTGTAGCTTTAGATACCGTGACACGATTGGTTATATGATTTATGATAAACATAATTTCTTGGATTTGAAAAATTGTGTTTTATGGATAATAAATGGATTTGGGATGAGTTCCCACATATGTTTGATACAATTATGAATTTCTATAAATGGATTTGGGCAGGGGCCCGTATGATTTGAATTTTTGGAATTTGGAGCTGAGACCCTATAAGTAGTTATTGAAACATATGTGGTTTGATAAATGGTTTTCCTATACATGCATGCTTTTTAGTGAAGGGCATAAAGGTCTTCTATGAAATATGTTTTTATGAAATTTTTTTATTTTAGTCCACTTATAGTCTTTTCTGTTTTTCAATGTCCTTCAGGTTGATTACGGATGCGGACTGTAGCAGAGACCGAGACATCACACTCCTCCACCGGATCCTGACGTGCTCTAGAAGCCAGTCGAGCTAAAGGTTCAAATTTTCCCTGGTCTGACACTTCGTGTCAGACGGGATCACGACACATCCCATGTTAATCCCGGAGGGATTGAGATGGGTTGTGACAGACTGTGTACTATACTTTTTTGGGGCTATAAGTACACTTGGAGTAATAGGTGGGAGGGAGTTGGACAGGTTGAGGTTAGACTTGATAGGGCAGTGGCTAATCAAGCGTTTTATCAGCTCTACCCGTGGGTTCTTGCCTATCATGTGAATTCGTAGGCTTTAGATCATCTACCAATCTTGATTCGGTTCCTCGCTAATATGCCTAGAGGGTGGAGCCACGAAGATTCTTTTTTGAAGAGGCCTCTGTGTCTTCTGAGGGATGTAGGGAGGTTTCTCAAGCTGGCTAGGTGGATTTTCAGGGTACGAATGTTGTAAGGAGGATAAACCATGTTGGATAGGTTCTTCAGAAGTGGAGCGCATCCTCAATGGGCAGCATCCCTAGAAGAATTAAACAGCTTCAGTTCTGGTTAGAAGCTTTTCTACCTACCTTTCCTTCGTCATAAGACCTCCAACAATTTGCTGGACTAGATAAAGGAACTAGATAAACTCAGGGCCCAGAAGAAGATTTTGTGGCGGCTATGGTTGAGGGTGGCATGGTTAAAAGAGGGTGACAAGAAAAATTGGGTATTTCATGAGCTTGCTAATGAACGGGGACAGAAGGACTACATCCATGGGGTGTTTGATGAGCAGGGGGATTAGAGGGCATCAAATGAAAGAGTGGGTGATGCTTTTGTGTCCTATTTCAGCCACCTCTTCACTTCGTCGGGGGTGTCTTATATGGGGTCCATTTTGGATGCTGTGAACCCGGTGTTAGATGACTTGGGTAATTTGGAGTTGGGTCAGCCCTTTGAGGGTAGGAAGGTTAAGGAGGCCCTATTCAGTATGTTTCTCCCAAGGCACCAAAGGTTGATGGGATGCATGCACTTTTCTATCAGGAGTATTGGGACGTTGTGGGGCCCAATGTTACTACTTTTTTCTTGGCGATGCTCAATAAAGGTGCAAATGTCATGTCAATCAACCATCTCCTAATATCCCTCATACCAAAGGTGGATCTCCCTTATAAGGTAACTGAATTTTGACCCATTTCTTTATGTAGAGTTATTTATAAAATTATTACCAAAGTTATTGTAAACATGTTGAAACGTGTGATGCCCAAGGTCATCTCTAACTATCATAGTGCTTTTATCCCTTCTCATTTAATCATTGATAATATTTTGGCTGCTTTTGAGTCTATTCATACGATCTGGAGACGGGGTAATAATAAACTGAAAAATATGGTTATGAAATTGGACATGTTTAAGGCTTATGACCGGGTGGAATGGCCTTATCTGGAAGGTATGCTTCTAAGGCTTGGGTTTAATGCTCGGTTGGTCGGTCTGATTATGGATTATGTGTCTATAGTTAGCTACGTAGTACAGGGCCGAGGGTAGGTAGTTGGTTGTATAGTGCCATCAAGGGGGCGAGGCAAGGGAACCCTATCTCCCCATATCTATTTCTAATAAGTGTTCAAGGCCTCTCGACACTTTTATCTAAAGCACAAAAGAAGAGGAAAATTTGTAACGACCCGTCCCAGAAAACGGGATTAGATTAGTTATTAATGACGGATTAGTAAAGTTAATCTGTGATTAGTTGGATAATTTCGGACGGATGGTGCAGAAGGACGATTTTGCCCCTAGAATTGGCAAAATGTTGATTTTTAGATTGGGCCGTCAAATAGACTTTGACCGATGACCGTGACGTATTTTGGGATGTCACGAGTTCACAGACAGGTGGCACGTCCGATTCCGACATCCGAAGAGGAAGTTATGACGTTCGGAAGTTCGCGGGTACTTTGGTAATTTTGCTCCATAGGGGAATTTTGTTGCCTTTTCACCCGACGTGAAATTTTCACGTAATTCGAGAACCGTTAAGTAGGTCTTGATGTCCTGAGTACAATGACAGGCAGCACGCTGTCATTGGACGTTGGACGGTTTAGTTATGGGTCTATGTCTATGAGGGGCAAAATAGTAATTTGGACATTAAAGGGCAAAAGGGTCTTTTGGCAGTGTTGAGATGAGTGAGCAATTGGCTGAGGACATCTGTCCTTACTGTAGTGGATATTTACACCAGATATTGGGAGAATGGGACACGTGGGGAGGTTCTGGTTAGTTGCACCGTATTCTCCCATTTGATCGATTAAGTTCGACGATGATAATTAAAAATTGGGGAAGGCTGTGGTTAACGGTGCTCTATTTCCTGGTGAGTGAGAGGTTTAGCATGTGTTTGTGAGAGAGGTGAAAAACAGGTGGCTACTCTGATGACGGTGACTGTTGTCTGAGATTAGAAGGAGTCGAGTGGTGGTGTGGAAGTGAGGAAAACAAAAACAGAGGAGGAGGAATTGTGGAACTATCACCTTTGAGTCCTCATCAAGTTGAGGCTACCTGGTGATTGAAAGGAAGAGAGTGGCAGCTATGGACGTGGGTGGTGACACCGTGACAAGCCGCCCTGGACGGTGGCCACGGCTCCATGGAAACAGAACAGTGGAGGTCACATTGGTGCGCGGCGATGACATGAGGGTAAGACTCGATTAATTTTCAATTTACTTTCGAAAATGGTAGCATGTGAATTTAGCTGTTGTTGACTTGTTTGGTGCATTGGACGGTGTTTTGGACCTCAAAAAAAACATAAAGGACCAAGAACAAGGGTTGGAGGTGGACATAATCAATGGTGGAAAGAGGTTGTAGGCACAGGTTCGCTCGATCTTTTTGGAAGGTATGAAACAAGTTCGACCTTCACAATTTAATGCGTTAAATCAATAATATGTGGTTGGACGAATCTAATGGACTAAAAAGGATCGAAAACAATAAAAAATAGCTAGAAAACCGTGAACGCCGGCTTGGTCGAACTGGGCCGGTTCAGACTGGTTCAAACCAGGTTTGTCTCAAGGAAGAAGACAATGAACAGTAGGCGCGTGGCTCCCATGCGCAGCCCCTTTGGGAGGCACGTGAGGGCACGTGGGGCCCCTTTTGGGGAAGATTCCAACACGACTTTTAAAGTATTCGATGTAACGAACATTTTGGCACTGGTTTCGAGTCGATCGGACATCGTCTCGATATGTTTCGGAATGCCCAAGGGTTTTAGGGCTCGATTAAAAATAGTTAAAAATTCGAGAAAAGTACGGAGTTTTAGTATAAGCTTTATGAAGTAGTTAGTGACCTTATTATGGGATTTGGACAGGTTCAGGAAAGCCGATGATAGTGGATTAGCCAGGAACGGCGTAGGTGCACGCGTATCGAGGCAGCTGCGAAATGGTCTATGAGTGGACTTTGCTTTCAAACCTTATGATGCATGCATATATGTTTTTTATACGTTTTCTATACGTGATTCTATGATTTGATTTATGATCTTGATGATTTACGATTTGCACGGTTTTCGAGATATTTACAGAATTTCACGTTTTACGAGATTTTGATCGATGTTGTGATTTGACTATGCTTTAGATGATTTGATTTCAGGAATTGAAATATGATTTGATTTCAATGATTTGAAATGGATTTCGGAAAAGTGATTTCGGGCTTGAAGCCCAGTTCAGAAAAGTGGTTTTAAAGAACGTGATTTCGGGTTTTTGAATCGGATTTCGAAATGACGATTTTGGATTCCATTTTGGAAACTTGAAAATGGATTTCTGGGTTTGGGTTCAGAATGGTTATTCCGGATGCCGGCTTACGGAATGATGGTTTCGGACTCGGATTTGGAAACAGTTATGGATATGAGTTCTGGGTTTGGATTCGGGATCCTGATGAGATTGCGGATTCGGATTCGGAAATGAAAAATGGTTTTCAAACGGCTTTGGATTGGATTTGCTGGATCTGGTTATTGGGTTGAAAGACCCGGATATGATTATGATGGGGGCGGGCCCGGATTGGGTTTAAAGACCGAGATTGAGTTTAAAGACTCGGATTGATATTTCCCCCATAGGCCTATTGAGTTTAAAGACTCGGGAGTTTAAAGACTCGGATTATATTGAGGCCTGGATTGAGTTTAAAGACTCGGATAGATTCAGCAGGTTCGATGGATGGAAATGTGGTTTTAACTGTGTTTCCGATTTCACTTAGACTTGATGATGATGGTTTTTTAAAAATGGTTATCCAATGTTTTGGGCTAAGACCCGAATGAACGGATTTTGATGGTTTTGGGCTGAGGCCCGAGAACTGGAAAAGGAAAATGAGTTCTGTTTTTCTTAAATGGTTTGAATGACTTGAAGATAGAAAAGTTTTATGACATGACTTCTGATATGCATGCATTGGTTTTTAAAAGGGGGGGGGGGGGGTATAAATGTACTTGTTTTCTGATAACTGTTTTGAACTATACTTTATTTTTGTCCACTCACAGTCTCTCCATGTTTTCTATACCCTCCAGGTTGTTGCGGTGCGGGCTGTTGGTCGAGAGGGAGACAGAGATATCACATACCCAATCCACAGTAGAGTCTGTGCGCTCTGGGAAGTCCGGACGTTTTGAGCGGTTTAGTCAAGAATCCCTTGTCCGACTTACGTGTCACATGAAGGTTGGCCATTAGTTTAGCCTTCGTGTCACTCGTAAGTTAGACGGGGGCATCACTTAGCCCTTAATCCCGAGGGATTGGGGGTGGGTCGTGTCAAAATTCATGGGGTGGCAGTGACAACGAGGGCTCCCTCCATATCTCATTTGTTTATTGCTGATGATAGTTTTCTATTTTGCAATGCATGGTTGGGGGAATGTCAAAAGTTGCAGGTATTTTTTCATAAGTATGAGTGGGTTTCCAGTCAACTGAATAATTTTGAGAAGTCTGGTGCTTGTTTTAGCCCAAGGATAGATCCGAATTTGAAACATCTAATTTTTGATTTGCTGGGTATTCGGATTGTGGATTTTCATGAAAATTATCTTGGGCTTCCTACCGTCATGGGGCACAATAAATGGAAGATGTTTGGTAACGTCCGGGATGCCTTACGCATCCACCTAGCTAATTAGAATACATAGCTGTTATCAGTGGCTAGGAAAGATGTACTTGTAAAGTTGTGGCTTAAGCTCTTCCCACTTACATGATGAGTGTTTTTCGCCTCACACGGTCTCTCTGTCACGAGCTATCAATTGAGATTGCTAGGTTCTAGTGGAGTAAATAGAAAGAGGAGTATTCATTGGATGTGTTGGGATAGGCTTTGCATCCCAAAAACGAAAGGGAGGAGGGGGGGGGGGGGGGGGGGGGGGGGGGGGGGAGGGACTGGGCTTCAAGAACTTTGAGTTGCTTAATCAGGCAATGGTGGAAAAACAAGCTTGACGATTAATGGAACAACATGGTTCCTTAGTGGCTCGGATGATGAAAGCTTGCTACTATTTTGATAGAGATTTTATGGAGGTAGAGGCGGGTTCTGTCCCCTTACTTGTGTGGTAGTCGGCTTTGTAGGGACGGGATATCATCCACATGGTCTGCTTAGTAAGGTGGGTACAAGAGACTTAGTGAGCGGTTTTGGTGACAAGTGGATACGACAGCCAAAACCTTTCCAGCCTATTTTGGACTAAGTGTTAGCTGAAATGCCATGGTTTCCCCCATTCTCCATCCTGAAGGGAAGGGAAAGGGGGGGGGGGGGGGCGCTGGGAAGGGGGGAGTCTGTGTGGAATCGGAAACTTCTGAAGGCAGTTTTTGGTGAGCGAGATGTCTGGGATATGTTTTGCATCATTATTCCTAGGCGGGCCTCTTTTCTTGATGGGCGCTATTGGTATTACTCTAAAACAAGAAGGTATACGGTCAAGTCAGGCTACCACATTGCCTTTTGCTCTTGGGTTGAGATGTAGGGGGGTACTGAATGCTCTAATGAAATTCAGAGATCGAGTCTATGGAAACATTTATGGAAGATGAGGGTCCCGAATAAAATTAAACTAAATTAAACTATTTACTTGGAGTGCCTGTTCAGAGATTTTTCCTACGACCTATTGATAAGTCACGAATTAAACATCATTTCAATGTTATTTCTTATCCATTTTACTTATCTTGTGATTATATTTGCTCAATCAATAGGAGAAAATGATCAATTTTGTGAAGTTTGTGCAGATTGTTTAGTTAAGGTTAAACTCATGTTTTTGCAATAAAATGTGATGATTCCAAAGCTAACTCATCAAGGGCCCACAAAGTGCCACCTCACCACTCAAATACACAACAAGGATGCACCATGGTCCAAAACTCACGACTAGTACCCGAATTATCCCTAAAATGCGGCTAAGGGTTAAATGGGATTCTTTGTTTAACACAGACACTTCCTAGCCACATTTTAGTTCCCTTTCGTACTAGGAATGATGTGAATTGATTTGGAAAGGAAGACTAAAAGAATTCCTATTCAAAGTTGAAGTCATAAGTGGAAATAAACAAGGAAAATGATTCCTTTCTCATCAAGGACTCAATTTCCGGCTAAGGTGGCTTTTCACGGCTAAGGCGATTCTTTCCTAGTTTAAGGCTGTTTTTCTATTTTAATTAGGGTAAAGCTAGGGTTGGTGAGAGGCCTATATATAGGTGATTTCTCTTATTATTTATACGCCCTTTTTACCTTCCAAGGTACTAAAACTCTATCAAAATTTATACTTAAAGTTATATATAGTTAGCCGCATTTTATAAGTGTTTAAGCTTTCAGATTCAAGTTTTGGTTCTAAGTTGTGACGTGAGGCTTGGGAGAAGAAGAGTGTCTGAGCCCCTTTTCCAACTCCTTGCTACTCCTTAGTATTTGTGTTTCTTAATCCCTGCTGATTCTCTTTACGTTTATATGAATTCAATTATGATGTTTGTTAATCTGGTTATGTGTGAGTAGTTTCCTTAAGGATTGGAGCTGTTTGAAGCCATAGTCATGTTAGTTCGTATTTAGATTTCTGGTTCTTGATTATGATTGTTATGCATGACTGAATTTTTTGGATTACTGCGCTTCATGAACTCAATTTATGCTTATAAGACTGATCACCTTGTTTGTGTATAATTGTTGATGTAATTGCTTGACGGACCACTATATCATCTTTCAATTTATAGCATCAAACTTAAGAGGGGGAATCTTAGTCGTAATCTAAACTCACGACCTACTAGAATTGCACATCACTTTTGTAAGGATAGTGTAATGTCATCAAATCTTCTTCGTGTTTTATGCATTATCACGCACCATCAATAATAGACGTTTTACAGTGGTTATCACACTTAAAACATGAAAACTAAGAGAAGATAATAGATGTGGGGTGAGCCTTAGACGGACCCTTGCACGACCACTTAATTCATAAACATGTATAGTAATTAGATCATGGAAATCTAAGGAGAACTCTAATTGGTAAAGGTGGATAATAAGCCCTAATTCATCCTAATAAATCGTAATTGTTTATGAGATGTGATATAGGCTATGTGTGTTTTAGCTCCTAGAGGACTTTCTTTTCCCTTCCCAATTGCATGCTCCATAAGCCCCTTTGAAGCCAAACACTTAGCCGTTTTTTTCTTCACCTACGTTATGACCTAACCAAGTTTTGAACCTTTCATTATGGCTATACCCTATAATCCAATCTTGTGTCAAGGTTGTATCAAATGAGATTCACAGTGAAGAGGAAATGTGTTGATGAGTTGTGCTACTTATGCTCATGTGATTAAAGTATGCTTGAATTGAAAGATCATTGGGTTGTTTGAAAAGTGAGGAAGTTATTGCATGATCTTGGCTCAGCTCATATAAACAAAAGAAATGGTGTATCAAGTTCATTAGTGAATTCAAAAGAAAAGAAAAGAAAGAAAAAGAAAAGAAAAGAAAGAAAAAGAAAAAGAAGAAAAAAAATTGCGATTAGAATATATATATGCAATCAATGAACTTAGAGTTGAGCCGAGTGAGCCAAGTACCTCAAGTAAAGGGAATGTAGTGAGCTCAAGCATAGATTCATCATCTAGTAGTTAAGGTCCGAGTCATGACTTCTCATGCCTTGATGCGGTTTAGGTTTTTTAAATTCCAACCTTCCTTTCTAAGCCCAAGAACCTAGCCCCATTGCAACCCTTGAATGAAGACCTATTGATCTCGTGAATGGTTATACAAAGGATTAAGGTATGTATCTCTGTTCTTAAACTTCAATTCCTTCTTGAGATCATATTTCCATATAAAGTGTCATTCTTCATTGAAACTCATATGTGATTAACTTGATTTACTCATCACATATGCTTGTTGAGTGAAGCCTTAAGATTCGTGTGTGCATTGAGTGATGCCTAGTGAGGATTAGAGTCGAGGCGAAATCTTTCTAGGGTGTTTAGATGGCGTTGTTTTCTAGCTTGATCATTTGAGATATTGGTGTAAAAACTTGACATATTGAGTTCACGGTTATGGCATGTTCCTTGGTTTTTGTGAGTTTGTTTTATGTTCTTGGTTCTTATTAACTTGTTGATGCATGATTTCTAGTATCCTTGTGTTAAGTAAAACGTTTGTGGGTATCATGCTGCTATAATCCTCAGGAGACAAAACCCCTCATATTAGGTGAACTTAGGGGTTTACATGCTTATCTTAATTAGATCGAGTCTTTTCTTTTCTGTTTTGCTAAGGGACTAGCAAAAGATAGGTTTGGGGGTATTTGATAAGTCACGAATTAAGTATTGTTTCAATGTTATTTCTTATCCCTTTTACTTATCTTTTGATTATATTTGCCCAATCAATAGGAGAAAATAATCAATTTTGTGAAGTTTGTGCAAATTGTTTAGTGAAAGTTAAAATCATGTTTTTGCAAGAAATGTGACGATTCCAATGCTCACTCATCAAGGGCTCACAAAGTGCCACCTCACCACTCAAATACACAACAAGGATGCACCATGGTCCAAAACTCACGGCTAGTACCCTAGTTATCCCTAAAATGTGGCTAAGGGTTAAATGGGATTATTTGTTTAACCTGGACACTTCCTAGCCGAATTTTAGTTCCCTTTCATACTAGGAATGATGTGAATTGATTTGGAAAGGAAGACTAAAAGAATTCCTGTTCAAAGTTGAAGTCATAAGTGGAAAGAAACAAGGAAAATGATTCCTTGCTCATCAAGGACTCAATTTGCAACTAAGGAGGCTTTTCACGACTAAGAAGATTCGTTCCTAGTTTAGGGCTGTTTTTCCTATTTTAATTCGAGAAAATTTAGGGTTAGTGAGAAGGCCTATATATAGGTGATTTTCTCTTATTGTTTGTACGCCCTATTTACCTTCCAAGGTGCTAAAATTCTGCCGAAATTTCTACTTAAAGTTATGCATAGTTAGTCACGTTTTATAAGTGTTTAAGCTTTCAGATTCAAGTTTTGGTTCTAATTTGTTATGTGAGGCTTGGGAGAAGAAGAGTGTTCGATCCCCCTTTCCTACTCCTTGCTACTCCTTAGTATTTGTGTTTCTTAATCAGTGATTCTCTTTACTTTTATATGAATTCAATTCTGATGTTTGTTAATCTAGTTATGTGTGAGTAGTTCCCTTAAGGATTGAGGTTATTTGAAGCCCTAGCCACGTTAGTTCATATTTAGATTTCTGGCTCTTGATTATGATTGTTATGCATGACTGAATTTGTTGGATTACTGCGCTTCATAAACTCAATTTATGCTTATAAGACTGATCACCTTGTTAGTGTATAATTGTCAATGTAATTGCTTAACAGTCCACTATATCATCTTGCAATATATAACATCAAGTTTAAGAGAAGGAATCTTATTCGTTATCTAAACTCATGACCTACTAAAATTACCCATCACTTTTGTAAGGATAGTGTAGTGTCATCAAATTTTCTTCGTGTTTTATGCATTATCATGCACTATCGATAATAGATATTTTACAGTGGACATCACACTTAAACATGAAAACTAAGAGAAGATGATAGGTGTAGGGCGAGCCTTAACTGGACCCCTGCACATGCACTTAATTCAGAAACATGCATAGTAATTAGATCATGGAAATCTAAGGAGAACTCTAATTGGTAAAGGTGGATAATAAGCCCTAATTCATCCTAATCAATCAACAAGTTTCTAATCGAGTTTTTATTGTTATGTGCTTTGTTTTCATCATTTAAATTCGTGCATCCTCACTCCAAAAAACACCCCCCTCCCCCTCTTTGTATTTACTTAATAACCAAGTTAACTAGTTCCGAACTAAGTGGAATCACATTGAACAAGTCTGTAAGGGATCAACATTTGCAAACCTACTATACTCGTTATATTATTTTGTGCACTTGAAAAGTTTCACTGTAAAGTTTATCATTCATAATTCTTTGATAAAACAACTATCACCTATAACCTGGTTACCAGCAAGGTGGCTACTTCTATACTTTGTTTCCAGCGTGGGAAGCGGCCTGAAGATGGTTATCACATAGTTTGGGGCTACAAACATAGTCAGGGGGTGTGGAGGATCCTTTCATTTTCGTTGCTAGGGTCTTCCATCTCAGGTGTCACGACCCGACTCTCTTAGTACAATATTGTCCGCTTTGGGCCATGCCTTCATAATTTTGTTTTTGGCAACTCATGTGCAACTTCGTAGTGGGTCACCCATCCTCAGATTGCTCCAACCCAACTGTCCGCTTTGGGCCATGCCTTCATAATTTTGTTTTTCGGAACTCACGCACAACTTTTCAGTGGGTCACCCATCTTGAGATTACTCCAACCCAACCTCGCTTCACTTTAGAGTTCCAAAGGAATACAAAGCTAATGAGATCCCAAAAGGTCTCGTGCTATTAAGAGAAGTGCTCACACATATAAGACACTTCACATTTCCCTCCCCGAGCGATGTGGGATTTCTCACTGTTCTTCCCAAGACACGGGTCTTACATGGGGTGGTTTTATTGATTTGTTTGGTTATGCTATTTCCCATTTATCTGCCCCTCAATTGGAGAAATTTGTCTTATATGTTGGCATGTGTGGAATTGGAGGAATAAAGTAGTGCATAATTTGCAGATAGTGTACCCGGAGGCAGTTTATGAGGCTGCAATGGCTGCTTATTAGAGGACTTTGGCTTACATCGAACCTCTTATAGGGCCCTTTTGGTCCAGGAGAATAGATGGACCAAACCCCCAGATGACATGGTTAAACTTAACTGTGATGCAGCGGTAAGTCCGGAGTCTCTTTGCCGAGGAGTAGGGGGAATAGTGCTGGATTCAGATGGCACCGTCTTGGCCGGATTTTCTAGACCAGGGCCACCATGGGGTTTTGTTGTGTCCATTGAAATCGAGGCCATCCACCGCGGGCTGATTCTACTTGAGCGGTTGGGGATCAGAGATGTGAAGGTGGTGACCTACTGTTTGGAAGTTGTCAGTACTAATCTGATTGGTTTGGTGGCTTGGGAGGTTGTGGCTTTGTTTGAGGCCCTTTGGATACCCAAGGATCGCTTAGTTTTTGTACCCGGTAAGGTGAACTCGGTTGCCTATAGCTTTAGCTCAGGAGGGCAGGAGCTCCTAGGAGCGAACAGGTTGAGGTCCTATGTTTCCTCCTTAATTGACACCTTTGTTTGAGATGGATATGGAGGTATAAGTTTCCTTGTTGAGCCTGTAATGATAATTTTCCACCAATAATTGTACTTTGTTCTTAATCTCTTTTCAATGAAGCTATCTTTTGATAAAAAAAAAGGTCTTGCCCACTAAACGTAGCCATTTTATATTTCTTTAATTTCACCCGCTATTATCATTACAATTACATTACTAGAACCTTGGAGAGCTAGACCCATAATGCTAAAAAAGATCCGAATGACCGGCCGGGGAAGACAAGCCGACGTTCAACAAAACGGTCGATTCATTTGTCTCATCACATCATGCATGCTTTTCATTCATTGATTTATTTATGTATCATCAAGAGGCTCTTCACCACCCCACTATTGCATGTAACGTTTTTTGTGACGGTAAATTCTCTTCATATGTGGCCTCTATATAAACCCCATGTATGATCCCCCCTTCTTCATCATTCCTTATACACCACATGTTAATTGATTGATCAACAGATTCAATACCAAAATGACAGCTTCCAAATCCAGATTCTTCATTTCCACTCTTCTAGTTCTAGCTTTGATGACCTTGCCACTTCTATTCGTAGTTACTAGTGCTCGACCTTTGGACAACGTTCCAATTAGGCCGATCTCAAACTTTGCATCGAGGTTGGATTTAGATGAAGAATCATCCAACTGTTGGGAATCATTGTTTCATCTCCAGTCGTGTTCCGGAGAGGTTATCATGTTTTTTGTGAACAGTCAAACTTATTTGGGGCATGGATGCTGCGAAGCCATTCGGACCATTGAGCACCGGTGTTGGCCTGCCTTGCTTGGCACCCTAGGGTATACAACTGAAGAGACCAATGTATTGGAGGGTTACTGTGATGCAGGGGATCACATTCAACCCCCTCCATCAACCACTCCACCACCGGCGAATGAAGCTTCTACCAAAACAGTCGTTCCTCATGATTTGGAGAAGCTGGTTCCTTAGAAGAACTTCAAAAATACATGAATGTCTTCCTAAGCTATGATAATGAATAATAATTAGTAAAAAGTTTTTGTTTTGGTCCTTAACCCTAGCATAATTCAATAATAAGACGGGTGGCTCATTGTTTCCTGCCTTTCTTTCTAGACAACTTACCATCTTCAAGGATTTATAGTTTGCAGATATTTACCGACGGTATGAAAATTAAACTTCACAAAACCATACCAAAAAAGATTACAAAAAACTTTATTAAATAAAATGCAAAAAAATATTAATCATGCGAAACTCAAAATTCGAAAGTAATTACACTCTAAGCCCAAATTCTAGTACTTAAAAAGCTAACATACAAAGTTTAAACCCCAAGCCTTCAATGAGCTAAAGCACCATAAAATTCTCAGCAACCATTCTTTAGCAGGAGTGAGTCTGTGAACCTGCACATATAAGAGGATTGGAACAGCTATGTCACAACTAGTAGAAACATCGAAACTACATAGCTTACTTTGAATATAGATTGACAAGGTAATAGCAGCAATCCGTCAGAGGTCACAGGAACAAGTCTCAAATGGGATGGTCTTGTGCAATGAATAACAGTAATTAATAGCGAGAAATGACAATTGCCACATGCAGGAGTACTAAAGGTAAATGATGCAATCAGAGATTCGAGTTGAGTTTCAAAACGATACATAATCTGGATTGTCATTTTAGATATAGAGATTGACAAAATCTTCACAGGACCAATGGATAGAACTTTTATTTCATAGAACAAACACTTCTTGTAGAGTTTAGTCAACTCACATAAAAAAACTTCGCTTTGATATCCAAATACCATGCCTTTTGGATATAACTTGTCATGAAAGAACAGGCTAGTAAAATGACGACAGATATGGGTGTAAGTTCCACACAAAACCCAACTCTAAGGGCCTTTTGGAGCAGCGTCTGTGCCTAGAATGATTAGAATTATGGTAACAACACAACAAATCACTATAAGGAGAAGAACAGTAACAACTAAGGCATAATAGGATACAATTTGATAGTTCCAGCTAAAACTAAGAGCTAAATCCCCATTTCACAACCAATAATGTCCATCACTAAATTAATAATCCAATACCAATTTGTGCATTAGTAAGTTCAAAGCAACTTGTAATACAATAAACTGGGCACTCAGAGATAAATAAGCTGCATTATCAAGTCAAGGCATTGGAAGTTTCCCCATCAGAAAGTGGTAAACAATTAGGATTATTGAGATATAATCGTTTCACCAAACTAAAACAAAACACTCAATAACTCCTTGCGCCGAAGTTATAATATCAGTCATGATACCAAACATTCCAATTTCAATTTATTTGCCACAGGTACCAATTAAACCCAAAATATTTACCCAAAAATGGAACTTTTGGGGACAGAACCCATTAATTCGAGCCAGACATAACCAAAAAACTCCAATAAAACCCAGACCCTACAGACTAACAAAAACCCAACAAAATAGGGAAACAAATAGGAGCAAGCTTGTAGGAGATGGGGTTTAAGAAGCTTATAGTACCTGGAGTCGAACCAATTCTGGTACTTGACTTAGTTCTGAACTTCCATGATGCTCTTGAGCTTGGGAGCGTAGAGTGAGTAAACAACAGCCTGTCGATTGGCGACCTCAAGCTGAGCCTCTCCATCTGAGAAGGCAGTGGAAATGGCAGATGGGTCGGATAGGTTCTTATTTTGACGAAACGTGTCGATGGTTTTCCGTTTTGTGTACTCTCTGATGTTGTAGTCTGTGAATTTTTGAGCCACTCGAAGAAAAGACCGGTAAAGCGATAGTACCTCCGCTCGAGAAGAAGCTCCGGCCGCCGCACTCATAT
Organism: Prinsepia uniflora; assembly: GCA_032719365.1. Taxonomy (NCBI): domain Eukaryota; kingdom Viridiplantae; phylum Streptophyta; class Magnoliopsida; order Rosales; family Rosaceae; genus Prinsepia; species Prinsepia uniflora. The sequence goes on from CM064864.1 coordinate 44,920,848, forward strand.
TGATTATTGCGCCTCCTCTAAAGCTACGCTAAGAGCGAGGGAGAAGACAGTCAAGCACTCAAACTTTGCGGCATTTGCTTATTAAACATCCCAAGTCTTTTACACAAAATGATCCCGAAACTATTCCAAAATCTTACTTTGCCCCATTTGTCTCATTTAACTCTCAAAATGGGACCTTTATCCAAAAAATTGCCCCTAGTCTGTGAAACCCGTGAAACTAGTGTTAAATATAAGGGCCATTATTATTATTATTATTATTATTATTATTATTATTATTATTATTATTATTATTATTAGTTCGAGGCCACTAAAACTATGTGATACGTCTCGCTGAATCTAGAAATCGTGAATCATCTCACTTTTTCTTAGAAACTCACATTCCGTATACTAAATTGTCTCATTTTGCCTAAAATTTGTCAACTCTAACTGTGTTTGTTAAATTGGCAGAAAGGTGTGACAATTTATCATGGTTCTTAGGTTAGGTAAGATTCACCCACTCTTTAAAAAAGTTCTTGAAAATTTCAACTTTACCCATCAAGTTTGAAGCCAGCCCCCAGCCCCTCATAATCCAGAGTATCAACCTACTCTTGATTAACCTAGTTATCATCTCCATCCACTTTCTTTTCAGTAGCCACCTTTCGTTTCTTATATTCTCATTATCTCGCTCTTTACCTCATAATTACTCGCATTTCTTACATTCAAATAATCCATAGCATCAGAATCAACTTATCCACATCCAAAATACTGAATAAATTCAATGTCCTCAAAGTCAATATACTTAAGGACCCGATATTCCGACTTGAAAGACTCGCATGGTCCGCTATTACCTTCATAAAAAAACTGGAATTCTAATTTGGGTTCAAATCCCACCTATTCATTGCCGCAATGAAATTTTTCATTCTGGCTTTCTAAACTCGTTGAAATCCTCAACGATGATTGTGTTATATGACGTGCATGCCACTGCCATCGATATCACAAATCTATTCTCCTTCCGATTAGTTTTGGTAGTGCACTCTCGACATCTGGGTCCAAAGATAACTCATCAATCGAGACATAGCAAATTCTGGGTCAATCGTTGGCAAGGAGGATATAGTGAGTTGCAGTTTTGATACTAAATTCTTGTACTGGTTGAGACTCTTTTATGTTTTATTTAAGTTTTCAGATCATCATGCACACTACTTCTTTAAATTCATGATATGCTCTATAATACTTGAATTAACGCTGGATATATATTTGTTTTTAATTAAGTGGTTTCTTTCTCATTTTATTACTGTTTTACTTTGTAATGACCCGTCCCAAATTCCAAGATTAGATTAGTGACTAATCACGATTAGTGAGGTTAATCCGTGATTAGTTAGGCGAAATCGGACGAACGATGCAAAATGTCCGTTTTGCCCATAGCCATGGCAAAACGTTGACTTTTTGTTCGGGCGGTCAAATGGACTTTAACCAATGACCGTGACGTAGTTCGTGACGTCACGAGTTCATAGACAGGTGGCACATTCAATTCCGACGTTCGAGGAAGAAGTTATGACGTTCGGAAGTTTAGGGGCATTTTGGTAATTTTGGTTAAAAATGAGCAAATGTTGACTTTTTGACCGGGATGTCCGATGGTCGAGGACCGAGGGCTGTTACGTAGATCAGGACGATACGAATCCATAGACAGGCGGCACGTCGAATTTGGACGTTCGACGAAGAAGTTACGGTTTACGGAAGTTCAAGTGCACTATTGCACGAATTACGAAATAACCTAACTTTTGGATTATAGTGGGGCCCAGATATTTTATGGAGGCCCAATGGATGAGTGACACTTGTCACCCATCCACTGGCCACCCCTTATACATTCATGCATATCATCCATCGATCATTTTCCTTCATTCCCTTAATGCAGCTCGATCTCACCCAACCATCCAAACCAATCCAATCCAAACCCCATTTGATCAAACCTGTGAGGACCAGAGAGTGAGGAGAGGATAGGAGGTGGATGGTGGCTGGCCTGGAAGGGGCCGCCGTGGACGGTGGAGCCACAAACCCGAGAACATGCACGGTTAGGCCCATTTGTCCATAATTTTCGATTTTTGCATTATCGGTCATTTTGGTTGTTTTTATTGAATTAAATGGGTTGGTAGGAAGGTGTTAGACTGGTTTTGAGGATGGTTAGGGGCTGTAGGACACCATGGGAGGTTTTGGGAACCTTGAACCGTGAGGTTCATTTTGAAACCTTGGGTTTTGGACGGTTTTAGTTAGTTTTAAGGATTTGAATTGATAGGAAACAATAAAATAGGAATTATATGATTGATTAGGGTTGAAATCGGACCAAAATGAGGGTTGTAGGGGCCTGGACCGGTCACGTCGGTCCAGTTGCAGAGATTGGGCCGGACTGGCCAGTCTGAACCGGCTAGAGGACAGGGACGGTCTACAGTGTCCCGGCGCGTGAGGCCCACGCGCATGGCAGTCCTTCGGCGCGTGTGAGCGCGTGATGAGGAATTTTAGGGTGTTTTCAACACGTGAAATCATCTATTCAATGTAACGAACATTTTGGGACTGGTTTCGTGTCAATCGGACATCGTTTCGATAATGTTCGGGGCATCGGAAGGTTTGGGTTCGAGTTTAAAAGTAGTTAAAAATTTCGGAAAATTACGGGGCTTTAGTGGGAGGTTAATTAAGTAGTTAGTAACCTTCTATTACGAATTGGACAGGTTTGGGAGTCCCGGTGATGGTGATTGACTCAGGAGAGCCGTATGGCATGCAAATCGAGGCGGCAGCTCGGACGGTCTGTGAGTGGACCTTGGTTTTCTAAATTGGTGCATGCATAAATGTTTATTATATGTTTTAATAAATGTTTGATGATGCCATGGGTTCATTTGTATGTGGTTACGTATAAACACGTATTTCGAGGTTTCGGCCTTATACGGTGCTTATACGAGTCTGTATTTCTTTATTGGTTTAAATGATTTGGATTTGGATTTCCAAAAGGATAAACTCAGGTATGAGACCTGTAACACCCCGGACATTCGAGAACTTTAATATTGTAATTTAATGTATCAATTGACGTTTTTAACCTTGTTAATGGTATGGCCAAATTGTTGACTTTTTGATTGGTGGGTCAAATGGACCTTGACCAATGACCGTGACGTAGTTCGGGACGTCACGAGTTCATAGACAGGTGGCACGTCCATTTCGGACGATCAGGGAAAAAGTTATGGCTATCGGAAGTTCAGGGGCATTACCGTAATTGTGACGGTTAGGGCGAAAATGTTGACTTTTCGTTTAACAATTAATTTTCACACGACTCCAGGACCGATAGGTAGGTCTCGACGTCCTGAGTCCGTAGACAGGCGGCACGCCGAAATCGGACTTCGTATGGCTGAGTTACGGGTCTAGATAGTGAAGGGCAGTTTGGTAATTATTTGAACCAGGGGCATTTTGGTCTTTTTGCCCTGGTTACTGTAGCAAACCGCGGGGGGTCATGGGCGGCACCACTATGTGCGGTGGCTCTTAGTGCGATTTGTTTACTGGTGAGTGTGGGTTGGAAAGTATTGATTGTTTAAACCTTTTTGGAGCATCAAACGTGGTCTGATTCTTCCAGCTACACGATCAAATTGATTAATCAAAATTCGAAGCTTTCGGGGGACAAATTTCAGTGGACAAATTAGACACCCACGAGCCTCTGGGACGGCTTGAATTTGTTTAAAACTGATTAGGACATGAGTGAGCATCACTCTGATGCAGAGATAACTGAGAACGGGTGAGGAAAACCAGAGAAGCCATTTCTGGAAAAATTGGAGGGAAAATCGGGTTTTGATTTCTGGTGACTGTTGGACCAAACCAAGGCCTGGTTTAGTCTTCTGGGAGTGTTTGGAACTCAACCGTATCGAAATCGAAGGCCATCAGCCACGGCTGAGCTGGGACGGTGACTGCTGTTTTCAGGGAAATCGCAGAGCTTGGGACGACGAACTTCAGGTACTTTCAGACACAATTGATTTTTCATTTTGGTTTGTTTTGATCCTGTTATACTTCCTGTGAAGTTAATTAGACAATGGGTTTGAAACCAGTGAGTTCTGGTGATTGACCCGTTTGAATGATCACGGGTCGAGGGGCCGTTTAAGGATTGGTTTTGGATAATTAATAACTCAGAACTTAAATTAGATGTATAAATAACATGTTAGGATCAAATTGGATTGAAATCAAGTAGGAATTGACGGGTAATTAACCGGGTCAAGCCGCGGGTGGCAGGCCCGAATTACAGACAAACGGGTGAAGGTGCTGACACTGTAGCTACAGTGTCAGGCGCGTGACTTTCACGCGCAGCCACTTTGGGCGGCGCGTGGGGCTTATCTCCGATCACGATCAACATGACTTTTATTCCTCTCATCATTATGAACATTTGTGGTGAATTAACCATGTTGATCTGAGATAGTTTGAAGGGTCAGGTTAGGGTCGGTTGCCTCGGGAAACGTGTTGACGGTTTCCCCGAACCGGCTTCTGTTTCGAACTTTCTTTTGAATAAATATTAAGGAATTGTAGTGACCCTTACATGTGAATTGAACTGACAGGAATTGTACGATAATCTCGGTACAGGTCCATACGCGCAGATTCGCAGCGGAATCGTACAGTGAGTGGGCCCGTTTTCATTAAACCCTTGCATGCTTAAATGTTTTCTGATTTACTTATATGTTCACATGCTGGAATCTATAAATGGTTTTGATGATATTGAGATTTCGGTTATGGCACGTTTCACGGTATTTGGGCATGAGACCCGTTTGATGAAACGTAACGATCGGTTCAGATTTTACCTATGTATACATATATGTTTGCATGTGGATATCAATAAAATGTATTTGGTACTGCACTATATAGATCCTTCCATATTATATTGTCTCCTCCGGATGAGGTACCCCGGAGAGGTCACGAACGTCTAGAACGTCCAGCGTCTACGACGCTAAGCATCGGGGATGCTGTAACCGAACAGGGTTCGGGGATTGAACTCGGAATTGAGACCCGAGTGGCACGCGTAGCCTTGTGATTGTGACCTTATTGGACGTCAGGGACGTCAGACATCAGGGATGTCGGATTGGAGTGTATAGTGCAGTGGCTAAAATTATGGTTATGGTTTTATTACATGCCTTATGATTCATATTATATTACTTATGATTTTAAATGATGCTGCATGCATGTTTGGAAAAAGGAGGGGTAAATTATATGTTTTACTTATCAAACGATTTTATAAACTTGAGTTTCGGTCCACTCACCCTTAATGTTTTTGGTAACCCCTCCAGGTCGTGATACTGAGGTAGAGGAGGAACCTGAGGCTGCGGCATAGCTCTACTTCTGCGTACCTGAACCCCTGTTGGGTGGTGTACCCGTAGGTTTACTTTAGAGTCGTGCTCGCAAACTTGTAATTTTGGATTTCATCCCTTGTCTGACATCTGTTTAATTCGGATTTGTTGTATGACTTTAATTTGATTATTTATGCATTTGAGGTTTTGAGGTCAAAATTGGTATGAATTATTGGGTGTCAGACGGGAGCAGGGCACGTCCCCATATGGTTCCAGAGAGGATCGGGGCGGGTCTTGTCAAGACCCATTTGGTTTTGTCTCGGGCATATGACCTCAGATATCGGGCACGGTGCCCAGCTGATGTCCTATGTTCAGGCACGAGACCCAGGTTACTTTACGGTTTTGATTTCAGGTCAGGGAACCTTAAATGGATTTCCAGGTTCATGACGGTTTATGGGAACCGGCATGAACCCTTGTTATGGCATCATGGTTCATGACGGGTTATGGGAACCGGCATGAACTCTAGTTATGTTATTGTGGTACATGACGGTTTATGGGAACCGGGCATGGATGATGTTTTATATGGATATTATGGATCATGACAGTTCAGGGGAACCAGACATGGATATTTGTGTTATGTATATATATGTTCATATACCTTCCTTTACTTCTATTATCTCCTCTGGGGAGGGTCGTTGGCTTGGGTGGACCCCAGAGTAGTCACGGAGCACTGACTGAGTGGGAGTCGCCCCAGTTGGGTTCCTTACTCTCAGGAAGGCTGGTTACTATAACCTCGGGTAGGGTCAGTGGTCTACGGACATTGACCTTGAGTTTGAGAAGACTCGGATTGAGACCCGGGTAGCACGCGCGTAGCTTTGGAAACCGTGACAGGATTGGTTGTGTGAATGATATGTATATATGATATATGATTATGGATTATGATATGTGATATGTGGTGTGCACAGGTTTTGAGCAGTGGCTCGTGTACTTGGTTTACTTCTGATTTGGGCTGAGTCCCTTATGGATTTGGGCAGTGGCCCATATGGTCGTTTTCATTATGGTTTTGGGCTTAGTTCCCATATGTGGTTCATTTGGTTAAATGGTTTTCAAATGCATGCATGCTTTTTAGTGAAGGGTACAAATGTCTTCCTTATGAAATGTTTTTATAAACTCTTGTTTTGTCCGCTCACAGCTTTTAATGTTTTGACTGCCCTTCAGGTTGACATTGGATGTGGACTGTAGCAGAGACCGAGATATCACATACCTCCTCCGGATTCTGGCGTACTCTGATAGCCCGGGAGGACAAAGGTCGGAAATATCCCTTGTCTGACACTTCGTGTCAGACGGGAGTAGGGTCATCCCGCATTAATCCCAGGGGGATTGGGATGGAGCCTGTCATACTTCATGCGGGCCTCATCCTCAAGTTGTGGTGTGTCATTTTGGTGTCAGAGTGTAATGGCCTGAAAACTAAATTAAGGAAATTTTGAAAATTAATTTTGGGAATGAACGCATTTATCCTTGTCTAAATTAAAAGTTTGAAAGTAATATTTTATATGGGAAACTTTTTGCACGTTTTTCTAGGACCATTGCGTAAGTCTCGAGTTTACGAGCTCGTAGATAGACATCATGCAAAAATCAAAGTTCGTACAAACAACGTACGTTTCGAAAACAATTGTTGTTGTACATTTAGTGTATGAGATGTTGGGATTACGTGTTAGTTGTGTATTGGGACTAAGGCAGCTTCAAATTTTGAAGTGAAGGGTTTGTGTGGTGACATGTGTCATCATCCTTTCTTAATTAATTGGATTGCATCACCATTCTATATCATCTTCATTAATTTTGTTCATTTTCTTCAAAAGCCAAAGTACACAAAATACACCTAAAGGAATTGAGGTTTCGATTTGGACCCTAACACAAGAAACAAAGCACGCCATCTTAATCCCCTTAGCACCATGAGTCAAATCCCCTTAGGCACTTCTCTAGCGCACATCAACACATGTTCTCCTATTTTGTATGTTTCAAATCTTTTCGCGCATGTTTCGAGTCAATAAGAGATTGTAGTAGTTTTGAGCGTCCGAAATGATAGTGTTTATGTTAGGACGCGTGTGTTATCCTGGGATTAGGGGGGGGGGGGGGGGGGGGGGTTGGGGGTGGGTTCAAATATGAGTTTTTATTTGATGTTAGTGACTCCTGATTCTTATTTTTGACAAGAAATACCACTCTAGGGACTTCATAAGAGCGCATAGCTCAGATTGAGCTCGTTTGGACATTTTGTGAGTGAAATTTTGTTTTATAAACTGTGATGCATGCATAACCATATCTTTTGAATGTTTTGTTGCTATATGTAATTTAGAATGGTTTAAACGAATTATTCTAAATAGTATTGTCATTCGATGATTTTTGAACATAGAATAATTTTCCAGGAAGCTAACTTCTAGACATAGATTTTATAAACTTTATGGATTGGTGATGTGGGCTTAGGCCCGATTTTGAAAATATTTTGACTTGGGTTAAAAGTCAAGTATTTTCCTAAAGCAAGTTATAAATTAATTCCACAAACGATTTTTCATTGTATACCATCCTCAAGAGGCGTTGTGATTATCTTCTAGACAGCTGCAGCTTGAGGTGATTCTAAGGCAACCAAAACTTGGAATAGTTTCCCAGATGGCTGAAGTTCAAGATTTTTCCCAGACAACCAAAGCTCGGGGTAGATTCCTAGACAATTTAAGCTCGAAGTTTTCCCCTGACAATTGAAGCTCGGGGTAGAGTCCTAGAAGGCTACAACTCGGGGAAATTTCCAAGTAGCCAATGCTCGGGTAGTTTCCCAAGCAGTTTCAGTTCTGGGTGATTCCCACATAGCTGAAGCTCGGGGTAGTTCCTAGACAATTGAAACTCAAGGTGTTTCCCAGACGACTGATGCACGGGGTAGTCGATTTTGGCTATGATTGGGTTGTGATATTTTATGTCCAGCTCTTATCACATGATTTTATAAATAAGGATTTCAAGGAAATGTGGGCCATGAGGATTTTACAATTTTCATGTTTTCGTGAGTCCAATTGGTTATGATTTTATGTTCAAACTGAAATATGGTTGTTTATGATTTTAAAAGGATTTTTATCTATGCTTGTTTTGTTTATATGATTGGAGGGAAAATGGTATGTTTCTCGAAAATGTATTTAAAATGAATTGGAGGGAAAATTGTATGTTTCTCAAAAATGTATTTAAAATGATTGTTTTTGTCCACTCACACTTTTACTAGTCATATGTTCCTTTAAATCCGTTGAGTAGAGACATGGGCTGATCTAGAGGCAGAGCATTACTTCTCGACCGCGTACTAGTTGAGATTACTGACTCGAGTTTGTTCTTTTTGTACGTACAGTTATCCTAGATGCTTAGAATAACAGTTTGAACGATGTTGTAAATTTGGTTATTTTAAACAGTTATCCTATATATATATATATCCCTTATCATATATGTTTGAAGACGACTGACTTTCTTATATGGGAGATTCTGTCATTTTTTTTTATAGATTACTCGTATTTATATTTTAAAAGTCTTAAGGGTATTTTTGGAAATTTTTTCTAATTGTCAGACGAGAGCAGGGCGTTTTACGATTATCAAAGTGCTTTCTAGAAGGGTGGTGTTAATTTGGTATTAGAGCACTAGGTTTAACTTCCTATAGACTGCATACTTACTATGCATAGTATTTGTCGTACAAGTTTGTTGTTATTTTTGAAAAAATGCCTTTGATACAAGCCCCATCTACGTCCTGGAAATGAAGGCGAGGTGGATAATACCAAGGGTACACGTGATCTCGGGATGGACTCGAAGTTGAGACAGACCCTGGATCACTTGGGTTGGGCATTGGATACTTCTCTCTATGTTAGGAGAACAAGGGTTCGAAAATTGAGCGTGTTACATACCGTATCGAAAATACAAATAAAAAATTTGGAATTTACCGTTTTACCTCTAAGCAACCTATTGGGTCGTGGTCACCTCCTTTCATTGGGCACTTGTGGCGTGGGGGTTAACCTAAGCTTAAAAGTCTTTTTGGGTGAGCTCAAATGGGTAATAGCTGGCCCATTTGTGAAAAGCCTAAAATTAAAGCTCATTACAGAAATTTCCGTTTGGCCCTTTGTTTTGCTACATGCCCAATATGAGGGCCTAATACACACATTTAACCTTTAGCCTTCACAAATACCCTCTATTCAATCTCCCCTTCACGAACACTCATCTTTACCTACTCGCACAAGACCGAGAGACCTTCCCCACAAAAGACCCTTGGATTCGACTTTTCTCATCAAACCACCACCTGGGAAACACTCCCTTGGCTTCAGGTGACCCTCGACCACCTCCCTTCTTCCTTAATCATCACCTAGCCATTGATAAATCACTGTGGAAGTCTGAAAACCACAAACACCCAGGGTGACCATGAACAGAAAATCGTAGCCCCGATGTTCCAATCCTGACCGTGATAACACCGTGAGCCTTGCCTCGACACCCCATGAGCGTTCAACTGGTTGGAGAGACCCAGAAAACTTCATGACCCGATTTCAGAAACTCGACCTGATTCTAGATCTGAGATCGACCCACGATGACTGGGCTCAGACAAGGTAATATTTTGAGGTTCTAACTCCATATTCCTTTTGTCTTGTTTCTAAGAACCTAATCGAGAGATTTTATGTCATTTTCATGTTGGCGTTGTGACGGAGATGACAACTGTGGGTCTCCGGATTATGAGTTCTTCGACGATTCATGTATGAATTCTACCCAGAAGTTAGTTTGAGGAAACTCCCACCCTCCTTACAACCCTAACCCTGTTATTTATGGTGAGGTTTTTGACGATCGATGACGGGTTGGAACTTACTAGTTCCTGGAACAAACTGCGACGGCCGGACAGCCAAAATAGACGATTTCCTCGTCTACCCTATGGTCTTATCAGGTAGAATTTGGACTAGAGACTAGGATTTTTGGAGTATAGTGTTAGGACCCGACCCTCCTCGGTCAGGACCCGACTCTAGCACGATATTGTCCGCTTTGGGCCTCCTCGCCCTCACGGTTTTGTTTTCCGGAGCTCACGGTGCAAATTCCTAGGGGGCCACCTATCATGGAATTGCACCAGCTTCAACTCGCTTAAATTTGGAGTTCTAACCAAACCCAAAGCGATTGAGCTCCCAAAAAGCCTCGTGCTAGATAGTTGTGTGCCTACACCTTTAAGGCACACCACCAATCCCCTCGTAGATCATTCCCCTCGCAGGAATGTGGGATCGTTCACCGTTCCCTCCAAGACACGGGTCTTACACCTAAGCATCGAGTAGAGTAATTTTGACTATTTGCATGTTGTTTTTGGGTTAGATTTATGAGTTAAAAGCGTCGCCGATTTTTGGGATTTTTCCGACGAAAAACCAGAAATCGACCATCATGTACGGCGATGCTAGCAGTGGTCTGACATCCATCTGCGGTGGAGCTCCAATGACAATCATTAAACAGTCAACGTCGTTAGTCTGACGTTAGTCAATGTCAAACTTAACTACCAAAGAATGGAATAATCCATGGAATATTCCATAGAATATACGTGCCGCGATGGGATGCGCACTATAGGTGCGTGGAGGCACGTGGCCTGCGCGTGAGGACTTCTGCCGTCTTGGGTCGCGGTGCGTGGAGGCGCGGGGAGCCTTGTTTTTGCCCACAGTGACGCTTGGGTGCAGTTTCAGGCTATTTTGAACAATTTTAACAGATTTCCAGCCCCAAAAAGGTGTGTAGAGTCAATTTTCCAAGCCCAATAGTGTGTAGTCGTTGTTTTCTAGGATCCCGAGCATCCTTAGACATGTTTAGGTCTTTTTGGAGTATTTCTAAGGACCATTTTAGTCTACCCTTAAGGGGTTTTGATGAATATAGTTAATTTTGAGTTGTGTAATGAGCTTGTTAATAATTATGAACTTTGTGGATCATTGCCTAGGGCAAAATGGATTTTGTAGCTTGAGACTTGTTGATTTGTAGGGTGATCCGACTCATCGATTAGTGTGAGTGGAGCCCCTTTCCCTAAATTGATTTTTTATTATTTATACTCACGTTTTACGATGCATGCATACTTGATACTTATTGTGAATGCATATCTTGCCATCTACTATTTGTGGTGTATGATTATGATTGTGATATATGATTTATTGTGCTTATCTAGTCATGTTGAGATACAATAATATGATACGGGAGTATGCATGGTTGTATGTATTGAGTCACATATTACATTTCATATGAGAGTCCTCGGGACAGTGATGAGATTAAGATAGAGATAGAACCCACTTAGGAGTCGATAATATCCCATACCTGTCTGTATGACTACAAATCAGCCTCCACGTGACTGCTCACCTGCGCCGCTTGTAAAACTAGTTATCGTGTGCAAGCTTGTTCCCCGAGCTCTAGGGGACATGTGGTGATGGTGCAAGGTACACAGCTTTCACATGGTTATGGCACCGAGTAAGGATATTCAGTGTATATTCTGAGTATGAGACTCGAGGCTACTCATGAGGATTGATGATGTGGGTTGATATTGTGACATATTTATGGTTTTTGCATGGCTCATTTGATAGCATCGTTGAAATTATTAGTAATTGATTGATGTTATATTTCTCATATTACGTGAAAGTATGTTTAAACTGTATTTGGATTTTTACTTAAAAACGAGGGGTTAAAATATGCTTATTTGAAATATGGTTTTACATTGAAATAGAATATGGGTCCACTCACCCTTGATTTTTAACCCCTCACGTACCGTTGATGTGCACACATCGTGAGGAGATTTGGTAGCTGCTCTGACACTCGCTCCCGAGTCGTGGGACGAAGTTGATAATGATCAGGTACTTCAGGTATTACAGTGAATGGTATGATCATCAAATTAAACTCCGCTCTATGCTTCCTCTATTTTTGAAATGAGATCAATTTGACTGACTACCTTTCTCATGATTGGTAGAACAAATTTGTTTTATTAATTTGGATTTGTCATTTGGACGTCATCGTACAGTTTTCAGCCAAGAAGCCTCGACCTTCGTGCCATAAATGGGACTTTTCGGATCGAGATATGTCATTTTGGTTTAAGAGTAGTAGTTCTTGGACTTTGCTATGATTATCAGATACTTGATGATCATACAACCCAATAGCTGGTGTCAGAGCCACTCCTCGAGTAGACTTTATGCCTTTTTAGGATGCTAGTGTTATTAGTTTAAAGTTTGAATGCACGTTTCCCACCAGATAAGTTGTTGTTCGACATAACTTTTGTCGCCCATAGTTTCCCAATTAGAAATGTTATTTTTCGTCGAATTTTGCGTTCTGATGGTGCTTACGAGCGTGGGGCTCGTAATGGGTGGTGTGAACGAGTCATTTGACGATGTATAAGCCAAGTTCGCCTTTTGACGACTGGTTCATAGTGACTTATCTCAAGAGGCGAGATCTTCAAAACCATTTGGAAAATCTGAATTAATCCTACTTGATCGAAACTTTCAGAACTGTTACGTGAGAAACATTTATTGAGTGGGTCCATTGGGGGACCCTAGGACCTCCTTAAAGAGTATCTACAAGGTCCTTATGAGTAATGTTACCCTCGAGTGATCGGTGCCTTGAGGACACATTTAAGGATAATTATGGCTCTTGGTAGTCGTGTTTAATTCACAATTAATGGTTGATTTCGTGTAATGGTTTGCGGGCAACAAAAATAGCTTGCAACATTTTGCGCACTTAAGTTGACTTTATTGACAAAGACTTTCGGGGACTGCAACGTTATGATTGACTAATGAGGTTGTCCTTTTTGGACATGGGAACCTCCTTTGGGAACTTCTGTGAAGGTTTTCGCAGGTGATGTCAAATGTGCCTCGATTATCGAGCCTAAGAGACCTTAATTTCTAATCGAGAGCGTGTAACCCATCGTGGGTTCCTATTGAGAATCTCCTGAAAGTTGGGAATCCTATCACTAATATGTAGTTATGTGACCCAAGCTTCCGTAGTACGAACCCTAGGAATGTGCTGATTTCTTGGTTCCAAAAGTTCCTTGTGTTTATGCATTTGCTATAAAAGATGTTCTTTAAACCGAATCATTGTTTCTCAGACATTTTAAAACGAGGTTTACAGTTTTTCCTTTAAAAAAAGGGGTTTTACTTGGTTTTGTTCTTACTACTAGATTACTAGAGGCATTTAATTTTTCATGGAGAGTTTTTGTTGTGACATTTTTTTTTTCAAATGACTTAAGTTTACTCAATAAAATCCCGGTATCGTGATGGTACCACATATTGTGATGTGATATATCTCGCCGCCATATGGATTCACCGGACTTGTTGCTAAGTTCCTTTTACGATTTGAAGTTCCATCTTACTGAATCTTGCATTTCTACAACCGGGGATCACGTTTCCCTATTTGTTATCTTTACATAAAGTTATTTTTAAACCACAATTTTGGAGTCACTTCGGTAACCGCTTTTGATTTTTGACGACATATCTGTTTTGACAAATCTTACCTCCCTGTGGATTTGGTAAACGTTCCAAGCTCCTTGATTTCATGTTTTGGCATTTGTGCCAAGCCTCACGCACTCAATTTTTACATTACGGTTGTTCATCATTCTTTTTCGAAAATTCACGTGATTTGTAATTTAGATCAATTTGAGTTTGTTTGCTCCTTTTTAAATGAACGTTTTTAAAAATGAATTTTGGAAATCATGGAGTTTTAAATACTGTTTTCGAGGGTGATCCTTCTATTTTGGGGCAACATGACTTCTGGAAAGTCATCGCATTAAGGGTGCTTCAGTTGGGAATTGTTTAATCCCGATTTTGGATGCCCTAATTCACAGACTTCACCTTCCATTTTATTTGGGTGACAAAGTACCAGTAATACCCTTAAGTTAGGCCATTGGACCAAAATTCCGTCCTTGAGTTGGAGGGTGAGTGTGGTGAATGAAGTAATCCGGCAGCATTACTGCCTGTCGTGGAGCTTCAATTCACATGATGGTCTAGAAGATATTTGGAATGAGATGTTAATGTAGTTAGAATCTACCAAGGATGATCTTAGATATGTCTGTCGTATTTGTGGGCTTTGGACTCTTCGGTCATGATAAAAAACCATTCACTCGTCGTCACATCATTTCTGCTTCGATCTGTGTGACGAGAAGTCGTGGGGTTAATTACTCGTGCTTAATGTTGACTACCAAGATTGTGATAAATTCCTCATCTCTCAGATACTAATTTCTTTCTCTTAGTGGACATTAGAAGACTCTGACGCTTCGATGTCTTGGATCACAGATTCCGAGTTCGTAATTGGGGCAACCTATAATTGAGCTGAATCGCCACATTTCATCCTGCCTCGTTTGGTTTTTAGTCCTAAGATCTTAGGTCATTGCTGGATAGTATACTCCTTACCTATCGACATGTTCGTTACGCTCATGTCTAGACCTCACACTAGTGACACGTCTGAACTCTCAATGGTAATACTGAGATTTCACGGAGAATCCGGGGGGGGGGGGGGGGGGGGGGGGGTGGTGGGGTGTATGTACAATGTGACTTTCCACCCCAACCTTGTCTTGAAATTTGATGCCCTATCATATCACAAACTAGTACGTTGAATTGGCTAGTTTGTTGAGGATCTTTTTTATCACGTTTGACCAAGTTGGTTGGATCCAAAATTTTTATCCATTGTCATATACTCTAGTCCAATGGATTACAGTGACATTCCTGTCCTACTGTCACCAGTGATAACTTGGCCTTAACCCTAGTCGAATGGATTACTATGACATATGCCCTAGAATATTCCAGGAATATTCCATAGAATATTCACCACACGTGTGGCACGTGCGAAGTGTGTCGCCCACATTATATGCTTGTGGGTGTGCATGGTTGGCACTGTGGACTTCTTCCAGTGAATGGCGATGGATGAGCCACCTTCCCGAGCCCAGACGGCGCGTGGTGACGTGTGGAGCCTTTTTCCGGCCCACGCCAGTGCATGGGCATTGTTTCAAGCCATTTTAAACTATTTTAGGCAGTTTTCCAGTCCCAAAAAGGTGTGTAGAGTTGATTTTCCAAGCCCGGCAGCATGTAGTCGCTGTTTTCCAGGGTCTCGAGCATCCTTAGACATTTTTAGGCATTTGTGGAGTATTTCTAAGGACCATTTTAGTCTACCCTTAAGGGTTTTTAACAAATAGAGTTAATTTTGAGTTGTGTATTGGGTTTGTTAATAATTACGAACTTTGTGGATCATTTCCTAGGGAAAAATGAATTTGGGATCATAAGACTTGTTGATTTGTCTGGTGATCCGACTCCCCAGCCAGTGTGAGTGGACACTCTTTCCCTAAACTGATTTTATATTATTTATACTCACATATTTTACGATGCGTACATATTTGATACTTGTCGAGCATGCATATCTTGCCATCTATTATTTGTGGAGTATGATTATGATTGTGATATATGATTTATTGGGCTTATCCGGTCTTGGTGAGATATGGTAATACGATACGTGAGTGTGCATAGTTATTTGTATTTAGTCACATATTGCATTGCATATAAGAGTCCCTGGGGCATTGATGAGGTTGAGATAGAGATAGAACCCACTTAGGAGTCACTATTATCCCGTACCTGTCTGTATGGCCACATACCAGCCTCCACGTGACTGTTCACCTGTGACGCTTGTGATACTAGTTAAAGTGTTGTGATACTAGTTAAAGTGCTGTGATACTAGTTAAAGTGCTGCCAGCTTGTTCCCCCAGCTCTACGAGACACGTGGTGATGGTGTAAAGCACCTAGCTTTCACATGGTCGTGGTATCTAGCAAGGATACTCAGTTTATGCTTTGAGTATGAGACTCGAGGTGACTCATAAGTGTTGATGATGTGGGTTGATATTGTGACATATTTATGGTTTCTGCATGACTCATCTGATTGCATCGTTGAAATTATTAGTAATTGATTGATGTTATATTTCTCGTATTACGTGCAAGTATGTTTAAAATATATTTGGGTTTTTACTTAAAAATGAGGGGTTAAAATATGCTTATTTGAAATATGGTTTTACATTGAAATAGAATCTGGTTTCACTCGCCCTTGATTTTCTAACCCCTCAGGTACTGTTGATGTGCACACATCGCGATGAGATTTAGTAGCTGCTATGACACTCGCTCCCGAGTAATAGGACAAAGTTGACAATGATCGGGTACTTCTGGGATTACAGTTAATGGTATGATCATCAAATTAGACCCCACTCTACGCTTCCGCTATTTGTGAAATGAGATCAGTTTGACCGACTACCTTTCTCACGATTGGTAAAATGACTTTTTTTATTCTTTTGGCTTTGTCATCTGGATGTCATCGTCCATATGTCGGTTAACATGCCTCGACCTTCGTGCCATATGTAAGACCCGGTCTTGGAAGCAAGAACGGTGAGCAAGACTGTGAGCTTGAGAAGCAAGAACGGTGAGCGAGACCTGTGAGCTTGTCAAGGTAAGATCGGTGAACTCGCTCGGAGAGGGAAAGGTGATGTGCCTTATATGTGTGGGCACGTATCTATCTAACACAAGGCCTTTTGGGAGCTCACTGGCTTTGAGTTCGATTGGAACTCTAAAGTTAAGCAAGTTGAGGCTGGTGAAATCTCATGATGGGTGACCTACTGGAAAGTTGCACGTAAGCTCCCAAGAACAAAACTGTGAGGGCGAGGCCTAAAGCGAAAAATATGGTGCTAGATGGGATAGTTCATGACAGAATGGTATCAGAGTTGGACCCCTACCGGAAGTGTGCTAGCGAGGACACTGGGCCCCAAGGGGGTGGATTGTAAGACCCGGTCTTTGAAGTAAGAACGATGAGCAAGGCCCGTGAGCTTGAGAAGCAAGAACGGTGAGCAAGACCCGTGAGCTTGAGAAGTAAGAATGGTGAGCAAGACCCGTGAGCTTAGTAAGGCACGATCGGTGAATAATCCCACATCGCTCTGGGAGAGAAAGGTGAAGTGCCTTATATGTGTGGGCACGTATCTATCTAACACAAGGCCTTTTGGGAGCTCACTGGCTGTGGATTCCTTGGTAACTCCAAAGTTAAGCGAGTTGAGGTTGATGCAATCCCAAGATGGGTGACCTACTGGGAAGTTTCACGTGAGCTTCCGAGAACAAAACGGTGAGGGTTAGGCCCAAAGCGAACAATATTGTACTAGATGGGTCGAGTCGTGACACATAAATGAGACTTTTCTAAGTCGAGGTGTGTCATAGCGAGCCCAGAGGCTAGAGGCCACAACATTTACTAGCGAGTTGGGCTTGAATTGGGCTGATGAGTGGTTACTCAACTAGAGAGAGTATTTGATGTGATAAGATGCCTTATAGAAGACCGGGTTGGGTTAGCTAAATTTTTGTTGATTGGCCATGCGTACAGGTGGTGGTATGCTCTACGGATGACGAGCTTGGATGTTTGTACAATTACTTGGTAGGCTTTCTGAGAGCATTTTCTAAATTATTTTTATCCACCTTCTTACTAGGATGCTAGAGACGTCGAGTTTCTTTAGTTACAGCAAAGGGACATGACCATTTCTCAGTATGAATAGAGGTTCCTAGATTTTTCTCGATTTTCATAGGCGTTGGTGGCAACTGAGGAGGACCCGTGCCAACAATTTGAGCTTGGACTGAGAGACGACCTCAGATTTTCCATGATGGTAGGGTCATAAACTTTTCTCAGGGATTTATCAGATGCCACCACTATAGTTGGGATGAGATTTCCATTTCGGCGTCAATATAAAGGTTCTAGACGACATCAAGAGCATCTATGTTTTGGACCTTTGGGTTAGGCAGCACCAAAGAGGGGTAGCTTTTGCTCTGGATCTTATGGGAGTACCCGATTTGGGTCAAGTAATAGTGGAGCTAGGTGGGGAGGTTCCTTAGTGGTTTACAGTACGACTATATGCATTGGAATAGTCCACTAAGGCTTCCGTTTAGTCAACTAGTGGGCAGGGTGACCAACCTGCACATGTGAGTACTGCCAATTATTACTTTCAGAGAGAGCATGGTCTCTTTAAATGAGACTGTCCATATTAACCGGGAGGTAGTTCTTTAGGCCAGTATGCTGCCGACTAGGGCCAAAGGCCAGCAACAACATCAGGTGTAATAGAGGGGAGTTATACTGATTAGTGGGGTATGTAGGATCAGTGGTGACATAGAAGGCGAGGTTGATCCTCAAATGCACATGCCCATGTGGTTGCCATTACTCAGCAGGAGGCTCAAGCTGCACTAGAAGTTGTGACATGTATGTTATCTATTTTCAACAATGATGCATAAGTTTTAATAGACCCTAGGGCTACACATTTTTTTATTTTTTCAAGGTTTTACACTTTTAGTTTATAGGGAGCTATCACTAATCAGTTGGGACACATGTATTAGTATTTCCAAGGATATGTATATGGAAAATCTAGTGATATAAAGGTTTCTAGTATTGGTAAAGGGTTTGGGATTGGAGATTTGATGACAGGACCGCCCTCGGAAAGGGCATTATTAACCGTGCCCGGTCCTGCTCCCGCCTGGCAAGACGACTGAAATCCCCAAATTACCCTCAGTACGTGCCAGACCAGGGATAACCACATGGGCTTACTCATGCCTCCGCCTCACGATCAGCCTCGATCAATGCGCCACAACCTGGAGGGTCAATAAAAACCAAAAGGTGTGAGTGCACAAAAATAAATCAGTTTGTAAAAACAGTTACAAAAAGACGTTTTTACCCTCCGCGTAAAACCAATGCATGCATAAAAAAAATCATTTCGCAATCGGTTAACATTTTCCACATAAGAAAAATTGTGTATCAAATTTCAACATAAGGAAAACTCGTATGAAACTCAAAATCATTTTTCCTTTCTCAACCATCGGGTCTTAGCCCGCAATCATAAACACCGGGCCTCAGCCCAAAACCACGAATCAAAACCAAATGCACAACATGATCCAAAACCATCAACCATATACCGGGCCACTGCCCAACTCAACCGAAACATCAGAAATCATCAATAAATCACATGTCAATCATTTTGCTGGATATCAAGTGCGCCCGAGTCTTTAAACTCAAAATCATGCGCATAAACAGGCCTTCCCGGGATATCAACGAGTCTTTAAACTCAGAACATAATCAATAGGCCTCGGGGGTATCACAGTAACCGAGTCTTTAAACTACGAGTCTTTAAACTCATTAAGGGCCTTCCCCCGTCATCAATTAACCGAGTCTTTAAACTCAAAACGTTCTCCAGCAATAGCACCCGGGTCTTTAAACCCAAACAGTTTTCAACGGGTCTTTAAACCCCAAAACATTTGACAATCACAACAACGCGGGATCCATCCCGAAATCACATTTTTTTTCACAACAGGACTCATGGTCCGAATTTCCACATTCAAATCCCCAAGTCTTACTTCACAAATCATATTCAAATCATCATTACACACGGGGCTTGTACAATCATACCAAACCACTTTATTAAATCCTTTTTCATTCCCAAATTCGAATTCGCAATAATGATTCCATAAGCCGGCATCCGGAAGCATCATCCCGAACCCAAACCAAGAATTCGATTTTTCAAATTTCCGAAAACTGAAATCTCGTTCATCAAAATTACTTTTATGCCCCGAGCATCAAACCCGAAATCACCTTTTTCAAAATCCATTTTAAATCCTTGAAATCACATCATTTTTCAAATCCCAAGGTCAAAGCATCAAAACCACAATCAAATCACCAAAATCATGATCGAATCACGACATACTCAAAATCTGGTAACACGTGCAAATCCGCAGAAATCTCGAAAACCGTGTCAACACCCTGAGTCACACTCACAATCATAAACAACATTCATAAAACATTATACCCACAAATTATGCAAATTCTTTCGTTAAACCATCATCAAGCATAAGAGTGACCATAGTCTCGAAATATGTGTAATTTCGTATGTATAGCAAAATACGTATAAATACGGGAATCAAAATCAATCACAACTTATAATCATAATCATAAAAATCATGGAAATATTTATGCATGCATTAAATTTTGAAAGCAACGTCCACTCACACACCGTCCGTAGTGCTCGGTTTCACGCCGCACGCGTTTCCGTAATTTTCGCCCTTTTCCAGAAATCCCGAATCCTGTCCAAAATCACTTCTCAGGGTTACTAAGGTCTCCATTAACAACAAACTAATTTTCCATAATTTTCCGGGATTTTTCGACATAATTAAACTTTAAGGACTTAACTTCCGAGCCCTCGAAACTATCCCGAATGACCCCCGATCAACTCAAACTCTAAAGATAAAATGTTAACTAGGCTGAAAGGAATAAGTTTCATGTTGACCGTAATCGGAAAATATCCCACACGTGCCGTCACGCGCCGCCCAAGGTGGATGCGCGTGTAGGCCACGCGTATGCTATAGTGACACGCTACAGTGTCACCACCTTCAGCCGACTGGCCTGCAATCCGGATCCTCCACCCGCGTCTCGACCCGGCCAATTAGCCTTCAATTCTCACTCTAAACCTTCCTTTATTCCATGTAATTGTTCTTTGTCAAGTTAATTTAAGATCCCATACATTAATTATCTTGAATTAGCCCTAAGTCGATCAGCCCAAACTTGAACCTCTAATCGGGTCGAAGTCCGGAACTCACCCAGAACAAACCCATTCCTAAATTAACTTAGACATGAGTTTTGAGGAGCCTATGCGAATACTTTAGCACTGTCAATTTCAGGAAATAATACCTGGAGGTTGTCGACTTCAAACTCGAAAATCGCTGAAACCAGGGGCCTCCATTCATGGCCTGTCTGTGATGGATTTTCCCCGAAATTAATGCGGTTGGTTTCCAAATGATCCCAGAGGATTAATACGTTCCTCGGTTTCCTTCAACTTGACTCCTAGTTGAGAAATCGAATTTCCCTCCAAAACTGTTTTTCTCTGAAACTGGAGCTTGAGTCCCTGAGCAAACCTTGATCAAACCTCTTCAATCCTTGCACGGTTGTGTTCCAGTCACTCCCAGAAAACTCCCTCAGTGTCGAGATTGGTCCCATAACCCGTAGAAATCAAACTCTGGATTTTCCCCCCAAAAACCCGAAATGGTTTTCTCCACGGTTTCTCTCCAGCTCTCCACTCTCACACTCAACAGAATGGCTCCCCAGCTCACCAGACACTCAAGTAATCGATCAGAATGGACGAAAACTCTTGGGTGACACTCTGAAACTCCCTGGAATTTGTTTCCCGCAACACAGAGACCATAGCCAAATTTAAAACTCTCTCGTGCTCTGAGTTCCTGCCCAGTCCATGACTGGATGTTTCCACATCCTCAAAACACTTAAATAATCCCCCTGAGACAGTCCACTATTGATTAAACAATGGCAATGATCAGAGCACTCACAGCACGGTGGTACAGTCTCTGTTTTCCACGGTGGTGAACAGTAACCGCCATGCAAATGACCAAAATGCCCTCAGTTGGAAAATTACCAAATTGCCCCTCACCTTCCGTGACCCGTAACTTGGTCATCTGATGTTCGTTTCAAGCGTGCCGGCCGTCGTTGTACTCGGGGCTTCGAGACAAACCTAACGGTCTTTGAGTCGAGTGAAAATCAATTGTATTTCAAAAAGTCAACATTTTCCCCCAAATCGTCCAAATTACGGAAATGCCCCTGCACTTCCGAACGTCATAACTTCCATCTCGAGCTTACGAATCGGACGTGCCACCTGTCTATGAAATCGTGACGTCCCAAACTACGTCACGGTCATCGGTCAAAGTCCATTTGACCGCCCGAATTAATAGTCAACGTTTTACCCACAACTAGGGGCAAAACGGTCATTTTGCATTGTTCGTCCGATTCCACCCAACTAATCACCAATTAACCCTTATTAATCATGATTAGTTACTGATCTAATCCCGAATTCCGGGATGGGTCATTACATTTGATTCACCCGGGTATTGATGAATTTGATATGATTTTGGGGATGGACTAGTTGATGACTCATCGCTTCTCCATTGAAGGTTTTGAAAATCAAGTTTGGTTTTGGTTTGGATGTGAATTATGGATATATGTATGTGGTTGTGATGTGATTGCGCAACCCTCCTCGAGTGTGGATTAATTATGTCTCAGATATCCAGAGCAGGGCTCTAATTCCCTAAAACAGTTATCTAGACTAGTACCCAGATGTCCAAAGAGTCCACACCCAGACGTCCAAAGGGTCCACACCCAGACGTCCAAAGTTGGGCTCTTGTTTCTTGGGTGATCCTCAGGCGTCCACAACTGGGCTCTGTTTTCCCGGGCACTTGGATGTCCAAAGTGACACTCTGTTTTTCCGAGTGATATTGGCCTACTGGTAGTGCAAAGATGATTTGATGATTGAGATTCTAGCATTAAGGATGGGTTGGTCTATTATGATTGGCTAATTCATTATGGTTGGTTCACCGTGATTGTTGTGGATGTGCATTGGCATGGTTATATCTGTGTTGGTTTTTGGATATGACTTTATATGGATATATTTTCTAATATTACTGGATTTCTGGTGTTTACACATATTTCGAGGTTATTGGTTTTCTCTTTGTTTTCTTGAGATTTCGAACTGATCACGTGCATGCATAGTTTTATAAAACGGAGGGAACTATGTATGTTTTGAACTATGTTTTACAAACCTTTATTTTTGTCCACTCACACTTTTTTATTGGTTTTGAAACCCTCCCAAGCTATTGCATGGGAATCAAGGCTTCTTACGGAGCGTAGGCATGAACTCATGCGTGTACAAGTGTCCCTTATCTGACAAGATTTTGAGGGTGAACTTGGTAGTTTGGTTGCTTGTCAGATGGGAGCCGGACCTGGGTGTAGTTTATGAGATGCTTCAAGATCGGGTCATTTCACTTGTTATTGGAAGGATAATAGGGAAACAACAAAAAGTGAACATTATTTTGCTTATCAATATGATGAGCATGCACCAAATCCTGCATGTGTTGGATTTCTGCCTACTGGGTTTCCACTGGATGGCGAAGGTTAATGGTCTGATTCTCAAAGAAGAGCAAAAGAATTTGTGAGGTGTTGAGGGGAAAAAATCTTGTTTGCGCATTCATGGGACTGTTAGTATTTGCCATGTTCAGGTTTGAAAATCAGAACATTGGTTGTTTTGCTGTGTGGGTCAGGATGCGGCCTACGAAGAGAAATGGGGAAAAGAAAGAAATTACTATTAAAAGAAGGAGATAAGGTTACATCGAAAGAAGGCTTCAGCTCCTTCAAAGAAGAAGTCACTCGATCTAAATCCTTGGGTTAAGTTTCCCAACTGCGTGGTTAATAAAGCCTTGGTTAAACCCATCACGGTAAGCAACTTCCCTCAGCTGTTGGCCCAGGGTATCACGGAAGGCAACTTCAGCCCTGAGATTTTCTCCCTCTTCCTTCATGATATCCACCTCTCCTTCTAGTTTCTACATATCAACTCTGGTCGTGATGACCCTTTCATCGAGAGAAATGATCTCAAGATCGATTGAGGACTGTTTCTCAAGGTGGATAGTTAGTTCCACCTATTCGGAAACACAAAAAGCATGGAGCTCTTTCCTTAGATTGATAACAAACTGTAGTTCTTCTTGAGATTGAACGTGAAGGTGTTCAACAAGCCGGTCATAGTGATAAAGAGGAATGTTGCATGGGACGTGCTCTAGGAAAAACATTTTGTGGAGATAGAAGTTTGTATGGAAAATTATGAATTTATAAGCATTTTTCTATATTATAATCATAATGTTTTGAAGTTTAAACAAAGGATAAAGACACTTTCCAAAAGTCAAATCTTATTAAAAGGCGAGAATTTACATTCTGTATAAAAAAATTAAAAAAAAAGAATAAGTGAAAAGAAGAAGAAGGGTAAAGTTAATTTTGTTCCACCCAGACGATATCCCATGCGAGTTCCTTATTCACGGCCTCGTCTCGCTCTCAAGAAGCCTTCTTATCTTGTTGCTGAAGAGTGGCGTCTTCCTCGAATTTCCCTTTTCCTCTTCCACATGCAGCTCATTGTAGTAGCGTCCTCATAATCTTTGTTAAGGATGTCAGTGCAGCACTAGAGACAGGCGTCCCAAATGGTCCTCTACCGACCTGCCCACCCCACTTTGTGAGCACAGGCCTCATCAACCTTTTCCCTCTGAGGTAGATCAAGTCTTCCCCTGCATCCCTCCCCCCTCCCCCTCCCTTCCCTGGAAGCAGTGGCAGAGTCATCGGACATAGCCCTGGAGTTGCGAGACATATTTTCTAAAATTTCACAACTCAATTGATGGATAAGGGTATGAAGAAATGGTTGATTATGGCTGGCATTTATAACCAAAAGATTTTCTTGGGAGTTAATCTTAAGATATGTGGGAAGTAATGAGGATTAAAAGCATAAATAAGTGCAGTCATTTTTCATGCGTATCTCAAGGATGGTTTTTAATTACAAATGGTACTACCGAAATAAAAACAAGCAGCCCATGTTAGACAAAAGAATACGAAAAGGTTGACGGATGCAACATGGTACAAAATTACAAATCCAGTAGCCCACCAAGCATAGCTTGAAGGTCTATTTCTGCATTCTATTATTAAAAGAAAGTGATGCCTCCTCAACAGAAGTTTCATTGGCCCGCTTTGCTTCAGCCTTAGAAAGTTGGGCACAAAGAACCTCTACTTCTTGAAGTGCTTAGTGATACATATTTTTTGTGTGAATAAATTCATCATAGGTGGTGGGTTATGGGATGAGAAAATTAGGAGAATCATCCTTATCTTTTCACTGAGGAAGGAGCTTGGAATTTATGAACTTTTCTAGATATGGGAACATGCCATGAGTTCGTAGTAAGAATGATAGAGCTATGTGAGACTGTAGTTGGAATTTCCAAAGGTACAGAAGGAATTGAAAAATGGGCGAAAGTGTGATCATGTGAATATAAAAAAATTTATAATCAAACATTTCAAATTCAAGGGGCAATGTTTACATCCAAAAAATCCTTTTGGGCCAAAGGCCCAAAGTAGGAGACAAGTCCAGCTCAAGCGACTTTGAGCGTGGAAAAGAAGAAAGGCATGGGCAGTGCTAACAACACGAAGAAAAATGAGGAAAAAAGAAGGTTTCCAACAGAAAAACGGCAGTATGGGATCCACGTGAGACCCAACTTGGCAAGTTGATAACATCTTTACCACTTATAAATAGAGAAGAACCTTAGCTTCTCAAAAGACAGACAATCAATCAATCAAACTCGAAAAAATTAACCTCACTTAATTTTTGAAGCTATGAATACCTTCATCCAAGGTTTCTTGGTTTGAAAAAGACTGCCCCTTGTGGAAAAAACTGCTTTTTTCAACCTAAGCAATTGAGATGCAGCTTCTCTTCTCACCTCTTTGAGGCATTTATACAACTACCTAACCATCTTTCTAACTACTCCAACAGCAATTCCATAATGGTTGGCTTCATTTTCCTGCACTAACCTTCTTTCTAACTGCTCAATGTCATAAGGGTTAGTCGTCTTCCGACTGCCAGTTCTTAGATTGCTGATAGAGACTCGCAGAAGGTTAACTTTCTTTCTAATCGCTCAGTATCATAAGGGTTGATTATATTGACTACCAGCTCACAAAAAGTTATTCTGACTACCAATTCATGGAAACTCATCCCAACTACCAATTCATGGATGGTAATTGAGGTGCTCAAACCTCCTTTACTACGTTTTGTATTCACTTTTGAGTGTTGTGCCATCCCCTGACATGATTTCCGACTTATATTCATTTTAGTTGATGATTTTTGGAATTTCTGGCTTGATACGGGCTTGAATGCGAAAGAAATAATTTACTTTTCTGTACTTATAATTTCAGTTGTTATATAATCCCAATACTTTTACATTTCTGTACTTGTACTTCCATTTTCATAAAAACCAGATTCTTTTATGTAGTAATTGATACTCGAGATACACTATCCAAGCGTGGTTCACGACTTGCTATGTTGGGATACCATCTTTGTGCACTAGTGTGAACATTTCGATTCCGACTTGAGAAAACCTAGGACCACTGGCCATCCAATAACTGAAATAACAACATCGCCAACTTGAATATAATGGCGAGATAACTTCTGAACTTGGACTACAATAGAATGAAAATATTTTAAAGTCCTTGAAAAAGGCATAGAAAAGAACAGCGCAAGCCAATTCTTGTCTGCATAGAAAAGAACGAAACTCATTTACACTGTTTAGGAGCAGCTTCTACTAATGGCACACATGCACTTGAGTTGAAAATTCTACACGCCTGCCAATGTACCAAGTTACCAACCTTTGGCTACTTTTTTTTCCCAATATTGTGAGATATTACCTCTTTATATATTTTTTAAAATATATATATAATTATTTTTTAAAATAATATTCCTACTTAATATATCTCATTATTTTTTTGGGCTAAATTATAAAAAATACATAACGCTATTTAGGGCAAGATTTTCACTATATGATTTGAAATGATATATATATATATATATCTCACGCATATATATATATAACTACATTATATATATAAAAGGTATTATGTATATGATTTGAAACTGCATTATGTGTTCAAGATAAATCGTATGTAATTGCTATATATGCAAGATAGATTATAAGTGCTCTATCTATGGACAAAATTGATGGAAAATTTGTTATATGTTCAAAATAGACCATAATTGCTCTATGTTCAAGATAAACCGTAATTGCCATATGTTCAAGATAAACCGTAATTGCTCTCTATTCAAGATAAATTGTAACTGTCTTGTATATGTTTTAAAATAAATCGAAACTGTACTATATATTTGATATGACTGTAATTGTTGTGAGTGTAAAATAGATAATATATAACTATATTATTTATGTCCAAGATAGATTTGGAAGATATATGGTAATCCTATGTATGTTGAAAATATATCGATCTCGGGATTATATATTCAAGATCAATCGTAAATGCTCTATATGTGCACGTAAAATATATGATAAACATATAAAATATAACTATTCTTATTTCTTGTGTTGTAGAAGGTCTTAACACTCATATATATATATATATATATATATGTACAAGATCAACTGAAATTGCATTATATATACAAGATCAACTGAAATTGCATTATATATACAAGATCAGTCAAAATCTATAAAAATATACAAAAGAAATAAAAAATGTACTATATATAAAAAATATATTGTAACAACACTATATGTTCAAAATTGGTTGAAACATAATGTTTAAGATTTGATGAAAAATGCATTGTATGTATAAGATAGATTGCAATGTCCAAAATACATTGAAACTGCACTATATGTGTAAGATAAATTATAATTCTTTATGATGGACATAAGCTATATGTGCAAGTTAGTTCATAATTCTTTTGGATGGACTGAAACTGCACTATATGTGCAAAATAGATCACTTTTCTCCTCGACAGGATGAAACTGATGTGAAGAAATATCTTAAGTCTCCTCGATATATTGAAATAACACTATATGTGCAACATACATCGTAATTATCCAAGATGGACCTGAAATTGCACTATATGTGCATGATAAATTACGACTTAAATTGAATTATATGTATAAAATAGCTTGTAATTCTTCTAGAGGGATAATGTAACGACTCGGATTTTCGGTATTATCGTAAATTGAGAAATTATATGTAAAATGACCATTTTGCCCCTGGTTAGGGCAAAATGTTGTGTAACGACCCGGACTTTCGAAAAAGGAAAATTTGGAAAATTTGAAGAAAATGACGATTTTGCCCCTGAAAAGTGGGCGAACGGTTGACCTTTGGCTCGAGCGGTCAAACAGACTTTGACCAATGACTGTGACGTATTTCGGGACGTCACGAGTTCATAGGCAGGTGGCACGTCCAATTCCGACGATCCGGGAAGAAGTTATGACGTTCGGAAGTTCAAGGGCATTTTCGTAATTAGGACGAAAAGGGGGAAACTGTTGACTTTTTGATTGGCCACTATTTTTTACGCAATTCGAGGACCGTTAGGTAGGTCTCGATGCCCTGAGTCCGTAGACAGGCGGCACGCTGAAAATGGACGTCGGACGGACGAGTTACGGGTCTAGAACGAGGAGGGGCATTTTGGTAATTTTGTGAAGGAGGGTAAAATGGTAAATTCCAAAAGGACAATTGAGACTCCCGTGAATGGGTCCTGATGGAATTCTTCATAAACAGAGCACGAGTATGCATTTTTTTATGAAGCAATTGGTTGGGCTGAGTGACTGAATTCTTTATGCTTTGGGTTCTGAAGGAACAGAGACAGAGGGAGAGCATTGAGGAATTGTTTAACACCATAAGTGGGAAGCAGGCGTGCTTGGGTTTGTGTTAAACAGAGCATGGGTTGTGTTGTTTGAGGTTGGGTGCGGGAAAAAATTGCACAGTTAACTGGGTGAATGTTTTTGAAATGGAAAAGAGAGAGACTGAGAACGTGAGCTATTGAGCTATTGAGGCAAAGGCAGTGGCAACCA
Organism: Prinsepia uniflora; assembly: GCA_032719365.1. Lineage (NCBI taxonomy): Eukaryota > Viridiplantae > Streptophyta > Magnoliopsida > Rosales > Rosaceae > Prinsepia > Prinsepia uniflora. The sequence goes on from CM064864.1 coordinate 44,949,574, forward strand.
CGGCGGTTCACGACAGTGGTGTTGCGGTGAGGTTTCCGTGATTTTTATTTCGAATTCGAAATTGGTGTTTTCACTACAGGGCTTGTTGATCGATTCTGATTACGGGAACTGGTTTCTCAGGGTTCCAGAAGAGGATTGGGACTAAAAGTGAGGCTCGAGGAGGTCGGGTGAGGCTACAGTACTTAATTCAGAAACAGAGCTCGACTTCGAAGGAGGGAAGGTGAGCTTTAGGTTTTAATTATTCAATTTTGGTAGCCAGATCGATCATTTAAAGTGCGACGAACGTGCTAGGCTTAATAGGATTAAAATTGGATTGAAATTGGACAAAAACAGTGACCGCTGGTTCAGTGTTGGACCGGATTACAGTGAACCGGACTGGACCCGGTTCACCAGAGGTAGGGGATGACACTGTGCTTGCGCGTGAGGCCCACACGCAGCCCCTTTGGACGGCGCGTGTGGGCGCATGGCACACAATTCGAGGAAGTGTTCAACATGTTAATTGATGTAACGAACATTTTAGCACTGATTTCGAGTCAATCGGACATCGTCTTGGTAGTTTTCGAGATGTCCAAAGGTTTTAGGACGCGATTAAAAATAGTTAAAAATTTGGGAAAATTACGAGGATTTAGTATGAACTTTGTGAAGTAGTTTGTGACCTTGTTATGGGATTTGGACAGATTCGGGGAAGCCGGTGATAGTGGATTGGCCGGCAACGGCGTAGGTGCACGCGTATCGAGGCAACGACGAAATGTGTGTGAGTGGACTTTGCTTTCTAAAGTTTAATGCAAGCATAAATGTTTCTATGATTTCTATGATTATGATTATGACTTGTGATAATTACAATTTTCGTATTTATATGTATTTTGTTATGCAAAACGTAATTACACGTATTTCGAGACTATGGTTTCTCTTATGCCTTGGTGATGGTTTGATGAATGATTTCACATGATTTGTGCATATGATGTTTTAAGGATGTTTTGCTTATGATTGTGAGTATGGCCTACGGTTTTGACACGAATTTCGAGATTATTACAGTTTTGCGCATTTTACGAGATTTCGAGTATATTGTGTTTTGATCATGGTTTTAATGTCTTGACTTTGGAATTTAAAATGTGATTTGATTTGACTTTGGGATTTGAAATGATTTCAAAGATTTAAAACTGATTTTGGAAAAGGTGATTTCGGGCTTGATGCCCACGGTACAAAAGTAATTTTGATGAATGAGATTCGGATTTCGGAAACGTGAAAGTGGATTTCAGGGTTTGGGTTCGGGATGATGTTTCCGAAGGCTATATTACAGAATCATTACTGTGAATTTGAATTCGGGAATGGACGACGGATATGATTGGAGATTTGAATGTGAAATTCGGAAAAAATTCCTATTATGACAAAATGTGATATCGGATTGTTTTTGAATTTGGATAACGATGGATCCTGGATTGTTGTGATTTACAAATGGTTTTGGGTTTAAAGACCTGGTACTATTGCTGGATTATGTTTTAGGTTTAAAGACCCGGTTAATTGATGACGGGGGCGGGCCCGGATTGGGTTTAAAGATCGGATTGAGTTTAAAGACTCGTGAGTTTAAAAACTCGGTTATTGTGATACCCCCCGAGGCCTATTGAATATGTTCTGAGTTTAAAGACTCATTGATATCCCGGGAAGACCTGATTATGTGCATGGTTTTGAGTTTAAAGACTCGGGCGCACTTGAGATCCAGCAGATTGATTGACTTCTGAATTATTGTGGATTTCTGATGTTTTCTGATGTGTTGGGCAGTGGCCCGGTTTATATTGTTTGAAGGATTTTGGATTACGTTGTGTACTTGGATTTGATTCATGATTTTGGGTTGAGGCCCTGTGTTTATGATTGCGGGCTAAGACCCGAAGGTTACGAAACAGAAAATGGTTTGATTTTCATACACAGTTTTCTTATGTTGGAAATGAAATGGACTGCGAAATGATTTTCGAATGCATGCATTGGTTTTACGTGGAGGGTAGAAATGTCTTTCTGTAACTGTTTTATAAACTGATTCGTTTTTGTGCACTCACACCTTTTGGGTTTTTATTGACCGTCCAGGTCGTGACCGTCCAGGTCGTGGCGCGTTTTTATTGACCGTCCAGGTCGTTTTTGTGCACGACGGCATAAATGGTTGTGATACTATCCTTAATTGTCCTCCTTAATTGTCCTTGAGTGGACTTTGCTTTTTAAAGTTTAATGCATGCATAAATGTTTCTATGATTTCTATGATTATGATTATGACTTGTGATAATTACGATTTTCATATTTATATGTATTTTGTTATGCAAAACGTAATTGCACGTATTTCGAGACTGTGGTTTCTCTTATGCCTTGGTGATGGTTTGATGAACGATTTCACATGATTTGTGCGTATGATGTTTTAAGGATGTTTTGATTATGATTGTGAGTATGGCCTACGGTTTTGACACGTATTTCGAGATTATTACGATTTTGCGCGTTTTACGAGATTTCGAGTATATTGTGTTTTGATCATGGTTTTGATGCCTTGACTTTGGAATTTGAAATGTGATTTGATTTCACTTTGGGATATTAAATGATTTCAAAGATTTAAAACTGATTTTGGAAAAGGTGATTTCGGGCTTGACGCCCAGGGCATAAAATTAATTTTGATGAATGAGATTTGGATTTCAGAAACGTAAAAGTTGATTTCTGGGTTTGGGTTCGAGATGATGTTTCCGGATGCTAGCTTACAGAATCATTATTGCGAATTCGAATTCGGGAATGGACGACGGATATGAATGGGGATTTGAATGTAAAATTCGGACATAAGTCCTATTATCACAAAATGTGATTTCGGATTGGTTTTGGAATTTGGATCACGATGGATCCTGGATTGTTGTGATTTACAAATGGTTTGGGGTTTAAAGACCCGGTACTATTGCTGGATTATGTTTTGGGTTTAAAGCCCCAGTTAATTGATGACGGGGGCAGGCCCGGATTGGGTTTAAAGACCCGGATTGAGTTTAAAGACTCGGTTATTGTGATACCCCCCGAGGCCTATTGTTTATGTTCTGAGTTTAAAGACTCTTTGATATCCCGGAAAGGCCTGATTATGCGCATGGTTTTGAGTTTAAAGACGCGGGCGCACTTGAGATCCAGCAAATTGATTGACTTCTGAATTATTGTAGATTTCTAATGTTTTCGGATGTGTTGGGCTGTGGCTCAGTTTATATGGTTTGAAGGATTTTGGATTACGTTGTGTACTTGGATTTGATTCATGATTTTGGGCTGAGGCCGTGTGTTTATGATTGTGGGCTAAGACCCGAAGGTTAAGAAACGGAAAATGATTTGATTTTCATACACGATTTTCTTATGTTGGAAATGAAATGGATTGCGAAATGATTTTCGAATGCATGCATTGGTTTTAAGTGGAGGGTAGAAATGTCTTTCTGTAATTATTTTACAAACTGATTCGTTTTTTTCCACTCACACCTTTTGTGTTTTTACTGACCCTCTAGGTCATGGCTCGTTGATCGAGGCTGATTGAGAGGCGGAGGTATGAGTGAGTACGTGTATGGCTATCCCTTGTTTGGCAAGTACTGAGGGTATTTTAGGACGAGATTGACCCTGGGTTGAGGGTCCGATGTTATCTAGAGTACACTCTGAACTACTGTTTGTTAGACATAGAATTGGGAGGATCCCGGGGACGATTGAGCTAAGAGGCTAGAAAGGTTGCACAATCGAACGAGTTGTACTCGTGATGAGATTATTCATAGTGAATTCCTTATGTGGAATGTGTATTTAAAGAGTCTAAAATGTGATGGGATATCTCTTAGGCCTTATCAGTCGTATAAGATATGGTTGACCATTGGTACTTGCTCGGTGACTAGGTATGCCAATGATGGCATGATTGATTGGTATGAGATGGGACTCAAGAAGAGTCGAGATGTGGATGTGGGACTAAAAATGAGTCAGGATTTTGGTTAAAGACTTGAGATGAGCCATGGTAAGGTATCAAGGCTCGAGAGGAGCTAGAAAAGCTGATTGAGGAACGTTTGGCACTTGGGATGCCAAGGACGGGTATAAGGTCAGATACTATTGAGTGATTGATCTCGTTTCACTTGGTTTATTGGACGTATGGGACGCATCAGTGTCCTTAGTGACTGAGGTTCGGGCACAGACCCGAGAGATGCAAGGATTTGGACTTAGGAGATAGTCCAGTTCAGTGGGACGCAAGTCGGGTCCACTGGGAGGTAAAGTAACAAGGGTAATTATACAGTAATAGTTATGGTTGTGAGTTGTCTTGTCACATCATAAAGGAGTGGTTGTATAGATTGATGAATAGAAGTGAGATGGCACTGTTGTGATGTGATAGAGTGAGGATTGGCTCCTATTTTGACTGTTGATATGACAGGCAAGGGAAGAGTTGGTGGGGCCCGTGATGGACCCTAGGGGCGTGGCCAGTTGGGACCACATGCCCGGGGATTGTAATTCCTTCGTGGGGAGCCTGAGTAGCCCTGGAGTGATGGTCTGGATACCCATTACTTGTGGTCGTGATGTAAGATTAACCAGGACGTATGTACTCGGTAGGTCCCGGGCCATCCACTCTTCCATGTCTTGAGATTTGGCTATTGGTCAGATATGGTGTTGTTTGTGATTGGTTGTGGTATGGAAGTCATTGAACGGACTAGAGTTACCGATGTGATACTATGATAATAGTTATGTGGTAAAATTGGTAATCATGTATGGTAAGATTGGCGAGATATAAGGGGAGGGGGGGGAGGGGGTAGACCTATCGATGTGAGGTTTCCCAGGATGACTGGTGTTATTCGCCTTGTGACGGACTTAGATTGGATGATTTGGATGTCATCCTTGGATTGGATTGGTTGATGACCCATGAGACCCCTATCGAGTATGATGATTAAAGAGTGACATGTGGAGTCTAGGATTCCTGAGGTTATGTTTCAGAAAGACTCGAGGGTGTTACCCTATAAGATGATTGTGATCCCCACAACCAATAGATGGTTGGGGTATGAGGTATTCAAGTTTACTGGTCACATGTGTGGTTTATGCGCCTAATGTATGAGATGCCTAGTGAGAACTGAGGATGCCCATATATCTCAACCTATTCCTGAGATTTTTCTAGGATGAGAAATTGAGTCTACAATGATTTGAGTTTACATGTGGATTATGGACAACTTGATAAGTAACGGTATGAGATAAGTATCCTGTATCACGAGTTAAGGAATTGTGGTTTCGTGGGAAGGTTGTGGTTAGTGACCTTATTAAGAGAGGCCAACATGGTGATGATTGTCGGTTTTGAGTAAAAGAGAGAAAAAGATGATGTTCGGATTTGATATGGCTAAGGTTAGTTAATGGTGATACCCTTGGATAGCCATTGGACTAGTTAGTCAACGGAAATAAGAACTGAGATAGTGTAACGCCCCGAAAATCCAAAGAATGCAAAATATTAAAATAATATGTAAATGACGTTTTTACCCTTGGAAGGGTGTGGTTAAATGTTAACTTTTGTTCGGAATACTTTTGTACCTTTTTTGAGGGCCATTGTGTAGGTCTCGGGACGCTGAATCCGTAGACAGGTGGCACGTCGAAAACGGAGCTCGGATGAAAAAGTTACAGGTCTGGGAAGTTAAGGGGTAAAATGGAAAATGTGGGCAGTCAAATTACTTAAGCGGTTAACTAAGCTAAATCAGCCATAGGGTGACTCAATTGCATCTTTCAGTGACATTTGTCATTGGCTAATTGTGAGGGGTGGCAAAATGTGATAATCAACAATCAAATATCAATCTTTTAATTAACATATGGTGTTAGACTTCGACAGAACAAAGAACATAAACCCCCTCCACTTTGATCGATTCTCAGCAACACAAGGAAACAAAAGTGAATGGAGCGAAAGATTAAGTGCAATTAGGAGTGAAAAACCGAGAGGGAAACATAGAAAACCCCAATTGAAACCTTACTGAGAAACCCGAAAAACTACCCAAAAAAATTAATGTCGAATTCGATTTCTTAGACGATTTTGAGTGAAATTAACTTGACATTTAGTCTTCTGGGAGCTAAATGAATCGAACCAAATCAAATGGGAAGGAAATTGCTGGAGAAATGACGAAGAACAGACCCTGTGACATTCGTGAATTTTGGAGGTTGAGTTCGAGTACTTGGAGGTAAGCAATCTTGAAATTGGTTTCGAATTCATGTTTAGAATGGAAAGGGGATGCTTCCTGTGTGATTAATTGATTGAAACAACGTGATTTTGAGTAGAACCCGATTGAGAACCCGTCGGGTATCCACTTTGAGTCAAGGGCTTTCGGGATCCATTTCATAAAATTGAGGTTACATATCCCTAATAAACATGGAATAGATGACAATGAGTGAAAGAACGAGCAAAATCGAGGTCGAATTGAGGGAGATTTCACCGGGTCTGATCGCGGGTTCACGACCCGTTTACCAGGTAATCGGGTGAGGGAGACGTACTATAGCACGGCGCGTGGCTTTCACTCGCAGCCGCTTGCGACGGCGCGTGAGGGCGCGTGGCTGGGAGTTTGACTTTGGGTCCAACATACTTTTTGATGTTCTCGATGATACAGACCTATTGGCGTTGGTTTCGGGTCAATCAGATGTGAATTTAGAGTAGTTTTGAGTACTCGAAGCGTATAGGTTACGTTAAAATAATATTATTAAATTCCGACGATTGGGGAATTCGTACATGGGGTTATGTGATAACCTAGTGACCTTATCTTACTCTGTTTGACAGGCCGGAATATTCCCAGGACGTCGGAAGAGAACGAATAGCTAGAAACTGAACAATCTGGATGGTGTGTGAGTGAACTTTTATTTTTTACCCTGAATGCATGCATATATGTTTTAAATGCTTTATGATATGATTTGACATGATTTGGTATAATTGATGTTTGATGTGATGATTTCTGGATTTTGGGAATATTATATTATTTTATCTGATTTGGGCACGATTTTCAAGACAAATGTGATCTTGATGTTTTGGGCGAAGGCTCGGGATTTGAAATTGATTTTGACTCAGATTTCAAGTTGGGAAAATGATTTGATAGATTTGTATGACGACTTTATGTGAAAATGGCAACTGAGGTTGCGATTTCTCGGATTTGCGCGAAACTGATCTACGGATTTTGAGATAACCTTTATGGAAAATGGTTTTGATTTCAAATGCAACTGTTTTTCACTGGCTTTGATGCTACAGATATGTTGTGGATATTAGGGCTTTCGGGTAGGAATATGTTTCCCCAGAAGTGCACCCTGGAGATAACGCTCGCCTCCGGGATGGTTGTGTGTACCCCGGAGAGGTCACGTAGCACGGTCTGTTGTCGTGCAGCCGAGGGAGGCTCGACTCAGATCAGATGTGTTGGATGATATGGAGATCGGTCGGTGATATGTTCACGACGATCTGGATTACCGGCTGGTGATGTGTTCACAGCGGCGGATGCTCGGATTTTGAGCGGTTCTTGAGCCTATTGATTTGCCCGCGTTGCAGGGATAACCTGACTATATGAGATTGGATCCGAACTTGAATCCCGTGGTTTTATTAATGTTTGAGATTTATATTTGAGCCTTGATTATTTGACTTATGATTTATTATATGCATGCATGTTTATGAAACTGGAGGGTAAGACGGTATTTTGATAAATGTATTTCTAAACTTTTATTTTTGTCCACTCACACCTTTTTTGTTTTATGTACCCTCGAGGCCAGTGCACAGGTACGGAGGCTAGTATCGAGGTAGAGGAATAAACAGACCGTTGCGTACTCAGTCACCTTACAGCGTAGGATTTTGATCCCTACTTGTAATATTACCTATGCTCTATAAACCGGTTGACTAGTAAACTTATGAAGTCAACGATCCTGGAAGACTTAACTATCCTTTGTCTGAAAATGTTTGTTGTCTGTTACGTTGTATATGTATATATGTAAGGCTACTTTTGGTACTTTAGAATTATTGTCAGACGGGAGCAGGATCTTTCATGATTATCGAGGGATAATCGGGATGGGTCTTGTCAGATAGAATGGTTACAAATGGAGAAACGGTGACTTATGTTCGATCATTCACTATGAGATTTTGGATTCGGTTAGTCGGGTGTTGATGCTAGTTTAACCCTCAGAAGTTGACCTTCCTTGTATGAGTTGAGATCGACCCACGGGGTTGAGTATGCAGAGGTCATATACCTTTAGGAAGAAATGTACGAGTACCATATCGACCCTTAGAATTGGTAATGATGGATAAAAAGAAAGGCCTAATGTGTGATAAGGTGATGGAGTAGTACATGATTTCTGATAACTTGGACGGTTGGCGTCCAACTGCAGGACCATACTTGGTGCATGGTGGAGTCGAGGTTAAGAGAAGGGTGTGATTTGCGATATAGTATGAATGATTGTACTGAGTGATTATTGGAAATATGAAGGAATCAGGAGAAAAGGTTAAAAATCATTATGCATATTGACCTTGGGAAAGGGTTATGGTGTGATTAACCTAGTGAGTGGAATGAGTTCCCGAGTTATTGAACCATATGAGTTTATCGGCCTGGTGGCCTAATGACAATTGTGCGGATTTAGCCATTGAATCATGTCACGAGTGGATGACACATAGACGAGAAAATCTGACTTATTCTGGTGTATCTTGGATTGTGTGGACTCGAACATGAGCTAGGCTATGTATTCCGAGCCTGTACGTGGCATGACTGCCCAAGGGGTAGGATTTTATACAGAGCTTGAGACTGGTTGTATGATTTCTATAAGCGGGGTATGACTTATACTCGGTTGGGATTGTTTATGTTTCAGGATTATCGTAGACATGTTTCCTCGGAAAATTTTATGGCTCCTACTAATTGGAATTTCGAGGACGAAATTCTTTAAGGGGGGGAGGTTGTAACGACCCGGATTTTCGAAAAAGGAAAATTTGGAAAATTCGAAGAAATTGACGATTTTGCCCATAGAAAGTGGGCGAACGGTTGACCTTTCGTTCAAGCAGTCAAACAAGCTTTGACCAATGATGGTGACGTAGTTCGGGACGTCACGAGTTCATAGGCAGGTGGCACGTCCAATTCCGACGATCAGGGAAGAATTTATGACGTTCGGAAGTTCAAGGGCATTTTTGTAATCAGGCAGATGGGTCTCGATGCCCTGAGTCCGTAGACAAGCGGCACGCTAAAAACGGACGTCGGACGGACGAGTTACGGGTCTAGAACGAGCAGCGGCATTTTGGTTATTTTGTGAAGGAGGGCAAAATGGTAAATTCCAAGGGGACAATTGAGACTGTCGTGAATGGGTCCTGAGGGAATTCTTCAGAAACAGAGCACGGGTATGCATTTGTTTATGAAACAATTGGTTGCGCTGAGTGACTGAATTCTTTATGATTTGGGTTCTGAAGGAACAGAGACAGAGGGAGAGCACTGAGGAATTTTTTAACACCTTAAGTGGGAAGCAGGCGTGCTTGGGTCTGTGTTAAACAGAGCACGGGTTGTGTTGTTTGAGGTTGGGTGCGGAAAACAGTTGCACAGTTAACTAGGTGAATGTTGTTGAAATGGAAAACAGAGAGACTGAGACCGTGAGCTATTGATCGTCCCTTCGTGTGTGTGTGTGTGACTAGGTGTAATGAACGTGGGAAACAGAGAGAGAAGAGAGAAGAAAACAGTGAAGAGGAAATGTTTGAAGTGGTTAATAAGAGGAAATAGAGACAGTGAGGGTGATCGTCCAGTTGGTCGTGGTGAGCCGTGTTTGCAGTTTAAAAATTGAGCAGAGAGGGGGCTATCAGTAGTGGGGTGAAAGGAGATGAGAGTGGATGAGGTGGTGGCCTGAGCACGACGGCTGCCATGAGTGGTGGCTGGGAACTGGGGAAACAGAGACCAGAGGAAGGTTTGATTTCAACGTTTTGGATTTTCCTCCAAGCCTCCTTAATTGTCGTTGAGTTGTAAACAAAAGATGTAAAAGAAGGTGAGGCAAAGGAAGTGGCAACCGCGATGGTTCACGACAGTGGTGTTGCGGTGAGGTTTCCGAGATTTTTATTTCGGATTCGAAATTGGTGTTTTCACTACAGGGCTTGTTGATCGATTCTGATAACGGGAACTGGTTTCTCAGGGTTCCAGAAGAGGATTGGGATTAAAAATGAGGCTCGAGGAGGTCGGGTGAGGCTGCAGAACTTAATTGTAGAAACAGAGTTCGACTTCGAAGGAGGGAAGGTGAGCTTTAGGTTTTAATTATTCAATTTTGGTAGCCAGATCGATCATTTAAAGTGGGACGAACGTGTTAGGCTTAAAAGGATTGAAATTGGATTGAAATTGGACGAAAACCGTGACCGCCGGTTCAGGGTTGGCCCGGATTACAGTGAACTGGACCGGACCCGGTTCACTAGAGGTAGGGGATGACAGTGTGCTAGCGCGTGAGGCCCAAGCGCAGCCCCTTTGGGTGGCGCGTGTGGGTGCGTGGCACACAATTCGAGGAAGTGTTCAACATGTTAATTGATGTAACAAACATTTTAGCTGATTTCGAGTCAATCAGACATCATCTCTGTAGTTTTTGGGATGTCCGATGGTTTTAGGACTCGGTTAAAAATAGTTAAAAATTTGGGAAAATTACGGGGCTTTAGTATGAACTTTGTGAAGTAGTTTGTGAACTTGTTATGGGATTTGGATAGGTTCGGGGAAGCCGGTGATAGTGGATTGGCCGGGAATGGCGTAGGTGTACGCGTATCGAGGCAACGACAAAATGTGTGTGAGTGGACTTTGCTTTCTAAAGTTTAATGCATGCATAAATGTTTCTATGATTTCTATGATTATGATTATGACTTGTGTTAATTACGATTTTCGTATTTATACGTATTTTGTTATGCAAAACGTAATTGGACGTATTTTGAGACTATGGTTTCTCTTATGCCTTGGTGATGGTTTGATGAACGATTTCACATGATTTGTGCGTATGATGTTTTAAGGATGTTTTGATTATGATTGTGAGTATGGCCTACGGTTTTGACACGTATTTCGAGATTATTACGGTTTTGCGCGTTTTACGCGATTTCGAGTATATTGTGTTTTGATCATGGTTTGTATGCCTTGACTTTGTAATTTGAAATGTGATTTGATTTGACTTTGGGATTTGAAATGATTTCAAAGATTTAAAACTGATTTTGGAAAAGGTGATTTCGGGCTTGATGCCCAGGGCATAAAAGTAATTTTGATGAATGAGATTCGGATTTCGGAAACGTGAAAGTGGATTTTCGGGTTTGGGTTCGGGATGACGTTTCTGGATGCTAGCTTACAGAATCATTATTGCGAATTCGAATTCGGGAGTGGAAGACGGATATGATTGGGGATTTGAATGTGAAATTCGGACATAAGTCCTATTATGACAAAATGTGATTTCGGATTGGTTTTGGAATTTGGATCACGATGGATCCTGGATTGTTGTGATTTACAAATGGTTTTGGGTTTAAAGACCCGGTACTATTTCTGGATTATGTTTTGGGTTTAAAGACCCGGTTAATTGATGACGAGGGCGGGCTCGGATTGGGTTTAAAGACCCGGATTGAGTTTAAAGACTCGGTTATTGTAATACCCCCCGAGGCATATTGATTATGTTCTGAGTTTAAGGGCTCGTTGATATCCCGAGAAGGCCTGATTATGCGCATGGTTTTGAGTTTAAAGTCTCAGGCGCACTTGAGATCCAACAGATTGATTGACTTCTGAATTATTGTGGATTTATGATGTTTTCAGATGTGTTGGGTAGTGGCCCGGTTTATATGGTTTGAAGTATTTTGGATTACGTTGTGTACTTGGATTTGATTCATGACTTTGGGCTGAGGTCCAGTGTTTATGATTGCGGGCTAAAACTCAAAGGTTAAGAAACGGAAAATGATTTGATTTTCATACACGGTTTTCTTATGTTGGAAATGAAATGGATTGCGAAATGATTTTCGAATGCATGCATTGGTTTTACGTGGAGGGTAGAAATGCCTTTCTATAACTATTTTATAAACTGATTCGTTTTTGTCCACTCACACCTTTTGTGTTTTTACTGACCCTCCAGGTCGTGGCTCATTGATCGAGGCTGATCGAAAGGCGGAGGTATGAGTGAGTACGTGTATGGCTATCCCTTGTTTGGCAAGTACTGAGGGTATTTTGGGAAATTTGTCGACTTGCCAGACGGGAGCAGGACCGGGCTCGGTTATCAATGTCCCTTCGGGGAGCTATTTTCGAGGTGGGATCGACACCATTTTTAAGGTTTTGACGTTCTTGATCCAATGGTGGTGGTTTCATGTCGATCGGAGATCAATAGGTTGGTCAAATTGAGGGTTCTAGCTTCAGGAGGCGTTCCCAGGCCAGTTTTGTTCTAAGGTTGGATGTTAGACCTAATAGGGTCAATTAGTGACCTTTGGATGTGTTAGGACATGTTTAGGTGGTTCGTTGAGCAGCAAGGATCGTGTGTGAGTGGGCTGTTGATTTCAAAATGATTGCATGCATTACTGTTTTCACTGTTTTACTTCATGATTGTGATTGGATGAGTCTTGATACTTTATTATAGGGTTCTATATGTATTATGATGTTTTGGGCATGAGAACCGTCTGAATATATGTACAATTTGGTTTTCAAAGTAAGTCGGGGAGTTCTGTGGAATGTGATGTTATTGCACTGTGTATATCTGCCTTATGATTACTGTCTCTTCCAAACGTCCCGTAGTATCTTGGAGTAGTCACGGGCGCTGCCTGAGAGGGGTTGACCCCGAGGGGTGGCTCGCAATCAGGAATGCAGAGGTGGATGATACCCCTAGGGAGGGTCAATCATCTGCGGGTCATTGACATAGGTGGACCTTGGGGAGACTTGGGATTTGAGACCCCGGGTGGCACACGTAGCATTAGGACCGTGACATTATTAGGCATCAGGGATGCCAAACATCAGGGATGTCAGGGTTAGGTTGTAGAGTGCACTATTATTCTTATCATGATTGTTTCCTTATGCTGGATATATGGTTTTATGATACTACTATGACTACCTATGTTTTGACTAAATGCATGCAAGTTTAAAAAAGGAGGGGTAAATCCTTATGATTATTATAATATTAATCTGGCTTTGGAAATATTGTTTATTTTTTGCCCACTCACTCTTTATTGTTTTATTGACCCCTCCAGGCGGTGCACTCGAGTTAGAGGAGGATGACCTGGAGTCCGAGGCATAGATTCCTTGTTGCGCACTTGTACACCCTGTTTGGGTCGCTTGAGCGCCGTTTTGTAACCCGACATTGTGCTCGCATTTTGTATTTATACTATCCCTGGTCTGACAATGTAGAACTCTAGGGTTGCATGTTTAACCTTATTTATTTTATTCGAATGACTTTAATCCCATTAAGGGTATTTTTCGTACTATAGAGTCAATGTCAGATGGGAGAAGGGTACATCCCCGGTAGGTCCCAAGGGGGATCGGGATGGGTTCTATCAAAATGGTATCAGAGCTAGGTCATGGTACTGGTTTAGCGGTCTGTCCTTTGTACACTGACGCTTTAGATGTTATTTAACTATTTTATGCCTCTTAATAGTTGGTTATGCCTCCGAGACGTGAGCCTCGAGCACGGGCTGAGGAGGAGTTTGAGAGAGGGATAGAGAGCGCGAGTATTGAAAGGCACATCGATTGGGGGCTACGCCATTCAGCGGGGGATCAGACCCCGAGGAGGCTCAACAATGGATTGAGCTTTGGGAGCAAATCTTCTCAGTGATGCATTGCCCGCCTGAGGAGCGTGTTCTGTTAGTTACCTTTCTACTCGACGGCAGTGCATACCGGTGGTGGCACGGGTTAGTAATGATTGGCTGGACCGTTCAGAATGTCACTTGGGAGGTCTTCAGGGACCTATTCCTAGATCAGTACTATCTGAGGCCTTTTTGTACTACCCGAGAGAGGGAGTTCCTGCAGCTCCAAAAGGGGGGGGCCAGACTGCAGCAGAGTATGAGCAGTCCTTTTTGTCACTGTCTCGTTTTGCTGAAGCTTTTGTGAGAACGGAGGAAGATAAATGTCGCCGCTTTGAGGAGGGTCTCAGGGGGGACATACAGGTGATTATGACGACCACACCCTATACTACTCTACGGGAATTGATGGATGCTACCACATGAGTGGAGACCAGTTTATCGGTACAGCGGTAACGGACTTCCGGTAAGGCTCGGTTCCAGAATAGACCATACCTCGGGACATCAGGCCATTGGTACTCAAAGGGGAGACACTATGGAGGAGCTTCTTGATCTGGTGGCTGGGGACGATCGGGCCACTATGGGAGCCCTCAACGATCGGGATCGAGGTCTGGTTCCAAGCAGTAGCAGACGTTGGGAGGTGGTTCGTCAGGTGGGTATTCCAACCAACCGAGAGCGTTGACTTGTTTCGCTTGTGGAGGATTGGACCATTATGCTTCAGAGTGCCCATCTGTGACTAGAGAAAGCAGTACAGTACAAATTTCGGCCTCCAACACTCCTACTAGCCGAGGACAGAGTGCATTTCGTGGTAGTGACCGAAGAGCGCAAGGACGGGGCCGTTAGACTGAGACGATAGCTCGAGTTTATGCAGTCACCCAGCGTCAGGCCAGGGCAGCTCCGAGTGTCACGACAGGTACTCTTACTATATCTGGTATTACTGTTCGTGCTTTGTTAGACTCCAGAGCGACGCATTCATTTATTTAGCAGAATTGTGCGAGTTTGTTGGGTTGCGAGGTGACGGTACTTGAGGAGGAGTTGGGTGTCGGTACACCGATCGGAGTCGTCTATAGAGTGAACCAAATCGTGAATGATTGCCCAGTGGAAGTGGAAGGGGTGGAATTTCTAGCCATTCTGATTGTCATGGATTTACATAACTTTGATATCATACTAGGAGATGATTGGCTATCGTACCACTACATTATTTTGGACTATTGCAACAAACGAGTGAATTTACGGAGACCCAGTTTACCAGATGTGATCTTCTAGGGGGAACGGGGAGTCTCGCCACCTGTGGTAATTTTCGCACTCACATCTACTACATTATTACAGAAAGGTTGTCTGGGTTACCTTGCCTATGTTTTTGAGACGCGTGAGGATTCTTTGCGAGTTGAGGACATTCCAGTAATTCGAGAGTTTCCAGATGTGTTTCCAGAAGAATTTCTTGGGTTGCCACCACAACGTGAGGTTGAGTTCACGATTAAGATACTTCCCGAGACCCGACCGATATCACAAGCGCCATATCGTATGACACCAGCGGAGTTACGGGAGTTGAAATCCCAACTATAGGAGTTGGTGGAACTGGGATTCATCTGACCCAGTACTTCACCATGGGAATCACACGTGCTATTCGTAAAGAAAAAGGAGGGTAGTCTATGGTTATGTGTGGACTACCGGCAGCTTAATAAAGCGACGGTAAGGAACAAATACCCATTACCTAGGATCGATGACATGTTTGATTAGTTTCGGGGAGCGAAGTATTTCTCTAAGATTGACCTGCGATCCGGTTACCACTAACTGAGGATTTCGGAGGATGACGTTCCGAAGACAGCTTTTCGGAAGAGGTACGAACATTACGAGTTCCTGATAATGTCGTTCGGATTGACAAATGCACTAGCTGCATTCATGGACCTGATGAATCAAGTGTTTAAGTCGTATCTAGACAAGTTCATAATTGTGTTCATTGATGAAATCTTGGTCTATTCGAAGAGTGCCAGAGCGAACGAGAAACATTTGCGGTTAGTGCTAGATCGACTGAGGCAGAGACAGTTGTACGCTAAACTTAGCAAATGTCAGTTTTGGCTATATATCATCGGCTTTTTGGGTCATATCATCTCAGCCGAGGGGATTAGTGTGGACCCTCAGAAGACGGAAGCCGTGACTAACTGGGAGCGGCTAGGAACGGTTACGGCGGTATGAAGCTTTGTAGGTTTGGCTGGTTACTACTGGCGGTTTGTGGAGGGTTTCTCAGCTATCGCAGATCCTTTGATCCAATTGACCCGGAAAGAGGTTAAGTTTGTGTGGGACGATCAGTGTGAACATAGTTTTCAGGAGTTGAAACATCGTTTGACTACTGCCCCGGTTCTCGCACTTCTCGATGATAGTGGAGAGTTCGAGATTTGCGGCGACACTTCATTACAGGGACTGGGTTGCGTACTGATCCAGCATGGGAGAGTCATTTCTTAAGCCTCACGGCAACTGAAACACCATGAGTTGAATTATCCCAGTCATGACCTAGAATTGGCGGCAGTAATTCATGCCCTGAAGATCTGGAGGCACTATTTATAAAGGGAGACGTGTAGGATTTTTACCGACCATCAGAGTTTAAAGTTCATCTTCACTCAGAGGGAGTTGAATATGAGACAGAGGTGATGGTTGGAATTAATCAAGGACTATGATTTCACTATCGAGTACCAGCCCGGAAAGGCGAATGTCGTGGCTGATGCATTGAGCAGGAAGACGGTTGGTTCGTTTGCCCATTTTTATTTGGTTTACCTACCGTTGCTAATAGAACTCCGACGGATAGGAGTTAGGCTTGGGATGGATGACGACGGAACCCTGTTTGCAAGTTACCATGTGAGACCCTTATTACTCAACCGGATTGTGGATGCCCAACTACAGGATCCTACCTTGTAGTAACCACGGTTGGAAGTTGAAGCTGGAGGGAAGCAGGATTTCACTGTCAGAGACGATGGTGCAGTTTTAAAACAGGGTCGTATATGTGTACCATAGGACGCTAGCCTGAGGGCAGAGATACTTGAGGAGGCACATAGTTCAGCCTATGCCATGCATCCTAGAGGAAACAAAATGCATCGGACGCTCAGGGAATACTATTGGTGGGCAGGCATCAAAAAGGACATCGCGGAGTTTGTAAGTAGTTGCCTACTTTGTCAACAGGTGAAGGCCGAGCGACAACGACCGTAAGGACCCTTACAGTCCCTTCCGATCCCTGAGTGGAAATGGGATCATTTGACTATGGACTTCATTTTCAAACACCCGACTACACGGAGGGGATTTGACGGTGTTTGGGTGATCGTGGACCGACTTACAAAGTCAGCACACTTCTTGGCCGTGCGCGAAACTTTTAAACCCAACCGAGTGGCACAGTTGTTCATGGACGAGAATGTTAGACTGCATGGAACACCTGAGTCAATTGTGTCAGATTGTGACCCACGGTTTACCTCGAGGTTTTGGCAGAGCTTACAGAGAGCCCTTGGCACGAGGTTGCATTTTAGCACTGCGTTTCATCCTGAGACTGACGGAAAATTAGAGAGGACCATCCAGATCCTAGACGACATGATGAGGGCCTGAGTACTATAGTCCCAGGGTGCTTGGGATACCCTCCTACCCTTGATGGAATTCTCCTATAATAATAGTTACCAGGCACGTATTGGAATGGCACCATTTGAGGCACTGTATGGACAACAGTGTAGGACACCCCTGTGTTGGACCGAGGTAGGCTAGAGAGCGCTGTTGAAGATGGCCCAGGATCGTCAAAAGAGCTACGCTGATCATATGAGACGGGATTTGGAGTTCAAAGTGGGAGATTGGGTATTTCTGAAACTGTCGCCGTGGAAGGGAATTGTTCGTTTTAGAAAACGAGGGAAGTTGAGCCCTCGGTACATCAGACCATATGAGATTATGGAGAGAGTGGGTAAAGTGGCGTACAGATTGGCCTTACCCCCAGAGCTTGCTCGAGTACATGATGTCTTCCACGTGTCGATGCTTCGGAAGTATGTACGGGATGAATCGCATATCTTGGAAGAGCAACCGTTGGAGCTTAGGACAGATTTGAGCTTTGAAGAACCACCTGTACAGATCCTAGATTGGAATCAAAAGGTCCTGAGAAATAAGATTATCTCGTTGGTCAAAGTACTATGGAGGAACTCTCTTATAGAAGAAGCCACGTGGGAACCAGAGGCATTGATGTGAGAACAACACCCACACTTGTTCGTGTAATTTCGAGGACAAAATTTTTGTTAGTTGGGTAGTTTGTAATGACCCAGATTTTCAGTATTATCGTAAATTGGGAAATTATATGTAAAATGACCATTTTGCCTTAGTTAGGGCAAAATGTTGACTTTTGACTCGAGATACTATTTGGATGTAGACTTTTGACCATTACATAGATCACGGCACCACGAGTCAGTAGACAGGCGGCATCCCAAAATTGGAGGTTCGGTACGGAAGTTATGGGTCACGGAGTACGAAGGCTACTATTACGTTTTTCGTGGTTTGGGCCAAGTAGCATTATTGGATTGGTCAACTAGGATTTTGGACCATTAAGATGAGTGAAAAATGTCACTCATCTAACTGGCCCAATTACCCAAAAGATTGGATGTAACGACCTGTCCCAGAAACTAGGGTTAAGATAGTGATTAAGATGGGATTAGTGAGCTTAATCGGTGGTTAGTTGGTTTCGTTGGGGTCGTTAAGGTCAAATGACGATTTTGCCCCTGGTTCGGGCAAAAAGTTGACTTTTAGTTCGGGTGGTCCAATGGACTTTGACTGGTGACCAGGAGGAAGTTGTGATGTTCGGAAGGTTAAGGGCATAACCGTAATTTGACTAAATTAAGGGGGAAAGGTTGACTTTTTGTACGAACGGGTGTTGGTATGTTGACCTAATACCGTTAGAGAGATCTCGTCGTCTTGAGTTCGACGACAGGCGGCACGTATTTATCGGACTTACGATGTGGGAGTTACGGGTCTAGAAAGGTAGTGGCAAAGTTGTAATTTTGGTTAAAAATGAAGGGAATTTTGGTCTTTTGTGCTCTGGGATGTGTGCAACAGATAGGGACAGATGGAGGGCAGAGATTGAAACAGATGTGAAGGAGTTGAGGGATTGGTGACACGTGTAGGGGTTCTGGTTGGTTCCAGGATCGTGTGCACGGTCCCAATTATTTGGGATTAAATCGTGCCCGTGTGTGTTCTTCAACCCAGAGAGAAACATAGGGAGAGAATTGAGAGAAATCGAGAGACGATGGTGAGTGTTAGTGTGTTTTGGTAAGTGAGGAGTGATCAGAGGGTGGAAGAGTGAACTGGTGAGTGTTTGGGGAGGAGAAGCGTGCAAGAACACGGTGGTCGGGGCAGTAAGTTTTCAGAGAAAACAGAGAGGATTTGGATGACCGTGGTGGTGGTGCGGCCGTGTGTTGGTGCAATTGGACTCGTGGAGTTGTCCAGAGGTTAGCGGTGGACGGGAGGAGCTGCTGCCTCACCGCTAAGCTCACGACGTCGACGGGAGGACAGGTAATTCCTTATCCCCGTTTCTTTGCTCTGTTTTGTCGTTTGGTTTCAGAAGCTAAGTCGTGGCTTTAGGGATAGAATCGAGGGGTTCTGTGAGGTCTAGTGAGTTCAGGACTGTCCTAGGAGTCTTCTGGTTGTGCTGCCGTGACAGAGGGGTGCACGGCGGAGGTTAGCACAACGGGAGTACTGATGTGCTCTGTTTTTCCGTCGATGTTTAGATTGAAAGTCGTGGGTTTTGAGTATGAGTCGAGGGTTTTTGTGTGTTGGGTGACTCTTAGGAAGGTCTTAGGAAGAGTTTAAGACAGACACCGTGACGGAGGGTGACCGGGTTGGCTGGATCGTGAAACAGGGGACTGGTACGGGTTTTGTACGAGTTTGAGTCGACGAGTTGTAGGCTGCGTCGAGGTGTTAGAGTGAAGGGGATGAGTAGCCTAGGACTAGACGAAGTTGTTGGTGAAGAAAGGAGGTGTTTTGGTGCAGGTACGGCGGAGAACCGTTCTCGGCGGTTCGAGGTGCAGTACTGTGTCGAACCCGGTCTACTCGAGGTAGACGGTGACACTGTAGCAGGCGCGTGAGGGCCACGCGCAGCCACTTTGGGTGGCGCATGGGGGCGCGTGCGGCGGCGGTTGAGGAAGTTGTTAACATAGTTTTTGGTCTAGGTGTTGTGACGAGTCTTTTAGCGTTGGTTTCGGGTTAATAGGACGTTGTTTGAGGTTAGTTCGGCGAGGTTGAAGGTTTATGGTTTCGGTTCGTTACGACTAGGACCCGGGGATTTTCAGGGGAAATTAGGTGGACCTTCGTAGACATGTTAGTAACGTATTTTGGCGGTTATTGACAGGGTCGGGAGTTCCCGAGGAAGCTGAGGAACGTACGAGACGTTCGGGACGCGATTAAGGGCTCGGTACTGTGAGTGGGCCCTTTCCTTAAAACTCGAACATGCATAACTGCTTTTCTATAATTGTTTTATATATGTGATTACATGAATGTCGGATTTATGATGTGGTTTTCTATAATTGCACGGTTTTCGAGAAAGTAAAGTAATTGGCATGTTTTACGAGAAATGTTGATTTCTGAAAATAAAGCTATGGTTTTGGGGTTTCCAAATGATAACTTGATTTCAATGATGATAACGGGATTTTGAAACATAAGTTTGATAATTGAGGTTTTCGGTTTTGAAATCGGATCTCGAGAATCGAGAGTTGGTTTTAAAGTTGGAAAGTGGACTTCCGGATTTGGGTTCGGAATGACGGTTCTGGATGCCGGAAGGGTATCGGACCGGTGATTTCGAATTCGGGTTTGGATGTGGATTAGAAATGGTTTTCAACTGGTTTTGATTGGATTTTCTGGATCTGGTTATTGGGTTTAAAGACCCGGATATTGATTGACGGGGGACGGGCCCGGATTGAGTTTAAAGACTCGGGAGTTTAAAGACTCGGATATATTGATATTTCCCCCGTAGGCCTGTTGAGTTTAAAGACTCGGGAGTTTAAAGACTCGGATATTATTGAGGCCTGGATTGAGTTTAAAGACTCGGGAGTTTAAAGACTCGGATAGTTCCAGCAGGTTTGATCGGAAATGATGGTTTGATATTCACGATTTATGATACGGTTTTATGATGCTTATGATATGGTGGTTTCTATAACTATTTTATAGTGTTTCTGTTTCTTATGATGTTTTATGGTGATTGATTGATAACTGTTTTGATAACTGGGTTATGCATGTGGTTTCAAAACGGAGGGCTAAAACCCGGTTTAGTTATAAAATGATTTTGGAAAATTTTCTTTTATTTATGGTCCACTCACATCTTCTATTTTAAATTGCCCTCCAGGTCGTGGAGCTAGAGCGGGGTTTCGGCGTCGAGGCAGCGTCTGAGGCATAGAAGTCGCGAGAGGGATCTCGGAGTGTTTTACATCTTTCCACGTGCGTGTAACTAGTTTATCAGTTTTCTTTTCTATGTAATTGGTGTAACAACCCGTACCTTCGGGAAGGGTAAAAATGTAATTTTATAAAGTTTTGTATATAAAGGACGATTTTGCCCTTGTGAATAGTAGATGAAAAGTTGACTTTTTGAATTACTGATTGGATGAGTGTTGACCCTTAACCGTGACGTAGGTTAGGACGTCACGAGTCCGTAGACAGGTGGCAGGTTCGATTTGGATAACCGGAGGGAAAGTTATGACGTTCGGAAGATTAAGGGCGTTACCGTAATTTTGAGTAAACGAGTACCGTTAGATAGGTCTCGACGTCCTGAGTTCAACGACAGGCAGCACGCTGTCATCGGACGTCGAACGGAAAAGATACGGGTCTAGAACGTTCGAGGGCAAAACGGTAATTATTTACACAAGGGGTATTTTGGTCATTTTCTTTCAGCCAATTGGATGAGGACAAGTGGCTGAGTGGGGTAGGATCTTTTCTGCTTGTCCATATGATTGTGGACACGTGGGGGCACTGGATTGTTCCATAAGGTTCTCAAGTGTGCACGGCCACACTTTGCTCATTTTTGAACCGTGCAATCCTTCGACAAACGCAGAAAACAGAGAGAAGAGTTTGGAGAGGCGGTGATCGATTCAGTGCAAGGGAGAGTGAAGAGTGAGTTGAGAGAAGGACAGTGAGGCAAGGAGGTGCTGGTGATCGCGTTTTGGAGCTGCAACCGTGCACGGAGGCTATACGGTGGACGGCTAGATTTTTGGAGAAAACAGAGAAGGCGGTGGACTGTGGTGGCTGTTGTGCCGTGTGGTGGATCGATTCAAGCCACTAGGAGACTAAGGAGGCTACGGGGAGTCCAACAAGCACCGTGGTAGGCGGCGGTGCCCACGGCGGAGATAGAATCGAAGGGTAAGCCTCTTTACTCTGTTTTCCCGTGATTTTTCGATTCAAAATTCGTGAGGGTAGGGTGAGAATCGAGGGGATTGGTGAGTGCAGTGATGTTCAGGGAGGTTCTAGGAGTGGTGTAGGACGGTCGCCGTGATGGGGGCGTACACGGCGGAGCTCAGTCGACGGAGAGTACTCTGTACTCTGTTTGGCCGTGAAGTTCAAATGCAAAGTCGTGGAGTTGGGTGTAGAGTCGAGGGATTAGGAGGTTAGGGTGAAGTTCAGGAAGGTCCTAGGCGTCGATTAAGATGAACGCCGTGACGGGGGAGGACCTGGTCGGCCGGCGGTCAAAACAGGGGCTACGGGCCGTCTGTTTCGAGGCCGTGAACGGTGGGTTTCCAGCTGCGATTCTTCAAGGTTAGGACATGGTTAGATTGCTTAGGATGGGACGAAGAGAATGGGATTGGATTGGACCGGAATGGTGGTCGGATTACAGAGATCCGGTCACGCCGGTTCAACTGTGTTGAACCGGGTGACTCGAGGAAGGAGAAGCACTGTAGCAGGCGCGTGAGGCCCACGCGCAGCCACTTTGGGCGGCGCGTGGAGGCGCGTGGGGAGGAATCCGGCCAAGCTTCCAACATGAGTTTAGTCCTAAATGTTCTAAGGAATCCAATGGTATAGTTTTCGGGTGAATCGGACGGTGTTACGGAGTTGTTCGGGAATCCAGACTGTTACGGGTTTAGGATTAAAATATTATTTAATGCCCGAAAAATTGGGGAAATTAGAATTAGGATCTTTGATGTATTTGTGACCCTATTTGGTGCATTTTGACAGGACGGTAGGCACCCGAGACGGTCGAGGAGCGCACGGAGCGCGACTGACTTGCTCAGATTTGTGAGTGGACTCTTTCCTACTTTCGAGCATGCCTAACTGTTTTATCGATGTTTATGATATTATGTGTGTTTTTATGCTTTAAATTATGGTTATACGTGTTTGCATGTTTTTCGAGATGTTTCCGGATTTTGGCACGTTTTTCGAGAAAAAGCCGGTTTTCAGATTTTGATGCCATATTTAAGAAATTCACCCTATAAATGTTTTCTGATGATGGTAAATGGGTTATGAAACATGATTTGGGATTTCCTATGGTTTTTGGTACGGACATGGATTTTCCAGATTTTGGTTCGGAATGTCGGTTTTGAACGCCGGTAGGGCTTCGAACCGGGGATTCCGAATTCGAGTTTGAATATGGAGTTAGAAATGGTTTTCAAATGGATTGGATTTGCTGGATCTGGATATGGGTTTAAAGACCCGGATATTGTTTGATGGGGGACGGGCCCGGATTGAGTTTAAAGACTCGGGAGTTTAAAGACTCGGACAATTATGACATTACCCCCATAGGCCTATTGAGTTTAAAGACTCGGGAGTTTAAAGACTCAGATTTATATTTGAGGCCTGGTTGAGTTTAAAGACTCGGATAGGTCCAGCAGGTTTGATCGGAAATGATGATTTGATGTCATGCTCTGCTTTCTATATCAGTTTTATAGTGTATCTGTTTCTTATGATGTTTTATAGTGTTTCTGTTTCTTATGATGTTCCATATTCTGATTTTTCTAATATTTAGTTGGGCATGCCTGTTTTCAAAACGGAGGGAACAACTTATTACTTTCCCTTAACTCTGATTTGACGAGAAACTGTTTTGAAACTTCTATTCATTCCAGTCCACTCACACCTTCTGTTTTTAAATTTCCCTCCCGGTCGTGGTGATAGCGCTGGGGTGAACGTTGAGGCAGATATCGAGGCATAGAGCTTACGACGTTCTTCCGTTGCGGACTTAGAATTGTAGGACTTTTTGTGCCCATTTTGTAGAACTATGCTCTGACTTACTAGTGTGTATATTTACTCCTTCGTCTGATAGTTGTGCTTATAGTTGTATTAAGGTTATTTTTGGTACTGTAAGTGTGATTGTCAAACGGGAGCAGGGTTCGTCCCGGGTATCGAGGTGATATTTGGGACGGGTCCTGACAATTGGTATCAGAGCATAGGTTGTGTCGATTTGTGTTGGGTTTAGGTTGTTTTACTACCTCTATGCCTCTTTCAGCGTACGATCGATCATGCCTCTGAGACGTGAACTCCCTCCACGACCTGAAGATGAAGCGGCGAGAGGGACTGAGAGCGCTTCGATCGAGAGAGCCCAGAGGCTTGGGGCTACTACGTTCAGCGGTGGGGCCGATCCCGAGGAAGCTCATCGATGGATCACCCGGCTCGAACGTATTTTTGGGGTAATGCACTGTCCTCCTGAGGATCGGGTTTTGTTAGCTACTTTTCTGTTGGATGGAGCTGCATACGAGTGGTGGTACACGTTGGAACTGTCCGGCTGGGATGCACATACCGTGACATGGGAGACTTTCCGGGAGCGGTTTCTTGATCAGTACTATCCCCGTTCTTTCAGGGATGCGAAGGAGGCAGAATTTCTTCACTTGAAGCAAGGAAACTTGACAGTTGCTGAGTATGAGCAGAGGTTCCAGATGCTATCTGGTTTCGCTCCTGCATTTTTGGCGACCGAGGCGGAGAAGTACCGCCGGTTTGAGTTGGGCCTCCGAGGAGAGATCAGGGCCATAGTGACAGCTGGCTCTTATGCTACTTTTCGGGAGTTATCTGATGCTGCTGTCAGGGTTGAGGCCAGTTTACCCGCTAGGCCACAGTATTCGGGCAGTGTTCGACGCCGAGAGCATTCATTTCCAGGAGCATCGAGTCAGAGGCCCCCGAAACGAGGTACTTTTGGTGGATCGTTATCGGCTGGTGGAGCCCGGTATGGCCGATCAGGCAGTTTTCAGGGCTCAGGATTTCGAGGAGCTAGGGCACAGCCGACTGCTCAGGCGAGTGCGACTTCAGTGGCTTCTACGGGGAGACATACCGGTGGACCCGGTAGGGATACGTGCTTCTATTGCGGAGAGCGAGGACACTTCCGGAGGGAGTGCCCATTGTTAGCTTCGGAGGGTGGAGCAGGCCGAGGTGCAGCGGAACCCTGGCGGAGTACTGCTTCAGTGTCAGGGGCAGCAGGAACTAGGGGTGGCGGAGGTGCCACGAGCAGTTCTAGGGGTCGCGGTAGGTCATCGGGACCTCAGGCGCGAGTTTTTGCTATGACCCAGCAGGAGGCCAGATCCGCACCGGGAGTGGTGACAGGTACTCTTACCATACTTGGTCACACTGTTTTTGTTTTGTTGGATCCCGGGGCTACCCATTCTTTTGTAGCTCGGAGTTGTAGTTTGGTGACGGAAAGGGAGGTGTCTACTTTGGATTGTGCTTTAGGAGTAAGTACACCTACGAGAGAGGTGTTGGTGGTGACTCAGGTGTTGAGAGAGTGTCCGGTGATGGTAGGTGAGGTTGAGTTACTAGCAGATTTGTTACTCTTGGATTTACGGGACTTTGATATTATTTTGGGTATGGACTGGTTAACGAGACATCATGCTTCTATCGAATGTTTCGAGAGGAGAGTGACTTTTCGGAGTCCCGGATTATCAGAGACTACGTTTCAGGGGGATCAGTGTGCACTTCCTACTGGAGTTATTTCGGCACTTGAGGCTAGCAAGTTGTTGCGTAAGGGGTGCCAAGGTTACATAGCTCATGTGGTGGATACACGTACTACGACAGTGAGGGCAGAGGACATACCAGTAGTGCGGGAGTTTCCCGATGTTTTTCCCGAGGAGTTGCTAGGACTACCCCCACACCGAGATCTTGAGTTCACGATTGATCTTCTTCCAAGTACACAGCCTATTTCACAGACTCCTTATCGTATGGCACCTGCAGAATTGAGGGAACTTAAGGCCCAGTTGCAAGAATTGGTCGATATAGGATTCATTCGACCGAGTATGTCACCTTGGGGAGCACCTGTTTTGTTTGTCAAGAAAAAAGACGGAGGATTGAGATTGTGTGTGGATTACAGACAACTGAATAAGGTAACTATTCGGAATAAATATCCCCTACCCCGGATTGATGATTTGTTCGACCAATTGAAGGGAGCTCAGTATTTTTCGAAGATTGATCTTCGCTCCGGTTACCATCAGTTAAGAGTTAAAGAGGAGGATATACCGAAGACAGCTTTTCGGACTAGGTACGGTCATTATGAGTTTGTTGTGATGCCTTTTGGTTTGACGAATGCCCCAGCAGCTTTTATGGATCTTATGAACCGAGTGTTCCGGCCATACTTGGATCGTTTTGTGATTGTCTTCATTGATGACATTTTGGTGTATTCGAAGAGTGCTAAGGCACATGAGAAACATCTGAGACTTGTGCTTGAGACATTGAGGGGGCATCAGTTGTATGCGAAACTGAGTAAGTGTCAGTTTTGGTTGACCAGTGTTGGATTTCTTGGCCATGTGATTTCGGCCGAGGGCATCAGCGTGGATCCTCAGAAGGTTGAGGCGGTAGCGAAATGGGAACAGCCCAAAACGGTGACAGAGATCAGGAGTTTTCTGGGTTTGGCAGGTTACTACCGGCACTTTATTGAGGGTTTTTCAATTTTAGCCGCTCCTTTAACCCGACTAACTCGGAAGGGAGTTCGATTTGAGTGGGACGAGAACTGTGAACAGAGTTTCCAGGAGCTTAAAAGACGGTTGACATCTGCTCCTGTGTTAGCCCTTCCAGACGATAGTGGGGAGTTTGAGGTGTACAGTGACGCTTCTTTGCAAGGTTTGGGTTGTGTCTTGATGCAGCATGGGAGAGTGATTGCTTATGCTTCCCGGCAGTTGAAATCCCATGAGATGAACTACCCTACACATGATTTGGAACTGGCAGCGGTGGTTCATGCACTGAAGATTTGGCAGCATTACTTGTACGGCGAGAGGTGCAGGATCTTCACGGACCATAAGAGCTTGAAGTATTTGTTCACTCAAAAGGAATTGAATTTGAGACAGCGCCGTTGGTTGGAATTGCTTAAGGACTATGACTGCACGATTGAGTATCACCCAGGGAAGGCGAATGTGGTAGCCGATGCTCTGAGTAGGAAGTCAGCTAGTTCTTTGTCACATTTGAGGACAGTACGGTTACCGTTGTTGGTTGAGCTCCGCAGGTTGGGAGTAGAGTTGACTGTGGTTGATCAGGGAGCACTCCTAGCGAGTTTCCATGTGCAACCTGTTTTGATTGATCAGGTTATTGGTGCTCAGTTTGAAGACCCTATTCGGGGCATCATTCGGATTGAGGTCGAGGCTGGAGAGAGGCAGGACTTTGAGATCCGTGCGGATGGAGCCTTGGTTAAGGGTGGACGGTTGTGCGTACCTGAGGATGACGCATTGAAGAAAGTGATACTGGATGAGGCTCACTGTTCAGCTTATGCGATGCATCCTGGTGGGACCAAGATGTATCGTACACTTCGAGAGCATTACTGGTGGTCGGGAATGAAACGTGAGATTGCAGAATATGTCAGTAGATGCTTGGTCTGTCAACAGGTAAAAGCCGAGCGACAAAGAACTTATGGAGCAATGCAACCCTTGCCGATCCCCGAGTGGAAATGGGATCACCTGACGATGGATTTTGTGTTCAAGCTTCCGAGAACACCGAAGGGACACGATGGTGTGTGGGTTATTGTGGATCAACTTACGAAGTCTGCTCATTTCTTGCCAGTACGGGAGAACTTCAGGTTGACGCAGTTTGCACTGTTGTTCATAGATGAGATTATTCGGTTGCATGGGACTCCAGAGTCGATAGTATCTGACAGAGATCCGAGATTCACTTCCCGATTTTGGCAGAGCTTACAGGAAGCTTTTCGGACTAAATTGCATTTCAGTACTGCATTTCATCCTCAGACTGATGGACAGTCGGAGCGGACTATTCAGATTCTCGAGGATATGATGCGAGCTTGTGTCTTACAGTTCCAAGGTATGTGGGAGTCTCATTTACCTTTGATGGAATTTGCCTACAACAACAGTTATCAGGAGAGCATTGGGATGGCTCCTTACGAGGCTTTGTACGGGCGACAGTGTCGGACTCCATTATGTTGGACTGAGGTTGGTGAGCGGAGATTGACTACTTCTGAGCTGGTAGATCTTACACAGGAAAAGGTGGCACTGATCAGGGATCGATTGAAGGCAGCGCAGGACCGCCAGAAGAGCTACGCCGACCGTAGGATTAGAGATTTGGAGTTTGCAGTAGGAGACTGGGTTTTCTTGAAGTTATCTCCTTGGAAGGGAATCGTACGGTTTGGCAGACGAGGGAAGTTGAGTCCTCGTTACATTGGACCTTATGAGATCTTGGAACGGATTGGTCCTGTTGCATATTGATTAGCCTTACCAGCAGACTTGGAAAAGGTACATAATGTCTTTCATGTCTCTATGCTTCGGAAGTATATTCGAGATGATTCGCATGTTCTGGAAGCACAACCAGTGGAACTGAGGGAAGACTTGAGTTTCGAAGAACAGCCTGTCGCGATCTTGGATCAGAAGGATAAGGTTTTACGAAGGAAGACGGTTCCCTTAGTCAAAGTATTGTGGAGAAATCATCAAGTGGAAGAAACTACTTGGGAACCTGAGGCCTTGATGCGTGAACAGTACCCTTATTTGTTTCACTGAATTTCGGGGACGAAATTCTTTTTAGGGGGGTATATTGTAACAACCCGTACCTTCGGGAAGGGTAAAAATGTAATTTTATAAAGTTTTGTATATAAAGGACGATTTTTGCCCTTGTGAATAGTAGATGAAAAGTTGACTTTTTGAATTACCGATTGGATGAGTGTTGACCCTTAACCGTGACGTAGGTTAGGACGTCACGAGTCCGTAGACAGGTGGCAGGTTCGATTTGGATAACCGGAGGGAAAGTTATGACGTTCGGAAGATTAAGGGCGTTACCGTAATTTTGAGTAAACGAGGACCGTTAGATAGGTCTCGACGTCCTGAGTTCAACGACAGGCGGCACGCTGTCATCGGACGTAGAACGGAAAAGATACGGGTCTAGAACGTTCGAGGGCAAAACGGTAATTATTTACACAAGGGGTATTTTGGTCATTTTCTTTCAGCCAATTGGATGAGGACAAGTGGCTGAGTGGGGTAGGATCTTTTCTGCTTGTCCATAGGATTGTGGACACGTGGGGGCACTGGATTGTTCCATAAGGTTCTCAAGTGTGCACGGCCACACTTTGCTCATTTTTGAACCGTGCAATCCTTCGACAAACGCAGAAAACAGAGAGAAGAGTTTGGAGAGGCGTGTGATCGATTCAGTGCAAGGGAGAGTGAAGAGTGAGTTGAGAGAAGGACAGTGAGGCAAGGAGGTGCTGGTGATCGCGTTTTGGAGCTGCAACCGTGCACGGAGGCTATACGGTGGACGGCTAGATTTTTGGAGAAAACAGAGAAGGCGGTGGACTGTGGTGGCTGTTGTGCCGTGTGGTGGATCGATTCAAGCCACTAGGAGACTAAGGAGGCTACGGGGAGTCCAACAAGCACCGTGGTAGGCGGCGGGTGCCCACGGCGGAGACAGAATCGAAGGGTAAGCCTCTTTACTCTGTTTTCCCGTGATTTTTCGATTCAAAATTCGTGAGGGTAGGGTGAGAATCGAGGGGATTGGTGAGTGCAGTGATGTTCAGGGAGGTTCTAGGAGTGGTGTAGGACGGTCGCCGTGATGGGGGCGTACACGGCGGAGCTCAGTCGACGGAGAGTACTCTGTACTCTGTTTGGGTTGTATATTTTTTTTTTATAATTTTTTTTTTTTATTTTCTTTTTTTTTTTTATTTATTGGTCGTTTGTGTTGGTCTGTCTCCATATGGTTTTCTTTTTTTTTTTTCTAGTTATTTTTCTATTTGTTCCGAATTCTATTCGACATATGCGTGTAATTTTTATTTATTTTTTTTGTTCGTATTCGTGGAGGTGGAAGTTCAAATGCAAAGTCGTGGAGTTGGGTGTAGAGTCGAGGGATTAGGAGGTTAGGGTGAAGTTCAGGAAGGTCCTAGGCGTCGATTAAGATGAACGCCGTGATGGGGGAGGACCTGGGCGGACCGTGCGGTCAAAACAGGGGCTACGGGCCATCTGTTTCGAGGCCGTGAACGGTGGGGTTTCCAGCTGCGATTCTTCAAGGTTAGGACATGGTTAGATTGCTTAGGATGGGACAAAGAGAATGGGATTGGATTGGATTGGAATGGTGGTCGGATTACAGAGATCCGGTCACGCCGGTTCAACTGTGTTGAACCGGGTAACTCGAGGAAGGAGAAGCACTGTAGCAGGCGCGTGAGGCCCACGCGCAGCCACTTTGGGCGGCGCGTGGAGGCGCGTGGGGAGGAATCCGGCCAAGCTTCCAACATGAGTTTAGTCCTAAATGTTCTAAGGAATCCAATGGTATAGTTTTCGGGTGAATCGGACGGTGTTACGGAGTTGTTCGGGAATCCAGACTGTTACGGGTTTAGGATTAAAATATTATTTAATGCCCGAAAAATTGGGGAAATTAGGATTAGGATCCTTGATGTATTTGTGACCCTATTTGGTGCATTTTGACAGGACGATAGGCACCCGAGACGGTCGAGGAGCGCACGGAGCGCGACTGACTTGCTCAGATTTGTGAGTGGACTCTTTCCTACTTTCGAGCATGCCTAACTGTTTTATCGATGTTTATGATATTATGTGTGTTTTTATGCTTTAAATGATGGTTATACGTGTTTGCAAGTTTTTCGAGACGTTTCCGGATTTTGGCACGTTTTTCGAGAAAAAGCCAGTTTTCAGATTTTGATGCCATATTTAAGAAATTCACCCTATAAATGTTTTCTGATGATGGTAAATGGGTTATGAAACATGATTTGGGATTTCCTATGGTTTTCGGTACGGACATGGATTTTCCAGATTTGGGTTCGGAATGTCGGTTTTGAACGCCGGTAGGGCTTCGAACCGGGGATTCCGAATTCGAGTTTGAATATGGAGTTAGAAATGGTTTTCAAATGGATTGGATTTGCTGGATCTGGATATGGGTTTAAAGACCCGGATATTGTTTGATGGGGGACGGGCCCGGATTGAGTTTAAAGACTCGGGAGTTTAAAGACTCGGACAATTATGACATTACCCCCATAGGCCTATTGAGTTTAAAGACTCGGGAGTTTAAAGACTCAGATTTATATTTGAGGCCTGGTTGAGTTTAAAGACTCGGATAGGTCCAGCAGGTTTGATCGGAAATGATGATTTGATGTCATGCTCTGCTTTCTATATCAGTTTTATAGTGTATCTGTTTCTTATGATGTTTTATAGTGTTTCTGTTTCTTATGATGTTCCATATTCTGATTTTTCTAATATTTAGTTGGGCATGCCTGTTTTCAAAACGGAGGGAACAACTTATTACTTTCCCTTAACTCTGATTTGACGAGAAACTGTTTTGAAACTTCTATTCATTCCAGTCCACTCACACCTTCTGTTTTTAAATTTCCCTCCCGGTCGTGGTGATAGCGCTGGGAGGTGAACGTTGAGGCAGATATCGAGGCATAGAGCTTACGACGTTCTTCCGTTGCGGACTTAGAATTGTAGGACTTTTTGTGCCCATTTTGTAGAACTATGCTCTGACTTACTAGTGTGTATATTTACTCCTTCGTCTGATAGTTGTGCTTATAGTTGTATTAAGGTTATTTTTGGTACTGTAAGTGTGATTGTCAGACGGGAGCAGGGTTCGTCCCGGGTATCGAGGTGATATTTGGGACGGGTCCTGACAATTGGTATCAGAGCATAGGTTGTGTCGATTTGTGTTGGGTTTAGGTTGTTTTACTACCTCTATGCCTCTTTCAGCGTACGATCGATCATGCCTCTGAGACGTGAACTCCCTCCACGACCTGAAGATGAAGCGGCGAGAGGGACTGAGAGCGCTTCGATCGAGAGAGCCCAGAGGCTTGGGGCTACTACGTTCAGCGGTGGGGCCGATCCCGAGGAAGCTCATCGATGGATCACCCGGCTCGAACGTATTTTTGGGGTAATGCACTGTCCTCCTGAGGATCGGGTTTTGTTAGCTACTTTTCTGTTGGATGGAGCTGCATACGAGTGGTGGTACACGTTGGAACTGTCCGGCTGGGATGCACATACCGTGACATGGGAGACTTTCCGGGAGCGGTTTCTTGATCAGTACTATCCCCGTTCTTTCAGGGATGCGAAGGAGGCAGAATTTCTTCACTTGAAGCAAGGAAACTTGACAGTTGCTGAGTATGAGCAGAGGTTCCAGATGCTATCTGGTTTCGCTCCTGCATTTTTGGCGACCGAGGCGGAGAAGTACCGCCGGTTTGAGTTGGGCCTCCGAGGAGAGATCAGGGCCATAGTGACAGCTGGCTCTTATGCTACTTTTCGGGAGTTATCTGATGCTGCTGTCAGGGTTGAGGCCAGTTTACCCGCTAGGCCACAGTATTCGGGCAGTGTTCGACGCCGAGAGCATTCATTTCCAGGAGCATCGAGTCAGAGGCCCCCGAAACGGGGTACTTTTGGTGGATCGTTATCGGCTGGTGGAGCCCGGTATGGCCGATCATGCAGTTTTCAGGGCTCAGGATTTCGAGGAGCTAGGGCACAGCCGACTGCTCAGGCGAGTGCGACTTCAGTGGCTTCTATGGGGAGACATACCGGTGGACCCGGTAGGGATACGTGCTT
Organism: Prinsepia uniflora; assembly: GCA_032719365.1. Taxonomy (NCBI): domain Eukaryota; kingdom Viridiplantae; phylum Streptophyta; class Magnoliopsida; order Rosales; family Rosaceae; genus Prinsepia; species Prinsepia uniflora. The sequence goes on from CM064864.1 coordinate 44,982,184, forward strand.
CTATTGCGGAGAGCGAGGACACTTCCGGAGGGAGTGCCCATTGTTAGCTTCGGAGGGTGGAGCAGGCCGAGGTGCAGCGGAACCCTGGCGGAGTACTGCTTCAGTGTCAGGGGCAGCAGGAACTAGGGGTGGCGGAGGTGCCACGAGCAGTTCTAGGGGTCGCGGTAGGTCATCGGGACCTCAGGCGCGAGTTTTTGCTATGACCCAGCAGGAGGCCAGATCCGCACCGGGAGTGGTGACAGGTACTCTTACCATACTTGGTCACACTGTTTTTGTTTTGTTGGATCCCGGGGCTACCCATTCTTTTGTAGCTCGGAGTTGTAGTTTGGTGACGGAAAGGGAGGTGTCTACTTTGGATTGTGCTTTAGGAGTAAGTACACCTACGAGAGAGGTGTTGGTGGTGACTCAGGTGTTGAGAGAGTGTCCGGTGATGGTAGGTGAGGTTGAGTTACTAGCAGATTTGTTACTCTTGGATTTACGGGACTTTGATATTATTTTGGGTATGGACTGGTTAACGAGACATCATGCTTCTATCGAATGTTTCGAGAGGAGAGTGACTTTTCGGAGTCCCGGATTATCAGAGACTACGTTTCAGGGGGATCAGCGTGCACTTCCTACTGGAGTTATTTCGGCACTTGAGGCTAGCAAGTTGTTGCGTAAGGGGTGTCAAGGTTACATAGCTCATGTGGTGGATACACGTACTACGCCAGTGAGGGCAGAGGACATACCAGTAGTGCGGGAGTTTCCCGATGTTTTTCCCGAGGAGTTGCCAGGACTACCCCCACACCGAGATCTTGAGTTCACGATTGATCTTCTTCCAAGTACACAGCCTATTTCACAGACTCCTTATCGTATGGCACCTGCAGAATTGAGGGAACTTAAGGCCCAGTTGCAAGAATTGGTCGATATAGGATTCATTAGACCGAGTATGTCACCTTGGGGAGCACCTGTTTTGTTTGTCAAGAAAAAAGACGGAGGATTGAGATTGTGTGTGGATTACAGACAACTGAATAAGGTAACTATTCGGAATAAATATCCCCTACCCCGAATTGATGATTTGTTCGACCAATTGAAGGGAGCTCAGTATTTTTCGAAGATTGATCTTCGCTCCGGTTACCATCAGTTAAGAGTTAAAGAGGAGGATATACCGAAGACAGCTTTTCGGACTAGGTACGGTCATTATGAGTTTGTTGTGATGCCTTTTGGTTTGACGAATGCCCCAGCAGCTTTTATGGATCTTATGAACCGAGTGTTCCGGCCATACTTGGATCGTTTTGTGATTGTCTTCATTGATGACATTTTGGTGTATTCGAAGAGTGCTAAGGCACATGAGAAACATCTGAGACTTGTGCTTGAGACATTGAGGGGGCATCAGTTGTATGCGAAACTGAGTAAGTGTCAGTTTTGGTTGACCAGTGTTGGATTTCTTGGCCATGTGATTTCGGCCGAAGGCATCAGCGTGGATCCTCAGAAGGTTGAGGCGGTAGCGAAATGGGAACAGCCCAAAACGGTGACAGAGATCAGGAGTTTTCTGGGTTTGGCAGGTTACTACCGGAACTTTATTGAGGGTTTTTCAATTTTAGCCGCTCCTTTAACCCGACTAACTCGGAAGGGAGTTCGATTTGAGTGGGACGAGAACTGTGAACAGAGTTTCCAGGAGCTTAAAAGACGGTTGACATCTGCTCCTGTGTTAGCCCTTCCAGACGATAGTGGGGAGTTTGATGTGTACAGTGACGCTTCTTTGCAAGGTTTGGGTTGTGTCTTGATGCAGCATGGGAGAGTGATTGCTTATGCTTCCCGGCAGTTGAAATCCCATGAGATGAACTACCCTACACATGATTTGGAACTGGCAGCGGTGGTTCATGCACTGAAGATTTGGCAGCATTACTTGTACGGCGAGAGGTGCAGGATCTTCACGGACCATAAGAGCTTGAAGTATTTGTTCACTCAAAAGGAATTGAATTTGAGACAGCGCCGTTGGTTGGAATTGCTTAAGGACTATGACTGCACGATTGAGTATCACCCAGGGAAGGCGAATGTGGTAGCCGATGCTCTGAGTAGGAAGTCAGCTAGTTCTTTGTCACATTTGAGGACAGTACGGTTACCGTTGTTGGTTGAGCTCCGCAGGTTGGGAGTAGAGTTGACTGTGGTTGATCAGGGAGCACTCCTAGCGAGTTTCCATGTGCAACCTGTTTTGATTGATCAGGTTATTGGTGCTCAGTTTGAAGACCCTATTCGGGGCATCATTCGGATTGAGGTCGAGGCTGGAGAGAGGCAGGACTTTGAGATCCGTGCGGATGGAGCCTTGGTTAAGGGTGGACGGTTGTGCGTACCTGAGGATGACGCATTGAAGAAAGTGATACTGGATGAGGCTCACTGTTCAGCTTATGCGATGCATCCTGGTGGGACCAAGATGTATCGTACACTTCGAGAGCATTACTGGTGGTCGGGAATGAAACGTGAGATTGCAGAATATGTCAGTAGATGCTTGGTCTGTCAACAGGTAAAAGCCGAGCGACAAAGAACTTATGGAGCAATGCAACCCTTGCCGATCCCCGAGTGGAAATGGGATCAGCCTGACGATGGATTTTGTGTTCAAGCTTCCGAGAACACCGAAGGGACACGATGGTGTGTGGGTTATTGTGGATCAACTTACGAAGTCTGCTCATTTCTTGCCAGTACGGGAGAACTTCAGGTTGACGCAGTTTGCACTGTTGTTCATAGATGAGATTATTCGGTTGCATGGGACTCCAGAGTCGATAGTATCTGACAGAGATCCGAGATTCACTTCCCGATTTTGGCAGAGCTTACAGGAAGCTTTTGGGACTAAATTGGATTTCAGTACTGCATTTCATCCTCAGACTGATGGACAGTCGGAGCGGACTATTCAGATTCTCGAGGATATGATGCGAGCTTGTGTCTTACAGTTCCAAGGTACGTGGGAGTCTCATTTACCTTTGATGGAATTTTCCTACAACAACAGTTATCAGGAGAGCATTGGGATGGCTCCTTACGAGGCTTTGTACGGGCGACAGTGTCGGACTCCATTATGTTGGACTGAGGTTGGTGAGCGGAGATTGACTACTTCTGAGCTGGTAGATCTTACACAGGAAAAGGTGGCACTGATCAGGGATCGATTGAAGGCAGCGCAGGACCGCCAGAAGAGCTACGCCGACCGTAGGATTAGAGATTTGGAGTTTGCAGTAGGAGACTGGGTTTTCTTGAAGTTATCTCCTTGGAAGGGAATCGTACGGTTTGGCAGACGAGGGAAGTTGAGTCCTCGTTACATTGGACCTTATGAGATCTTGGAACGGATTGGTCCTGTTGCATATCGATTAGCCTTACCAGCAGACTTGGAAAAGGTACATAATGTCTTTCATGTCTCTATGCTTCGGAAGTATATTCGAGATGATTCGCATGTTCTGGAAGCACAACCAGTGGAACTGAGGGAAGACTTGAGTTTCGAAGAACAGCCTGTCGCGATCTTGGATCAGAAGGATAAGGTTTTACGAAGGAAGACGGTTCCCTTAGTCAAAGTATTGTGGAGAAATCATCAAGTGGAAGAAACTACTTGGGAACCTGAGGCCTTGATGCGTGAACAGTACCCTTATTTGTTTCACTGAATTTCGGGGACGAAATTCTTTTTAGGGGGGTAGATTGTAACAACCCGTACCTTCGGGAAGGGTAAAAATGTAATTTTATAAAGTTTTGTATATAAAGGACGATTTTGCCCTTGTGAATAGTAAATGAAAAGTTGGCTTTTTGAATTACCGATTGGATGAGTGTTGACCCTTAACCGTGACGTAGGTTAGGACGTCACGAGTCCGTAGACAGGTGGCAGGTTCGATTTGGATAACCGGAGGGAAAGTTATGACGTTCGGAAGATTAAGGGCGTTACCGTAATTTTGAGTAAACGAGGACCGTTAGATAGGTCTCGACGTCCTGAGTTCAACGACAGGCGGCACGCTGTCATCGGACGTAGAACGGAAAAGATACGGGTCTAGAACGTTCGAGGGCAAAACGGTAATTATTTACACAAGGGGTATTTTGGTCATTTTCTTTCAGCCAATTGGATGAGGACAAGTGGCTGAGTGGGGTAGGATCTTTTCTGCTTGTCCATAGGATTGTGGACACGTGGGGGCACTGGATTGTTCCATAAGGTTCTCAAGTGTGCACGGCCACACTTTGCTCATTTTTGAACCGTGCAATCCTTCGACAAACGCAGAAAACAGAGAGAAGAGTTTGGAGAGGCGGTGATCGATTCAGTGCAAGGGAGAGTGAAGAGTGAGTTGAGAGAAGGACAGTGAGGCAAGGAGGTGCTGGTGATCGCGTTTTGGAGCTGCAACCGTGCACGGAGGCTATACGGTGGACGGCTAGATTTTTGGAGAAAACAGAGAAGGCGGTGGACTGTGGTGGCTGTTGTGCCGTGTGGTGGATCGATTCAAGCCACTAGGAGACTAAGGAGGCTACGGGGAGTCCAACAAGCACCGTGGTAGGCGGCGGTGCCCACGGCGGAGACAGAATCGAAGGGTAAGCCTCTTTACTCTGTTTTCCCGTGATTTTTCGATTCAAAATTCGTGAGGGTAGGGTGAGAATCGAGGGGATTGGTGAGTGCAGTGATGTTCAGGGAGGTTCTAGGAGTGGTGTAGGACGGTCGCCGTGATGGGGGCGTACACGGCGGAGCTCAGTCGACGGAGAGTACTCTGTACTCTGTTTGGCCGTGAAGTTCAAATGCAAAGTCGTGGAGTTGGGTGTAGAGTCGAGGGATTAGGAGGTTAGGGTGAAGTTCAGGAAGGTCCTAGGCGTCGATTAAGATGAACGCCGTGATGGGGGAGGACCTGGGCGGCCGGCGGTCAAAACAGGGGCTACGGGCCATCTGTTTCGAGGCCGTGAACGGTGGGTTTCCAGCTGCGATTCTTCAAGGTTAGGACATGGTTAGATTGCTTAGGATGGGACAAAGAGAATGGGATTGGATTGGATTGGAATGGTGGTCGGATTACAGAGATCCGGTCACGCCGGTTCAACTGTGTTGAACCGGGTAACTCGAGGAAGGAGAAGCACTGTAGCAGGCGCGTGAGGCCCACGCGCAGCCACTTTGGGCGGCGCGTGGAGGCGCGTGGGGAGGAATCCGGCCAAGCTTCCAACATGAGTTTAGTCCTAAATGTTCTAAGGAATCCAATGGTATAGTTTTCGGGTGAATCGGACGGTGTTACGGAGTTGTTCGGGAATCCAGACTGTTACGGGTTTAGGATTAAAATATTATTTAATGCCCGAAAAATTGGGGAAATTAGGATTAGGATCCTTGATGTATTTGTGACCCTATTTGGTGCATTTTGACAGGACGATAGGCACCCGAGACGGTCGAGGAGCGCACGGAGCGCGACTGACTTGCTCAGATTTGTGAGTGGACTCTTTCCTACTTTCGAGCATGCCTAACTGTTTTATCGATGTTTATGATATTATGTGTGTTTTTATGCTTTAAATGATGGTTATACGTGTTTGCAAGTTTTTCGAGACGTTTCCGGATTTTGGCACGTTTTTCGAGAAAAAGCCAGTTTTCAGATTTTGATGCCATATTTAAGAAATTCACCCTATAAATGTTTTCTGATGATGGTAAATGGGTTATGAAACATGATTTGGGATTTCCTATGGTTTTTGGTATGGACATGGATTTTCCGGATTTGGGTTCGGAATGTCGGTTTTGAACGCCGGTAGGGCTTCGAACCGGGGATTCCGAATTCGAGTTTGAATATGGAGTTAGAAATGGTTTTCAAATGGATTGGATTTGCTGGATCTGGATATGGGTTTAAAGACCCAGATATTGTTTGATGGGGGACGGGCCCGGATTGAGTTTAAAGACTTGGGAGTTTAAAGACTCGGACAATTATGACATTACCCCCATAGGCCTATTGAGTTTAAAGACTCGGGAGTTTAAAGACTCGGATTTATATTTGAGGCCTGGTTGAGTTTAAAGACTCGGATAGGTCCAGCAGGTTTGATCGGAAATGATGATTTGATGTCATGCTCTGCTTTCTATATCAGTTTTATAGTGTATCTGTTTCTTATGATGTTTTATAGTGTTTCTGTTTCTTATGATGTTCCATATTCTGATTTTTCTAATATTTAGTTGGGCATGCCTGTTTTCAAAACGGAGGGAACAACTTATTACTTTCCCTTAATTCTGATTTGACGAGAAACTATTTTGAAACTTCTATTCATTCCAGTCCACTCACACCTTCTGTTTTTAAATTTCCCTCCAGGTCGTGGTGATAGCGCTGGGGTGAACGTTGAGGCAGATATCGAGGCATAGAGCTTACGACGTTCTTCCGTTGCGGACTTAGAATTGTAGGACTTTTTGTGCCCATTTTGTAGACCTATGCTCTGACTTACTAGTGTGTATATTTACTCCTTCGTCCGATAGTTGTGCTTATAGTTGTATTAAGGTTATTTTTGGTACTGTAAGTGTGATTGTCAGACGGGAGCAGGGTTCGTCCCGGGTATCGAGGTGATATTTGGGACGGGTCCTGACAATTGGGTACTATGCTCTGTAAACTTTTGACTTCGGGATATTTGTTATAGTTTCTCCTACGTCTGACTGTGTTGTGTCGGGGTGTCAGACAGGAGCAGGATTTACCTCGGTTTTCGGGATGAAACCGGGGTGGGTCCTGACATTGGATGCATGTATCTAATCTCTCCCTTTTTTATTTTCATTCGAACCGTGAACCCCTTTTCTGCAAACACACACCCAACTATCGATATCATTCCCTAAAACCTCTGTGTCCATTAGTAAACATAAGGAGTGACTGAGAGGGGACGTTGGACGACGACGCGGGACTAGAAGCGACGGTGCACGACGGAGAGATAAATACCAGGTAAAAACCCGAAGCCTTCAAAGTCGGATCACATTTGGGTTGGGTTTTTGGGGCTGTGTTGAGTGAGTCTGAGGACCCTGGCTTCTCTGTAGAACCAGGACGAGTCGAGTGAGGCCCAGAACCAGGCACGATAGCGTTAAGGTCCACGGGGAACTGGACGGAAAATGAACCTCCATGTTTGATTGAGCTAAGGTATGTTTCTTCTGTGTTTTACCTTTGTTTGAACCCACAGATCAAACCTAGGAACCTAGAAGATTACAAAGGTAGCAACGATTTTTGAAACGAGTCGAAAACGAGCCAAATACAACTGGGTCGGGTCGCGGGTCTGTGCTACCCGAATAGCAGACCCGTTGGATGACAAGGATGATGATGTCAGCTGATGACGTCATCCACCTGCCAAACTTTTGAACAAGTGGGCCAGTAAGGATGTGACACATGTCACATGTCAGTGCTGACTGTGCACTGACATGTTAGTGACATGGACCAACTAGCAGTTGAGAAGTGGCACTGTCAAGACCTAACACGTGTCAGTGACGTGGACTAATCCTAGACTAACGTGTGGCACCTATCAGAGTCTAGCACTTGTCAGTTTGACATTGTCAGATGACATCATGCTGACGTCAGCAGTGATGTCATGCTAACGACAGCACTGTTGACCGTTAACTTTTGACTAGACACGTTGACCCGCTCGTGAGGGCACGTGGGCACGAGTTTTGAGGTGAGTTAGGCACCATTTTGAAGGTTTCAATGTTCCAAATCCAATGGTGGTGGTTTCGTGTCGATCGGAGATCGTTAAGTTAGTCAAATTGAGGGATCTAGGCTCCTGAAGCCTGTTCGGGACGCGTTCTTGGGCCAGTTTTCTTCTAAGGTTGAATGTTAGACCTAGTAGGGTCAATTAGTGACCTTTGGATTTGTTTGAACAGGTTTGGCGGTTCATTGAGCAGCAAGAACCGTGTGTGAGTTGGTTGTTGATTTCAAAATGATTGCATGCATAACTGTTTTCACTATTTTACTTCATGATTGTGATTGGATGAGTCCTGCTACTTTATTATGTGGTTCTATACGTATTATGATGTTTTGGGCATGAGACCCATCTGGATATATGTACAATTTGGTTTTCGAAGTAAGTCGGGGAGTTCTGTGGAATATGATACTATTGCACTGTGTATAACTACCTTATGATTATTGTCTCCTCTAGACGTCTCGTAGTATCCTAGAGTAGTCACCGGCGCTGCCTGAGAGGGGTTGACCCCGAGGGGTGGCTTGCGATCAGGAGTGCATATATGGATGATACCTCCAAGGAGGGTCAATGATCTGCGGGTCATTGACCTGGGTGGACCCTAGAGAGACTTGGGATTTGAAATTTCGGGTGGCACGCGTAGCCTTAGGACTGTGACATTATTAGGCATCGGGGATGCCAGACATCAGGGATGTTGGGGTTAGGTTATACAGTGCACTATTATTCTTATCATGATTGTTTCCTTATGCTGAATATATGGTTTTATGATACTACTATGACTACCTATGTTTTGACTAAATGCATGCATGTTTAAAAACGGAGAGAGAAAACCTTATGATTATTATAATATTAATTTGGCTTTGGATATATTGTTTATATTTTGCCCACTCACTTTTTATTGTTTTATTGACCCCTCCAGGCCGTGCACTCGAGTTAAAAGAGGACGAGCCGGAGTCTGAGGTATAGATTCCTTGTTGCGCACCTGTACACCCTGTTTGGGTAGGTTGAGCACCGTTTTGTAACCCGACATTGTGCTCGCATTTTGTATTTATACTATCCCTGGTCTGTGTAGAACTCTAGGGTTGCATGTTTAACCTTATTCATTTAATTCAAATGACTTTAATCCCGCTAAGGGTATTTCCGATACTTTAGAGTCAATGTTAGATGGGAGCAGGGCACATCCCGGATAGATCCCAGGAGGAATCGAGACGGGTCCTGTCATATTAAAACTACACAATATGTAAAGTAGATGGTAAGAGTATTATGTATGCAAGATCGACTGAAACTGTGTTGTATATATATATATATATGATTTCTCAAAAACTGCACTATTTGTACAAGATAAATCATAATATCTAAGATAAACTAAATATGTACTCTATGTGTGAGATAAAATATAATAACTCTATATTCAATAAATTTTACAAATATATTATATGCAAAAATATATGATGATTAAATAATATGCACCTACTGAATCATAATTATATTATTTATATACAAGATAACCACAATTGCATTACAAGTAATTTTTTTTATTACAGAGGAGGGAAATTTTTGGAAATTATCCATACAATATGTCATCGAGACTCGAACTAGAGACCAAGTATCTACAAGTAACATTAAAATCAACTAAACTAGACCAACCAAATAATAAAAATGTCTATTTGATAAGAAGTAAAAAATAAATTCCCTACCTATGATGTATGAGTTTAATGGCATGAGTGGTATTGGAAAAAAAATTGGCATGGGTGGTTTTATGCCAAAAAAAAATTGTATAATAGATATACTATGAGTTTTTTTTGTTGTTGAGGAAATAGATATTAGAAATTGCAATTGAGATAAAAAAAAAAAAAAAGGTATAAAATATAATATAATTTGCCAAAAAAATTAAATAAAAAAATATAAAAAACTGTAAAAGAAATAAATGAAATAGGAATGAAAATCAATGCTATCATATTCACGTGAACACTAGCTAGAAACAGAGTTGAAAACTTGAAAGTGGAGAAAAGGCAGAACCTGCAGTGGCAAGTTATGTAATTTTTGAACCATTTTTGGTCAATTATTTCCGAACATACCTAGGCACCGGATTGTTGTAATTTGATTAATGCAAGATAATCCGACCTATTGATATGTTCCCCTTTTTTTTTTTTGATAAGTTCTTTGAACATCATTTACTAATATTATGATGGTGCCATGATATTGAAAAGCCAGCGTGAAACGCGTGCACGTACTGTTCGGTGATCGATCCGACCAGATATGTCACATGTTTGCCGAGTCAATTTATTAGTGAGACAGCCCCAAGCACTACTTTTGTTGGTTATATATATATATATATATTGCCTTTCAATCGCAACCATTAATCCCTATGTTGCAGCTAGAAGCCTAGCTAGAGTATTATTTTAAAAGAGAAAAAAAGAAATCATTTACATCAGATTTATTTTCAACTTTAGTGACGTTTTTTTTAATTGGAAATTCTAGCTCCAATATTACGTATGAAAATTACATGTAATTTAATTGGGAATGGTAATTTCATCAAATTGCATGTAATAATAAACACGGGCACATATATTATTAAGAATATATGATAGCTAGGGGTAGTACATCATACATATATGGCATGATATATGAAGAGAAGCAGACGACAGTAGTCAATGAACACGGGCACATAACCACGACTCAGCCATTACAAATTTACAATATGCGGCGGTGATGATTCCATGAATACATCCATGCATGTAATGAAATTAATATTCATTTGATGCTTGCTATTGCTATGATGCTATCGATCTAATGTCGAGTTGAAAGTTGAAGCGAGCAACCACACCAAATATAGTGAGAAACACATATCCAACACACACATGCACACTTATACACATATATGATCCATGCACGGTAGGTAATTAGTAAATAATTAATTAAAAGAGGTGGTGGTGCTTCTTCTTTCCATGAGCCTCTTCCTCTTCTTCCTTGGTCTCCTTCTTCTCATGATGCTCATGGAAGGCAAAGCCACCAGAACCTACTGCAGCTGCTGCAGCAATCTCCTCCTCTATCTTGTGCCTGTGTGCGTGCTCTGGGTCTTTATTTTCCTTGTGCTTCTCATGCTGCATATACATATATGTACACCATCAAATCATCATCATCATTCGAACGAATTCTCCAACAATGAATAAAAACGAGAAGATCGAGAATAAAAATAGTACCAAGGCAAAAACGCCAGCGGCAGCCGTAGTGGCCTCGCCCAGGTGCTCAAGGTGCTTGTGGTGCTTCTCCTCCTCCTTGTAATCAATTTCAGATTCATGAGTGGTAGTCGCACCATATGCCACGGTGGTCTGACTGTAGCGACCACCGTCAGCTCCTCCTTCAGAGTAAGCATTGGCCTCTCCATAGCCAGTACTAACACGGCCGGGACGTCCCTCATCAGAGTAGCCAGTCGTGTTGCCGTAGCCACCACCGAGGGCACCTGTACGTCCTGCTTCATCAGAGTAACCAGTTGCATCGCCGTAGCCACCAACAGAACCAGTACCGTAACCGCCAGTACGGCCTTCATCAGAGTAACCACCAGAGTGAGGGTAGCCTGAGGTTTCTATGGGTTTGTTTTCATCCTTGTGGTGGTGGAAAAGGCCGCGGGAGTGCCTCTCTTCAGACATGGACAACTGTAGTGTAAGTTAAAGGAAATTAATGCAAAAGGAACCAAGAGAAGGTAGCTAGGACTCTAGGACTCTCTAGGAGTATGGTGTTGTGAAGTTGGGTGCAATGGTGGTGGTATTTATACCTCTTGCTGCTCTCTCAACCTTTCATTAAACTAGCCAGGGTAAAACTGGGTTAGTAAATATCTAGTCAAAACTTCAAAAGTCCCTTCATCCCCACCTATTCTAGCTTTGGTGGACGGTCACCACTCTCTCTCTCTCTCTCTCTCTCTCTCTCTCTCTCACGTAAAGTGACAAAAGTTTTCGGCCCATAAATAAAAAAACAAGTGGCTATCAAATACATTAACCGCTTCTAATTTTAATTTTATTTGATGTTTTAGCAAGTTTATATTGAAATGATAATTCAAAAAATTATCGATTCTAATAATAAATAAAAATAAAATAAATATAAATTGTTTCACTTTTTAGGTATAATATATAAATGAATCCATTTATTATATTATTAGATTTAATTAAAGATTTTTAAATTTTTTTAATACCGTTTATATCATATTATCAAATATGGCTAAGAAATTTTCAAAATTTAAATGTTAATATATATATATATTTTCAAATTATTTGATAGGATAATTTATCTAACTAAATTTCATATGTACATATTTCATTTAGGAATAAATTGTTAGTTAACCAATTATTTTAATCTACTAAATTTCTCATATATTATTTTATGACTTACATATACTTTATCTATCTTATAAATTTTTTTATTTTATTCATTTGTAAGTAAATTAATAATTATGTGCAATTCCTTACTTTTTTGTTCTATACATTGCGTATAATACAATTAAACTTTTATTGATAAATTATATTTTTACGTGAGAAATTTAGATTATATTTATGAAACCTATCCATAACCTCTGAAATACTCTTTAACATTCCTAAACAACCACTCTTATTCACTCACTAGATGAAATAAAAATCAATAAATAAAAAAGTATAAATGAAAAATAATTAATAGAAGACAAAATTAAAAGTAAAAACTTTGTTTTGGGGGGCCTGGGCAGAAGGGAAGGAGGCTCCTAGCTCCCCTGTTTGTTTTGTTTGTCACAATGTTTGTCATACACATGTACAAACCCTCTCCAAGTACCGAGTACGCCGCCAATCAAAAAAGGAGTATGCTATGCTTGGAACCCAACTCCGAGCTCCGAATCCTCTACTGCATTCAGAAACAAGAAAACATATCCGCGATAATCAATTTCTTAGAAGCTTGCACTCCGCCCGAAGACAACCCTATGTCACTTCGTCCAAACTCTATCATGACATGCTTGTAATTTTTTTAAAAAACAATAGGCGGAGACTGATGCTGTATTTTGCCCAATAATAAAAAAATTAAAGATTTGAAGCTTTTGGATTTTTCACTGGGCAGAAGCTTATTTTGAAGCGCTGTAATAGTCTCATAATATATCTTTTGTTATCTTTAAATAATTTATTTACTTAGACAAATGAACATTGATTAACAATTGAACTAAAAAGGACAACTTTAGTGGTTAATTAAAGAGCAAAATTACTTATAGAAAGTAAGAGAAAAATTTATTTTGTAAGAATAAATATTATAAAATCACACGCTTTCACTTATTTTGTTTCAACATATACCTATGAGGATTCAGATTTGATTGGATCACAAATGACAAAAACAATATATATTTGTGTTGAATTCGATATATACTAATAACTAGATGATCTATTTTATAGTTTAGTAGAAATGTATCCTGCTTCCTATCATTATTGTTTGCATATATATATATATATATAATATAATTGAGAGTGTTTGGTATCCTTCCTTTCATTTGTATATTTTAACTTACACATTGGATGAATGCGCTATGAGATCGAATTGTGTTGGTGTTAATTTAAGTTATATGTGATTTTCAGGTGGTATTCCCTTGGTTTCGTTAGTTAGTCATTGATTGATTGAATTTTAGGAAGATGGTATTGAAAGCAATGGTTTTGATGGACAGGTTTCAGGACGATTGTGAGAAACTTGTGGCAAATACAGTTTCAGCAACATAGAACAAGTCTAAGGTAACACTCCACTTCATAATTCTTTGTGAGTCAAAAAGGACTGTTTCCTTTTGTCAAGAGATGGTATTCGTTAGTATTAATTGGTAGCTTCCTAGCAAAATAGGATGAAATATATAAGTTGTAGTTTGCATAATAAGCTCTTTTTCCTGGAAGGTTGAAGCAAAGGTTATTGAATTTAGGGAAATTAACTCATAAGTCCTTACTAGTATATAAGTTTATTAAAAAATTTGTATATAAAAAAAATTAAACTCATAGGTCATTTTACTAGTCAAAACACTATACAATTTAACATAGACTATAATTTTTATATAAATTACAACTAATGTCATCCAATTGTAAGCTAGTTCAACAATAATCTAAAAAACACTTACCACAATCTATCATGATTTCAACATTACTTTTTATTTTTATTTTTTTATTATAAGATTATATTGAGAATTATGAAAACATTACACCTATTTTTATTTTTTTCACTTACTCATTTTAAAAGTAATATGCGTATCTAATCTAATTTAAAGTATATAAGATAATTAAAAGCAATAATTCTTCAAAAATATTTTTAAATTTAAAATTTTTTTATCTTCTGATATTAAATAATTTGGTTAATTTCGTTTAGTTTAGGGTTTAATTCTTGAATTTTTTGCCAAAATTCAAAAATTAAACCCTATGTCGTACGATTTTCCACCACCATCCTAAGCCCCACCCAAAAAAAAAAATAATCTACACCCTATCGTTGAACTCCAGACAATACGAACTTTATTTTTTATTTTATAGAAAACATTCAATTATAACTATATACAATATTGTTGATGCAGAAATCGTCTGATTCTGTGAAATTCCTTTTCGATCCCTATACACAATAACAAAAATCAAACGGGGTTAAGGTTGAATCCCGGGAGGGTGGTTCAACCGTAAACGCTCTGATGCTTAGGTCAATTTTCTGAGAGAATAAACTGACAGAGTATTTGTAGGAGTTTTTGATTACCTTTAGAAGTGAAATGAGGTCTTCTATTTATAGTGAAGCCTTGAGGGTCACCGGAGCGTCTGATTGGTTGAAGGAGAAAGTAATAAATAAGTGATTGTACCGAGTGTAATCAATTATTTATTAATGAATAAATAATTCGTTAGGAAGTTATTTATTATCGGCATTGATCTGGTTAATTAATATATTTAGCTGGTAAATATATTAAATTAATACGGAGATCGTAACGTGTCGTTGTCAATCTTACCAAGGGTAATATTGGCATTATGTGAATTATTGGTCACGTGGCAACTCCATAATATTTCCGGTAATTTTATGGTTCCACAAATATATATATAGTATACATATATAGCGCTTTTGGCGCTTAGGAGGAGTGCCTTTAGCTGCAGCACTACTATGTTAAGAGAGCTTATGCGGTATATAAGATGAGTGATGCTGTATTACTTTCATTTATCAATTATTTTTCAGTTCTTATTTGATGGAAATTGTTTTTACCTATGCATTTTATGCTGCTTCTTCCCTTGAATTATGATAATTTATATATCATTGTTTTGAAGTTGTACGATAACAAAGTTGAAATTTATTAGATTGTGTGTAAGTTGGATCCTCTGTGCTGCTTCATTACATTTGTCTTCAACCCACTCTTTACTGACCAAAAGAGGGTTAACTTCAGAGTCTTTAGATGCAATTGATTATAAGTTTAAAAAAACTTTTAATGAATGAGTAGGCAAATTTATTGCTAACCTTAAATCTCTTTTCCACTAAATTTTTTATTTTTTAATTTGTTTATAACAAGGGGGATCAAACGAGAAAGGGATAAAACAGCTTTGCTCTCTTTTGTTCCGGTAACTTTCATTTAATATTTGTTGAAAACAGATCTATAATAAAATATTCACAAAAAAACCTAATGTTAGAAATAAAAAAGTTTGCAAATAATTTTAACTTTCCAATTAATTGAGTTTTTGTTGGATTTAGATCACTCCAGTAAATTGGATCGCTGAAATTTAGTTTTCAGTTTTTGTTTAAAGAATCGGATAATAGTAGCTGCACCTTAGACGGCAACTAGAGTTGTTCCATTTACAGCACCCTACCCTGTTCAAATCTTCAAGTCTTATAAAAGAAAAGTAGTTTTTTAGCTCAAATTGATTAGGGTTTTGGTTTTTGGGTTTTTGAAAAATGGAAATTGGAGTAAAACTAGAATTCCAACCCATAGTGGTTTAGAAATTGTAATTCACTACGCCATATATAGGAATAAACTTCACTATAAAGACATCGGACAACTAATAATCCGAAGTTATTACTACCATAAGCATCAGTTTTATATTTACTGAAGTATAAAGTGTAAAACAATTTCAACGCAAATATAGACCAATGTCTTTATGTCTATTTAACATCAGCTGATTATATAAACTGAAGTCTATATAGATTTTTTCATTTTTTAGTTTAGCATCGGTTGTTAAAAAAATCAATTAACTGAAATCTTTACTAAAAAGTTAATATATCTCAAAGCATTTCACTCCTTTAAATTTAGCTTTCCCTCCTAGGTTATCATTCATTCCCTCCAATTCAATTCTAGATTTTATTTTTCCCCCTCTTATTCTAAATTCTAAATATAAACATAATTTCCCCATCTAATTTCTATAGAAATTTTGGTTAAAAACAAAATTTCCATAGAAATTCTTCGCCCCTTCGGACATCACTAATTCACCACACGCCACACTAATTTCTAAGTTCCCTCCCTGTATGAAATACTCTTCCCCCCAGTTGTCCCACACTCTCTCTCTTTCTAAAAACACGATAAGAACTATTGAAATAAAATGCCACACACATCGTGGTTCGATCCCGTGCAGGTCTAATTCTTAGACTAATAAAAAACAGCTCAATGACACTATAATTAGACTTTCCATGAAACATTTTTAAAATAAGTGTCCTTAAAAACCTTTAATGAACCATGTGTATTTAAGCCTACTTAATAACACACACAAAAGCAAAAATGATAGAAGCACGCGAGGGGGGAAAATAGGCCCGCTCATATTTCTTCCTTAGAAACCCTATTCGATACAAATCAAAAGAAGAAGAAAATTTCCAAAAAATTTAGAATGATAAAGCATGGCCCTCTCTAGATTTTTCACGATTTTGTCGCGAAATTACTTCCAATTGAAAAGTGAACAACGTCTCTACCACAACGTGAATTAAAAGAAAAATCGTCTCCCCCATCGCCCAGGTCCAACTCGAACCAGCAAGAGGAACAAAGGAGAGTAAGAGTGAAATCAACCGTCTCCCCCATTGCCCAGGTCCAACGTGAACCAGCAACAGGAATGGCGGAGAGTAAGAATGAAATCAACAATTGGAATTACTAATCACGCTTAGGTAAATATTAACTACTTTCATGGTCCCAATTTTTAGTTTGTATTCTCCATTTTTGGCTGATTGTTTGTGTATGCGATTGTGGGGGCTTTGGGGTTCTAGGTTTTGGGGCTTTAGGAGTTTGCAGCTTCTCTTCCCAGTAGCAAACGTTTTGGAGGTTAGCATTCAAGTGCAGGTTAGTTGTTGCTGCTATTGTATTTATTGCTCCTTTTTATGTTATTTTTATTCCGATTGCTCAAGTAAAGAATCATTCCCAGCTGTCGATGCTGCATCTGATCAACCAATAGGCCCGTTTAAGAAGACTCGAGATAATATATCAAGTCCATTTTCAAGGCCCATCTTCAGGGTCCAACATCAAGGCTGATGCCTAAATACCACAACTATGACCTAACCCTAGACAACTCCTATACATAGGGAGTTTTCTCCCTCATTCAGGGGACTCATCATCTCCATCCTCTCTACAAACACTACTATCTCTCATAGGCTCATAGCCTCATGTACATGTACAAAATATCATATTATTAATGAGAGTGAGGTAACACCATGGACGTAGACTGATTTGGGTGAACCACGTACGTTCTTGTGTCTTGGTGTGCATGTGCGCTTTTACAAGTTCGTTGGTACATTTTATGCATCATCAGTTTGGCAGTATGTGGGAATCGATATAAAAGGTTACGTCGGTTCTTTTCAATTTTCTTACTTACTGAAACACCATAGCCACCCAAAAACACCAAGAAAAAAAAAACACATTTTCTCTTTGCTAGAATACTCAGAAAATACTATTTGCCAAAAATCAAAATAACCCAGATTGATTGATGTCCGTCCCTTATCCAATCCATCCATCTTCCTGCAAGATCTGTGAAAATATGGACGGGCATAAAAAAACAAAGGAGAAAAAATCCTCACCTTCACCTGCCAAACTCTCTTCTCATTCGCAAAGGGTTTATGATTATTATTATTATTATTATATAACTCTTCTGTAATGGTGAACCACATCTCTAATATTAAGAAGCAGCTCCGAGATGACTCAGACGACTCGGTTCAAGACTCAACCAATGTTAAACGACTCAGAGAAGATCTACTGGGTTTCCTCGAAGACTCGACACCGATCCGAGGACAGCAGAACTTGACTTGGTCGTGAAGAGCTTCGAGGAAGAGATAGCCACCAACACTTCCTGCCTAGCGTCGACACACCCTTGCTCGCATCTCTCACTCTGTCCCATTAAAGCTACAATAAAAAAGAGGGTCTGTAGAACCAGGGAGCTTCTTCCCACTTTCACCTCCAGCAACCAAAAACAAAAATTAAATAAAAAGGTATATGTTGCTTTCTCGTGCTTCAGTTGGGAACCTAGCCAATGATCTCTTCATTCTTCTCTCTCCCTTGGAAAAAAAAAAGGAAAAGCATATCTAATTCTTCCATGTTGCTACCATGTACAATAGGAAAGCTACAAAAGGATAAATCCATCAAAACTTCTCATTCTCCCCCTTAGCTACAAAAAAAAAAAACAGCACGGCAAAGCTTGTAATCTTCCACTTGGAGCCTCATCGAAGAGGCATAAAAAGGTGCAGCGATTCCCATGCTCGACAACCGATCAACACCTACCATCTTAATGTCGCCGAGCAATACCATCAACGCGGCTCCTATGCCCCCATGCACAGCCCCTTCCACCACCGAGCAACACCGCCAGCACCGGACATACTAGGGTTTTCAATCTCTCACCCTCCATAAATCTCGCTTGTCGGCTTTGATGGGAGGCGCCGCAACTTGAGCTTGATGCTCCAGTCTTCTTTGTCGAAAAAGTTGGGAAGGCAAGACTTGTCGAATAACTTGATTGTTAACCGACATAATCGCAACACTCAGTCAGTCAACATGACCCACTATGTCAACTTCTTATTCGACCTGATCGACGTCCGACTGGTGGGTCTTATTAGTAACCATTTGTTCACGGGTCTACCACCCACACTTATTTTCTCACACCGAGCCATATATCAAGATACACCTGACTACAACCAGGTGACACTTTGAATCAGAAACTTATTCTGAACATCATACACATAGTAAGCACACATTCACTCACACATGTTGACATACATACACCCATACATGTCCCGCATACATGACACTAATACATGCACTCATACGTGCTGGCATACATGCACTCATACATGCTGGCATACATGCACTCATACATGTCACGCATACATGCACTCATACATGTTGACATACAAGCACGCATTACCGACTAAACACATGACTCAAACATTAGAGTTAAAGTACATGCGCACCCAGCCTACACTTAATGCTCGACACATTACCGAGATGCTCAACACATTACTGAGTATACAAACGACTCGAGCATTAGAGTCAGAGTACAGGCACACCCAGCCTACCCTCAACGCTTGACACATTACCGAGCTACTCAACACGTTACCTTATACCTTAGTTTGGCTGGATTATTCTATCATCTTACATTGCAAAGAGACAAAATCGTGTTACTGTCGTGGTGAAGGCTACTGGGGGACAGCTCTGAGTCTTCAAGCTAGTTTAGTATTGTAAAGTCGGTTCAGAATGTCGAAAGCTATTTACCCTATATTCTTTTGTAATCAAATTTTCTACGTCTTTTTTGTGTTAATAAATTGGCAAAGTTGGTACTCTCAATTAGTTTCACAATATTACTTATAGATTTTATATGCTTCTCGATGCAATTTGACAGGAAATAAGGCTAGTGGTGTTCCTCGTGGTCATATGGGACAGATATCACAGAGTGTAGTTCTTGGGACATTTGGAAACCAGGTTGGAACTAATGTTACAGGAAATCCACAATCCACTAATCCAGTGAGCAATGCATTTTCCTTGAAATCACAACCAGATATACCTAATATCTACACAAATATCATTTGTTAATTCTCAATTACTATAGGCAAACGAAGATTAAGTTATTTATTATATTTGTAAGCTGTTGTTATCATGCAAAACTAAAGAAAATGTAGCAATTATTAATGGGCTGGGGTAATTTGGATCCTTAAGAGGTGAGAATAAATTTCTCGTATAGAAGCAACAGTGTTGATGGAGTTATTTTGGTTTTCCCACAGTCCAACAACCCTGGTCAGTCTCCTCAAGGAAATGAAGCAGAAGATCCACATAATTTCATTGGTCAGAACAGATGAGGAAATCAAGCACAACCTGGGCAAGCATTTTCAATGTGACAACCCGTCCCAAATTAACGGGATTAATTAAGGATTAATGTTGGATTAGCAAGATTAATCGGAGATTAGACGAGGATTAGCGGACGTTCTAGCGAAATGACGATTTTCCCCCTAGGATGGGCGAATCGTTGACTTTTCATTCGGACGGTCAAATGGACTTTGACCGATGACCGTGACGTAGTTCGTGACGTCACGAGTTCATAGAGACGTGGCACTCTCGATTCTGACATTCGAGGAGGAAGTTATGACGTTCGGAAGTTCAAGGGCATTTTAGTAATTTAGGAAAAAAGTTGACTTTTTGACCGAGAGGTCCAATGGCCGAGGGTCGAAGACCGTTAAGTAGATCGGGACTATAGGAATCCGTAGACAGGCGGTACGTCGAATTCGGACGTTCGACGGGGAAGTTACGGTTCACGGAAGTTGAGAAGTACTATTCACACTAGCGCGTTTTTCGAGGCAAGTGGAATTAGGTGGGGCCCAGGGATTTGTCAGTAGCCCAATGGATGAGTGACAAGTGTCACTCATCCACTGGACATCACTTTTCATTCATGCATCTTCCATTTCCTCTTCATCGATCATTTTCTTCATTTTTCCTAAACTAAACCCGATCAAACTCTCACCCCAAATCCAACCCTTCAACCCAATGATCATATCTGAGAGAACAGAGAGTGAGGGAGGACCGGTGGACGCTGGTGGCCGGCCAGGAACGGCGCCGCCGTGGACGGCGGAGGAGGAGTGCACGGTAAGCCCGATAAACCCATTTTTCTTCTATTTTTCGATTTGGACATTATGGTTGCTATTAGATGATTAGGATGAGATTAGGGGGTTATTAGGAAGCTATTAAGATAATTTTGGGAGGTGTTGGACGGCTGTGAAGCCGTGAGTGAATTTGAGAGAAAATGAACCGTGAGGTTCAAAATTAAACCATAGGATTTAGGTGTTTTTAGATTGTTTTGATGATTGGAAATGATAGAAAACAAGAAAATAGGATTTATAGGATTGAATTGGAGGAAAACGGACCGGAATTGATGGAGGAACTAGGCCGGACCGGTCACGCCAGTCCAAGAGAACCAGCGAACCGGCCAACCCGGTTCAGCCGAAGGTAGACGTCGATTGAACAGTGGCGCGTGAGCCCACGCGTAGGGCCCTTTGGGTGGCGCATGGCAGCGCGTGGTGGGGTTTCTAGGGATGTGTTCAACACATGAAATCATCTATTCGATGTAACGAACATTTTGGGACTAGTTTCGTGTCAATCGGACATCGTTTCGATATAGTTCGGGACGTCGGAAGGTTTAGGTTCGGTTTTGAAAACAGTTAGAAAATCGGAAAAATTACGGGACTTTAGTGAGGGGTTATTTAAGTAGTTAGTAACCTTCTAAATGAATTTGGACAGGTTCGGGAATCCCGGAGGCGACGTTTGACCCGGGAGACGGTTATGACACGCGTATCGAGGCGCGGCTTCGAACGGTCTGTGAGTGGACCCTTCTCTCGAAATTGATGCATACATAAATGTTTTATAATTATTTTAATATATGTTTTTGTGATGCCATGAGTGCATTTGTTTGTGGTTGTCAGGACCCACCCCGGTTTCACCCCGAAAACCGAGGTAAATCCTGCTCCCGTCTGACCACCCGACACAACACAATCAGACGCAGGAGAAAATATATCACATATCCATACAAAAGAAAGAAAAAACGAAAAAGCTAAGTTCACGCACGATGGAAAATTTAACACATTTCGGGATCGCCCTCATGACTTCTATGCCTCAGACGCTGCCTCGACGCCGGAACCCAGCGCTAGCTCCACAACCTAGAGGGCAGTTAAAACAGAAGGTGTGAGTGGACCATAATAAAAGAAAAGTTTCTAAAACCATTTTAAAGAAAATCGGGTTTCGCCCTCCGTTTTGAAACCACATGCATAACCCAGTTAGTAAAACAGTTATCAACCAAATCACCATAAACCACATCATAAGAAACAGAAACACTATAAAACAGTTATAGAAATCATAAACATCATAAAACCGTATATCAAATCTTCTTTTTCCGATCAAACCTGCTGGACCTATCCGAGTCTTTAAACTCTCGATTCTTTAAACTCAATCTAGGCCTCAATAATATCCGAGTCTTTAAACTCCCGAGCCTTTAAACTCAACAGGCCTACGGGGGAAATATCAATATATCCGAGTCTTTAAACTCCCGAGTCTTTAAACTCAATCCGGGCCCGTCCCCCGTCAAATCAATATCCGGGTCTTTAAACCCAATAACCAGATCCAGCAAATCCAATCAAAACTATTTGAAAACCTTTTCTAAATCCGTATCCAAACCCGAATCTGAAATCACCGGTCCGATGCCCTTCCAGCATCCCGAACCGTCATTCCGAACCCAAATCCAGAATTCCACTTTGCACCTTTAAAACCAAATCCCACTTTCCGAAATCCGATTTTAAAACCGAAAACCCTTGATCATCGAAATCATGTTCCAAAATCCCTTTAGAATCATTGAAAACCATTTATTGTTTGAAATCCCAAAACCATGGCATCATAATCAGAAAACAAGCCTTTCTCGTAAAACGTGTCAAATACCGTATTTTCTCGAAAACGTGCAAGTATATAAAACCACATCATAAATCCAACATTCATGTAATCACATATATAAAACAATTAGAGAAAAACAGTTATGCATGTTCGAGTTTAAGGAAAGGGTCCACTCACAGTACCGAGCCCTCAATCAGGTCCTGAACGTCTCGTACGTTTCTCAGCTTCCTCGGGAACTCCCGATCCTGTCAACAACCATCAAAATACGTCACTAACACATCTACGAAGGTCCACCTAATTTCCCTCAAAAATTCCCGGTTCCTAAGCGTAACAAATCGGAACCCTAAGCTTTCACCCTCGCAAAACTACTTCGATTCGACGTCCGATTAACCCGAAAATTGCACCAATGGATTCCTTAAGACATTTAGAACTAAAACCATGTTGGAAGTTTGGCCGGAATCCTCCTCACGCGCCTCCACGCGCCGCCCAAAGTGGCTGCGCGTGGCCCTCACGCGCTTGCTACAGTGTCATCGTCTACCTCGAGTAGACCGGGTTCGACACAGTGTCTGCTACTAGAACCGGCGAGGACGGTTCACCTCCTTCCGTCCACCAAATCAACTCCTCTCTTCACCAACAACATCGTCCAGACTTAGGCTACCCATTCCCGTACTCCAATCACCTCAACTCACCCTCAAACCTATCGACTCAAGCTCGAACAGAAACCCGTACTGTCCCCTGTTTCCTTCTCCGGCCACCCAGGTCTTCCCCCGTCACGGTGGTTACCCCAAACTCTTCCTAGGACTGTCCTAAACCTCACCCAACTCACCAAAACCGTCGACTCTACCCCAGACTGACAGGACCCATCCCAATCCCCCCGGGATTACCATGGAATGTGCCCTGCTCCCGTCCAACAAGGGGTGTCAGACAAAGGATGACCAAGAGCCACTGCCCAAACAGGGCATCCAGAGTGCGCAAGGATCGATGGAGGAGGTGTGCAATGTCCCAGTCTCTGCTGCAATCGCATCCGTAATCAACCTGAAGGGCATTAAAACCAAAAGCTGTGAGTGGACAAAAACCAATAAGTTTACCAAATACATTTATAAGACATTTATGCCCTCCAATAAAAACGTATGCATGCCACCAAAAACCAGTAACCAAAACGTTTGCTCAACCGAGCCATTAGGGCCTTAGCCCGAAAACCGTTAACCAAAAACCAAGTGTGGGAACTCAGCCCAAAACAGTGGAATACCACCACCATACATAAACAACCATGTGGGTCACCACCCACGACCATAAATGAACATCAATTCATTAAAATCACACAATCATAAATCCACCCGGAAAGCCATTTCATTAATTCGTATTTTACCATTACCATCACCAGCATCCCTGATGCTAGACGTCCCTGACGTCAAGTCTCATGGTTTCATAAGCTACGCGTGCTGCCCGGGGTCTCTCCGGGTCCATATATCTGACATCCCTGATGTCTGACGTCCCAGACGTCAATCATAGCAATCCTGCTCCTGAGTCATCATACGGTCCGGCTGCTCCGTATGGTGACCCTTCACAGGCAATGCACCGTGACTTCCCCAGTGTCCCAGACATCTGGAGGAGACCATCATATATCCATGTGTACAGATGGTATATGGAAAAACAGTTTTATTAACTCATTTCACAACATCACAATGGGCCTTGCCCGAATTTTTCATAAAACGACACATTTCCATTTAGGGTCCCTGACCCGAAACCACATTTATTAAATATCGGGCCCCTGACCCGAAATCATCATTTTAATCCAACTGGGCCCCATGCCCGACTTTATGAACCACTGGGCCCACGACCCGATTTATAAACCAACTGGGCCCGCAGCCCGACTTATAAACCAATTGGGCCCGCAGCCCGATTACGTACTCAAATGGACTCCAAGTCCGAGATTTCCAAAACAAGTGGGCCTCAAGCCCGAATTCATCTTTCCAATATAAAAACCATTTTATCATATTATTTATTTAACCATAAGCACGCAAAACCACAATTAAACCGTTAACCCCGATATACGTGAAATACAGAAAACACTTCGAAATACGTGCAACATACCCGAAATCAATGCTCACAAATACCATCATAGAAATCATGTATATAAACCATATAACACATTTAAGCATGCATAGGATTTATAAAACCAAAGTCCACTCATAGACCGTTTTAACCGTGTGCCTCGATATGCGTGCCACCGGCCCTCCCGGGCCACACCACTATCACTGGGACTCCCAATCCTGTCCAAATCACATTAGAGGGTTACTAACCTCATCATTAACATCCTATCAAAAGTCTCGTAATTTTCCCGAATTTTTACTTATTTTTAAACTTAATTTAAAACCTTCGGACATCCCGAACAATATCGAGACGGTGTCCGATCGACACGAAACCAATTCCAAAATGTCCGTTACGTTAAATAGGACAGAAGTCATGTTGACCTCACCTCGAGATTCGTGCCCACGCGCCGTCACGCGCCGCCGTGAGTGGCTGCGCGTGAAACCCACGCGCCTGCTACAGTGCATCGTCCTAACCCGTATGTCTGGTAAACGGGTCCAGTTTACCCGCGAGACGACCCGGTTCCAATCCTGTCAATTCGATCCTAATTCCTTCAATTGATCATTCCATTAGTTTCGTTTTAAGTTAAATTAAGGTTCTGTAACGTTGATTACACAAAACATTACCTACAATTCCACGATTCAACGATGATCCACAAAGAACACCCGGTTACTGTGCAATCATGGAACTCCCTCAATTGCTGCAGCTTTCATCCAATTGATGATTCCAGAAGCATCAACGGACCCTGAGGAACAATTCCACCACATCAATTACATCAAACCGGTGCTCAAACGTCACGACTCAAACTCGAGCACCGTCACTGTTCAACAATGGAGTTCTGCCATTCTCCAACGTTTTCCTTCAATTGATGAACCCAGAAGCATCGTGGGATCATGAGGAGTCATTTCCCCACAACAATTGAGTCAATCGCAGCTCCAAACTCCACGACTCATCCTCGATTTCTTCCTCTGTCACCAAGCTCGATCAGAGCCAAAACTGACAGGACCCATCCCAATCCCCCCGGGATTACCATGGAATGTGCCCTGCTCCCGTCCAACCAGGGGTGTCAGATAAGGGATGACCAAGAGCCACTGCCCAAACGGGGCATCCAGAGTGCGCAAGGATCGATGGAGAAGGTGTGCAATGTCCCAGTCCCTGCTGCAATCGCATCCGTGATCAACCTGAAGGGCATTAAAACCAAAAGCTGTGAGTGGACAAAAACTAGTAAGTTTATCAAATACATTTATAAGACATTTATGCCCTCCAATAAAAACGTATGCATGCCACGAAAACCAGTAACTAAAACGTTTGCTCAACCGAGCCATTAGGGCCTTAGCCCAAAAACCGTTAACCAAAAACCAAGTGTGGGAACTCAGCCCAAAATTGTGGAATACCACCACCATACATATTAAAACCATGTGGGTCACCACCCACGACCATAGATGAACATCAATTGATTAAAATCACACAATCATAAATCCACCCGAAAAGCCATTTCATTAATTCGTATTTTACCATTACCATCACCAGCATCCCTGATGCTAGACGTCCCTGACGTCATATCTCACGGTTTCACAAGCTACGCGTGCTGCCCGGGGTCTCTTCGGGTCCATATATCTGACATCCCTGATGTCTGACGTCCCAGACGTCAATCATAGCAATCCTGCTCCTGAGTCATCATACGGTCCAGCTGCTCCGTATGGTGACCCTTCACAGGCAATGCACCGTGACTTCCCCAGTGTCCCAGACATCTGGAGGAGACCATCATATATCCATGTGTACAGATGGTATATGGAAAAACAGTTTTTATTAATTCATTTCACAACATCACAATGGGCCCTGCCCGAATTTCCATAAAAACAACACATTTCCATTTAGGGTCCCTGACCCGAAACCACATTTATTAAATATAGGGCCCCTGGCCCGAAATCATCATTTAAATCCAACTGGGCCTCATGCCCGACTTTATGAACCGCTGGGCCCACGGCCCGATTTATAAACCAACTGGGCCCACAGCCCGATTACGTACTCAAATGGACTCCAAGTCCGAGATTTCCAAAACAAGTGGGCCTCAAGCCCGAATTCATCTTTCCAATATGAAAACCATTTTATCATATTATTTATTTAACCACAAACACGCAAAACCACAAATAAACCGTTAATCCCGATATACATGAAATACGAAAAACACCTCGAAATACGTGCAACATACCCAAAATCAATGCTCACAAATACCATCATAGAAATCATGTATATAAACCATATAACACATTTAAACATGCATAGGATTTATAAAACCAAAGTCCACTCACAGACCGTTTTAACCGTGTGCCTCGATACGCGTGCCACCGACCCTCCCGGGCCACACCACTATCACCGGGACTCCCAATCCTGTCCAAATCACATTAGAGGGTCACTAACCTCATTATTAACATCCTATCAAAGTCCCGTAATTTTCCCGAATTTTTACTTATTTTTAAACTTAATTTAAAACCTTCGGACATCCCGAACACTATCGAGACGGTGTCCGATCAACACGAAACCAATCCCAAAATATCTGTTACATCGAATAGATTAAAAGTCATGTTGGAAGTTTCCCCAAAATACCCTTCACGCGCCCCCACGCGCCAGGTCAACATTCATGTCAACAATGATGACGTCATGCTACAGTAACCGGGTTCTGAAACCGGGTCTGTAACCGGGTCGCCGTCGACCCGCGGCTTGACCCGATCACAGATCGAGTTCCAGACCACCATTTTTGATGCGGTTTGATCCTATGGACTCGTCATAACCTCCTCTACGGTTCTGTGACATCCAAACTCATTTTTAGGTGGATTAAACTACATGAAAACTGACGGGAAAATCGGCTGAGAACTCAGGTCATCATCTCCGGCGACTCGTCGAGATTCCGGCCGTGGTTCATGGTCCAAAATGGTCGTCTAGGTTCCTAGGACATGTCTCAAAAACAAACAAACATTCATAACGTCAAAAACGGACGTTTCAAAGCAGGGAAGTAAATCGGGTCTTCACGGGTTTCTGGACTTACCGCCGCCGTGTCGCCGCCGTGGGCTGCCCAGTCGTGGTCTGAGTCGTCCTAAGGTCACACTGATCCTAACCCAACGTTGGTTCGAGTCCAGGTATGAAGGTTTGGACGGTTGGATCGATTTGGGTTGATCGGGTTGTTTGGTTTCCTTCTCGGGTCTGGGTGGTTTCCGGCCGTGCAGGGCGGCCGTGGTGGTGATGGCCGTCGTCTGGAGGTGGCTGGGGTCTGTCTGGAGGTGTCTGGTGTGTGAGGCTGGGCTGTGAGGTGGTGGAGTGATCGTGCAAGGAGTGAGAGTGCACGGGTTGAAAGAAATGAAAATGTAAGGGAATGTGAGTCTCATGGTTTAAATCAGAAGGTGCAGATGAGATCAATGGCCAGGATTGAATCTGGGCTTAGAACCAATGGTGAGGATTTGAGGAGATTAATGAATTAATTAACTAAATGGCCAACATAGATCCCTGATTTAAGGATTGAAGGGGATGATGACATGTGTCACTCATCAAGGGTCCAGATTGGTTTGGATTAAAGTAATCAGATTTTATTATTATATTATTATTTTATTCCGAGTCTCGGTTAATCGCGTTTTACGTCCTTGACCATAACTTCGTCGTCGGATCTCCGATTTCGGCATGCCGCCTGTTGTTGGATTCGTATCGACGATACCTACGTAACGGTCCTTGGCCCTCGCCCATCGGACCTCCCGGTCAGAAAGTCAACATTTGGCCCCTAATAAGCCAAATTACCAAAATACCCCTCAACTTCCGAACACCATAACTTTCTCTACGAATTTCGGAATCGAACGTGCAACCTGTCTATGAACTCGTGACGTCCCGAACTACGTCACGGTCATCGGTCAAAGTCCATTTGACCGCCCGAACAAAAAGTCAACATTTTGCCCACGGCCAAGGACAAAACGGTCATTTTGCACATTTTGTCCGATTCCGCCCTACTAACCACCGTTCAACCTCGCTAATCAAGATTAGTCACTAAACTAATCCCGGACTTCGTGACGGGTCGTTACAATCTTCCCTCCTTAATAAATTTCGTCCTCGAAATTCCAGCCGATCTAATCTCAACGTACTTCCCTCCTCAATTAGTTTCGCTCTCGAAACACGCTTACCCTGATTCCAAAAACACCCCGTGGAAAGTGGAATCGACCACGCAACATGTGTACACCCGTACACCAACTACTTAGACAAAACTTGTCTACACCCAAACGTACCACTAGTACTCATAACGCGACGACTACATTCGACCCCGTCGAATGACTGAAACTACTTGTTTCGAATTTGACACCACTTGTCAAATCAACCCTCTCGTTGACGCAACAACTCGACGGTTCCTTTCCCACTCCCACTAGGAGTCAGCTGACCCCACTCAACAATCTATGTTGACACATCCTGACAATCTGTCACCACACAGTTGTTGTCAGTCGAAAACGGACACTAGACTCACTCGTGGCTACACATGCCACCAACGTACTCGACTCACCAATACCCTTACCGACATTTCACACGATCTGTGTGTAATTAAACACATCGGAATTACCATGACCCATTGCATAGTAATGTCCGGTCCACAACCATTCCCATGGTATCGGAACCAATCCGACTACCAACACGCTCACTGACACACCTCGGGTATATCCCGTATACCGTAATTAGACATCACAAGTCTACAAGGTATTTTACCTCGACCCAAGTACGAAGTACACACATCTACCTAATAACCAGACTACAACCACCTAGGTCATAGCCGAACGTGTTCCAATAATGGAGTACGTTTGCCCAATCCAGCATGAGACAAAACGAAACTCCACCCATAATTTAGTTACAATTCCGAATCCGAATCCGCAATTTCGTAAGAAATCCCGGATCCAAGCCCAGACATCAAATTTTAATTCTTATCCAAATCCGAATCCGAAATCATTATTCCGTAAGCTAGCATTTGGAATAATCATTCCGTACCCAAACCCAGAAATATACTTTCAAGTTCCAAAATCGAATCCTGAATCGTCACCCAGAAATTCGATTCCAAATCCCGAAATCTCGTTCACATTTACCAAGACACACCAAAACCGAACCTATCGGTTACCTGCTCAATACACTTGATTGACTTCATAGGGAAGCCAATCCAACCTCCACACGTCTAAGGTTGACAAAATTCAACTACCTTGAAAACCTACTCACCCGAGTAGAATACCATACGGGCCCCACTTCGAAAACAAGTTCAACCCCGTCATTTACGACTCACGTACCATGGTAAGAGTGATATACTCTCCCCCTATCTGAATCATCAAGATCACGACCCAGATAGACACTGCGTCCCTAACAATAACGTCAAAATCCTAGATCGCCACAACGATCGACAACCGACTCCCACAACTAGACAGATCAGTCAACGACGAGACACGTCGAGACTGCGGATTCTCACGGATTACCTTGTATCAGTCCTTGTCATTCCACCTAGGAAAAACCAAGGATGATCCAAAATGATGACGTCAAAACTCATCCTACGTGGATGCAACCAAAACTCGATGCACTCACCACGCCATGTACCCCAACATCGTCTGCCACCAAGCAGAAAATGAAAAATCTCGTTTACCTAATTTCGAACACGTAGCTCCTCCTAATGACCTCACAACACACATGGGCTCACCAACCAATACACGCTCAACGTACTGGTAACTACAGTCAATGTCTGCCAGGGCAGAAGGCAAGAAGTCAACCCCAATGACTTCGGAATACCTATCACCAAAAACAAGCACCACTCTCATTCCCTAATCACAACTCTCCTCGACACTAAGGTTCCAATCATGTTGGAAACAGACATGCTCCCAACAAGACGTCAAGTCTAACCACGAGACTTCCTACCTCCTCAATTCACTTAGACAGCCCCGTGTCCACAATCAATCCGTTATTGTCCCGTTCGCACATCCCAACCTTTACAGGTTCAACACTCGGTTTTCTAAGTTCTCAATTACAAATTCCTACCTTTATACCACTAATGGTTTTTCCTCGTCTTTTCCAGTTTTAATCATTTTCATGTACTTTTTAGGGATATTAAAACATAAAATCGCACAAATTTTGGAGTTGCCAACAACTCCCCCAAATCCACTAATCATCACAAAATTTCTTAAATCTTAATTATACCATTTTAATCCACTCCTTACTGGTTATCTCACCACTATTGGGACTTATCCCAACACCTCACAATCTTAACTGGATCCCATCCAGTCCATCACTCAGCCATACCAATTTCAAAGACCGAACATATGTTCATCATGACGGAGTCACACCCCAACTTGTGGTTCATCGTCCACACCATTACCGACACTAGCACCAGCGCTAGTACCAGCACCAACACACTATCAACAACACTAGTATCAGCACACAGGCATCCATACTAGCATCAGCACGAAAGTACCAACCCACAAACATTCATACTTGCACACCGTGTGCAAATACGACAACCCTGGATCTCCGTTCATACCGAACGACGATCCCGTACCTCACGACTATAGGTACCACTATTCTGACAATCCCTATCAGGAAAATGAACGTTCCCCGAACGTCCCCTGATCCCCAAGTATCAGAACCACACTAATTACCCTCGATAGCCAGTCATCTCCATATGACTTCCGACTAACTGTCCTTGCTATCGAGATCCGCATCCATACCTCACACTAATACCCGATCCAACACCGGATTCCATAATTTATCTCAGAACCGTATCCGTAGATCGGATCTCATAATTCTGACAAGACTCACTAGAGTTATCCACATGGTCATCCATGACCTCAACCGCTCGTCGCAGCACAAGTTCTCATCCACTAGCCACAATTAAGGTTTACCTTTTTAGTATTAGGGTTCCACAATCACACCCTATGGTTCAACCGAACCCAACAGCTCTCCGTAATCTAAAATCCACAACCTGACCGACCCCGCGGTCTAGACATCGAATAGACGTCAAATCCAATCCTACCATCCCATCAACGTGGGTTCCACCACTAGGTCATCGGCCAACTCCGATGAACCAACATCCCTCACACTAGAAACCACCACAAGGGTTCACATTTTTAAACCATTACTCAAATGAGGTTCCCCGAACCTAGCTGCACCTAGCAGCACAAAGTTTAATATTACATGACCGAACCGTCGGTCCCACAATACCAGTTCACCACAATCAACCCCACTTGGGTCGAATCACCTTAATGCACGGCGTATCGGGCCAATCACACTCCATCCACTATCCAAACCCAAAAACTATCTATCAGGTTGATAACGAATTGCAGCCCAAAGAGACATCACACCCTCGACCTGCGCACACAAAAGAGCAACCGTGCTCTGATACCAAGTTGACAGGACCCATCCCAATCCCCCCGGGATTACCATGGAATGTGCCCTGCTCCCGTCCAACCAGGGGTGTCAGATAAGGGATGACCAAGAGCCACTGCCCAAACGGGGCATCCAGAGTGCGCAAGGATCGATGAAGGAGGTGTGCAATGTCCCAGTCCCTGCTGCAATCGCATCCGTGATCAACCTGAAGGGCATTAAAACCAAAAGCTGTGAGTGGACAAAAACTAGTAAGTTTATCAAATACATTTATAAGACATTTATGCCCTCCAATAAAAACGTATGCATGCCACGAAAACCAGTAACTAAAACGTTCGCTCAACCGAGCCATTAGGGCCTTAGCCCAAAAACCGTTAACCAAAAACCAAGTGTGGGAACTCAGCCCAAAATTGTGGAATACCACCACCATACATATTAAAACCATGTGGGTCACCACCCACGACCATAGATGAACATCAATTCATTAAAATCACACAATCATAAATCCACCCGAAAAGCCATTTCATTAATTCGTATTTTACCATTACCATCACCAGCATCCCTGATGCTAGACGTCCCTGACGTCATATCTCACGGTTTCACAAGCTACGCGTGCTGCCCGGGGTCTCTCCGGGTCCATATATCTGACATCCCTGATGTCTGACGTCCCAGACGTCAATCATAGCAATCCTGCTCCTGAGTCATCATACGGTCCGGCTGCTCCGTATGGTGACCCTTCACATGCAATGCACCGTGACTTCCCCAGTGTCCCAGACATCTGAAGGAGACCATCATATATCCATGTGTACAGATGGTATATGGAAAAACAGTTTTTATTAATTCATTTCACAACATCACAATGGGCCCTGCCCGAATTTCCATAAAAACAACACATTTCCATTTAGGGTCCCTGACCCGAAACCACATTTATTAAATATAGGGCCCCTGGCCCGAAATCATCATTTAAATCCAACTGGGCCTCATGCCCGACTTTATGAACCGCTGGGCCCACGGCCCGATTTATAAACCAACTGGGCCCGCAGCCCGATTACGTACTCAAATGGACTCCAAGTCCGAGATTTCCAAAACAAGTGGGCCTCAAGCCCGAATTCATCTTTCCAATATGAAAACCATTTTATCATATTATTTATTTAACCACAAACACGCAAAACCACAAATAAACCGTTAATCCCGATATACGTGAAATACGGAAAACACCTCGAAATACGTGCAACATACCCAAAATCAATGCTCACAAATACCATCATAGAAATCATGTATATAAACCATATAACACATTTAAACATGCATAGGATTTATAAAACCAAAGTCCACTCACAGACCGTTTTAACCGTGTGCCTCGATACGCGTGCCACCGGCCCTCCCGGGCCACACCACTATCACCGGGACTCCCAATCCTGTCCAAATCACATTAGAGGGTCACTAACCTCATTATTAACATCCTATCAAAGTCCCGTAATTTTCCCGAATTTTTACTTATTTTTAAACTTAATTTAAAACCTTCGGACATCCCGAACACTATCGAGACGGTGTCCGATCAACACGAAACCAATCCCAAAATGTCCGTTACATCGAATAGATTAAAAGTCATGTTGGAAGTTTCCCCAAAATACCCTTCACGCGCCCCCACGCGCCAGGTCAACATTCATGTCAACAATGATGACGTCATGCTACAGTAACCGGGTTCTGAAACCGGGTCTGTAACCGGGTCGCCGTCGACCCGCGGCTTGACCCGATCACAGATCGAGTTCCAGACCACCATTTTTGATGCGGTTTGATCCTATGGACTCGTCATAACCTCCTCTACGGTTCTGTGACATCCAAACTCATTTTTAGGTGGATTAAACTACATGAAAACTGACGGGAAAATCGGCTGAGAACTCAGGTCATCATCTCCGGCGACTCGTCGAGATTCCGGCCGTGGTTCATGGTCCAAAATGGTCGTCTAGGTTCCTAGGACATGTCTCAAAAACAAACAAACATTCATAACGTCAAAAACGGACGTTTCAAAGCAGGGAAGTAAATCGGGTCTTCACGGGTTTCTGGACTTACCGCCGCCGTGTCGCTGCCGTGGGCTGCCCAGTCGTGGTCTGAGTTGTCCTAAGGTCACACTGATCCTAACCCAACGTTGGTTCGAGTCCAGGTATGAAGGTTTGGACGGTTGGATCGATTTGGGTTGATCGGGTCGTTTGGTTTCCTTCTCGGGTCTGGGTGGTTTCCGGCCGTGCAGGGCGGCCGTGGTGGTGATGGCCGTCGTCTGGAGGTGGCTGGGGTCTGTCTGGAGGTGTCTGGTGTGTGAGGCTGGGCTGTGAGGTGGTGGAGTGATCGTGCAAGGAG
Source organism: Prinsepia uniflora (assembly GCA_032719365.1). Lineage (NCBI taxonomy): Eukaryota > Viridiplantae > Streptophyta > Magnoliopsida > Rosales > Rosaceae > Prinsepia > Prinsepia uniflora. Next base: position 45,016,442 of record CM064864.1, read on the forward strand.
TGAGAGTGCACGGGTTGAAAGAAATGAAAATGTGAGGGAATGTGAGTCTGATGGTTTAAATCAGAAGGTGCAGATGAGATCAATGGCCAGGATTGAATCTGGGCTTAGAACCAATGGTGAGGATTTGAGGAGATTAATGAATTAATTAACTAAATGGCCAACATAGATCCCTGATTTAAGGATTGAAGGGGATGATGACATGTGTCACTCATCAAGGGTCCAGATTGGTTTGGATTAAAGTAATCAGATTTTATTATTATATTATTATTTTATTCCGAGTCTCGGTTAATCGCGTTTTACGTCCTTGACCATAACTTCGTCGGATCTCCGATTTCGGCATGTCGCCTGTCGTTGGATTCGTATCGACGATACCTACGTAACGGTCCTTGGCCCTCGCCCATCGGACCTCCCGGTCAGAAAGTCAACATTTGGCCCCTAATAAGCCAAATTACCAAAATACCCCTCAACTTCCGAACACCATAACTTTCTCTACGAATGTCGGAATCGAACGTGCCACCTGTCTATGAACTCGTGACGTCCCGAACTACGTCACGGTCATCGATCAAAGTCCATTTGACCGCCCGAACAAAAAGTCAACATTTTGCCCACGACCAGGGGCAAAACGGTCATTTTGCACATTTTGTCCGATTCCGCCCTACTAACCACCGTTCAACCTCGCTAATCAAGATTAGTCACTAAACTAATCCCGGACTTCGGGACGGGTCGTTACAAAAACGGCACCAATTCTTCTCGTTTTTGACGTGGATCGACTCGTCACAACCTCAGTAAGATGTTTCCAAGCTCCAATTCGATCATCGCAGCTCAATTCGTCCAATTTGATTTTCCCTCCCAAAACTTAATCTTTCGAATTCTCAGTTCCTCCTCACTGTCAATCTCTCGTGTTTACCCAGTTGAATTCACTCTCAAATTGCTCACAAATTCACACTCTCAGGTTCAGCAATGGAAGAGGAATTGGTTGGGAGAGTATTGGATTTGGTTGTACACGGTTAAGGAAAATATGGAGGTTAAGGGAAATTAAAAGATTAATTAATTAATTAAAAACTAATTAAACATCATCATGAGATCTCCCCCAAAAACATGGATTCTGATTTCAAGGGATGAGTGACACTTGTCACTCATCCAGGTGTGTAGGGTCAACGGTCACTATTCATTATTATATTATTATTTTAATCCGAGCCTCGGTTCGTTAGTTCGTTTCCTTGACCATAACGTTGTCGTCGAATCTCCGATTTCGGCATGCCGCCTGTCGTTGGATTCGTATCGACGATACCTACGTAACGGTCCTTGGCCCTCGCCCATCGGACCTCCCGATCAAAAAGTCAACATTTGGCCCCTAATAAGCCAAATTACCAAAATACCCCTCAATTTCCGAACACCATAACTTTCTCTACGAATGTCGGAATCGAACGTGCCACCTGTCTATGAACTCGTGACGTCCCGAACTACGTCACGGTCATCGGTCAAAGTCCATTTGACCGCCCGAACAAAAAGTCAACATTTTGCCCACGACCAGGGGCAAAACGGTCATTTCGCACAATTTGTCCGATTCCGCCCTACTAATCACCGTTCAACCTCACTAATCAAGATTAGTCACTAAACTAATCCCGAAATTCGGGACGGGTCGTTACACAGACTTCACGACTCTACGTTTGAAGCAAAACAGAAAAACAGGGCACATAGGGCACCTTCCGTCGTTTAGCCTCCACCGTGCACTCCCCGTCACGGCAGCATAACCAGAAGACACCCAGGCCTCAACTGAGTCCCCTAGACCTCCCTAGACTCTTCGATTCTATCCCTAAAGCCACGACTTCCACTTTGAACTTCGACGGAAAAACAGAGCATCGAAAGGGAAAACAAGAAATTACCTGCCTCCTGTGGCCGTCGTGAGCTCAGCCGTGAGGCAGTAGCTCCTCCTGTCCTCCTCCGTCCTCTGAGCACCTCCGCTGGCCTCGAGTGATCGATCACAGCAGCAACACCACCCAACTCCTCTCTATTCTCTGTTTTCCTTACTGTTTTTCCCGTGGCTCAATCTTGCACTCACACACAGTCACTACACCTCCAAACCTCCTTACTACCTCCCTCTCACTCTCTGATCACTCATCCCCTCATCACTCCACACAAACACACACAATCACCATCCAATTTCTCTCACTTCCCCAGCCTCTGTTTCTGTTCTTCGAACAACACACGAACACACATACACGATGCCCCAATTATTTGGACCGTGCACCAATTACTGGAACCCTCTAGTTCCCCCACACGTGTCACCAATCCACCATCTCTCTCCCATGTGGTTCAATCTCAGCCCTCCATCTGTCCTTATCTGTTGCACACTTCCCAGAGCACAAAAGACCAAAATGCCCTTCTGTTTTAACCAAAACTACAACTTTGCCACTACCTTTCGAGACCCGTAACTCCCACATCGTAAGTCCGATGAATACGTGCCGCCTGTCATCGAACTCAGGACGATGTGATCTATCTAACGGTCTTAGGTCAACATACCAAAACCCGTTCGTACAAAAAGTCAACCTTTCCCCCTTAAGTTAGTCAAATTACGGTTATGCCCTTAACCTTCCGAACATCACAACTTCCTCCTCGGATGTCGGAATCAGGCGTGCCACCTACCTACGGATTCGTGACGTCCTAACCTACGTCCTGGTCATCAGTCAAAACCCAATTGACTACCTGAACTAAAAGTCAACTTTTTACCCGAACTAGGGGCAAAATCGTCATTCTCCCCTAACGACCCCAACGAGACCAACAAACCCCCGATTAAGCTCACTAATCCCATCTGAATCACTATCTTAACTTTAATTTCTGGGACGGGTCATTACAGTGGTAGCCTAGGATTTACGTATTTGAACGTATTTCGAGATTTACGATTTTATACGATGCATATACGTTCTAGGTTTTCAACGAGGGTTTGATAAATGGATTTCGGATTTAGAAACATGAAATCGGGTACGAGACCCATTTGAATTACAACTCTCGGACTTGGTGTCCATTTGATTTGGTAAGGAATCGGACCTAGGGTCCATTTGAGCCATACGATCGGACCTAGGGTCCATTTGGTTTACGATTCGGGTTTGAGGCCCAGTTAGTAGTACTATCGGGCTTGATGCCCCGTTGATTTATGATATCGGGCCTGAGACCCATTTAGTTGAGATTTCGGGCTTAAGGCCCCGTTGGTTGTGAAATCGGACGTGAGGTCCTGTTGAGTAATGGTTTCGGGCCTAGGGCCCAGTTGATTGTAACATCGGGCTTGAGTCCCAGTTCGATTTGTGAAATGAGTATTCGGGCATGAGACCCAGTTGAACTGAGCATTTAGGCTGAGGCCTGTGAAAGTGATTTGAATCGGATTCGAGGAATCCTATTGAGATGAATCGGGTATGAGACCCAATTGAGAAATGTGATTTGAGAAAGAAAGAAAAGAGTATTTGAAAAAATGAATGAACCCTCCATTTGATTATATGGTCTCCTCCAGCGTCGACTTGGAGAGTCACGATCCACAGACCAGAATGGGTATCCCCATAGGGATCCCGTTCCAGGAGTGGTGGTTACTTTTTATGTTGTGGTCCCGGATCAGATTCCGGAGAGATGTGTGGACTAGATCCAGAGAGAGAGCTCGGACTAGATCCAATGATTGAGCCTCCCAGATGGAGATTCCTGGGAGAAGACTCGGAGTGAGACCCCGAGTAGTCTGCACACTAGTATAGAGATTGACATCGTGACTATATCGGGGATGTGTTCCCTAGGGGCTGTGTGCCCCGAGTTGGCATCTTCTCGGAAGTGCCGCGGATGGGTTGTACGTATGTTGATACGTATGAGTTTTATGGAAAAGTGATTTGAGGGCGGAGACCCTATGTTTTATGATTAGAAAGTGATTTGGGGCTGCGACCCCGTATACGAGATTTGACGGCGGAGACCCTGTGTTTTATGACTTAGAAATGATTTAGGGGCGGAGACCCCGTACTTGATGTGATTTGGGCTGAGTCCCTATTGATTTGACCTACGGGTTTTGAATTGTGATTTCGGGTCGGGGATCCAAATGGATTTACGATTCATGATGGTTTATGGGAACCAGCATGAACCCTTGAAGGTTTTTATGGGTCATGACGGTTTATGTGGCCGGGCATGAACCCTTGAATGATTTTGAGATGTTTGACAAATAGTTTTATGAATGTTTTGCTAAATGGTTTTTGGAATGCATGCATATGTTTTTTATGAAGGGTATAAATGTCTTTATGTGAAAATGTTTTCATTAAAATATTATTTTGTCTACTCACGAATTTTAATGTTTTAATGCCCTTCAGGTTGATCGCGGATGCGGGCTGTAGTAGAGACGAGACATCACTCCCCTCCTCCTACGATCCTGACGCACTCTGATAGCCCCGGCGAGGGCAGAGATGGAATTTTCCCTGGTCTGACACGTGGTGTCAGACGGGATCAGGCGGGTTCTGCGTTAATCCCGGAGGATTTGGGACCGGTCCTGACATTCAACCCCACTATTCCTGATCATCAAAGTTGTAGTTGTTGCACTTAGAAATGTACCAGAAGCAAATGGTAATGGCATATGAACATGTGATACCTTTCATTCTCGTTTTTGTTAAATGTGTATTTGTTTTCAAGATCTCAAAGCTTTTTATGTTATAGCTTTTATGTTATTGTTACAGGGTGTTGGTACTGGGTCTGATGACTCCAATTGTGAAGAATGTGGATCAGAAAACAATATTAGCAATCCCCTCAGAGGTACTTACAGTATTTGAGTGTTTTAGTTCAACATTTTCTATCTTGCTGTGGATTTTCTCACACTTTAATGCGATGCCCTCTGGTTTCCATCAGATGTTATACTGGATCCTCTTCCTTCCCTTTTTTGCATTTGTACTAGATATTGTTGTGTAGTAATCACATGAACATTCAAGATGATGTTAACCAATAGTTGGTTGCCAAATATCATGTACTCAATTATATTGTCAACTAATACTATATTTTCGTTGAAATTTGATTTTTATAGTTGAAGGATTGTGTGAGACGAAGAGTTATGAAATCAGTCACTGCGAATCCTTATTGCTCCGAAGCAGCTGCAAAGGATGCCATGGAATTAGTTGCTGGTCCCTTGTATAAATTAGGTTGTTGGTCCTTTATATTTGTTCTTTCTTGTGTTGCATAACATTATGTATTGTATTACTTACAACTGAATTCATGTACTTTCATATATATAAAAATAACGTTGGATAAATTTACTTCAAAGATTTTTATTATTTTGAAAGAATTTATATATGTGGTTCAAGTAATTTTTTTTTTATACAAATAGAATTATGGAATATGACAATAGGTTCAAAATTAGCCTTGTCACAAGTAACATAGACAAGAGTTTTTTTTTTTTTTTTTTTTAAGTGTTGTCTAATTGTATTATAGACAACACTTTTTTCATTTTAAACGACAGTTAAAAACGGTTGTCAATGATGTAATCAGACGACACTTCATGCATATAAGGCGTTGTCTATTAAGCCTTTAGACGACAGTTGTTCAAAAAAATTGTCGTCTATTGATGCATCAGATAACGGTTTTTCTTAAAAACCGTCGTCTGAAGGCTTAATAGACAACAGTTTTTCTGGGTTGAGTTTTTTTTTTCCTACCGACGTCTAATGCATCAACAGACGACAGTTAAAAAGTGTCGTATGATATTATTTAAATAGATGACACTCACATATGCAACATTTTTTTTTTTGCAATTAGACGACACTTTTTTGCTGTCACCTAAGGGCAAAAATGACATAGTGAAATAAGGAATATGTAGATTACTTTGGCTTCTAAATTTTTCCATGTTTTAAGTTTTAACTAGTCTTGCAAAGCATGTTACACCCCTTTCTATTCTGGTTGATTTGAGTTTATTTGGATGGACGGTCAAATAAGCGATGAATCTTATCTAGGTAGCACGATACATTAAAGTTGGTGAATATGTAAAAAGAGATGTCTAATACACAAAAAACTTACAAAAAATTATAAAAAACTGATGTTAGTAGTCTATAACGACATCAGTTTAAACAAAAAACTGAAGTCTATAGTATGAAAAATGCATTAATACTTTTATAATATATGAAGTCTTAAGAAAAAATTAACATCAAATTATCATCAAATACTAAAGTTGTAATATTAATATAACATCAGGTTTTATGTTGAGACTGATGCTATTAAATACAAAAGGCATCGATTGTAAAGAAAAGACTGACGTCATTGCCCACATAAGACATTAGAAGTCAACACTTTTAATCTAGTTGGAAGGGTCATAGACATCAGATATTGGTAAAAACCGATGTTGCATGTGGAATACACTTCATTTAAAAACCGAAGTGTATTCTTATAGAAACAGCATCAGTTCCCAATACTTCGGTTCTAACCTCTAATAGACTTCAGTTTTTCACCGAAGTCTATGACCAAAATTTGGCGTAGTGAATGTTTCAGCATCTATAAAATCGCTATCTTTTGTAAATAACTATTATTTGATGTAAATAATCATTATCCATAGCTTTATTACGTTAGTAGTTATTGTTGTTTGTTGATCTATTATATGTGTATGCTTATTATTATTTGATAAATTAAGCTCAAACTTTACCTTTTTAATTGTTTTATCATGCAGTTTAGTGTTTTAATTGAATGCCTTACTTGGTGCAATTACCATTGTTGTTTGTTTAGTTTTGCAAATTTGGTTTCCTCTAATAAATCACATTTAGCGTTTGATTCCCATATATTAAAGTTTCAAGTTTTCATGTTTATATTCAGGATTTAAAATTTATGGGTAAAATCTTGAACAGAAAAGAAAAAGAATTTTGTGGGTTGGGTTGTATATCGGACTCTAGTTGTTAATCATCATATCTTTTACTCTAAATCTACAAAATAATTGTACAAACCCGCAGCATTGTGCGAGCTATCTTGCTAGTTGGATCTAAAGAAGGTATAAAATGGGAAAGACGATCCTTAGTTTTCAAACGGCCCCTAGTAAGAAGTCAAGCAAATTCTTAACCTTGGGAGGGATAGGAATAGAGTCCAATTTTTTTCAGAGTTGTGGTGCGGGAGTAATTATCAAGGTGCGACAAAGATAACAAAGTAGCTTTTAAAGCAACATGGATATTACTTTTAAAAGTTTTATTAATTTAAAAAAAAAATTAAAAATTTTCATTTTTATCAAATATTTTTAGACTATTTTACTTTCAAATAAAATAATTTTTTTTAATTTTTTTTAAAAGTAATACTAAACACGGCGTAAATTTTATAGAAATATAGACTTAACTGAGGATATTAGAGGTCAAAATTTTTTACTTAATTGGAAAAGACGTTGAAGAGTGAAAAATTTCACCCTAATAAGTAGCAATAATACATAGTACATAAATAAGAATATGTTATCAAATATTTCAGTTAACTTTGATATTAATAGGTTGATTTATTGGTTTATTGGTATTTTTATTCATTATGCAGCTAATTTTTTTTACCGGGTCCCTCCTAAATTTCCCTTTAAAAGTCGTAAGAAGCATTCTCCCGCTTTGTCTGATAAAACCTAAACGTCAAAACAATTCCCTAAATATCCTCATTACACCAATTAAGATTCGAGACCTCCTATATAACATGTAGAGAAAAATATTATTAGATTATAGCACAAAGTGTACTCAATATATGATAAATAGATAGTTTTAGATTTAAATGTAGTAAAAAATAAAATAGATATTCAATATATATAATTTTTATTTATAATTAAAAAAACTAGCATTTTGACAGCCGTTCATGTATGTGCCAATTTTCTTTTCTATTTTTTTTTTCAAAAAGTTCTAAAAAAGAACTTTAATTAAATTTAAATGATTTTTTAAAAAAAGAACATGGAAAGAGCAACCACCGGGTCAGTCCATACTCATTTATTTAATCCCCATTTTTTGTATTAATTTTTCTAATTTTTCAACTGACATTCACTTTTTCTATTTTGTCATTATTTATTAATAGTTTTTTTTTAAAAAAATGTTTAGTAAAACAGTATTTTTTTTTTCAGAATATTTTTTTAAAGCTTGATGACACCAAATTCATCATAATTTTATAATAATAGAAATAAAAACTCCCTCACTCATTTTTTAGAAATATTCCTTTTTTTTAATTTTTTTGTACATTTGTTAAAACATATGAAGAAGAAAAAACAAATTATAGTCGGGATGTGGAAAAGAGGGGACTCCCTCACCCTTTCTTTTCAGCTTTATTTTATTTAATTTTCATTTTTTTATAGTTTTTTTAATGTCTATTTCATTGAGAAAAATGGTTTCATTATCTCAAAATTTGTTTGTCACTTAGTATTATAATTTAGTAATATTTTTTTTCCACATAATATATGCGAGATTTCGAATTCAACTTTTACAAAACAATAAAACACAATGTCGATACTTGTAGTATATAATGAAATCTCGCTCCTCATTATCATTATTTAAAATATAAAAAAAAACTTTCTTTTTCTTTTTTGGTCATACTTAACTGATCAGGATGGATCGCATCCAAGTGGGGGCTGCATTCTCTCTAGTAGAGGAGATAAGTCCCCAACCCTTGAGTATTTTTTAAAATGGAAGATTTTTAATTCAATCGGTTATTGAAATTTCTGTATCTTTTAATTAATTTACGGAAGATTTTAATTAGAGGAAATTCGAATGTGGATTTTTAGTTGTTTGCACATTATTGTTACGTTTCATTTCACATATGAGAGAAAGAAAGAAAAAGAGTGCTTGAGTAACAAAAATGGTGGGCAAAGATGTGTTTGTGTGTAAGAAAAGAGGGAGGAAGAAGATAAAGATTGAGCTAGGTATATTTAAAGAAAAAAATAGTAATTTTAACTATTTTAAAAATGACATTAATTAAATAATGTAATGGATAACGTTATATTCATTTCTGATGATATAATTATAATTTGAGATCTGATGTCGTGTTTCTAACGCATCTCCGGAAAAAAAGCCAAGTAAAATTGAAATAATGAAAATGAAAATGAAAATATATCAAAAATGAAAATGAGATGTTTGAAAATGTGGTGTGGATGTTTTAATTAGTTGGGGATGAGCGAAGTGACCCAACGAGTTATTGATAAATGGGGGGGTCCACCATGTTTTAATTCGTTGTGGATGAGTGAAGTGACCCAACGAGATATGGATAAATGGGGTCCACCATTCACAAAATGATATAACACGTATCCGATCGTAAAAGAAGTGGAGTAATGGATGGATCGGTCATATGGGTGAACGACATTTTTTGTTATTTTTTATTAGTAGGGGAATGACATTGAAACAAAGAACAAATACTAACAAAAATCCTCTAAAGTTGACGTACACTCTCTCTTTTTTTTTTTTTTTTTTTTTTATAAATAAGCAAGTTGACGTACACTTGAGACTTAAGAGGGGGGCCATCATTTATTAGGGGGATGGCCGGTGGTCCTCAGGAGAGAGAGAGTCTTGTGCCACGCCTCTATGCTTCCATCCAATGACATAACGCCACATTTCACTGATTCTTTTGCTTCTTCTTCGATCGGCTTCTCTCCTCGTGGCAGGAGCCGAATGGGAATTTGAAATTTGAATGGCAGTTGACCTACCCAAGATTTTGTTTCTTTTACATATTTGATAAATTCAACCCATGGAGAGTGGATAATTTATACCTCAATCAAAACAACCTACTTACTTATTCAATACTGCATGTTGTTATCCGCGAAAGTAATAAATTAGGGAAAATCAACCTATTTAAAAAGTCCAATTTTAATATTCCTATGAAGCGGAACTAAGTTGAATGTATTAATCTTCTTTATAAAACGAATGGAGGGAATAAGAATTAGACAAATAGAATTAGATATTAAGAATCAGTTATTGGATTGCTATATCAATCTACTAGCCAACTAACCAAATTTAATAAGAAGAAAACATACACTAAGAGGGATATAAAGTCAAAATCTCACTAGAAAAAAAAAAAGAGACACCATTAGATTGGGAGATGTGACATACCCCGACCTGAAAAGTCCATTTAAGATACATGCATGTTAACCGACATCTGAACGATGACGTCTAGATGACGAAAACTACTTTATTCAAAACGTTGCATTTTAGGGGTGGTCGAGTAAAATCTAACAAGTGAAAATCGATCACATTTCACCCAATCGTCATGTGCATAGGAAGATCAAATTCGATTATGGTATCACCAGTTGGGTCATGTTTCTTTTTTATATTTAGAGCACTTGTTTCCTGTTTTATTTTCAACATGCAAACCTTTTGATTTTCAGTGTCATGTTTGCATTTTGGTAACTAGTCGCCGTGGTACTTATCATGATAGCTCAAATAAAAGATTTATTCCATTTGCCATGGTACATTTGGATTTTTAGGGTCCTACTCTTATTGCCATTACTCCAGGATTATGTTGATTTGTGATTTTTGTTGATGATTGCACCCACATGACTTGATTATATTTAATGAGAAATAAAAGTGAGGTGGCTAATTGTTTTTTCGTACCTTTTATAAAATGATTCAAATCCAATTCTCTGCTAAATTGAAAGTTCTACGTTCTGATAATGGTCGAGAATTGTTTTATCAGACATTGCAGGGTTATTTCAAGGATCATGGCTATGCACCACAACAAAATAACGTGGTTGAACGAAAGAATAAACAGAGTTTGGAAGAAGATGTTACTGCTGTTGTTTATATTCTTAACTGTGTTCCTACTAGTGTGTTGAAATTTCAAATGCCATTGGATAAGCTATCATCTTATGCTACCTTTCCATCCCATTTTAAGCTTCCTCCACAGGCTTTTGGTTGTGTTGCTTTTGTGCATCTAGCTGAACATCAATGTACTAAGTTTGACCTTTAAACTTTCAAGTGTATATTTGTTGGCTATCATCCATATCATAAGGGTTACAGGTGTTATCATCCTTTTTTCCATAAATTTTATGTTACCATGGATGTCAGTTCTACGTTCTTCAGTTGTTGTAACACTAGTTATCGTTTCTATAAAAGAAAATTCTAATACCATATCCCTGAATGTTCCTCTCTCTACTTCATCAACAATACCTATTACCAACTCTCCTCATGCAAACATTCTTAAGGTAAGTATACTCTGTGATGAATACTAATAATAATTGTGAATGTGTTGAGACTTACATGTATCAGTTTGCACTAAGGAGTAATCAAGGAGTCTCACCCGATAGATATACACTAGGCATTATGAAAAGGTGAAATACCTTATTGCCCATTATGCATCCACTCATTGATGGTTAGAAGCTTGTCAGGAATTTGTTAATCATATATCTGGAATGATTGTTCCTACTAAAATACAAGAGGCACTGTCTGATTCAAAATGGGCTAATGCAATGACCGAGGCGATGACAACACTTGAATGTAATCAAACATGAGATTCAACATCTTTGCAAGAGGGGAAGAAGCCTATTGGATGCAGATGGGTGTATACAATTAAGCATAAGCCATATGGTTCCATTAAGTAGTACAAAACTCAACTTGTTGCTAGAGGTTGAACTCAGACTTATGGAATTGATTATCATGAGACTTTTATTCCTATGGCGAAATTCAATTCTATTCAAGTTATGTTATCCTTAGCTGCAAATTTTGATTGGCCCTTACTGTAAGGACCCGTCTCGAATTTGAGGATTAATGAAGGATTAATGAAGGACTATCGAGAAGTAATTAAGGACTAATCGAGGATAAGCGGACAATTTGGGTAAAATGACGATTTTGCCCCTAAACGAGGGTAAAAAGTCAACTTTTGACCTAGGAGGTCTAATGCACGAGAACCGAGGAATGTTAAGTAGATCGAGACGATATGAGTACGTAGATCGTACGGGTCACAGAAGATTTTGAAAACTATTCACGATTATACAAGATAAAAATGGTTTGTTTTTAGTGGGACCCAAATATCTGATTTTGGACCATAGGATGAGTGACACTTGCCACCCACCCTATGACCCATTTCCATACATACATGCACATCACCATCATCATTCATTCATCTTCATTTTCTTCATTTTCATCTTCTTCCTTAACCAAAACCGTACCCACCCCACCACCAATATCTTCATCCTTTCTTGAGGCCATAGAGAGACAGAGAAGATGAGAGAGAGGCTGGGAGACAGCCAAGGACGGAAGAACCACCATGGGGATGGGCAGAACCGCCATGGGGATGGCCAGAAACTGCGAAAAATGAAGGTAAACCGTGGGCTTTGATTTAGGATTTTTCTTTTTGGACTTTTGGATCGATTCTAAGCCCACAATCATGTTCTTTGAGCTCATACAAGCTTGTAGGTATAAGAATGGAAGGTTTTGGATGGGATTGGCCAAAATAGCGATTCGAAGTTTTTCCGAAACTTTGGGAGGCCAAATCTTCAAAACCACCTACTTTCTTCAATTTCTGGGTTCATATTTGGATTCCTGGGCTCGAGCAGCATGATTTCCGGATATAGATAGTAGGATTTGGTTGAGAAATGAGAGAGTTGTGAATGTTTCAAAAACTGGACAAAAATGGAGTTTTCCAGCCGTTAGCGATGACGGCGTATGACAACGCCAATCGTCTTCTCTGACGAGCCGTTGATCGTTAACTGGCTAACGTCAGTGTTGATTTTGCTGATGTCAGACCGTTGACCAGCTGACGTCAGCGTTGACTTTCTAACGTCAGCGTTGACTTTGTTGATGTCAGCGTTGACTTTGTTGACGTCAGCGTTGACTTTGACATTGACCATAATGACATCAGCTGTAACGACCCGTCTCAAATTTTTAAGATTAATTAAGAATTAATTTTGGATTGGCTAGGCTAATCGGGGATTAGTTGAGGACCATCGGACGTTCAGGGAAAAATTACGATTTTGCCCCTAAACGAGCGTAAAAAGTAGACTTTTGAATCGGGAGGTCTAATGCACGAGGACCGAAGATTGTTACGTAGATCGAGTCTATACGAGTCCATAGACAAGTGACACGTCAAAATCGGACATTCGACTAGAAAGATACGGGTCACGGATGGTTCGGGGAATTATTGCATGTTCTACGACACGAGCGACATTTGTCCTGTTGTGGGCCCCAGATATTTGTTTCCAACCCAATGGATGAGTGACACTAGAGTGACAAGTGTCACTCAACCATTGCTCACTCCTCTCACATACATGCATCTGCATCCTCCCATTTCATTCGATCTAAAATCGAAACCCCTTCCCCATTTCAATACATCCTTATCTTATCACCTTCTTGAGACCTTGGATGGACAGAGGAAGAGAGAGTGAGACCAGATGACAAGACCCATCCCAATCCCCCCGGGATTAACGTGGGATGTACCATGCTCCCGTCTGACACGGAGTGTCAGACAAGGGATAATACATACCTCAGTCCATACAGAGCTCCCAGAGCGCGCCAGAAATGGTGAAGGAGTGCGATGTCTCAGTCTCTACTACAGCCCGCATCCCTGATCAACTTGAAGGACATTAAAATCATTAAGAACTGTGAATGGACGAAAATCAATAGTTTCATAAAACACATTCATAAAAAGAAATTTATACCCTTAATTAAAAGTATGCATGCATCGAAAACCAATGATCAAAACAATCAAAACATTTACTTAAATAAACCATTAGGGCCTTAGCCAAAAAATCGTAAATCCAAAACCAAGTGGGACACCGCCCAAATCCATAGACACAAATCCGACCGAAAAACCACTTCATAGATCCAATAATCCATATTTACCACATAACCATCTTCGGCATCCCAGATGCCTAGCGTCTCAGACGTCATATCTCACAGTAATAAGCAACGCGTGCTACTCGGGGTCTCTCCAAGTTAATATCTCTGACATCCCAGATGTCTGATGTCAGGATGCGTCCCAAATCCCCCGAGATTAACGTGGGACGTGCCTGATCCAGTCTGACACGAAGTGTCAGACTAGGGAAAATTCCGTCTCTAGCCCTCACTAGAGCTTCTAGAATACGCCATGATCGTAGGATGAGGAGTGTGATGTCTCGTCTCTGCTACAGCCCGCATCCACTATCAACCTAAAGGGCATTAAAACATTAAAAGTCGTGAGTGGACAAAATAATATTTTAATAAAACATTTTCACATAAGACATTTATGCGCTTCACTAAAAGCATATGCATGAATTCAAAAACCATTTATCAACATGTACATGAAACTATTTGAAAATATTCTAAAAACCTTTCAAGGGTTCATGCCCGGTCCCCATAAACCGTCATGAACCATAAATCCATTTATGGGTCATCGACCTGAAATAAAAAGAAAATCGTAAACCAATACATGGGAACTCGGCCCAAATCAACATATGTGGGATTCTGCCCAAATCCATTCTCAGTGAAATACCAAAACATCGAATACGGGGTCTCCATCCCAAACCATTTCCAAAATATCAAATACGGGGTCTCCGTTCCAAATCACTTTCTAAAACATGGAACACAGGGTCTCTACCCCCAAATCACTTTCTGTAAGAACCACATACGTACTTATACATATAACCCATCCGAGGAACTTCTAAGAAGATGCCAAGTCGGGGCACACAGCCCCTAGGGAACACATCCCCGATATATGTCACGATATCATCTCTATACTAGTGTGCACACCTCTCGGGGTCTCACTCCGAGTCTTATCCCAAGAATTCTCCATCTGGGAGGCTCAATCTCTGGATCTAGCCTGAGCTCTCTCTCTGGATCTAGTCCGATCATCTCTCTGGAATCTGGTCTGGGACCACATCATAACTTCTACTCCTGGAACGGGATCCCTATGTGGATACCCATTCTGGTCTGTGGATCGTGACTCTCCAGGTCGATGTTTGGAGGAGACCATATAAATCATATGGAGGGTTTCATACATTGTCAAACATTTTTTTTCTTTCTCAAATATCTTTCAACTGGGTCTCATACTAGATTCATCTCAATAGGATTCCTCGAATCCGATTCAAATCAATTTCACAGACCTCGGCCTAAATCCACAGTTCAATAAGGTCTCATGCCCGAATTCTCATTTCATAAATCAAACTGGGACTCAAGTCCGATTTCACAATCAACTGGGCCTCTAGCCCGATATCACGACTAACTAGGCCTCAAGCCCGAAACCATAAAGCAACAGGGCCTCAAGCCCGATTTCACAACCAATAGGGCCTCAAGCCCTATACTACAGTTAACAGGGCCTCAAGCGGGATATTATAACAAACTGGGCCTCAAGCCCGAACTCGTAAACCAACGGGACCCTCGATCCGATCGTATAACTCAAATGGACCCTCGATCTAATTCCTCGTCAAATCAAATGGACTCCAAGTCCGAGAGTTTGTAAATCAAATGGGTCTCGTGCCCAATTTCATATTTCCAAATCCAAAATTCATTCATTAAATCATCATTGAAAACGCAGTACGCAAAGGTACGACATAAAGCCGAAAACCTCAAAAAACGTGCAAATATGTTGATCCTATGCTACCACAATCAAATGCACTAATGGCATCACAAAACATATATTAAAACACTTATAAAATATTTATGCACGCATCAAGTTCGAAAGAAAGGTTCACTCACAGACCGTCCGAAGCCGCACCTGGATTCGCTTGCCATAAGCCTCACCCGGGCAATCGTCGCCTTCGGGATTCCCGAACCTGTCCAAATTAATTTAGAGGGTTACTAATTACTTAGATAACCCCTCACTAAAGCCCCGTAATTTTTTAGAATTTCTAACTATTTTTAAACGCGAACCTAAACCTTCGGACAACACGAATTATATCGAAACGATGTCCGATTGACACGAAACTAGTCCCAAAATGTTCGTTACATCAAATAGATGAAATTACATGTTGGAACCTTCCCCAAAGGGTCTTAGCCCGATTTTGTAAACCAACTGTGAACCACCAGTGCCACAATCATCATCATAGAAATCACGTATGTAAAACATATAAAATAATTATGCATGCATTACAGTTTAGAAAACGAAGTCCACTCACAGATTGTCCTACGCTGCTACCTCGATACGCGTGCCATAAGCCTCCTCGGGCTAAATCACCATCTTCAGAACTTCCAAATCTGCCCAAATCACACTTGAAGGTCACTAATCATCTATTTAAGTCCATAAGATAAAACCTCAAAACTCCCTGAAAAGTCAACGTGTTCCGGACACGATTCTCGAGGTGAAAACCTCGATTTGACTAACCTAACGATCTCCGATCGACCTGAATCCACCACCATTGAATCCGGATCATCGAAACCTTTAAAATGACACTAGGCCCACCTCGAAATTCGAGCCCACGTGCCCCACTCACGTAGTCAACGCAAAAGTCAACTTTATAAAATGTCAATGGTTAAAGTCAGCGAGTCAACTCGCCGGCGACCAAGTCAACGTGCCGGCGGCTCGCCGGAACTTCTTTCTGGAAAACTCCATTGATGCCCCAAACTTCAAACTTCGATATCTAACTCGTTTCTCAACCAAATTCGATGTTCTACCTATTTAAATCCATCTACTCAAGCCAAGGATTCTCAACCAAATCCGTCCCAAATTGCATCTACAAGCTCGTGAGAGCTCAAGAAACATCATCCTAAGCTTAGAATCGATCAACAACCATCAAAATCAAAAACCCAAATTTGAATCCCACGGTTTACCTTGCGAAATTCCGACCACCGTGCACGACGGTCCTTTCCATGGCTACCATATGGTTCGTCTTAACATCCTCTCCAACTTTCATTCACGGATCACAAGCAATGGATGATGATTGAGAGGAGGTTGGGGTGCACGGTTGTGATGGAGGAAAATGATGAAGATGAGTGCACGGGAGGGAGAGAGAGAAAATGAGTGAAAAAAAAATAAAAAAATAAAAATAAAAATCTCCCAATAAACATAGATCCCTTTTTGAAGGAAAGTGACCAATGGGATGAGTGACACTTGTCACTCATCCAAGGGCCCCACATTAATTAATAAACCAATCACATTTAAATATTAATTAATTCAAATTCCGAGACGTTAATTAAATCGATTTCGATCCCATGAACATAACTTCCCGTTCGTTATCCGATTTCGACGTGCCGCCTATCTACGGACTCGTGACGTCCCGATCTACGTCACGGTCATCGGTCCTCGCATGTTTGACTCTTTGAGTCAAAAGTCAACATTTTGCCCAATTCTAGGGTTAAAAGGGTCATTTTACACCGTCCATCCGATTTCTCTCAACTAATCCCCAATTAGTCGTACTAAATCCATAATTAATTAATATTTAATCCCAATATTTAGGACGGGTCCTTACAAACTTTCCCCCTTAACAATTTTCATCCTCGAAATTCCAACTATTCCGATTCCACATCTACCTCGTGGAAAGCAAGTTCGGCCCCACATCTGGTGTATGCGTGTACACCCACTAACCAGAACAATACTTGTATGCACCCAGACGTTCCACTCATACTCAGGTCGCATCGTCTACACTCGACCACGTCGAGTGACATTGATCACACGTTCCGAGTTGATACTACCCGACAATTCTACCATTATGCTGAAAAATTTGTCCGACACATTCAACTTGACGGTTCTTCTCAATCACCAATCCACCCTAACATCTGCTCCCACTAGGAGTCACCAAATCTCACTCATCAATCCACGCTGACATATCCAGCAAAACTGTCACCATTTTTTAGTTGCAAATCAATCCGACATCTCTCCCACACCGAGAGTTATCAACTCTCACAATTTCCCTGTATTTCCTGAATTTTACCATGTCAACATCACACATCCCATAACGTCGAACTCAGCCGGCACTCACGGCTCTACGGTCATAGTTCGAATCACCAACACAATTTTGACTCACTATAGAGTGGCACCAAGGTATCTCGTACCAAAATTTTCTCATAAATCTATGCTGCCGTTAATGAGAGTCACATGGCAGTCGATCCACGCAAAGCAACCCGTGGTTACACTAACCACCAACTCATTTCACTTGTGTCAACACAATCCATGTCTCACTTACCTGGGAACTTGTAGTAAAGATTTATTACCTTTAATTTCACTATACATTAAAATAAGCTCGATAGGATCCCCATGACGGTAACATGAAACTCACTCGATCAATGTGCAACTGGACCCCATCGAATACCTGCTCAGCAGTGATAACACCTTCCAATAGAGTTCCACTAGCCATTCACGGCTCTGATTAACTGCTCATACAATCACTGAACCCGTCAAATCACTCTGCCCAACGCATTGTATTCAATGTCCAGTTCACGTCCTCAACAAATCCAATGAGATCAGAACTAAGCCGACAACCAACACACTCAACCACACACCACTAGTACATCCTATGTACCATCACCAGGCACCACTCGGCCTATCCAGTTTCGATCCTCACACAACGTACAGGGTACATACATCCATCCTCCAATCAGTCCACTACATGGTTCGTAGTCAATCACGATTTAATATTAGGGTCCATCTGTCCAATCCCGTACGAGATAAATCGATTACTCCAACTCATCATCCATTCTGAGTCCCATGGTCACCCGACCAACATCACATCGTCTACTTCCAAACACGTAATCCAACACGTACCAATCTAACTCACACCTACCAAGGCGTACCCATTCATGCCAATTGAACATGCAATCTCACCCACGTCTACTGAGGCGCACTAACACCGAACCTATCGGTTACCTGTTCAAACGATTATCGTGCCACATTCGATTGACTTCAAAAGGAAGCCAATTCCAACACTCACACACCTAAGGCTGACCAAATCCGACCCCGTCGGGACACCGCTGGTTCGATTAACACACCATACGGGATTAAGCTTGAAAAGAAGTTTAATCCCAACATTCTCATATCCAAATATTCACGATAGGGCAATAGACTTTCTACCTAACCTGATCAACAAGATCATGATCCAGATCCACCACCACGTCACCTAACCAGTAACATCACGATCCTAGATCGTCATAATGCCCAATGTCCACAACATCACAATCCTGATCCACCTAGGATCCATCTGAAATATGATCGTAGGGTCTTACACCCTCTTTGGATCCTTCGTCAGTCACATCACTCCTCAACTATTTTCACATCTAATCACTCAGTCAAAATGAAACACTTCTAAACTGTGGGTCCTCTCCAATTACTTCACATCGATCCTTGTCATTCCACCTAGGAAAATCAAGGATGATCCAAGACGATGACATCAAAATTCATCCTATGTGAGTGCAAACACAGATTCACTGCACCCACCACACCATGTAACCCAACATCGTCTGCTCCTAAGCAGAAAATGAGAAATCTCATTCACCTAACCTCGAAATACCCAACTCCTCGTAATGACCCCGGAATACAACACGGGCCAACCAACCAATACACGCTCAACATACTGGTGATAACAACCATTATCTACCATGGGTAGAAAATAAGAAGTCACCCACAATGACTTCAGAATATCGATCACCAATGCTGAATCAAGCACTCCTCTCGTGGCCTCAATCATAACTTCCCTTGATTCTGAAGTTCCAACCATGTTGGAAAATAGATATACTTCCAACAAGATGTCAAGTCCAACCACTGGACTTCCAAAATCCTCAACTCACTTGGACATCCACGTGTCCTCAACCAATCTATTACTCAGACCTCCTGTCCATTCATAACCGTTTATGCACATCCGAAAGGATGTAATTCGTTACTATCTCGTTCTCACATCTCAACCTTTACAGGCTCAACTCTCGGGTCTTCATGTTATTCACAATCACAAAATCTCACATCTACACCACCATTGGTTCTCTTCGGCTTCTTCCAATTTCAATAATTTCCTTGTACTTCCTCGGGATACTAGAAACACACAACCACGCAAGTTTCGGAGTTGACGACAACTCCCCGAATCCACTAATTTCCATGACGTCCCTTGCGTCATACAAAACTTTTCATGTCGCAATCATACTCTTCATCCATTCATCACTTAGTCATCTCATAACTGTTGGGACTTATCCCAACACATCACAACCCCTGCTGGATCTCGTCCAGGCCAACTCATCCACTACCAAACCTTAGATACCGAACATATGTCCATCACGACAGAGTCACATCCCAATCCGTGGCTCATCGCCATCACAACCATAGGCATACAATGTACGAATCAGACAACCCTAAGTCGTTACTCATACCGAGTAACAACCCCGTACCTCCATTCAGGTTAAAGGAACTCTGCCTCCTTTGAACCCCACAACCCTGGGTACAGTCACCCTGACAACTCACCGCAAGATATTGAACGTTCCCTGAATGTCCCCCAATTCTCAACTACCACAACTACACCAATCACCCTCGATAGCCAGCCATCTCCCATGGTTTCCGACCAACAGTCCTCGTTATCGAGATCCACATCCACATATCACACTATTATCCGGTCCAACTCGAAATTACATACATTATCTCATAACCGTACTCGTGGATCGAATCCCATCATTTCACTTCATGTCGGGCCAACCAATCTCCATAGTTCTGACTTAACTCACTAGAGTCAACCGCCTGGTTACCCACGACCTCAACTATCCCCTGCGGCACAAATTTCAGTCCATCAGTCATAATCTGGGGTCCGACCTGACAATCTACCTCTACTTCGGAAGGTCTTCCAATCCACTACAACTACAGACTCACAACTCTAATTCATCAATCACAACTAAGGTTCACCTTTCCAGTCCATCCAACATAACTTAGGGTTCCATAATCACACCCTAGGGTTCTTCTGAACCCAACTGCCCACTATAGTATAATCCACAATCTTACCGACCTTGCGGTCCTGACATCATATGGACGTTAAATCGAATCCTACCATCAATGCAACTGGGGTTCCACCACTAAGGTCATCTGCTAACTCCGATGTACTAAAATTCCCCACACCAGCAATCACAACTAGGGTTCACATTCTCATACCATCACTCAACTGAGGTTCACATTTCCAGATAACCACTCAAATGGGGTTCCCCGAACCCAGCTGCTCCCAGCAGCACCACAATTTAACATCACATGACCGAACCAACTGTCCCACATTACTAGTTTGTCACATACAACCCCACTTGGGTCGAATCAATACTAACGCACGGCGTATTAGGCCAATCACACTCTATCCACAAATCAATCCCCAAAAACTATCAAACCGGCATCCTACCATCAGGTTGAAGACGAGCTGACCACGTAGAGACATCACATCCTCGACCTGCGCGTACCATAAGAACTACACAGTTTGCTCGAATAGCGACAACCTCGCTCTGATACCGCTTGACACGACCAATCCCAATCCCCCTGGGATTAACATGGGATGTGACATGCTCCCGTCTGACACGGAGTGTCAGACAGGGGATAATACATACCTAAGTTCATACGGGGCTCCCAGAGCGAGCCAGGAATGGTGGAGGAGAGCGATGTCTCGGTCTCTACTACATCCTGCATCCATGATCAACCTAAAGGGCATTAAAACCATTAAGAACTATGAGTGGACGAAAATCAATAGTTTCATAAAGCACATTCATAAAAAGATATTTATACCCTTCATTAAAAGTATGCATGCATCGAAAACCAGTGATCAAAATAATCAAAACATTTACTTAAATAAACCATTAGGGACTTAGCTCAAAAATCATAAATCCAAAACCAAATGGGCCACCGACCAAATCCATAGACACAAATCCGACCGAAAAACCACTTCATAGATCCAATAATCCATATTTACCACATAACCATCTTCGGCATCCCAGATGCCTAGCGTCCCAGACATTTGACATCCCATATGTCATATCCCACGGTAATAAGCAACGCGTACTACCCGGGTTCTCTCCGGGTCAATATCTCTGACATTGCAGATGTCTGGCGTCCTAGACGTCTAATCATACCAATCTTTCTCCTGAGTCATTATACGGTCCGGTAGCTCCGTATAATGACTCCTCGCATGTAATGCACCGTGACTTCCCCAGTGTCCCAGACACCTGGAGGAGACCATCACATATCCTCGTACCAAGATGGTATATGGAAAACAGTTTTACAAAGCCATTTCAAAATATCTCAATGGACCCTGCCCGAAATCCCATAAAACATCACAAATCCATTTAGGGACCCCGACCCAAAATCACGGTTATGAAACATAGGGTCCCAGACCCGAAATCAGATTTATAAAACTCAACTGGGCCTCATGCCCGATTTTGTAAGCCATTGGGCCCCATGCCCGATCACATAACTCAAAAGGGACTCAGCCCGATTTCGTAAACCAACAGGGCCCCTGGCCCGATCACATAACTCAAAAGGGTCTCAGCCCGATTTCGTAAACCAACTAGGCCCCTGGCCCGATCACATAACTCAAAAGGGTCTTAGCCCGATTTCGTAAACCAACTGGGCCCCTAGCCCGATCACATAATTCAAATGGGTCTCATGCCCAAGTTCATCTTTCCAAAACCAAAACCACGCCATAGAACCACTATTAAACTCACAATCACATAGCAATAGTATAAACTCGTAACCTCGAAATACGTGTAAATATGAATTTATCTCAAAATACGTGCAATTATGTGAACCACCAGTGCCACAATCATCATCATAGAAATCACGTATGTCAAACATATAAAACAATTATGTATGCATCACAGTTTAGAAAACGAAGTCCACTTACAGACCGTCCTACGCTGCCACCACGATACGCGTGTCATAAGCCTTCTCGAGCTAAATCACCATCTCCGGAACTTCCAGACCAGCCCAAATCACAACCAAAGGTTACTAATCATCTATTTAAGTCCATAGGATTAAACCACAAAACTCCCAAAAAAGTTAACGTGTCCTGGACACGACTTCTGAGGTGAAAACCCTCGATTTGACCAAACTAACGATCTCCGATCGACCCGAAACCACCACCATTAGATTCGGATCGTTGAAACCTTTAAAATGACACAAGGCCACCTCGAAATTCCAGCCCACGCACCCCCACACACGTAGTCAACGAAAATTCAACTAGTCAAAGTCAATGGGTCAAAGTCAATAGGTCAAAGTCAATGGGTCAAAGTCAGCGAGTCAACTCGCCAGTGACCGAGTCAACTCTCCGACGACTCGCCGAAATTTCTCGCCGGAAAACTCCATTGATGCCCCAAACTTAAAACTTTGATATCTCACTCGTTTCTCAACCAAATTCGACGTTCTACCTATGTAAATCCATCTACTCGAGCCAAGGATTCCAAAAAGCCCAAAAATTGCAGAAAGTACCTGGATTTAAAGTTATGGCCATTCAAAGTTTCGGCCAAAATTCTGGTCATCATTTAGGACACCTCCGACTTCCAAATCCGTCCCAAATTGCGCCTACAAGCTCGTGAGAGCTCAAGGAACGTAATCCTAAGCTTAGAATCAATCAACAACCATCAAAATCAAAAACCCAAATTTGAATCCCATGGTTTACCTTTCGAAATTTCGGCCACTGTGAACGATGTTCCTTGCCGTGGCTACCATAGGGTTCGTCTCAACATCCTCTCCAACTTTCATTCACGGATCACAAGCAATGGATGATGATTGAGAGGAGGTTGGGGTGCATGGTTGTGATGGAGGAAAATGATGAAGATGAGTGCATGGGAGGGAGAGAGAGAAAATGAATGAAAAAGAATAAAAATATTAAAATAAAAATCTCCCAATAATCATAGATCCCTTTTTGACGGAAAGTGACCAATGGGATGAGTGACACTTGTCACTCATCCAAGGGCCCCACATTAATTAATTAACCAATCAATTTAATTATTAATCAATTTAATTATTAATTAATTCAAATTCCGAGACGTTAATTAAATCGATTTCGATCCCGTGAAGATAACTTCCCCGTTCGACGTCCGATTTCGACGTGCCTCCCTCCTGTCAACAGACTCGTGACGTCCCGATCTACGTCACGGTCATCGGTCCTCGCATGTTTGACTCTCTGAGTCAAAAGTTAACATTTTGCCCAATTAGTCATACTAATCCATAATTAATTAATATTTAATCCCTATATTTGGGACGGGTCGTTACAACCTTTCCACCTTAACAAATTTCGTCCTCGAAATTCCAACTATTCTGATTCCACATCCACCTCGTGGAAAGCAAGTTCGGCCCCACATCAGGTGTACGCGTGTACACCCCCTAACCAAAACAATACTTGTCTGCACCCAGACATTCCACTAATACTCACGTCGCATCGTCTACACTCGACCACGCCGAGTGACATTGATCACACGTTCCGAGTTGATACTACCCGACAATTCTACCATTACGCTGACACATTTGGCCGACACATTCAACTTAACGGTTCTTCTCAATCACCAATCCAACCTATATTTTTGGAGGAAAATATGTTAATGCACGTAGTTTGAGATTTCTATTTTATATGATGTTCGGGCTTCTACCGAGTGTACTACGTGTTTGTGTTTTATGCGATTCCAAAGGTTTCACAGAGAGGCGTGAAATTGAAGAACTGATTTACGATTTTAGAGGATTTCACGGAGATGTGTGAAATCGAGATTCAGGCATGTGTCCCGGTTGAAAGATGATTTGAAAGTGTTTTAGAAATGAGAACTAATTTTCAGCTTTGGAAATATCTTTCGGGCGTATGACCCAGTTGATTTGAGGTTTGACTTAGAGTATAGTCAAATGTGAGATAAACTGGGCTGTGACCTAGTTATGAGTTTTATGAAAGGTATTTCGGGCATGAGATCCTGTTGTGTATTTGATAGGATTAGAGAAATCCTAGGATGTGAACTGTCGTATGACACTGGTTTTCGGGCTGTGACCCATTTGGTGATGTTTCGTGGTTTGAGGCCCTATTGATGATGGCATTCGGGTGAGTCCCACATGATATGACCCTCGCCTCCGGACTGCAGATGTGTTCCTTCCGTAGAGGTCACGATGCACTGCCGGTTGTCGAGCAGCCGTGGGAAGCAACGACCGAGGGAGGCTCGACTCAAGAGTATTGATGGTATCCTCTGAGATCGATTGGTGATATGTTCGCGATGGTCTAGAGACGGTCACCGCGAGTGATGTGTTCACAGCGAAATGCTAGGATTGTGAGCGGTCCTGAGCTATATGCACATGTGCTAGGATGAGAATCGTGACTTACATTGGGATGAGTTCCCATGGGATGTGTTCCCACGTGTTCTATGATTTAGGCCGAGGTTCTGTATGAACTTTTTATAATCTGGTTTTGGGCTGAGACCCTACTGAGGTAATCGCTTCGATTGAGAAGCATTTGTCACTGTGTTTTGATTTGGGAAGCAATATGTCTTGTTAGCGAGAAAGCATTTGAAATAACTGTTTTACAATGCATGCATGCTTTTACGTGAAGGTTATAAATGTATTTTCGATATAAATGATTTTGATAAACTATTTTTTTGTCCACTCATAGATTTTATGGTTTTAATACCCTTCAGGTTGATCGCGGATGCGGTCTGTAGCAGAGATCGAGACATCACATGCCACCGCCGATCCTGGCGTACTATAATGGACCCCGAGCGTGTGACGAGTTTATCCTTGGTCTGACACTCGGTGTTTGACGAGAGCAGGCACATCCCACGATAATCTAGGGGGATTGGGACGGGTCATGTCATCAGCGTTGACTTTGTTGACGTCTGCGTTGATTGTTGACCTTTTGGGTTGACCAAAATTTGACCCACTTATGGTCACGAATTTTAAGGTCAACCTGATCTTGCTCAATAGGTTTCGACGATATGAATCCAATGGTGGCGATTTCAGTTTGATCGGAGTTCGTTTGATAGGTCAAATTGAGGTTTTTCTCCTCGGGAAACATGTTCGGGACACGTTGACCATTTTGGGATGTGTGAAGGTTTATGATTTGGACTTGTATCGATGGTTAGTGACCTTTGAGTTTGATTTGGACAGGTCCGGACATCTCAGAGAGTATGGATTAGCCCTGGAGTAGCTTACAACGCGGGATTCAGAGCGCACAACACAGACGGTCTGTGAGTAGAGGTTTGCGTTATAAATATGATGCATGCATAACTGTTTTATATGTTTTTGAACATGATTTGAGATGCATAGATTGCATATGATTTAATGATTTTTTTTGGAATTTTCGTCGAAAATGCGTTATTGCACGAGATTTCTATTTTATACAGTATTTGGGCTTGTGCCAAGTAATCTATATGCATATGTTTCATGTGATTTTGACGGTTTCACAGAGAGGCGTGAAACCAAGGATTGAGTATCGATTTTGAAGGATTTCACGTGGATGCGTGAAATCGATATTCGGGCATGAGTCCAAGTTGATTTAGACTTTGACTCGGATGATAGTCAAAGGTGGTTTTGAACGATGAAAAGGTTTTTGGAAATAGGAATATCTTTCGAGCGTATAATCCAGTTGATTTAAGATTTAACTTAGAGTATAGTCAAACGTGTGATATATCGAGCTGTGACCCAGTTATGAGATTTATGAAAGATATTTCGAGAATGAGACCTAGTTGTGGATTTGATAGGTTTCAAAGAATCTTGGGTTCATGAAGTTGATAGATCAGAATTTGTGCATGTTATCCATGATTTAATACCATTTTACATATGTTTTGTTAATATTTCGTTCTATGAAATTGGAGAAAATAATATATTTTGTGAGAAATGTGTAGGTCAAATAGAGCTTGGAATTATGAGATTTTGAGCTAAAGAATCACCTAAATCGAAGTTGAAACGAAGAAGTTATGAAGGAAAGAAGATTGCGTAGGAAGACTCTGCATCTTTAATTCCGGATTTCCTCCTTTTTTAGGTTAATTTCAAGTTCCTTCCACATTTATTCTCCATATTGTATAGGGATTTTAGTCATATTTCCTTTTGTATTCTTATTTTTTAATTCTTTTACTTGTAGGAAAGGTTTTAATTAGATTTCCTAATTATTTAGGAAGCCTTTTCCTTATAGAATTGAATTTAAAACTTCTATTTTTAAGAGGATTACTTATTCTCTTATAAATAGGGTCATTAGGGTTCATTGTAGGGGGGCCGAATTTACCTTCCTAGGTCCCAAAGAGTGTTTATGCTTTTGGATTCAAGCTTGTGCTAGCCGTATTTTATATACATAGTCATTAGGGTCATACTCAATTTATATACATAGTCTAGCCGTATTTTATTATTTTTATGCTTTTGGATTCAAGCTTGTGCTAAGGAGGACGTGAGGCTTGGGAGAAGAAGAGTGTTTGAGCCTATTTTCCTACTCCTTGCTATTCTTTAGTATTTGTGTTTATTTATTCTTTTACCATTTTATGTTTCTTATGCATTTAATTATGTTATTCGTTTATTCAATAATGTTTGAGTAGTGTAATTAAGGCTAGGGTTACTTGAAGCCCTAGCCCTGTTAGTTCGTGTTTGATTTCTGGCTCTTGATTATGATTTTTATGTATGCCTGGATTTGTTGGATTTCTGCGCTTCATGAACTCAATTTATGCTTATAAGCTTAGCTACCTTATTTGTGTATAATTGTCGATGTAATTGCTTGACGGATCACCTCGATGTTTGTGTTCACCCTGCAATTTATGGCATCACGTTTAAGAGGGGGAATCTTATTCGTAATCTAAACTCATCACTTCCTAGGTCTGCACATCACTTTTCTAGGGATAGTGTAGTGTCATTAAATCTTCTTTATGTTTCATGCATTATTACGCGCCATCGGTAATAGTTGTTTAAGGGCGGGCACATCACGCTTAAACATACAATCTAAGAGAAGATAATATGTGTGGGGTGAACCTTAGCCGGACCCCTGCACGGGCACTTAATTCAGATACATGCATAGTAATCTAATCAAGGAAATCTAACTGAACTATAACTGGTAAGTTGGATAGAAACCCTACCTCGACTTAGTTAGTTAATTTTATTTACCCCCCCCCCCCCCCTCCCCCCCAATATTTGCATTTTAATTACTCCACTTAAGACAATTGAGTTAAACGGAATTGGATATTGTTGAGCAAGTCTTCGTGGGATCGACCTTTGCTTTCATCTATACTACCTATACCTCTTGTGCGCTTGCAAAGTTCATTACACGTAGAGGTTTTGCCTAGTACATCTTTTGTGCTTGGTAAAGTCTCTATCAAGGTTTTGCCGCCGTTGCCGGGGACTTGTTCCTCAACGGTTTCTATTTTATTTGATTCCTTTGACTTAGTGGTTTTTCTTTTTTATTTTGTATATAAATTTTTGGTTTTATTTTTGTTACGTGTATAGATACCATGGAATCGTGGAATAGCTATTATACTTCTCAAAGTTGGGCCTATGAGCCCTATGCAAATGTTCCTTCGGTTCCAAGTCATCAAGGGGGATGGGCATACCCCTAAGATTGCTTGTATATGCCTGAGCCTTACAATCAGCCCTATATGGAGTCATACCACAACGGATGGAGTTAAATATCACCCTGCACTTGGACTCCTCCTCCTTTAGAACCTAGCCCTTCTAGACCTCAACAAACACTTCGGGATGCACTAAACGAGGCTCGATCTCAAAGAACACTACGGGAAGCCCTCTTAGAGGACAAGAACTAGAGCACCTTCGACTTAAACTTCTTTGGGAACCCGATTGGGATGATGTGGATAACGATGTGTATGTCCCCTTGCCACCCACGGACAACACCAATGAATGCACCTCGGGTCATGCTCTTGATGTTCATGAAATAGAACCAAACCCGCAGGCATTGCACCAAGTTTTGGCCGAGGTCCCTGAAATTCCAGCACTATCCTTGCTGCCTCAACTCGTCAAGCACCTCTTATCCTTACTTTTCCAGGGCCTTCCTTATCCTTATCTTCACCATTTAAGTACCTTACTCAATTTAGTTGTTTTGGTGAGATATTTTATGTTGTGCCTAGTGGTTTGTCCAGGTTTAATGGTCCTTGTAGGAGGCAAGACGAAGGAAGTATCAAGATGGTGGTATGCACCTTTGAGACATTCAGCTCCACCCAAGGCTCAAGGCCACGGCCCAAGCAACCCAAGGACCCTCCATTCCCCCCACACTTCGATCATTATGCTTACTTGTCTATTGGGATCAAGCAGTTTTTACTTACATTCAAATCTTTATTGTACTTGTTCCCTGAAATGTTAAAGTCTAGGAAGTGAATTTCTACTTGTAGAACTAATCAATTCATTTATGTTGTAGGCTAAAGGAGGGCCAGGTTTGGAGCCCCTCAAGTTCCTCTTGGATCGCAAGAATCCTAAGTGCTCAACTTTGCCCTGGTTTGTTCCCTCTTTCATATGGACGTTTTTACCTTCTAACTCATGATTTTGTCTTCCTTTTATGCTCAAAACATTGAGGACAATGTTTCATTTAGGTTTGGGGGTATTGGACTTAAGTTTAGGGGTACACAACTCAGTTTCTGTTTTGAAATGCTTGCTGTTTTTTTTTTCTGCTCTTATTTCCTTGCTGTTTTTTGTTTTTTGTTTTGAATTCTTTTCTTTTTTTTGTTTTGTTATGCTAGTTTTTATGTCTAAACAAGTTAATATGAATGTATAGAACATGAGAATTGCTTGTACTTACTAAGAATCATTGCCATTTCCATTGAATTCATACTTGCACTTCACGATACCATAATCAAGTGATTAAGCAACCAAAACAATTGAATTTGAGCATACTTAGAAAATTAGTGGAGACTACCATTGTGAGATCTTTGAGCTTGATTTTCTTTCTTTATGAGTGATCTACTTGTTTCTACTCTCAAACACTCATCACTTTGTTCTTAATTGCAAGATCTCTTTCTATTTACATTGATGTTTAAAGAACCATATCTATTGGATGCTCTTGATTTAGTGTGTAATTGTTTATGAGATGTGATATAGGCTATGTGTGTTTTAGCTCCTAAAGGCCCTTCTTTTCCCCGTCCACATTGCATGCTCCCTAAGCCCCTTTGAAGCCAAACACTTATCCGTTTTGTTCTTCACCTACAATATGACCTAACCAAGTTTTGAACCGTTCATAATGGCTACACCCTATAATCTAAACTTGTGTCAAGGTTGCATCAAATGAGATTCATGGTCAAGAGGAAATATGTTGATGTTTTGTGCTACGTATACTCATGTGATGGAAGTATGTTTGAATGGAAAAAATCGTTCGTTTATTTGTGAAGTGAGGAAGTTATTGCATGATCTTGGCTCAGCTTATCTATAAAAAAAATGTATCAAGTTCATTAGTGAAAAGAAAAAAAAGGAAAAAAAAGAAAAAGAAAAGAAAATTTGTGATTAGAAAAAAAGAAACTGAAAGCAATGAACTTAGAGTTGAGTCAAGTGAGCCAAGTACCTCAATTAGAGCATTTTTGTGAGCTTATGCACGGTTTCATCTAGACTCAAGGTCCGAGTCATGACTTCTCATGCCTTGATACGGTTTAGGTTCTTTGAATTCCAACTTTCCTTTCTAAACCCACGAACCTAGCCCCATTACCACCCTTGAATGGAGACCTATTGATCTTGTGAATGGTTATGCAAAGGATTAAGGTACGTATCTCTGTTCTTAAACTTCAATTCCTTTGTGAGATCATATTTTCAAATAAAGTGCTGTTTTTCATTGAAATTCATATGTGATTAACTTGATTTTCTTTACATAAACTCTTCACATATGCTTGCTGAGTGAAAGCCTTAGGATTCTTGAGCGTATTGAGTGATGCCTAGTGAGGATTAGAGTCGAGGCGAAATCTTTCTAGGGTGTTTAGATGACATTGTTTTCTAGTTTGATCATTTGGGATATTGGCATAAACATTTGACACCTTGAGTTCACGGTTATGGCATGTTTATTGGTTTGTGCGAGTTTCTTTTCTATTCTTGATTCTTATTAATTTGTTGATGCATGATTTCTAACATCCTTTGTGTTAAGTAAAACGTTTGTGGGTATCGTGCTGCTATAAAAAAAACCCTCAGGAGACAAAACTTCTCCTACTAGGTGAACCTAGAGGTTTAAATGCTTATCTTAACTAGATTGAGTCTTTTGTTTTTTTTGTTTTGCTCAAGGACTAGCAAAAGATTGGTTTGGGGGTATTTGATAGATCATAATTTGTGCATGTTTTATCCATGATTTAATACCCTTTTACGTATATTTTGTTAATATTTCGTTCTATGCAATTAGAAAAAATAATATATTTTGTGAGAAATGTGTAGATCAAATAGAGCTTGGAATTAGGAGAATTTGAGCTAAAGAATCACCTAAATCGGAGTTGAAACGAAGAAGTTATGAAGCAAAGAAAATTGCATAGGAAGGCTCTGCAGCTTTAATTCCGGATTTCCTCATTTTTTAGGTTAATTTCAAGTTCCTCCCACATTTATTTTCCATATTGTATAGGGATTTTAGTCCTATTTCCTTTTGTATTCTTATTTTTAGTTCTTTTACTTGTAGGAAAGGTTTTAATTAGATTTCCTAATTATTTAGGAAGCCTTTTCCTTATAGAATTGAATTTAAAACTTCTATTTTTAAGAGGATTACTTATTCTCTTATAAATAGGGTCATTAGGGTTCATTGTAGGGGGCCCGAATTTACCTTCCTAGGTCCCAAAGAGTGTTTATGCTTTTGGATTCAAGCTTGTGCTAGCCGTATTTTATATACATAGTCATTAGGGTCATACTCAATTTATATACATAGTCTAGCCGTATTTTATTATTTTTATGCTTTTGGATTCAAGCTTGTGCTAAGGAGGACGTGAGGCTTGGGAGAAGAAGAGTGTTTGAGCCCATTTTCCTACTCCTTGCTATTCTTTAGTATTTGTGTTTATTTAGTCTTTTACCATTTTATGTTTCTTATGCATTTAATTATGTTATTCGTTTATTCAATAATGTTTGAGTAGTGTAATTAAGGCTAGGGTTACTTGAAGCCCTAGCCATGTTAGTTCGTGTTGATTTCTGGCTCTTGATTATGATTGTTATGTATGCCTGGATTTGTTGGATTTCTGCGCTTCATGAACTCAATTTATGCTTATAAGCTTAGCTACCTTATTTGTGTATAATTGTCGATGTAATTGCTTGACGGATCACCTCGATGTTTGTGTTCACCCTGCAATTTATGGCATCACATTTAAGAGGGGGAATCTTATTCGTAATCTAAACTCATGACTTCCTAGGTCTGCACATCACTTTTTTAGGGATAGTGTAGTGTCATTAAATCTTCTTTATGTTTCATGCATTATCACGCACCATCGGTAATAGTTGTTTAAGGTCGGGCACATCACGCTTAAACATGCAATCTAAGAGAAGATAATATGTGTGGGGTGAACCTTAGCCGGACCCCTACACGGGCACTTAATTCAGATACATGCATAGTAATCTAATCAAGGAAATCTAACGGAACTATAACTGGTAAAGTTGGATAGAAACCCTAGCTCGACTTAGTTAGTTAATTTTAGTTAATTCACTCACATACATTCATTTAACGCGACAACACCACCCCCCCCCCCCCCCCCCAATATTTGCATTTTAATTACTCCACTTAAGACAATTGAGTTAAACGGAATTGGATATTGTTGAGCAAGTCTTCGTGGGATCGACCTTTGCTTGCATCTACATTACCTATACGTCTTGTGCGCTTGCAAAGTTTATTACACGTAGAGGTTTTGCTGAGTACATCTTTTGTGCTTGGTAAAGTCCCTATCAGAAGTGTTGATAAACACTATTTTCGGGCTTGTGCCCCATTTGATGATATTTCGGGGTTGTGACTCTTATGATGATGCTCACCTCCGAGAGCACTCTGGGGATGATGCTCACCTCCGAGATACGGATAGTTCAAGATGTGCCTGCTGTTTAGGGAGGCTCGACTCAAGAGTGCGGTACATGAGATCGATCATTGATATGTTCACGATGATATGGAGATTTTCGGACGGGTGATGTGTTCACGGTGACATGCTCAGGATTAGAGCTGCCCTTGAGCTTATGGGTACGTGTTATTGGGATTGGAATCATGACTGATGATATGATATTGAGTTTAAAGACTAGGTGACAGGACCCGTCCCAACTGGACTTTGATAACCGTGCCCGGTCCTACTTCCTCCTAACATGTCAACTGACGTACCGAAAGCAACTTCAGCACTTGCCAGACAAGGGATAACCACACTGATTTACACTCATGCCTCCGCCCCTCGATCAGCCTCGATCCTCGTGCTATGACTTGAAGGATTAATAAAACATAAAAGGTTTGAATGGAAAAAAATAACATCGTTTGAAAATACATTCAAAACACGAATCATTTTCCCCTCCAGTTATAAAATCAGGCATGCATAGAGTAAAGCACATGAACAACCAGCTCTCCAACCAAATCACATGAAAATCATCAAACCAGTCAAATTGACCATAGTAAGGGTAGGAGTAGGAAGTGACGTGGGGAGGAACCCCGGATAACTTCTATTTGGCATTGGATGCCATGTTTCAATGAGGTCTGACCCGAGTAGGGCTGAGTAGACTTGAGTAGGCTCGAGTAGACCCCAAGGAGGGCCGAGTTTCATATGGGCTCAGTCGTTGTGAGCCGTAAGGTTATGAGTGATTGAGATCCTCAGATGATAGCTATTGGTTGGTTGGATACTAGTTTTCCCAGTAGGATGACCTTCGGAGTCGAGACTGATGGATCGGTCAAGGTAGCTGTGCTGCAGTGAGCAGCCGAGGTCATGTACGACCTGAGTGAGGATTAGTTGGACAAGTTACCACGATAGTGGTAAATTATGATCGGATCACTAGGTGGCCAATCAATGGATTATACTCTTCTCAGTGGATAGTACATGAGGTGAGCTGTCTACACTCATGCGGAGTCTTGATAAAGTTGTTTTCTTGGATTGGTCTTGAGAGGCGAAGTACTGAGATACCTGCCTCACATCTCGAGGCTCCTGCAGTTGATGCAGAGGAAACGATGATAGAGACAATGATGGACACGTCGATAGGAGACGATGAGTGTAAGACCCGTGTCCTAGAGGGAATGGTGAACAATCCCACATTCTTACGAAGGGAATGGTCTGAGAGGGGATTAGTGGTGTGCCTTCAAAGTGTAGGCACACACCTATCTAGCACGAGGCCTTTTGGGAGCTCAGTGTCTTTGGGTTCAGTTGGAACTCCAAAGTTAAGCGAGTTGAGGTTGGTGCAATTCCATGATGGGTGACCCCCTAGGAAGTTACACCGTGAGCTCCCGAAAACAAGACCATGAGAGCGAGGAGGCCCAAAACGGACAATATCGTGCTAAATTTCGGTCCTGACTGAGGAGGGTCGAGTGCTGACAGAATGGTATCAGAGCCAGACCCCGAGCGGGGAGTGTGCCAGTGAGGACGTTGGGCCCTAAGGGGGGTGGATTGTAATACCCGTATCCTGGAGGGAAAGGTGAATGATCCCACATTCTTGCGAAAGGAATGGTCTAGGAGGGTCGGGTCCTGACAATGAGCCTAGTAAGTGACGATTGTGATAGGATGCCACGCTACCCCAGTGGAGATAACTGAGATGACTGGGATGCGTGAGACGAGCTGGATGGAATCCAGCAATGACTGATAGTACTCCGACTGGTACGGTGGTGGGACTACCGATTGGATTTTCGTAGGAGGTTTAGATCTAAAGATAGAGTGTTTTCCAGGATATGGCTTGAAAGCCGGGAGGATACAATAGTATGGTCGTTCGAAATATGGGACATTTTTTGTGATGTCCCTAGTTAGCTCAGTGAACTTGGAGTGAGACGAGATGCAGTTGACTTGGAATGTCACTGATGAGTGATCAATGTTTCTTGTCAAAGTTCGATGGAACTTCGAGAGTTATTTATGACCGGACAGCTGAACAAGGAAATTGAGCAGAAATAGGAATCCTTATCCTGGAAGTTCCTAGTGAACTTCTCATCACTCGTGGAGTTATGAGCTTGTAAAGGTTGAGCTGATTCAAGGGGTGATACGTTCGTGGAAGGAGACTTCTCATTTTCTACTTATATGCTTGCAACATGGTTACATCTCTTCCTGGATTCAAAATGGGTGTAAGAACTTGACACCCAGACTATGGGCCCGATTTGAATAAGTTGAAGAACAGGAGGTGATACCATCACCTGATGTCGATGAGTGTAGTCCGGATTTGTATTCACACTCGCGTTGGATAAACTTTGATGTCATCATTTTTGATTTCCTACATACGGGACATTATCATGGGCTAAGTGGAAGAAATCTGCAAATCGTGTATCAAGTGGTAACAATCTCTATAGCTTACAATTTCATTTCTTTCTTCTATGTCTTTGACAGGACCCATTCCAATCCCCCCGGGATTACCATGGAATGTGCCCTGCTCCCATCCAACAAGGGGTGTCAGACAAAGGATGACCAAGAGCCACTGCCCAAACGGGGCATCCAGAGTGCGCAAGGATCGATGGAGGAGGTGTGCAATGTCCCAGTCTCTGCTGCAATCGCATCCGTGATCAACCTGAAGGGCATTAAAACCAAAAGCTGTGAGTGGACAAAACCAATAAGTTTATTAAACACATTTATAAGACATTTATGCCCTCCAATAAAAACGTATGCATGCCACAAAAACCAGTAACCAAAACGTTTGCTCAACCGAGCCATTAGGGCCTTAGCCCAAAAATCGTTATCCAAAAACCAAGTGTGGAAACTCAGCCCAAAACTGTGAAATACCACAACTATACATAAACAACCATGTGGGTCACCACCCAAAACCATAAATGAACATCAATCCATTAAAATCATATAATCACAAATCCACCCGGAAAGCCATTTCATTAATTCGTATTTTACCATCACCAGCATCCCTGATGCTAGACGTCCCTGACGTCATATCTCACGGTTTTATAAGCTACGCGTGCTGCCTGGGGTCTCTCCGGGTCCATATATCTGACATCCCTGATGTCTGACGTCCCTGACGTCAATCATAGCAATCCTGCTCCTGAGTCATCATACGGTCCGGCTGCTCCGTATGGTGAACCTTCGCAGGCAATGCATCGTGAATTCCCCAGTGTCCTAGACATCTGGAGAAGACCATCATATATCTTTGTATCAAGATGGTATATGGAAAATAGTTTTTATTAATTCATTTCACAACATCACAATGGGCCCTGCCCGAATTTTCCATAAAACAACACATTTCCATTTAGGGTCCCTGACCCGAAACCACATTTATTAAATATAGGGCCCCTGACCCGAAATCATCATTTTAATCCAATTGGGCCTAATGCCCGACTTTATGAACCACTGGGCCCACGACCCGATTTATAAACCAACTGGGCCCGCAG
This sequence comes from Prinsepia uniflora, assembly GCA_032719365.1. NCBI lineage: Eukaryota > Viridiplantae > Streptophyta > Magnoliopsida > Rosales > Rosaceae > Prinsepia > Prinsepia uniflora. The sequence continues at coordinate 45,052,650 of CM064864.1, forward strand.
CCCGATTACGTACTCAAATGGACTCCAAGTCCGAGATTTCCAAAACAAGTGGGTCTCAAGCCCAAATTCATCTTTCCAATATAAAAACCGTTTTATCATATTATTTATTTAATCACAAGCACGCAAAACCACAAATAAACCGTTAATCCCGATATACGTGAAATACGAGAAACACCTTGAAATACGTGCAACATACCCGAAATCAATACTCACAAATACCATCATAGAAATCATGTATATAAACCATATAACATATTTAAGCATGCATAGGATTTATAAAATCAAAGTCCACTCACAGACCGTTTTAACGGTATGCCTCGATACGCGTGCCACCGGCCCTCCCGGGCCACACCACTATCACCGGGACTCCCAATCCTGTCCAAATCACATTAGAAGGTTACTAACCTCATCATTAACATCCTATCAAAGTCCCGTAATTTTCCCGAATTTTTACTTATTTTTAAACTTAATTTAAAACCTTCGGACATCCCGAACAATATCGAGACGGTGTCCGATCGACACGAAACCAATTCCAAAATGTTCGTTACATTAAATAGGACAGAAGTCATGTTGACCTCACCTCGAGATTCGTGCCCACGCGCCATCACGCGCCGCCGTGAGTGGCTGCGCGTGACACCCACGCGCCTGCTACAGTGTCACCAGCCCAACCCGTTTGTCTGGTAAACGGGTCCAATTAACCCGCGAGATGACCCGGTTCCAATCCTATCAATTCGACCTTAATTACATCAATTGATCATTCAGTTAGTTTCTTTCTTAGTTCAATTACAGGTCTGTAACATCAATTAGACGATCACTTACCCAAATTCCCACGATTCGATGATGAACACCAAGAACACTCCGGTCACTGTTCAATCATGGAATTCCTTCAATTCCAATTGATTTCCTTAAATTGATTCAACCAGAAGCTTCCATGGACTCCGTTAAGCATTTCCCCCAACTCAATTGCTTCAATCCTGCGCTCAATCGTCACGACTCAAGCTCGAACACCGTCACTGTTCAACCATGGAGTTTCATCGATCTCAATCGGTTTCCTTCAATTGATGAACCCAGAAGCATCGTGGGATCATGAGAAGTAGTTTCCCCACCTCAATTCCGTCGTCTAAACACTCCACGATCACGACTCAACCTCGAAATTTTAGAGGCCTCCTCCATTCTGTTCTTCCTCAATTCGACCCCAAATCCCTTCGTTCTTGTTGCAGATCGATTCGTGTTGATCCCAGGAAGCTGAATGTGAGCTCAATTTCGATCCTCACGGCCTATAGTTGAAAACCCGACTTTCCCCTCCAAAATTCTAAAATATGAAATTACAGTCTCCTTCTCTCTGTCGATCTCTCGTGTTTATCCAGCTCAACTCACTCTCAACTCACTCACAAAATCGCGCACTCAGGTTCAGGAATGGAAGAGGAATTAAGGGTGGGAGAAAACTGGATTTGGTTGTACACGGTTAAGGAAAACAAAGAGGAAATTAATGGATAATAAAATGATTTAATAATTAATTAATAATAAACACCATAATTAGGTCTCCCCCAAAACATGGATTCTGGTTTCAAGGGATGAGTGACACTTGTCACTCATCCAGGTGTGTAGGGTCAACGGTCACTATTCAATATTATATTATTATTTTAATCCCGGTTCGTTCGGTTAACCGAGCCCGATTCCGTGACCATAACTTCGTCGTCGAATCTCCAATTTTGGCATGCCGCCTGTCGTTGGATTCGTATCGACGATACCTATGTAACGGTCCTTGGCCCTCGTCCATCGGACCTCCCGGTCAAAAAGTCAACATTTGGCCCCTATTACTCAAAATTACCAAAATACCCCTCAACTTCCGAACACCACAACTTTCTCTACGAATGTCGGAATCGAACGTGCCACCTGTCTATGAACTCGTGACATCCCGAACTACGTCACGGTCATCGGTCAAAGTCCGTTTGACCGCCCGATCCAAAAGTCAACATTTTGCCCACGACCAGGGGCAAACGTTCATTTTACACATTTTGTCCGATTTCGACCCACTAACCACCGATCAACCTCACTAAATGAGATTAGTGACTAAACTAATCCCGGAATTCGGGACGGGTCGTTACAGTCTTGGCGTGTAAGAGTTGAGGATCGCTTTGGATTATGTGGATCGAGGTGTAGAGAATCATGTTGGCTATGAATTAGCAAGGATTGAGCTGGTTATGAGTCAAGTGCTTGTGTGTCAATTGTTTTGGACCAATCTGGGTTATAGATTGAGAAAGTTTGGATTGGTGTTAACCAATGATGACGATGGAAATTGGATGAGCATCATGGATTTTTAGATGGAGGTCATCCCTGTGATTACAGTTTGTTGACGGGATTGACTTAGAAGGGAGTCGATCAGATATGAGATGATAAATTGAGTGAGCAGAAGTTTGACCACTGCTTTAGGTTGGCTGTTTTGGACGTTAATGTGAGTTTTGCCACGGTAGCTTATAGGCGGGAAAGTTGGAGCTACGATCTCCTCGAGAGACGTGCAGGATGACGATACGTTGAGCATCACTCAGGAAAAGATGAATAGCTGATTCCTCGAGTATGATGTTTGCAGGCTTGTTATGGCTCCAGATAAAGAGATTGCGCCTGTGGTAGATGACCATGGAGGGTGCTAGACAGTGTTCAAGTGAAGAGTAGTTAGTGAACTGGTTGGCTATCTCTAGAGTTGGTCGGGTGACTAGGAGAACTACGAGGAGATTTGAGGTCATGTGTGATTTGTCCGGGTTTGGGATCGGACGGACGTGATCTAGTATTGGGCTATCATGCCAAGTCGATAGATGAGCCATATGCTAAACGGAGGAGGTCCGAGATTGTGGTAGTGTGAGGATTCAATTGTGGATATTGGTACGTAGATGGACGTCGCATGAGTGCAGTCTGTGAGTAGGCCTGAGTAGTGCCTATGTGATTGCTGTGATATGGATGCACATGTGAATAGTGCATGTTGGAATGCATGATTTTTAAGGATGGAGCAATCTGATCGATGAGGTATGATCATCATATTGAGTTCAAGAAGGACATGATATGGTAATCAGACGAGGTTTGATGTTGATTGTATGTTGAGTACAAGGACTAGACCTTGAATACTGTGCCTAGTGTAGAGCGATGTTAGATGGTTTAGTGATTATACGAGCATGGAGCTCACGATCATGATGGGCTGGAGGAACCCTGGTGTTACTGATTATGATTATCTCTGCAAGAGCAAGTATTCAATGGGGTCCAGATACACTCAAGATGAGTGAGATGCCGGTTATTGTATCGATAGGATGAGTGAGATGATAGTTGAGGCTAGTGACGGGTCAAGATCACAGCCTTGGTCACTGAGTTACAAGAGATACGATGTTGGGACTCTAGAGCGAGTCAAGGTCAGAATGGCACAACGGAAGGGTGGTGGAGCCGTGAGTTACTGGCTAGGCACGACGGTGTGTCGTCGAAGTATTAAGTATCGTGGATGTGTTGGACATCGTGAGTATGTTAGACACTGGGAAACCGTCTTATGAGACAGGACGTGTGATATCAGTTTGGTACAACAGGATCGAAAGCATGATTGCCAGATTAGATGTTGAGTAGAATTGACATATTGAATGCTGAATGAGTGTCAGCTGGGATTGTCAGCTGAGAAGGATCGTTAGGCTGAAATATGTATAAGAGGTTAGCTTGGTGTAGTAGGATTTTCGGCCTAGATTGTCAACCGAGCAGGATGGTAAGAACAACTTGTCGGAATGGACGCTAAGTACACCAGCGTAGGTGACAGGTGAGATCGACGAGTGTCGATGTCTCAGTTGAGACTTGAGATTGAGCATTGAAAGTTTCTAGTGACGGTTGGTCACTATTGGATACGGTCACAGAGAATGAGCTGAGTTTCATCATTGATCGTTGGGTTGTATTTAGCGCCGAGTGACGTTGATGTTGGTAGATACTGCAGATAGAGGCTTTCACGTATACCTCGGGATGGAGGTAGGATTGGATTTTCGCAATTTGGGTGCGGATTGGAGAAGATTTGAATTTCAAGGATGAAATTATTTTAAGAAGGGTAGATTGTAAGGACCTGTCTCGAATTTGCAGATTTATTAAAGATTAATGATGGACTATCGAGAAGTAATTGAGGACTAATCGAGGATTAACAGACAATTTGGGTAAAATGACGATTTTACCCCTAGAGGAGGGCAAAAAGTTGACTTTTAACTCGAGAGGTCCAATGCACGAGCACCATTACATAGATTGAGACGATACAAGTTTGTAGGAAGACGGCATGTCAAAATCAGACATCATATGTGAAAGTTACGAGTCATGGAAGGTTCCTAGAACTAGTCACGATTGTACGAGTTTCAAAAATGGTTTTTTTTAGTGGGACCCAAATATCTGATTTTGGACCATAGGATGAGTGACACTTGTCACCCACTCTATGGCCCATTTCGATACATACATGTAGCCCTGGGCATGATTCGGTATGGTTCGGTATGAAGGTGATACCGGAACCGTACCAAATAATTTTAACCAGTTCGGTATAGTATGGTATTTCTAAATATAAAAATGATACCGTACCGTACCGTACCAATTATATTCGGTACCGTTTCCGTACGATTTCGGTTTCGAAGCCAAATTCATAATTTCATTTATTTATTACTTGATTCAATGTTTAAAAGCAATATTTTGATAAAATTCAGAAATTAGGACTCTTGTTAGGTAACAAATATTGTTCAAAATGTGTAGAAAATTCATAACCCAATCAATTTCAATACATCAACTAAAATTAACAACATTAACTAAAAAACTCTAACAAACAATTAAATCCATCAACTAAAAAACTCTTAAAATAAAATTAAATCTATAAACTAAATTAATATACAACTAAATCTATCAACTAAATTAATATACAATTAAATCAATTATTAGCTATTAGATTATTAGGGGTTTTTTTATGGTTGTATTTAATTTAATTTTTAATTAATTACAAAATTAAAACCGGTTCGATTTTGGTATGGGACGGTATTCTGTAACATCGAAACTGATCCCGTACCGATTTAAACCGGTACGGTACCGATGATCCTTTCGATTTTACTATTTAGTTTTTTTTTCGGTTTGGTATGATACGGGACATGATGGTTTCGGTATTTCAGGACAATATGCCCACCCCTACATACATGCACATCATCATCTTCATTCATTCATCTTCATTTTTTGTCATTTTCATCTTCTTCCTTCACCCAAACTGTACCCACCCCCCCACCATCATCTTCGTCCTTGCTTGAGGCCATAGAGAGACAGAGAAGATGCGAGAGAGGCTGGGAGATGGCCAGGGATGGCAGAGCCATCGCGGGGATGGTTGGAAACTGCAAAAAATGAAGGTAAACCGTGTGATTTGATTATGGATTTTTATTTTTGGACTTTTAGATCTATTCTAAGCCCACAGTCACGTTCTTTGAGCTCATACGAGCTTGTAGGTGCAAGAATGGAAGCTTTTGGACGATGGGAGTGGTTGGAATAGTGATTTGAAGTTTTACCGAAACTTTGGGAGGGCATATCTTAAAAACCAGGTACTTTCTTCAATTTACAGGTTCAGATTTGGATTATTGGGCTCGAGTAGCATGATTTCCATATATAGAACGTAGGATTTGGTTGAAAAATAAGAGCTATAAAAGGTTTGAAAAATTTGACAAAAATGGAGTTTTCTAGCCGCTGGCGATGGCGGCGTACGACGCCGCCAGTTGTCTTCTCCGGCGAGCCGTTGACCATTGACTGGCTGACGTCAGCGTTGACTTTGATCGTGACCATGTTGACGTCATCGTTGACTTTGCTGACGTCAATGTTGACCGTTAACTTTGTAGGTTAACCGAATTTCACCCGCGCGTAGAACATGACTTTGCTGACGTCAATGTTGACCGTTGACTTTATGAACATGATTTGAGATAAATAGATTGCGTATGATTTAAATATGATTTGATTGGCATTTTCTTAGAAAATGCGTTATCGCATGTAGTTTAAGATTTGTATTTTATACGGTATTTGGGCTTAGTCCAAGTATTCTACATGCATATGGTTTATGTGATTTTGATGGTTTCACGGAGAAGCGTGAAACTGAGGATTGAGTATCGATTTTGAAGAATTTCACAGGGATGTGTGAAATTGATATTCGGGCATGAGTCCTAGTTGATTTAAACTTTGACTCAGATGATAGTTAAAGGTGGTTTTGAACGATGAAAGGGTATTCAGATTTAGAAATATATTTCGGGCGTATGACCCAGTTGATTTATGGTTTGACTTAGAGTATAGTCAAACGTGTGATATATCGGGTTGTGACCTAGTTATGAGATTTATGAAGGATATTTCGGGCATGAGACGCAGTTGTGGATTTGATAGGATTCAAGAAAACCTGGGTATATAAAGTGTTGATAGACACTGTTTTTGGGCTTGTGACTAATTTGATGATATTTCAGGCTTGTGACCATATTGATGATATTCGGGCTTGTGACCCTATTGATGATATTCGGGCTTGTGTCCCTATGATTTGAGTTTAAAGACTCGGATTTTATTAGAGGACCTCCAGTTGTGAATATGTTTCCCTGGAGAGCACTATGGAGATGATGCTCGCCTCCGAGGTACGGAGAGGTCACGATGCGCCCGCTATCGAGCGTCTGAGAGAGGCGGCAGCCGAGGGAGGCTCGACTCAGGAGTGCGGTACATGAGAAGGGTCATTGATATGTTCACTACAATCTGGAGATTATCGGCCGGGTGATGTGTTCACTTCGACTTGCTCAGGATCAGAGCAGTCCTTAAGCTTATGGACACGTGTTGTTGGGATTGGAATCTTGACTGATGATATGATATTGAGTTTAAAGACTCGGATTTTGACACCATGATTTGATTTGGGTTGAGATCCCACATGTTTACGTTTTTGGGCTGAGATCCCACATGTTGTTGATTTGGGATGATACCCTAAATGATTTGGTTTTGGGCTGGAACCTTACTGAGGAAATGGCTTCGATTGAGAAGTATTTTTCACTGTGTTTTGATTTGAAAAGCAATATGTCTTACTTTTGAGGAAGTATTTGAAATACTATTTTCTGGTGCATGCATGCTTTCACGTGAAGGGTATAAATGGCATTTTGATAATTTGTTTTTATAAACTGTTATTTTTTTCTGCTCAGTTTTTATGTTTTTGATACCATTCAGGTTGATCGCGGATGCGGGCTGTAGCAGAGATTGAGACATCACATCCCGCTATAAATCCTTGCGAACTCTAGATAACTCCAAGCGGGTTACAGTTTTATCCCTTGTCCGGCACGCGGTGCTAGACGGGAGCAGGCACATCCCAAGATAATCCAGGGGGATTGAGATGGGTCCTGTCACTTATTGCCTACTTGTATTGAGATTTACGGGAAGAAATATGTACGTCATTACCGCCAGGATCTATAGCTCTAAAAATTCTGGTGTTGTTTGTAAATTACAGAAGGCCATATATGGTATGAAACAACGTCCATGTGCTCGGTTTGGAAGATTCCTACTTGTTATGGAAAATATGGATATGAACAGAGCAATGCTGATCACTCTTTGTTAGAGGGTTGGTAGTAGATTAACAACACTTATTTTTTATGTTGATGATATAGTGGTCAGGTTGGTCTGAATTCGACATGAAGGATAAGGGTGGTCTAAAGTATTTTTTTGGGTGCAGAAGAATCATGGTCTGGAAGAATACTCTGATCAAATTTCATCTGATAAATGACGATATTAGAGGTTAGTTGGGCGATCTGATTTATTTGTCTCGTACTAAACTTGATATTTCATATGTTGTTATTGTTATGAGCATCTTTATGTAGAACCCCGATGAACAACACATGGATGTTGTGACGACAAATCTGGGGTATATGGAATCTGCACCAGGAAAAGAGTGGATGTTCTCAAAACATGGGCGTGTCGATATTTTAGGGTATACAGATTCTGAGTGTGGGACTAAGGGAAACATAAGAAGGTCAACTTCTAGCTATTTTATCTTTGTAGGAGGTAACTTAGTTACTTGGAAAATAAGAAGCAGAAAGTTGTATCTCTAAAAAGTGCAAAAGCGGAATAAAAAGCGATAGTTAAAAGTATATATGAGTTATTGTGGTTGAAAGGGTTTATGGGGGACTTGGGATTTCCTACTAACAAACCAATGAAATTCTATTATGATAATCAAATACCAATTAAGATTGTTGAGAACTCAGTTCAATATGATCGAACGAAGCATGTAGAAATTGACAAGAGTTTTATTTATGAGAAATGGGGAGAGAGGGTAGTCGAAGTACTGTATGTTGGCACTACAGAATAGTTGACAGATGTGTTGACTAAAGTTATGGGTAATGCAGTTTTAATGATTCACTTGTCAAGTTGGGAATTGGTGATATCTATGAATCACCTTAAGGGGGAGTGTAATTGTAAATATATTTATTCTTTTCCCAGATAATATTCTACTGTAAAGACCATAAATACCTCCAATTGGAGGAGAGTAATACACACAATATTGATAATCTTAAACTTAAGCGATTGAAGATTGAATTGAGACAATTATAAATTGAAAGGTTACTTGTTTAATGTTCTTAACTAATTGATGTTCTTACTTTTCCGCACAATTTTTGTTTAACATCACATGCACTGTAATATACTCTGAGACAGAAAATGGGTAATGAAGCATTTCCAAACATAAGTATAAAAAGCGTATGGGTAAATATTAAGGTATATAAAGAAATAAAAAGGGTATGGAAAAATATTAAAGTATATAAACGAATGTAATATGTACAAAATAAAAAAGAATGAAAAAAATTGGCTTGCAAGCACTAAAATTGAGCTAAATGTTTTCTTGTTGTATCTGTTTGAAGTGTAAATTCTAAAATCAATTGAATCCAGTTTAAATGACTGTGACCTTGACTTACAGACAAATAGTTCTAAATTTATAATCCAACAATATATTGTGTTGTAAATTCTTACCTTTTTTTTTACTATCCATTCTCTTCCTATGTGTGGGAGCAAGTGTTGCTTCGGTGTGGGATTTCATGGCAGCTCCCTCAATGGCAGTCTCTTATTCCTCTGCTCTCCAGATGGTGGGGTGATAAGTCTTTTATATTTATTGCTTGTAAGCTTGCTCTAATTGCTTCAATCTATGGGATTTGGCTTGAACGTAGAGGTGACAATGGGTCGTGTCGTGTCAGGTTCTTATCATGTCATGAATTATATTTTACCCATTTATGCCCAACCTGAACCCGACCCGTTTAATAATCGGGTCAAGAATGTCTAACCCGAACCCAACCTGTTAATGACTCGTGTAACCCGTGTAACTCATTAATAAACAGGTCGTACTCAAAACACAATTAACTTATGACTTGTTTAACCCGTTTAACATGTTTAACCTATTTAAATTATAAATTTTAATAGGTATTTAGGTGAGGTATTTAGGTAGGTAAATGAGTAGATAAATGAGTTAGTAATGACAGGTTTATTAAATAGGTCAATATATAAGCCAATATACGGGTTAACCTATTAACCCAAAATCTACCCATTTGTTAAACGGGTTAATAGGTCATTATACGGGTTAACAGGTTGACCCGAAACACACCTGTTTATTAAACGTTTCATAACAGGTTGACCCGAAAATAACCTGAAATTTTAATCGTGCGAGTTGACCAGGATAAATTTTGTGCGGATTTCGAGTCGTATATCGAGTCGTGTCAAATATTGCCAACCTTACTTGAACGTAACAAAAGAGTGTTTGGGCATCCCCCCAAGTCTCTAGATGACAGGACCGCCCCCGAAAGGGGCATCGATAACCGTGTACGGTCCTGCTCCCGTCTGGCAAGATGACTGAAAACCCCAAGTTACCCTCAGTACTTGCCAAACCAGGGATAGCAACACGTACTTACTCATGCCTCCGCCCCTCATACAGCCTCGAACAACGCGCCACGACCTGGAGGGTCAATAAAAACCAAAAGGTGTGAGTGGACAAAAAGAATTCAGTTTATAAAACAGTTACGGAAGACGTTTTTACCCTCCAAGTAATAACCAATGCATGCATACAAAAAATCATTTTGCAATCCGTTACATTTTCAACATAACAATCCGCATATGAAAATCAAAGACATTTTCCTTTTCTTAACCTTCGGGTCATAGCCCGCAATCATAAACACAGGGCCTCAGCCCAAAACCACGAAATCAAGACCAAGTATACATCATACACCAAATTCATCAACCATATAAACCGGGCCACTGCCCAACACATCCGAACATCATAGGATATCAATGAATCACAATCCATCAGTTTGCTGGATATCAAGTGCGCTCGAGTCTTTAAACTCAAAACCATGCGCATAATCAGGCCTTCCCGAGATTTCAACGAGTCTTTAAACTCAAATCATAATCAATAGGCCTCGGGGGTATCACAATAACCGAGTCTTTAAACTCATTAAGGGCCCTCCCCCGTCATCAATCAACCGAGTCTTTAAACTCAAAACGTGTTCCAGCAATAGCACCGGGTCTTTAAACCCAAAACGGTTTTCAATCATAACAATGCGGGATCCATCCCGAAATCACATTTTTCACAACGGGACTCATGGTCCGAATTTCCACATTCATTTTCCCAAATCATACTTCACAAACATAATCAAATTATCGTTAAACACGGGGCATGCAAAATCAGAACAAATCACTTTATTAAATCCTTTCCCCTTCCCGAATTCGAATTCGCAACAATGATTCCGTAAGCCGGCATCCGTAAGCATCATCCCGAACCCAAACCAAGAATCCGCTTTAAATTTTCGAAAACCGAAATCTCGTAAATCAAAGTTACTTTTGGGCCCCGAGCATCAAGCCCGAAATCACCTTTTTCAAATCCATTTTAATTCGTAGAAATCACTTCTTTCTCAAATCTCATTTTTAACACATCAAAACCACAATCATAATCACCAAAATCACGATCCAATCAAAACATACTCAAAACCCATTTTTAAAATCCTCAAAATCACAAGTCTCATTTCAATTCCCAGATTCAAACATCAACAGTGATCAAATCACAATAACTCAAAATCTCGTAAAACGTGCAAATCCGGAACGTTCTCGAAAAACGTGTCAAAATCGTAAGTCACAGTCGCAATCATAAACAACCTTCTTAAATCATTTTACACCCATTTCATATAACTTCTTTCATTAAACCATCATTAAGCACACGAGTGACCATAGTCTCGAAATACGTGTAATTTCACATGTATAGTAAAAATACGTATAAATACGGGAATCGAATACGTATAAATATGGAAATCAAAATCAATCACAACTTATAATCATAATAAAAAAATCATAGAAATAATTTATGCATGCATTAAATTTTGAAAGCAACGTCCACTCACACACCGTCCAATATGGCTAGGTTTCGCGCCACACGCGGTTTCGTAATTTCCGACATTTTCCAAAAACCCGAATCCTGCCAGAAAACACATCCCCGGGTTATTAAGGTGTCAAATAACAACATACTAATTTCCCATAATTTTCCGGGAATTATTCGTTAATTAAAAATGTAACCTAATCCTTCGGAGCCTCGGAATAACATCGAGACGGTGTTCGAAAATTTCGAAACTAACACTAAAAAGTTCGTTACATTGTGTAGGACAAAAGTCGTTTTGAACTCACCTTGAGAAAACGTTCCACGCGCCGTCACGCGCCACCGCAAGCGGCTGCGCGTGACACCCACGCGCCACCGCAAGCGGCTGCGCGTGACACCCACGCGCCAGCTACAGTAACTCCAACGGTCACCATCCTCACCCGATTCCACTGTAAAACGGGTATGCGACCTGAGACTGGACCCGATTCAATCCCTCCAAATATCCACTTAATTCCTTCAATTAAACTCTCAGATAGCATCGAAATGGACCTAATTTAAGTTCTGTTTTACTCATTCACGTCGACATGGCCTAAAACCAGCTCAATCGAATACGGGTCCTAATCGGGTTCGTAGTCCCCATTCATCACACAGTCACTGCTTCCTTCAACTGATCAGTTAGGAAGCACCGTAGACTCACCCTCACGATGATTGTGAACTCAATTTCACAAGAGCTTACCTCCATGACCACGACTCCAAGCTCGCTTTTCCGACGAACAACCGTCCACTATTCATCACTGGAAGTGTAGCAATACTCATCGTTTCCTTCAATTTCTTCACTCAGTAGCATCGCAGGATCCATAAGAACATGTTTCTGAGCTCAATTTCAAGGTCTCAAGCCTCCAACCATCTGGACTCCACCACGACCCGTTCCCAGAAACTGGACTCCGGCCTGGGGTCAAAACACGACCACGTCCATTCGATTTTTGCGTGGTTGCAGTCGACACCAGCCCAGGAAACTGCACTGGTTATCAGTTTGGACCCTCAAGGCTCACAGATCAAATTTGGTATTTTTCCATCCATTTTCAAATTTTTCCAGATTTCTTCCTCCCTAACTCACAACTCCCCAGAGTCCCTCTGATCTTCTCCGCCTCCCCAAAACCCGTTAGACTGTTTCTCTCCCTCAAACAATGTCGCCCGTGCTCTGCCCAAACCTCTCAATTTCAAAAGCGACTTTACAATTGCTCTGCTCCCCAGCTCCAATGGCACGCCCGGTTTCAGCCTCAGTTCAAGCCCCCCGTGCTCTGCAATCTGTCCCAGCCACGACAAGGTGTTCCCACGATCTCAACTGACCCCAAAGCACTCACAATTAACAATTCCAGTGCTCCAATTCCAACCTCACCCGTGCACTGGTCGGGCTTGCACATAGAAGGTGTGGGGAACTGATGGAGAATAAGGAAATGGACGGCCCAGATTTGTCCAGGTTGAAGGATTAGATTAGATGAAGGGTCTAGATTCACTCTTGGGATTAAGTGGCAAATTTTAAAATAATCAAACCCAATTATTTAATCCACATTCACCAGATCAAAGTACAAGTCCGTATTTTAATGTTATTGGTCCCTGGGCCCCACCTAGAACATCTAACCCAATCAGAATAAGCCACGTGTCCTTGCCTCGTAATGCGTGCATAGTGAAATCGAACTTTCGTGACCCGTAACTTTCCCGTTCGAAGTCCGATTTCGACGTGTGCCTGTCGTCGTACTCAGGGCATCGAGACCTTCCTAACGGTCCTTGGCCCTCGGCCATCGGACCCCCCGATCAAAAAGTCAACATTTTCGCTTTTTTCGTCCAAATTGCGAAAACGCCCTTGAACTTCCGAACGTCATAACTTTCACCACGAAAGTCGAAATCGAACGTGCCACCTGTCTATGAACTCGTGACGTCCCAGACTACGTCACGGTCATCGGTCAAAGTCCATTTGACCGCCCGAATCAAAAGTCAACATTTTACCCATGACCAGGGGTAAAACGGTCATTTTGCATCGTTCGTCCGATCTCGCCCAACTAATCACTGATTAAACCTGCTAATCACGATTAGTTGCAAATCAAATCCCGAATTCCGGGATGGGTCGTTACAATCTTCCCCCCTTAAAGAATTTCGTCCCTGAAATTTCCAACCGATCTAGTCTCAAACGTTCCTCCCTCCAAAAATTAGTTTAGTTCTCGAAATTCCCAATTATCCTCATTCCACACCCACCGCGTGGAAAACATTTTGAGCTCGCAACACGTGTACACCCGTACACCAGCTAAACTCAAACGTACTCAGGGGCCCTAACATAGTCTTACGTCGGACCAGCCACTCACTCAATGTAGCGTAAGATCAACAACATGATCTCAACTCGCGTGGCAACCCAATCCTGTGACATATGTCCTCCTCAAGTTCATATACATACCTCATCATCCTGAGTGTACATATACCGTCATCATGCTCATTCAGGTGGTGTAACTGACACACATTGAATACTAACAAATCGGTTACCACACATCCCCACACTAGGGTTTCGCTAGCCATCCGTGGCTAAGAGCGCCTGCTCATAAAATTACCGAGCCCAACAATATAACTCTATCCCGTGCATAGCACTCAATGTCCAGTTCATACTCACCACCAAATCCAATGGTGTCGGAACTAGATACCAACCCATATAGCCAATCACCACTGGTACCTCCCGTGCACCGTCACCAGATACCACTTGGTCCGACCAGTACCGACCCTAGTACACCGTACAGGATACGTACGTCCATTTTCCAATAGGTCCACTGCATGGCCCACAGTCAACAGAATTCGACACAGAGGTTTCTTGTCCAATCTCACACTCGACAAATCAATCATTCCAACTCATCATCCATTCTAGATCCCATGGTCGCCCGACCAGTAACGCTATCATTACCTCCCCAACACGTCATTCAAGATGTACAAATCCAGGCACGCCCACCAAGGCGTGAGCAGTCATGCCGAAAGGGCACCTAATCTCGTTCACAAATACTGAGGCGCACCAATCCCCGAATCTATCGGGTACCCGCTCAATCGGTTACTACATCACATCCGATTGACTTCGAAAGGAAGCCAATCCCAATCGTACATATCTCCGACTGACCAATCAGACCTTGTTAGATATCCACTCATCCACAAGTCAAGCCTTGAGTCAAAACACTTATGACTTCGAAGAGAAGTTCGGTCAAACTATCCTCGTATCTAAACATTTATGACAGAGCGATAAGCTCTACCCCCAGCCTGATCGAGGCGATCACAATTCGAGTCCGTTACCACGTCGCCCAACTGGTAACACCACGATTCCTAGATCGTCACTACGCCTAAGGCCCCCAACATAATAATCCAGATCCACCTAGGATCCATTCCATCTACCTCATCCTGATCCCTGCCACTCCACCTAGGAGAGACCAAGGGTGATCCCATACGATGTCATCACATCCATTCTATGTGAGTGCAACACCACTCTCTGCACCCATGGTACCAAACATCCAACATCGCCTGCCACCAAGCAGAAAATGGGAGTCCGTTTACCCCAACCTCGAGAAGTGCAACTCCACCCGATGACCCCAAAACACACATGGGTCCACCACCCAACACACGCTCACCGTTCTGGTATCCACGATCAACATCTGCCAGGGCAGAGAATAATAAGTCAACCCCGATGACTTCCGAATACCAACCACCAATGATTTTTCCTCACGTCCCAAATATACTGCTTATCCACTAATCTCTTATCATCTCAACACTTGTTGGGACTTATCCCAACGCCTCACCATCTCCGCTGGATCCCATCCAGTCCATGACTCAACCCCTACTGAATCGCAAGTACCAACGTACGTTCATCTAGACAGAGTCACCTCCCAACTCGTGGCCCAACACACTCTCCATCACTGACACCAGCACCCGCGCTAGTACCAGTACCATTATACAACATCCACACAACACACGAGGTGTAAGGCTGATGGCCCTGGATCTCCGCTCATAACGAGCGACGATCCCGCATTACTACTCGTATTCCGCAACTAGGGGTACCACCATTATGGCAATCCACACAATGGACGTTCCCTGAACGCCCCAGAATTCTCAACTACTACCACTATACCAAGTATCCACGACACTCAGCAATTCCCACAAGATCCAGCCCGCATTTCCTAACTCGTTCAATACCTGACCAATACCCGGTCCTTGGCATCCTAAGTGCCAAACGTTCCATCAGCCTTTCCGGCTCATCTCGAGTCTTGACACCATATCATGACTCAAATCACGTTCCTAACCCAAGATCCTGACTCCTCGTGAGTCCAATCTAATTCCAAACCAACCATGTCATCACTGGCATACCCAGTCCTCGAGCAATATCCAACGCTCGACCACATTCTATACGACCAATAGGGCCTAAGAGATAGTACAATTGCCCAAAGAGGCGGCCCTCCAGCCACCGGTCTCGTCTGTCCCTGCGACCCACATAATTCTATGTCTAGAAAGTCGCGCAAATCACAGTTCTCAGTGTACTCTACCCGACATCTGACCCTCAAACAAGGGTCAATCTCATCCGGGATTTGACACGAGGTCTCAAACACCCTCGCCCACTCGTCTCACTATCAGGTCGGGCACGAGGCTGACGCTTCGGAGGCATGACGTGGCAACATAATCAGCAACCTAGCGCTCTGATACCAAATTGACAGGACCGCCCCCGAAAGGGGCATCGATAACCGTATCCGGTCCTGCTCCCATCTGGCAAGATGACTGAAAACCCCAAGTTACCCTCAGCACTTACCAAACCAGGGATAGCCGCACGTACTTACTCATGCCTCCGCCCCTCATACAGCCTCGAACAACGCGCCACGACCTGGAGGGTCAATAAAAACCAAAAGGTGTGAGTGGACAAAAAGAATTCAGTTTATAAAATAGTTACGAAAGACGTTTTTACCCTCCAAGTAATAACCAATGCATGCATACAAACAATCATTTCGCAATCCGTTACATTTTCAACATAACAATCAGCATATGAAAATCAAAGACATTTTCCTTTTCTTAACCTTCGGGTCATAGCCCGCAATCATAAACACAGGGCCTCAGCCCAAAACCACGAAATCAAGACCAAGTATACATCATACACCAAATTCATCAACCATATAAACCGGGCCACTGCCCAACACATCCGAACATCATAGGATATCAATGAATCACAATCCATCAGTTTGATGGATATCAAGTGCGCCCGAGTCTTTAAACTCAAAACCATGCGCATAATCAGGCCTTCCCGGGATTTCAACGAGTCTTTAAACTCAAATCATAATCAATAGGCCTCGGGGGTATCACAATAACCAAGTCTTTAAACTCACGAGTCTTTAAACTCATTAAGGGCCCTCCCCCGTCATCAATCAACCGAGTCTTTAAACTCAAAACGTGCTCCAGCAATAGCACCGGGTCTTTAAACCCAAAACGGTTTTCAATCATAACAATGCGGGATCCATCCCGAAATCACATTTTTCACAACGGGACTCATGGTCCGAATTTCCACATTCATTTTCCCAAATCATACTTCACAAACATAATCAAATTATCGTTAAACACGGGGCATGCAAAATCAGAACAAATCACTTTATTAAATCCTTTCCCCTTCCCGAATTCGAATTAGCAACAATGATTCCGTAAGCCGGCATCCGGAAGCATCATCCCGAACCCAAACCAAGAATCCGCTTTAAATTTTCGAAAACCGAAATCTCGTAAATCAAAGTTACTTTTGGGCCCCGAACATCAAGCCCAAAATCACCTTTTTCAAATCCATTATAATTCGTAGAAATCACTTCTTTCTCAAATCTCATTTTCAACACATCAAAACCACAATCATAATCACCAAAATCACGATCCAATCAAAACATACTCAAAACCCATTTTTAAAATCCTCAAAATCACATGTCTCATTTCAATTTCCAGATTCAAACATCAACAGTGATCAAATCACAATAACTCGAAATCTCGTAAAACGTGAAAATACGGAACGTTCTCGAAAAACGTGTCAAAATCGTAAGTCACAGTCGCAATCATAAACAACCTTCTTAAATCATTTTACACCCATTTCATATAACTTCTTTCATTAAACCATCATTAAGCACACGAGTGACCATAGTCTCGAAATACGTGTAATTTCACATGTATAGTAAAAATACGTATAAATACGGGAATCGAATACGTATAAATATGGAAATCAAAATCAATCACAACTTATAATCATAATAAAAAAATCATAGAAATAATTTATGCATGCATTAAATTTTGAAAGCAACGTCCACTCACACACCGTCCAATAGGCTCGATTTTGCGCCGCACGCGGTTCCGTAATTTCCGACATTTTCCAAAAACCCGAATCCTGCCCGAAAACACATCCCCGGGTCATTAAGGTGTCAAATAACAACATACTAATTTCCCATAATTTTCCGGGAATTATTCGATAATTAAAAATGTAACCTAAACCTTCGGACCCTGGGAATAACATCGAGACGGTGTCCGAAAATTTCGAAACCAACGCTAAAAAGTTCGTTACATTGTGTAGGACAAAAGTCATTTTGAACTCACCTTGAGAAAACGTTCCACGCGCCGTCACGCGCCGTCGCGAGGGGCTGCGCGTGACACCCACGCGCCAGCTACAGTAACTCCAACGGTCACCATCCTCACTCGATTCCACTGTAAAACGGGTATGCGACCTGCGACAGGATCCGATTCAATCCCTGCAAATATCCACTTAATTCCTTCAATTAAACTCTCAGATAGCATCGAAATGGACCTAATTTAAGTTCTGTTTTACTCATTCACGTCGACATGGCCTAAAACCAGCTCAATTGAATACGGGTCCTAATCGGGTTCGTAGTCCCCATTCATCACACAGTCACTGCTTCCTTCAATTGATCAGTTAGGAAGCACCGTAGACTCACCCTCACGATGATTGTGAACTCAATTTCACAAGAGCTTACCTCCATGACCACGACTCCAAGCTCGCTTTTCTGACGAACAACCGTCCACTGTTCATCACTGGAAGTGTAGCAATACTCATCGTTTTCTTCAATTTCTTCACTCAGTAGCATCGCAGGATCCATAAGAACATGTTTCTGAGCTCAATTTCAAGGTCTCAAGCCTCCAACCATCTGGACTCCACCATGACCCGGTCCCAGAAACTGGACTCCAGTCTGGGGTCAAAACACGACCACCTCCATTCGATTTTTGCGTGGATGCAGTCGACACCAGCCCAGGAAACTGCACTGGTTATCAGTTTGGACCCCCAAGGCTCACAGATCAAATTTGGTATTTTTTCCTCCATTTTCAAATTTTTCCAGATTTCTGCCTCCCTAACTCTCAACTCCCCAGAGTCCCTTTGTTCTTCTCCGCCTCCCCAAAACCCGTTAGACTGCTTCTCTCCCTCAAACAATGTCGCCCGTGCTTTGCCCAAACCTCTCAATTTCAAAAGTGACTTTACAATTGCTCTGCTCCCCAGCTCCAATGGCACGCCCGGTTTCAACCTCAGTTCAAGCCCCCCGTGCTCTGCAATCTGTCCCAGCCACGGCAATGTGTTCCCACGATCTCAACTGACCCCAAAGCACTCACAATTAACAATTCCAGTGCTCCAATTCCAATCTCACCCGTGCACTGATCGTGCTTGCACAGAGAAGGTGGGAAATTCGAACTGATGGAGAATAAGGAAATGGACGGCCCAGATTTGTCCAGGTTGAAGGATTAGATTAGATGAAGGTCTAGATTCACTCTTGGGATTAAGTGGAAAATTTTAAAATAATCAAACCAAATTATTTAATCCACATTCACCAGATCAAAGTACAAGTCCATATTTTAATGTTATTGGTCCCTGGGCCCCACCTAGAACATCTAACCCAATCAGAATAAGCCACGTGTCCTTGCCTCGTAATGCGTTCATAGTGAAATCGAACTTCCGTGACCCGTAACTTTCCCGTTCGAAGTCCGATTTCGAGGTGCCGCCTGTCGTCTTACTTAGGGCATCGAGACCTTCCTAACGGTCCTTGGCCCTCGGCCATCGGACCCCCCGATCAAAAATTCAACATTTTCCTTTTTTTCGTCTAAATTGCGAAAATGCCCTTGAACTTCCGAACGTCATAACTTTCACCACGAAAGTCGGAATCGAACGTGCCACCTGTCTATGAACTCGTGACGTCCTAGACTACGTCACGGTCATCGGTCAAAGTTCATTTGATCGCCCGAATCAAAAGTCAACGTTTTACCCACGACCAGGGGTAAAACGGTCATTTTGCATCGTTCGTCCGATCTCCCGCAACTAATCACCGATTAAACCTGCTAATCACGATTAGTTGCAAATCAAATCCAGAATTCCGGGACGGGTCGTTACACTAGATGTTGTTTTCCTTTGAATTTGTAATATGATTAGATCCCAGATTTAGTACTTTGATTATTAGGTCTTCCAATATTGATGTGTTGGAAGCTCTAAAATGGAACATTAGCCTTTATGTAGGGTAGTTGTTATGGTCCTTTGTGTCCACTCTTTGATTGGTGGTTTGTTCCTCTTTGAGTTTTGTTGTGTTGTCTTTTTGTTCTATTTTGGTCCTCTTTTGCAGGTTTTATTAAATCTTTTTATTTAACCAGAATTTTTTTCCCATTATTTCAACCAATAATTGAACTAAGTACCCTAAACAGATATCATGCTCAAATGAATACCAAATAAAAGTAATTTTTAGAAGAGATGCGTGACCTTTTTTATAATATTTTTTTTTGTCCTGTTATATATGATTAATGGATCTATTGCTTTTTTTGTTGGCAAACGACCTTTGTGCACTTCGAGATTTGGGATATTTCGTGATGCACCATTACGTTTATTTTTTTTCCAATAATATTTTAAACAAAATTGTGATGTTATCTCGGTGATTTTTGTTCACATGATGTTCAATCGGTAAATATAAAAGATTTTTTTTATTCAATATGCTTCATCAATATTGAGTTAAATCTCAAAATGCTTCCGAATATGATTTTGACCCAATTTACCTTCTGAGCATGATTTTAGTCCCAATTTTCACATTAAATGTTTAATTTACACATATTCTATTAAGATACAAGGTTTTTTTACTCAATATACCCCCTGAACATTAAGTTAAGTCTCAAAATGCCCCCCGAACATGATTTAGACCCAATTTGTCTCATGAACATGATCTTAATCTCAATTTTCCCACCGAACATCTAATTAAATAAATTCTATGATGATGAAAGGAAAAATTGTCCAAACATTGTCCAACATAATGTGAACAAGATCTTTAAGTTCATAGCGACCAAACTCTTCAAATTACCTTGGACCGTAGAGCGAAATCTACCAATTGAAATGCCGATCATCTATTTCTGACGTCTTGTATTTTGTAAATATTAGCAGGAGATATATCTTTCAGATCATCTCTCCATCTGATTAAACATCAACTTTTTGTCGGTCCCTAAAGGCTGGAATTACAATAGTTGTCAGTCTGATAAGAATTTGAGTTTTTGCTTCTTTCTATTTCATGAATTTTTTTTGTTATTTGTTTTTCATTGGTTCAATTTCATAACTTAGATAAAGGGAGAGGTGGACATCCCGCAACCTCTTTCATCTTGGCTTTTTACTCAATATGCCCTCTGCATGAACTGAATATTTTATCTCAATCCAGCTACGACTAGGCTCTTTTTTTGAGACTTAACTCAATGTTCAGAGTGCATATTGGGTAAAAACCCAAGATGAAAGGGGTTGTGGGCTGTCCGCCTCTTCCTTTCCCCATGTTATGAAATCGAACCAATGAAAAACAAAAAAATAAAACAAAAATCATGAAATGGAAAGAAGCAAAAACCCCTAATGGTTATTAGACTGAGGACTATTGCGACTTCAGCCTTTGGGGGACCGACAACAAGTTGATGTTTGGCCAGATAGATTGATGGTCTGAAAGATATATCTCCTGCTAATATTTACAAAACACAAGGCATCCGAAATGGATGATCGTCTCTCCAATATTGGGCAAATCTATTTAATTTGACATTCAATGGGCAAATTGGGATTTAAATCATGTACATGAGGCAAATTGGGTCAAAATCATGTTCGGGGGGCACTTTGAGACTAAACTCAATGTTCATGGCCATATTGAGTAAAACTCCTTTCATCGTAACACAATCTATTAAATTAGACATTCATGGGGAAAATTAGGACTAAAATCGTGCTCAAGAGGTAAATTGGGTCAAAATTATGTTTGGAGGACATTTTGAGATTTAGCTCAATGTTCAGAGAGTATATTGAATAAAAAAACCAATATAAATATTCAAGACTCGCTATTTGTGATTATGAGTGGGGTTAAAAACACATTTAATATTTTTGGATCGTTAATCTTCATTGAATTAAGTTAGTGATTTGATAATTGCAATCCTAATGTTTATACTGACGTGTTGATCTCTTGATAAAAAAACCTAGAATAAGAATTTTTTTTTTTAACTTTCTTTTTCTAAATGCTAATAAAGCATAAATTTTTGGGATATCATCTAATATGTCCTTTATATGGTATAACAATTCCAAAATGTCTCTTTTCTTAAAAGACCATCTAAATTGAACTACACTTTTACATATTTATAAAAATGGTCCAACTATATATATGAAGAAAAAAATTCACAGCCCACTCATATCCCCATTATTTCATTTCATTTGTACCAAAACTTGATAGATCTAAGTTGACCTTCCCTTCTAGCAACGAGTGAGTGACAATTTCTCAGACACCACACCACCCTTCGTGACGCTGCACCACCTTTCGCGACGCCGCACCACACTTCGCAAGGTCCTCACAACTGATTATCCAAAAACCACACGGCCATACCGCGATCCTGGACCCTAGACCATGCGATCTTTGACTACATCGGTGGGTACTAGATGGTGTGATCTTCATGGCCTGTAAGTCACCATCTTCGCAGTTCGATTGGTTCGGTAGTATTGAAGGTGGGTACCAATTTTTACTTACTGCCTTGTTGCATCAATTTTTGTTCATAACTAAGTTTGAATGTCTTTTCATTAAGATTGAATTTTACATTCTATTAAGTTTACATTTATATCAAGGATTGAATTTATAAATTGAATGTGTGTGTTATGCAATTATTGCTATATAATTGCCATCACTTGTGAGGAAAAAGCATAAAAATGTTGTTTCCGAAAACTATGTACATAATGACAACTAAGCACTTCATTTATATAGGTCTGGAAGTCATGCTTCAATGTTTAGAAATTATAAGGAGATAACATGATTGCTAGGTCATTCAATGTTTAAATACCAATCTCTTTTGATGCTTCAATTGCAAAGTAATTACACCAACACCCATCACCCGTAAAAGAAAATATGACTCTGCTCATAATGTCAAAACGTTAAAAGTTTAGTGAAAACCAGGCAAGTCCCCCAAAGCCTACTTATGTAATCCAAAATAAGAAGTTATACATGAACCTAAAGCTACTCAAGACAAAAATCTCCCATTTGACATAATAAGTTTTTTTAGCACAGTGTAAAGTTCCAATAAAAGAAAGAACTGCAAGTACTTAAGTAATCCTCAAGTTATTCGAAAGAAAAGTTGTTACAAACCAACTTCCCAATGTTTAGATGAACGGGCAAGTAAAGAAGGTTGCATTCTGTAGCCCAAAGTAAAGAGAGTTTCATTTTGACTGGTGCATGTGTTGGGTGATAAAAAAGAATATTGTGATTATGACTCCAATGAGGAACTGGTTTCTAATATTAATTGCCTTCCTAAATTAAGTGATTTGGTTATTCTTTTGTTTGCTAGTATGACTACAACTGTACTTTTTCAAAACTTTAATGGTCATGGTTAATATTCCTTACTCTCTCATCTCTTCTCAACAATAGAAAAATTTTAAAAAGCCCTCAAGTTTAGGAATTTCATACCAGTGAAATCTAAAATATGATACTCTTGTGCATATTGATTGATTATATGGACATACGAAAAAAATTAATTTTCCCTCTTTAGGTTATGTTTTTCATGACAGATCGTTTATGAGTTCTCTGATCTTATTTTAAAATTGTCGATCCGTAAATAATGGTTGATTATTTGATTGCTGATTTAGTGGATTTTCTAGCTGAATCCGTTAATTTGATAATGACTTGGCTTGGGTATCACTGCAAACTCTTTAAAAAAAAATTGAGAATATGGTCTAGTGTGTGATCAAAATAGTTTAATTTAGCTGTTGTAAACCAATTGATTAGACTGAGCTTCTAGTGTTTTTTTCCTCCTTCTTTTTTTCATTCTCCTCTATTGTTCTTAGTTTTGAGTTGGCTTTTGTTAGCATTTGCTATAGAAATTCATTTAATTCATTTCAAGAATGATTTAATGTGTATTACACTGATATATTGTCTACTAAATAGATTTCATTCTTTAAAACTGTTCTAATATGTACTCCACTAAAAAATTGCCATGGAATTATTTGTATTTTGTTAATTGGAAATTTTCTTGGCCATACAATGCTATTATTGAATCTTCTTAATGGTCATTTTCTTAGTCAATCTATTTACAAGGTTTTTGTCAATTTTGGAAGTATATGCCTTAAATAAATGCAACAAATTTTCATTATTAACTGTTAAGTATTATGTTTTGGTGATCGTTGGATTAATTTGATTCATAAACTCATATGAGTAATTCCAATTTTTTTTTCTCATCATGACTCCACCCTACAGTTTTTATTTTGACAAAAAACATTGTATGATGGTTGTATGAGTTTATTGATTTCCTTAATTATGGGATTGATGACTTTATGCACATGAATTGTTTTGAATAAATCTACAATGTTTTCTTATTCAGAATTGGTTACATAAACCTTTTGTAGCTCAATTCTATTGTCAAATTGAAATTGTATTGTTGAAAACTATTGTTAATTGAGTATTGATCGAAATTTTACCAAGCACAAAAGATGTACTAGGCAAAACCTCTACGTATAATAAACTTTGCAAGCGCACAAGACGTGTAGATAGTATAGATGCAAGCAAAGGTAGATCCCACGAAGACTTGCTCAATGATATCCAATTTCTATTTAACTCAATTGATTTAAGTGGAGTAATTAAAATGCAAATAGGGGGGGTGTTGTCGCGTTAAATGAGTGTAAGTAAATTAACTAAAATTAACTAACTAAGTCGAGCTAGGGTTTCTATCCACCTTTACCAATTATAGTTCCGTTAGATTTCTTTGATTAGATTACTATGCATGTATCTGAATTAAGTGCCCGTGCAGGGGTCCGACTAAGGCTTACCCCACACATATTATCTTCTCTTAGATTGCATGTTTAAGCGTGATGTGCCCGCCCTTAAACAACTATTACGGATGGTGCGTGATAATGCATGAAACATAAAGAAGATTTAATGACACTACACTCTCCCTAGAAAAGTGATGTGCAGACCTAGGAAGTCATGAGTTTAGATTACGAATAAGATTCCCCCTCTTAAATGTGATGCCATAAATTGCAGGGTGAACACAAACATCGAGGTGATCCATCAAGCAATTACATCGACAATTATACACAAATAAGGTAGCTAAGCTTATAAACATAAATTGAGTTCATGAAGCGCAGAAATCCAACAAATCCAGGCATACATAACAATCATAATCAAGAGCCAGAAATTAAACACGAACTAACATGGCTAGGGATAAATGCATAAGAAAATTTGAATCTATTATGCATAATTAAATGCATAAGAAACATAAAAAGATAAAAGAATAAATAAACAAAAATACTAAAGAATAGCAAGGAGTAGGAAAAGGGGCTCAAACACTTTTCTTCTCCCAAGCCTCACATCCTCCTTAGCACAAGCTTGAATCACAAAAAGCATAAAACAATTATAAAATGCGGCTAACTATGTATATAAATTGAGTATGAATTTTGACAGAGTTTTGGGACCTAGGAAGGTAAAGTCGGCCCCCCCAAAAACAATGAGAAAACAACTATTTATATCCCCTAACATCTGCTCTAGTATCTCCCTAAAAGAAAGGGAAAAATGAAACCCAAACACGGAAGGAAACCAATTGTAGCTGTCAAACACCCTTTTCCGCATTCTTGATCCTCCTTCAATAAGGAGTCTTCTTTTCTTTCTTGTTTCCACTTCTTGACTTCATCTTTTGACTAGGAATTCAATTAATTATATTCCAAATCAGATCACAAAACCATAAAATAAAGGAAAGGGGATATGATTGCGGCTAAGGGTAAATTAACCCTAGCCGTGTTCTTGATAGTTTATTGGCCTCCATGAAACTTCCTTTCCTTTGTTTCTTGCAATCTTTAATTTCATATCTGATTAGGAAATCTTTAGGTCTTCTTATCCAAGTCAATCCATGTAATTTCTCATTGAAAAGGGAAGGCAAATTCGTCCAAAGGACAGCTGTCCCATATCCCTAAAAAGTAGGAACTTGATAAGGCAAGAAATCCTAGTTTCTTGGGTTCCAAAGAACGGATAGGTACCCTTCTTTTAATGGATCTTTTGGCCAATTTTCCCAGCTGGATTCCAGGGCATAATGTTTGAAATATCCCACTTAATCTAGGCGTGCAGGCTGGCAAGGATGATCCACAAAGTCACACACATACTCCTTGTAGGATTAGGAGTGCCTCTCGGCCAAGAAAGGCAAGAACCCCTTTTCTTGGTCAATCTTGATTGTCTTGACATGTGCTATCACCTCATTGGAACCCCTGGAGATTATATGAGCCGCTGATCACATCCAATACATTGAAAAATGCCAATTCAAATAGAAAACCCGAGAGGCCCTCAACTGGGATTTCAGCTAGGGATCTTAACTTCATTTTAGCGCTATTCCTTCATTTTGGCTCGGATTTCCTCCATTGTTTTTGCATTCTCTTCAGAATTGAATTAACTTTCATAATCTACACATGTTTCATAAAATGGATCATTTTCTTCTATTGTTTGTACAATTATAATGAAAAGACAAGTAAAAGGGATAAGAAATATTATTGAAATCATGCTCAATTCGTGAATTATCAAGTATGATCTGTTTTGCTTTCTCTAAAACATTCGCATCTTCTGGTTCTATGCAATTGATTCATTGATTCTTCCATGTTCATTTGAATAATATGATTTTATTGTTGTTTTATTACTAAACTCAAGCATGACGCTTAAAGCTTCTAACTGTCTAATTGCAATCCTGAAGAGAATCTATTTTGATAACATTAATACTATCTTTTGTAGAAACAAGAAAAAACATCCAAATTCTTTTGTTTAAATTGAGAACTATTAGAAATATCACTGATTACTCGAGTCTTTAATTAGTGATTCTTAATCATCCTTTTGTCTTTGATGAGTCGTATCAATTTGATTAAGAATGATAAACGACCTTGATGCTTGTGAAACTAATGGCTATGTTTGTGTAAAATGGGTTGTAGCTCTTTTTTTATGAGCAGTTGAAATCTAAAGGCTATGTTTGTGCGATGAGTCTTTCTAGATAAGCATGCTATATATCGAAAAGATGAAATTGTAATGGAAATGCCCAATTAGTATAACTTTATGATAATGTTGTCTTCTTTGTTTGCCCAAATGGTGTCCATTTAAATTTATTTTTTTACTGTAATGGTCATGGAAACTAAGTACAAGATGGTTGTTGATCCAAAAGATTTGTTGAGTACAAAGGTACAACCTAGGTGTAACTTGAGGCGTACATTATGGTTGATTAAGAAGAAGCTTACAAGTTAAAAACTCGAGCAATTTGAGAGAACATGTTTTCTTAAGCTATTAGGAATAGAAAATTTGAATTAGTCCAACCCTATTATGCACGGGAAATGGTTAGGAAGATTAGAGGTAGTCAAATGAATGAACATGAAGGTGTTTGCTTTCTTTTGGGGGGTAAAATTAAACAGTTCACCCTTCAAGACTTTTTGTGTGATAACAAGGTTTTCTAGTGATGGTGTGGAGCCCAACTTTATGGAGCAAGGACAAGGAGCCGGACAATTAAAGGATATCTATTTCCCTAACAAGAGTAGAGTGAGAATTTCAGAACTGGAGTCAGCATTGGATGGCTGCACAGTTTAAGAGGATTAACTAAAGCTTGCCCTTGTGTACTTTCCAGAAACCATACTATTGGGAATGGAAAGAACATATATTATTGACTGCAAGTTTTTATAACTTATTGAGAATATAAACAATTGGAACAAGTTTCCCTAGGGCAAAGTTTTTTTCGCAAAGACAAATGACTCACTGGAAAGGACTCTTACGCCAGAGTATCAAAAACTGAGGAAGGAAGATAGGCATGATGTGAAGGGTAAAAGCAAAACAAAGGTTTTGGAAGCTTGAAAGGAAAAAAGATAGAGAGGGTGAGGAAGAAGATGCAGATGATGATTATGTTGCATCAGAAGGGGATGGAGATGAAGGGGTAGCTCAAGTACGAGGGATCAGTAGGAAGGAATACAAGATTTGAGGGTTCTCACATTAAATTTTGGTATGTATCCTTGTTGTATTGAAGTAATCATATAAGTATATTTGATTCCTTTGTGCACACCTAGGAGGATTGGTTGTTCTTTCTGCTTTTCACTTGTTAGGTATGGATTTTTGAATGCTTGTCGGAATTTACTGAAATGAAGTACTCTCAATTGGATAGAAAACTGGGATTGCCACCGTTATTGCATTGGAAATTGTCATTGGCGGGAAAGAAAGCTGATTTCCACAAAATACAAAGGCAGATTTTCCAGTACGAGAAGGTTTGTAATAGGATATGACTTAGAATCTATTATGCATTTGTTCACACATAAGAAAGCCGATTAGATTATTCTTGTGCTTAATACTTCGATCATGCATTTGTTCATTAATTTTATTGTAGGTGAAGGTGATAAGCCTAGTTCTCAATGAGATGGAAGAAAATTTGGGTGGGACTGATAGCCGTGAGTGTAACGACCTGTCCCTAATTTTAAGGATTAATTAAGACTAATGATGGATTAGCAAAGCTAATCGGGGATTAACGGACGTTTAGAGCGAAATTACAATTTTACACCTAAACGAGGGAAAACAGTTGATTGTTGACCTGGGAGGTCCGATGACCGAGGGATGAGGACCGTTACGTAGATCATGTCAATATGAATCCGTAGGCAGGTGACACGTCGAAATCGGACGTTCGGCGGAAAAGTTATGGTTCACGGAAGTTCCGTGGAACTATTGCACATTTTATGAGACGAGTGCCTTTTGATTCAGTGGGGCCCAAATATTTTAGACAGACCTAATGGATGAGTGACAAGTGTCACCCATACATTGCCCATCTAAAACAGACACATGCATATCCATTCCCCCCCTTTGTTTGATCATTTTCCACCAACTCGAACAACCTCTTTGAACACAATCCAATCCCTTCCCCCACCTCGCTTCAATCTGAGGGAGTGATAAAGAATGGCTGAGGATGAGAATTATGAGGATGGTGGCTGGGTGTGGCCTGAGCTGCCATGGACGATGGAGGGATGGCAAACCGCGCAGGTATGGTTTTACGTACAAAATTCATTTTTTTTATTTGAACGTTAGGGGCGATTTTTGTTGATTGGGAAAGGTCTAGGGGGTTCGTATGGATGTTTAGAGGCAGTTTTGGATGGCAAAGAGGGGCTGAACAGCCCAGGGTTTAAACGGGAAAAATGGACCGTGAAGGGAGGTTCCAAGGGGTTTTCATTCGTTCTAATTACAGGGTTAGGTTTCTAGGGTTGAGATGAGAAGATTGGAATTGGATTGGAAGAAAACGGACGGAAATTGAGGGAGTTTGGAGCCTGAACCGGCTACGTCGGTTGGGCTGGACCGGATTACAGAGACTGAACAGGACCGGCTGGTCGGCTGGAAAGCCTTCAGGCGGCACGTGGGGAGATTTTTGGGGATGGTTCCAACATGTGAAATCATTTATTCGTTGCAACGAACACTTTGGGACTAGTTTCGAGTTGATCAGACATCGACTTGGTATAGTTCGTGATGCCCGAAGGCTTAGGATCGGGTTTAAAAATAGTTAAAAATCCCAGAAAATTAGGGGCCTTTTATGAGGGGTTATTTAAGTAGTTAGTAACTCTCTAAAGTGATTTGGACAGATTTGGGAGTCCCGGTGACAGTGATTAGCCCGGGAAGGCGTATGACGCACATATCGTGGCGGCAGCTCGGACGTTGTATGAATGGACCTTGTCTTCTAAATTGATGCTTTCATAAATGTTTTATAAGTGTTGTAATACATGTATTATGATGCCATGAGTGCATTTGTGTGTTGTGTGTCAGTATTTACGTATTTGCACATATTTCGAGATTTACAGTTTTATGTCGTGCATATACGTGTTGGGTCTCATCCTCGGCATCTCATATACCTAATCAATAATCATCACGTTTTATCTATAAGTGTGCACACTACTCGGGGTCTCACTCCGAGTCTACCCCCAGGATCTACGACGTCTGGGGGGAATCGCCCTAAATCCAGGATCTACGACGTTTAGAGGACTGTCCCCGTACCCAGTCCGTGACTAAACCATATCTCTCACTCCTGGAATGTGCTCCCTCTTGGAGTCACTCATTCCAGGCAATGGATCGTGACTCTCCAGGATCTACGACATCTGGAGGAAACCAATCATACGAGAGGGTATACATATTTTTCAAATACTTTCTATCAAATAATAATTTAACTGAGTCTCATACTCGAACATCTCAACAGGATTCCTCGAATCCGATTCAAATCCAAATCTCACAGGGACTCAAGCCCTAATTCATATTTCAATAGGGCCTTGAACACTAGTTCTCATTTCACAAACCACAACTGGGACTCAAGATCGATATCACAATAAGGAGGCCTCGAGCCCGATTTCACAATCAACTGGGCCTTAAGCCTGATACCACAACTAACGAGGCCTCAAGCCTGATACCATAAATCAACGGGGCCTCAAGCCCGATTTCACACTCAACTGGGCCTAGAGCCCGATACTAAAAGTAACTGGGCCTCAAGCCCGAATTCGTAAACCAATGGGGCCTCCGACCCGATCGTAAACTCAAATGGGCTTCTAGAATGATTTCTCATCAAATCAAAAGGACTCCAAGTTCGAGAGTTTGTAAATCAAATGGGTCTCATGCCCATTTCCATATTTCTAAATCCGAAATCATTTCATCGCTATCGTAGAAAACACGGCACGTATAAGCATCGTATAAAATCAAAAACCTCGAAATACGTGTAAATATATAAATACTAAGCTACCACAAACAATGCACTCAAGGAATTCCAAAACATGTATTAAAACACGTATAAAAACATTTATGAATGCATCAATTTAGAAAGCAAGGTCCACTCAGAGACCGTCCGAAGTCACGTCTCGATACGCGTGTCATATTCCCTTCCCGGGCTAATCGCCATCTCCAGGGCTCCCGACCCTGTCCAAATCATTTTAGAGGGTTACTAACTACTTAAATAACCCTTCATTAAAGCCCTGTAATTTTCTCGAATTTTTAACTATTTTAAAACTCGATCCTAAACCTTCGGACATCCCCAACTATATCGAAACGATGTCCAATTGACTAGTAACTAGTCCCAAAATGTTCGTTACATCGAAAGGATGATTTAATCTGTTGGAAGTTTCCCCAAAAGAGGCCTCACGCTCATCCACGCGCGGCCTGAGTGCCCTGCTCATGAAAGCCATGTGTGACACTGTTCACTGTCTTCTTCGGTGGGCAAACCTGTTCGGTCTGGTTCAACATGCAGAACCAGTCTGCCTGGACCGATGTGACCGGTCCAGGGCCATTCCTCCCTCATTTTTCATCATTTTCCTTCCAATTTAATTCCCTCCTCTTCCTCTCCTCTTTTCCTATCATTCTATGTCCTAAAACACAAGAAAATCGATCGAAGAGGTTACCCTTGGATTGAAGAACACACGGCCAAACTTTGGCCGTCCCTCCATGGCCGTTTAACCATCCAATCTCTTCCCTTCCAATCCTCACAAGCTCGTCCATGTCCCAGAAATATAGCCCAATTGTCAAAACCAATCCAAAACGCCCCAAAAATGAAATTTAAATTTCAAAATCCAAGGGTCATCGGTTTACCTGGTTTCTGGATTTTCCACCGCCGTCCACGGCGGCTGGCCTTTCTACTGCCACCTTTCAGTCCCTCTCTTACTCTGTCCTCACACACGATCAAATGGGGAGGAGGGATATGGTTTTGAATTTAAAGGTTTTCGGGTTTGGTTTGGACGAACAAGCAAGGGGGTGGATATGCATGTATGTAAAGGAGTGGGCAATGGATGAGTGACACTTGTCACTCATCCATTTGGCCTGCCCAAAGTATCTGGGCCCACTTAATGACAATTGGCACCCATCTCGAAATTCGTACAATAGTTCCCTCGAACTTCCGTGAACCGTAACGTTTCCGTCGAACGTCCGATTTTGACGTGCCGCCTGTCTACGGACTCGTATCGACTTGACCTACGTATCGGTCCTCGACCCTTGACCATCTTACCTCTCGGGTCAAAAGTTAACTTTTTACCCTCAATTAGGGGCAAAATCGTAATTTTACCATAAACGTTCGTTAATCCTCGGCTAATTCCCAATTAGCCTCGCTAATCGGTCATTATTCGTAATTAATCCCGATAATTCGGGACGGTTTGTTACAATCTTCCCCCCTTCAAGAATTTCGTCCTCGAAATTCAAACCGACCCGAATCCACCACCAAACTGTGGAATCCAATCATGTCTCCCACAAGGGCACTCTCGTGTAAAAGTACGCGTCGCCGTACTCATCAGTTTGAACTGTCATCGAAGCTTCCCAAGCTCCAACTAAACTCTCACCAACCGTGTTTCAATCGCTGATTCTTGAGAGTCTCCAAGTCGGTTTGTAAGTCTCACTCGAGACGTCGACACTCGTCAATTTCACATGTTATTCACTCTTGACAGGTCAGCAATACCGAGCTGACATCAAATAGGCTTTTCAGCCTGATGGTTCTTCTTATCTGACAACCGTAGCTAATATCCTATTCAGCATCTGATTCGACAATTATCCTCATTGCTCCCACCGAGCACTAACTCATCCAACGGTTCGCAATTGGAAACCACTGTTCATGGGGGCAGCATTCCTCGCTAACATTTTCTAAGTACACGACCATGATCGTGAATAGCTGGTAACACTCGGCTCCACTGCGCTTTAGCTGCGCCACTCTAATTTCGACTTGCTCTCGAGTCTCCATATGATACCTCACATCACTTGACGGTCTCCGTTGACATCTAGACTCACCTTGAGTCCCAACTTTCGTACTACTTGCCTTGTTGACACAGAATCAACGTCTCGCCCATCCGGGGTGTATCTGGACTTATCAACACTAGTCTCAACAGAGATAACACGTTTGCACTGTAGGGTTCCCTTAGTCATCCACGATTGGAGCCCCCGCTCCCAACAATCACTGAACCCCACCAACTTACTTCGACTTCGTACACCGTACCCAACGTCTGGTCTTCATCCAATCATGTCGGCACACCCAATCTAGTACTCGTTGAACTGTCACCATCAGATCTGATTCGATCACCATCCCATGTCCAACGTGCACAACACACCGGTGCACCCACATCAGGTCAAACATCGAGGTACTACCTACCTACTCAAGGACTGCGCTTAGGAAACGTCTCATAACGTACTATTTCTCCTCATCCTCAACGTCTACTCGCAGTCATCTTGGTCACCTGACCCACTCCAGAGATAGACCAGCCAACATCCAACTCGAGGCATCGGCTATTCATCTCTTCCTGATCGATATCCTTGTATCATCCTCGTCTCATATTTATCCACATATCCAAGACAGGTCGTACACACTTTTCATATATCCAACCTCTGTCTTGTCATCTCACCAACTATTCCAAAAAATTCTTCAACTGTCTCACGCTACGATTCTCCCCAATGATGACCGGACCTCGGTCTACTTGACTCACGATCACTATAATCATCTCAATCATCTCGATCAGCCTGGTCGTTATCACACGACACGATCTCCCTCACCTCAATCCAAATTCACCTCGATCCACCTTGGGTCCAATGTGGGTCCAACTACCTTGGACACTTACTCGTCACATCCAGTGACGTTAATTACCATCTGCACAAGTACGCACTAACCTTGCTAGATCGCGGATCCAAAGTCGATCATGCGTCCACCAATCAATACTTGACCGATGTACTAGTGACGCCCAACCTCATCTGACACCGTGTCGAAGACGATCATTTTCTTTATCGACTTCGGAATCAAGAGTAGTTGCAACCATGTTGGAAGCACACCTAACTTTTCCATTATTGAGCTAGTGGAAAAAGTGAAGTCATCCTTCTCCTTCTTCGGCTTCTTCCATCACTTTTCACGTCGGCATACTGGTCTGCACTTCCCAATCCTTATGGGATCGAATTCCAGTACCGAACACTCGAGTCGTCCGTCCACAACGACCTAGGGTACCTATCACCAATCCAGGTATAGGGTATACCTCGCACTACGCCACTCGAGATCCTCTCTGTCCCGTTCAAGGCCCATCGAACTCATATGTTTACCACTCTAAGGCATGTATACCACACATCTACCAACTCGGTCATAACCCAAGCCTTCAACTCACTCGAAAATCATCCACGTGTCTGTAACCAATCCAACTCGTCCATCCATTTACGACCGTATATGCACATCCAAAAGGATGTCAATTCATCCTAACTTGATGTATCGCTCGACCGAAGAGTCACTGACACGACCCATCCCAATTTTCCTAGGATTGCCATGGAATGTGCCATGCTCCCGTCTGACAAGAGGTGTCAGACAAGGGATAACCTATTGCCATTGTCCAAACGGGCTTCCAGAGTGCGTAAGGATCGATGGAGGAGGTGTACGATGCTCAAGTCTCTGCTGCAGTCGCATCCGGAATCAACCTGAAGGGCATTAAAAACAAAAGCTGTGAGTGGACGAAAATAAACAAGTCTGTTTAAAACATTTATAAGACATTTATGCCCCTCAGTAAAACCATATGCATGCGCCAAAAACCAATGATCACACATTTATTTAGAAATAACCATTAGGGCCTTAGCCCGGAAACCAAAGCATAGTTTCAATTTCCAAAAGTCAATCCAAGAGTTATTTCATAAATCCAGTAATATGAACCATAAGGCATATAATATAAACCATAACCATAATTTTAGCCACTGCACTATACACTCCAATCCGACATCCCTGATGTCTGACGTCCCTGACGTCAATAAGGTCACAATCACAAGGCTACGCGTGCCACTCGGGTCTCAATTTCCGAGTTCAATCCCCGAACCCCGTTCGGGTACAGCGTCCCCGATGCTTAGCGTCATAGACGCTGGACGTACTAGACGTCCGTGACCTCTCCGGGGTACCTCATCCGGAGGAGACAATATAATATGGAAGGATTTATACAGTGCAGTACTAAATACATTTTATTGATATCCACATGCAAAACATATAGGTATACATAGGTAAAATCTGAACCGATCGTTACGTTTCATCAAACGTGTCTCATGCCCAAATACCGTGAAACGTGCCATAACCGAAATCTCAACAAAACCATTTATTGATTCCAGC
This sequence comes from Prinsepia uniflora, assembly GCA_032719365.1. NCBI lineage: Eukaryota > Viridiplantae > Streptophyta > Magnoliopsida > Rosales > Rosaceae > Prinsepia > Prinsepia uniflora. The sequence goes on from CM064864.1 coordinate 45,087,637, forward strand.
ATGTGAACATATATAAAATGTAAACCAGAAAACATTTATTCAATTCCATTTTAGGGTCCCTGACCCGCAATCGTATGTAGAAATCAACTGGGCCCTTGGCCCGATTTCACAAGTTAACTGCGCCCCTGGCCCGATCCATATGTTAACTGGGCCCCTGGCCCAATTTCATAGTTCAACTGGGCCCCTGGCCCGATTTTAGACTATTCAAGTTCGTAACCATTTCATGAAATCATATCCAACCACATTTATGAAAATCGGTGCAAATCCAGAAAACCTCGGTTTACGTGCAAATACGTAATTCACCTCGAAATGCGTGAAATCATTTTAAATTCACCGATATCCAAAGTAAATCATTTAATCATAATTATAAAAATCATAAAACAGTTGTGCATGCATCGAATTTATGAAACCAATGTCCACTCATAGACCATTTAACCGAGCGCCTCGATACGCGTGCCATAGGCCTTCCCGGGCCACACCACTATCACCGGGACTCCCAATCCAGTTCAAATCACATTAGAGGATTACTAACCTCATCATTAACATCCTATTTAAGTCCCGTAATTTTCCCGAATTTTTAAGTATTTTTAAATTGGATTAAAAACCTTCAGACATCCCGAACAATATCGAAACGGAATCCGAACGACACGAAACCAACGCCAAAATGTTCGTTACATTGTATAGGACAAAAGTCATGTTGGAAGTTTCCCAAAATTACCTCACACGCGCCCCCACGCGCCAGTTGAACTCCCTGCGCGTGAAACCCACGCGCCGGGTACTGTTCACCGTCGTTCAACCCGAACGACTGTAAAACGGGCCGCCGTGACCCGCGGGCCAACCCGAATGGTTCTCGGTCCTTTCTCCATCATTTTGGATGGGGTTTTCACCTACAGGATCGTCTGAGTTCAATTAAAGGTTCTTTGAAAACAAAAACAAGGCACAACATCCAGATCGTACCTCCTCGATCGAGAAGCTCACGGCCAAACTCCACCGTCGACTGCTCTCAGCTCCGACCACCATTCTCGTTGAAAACGGTCCCTATAGACTCGTCTCATCCTCTGAGTCATCATCCTGGTTACTAGATCGACTAAAACGTCGAAAAACCCAAGATGCCATTTTAGACCCGAGAACGAACTCGCGGGTTTAGGCTCACTTCGCCGCCGTGGTCACCACCGTGGCCACCGAAACGCCTGGACTGATCACAGGAACCTCCACCACCCATCAACACGATCACAAACAGTCAACAACGACCTCCCCAATTTTTGAGTTTCGGACCTCCCCTGTTTTTCCCCTCCGTCCCCAACCCCGCCGTCTCCCGTCGTCTCCCACCGTGCCCAGCTCCCAACAGTCCTCACACAATCCCCTGCACGGCCCAAGGATACAGATATGGTGGTGGTGTGTAGTGTGAGCCGTGTGCGTGTTCACGGGTTAGAGAGAAAATGAGATTGAGAGGGTGTAGTCTGATCTAATTAAAGAGAGAGGGGGAAAAGAATCAGCGGCCCAGATTAAATCTGTGGTTAGAGATGGATGACCCAGATCAAAAGGTGAAAATAAGTGGGAATTCTTTTAATTATTTAAATCCTATAATTTAATCAATCTCACCAATCCAGATCTGAACCCAATATTTAAGTTTAGTGGTCCACGTGTCCACTCAGAATCTCAGAACAATCAGAGAGCGCCACATGTCCTCGCCTCGTAATGCGTGCTTAACGAAACCAAACTTCCGTGACCCATAACTTCGTCGTCGAATCTCCGATTCCGGCGTGCCGCCTGTCGTTGGATTCGCATCGACGAAACCTACGCAACGGTCCTTGGCCCTCGGCCATCGGACATCCTGGTCAAAAAGTCAACATTTGCCCCTAATATGCCAAATTACGAAATTGCCCTTGCACTTCCATACATCATAACTTTCACCATGAACGTCGGAATCGAACGTGCCACCTGTCTATGAACTCGTGACGTCCCGAACTACGTCACGATCATCGGTCAAAGTCCATTTGACGACCCGAAATAAAAGTCAACGTTTTGCCCACGCCCAGGGGCAAAACGGTCATTTTCCACAATTCGTCCGAAATCGCCCAACTAATCCCAGATTAGTAAATCAAAATTAAATATTATTAAATCCCGATATTCGGGACGGGTCGTTACAACCTTCCCTCCTTAAAGAATTTTGTCCTCGAAATTACCAACAACCTTATTCCACAAACACCTTGTGGAAAACATTTCGACCTCACATCTGTGTACACCTGTACACCCACTCACTGGAACAACACCAGTCTCGTCTGTAACCTGACATCTCATCGCAATCACACGTCACAACAACAACACTCGACCACCTCGAGTGGACATAATCACCTGATCCGCGATAAGATCGCTTAACCTTTTAGCTGACTCCTTCAGCTAGACGGTTCCCTTCCATTGCCAATAAATCCTTACATTTGCTCCCATTGGGAGTCACCTAATCTCATTTGTCAGTCCATGCTGACACCATCAGTCAAACTATCACCACCAAGTTTTACCACCTTGGTAAAGCTCCAACCATCAGCCAGTCAGTGACAACACCACGTACTACATCACTCTCGATGTAGCGTAAGATCAACCACATGATTTCAATTCGCAGGGCAAACCCAAACCTGCGACACAAATTAATCTCAATGTCCATAACCGCCGACTCCCTCAGCGAACCAAGACGCTGGGAAAATCACGGTGTGATCAAGTCACACAAGGCTACTCGTGGTTACTCAGACCACCAATTCACTCATCCTGAGTGTACGTATACCATCAACATGCACAATCAAGTGGTGTAACTGGAACACATCGAATACCAGCCCAGCAGTGATCACACATCTCAATACTAGGGTTCCACTAGCCAACCATGGCTAAGAGCACCTACTCATACAATCACTGAACCCGATAAAATCACTCTACTCGGCGCACAGTATCCAATGTCCAGTCCACAATCACAACCAACCAAATGATATCGGAACCAAGCCGATTACCAACACGTTTAATCACACACCTCGGGTACATCCCATGTACCGCCATTAGGCATCACTCAGCCTAACCAATATCAATCCTCGTACAACGTACCCTGTACGCACCTCAATCCATCAATCTGCCTATAACCACCCAGGTCATAGCCAAACACGTTCCAATAATGGAGTACATTTGCCCAAACCATCATGAGACAAAACGAGCTCCACCCGTCATCTAGTTCCAATTCCGAATCCGAATCCGTAATTTCGTAAGAAATCCCGAACCCGAACCCAGACATCATATTTTAATCCATTTCCAAATCCGAATCCGAAATCATTACTCCGTAAGCTAGCATTGGAATAATCATCCCGTACCCAAATCCAGTAATCCATTTTCGAGCTTCGCAATCGAATCTTGAATCGCCACCCAGAAATTCGATTCCAAAACCCAAAATCTCGTTTACGTCCACCCAGACGTAACATAACCGATCCTATCGGTTACCTGCTCAAAACACTCGATTGACTTCATAGGGAAGCCAATCCCAATATTCACACGTCAAAGGTTGACAAAATCCGACCACTTCGGAAACCTACTCCAACGAGTAACAACCATATGGACTTCACTCCGAAAAGAAGTTCAGTCCCGTCATTTACGACTCACATACCAAGGTAAGAGTGATAAACTCTCATCCAATCTGGATCATCACGATCACGACCCAGATCCATCACTACGTCATCGGACAAGTAACATCACGATCCTAGATCGTCACCATGCCCAAAGTCGACAACATCACAAATCAGATCCACCTAGGATCCACACATGCTAACATAGCAAGCAATCCATCTGAAAGCTGATCGTAGGGTCTTACACCCTCATTGAATCATTCGCCAAATTTCCCTTGGTGGAAAGATGACCTCGCATTTCACCACCAAATCCAAGATCATACACAACTGCTTGTGTCCAAAGACCCCAAGCCAAACATGGGTCCACCCACCAATACACTGTAACACCCCAGAAATTCGAGGATGATAATATTGTAATTTAATGTGTGAATTGACGCTTTTACCCTTGTGATTGGCATGGCCAAAATTGTTGACTTTTTGATTGATGAACTAAATGGACTTTGACCTATGACAGTGACGTAGTTCGGGATGTCACGAGTTCATAGACAGGTGACACGTCCAATTCGGACGATCAGGGAAAAAGTTATGACTATCGGAAGTTCTGGGGCATTACCGTAATTTGGACTTTCGGGGGGAAGATGTTGACTTTTCTTTTGACAACTAATTTTCTGTTGACTCAAGGACCGTCAGGTAGGTCTCGACGTCCTGAGTCCGTAGACAGGTGGCACGCCGAAATCGGACTTCGTACGAGGAAGTTATGGTCAGAAACGTGAAATCGGGAGGTTCGTGTCTCGGTTTTCGTGTCGAATATTTTATTCTGGAAATTCTGATTGGAGGACACCTGGTGAGTGACAAGTGTCACTCACCCATTGGCTGGATTGGATCAGATCCACTATGGGATTAAATAGCATTTAAATCAACTTTTAATTTCAGCCCTTGGATCTGAAAACCCCAGATCCAATCCTTACCTTTGATCTCATTCTGAGATTCAATCCTGGCCCTTGATTCATGTTCCTGTTCAGTATTAAAATTCATGAAATCATGCACCCATGTGTTCATTCTCTCAACCCGTTTGTGCGATTCCCCCTTGGAACCAGCTCACCAGCCCTCATCACTCAACCCCACACCTCAGGCAACCAGCAACCACCTTCCTGACGCCGGCCACCACTCCACGGCCACCCTGCACGGCCGGCATTCCCTCAGACCCGAGAAGGAAACCCGAGCAGCCCAAGTCACCAAACCATCCAAACCATCACTCTGGGACTTGAACCAACGTACGGTTGGGTTCACCGTGACGACAGGACGACGAGGAACTGACCTTGACGGTGTGCGGCGGCGACACGGCGGCGATAGGACGATAAACCCGTGAGTAGCCGTTTTCCTTCCCTGCTTCGAACCGTCTGTGTTTGACGTTAACATTGTTGGATGATTGTTAGGACACATCTAGGAGACCTTGACGACCCATTTTGACCCAGGACCGGGACTGGAAAACCGTCGACTCGCAGGAGAGGATAACCAGAACCAGCAACCAAACTTCCCGTCGATTTTCAGGTAATCTCTTCGACCTAAAACCTAATTCTAATTGCACAGAACCGTAGTAGGGATTGAGACGAGTAGTTAGGAATCAGACTGAACAAAAATGATTGAGAAATGATGAAATGGTAACCGGGTCATGATCGCGGGTCTGATCGACCCGAGTTACAGGAATACGGGTCAACCCGTCTGAGGACAGCGGTGCTGACGTGGCACCTTGTCAGACAGTCAGGTGACGTGGACCAACCGTGAGCCGACACGTGTCACATGTCAGTGCACAGTCAGCACTGACATGTTAGTGACTTGGCCCAATCAGGGACTGCCACGTGTCACTGACATGTCAGTGACGTGGACCAGTGCTGTGCTGACACGTGGCACATGTCAGATCTGACACGTGGCCTGACAGATCAGTGAGGTGGACTAATCGGTTGTTGACACGTGGCACCTGTCAGAGTCTGACATGTCAGACCTGATAGTTGTCAGATGACGTCATGCTGACGTCAGCAGTGACGTCAGCGATGACGTCAGCAGGGACTGTTCCTGCGTTGACCGACGCGTTGACTAGCGGGTGTGGGCGCGTGTGAATAGTACTTTTGGTGGGACCACCACCATTCTTTAGGTTTCGACGATCCGGATCCAATTGCGGTGGTTTCGGGTCGATCGGAGATCATTAAGTTGGTCAAATTAAGGTTTATTGCATTGGGAAGCGCGTTCGGGCGGCTTTCCCGGGCCGGTTTCGGCCTAGGCTTTCATGGTTGAATGTTGGGGGTTTAAATTGACCTTTACGAATACTTTGGACTTGATAGGGATTGTACATTTGTACCAGGACGAGGGTATACGTTTGGTTTCTAGCAGGATTGTACAGTGAGTGGGCCCGTTTTCATTAAACCCTTGCATGCTTAAATGTTTTCCGATTTACTTATATGTTCACATGCTGGAATCTATAAATGGTTTTGATAATATTGAGATTTCGGTTATGGCACGTTTCACGGTATTTGGGCATGAGACCCGTTTGATGAAACGTAACGATCGGTTCAGATTTTACCTATGTATAGATATATGTTTGCATGTGGATATAAATAAAATGTATTTAGTACTGCACTGTATAGATCCTTCCATATTATATTGTCTCCTCCGGATGAGGTACCCCGGAGAGGTCACGGATGTCTAGAACGTCCAGCGTCTATGACGCTAAGCATCGGGGATGCTGTAACCGAACAGGGTTCGGGGATTGAACTCGGAATTGAGACCCGAGTGGCACGCGTAGCCTTGTGATTGTGACCTTATTGGACGTCAGGGACGTCAGACATCGGGGATGTCGGGATTGGAGTGTATAGTGCAGTGGCTAGAATTATGGTTATAGTTTTATTACATGCCTTATGATTCATATTATATTATTTATGATTTTAAATGATGCTGCATGCATGTTTGGTAAACGGAGAGGTAAATTATATGTTTTACTTATCAAATGATTTTATAAACTTGAGTTCGGTCCACTCACCCTTAATATTTTGGTAACCCCTCCAGGTCGTGATACTGAGGTAGAGGAGGAACCTGAGGCTGAGGCATAGGTCTACTTCTGCGTACCTGAACCCATGTTGGGTGGTGTACCCGCAGGTTTACTATAGTGTCGTGCTCGCAGCTTGTAATTTTGGATTTCATCCCTTGTCTGACATTCGTTTAATTCAGATTTGATGTATGACTTTAATTTGGTTATTTATGCATTTGATGTTTTGAGGTTAAAATTGGTATGAATTATTGGGTGTCAGACGGGAGTAGGGCACGTCCCCTTGTGGTCCCTGTGGGATCGGGGCGGGTCCTGTCAGCTTGGTATCAGAGCACTAGGTTGTGGTCAGTACTAGGGTATGGTCAGCATGCTAGACTAGCGATTAGTACTAGTTACTTTTCGACTTTTAAGAATATTGTTTTCTGATCTATGCCTCTTGACAATTGGTTATGCCTCCTAGGAGAATTCCTCATACACGAACTGACGAGGATCTGGAAAGGGAGATGGAATGCGTGAGCATTGAAAGGGCTCAACGGTTGGGAGCCACTCCTTTCTGCGGGGGATCAAACCCTAAGGATGCTCATGATTGGATCACCAAGTGGGAGAGGATCTTCTCGGTGATGCACTGCCCTCCGGGCGAACGGGTAACTCTGGCGGCCTTCTTGCTGGAAGGAGGAGCCTACCAGTGGTGGCACGGACTCGAAATGTCTGGGTGGTCTGTCCATACCACTACTTGGGAAGCTTTCCGTTCCAGATTTCTAGACCAGTACTACCCGCGATCCTTTCGCGCGGCGCGGGAGGCGGAATTCCTGCGGCTGGAGCAGGGTGACATGTCCGTTGCAGACTACGAGCAAACTTTCGGAAAACTATCCCGGTTCGCTGCATCATTCGTGAGCACGGAGGAGGACAAATGCCAAAGGTTTGAGCTTGGACTCCGAGGGGAGATCCGGGCAAGTGTGACTGCTGCTACTCATGCTTCACTGAGAGATTTGGTCGACGCTGCGGTGCGTGTCGAGGCCAGTCTGGCGGCACACCAGACACGACAACCTTCGGGCGAGGGGTGACGTCAGGATCGCCCACATCGTGGGCCATCGGGCCATAAGAACAATAGGGGAGGGGGCTACAGGGGAGCACCCTCATCTTTCAAGGGTCGTGGCTGGTCAGGTCGACGCGGAGGCTCTCAGGGCAGAGGATCTGGATACAACTCTGGGCAACGCTCATCTTGGAGCGGTGCTTCTGGCGGGCATTCGGACAGGCCAAGGCCAGTAACTTGTTTTGCTTGCGGAGAGGAGGGCCACTATGCCTGTGATTGCCCGCAGTTGTCCAAGAACAACGACGCTGGGGGCTGTAGTGTGGTGCAGAGCACGGTTTCCCACACTAATGGAGGTCGCGGTCAAGGGGGTGACCGTGGTGTTGGGCGTGGCGCGCACGAGCGCGGACGGAACGGAGGGCCGAGGGCCCAAGTTTTTGCCATGACCCAACAGCAGGCGAGGACTGCCCCAGGCGTGGTCACAGGTACACTTCATATCTTAAATCTTCTTGTACGTGTTTTGATGGATGCGGGGGCTACACATTCTTTTATTTCGAAGAGTTGTGCTGGTATGCTTGATTGTGTGGTATCAGCTTTACATTGCGAAATGGGTGTTGGCACCCCGATGGGTATCGTGTACCTTGTGAACCAGGTGATTCGGAGGTGCCCAGTAAGAATTGAGGATGTGGATTTACCAGCAGACTTAATTATTCTGGATATCCACGACTTCGATATAATCCTAGGGATGGATTGGCTATCGGAGCACGGATCGCTCATCGACTGCTGTAGCAAGCAAGTGATTCTGCGGAGCCCGGGTTTGCCGGAGGTTATCTTTCAGGGGGAACGTGATGGTTCGCCTCCTGAAGTGATTTCGTCACTTACTGCTACCAAACTTCTACGGAAGGGATGCCAGGGTTATCTGGCGCATGTCGAGTCGGAACGGGTCGATACTCCAGTTATCGACGAAATACCGGTGGTATGTGAGTTTCCGGATGTATTCCCGGAAGACTTACCTAGATTGCCACCATCGCGGGAGATTGAGTTTACTATTGAACTACTCCCGGGTACCCGACCTATGTCCCAGGCACCATACCGGATGGCGCCAGCCGAGTTACGAGAACTCAAGACTCAATTGCAGGAGTTGGTAGATTTGGGATATGTCCGACCGAGTACTTCACCGTGGGGAGCACCGGTGTTGTTCGTGAAGAAGAAGGAAGGAAGTCTCCGTTTATGTGTTGACTATCGACAACTCAACAAGGTGACACTGAGGAACCAGTATCCTCTACCCAGAATCGATGACCTTTTTGACCAGTTGCGGGGAGCTCAGTGCTTCTCGAAAATTGATTTGCGGTCTGGGTATCACCAACTGAGGATTTCGGAGGAGAATATTCCGAAAACTGCCTTTCGAACCCGTTACGGACACTACGAGTTCCTTGTTATGCCATTTGGTTTGACGAATGCTCCAGCAACATTCATGGATCTGATGAACCGGGTCTTCCGACCCTACCTGGATAAGTTCGTGATTGTGTTCATCGATGATATTTTGGTATACTCGAGGAGTGCCCGTGCACATGAGGAACATCTACGGTTGGTCTTGGAGAGGCTGAGACAAGAAAAATTGTACGCTAAACTGAGCAAGTGTCAGTTTTGGCTGAGCAGTATTGGTTTTCTGGGACACGTGATATCGACGGATGGGATTTGCGTGGATCCCCAGAAAACAGAAGCGGTGACCAACTGGGCTAAACCGACAATAGTGACCGAGGTGCGGAGTTTTGTCGGATTAGTAGGTTACTACCGGAGATTCGTGGAGGGTTTCTCCAAAATTGCTGCACCAATGACTCGTTTGACTCGGAAGGGAGTAAAGTTTATCTGGGACGAGCAGTGCGATCGGAGCTTTCAAGAGTTGAAAGATCGATTGACCACTGCACCTGTCCTTGCATTGCCGGATGACAGTGGAGAGTTTGTGGTCTTCAGTGATGCATCGCTGCAAGGTCTGGGCTGCGTGTTGATGCAAACTGGCAAGGTTATCGCCTATGCATCCCGACAGCTGAAGACCCACGAGTTGAACTACCCTACCCATGATTTGGAGTTGGCAGCGGTGGTTCATGCCCTGAAAATCTGGAGACATTATCTATTCGGCGCAACGTGTCGGATATACACCGACCACCAGAGTCTTAAATACTTATTCACTCAGAAGGAGCTTAACATGAGACAACAGAGATGGTTGGAGTTGCTGAAGGACTATGACTGTACGATCGAGTACCATCCGGGTAAGGCCAATGTGGTGGCTGATGCACTCAGCAGGAAGTCAGCAGGATCCGTTGCACACCTAGGGATGGTGTATCTTCCTTTGCTAGTGGAACTCCGGAAGGCGGGAGTTATTTTGGGTACGGATGCGCATGGAGCTTTGTTGGCCAGCTTCCATGTACGACCAGTACTGATTGATCGGATCATCGAGGCACAACTTCAGGATCCGATACTCTGTATTTACAGAATTGAGGTCGATGCGGATGGGAGACAGGATTTTACCATCCGAGACGATGGAGCACTTGTGAAGTTGGGCCGTTTGTGTGTACCTGCAGTGGCAGAGTCACGGGCCGAGATTCTTGAGGAGGCCCATAGTTCGGCCTATGCTATGCATCCGGGAGGTACAAAGATGTACTGTACCCTCCGGAACCATTATTGGTGGCCAGGAATGAAGAAGGATATTGCTGAATTCGTGAGCAAATGCTTAACCTGTCAGCAGGTTAAGGCGGAACGGCAGAGACCTTATGGGGCTATGCAGCCACTTCCGATTCCCGAGTGGAAGTGGGATCACATCACCATGGACTTCGTCTTTAAGTTACCGAGAACTCAGAGCGGAGTGGACGGAGTATGGGTGATCGTGGATCGGTTAACCAAATCAGCCCATTTTCTGCCTGTTCAGGAGACCTATAAACCTAATCGACTGGCTCAATTGTTTGTGAAGGAAATCATACGATTGCATGGTACGCCGGAATCGATCGTGTCCGATCGTGATCCGCGTTTCACTTCCAGGTTCTGGCGGAGTTTGCAAGCTACTCTGGGAACAACCCTACGTTTCAGTACTGCTTTCCATCCTCAGACCGATGGACAGTCTGAAAGAACCATTCAGACCCTGGAGGACATGATGAGGTCATGTGTACTACAGTTTCAGGACTCTTGGGATACTCATTTGCCATTGATGGAATTCGCCTACAACAACAGTTATCAGACAAGCATCGGGATGGCACCCTATGAGGCACTGTATGGACGACAGTGCAGGACACCTATCTGCTGGACGGAGATAGGAGAGCGAGCGGCGGTAGGGCCGGAATTGATGGACTTAACCATGGAAACTGTTCGTGTTATCAAGGAGAGATTGAAGGCGGCACAGGATCGCCAAAAGAGTTATGCCGATTGACGGATTCGAGACTTGGAATTTGAAGTGGGAGATTTCGTCTTCCTGAAGTTATCACCGTGGAAGGGGATTATCTGATTCGGTCGACGAGGGAAACTGAGTCCGCGTTTTATCGGACCATATGAGATCGTGGAGAGAATCGGCAGAGTTGCTTACAGATTGGCACTACCTCCAGAACTATCTAGAGTTCACGATGTTTTCCACATATCGATGCTGCGGAAGTACGTACGTGATGCTTCTCATGTACTTGGGGAACAACCTGTCGAACTACGGGAGGATTTGAGCTTTGATGAACAACCAGTACAGATCTTGGATCGGAAGGACAAGGTACTACGTCGGAAGACGATCCCTCTCGTGAAGATTCTCTGGAGAAACCAGAATGTGGAAGAAGCCACATGGGAGCCTGAGGCTCAAATGCGAGAACAATTTCCTCATTTGTTTCTTTGAAATTTCGGGACGAAATTTCTTAAGGGGGGAAGGTTGTAACACCCCGGAAATTCGAGGATGATAATATTGTAATTTAATGTGTGAATTGACGCTTTTACCCTTGTGATTGGCATGGCCAAAATTGTTGACTTTTTGATTGATGAACTAAATGGACTTTAACCTATGACAGTGACATTGTTCGGGATGTCACGAGTTCATAGACAGGTGGCACGTCCAATTCGGACGATCAGGGAAAAAGTTATGACTATCGGAAGTTCTGGGGCATTACCGTAATTTGGACTTTCGGGGGGAAGATGTTGACTTTTCTTTTGACAACTAATTTTCTGTTGACTCAAGGACCGTCAGGTAGGTCTCGACGTCCTGAGTCCGTAGACAGGTGGCACGCCGAAATCAGACTTCGTACGAGGAAGTTATGGTCAGAAACGTGAAATCGGGAGGTTCGTGTCTCGGTTTTCGTGTCGAATATTTTATTCTGGAAATTCTGATTGGAGGACACCTGGTGAGTGACAAGTGTCACTCACCCATTGGCTGGATTGGATCAGATCCACTATGGGATTAAATAGCATTTAAATCAACTTTTAATTTCAGCCCTTGGATCTGAAAACCCCAGATCCAATCCTCACCTTTGATCTCATTCTGAGATTCAATCCTGGCCCTTGATTCATGTTCCTGTTCAGTATTAAAATTCATGAAATCATGCACCCATGTGTTCATTCTCTCAACCCGTTTGTGCGATTCCCCCTTAGAACCAGCTCACCAGCCCTCATCACTCAACCCCACACCTCAGGCAACCAGCAACCACCTTCCTGACGCCGGCCACCACTCCACGGCCACCCTGCACGGTCGGCATTCCCTCAGACCCGAAAAGGAAACCCGAGCAGCCCAAGTCACCAAATCATCCAAACCATCACTCTGGGACTTGAACCAACATACGGTTGGGTTCACCGTGACGACAGGACGACGAGGAACTGACCTTGACGGTGTGCGGCGGCGACACGGCGGCGATAGGACGATAAACCCGTGAGTAGCCGTTTTCCTTCCCTGCTTCGAACCGTCTGTGTTTGACGTTAACATTGTTGGATGATTGTTAGGACACATCTAGGAGACCTTGACGACCCATTTTGACCCAGGACCGGGACTGGAAAACCGTCGACTCGCAGGAGAGGATAACCAGAACCAGCAACCAAACTTCCCGTCGATTTTCAGGTAATCTCTTCGACCTAAAACCTAATTCTAATTGCACAGAATCGTAGTAGGGATTGAGACGAGTAGTTAGGAATCAGACTGAACAAAAATGATTGAGAAATGATGAAATGGTAACCGGGTCATGATCGCGGGTCTGATCGACCCGAGTTACAGGAATACGGGTCAACCCGTCTGAGGACAGCGGTGCTGACGTGGCACCCTGTCAGACTGTCAGGTGACATGGACCAACCGTGAGCCGACACGTGTCACATGTCAGTGCACAGTCAGCACTGACATGTCAGTGACGTGGCCCAATCAGGGACTGCCACGTGTCACTGACATGTCAGTGACGTGGACCAGTGCCGTGCTGACACGTGGCACATGTCAGATCTGACACGTGGCCTGACATATCAGTGAGGTGGACCAATCGGATGTTGACACGTGGCACCTGTCAGAGTCTGACATGTCAGACTTGACAGCTGTCAGATGACGTCATGCTGACGTCACCAGTGACGTCAGCGATGACGTCAGCAGGGACTGTTCCTGCGTTGACCGACGCGTTGACTAGCGGGTGTGGGCGCGTGTGAACAGTACTTTTGGTGGGACCACCACCATTCTTTAGGTTTCGACGATCCGGATCCAATGGCGGTGGTTTCGGGTCGATCGGAGATCATTAAGTTGGTCAAATTAAGGTTTATTGCATTGGGAAGCGCATTCGGGCGGCTTTCCCGGGCCGGTTTCGGCCTAGGCTTTCATGGTTGAATGTTGGGGGTTTAAATTGACCTTTACGAATACTTTGGACTTGACAGGGATTGTACATTTGTACCAGGACGAGGGTATACGTTCGGTTTCTAGCAGGATTGTACAGTGAGTGGGCCCGTTTTCATTAAACCCTTGCATGCTTAAATGTTTTTCGATTTACTTATATGTTCACATGCTGGAATCTATAAATGGTTTTGATAATATTGAGATTTCGATTATGGCACGTTTCACGGTATTTGGGCATGAGACCCGTTTGATGAAACGTAACGATCGGTTCAGATTTTACCTATGTATACATATATGTTTGCATGTGGATATAAATAAAATGTATTTGGTACTGCACTGTATAGATCCTTCCATATTATATTGTCTCCTCCGGATGAGGTACCCCGGAGAGGTCACGGACGTCTAGAACGTCCAGCGTCTATGACGCTAAGCATCGGGGATGCTGTAACCGAACAGGGTTCGGGGATTGAACTCGGAATTGAGACCCGAGTGGCACGCGTAGCCTTGTGATTGTGACCTTATTGGACGTCAGGGACGTCAGACATCGGGGATGTCGGGATTGGAGTGTATAGTGCAGTGGCTAAAATTATGGTTATAGTTTTATTACATGCCTTATGATTCATATTATATTATTTATGATTTTAAATGATGCTGCATGCATGTTTGGAAAACGGAGAGGTAAATTATATGTTTTACTTATCAAATGATTTTATAAACTTGAGTTCGGTCCACTCACCCTTAATGTTTTGGTAACCCCTCCAGGTCGTGATACTGAGGTAGAGGAGGAACCTGAGGCTGAGGCATAGGTCTACTTCTGCGTACCTGAACCCCTGTTGGGTGGTGTACCTGCAGGTTTACTATAGTGTCGTGCTCGCAGCTTGTAATTTTGGATTTCATCCCTTGTTTGACATTCGTTTAATTCGGATTTGATGTATGACTTTAATTTGGTTATTTATGCATTTGATGTTTTGAGGTTAAAATTGGTATGAATTATTGGGTGTCAGACGGGAGCAGGGCACGTCCCCTTGTGGTCCCTGTGGGATCGGGGTGGGTCCTGTCATACACGCTCAACGTACTGGTAGCAACAATCATCATCTGCCACGGCAGGAAATAAGAAGTCAACCCCCAAAGACTTCGGAATACCAAACACCGATGAGGAAATAAGCAGCCGCTTGCGGCGGGGCGTGAGGGCGCGTGGGGGAGTTTCTGGGAAAGTGGTGAACATGTGTTTTGACGTTCTCTATGATACGACCCTATTAGCGTTGGTTTCGGGTCAATCGGATATGGATTCGGAGTAGTTTTGAGTACCCGAAGCGTATAATTTATGTTTACATAATCTTATCAAATTACGACGATTAGGGAATTCATATATGGGACTATACAATAGTCTAGTAACCTTAAATTACTTTGTTTGATAGGCCGGAATCTTCCCAGGATATCGGAAGAGAGCGAACAGCTTGAAGCTAAACAATCTGGACTGTATGTGTGAGTGGACTTTGTTTTCTAACCGTGATGCATGCATATATGATTTAAATGATTTATTATATAATGTGATATGATTTGACATGATTGATGTTTCAATCCAGTGATTTCTCGATTTTCTAGATTATTATATTATTTTTGGCACGATTTTCGAGAAATTGTGAAATTGATGTTTTGGGCGTAGGCCCGGGATTGAAAATGATGTTTTAACTCGGGTTATGAGTTAGGGATGAATTTGATGTTTTCCGAACATATTTTATGGATTTACGTATAAATGGAAACTCGGGTTTACAGTTGCAACGATTTGCGTGAAAATGATATTTTGGGCTTGAAACCCAATGGAATTGTGATTTTGATTGGATTTGTGTTTCCATGTGATTACATGATGATATTGATGATTTTCGGATTTATAAAATAAATCGGTACTTTGGTTTTCCGGATTTGAGGAAACTATATTTTGGGGCTGAGACCCTGTGTTAATAAATGATTTGGTTTTCAATGCAACTGTTTTTCACTGGTTTTCATAATGGTGATGTGTTGCGGATATTTAGGGCTTTCAGGTGGAAATATGTTTTTCTTGTTTCCCCGAAGTGCACCCTGGAGATAACGCTTGTGGGGTGCATGAGCACAAATTTTGAGGTGGGACTAGTGTCATTCAAAGAGTTTCGACGGTCTAGATCCAATGGTGGTGGTTTCGGGTAGATCAGAGATCGTTAGTTTGGTCAAATCGAGGTTTTCAGCTCGGAAAACATGTCCGGGACACATTGACTTTTTCGAGAGTTTTGGGGCTTTATCCTATGGACTTATATAGATATTTAGTGACCTTCGGGTATGAATTAGATAGGTCCGGAAGTCTAGGAAATGGCGAATTAGAATCGGGGAGGTTTATGGCACCAGTGTCGAGGCGGCAACTAAGACGGTCTCTGAGTGGACCTTTTTTTTAAATATGATGCATGCATAACTATTTATATGTTTTATATATGTGATTTTTATGATTATGATTGTGGTACATATGATTTACGTATATGCACGTATTTCGAGGATTATGGTTTTATACTATGTTTCTACGTGCTGGTATTTCTATGATGGTTTAATGGAATGATTTTGGATTTGGAAATATAGAATCGTGCATGTGATCCATTTTATTTGGAAACTATCGGACTTGGAGTCCAATTGATTTAATGAGATATTGGGCTGGACGCCTAGTTGGTTTACGATGTCGGGTTTGAGGCCCAGTTGAGTATGATATCGGGAACGAGTCCCATTTGATGTTTATAAATGTGATTTCGAGTTCGGAAACCCTAAAATGGATTTCGATTGGAGTACTTGGATTTCTGGATATATGATGGTTTTAAGTAAATTCCGAGCATGTGCCCTTTGAAAGGTTTTGAAATAATTTTATAAACTTTTTTCCATATACCATCCTTATATGAGGATATGTGGATGGTCTCCTCCTGATGTTCTGGACACTGGGGAAGTCACGCCGCATTGCCTGTGATGGGTCATTGCATGGAGCGATCAGACCGTATAGTGACTCAGGAGCAAGATTACTATTATTAGACGTCTAGGATGTCAAAGATTGACCCGGAGAGACACCGGGCAGCACGCGTAGCTTAGACCATGATATGACGTCTGGGACGCTAGGCATCTGGGACGCCAAGGATTGGTATTTGGATTATAGATTTATTGAATTTAGGAAATGGTGTTTCTGTGTTTAATAAATGGATTTGGGCGGTGACCCACATGATTTGGATTTACTGTTTTGGGCTGAGTTCCCATACTTGGTGATTTTATGGTTTTGGGCTAAGGGCCTAATGATTTGAGGAGGGAAATGGCTTTGGTTTTATATAAAGATTTAATTATATTTGAATTAACTGGTTTTTGTATGCATGCATAGTTTTAAGTGAAGGGCATAAATGTTTTTTTATGAAATATGTTTTATTAAATTATTTATTTTCGTCCACTCACTGCTTTTATGGTTTTTAATGCCCTTTAGGTTGAACACGGTGCGAGATGTAGTAGTGACCGAGACATCACACTTCACCACTGAGGAAGTCACGCCACATTGCCTGCGATGAGTCATTTCATGGAGCGACCAGACCTTATAGTGACTCAGGAGCATGATTACTATTATTAGACGTCTGGGATGCCAAAGAATGACCGAAGAGACCCCGAGCAGCACTGGTAGCTTAGACCGTGATATGACGTTAGGCATCTGCGATGCCAAGGATTGGTATTTGGATTATAGATTTATTGAATTTAGGAAATGGTGTTTCTGTGTTTAATAAATGGATTTGGACGGTAACCCATATGATTTGGATTTACGGTTTTGGGCTGAGTTCCCATACTTGGTGATTTTATGGTTTTGGGATAGGGCCCTAATGATTTGAGGGAGGAAATGGCTTTGGTTTTATATATGGCTTTAATTATATTTTGTCAGGACCCATCTCAATCCCCCCGGGATTAACGAGGGATGCTCCTGATCCCGTCTGACACGGAGTGTCATCCGTGTCACACTAGGGAAAATTAAAACCTTTAGCCCGAAGGCTTCCAGAGTATGCCAGGATCCGAAGGAGGTATGTGATGTCTCAGTCTCTGTTACAGTGCACACCGTATTCAACCTGAAGGGCATTCAAAACAGAAAAACTGTGAGTGGACAAAAAGTAATAGTTCGAAAATACATTTTATAAAAGACCTTTTTATCCAATCACATATGTTTAAACAACCATAATTATACGGGGGCGACTCCACTCAGTTAGTGCTCCGTGACTACTCCGGGGTCCACCCAGTGCTGGTTCGGCTAGTGAGTCTAGAGGGGACAATATTGTGTTAGGTAAAGTGTGCCGCCACGCAACTCTGATCTAAGCGAGGCCTTCTAGGAGCTCACTGGCTTTGGATTCCTGGGGAACTCCAAAGTTAAGCAAGTGGAGGCTGGTGCAATCCCATGATGGGTGACCCACTGGGAAGTTGCACCGTGAGCTCCCAAGAACAAAACCCTTCGGGCTGGGCCCTAAGGGGAGTGGATTGTAAGACCCGTGTCCTAGAGGGAACGGTGAATGATCCCACATTCCTGCGAGGGGGGAATAGTCTAGGAAGGGAATGGTGGTGTACCTTAAAGGTGTAGGCACACACCTATCTAGCACGAGGCCTTTTGGGAGCTCAGTGGCTTTGGGTTTGGTTCGAACTCCAAAGTTAAGCGAGTTAAGACTGGTTCAATTCCATGATGGGTGACCCCTTGGGAAGTTGCACCATGAGCACTCGAAAAAAAAACCGTGAGGGCAAGGGCAAGGAGGTCCAAAGCGGACAATATCGTGCTCGATCAATCGGGACCTAACAGAGGAGGGTCGGGTCCTGACATATTTGAATTAACTGGTTTTCGTATGCATGCATAGTTTTAAGTGAAGGGCATAAATGTCTTTTATGAAATATGTTTTATTATATTATTTATTTTTGTCCACTAACAGCTTTTATGGTTTTAATGCCCTTTAGGTTGAACACGGTGCGAGATGTAGCAGTGACCGAGACATCACATTTCACTATTGATCCAAGCGCGCTCTGGAAGCCCCGAATGTCCTGTTGGTTCAGGTTATCCCTTGTCTGGCCTTCGCGTTACACGGGGGTTAGACGGGTGTCTGGCCTTTTGTGTCACATGTGGGTTAGACGGGACCATGGCACATTCCACGTAATCCTGGGGGGATTGGGATGGGTCGTGTCAGAGTGGCATCGTAATACCCGGTCTTGGAAGTAAGAACGGCGAGGAAGACCCGTGAGCTTGAGAAGCAAGAACGGGTAGCAAGACCCGTGAGCTTGGAAAGGTAAGATCGGTAAACAATCCCACATCGCTTGGGAAGGGAAACGTAAAGTGCCTTATATGTGTGGGCACGTATCTATCTAAGACGATATTGTTCGCTTCCGGCCTCCTTGCCCTCACGATTTTATTTTCGGGAGCTCACGGTACAACTTCCTAGCGGGTCTTGACAGAGGAGGGTCGGGTCCTGACAGAGGAGGGTCGGGTCCTAATAGAATGGTATCAGAGCTAGACCCCGACCATAAGTATGCCAGCGAAGACGCTGGGGCCCAAGGGGAGTGGATTTTAATACCCAGTTTTGGAAGTAAGAACGGTGAGTAAAACCCGTGAGCTTGAGAAGCAAGAACGGTGAGTAAGACCTGTGAGCTTGGAACGACAAGATCTGTGAACAAACCCACATCGCTCGGGGACGGAAAGGTGAAGTGCGTTATATGTGTGCGCACGTATCTATCTAACACGAGGCCTTTTCGGAGCTCAGGGGGTTTGGGTTTCGATTGGAACTCCAAAGTTAAGCGAGTTAAGGCTGATGCAATTCCATGATGGGTGACCCCCTGAGAAGTTGCACCGTGAGCTCTAAAAACAAAACCGTGAGGGCGAGGAGGCCCAAAGCGAACAGTATCGTGCTAGAGTCGGGTCCTGAGCGAGGAGGGTCGGGTCCTGATAGAATGGTATTAGAGCCAAACCCCGACCGGGAAGTGTGTCAGTGAGGACGCTGGACCCTAAGGGGGTTGGATTGTAAGACGTGTGTCATGGAGGGAACAGTCCACATTCTTATGAGGGGAATGATCTGGGAGGGGAGTGGTGGTGTGCCTTAAATGTGTAGGCACACTCATATCTAGCACGAGGCTTTTTGGGAGCTGAGTGGCTTTGGGTTCTGTTGGAACTCCAAAGTTGAGCGAGTTGAGGCTGGTGCAATTCCATGATAGGTGACCCCCTATGTAGTTGCACCGTGAGCTCCAGAAAACAAAACAGCGAGGGCGAGGAGGCCCAAAAAGAAAAATATCGTGATAGAGTCGGGTCCTGACCGAGGAGGGTCGAGTACTGACATCATGTCACTTGTAGAGCAGAATTAGAAATTTAGGGCACAGGTTAGGAACATTGAAATCAAGAACAATGTCGAGGGTTTCGTCGGGAGCAACATAGGTTTATGAACAACGTCAAGTGACAAATTCAAGACATCAATGAGCGGATTACTAGTGTTTCCTATGAACTTTCATCAAAAATGAAGATTAATCGTGAAGAAGGTCCGTCTTCATTCCAGAAATTTCAAAGGAGTAAAGATGGTGCTAGTGCTGATGCTTCATTCCAGAAAGGTCAAAAGAGTGAAGATGCTCTTGGTGCTGATGCTTCAATCTAGGAATTTTAGGAACTTTGAGACTTGATTGTTGGAAGGAGCAATGATGCTGCTTTTGAAGACCCGATGGTTGGACCAGAAGCTGATGCTACTAATGAAGGCCTGATTTTTTATGAGCCTAGTGCTCATGCTTCTAATGAAGACCTTACTGTTGGACATGGTGATGATGCTGCTAATAAAGCCCCAAAGATTGGAAATCATCTTGATCCTGCTGTTTGTATCACAGATGATGCTAGGTTAGCAGTGGAGCGCTTTGAGCAAAAATTACAATGTGAAGATGAAGTATTAGTGGAGATATGAGGCAAGTGATACAATCGATGATGGAGGTGAAAAGGTTCCTGTCCAATCGAGTGAATCACATAGCAAGCATGAATAAGACAAGGATGATGGTGGAGTGTTTATTGTCTCCCCAAAAGGAGAGATTTTCCCTAGCATTGTGGCATCAATGAGAAAGAGTAGACATTACTATAGATGTTCCGGCCCATGTTGTTGGGGGTGGACCTTACCTAAAGGTTTGTGAGGCCCTTGCAAAATATTCTAAACCACTAAATGGAGAATCAGCTCTTCAATTTGATGCTGATGTGCAAGTGATTGAGAGTGAACCAGTTTTTGGTGGAGTTTTGATGCTGGTCCCTCTCCTTACTTTAAATGGCACACCGGATGTAGGGAAAGGAGAGCGAAGAAAGAGGAAAGTTGCACCCCTTCTATCCCCTTTCACGGGTCCAATGCATAAAAAGAGGAGGATGGTCGTCTCCAAAGTCTCGCAACCATACAAATACAACCCTGGCAACGAGATTCCACGGGATAATGTGTGCACGATAATTAACTTCTTCAAAAAGTGGATCTCCAAACCAGAGTAAGAGGATCTACAATAAATTTCTAGGTTATTTGGTTCTTTGTTTTTCTACCATTATCTAAATATTAGGAATTAAAATATGATGATATAGGGAGGACTTGAAGCTTGATGTTGGCATTGTTAGCATGAAGTTTTTTTTTTGTTGTTTGAGCCCGGTGGGTGGTTAAATGACATGGTGAGTTTCTCAATCATACTTTGAAATATTTTTTTATGGTTTCAAGATTAACACTAACCACTTAATTTGATGGATTTCTTTGTGATGAATTATAAAACAACATATGGATGTTGCAATGTATTTGTTTCAAAAAAGGCAAGCGGAAAATCCATACATTTATTCACCTAACTAAACGACAATGGATACATTATTTCAGGTAATTATCAGATAATGAGACCACATTTCGATTTGAAAATGAACTAAGAAATATGAGATGCCACATGGCCATCACACCCTAAATAATGAGACCTTTTTGTACTTGAAATCTTCAAAGAATGAAGTGATATTTACCAAACCTCTTATTCTTCAAATCTTCAAACATGCATGCTATAGCATGTGTAAGGTCCATATAAACCTACTTTCCATTGTGTTTATCAAATTTCTTTCAAGTATATCTCATTATTTTACGTGTTTAATTTTTTTAATTGGTAAATTATCTGAATTATTTTCCTCACGAAATTTACAATAAAATAGAATAGTAACCAAATTCCAATTCAAAAAACTGTTTAGAACTCATTAAGATGCATACATGTTTCTCTTTAAGAATAAAACAATAAAAGAGCTTTCACAATAACTGCAAGGCCACATGTCCATGACACCCCAAATAGTTAAGAAACCTACTATGACACACTAAACCAAAGGATGAGACGTCCTTTGTGTACTTGGCACTGACACACCCAAAGACTGAAGTTACCTTTTTATACTAAACCTCTTATTTCTTTTGAAACCTACTTGCTCCATCATGGTACAGCAACTCCATATGCACCTTAAAATCTCGATTTGTATGTCTAACACGCCACCTCCTTATTCATCACTAACCAATTGCTACATCTTTTAACTTAACTTCCTAAACTTTTAACATTTTATTTACAAATGTAAGAAAGTAAACAATTGTCCCTTTATCTACAAAAGAATTCAGCAGTTGGAATTTTTACCGACAAACCAGAAAAATTTGGAGGGAAATAAAAGAGGTTTTTTAACTGCCTAGGATATACTCGCCAAAGCTCTCACAGTGCATGGTGCGTATTAGTGTCTCAAACGTTCCACCCTCACAACTCTTGCATCTTTATATTTGTAGCTATGACCCCCTAACCTCAAACATCTTCCAGTTTTGAAAAAATGATGAACTCTCCATAGTTTTTATGAAAAAATAGCCCCTCACTCCACCATCTGAAGATGAACAAGACACAACAATGTTTACCTTCCTGTTGCCTCATCCCACTTCGAATTAGTGTTCTCCTAAATCTGCCCTCATACAGGCAAACACAAAAGTCTATTCTTCATGCGTGACAAAGCCCTTAAAAGATAACTTCCAAAAACAAGGGTACGAAAAAGGATGCACCAGAACATGGTGAAACACATCAAGTCTAACCAACAATGTCTCATACAAGTAAGGTAGAGAGGAATCAGAAAAAGGCACCTTGCTAGGCGCAATCTTCATGCCATTAAGGAGATGAAGACAAAACTCAAAACTATAGCTGAAACTTCATTTTGGGAGTTCAAACGGTCCGATGAGATGTCGATGATGAGACTTCGATCATTGAAGGAGGATTTAATTTGTTCATAATTTTTGCCAAAGCGGTTGACAAGAATGGAGCATGGGGAATCCAACTATCGAAGAGGTCAAGACATTCGTGATCGGTGGGCACAGTTGAGGCTCACATTGAATATTTTACTTTACTTTGTCGTATATATTGTTGTACCAATTTTTTTGTTAAGGCTTACACCTTTGATACTTTGTAAAAAGGTGAAGTTTGTGCTGCATCAATGTCCACCTAGCTATTGGCAGCAACACTTTAGTAGCTTTCTTTTTGTAAAAGATTGGTATGTTTGATCAACAAAGAAGTATGATATGTTTGGCATGTGTATGAAATTTGTTTCTTTGTTTTGTTATGTTTTCTTATTTTTCAAGTTCATGCTTATATATTGGATATGGATTAGGCTAGGATTTGTGTCATTTGATAATTATATCATACTTTAATGTGAATCTTTGCTAGTTCATGAGATTAGGGAAGAAAGAGGTGGTGCTTGAATGTCTCCTAACATGTCTTTGATAAAAACACCTTAGATGACAACAAACATACATGTGCTTTGAAGGTTAAATTTCTCATATTACCTCCATATTCCTCATCATATCCCCATAATACCTCTCAGACCATATCCCCATAATAGCCCCATGATATCCCATTGTCTAGGCATTAAGCCACATATTGCATTACATTGTATAACAATCCTTCAAACTTGTATTCATTTTGTCTTATATGTTGTTGTACCAATCAAGCTTTCACCTTTGATGCTTTGTAAAAAGGTGAAGTTGTTGCTACATCAATGTTCACCTAGCTATTGACATGGACATGGTTGCAACATTTTAGTAGCTTTCTTTTTGTAAAAGATTGGTATATTTGATCAACAAAGAAGTATGATATGTTTTGCATGTGTCTGAAATTTGTTGCTTTGTTTTGTTATGTTTTCCATGTTTTCAAGTTCTTGCTTATATTTTAGGTATGTATTAGGTTAGGGCTATTATCATTTGGCAATTAAATCTTACTTTTAATGTGAATCTTTTCTAGTTCATGAGATTAAGGAAGAATGAGGTGGTGCTTGAATGTCTCATAACATGTCTTCAATAAAAACACCTTAAATGATAACAAACATACCTGTACTTTGAAGGTTAACTTTCACATATTACCTCCATATCCCTCATCATAGCCCCATAATATCTCTCAGACCATATCACCGTAATAGTCCCATGATATCCCATTGTCTTGGCAGCAAGCCACATTTTTATTACATTGTATAGCAATCCTTCCAACCTATAAGTACCAATACAACATGAATATCTTACACCATTGTCGTATATGTTGTTGCACCAATATTTTTGTTTAAGGTTTTCACCTTTGATGCTTTGTAAAAAGGTAAGTTGGTGCTACATCAATGTCCACCCACCTATGGGCATGGACATGGTTGCAACATTTTAGTATGTTTCATTTTGTAAAAGATTGGTATGTTTGATCAACAAAAAAATATGATATCTTTGGCATGTTTCTGAAATAGGTTGCTTTGTTTTGTTCTGTTTTCCAAGTTTTCTTCTTGCTTATATTTTGGGTATGGATTAGGTTAGGGATGTTATCAATTGAAAATTATATCTAACTTTTAATGTGAATTTTTGCTAGTTTGTGAGATTAGGTCAGAATGAAGTAGTGCTTGAATGTCTTATAACATGCCTGAGAAAAAAAAATCTTAGATGATTACAAATAGAAGCGTGCTTTAAAGGTTACATTTATCATATTACCTCCATATCCCTCCCCATATCACCATAATATCCCCAATACCATATCTCCGTAATAGTCCTGTCATATCCCATTGTCTTAGCAGCAAGCCACATATTGCATTACATTGTATAGCAATCCTTCCAAGCCATAGCGAACAAAACTCGGTACTATTCCAAAACACTTGAATTTGTTAACGAAATAGTAAACCAATAAAAGAACTTAGCTAACCCAAAATATGTAAAAACCTTGGTCAATAACACATTAAAATGAACAAATTACCTCTTGCAAATATTCATTTATGAGGAGGGATTATGTTTCTACAAGTGACCCGGTAATGGCCATATACACCGCATCTAGAGCATAGCCTCTTCTTTATGATCTCTCCTGTTGATGATATGCGTTTATTCTTTGGTCAACCCATCATAATTTTGCCAACGGGAGGAAGAAGAACAAAGTTACAAATTTCTTCGGGAATATACCATGCAGCAAGAGGCAGTACGGGATAAATGGATTAAGTATAAACTGCATCCCAAGAAGAACGTGAGTAATAAGGAGACATAAACTAATACACCGGGAGATTAAGATGGAGACAAACAGAAATTACATGCTTACATGGTAATTGCTCAAGGTCAAACTTCCTACAAGAACATATTTTTTTTCCCCCAAATGTACAAGCCCATTCAAGAGCCCATAAATGACATTGTACTCCAAATTATGAAGTTTATCAACACTTATCTTAGATGCATCAATCACCCGTTTTTCCATTTCGTTCTCGCCAAAATCAAGGCACAAAATTGACTTATAATTGGAGGCTCTAAATCTCCTTCTAGAAAACCATTGTTGAAGCATCGCCAAAATATGTTCAACTAGGTGAATAAGAGGGAATGTCTTAGCAAACCTCAAAACCGAGTTCAACAATTTGGAAATATTGGTCGGCATAACATTATATCTCCTACCATAACAATGAGCCTTAGACCACTTTGAAAAACCAATGTCTTCAAGATATTTGTACACTTTTGCACAATCTATCTTCCTTTATTCAATTTCAAACTCTACAAGTCGGTAAGATTCAGCAGCACATTCAAAGTGAAATAGTATATGACTTCCTTACTTTACTTTGCACTTACTTTTCATGTTACACATAAGGTGATAAAAACACACACACCATGATGTGCACTGGGAATTACCTTTTGAACGACCTTACCAATGAATCACTAATGACAACCAAGTTTGGGCAATGTCCAATTGTATCATTTACTTTACTCAAAAACCAAGGCCATGAAGTTTCAGTTTCTAAATCCCCAACACCAAAAGCAACGGGATAATTATTCTGATTCCCATCAAATGCCATTACCACAAAAAGGACCCCCTTATACTTGGACTTCAAATGAGTCACATCCACAACTAGGACAGGTCGAATGAACGACTTGAACCCATTAATACAAGGACCAAAAGCAACAAAAAAATATTTTAAATGGTCTCCTGGCGATTTGTGAATTGAAGTCAATGTACCTGGATTTGCTTTCTTCAACTAATAACAATAAGCAACAAGCATAGCCTATGAATTTTGAGCCGACACTCTAAGTGTTTGTAATGCTAACTCCTTGCTTCTCCAAGCTGTAGCATAACTAATCTTCATACCAAATTGATGCTTTATATCTTTAATGATGTCACTAGGTGTGAATTATGTATGAGCATCCTCATACCTATGCGAAAAATTATCAGACAGAACACCCTTCATTCTCCATGGGTGATTATTGCTAAGAGACTTCATATCACATTCATGTGTGCCACTATAATACATAATCCTAAAATTCTCGGACCCAGTTCTTCACTTCCTCACAATCCAAGGGCAATCTCCATCCTTTAATTTTACCACAACACACAATTGATTTGATTTCGCGGTCCTAATTTGAATGTACCCCCTAATGGTAGCCAATTGTATGGCTCTCAAAAGTGCGGTCTTTGTAGCAAAAATTGCCCCTTTTTGAAGTTCGGTGTCCAATTTATAGTTTGGAGCCCTCTTCGATAATGTTCACTTTGGTGTTGGGAACTGTTTTCACCTTGAGAAACAACTAGCTATTTTGTTTCTTCATGCATGATTCATGTTGTTTCTTTACCGGTAGTCGGAGATGTTTGAAATATTGTTGAAGGATCTTGCAGATCTGGCTCATACAATTCTTGCATATGTACCACTTCCAAATGACCGACTATGCCAACCTCCCTCGTACCAATGCCTTGTGAAATATGATTAGACATCCATCTACCCAACACACGTTCTGCATTGATGTCGTCAATTCCACCATTTCCTAACTGATGCCCCGTTACGATAGTGCCAGTAAACTTGCATACATTATCCACTTCAACACTTTTTACACTCACCATTAAATGAACAACTCTCGATATGATCCATTGTGTGTTGTGGGTGATGAAAAACTTCTAGTCATCACCATCTTCAATACTCAAATGTTTTGTTTCTACACTTGAAATAGGGATAGAATACATCAGCTTAACCTAGAATTTGGTTTCATCAACCTTGCAAATTTTCGTAACACGAGAAACCATTTCTTCCAGTATGATATTAGGTGAAACTACTATGCCTTTTGATTCTCCACCTTCATACGACATCTTTTTCCTCTTTTCAACCCATTTCCCATTGTAGAATAGTAATATTGGAACACTATATCCATGACTGCACAAAGCCGATACACTATTTAGAATTATTCTAAACTTCATGTCACACTTTTAGCAAGTTATATATATATATGTATATATATACTACATATTATGAATAATTAAATTAGTATCCATGACGATGCACATTAATAGAGAACATATGAAAATAAAGTAATGAAATCAAATTCATTGTATTTTAATTGTTGAACAAACAATGAACATATAAAAAATGAACTATGGAGAAACAATATTTTCATTCTAAACCTAACCAATAATTTCATTTGCTATACTAACATTTACAGATTGATAAAAGTTCAATGCTTGATGAGGTGATCAAATATGTGGATAAAGTCCAGGCTCAAGTCGAAATGATGAATAGTTTGAGAAATGTGCCAAATATGAATATAATGAACATGCCTTCTGAAATGCAGAATCAACAGCTTGATCAGATGTCAGTCCTACCACATTTGTTTTTTCCTTCTAAATCGAAATAGTGCTGCAATAATTTTATGTCTCTATCATTGGTATCTTGTCATCAAGCGATGATGTAATAGGATCAGTTTAGGTTCAAATTAATCTAAATTCAAAAACTAAAAAATTGTGAGCATAAAACTTGGTGATGAGACCATGGAGAAACAACAAAATGACTATAAATTCAAAACTAATTTTGCCTTTATCACATATGCAGAAATGAATACTGCAATCAAGTTTCTCTATGGGTAACTCATAAAATGTTTTTTTGAGGAAAAAAATAGATCTAACCAAAGCCTCTGAAAGAAAATGAACGGAAAATAAGAACACTCGCATATAATACGTGTAACGACCCGTCCCAAATTTCTGGTATTAATTAAGAATTAAGCGAGGATTAGCGAGACCAATCAGGACTAAGTCGAGGATTATCGGACGTCTGTGGTGAAATTAGGATTTTGCCCCTAGCCGAGGGTAAAAAGTTGACTTTTGACTCGTAACGTCCAATGCATGAGGACCGAGAACTGTTACATAGATTGAGTCGATACGAGTCCGTAGACAGGTGGCACGTCGAAATCGGACATCGTACGGGAAAGTTATGGCTCACGAAAGGTCCAGAGTACTATTTAAGGTGGCATATTTTACGAGGCAAAGCTAACCTTTGTCCTATTGTGGGCCCCAAATATTTGTTTCAGGCCCAATGGATGAGTGACAAGTGTTAGGGCTTAGGGCCCAGTTATGTTTTAAGATTTTGATTTCGGGTCGGGGACGCATAAATGGATTTATGGTTCATGACGGTTTATGGGGACTAACATGAACCCTTGAAAGGTTTTAATGGTTAATGAAGGTTTATGGGGACCAGGCATGAACCCTTGAAAGGTGTTGAGAATGTTTTCAAATGCTTTTTCGTATACCATCCTTTATATATGGATTGTCTCCTTTGGGTAGGGTCGTTGGCCTGGGTGGACCCCAGAGTAATTACGGAGCACTGACTGAGTGGTGACAGGACCCGTCCCAACTGGACGTCAACAACCGTGCCCGGTCCTGCTCCCGTCTGACAAGTCTACTAAAGGTCCGAAACTCCCCTTCAGTGCTTGCCAGACAAGGGATGTTTGCGCGGATTTCTGCTGCTGTCACTGCCTCACGATCAGTCCCGAACGTCGTACCACGGCC
The DNA here is from genome assembly GCA_032719365.1 of Prinsepia uniflora. NCBI lineage: Eukaryota > Viridiplantae > Streptophyta > Magnoliopsida > Rosales > Rosaceae > Prinsepia > Prinsepia uniflora. The sequence continues at coordinate 45,116,427 of CM064864.1, forward strand.
TGGAGGGTCACAAAACAGAAAAGGTGTGAGTGGACAAAAATGACCTCTTATAAAAACATTTATCAAAATACATTCTTACCCTCCAGTTTTCACAAACTTGCATGCATATCGTAAAACATGAGTGACCGATAAAATCAAAACATATTTTCCCATGGTCCATAAAACTCATGATCACCAATTCAGTTCATGTTATAAAACATCAAATCCCGGCTCTCAAGCCCAAACATGTGAAAACATAATCACCTGGCCACAAGGACCAAAAACCCGTACTCAATACCAGTACATCATCACAATCAATACCAATCAGCATTACTTACCAGTGCACAATAAATATATCAATCCAATCAATCCGCACTACTCACGAGTGCATAAAATATCACCAATCACATCTGCACTACTCACCAGTGCACAATCAATCAAACTGCACTACTCACAAGTGCTGCACTACGCGTAGGCCAATATCCAGTCACTCTCTCGGGAATAAACACCTCTGGGCTCAACCTCCTCGGGCTCAGTCACCTCTGGGCGAACACATCCCTAGGATCAGACACCTCCGAGTGGTACATCCAGGCTCAGTATCATCCGAGAAGCTGACTACCATAGGATCAACTCCCGATCCTACAATCACATCCCCCAAGCTCCGGTCGTCTGGGTAATCCCCCCAAGCACCGACCGTCTGGGAATATCACAATCACAATGAAAACCATCCCGGGAATTACATCCCAAAACAAATCTTGACTTCATACCAAGTCAAGATCATTCTCAACTGGGTCTCAAGCCCAAAATACCTTTTACACATATTTCATTAAAATCACCTTTTAATTCAATAAAATATTCCGGAAATCATCATTGACTCACCAACCAAGTCAAAATATCATTTTAGAAATCCTTTAGACTCCGGGCCTAGCCCAAAACATCATTTGCACGTTCCTCGTAAAACGTGCCCGAAAGACTGATTAAAATAATCATAAAATCCCAATAAATCATTAATTTCACAATTTCACAAATGACTCCAATTCCGAGTCAAAATCACTATTCATTTGGGTTCTCATGCCCAAAATAACATTATCACGCAAATCCATGCGTTGCAACCTCCGTTGCCATTTTCACGTAAATCCACGAAATTGATCCTCGACTCATTCCCGAGTCACCACATCATTTTTCAATCCATGACTCAATAATCCGAGTCCAAACATTATTTTCAATCAATTTCAATCCCGGACTCATAAGCCAAGTCCAAACATCATTTTTACCAAATTTCGTAATTTCTCGAAAATCGCCCAAAATAATAATATAATAATCATAAAACCGAGAAATTACCGAATTGAAACACAAATCATGCCCAAGCATATAAAATCATATAATAAGGCATTAGAAATCATATATGCATGCATCACGGTTAGAAAACAAAGTCCACTCACACACACCGTCCAAAACGGTCCGTTTCCGAGCTGCACGTTTTTCCGTAAAATCTGGAAATCACAACTCCTGTCCAAAATCATTATAGCGGGTTACTAACATCTCAAAATACATCATATAATTTTCCCCAATTTTTCCGGGATTTAAATACGTATTTTTATCGTAATACAAAACTTCGGATACGCGGAACATTAACGAAACGATATCCGATTTCATCGAAACCAACGTCAAAATGTTCGTTACAATGAGAGGATCAAAAGTCATGTTGACCTCACCTTGAAACTAGGCCGGACGCGCCCTCACGCGCCGCCGTGAGTGGCTGCGCGTGAAATCCACGCGCCTGCTACAGTGCCCTCGTCCTCACCCGTTTGTCTGTAAAACGGGCCATTTAACCCGCGAGGCGACCCAGTTAATTTCCTACCAATTCGACGTTGTTTCCATCAATTGAACATTCAGTCAGTTTCGAATTAAGTTCAATTAAAGATCTGTGGACTCAATTACAAACAACATTACCTATAACCCCACGATCACAGTTGATCATTCGAAGGACCTCCGGCCATTGTTCATCCTTCGAAAACCATCAAAACTTCTAGATTTCGTTCAATTGATCCACCAGTAAGCTTCAATGGACTAAGAGAAACATTTCCCCTCCATCAATTGCGTCGTATGATCACTCAATGATCACGACTCAAGCTCGAAATTTCTGAAAGCTTCCTTCCTCAGTTCTACCTCAAATCGACCTCAATTCGACTTAGTTCCTTCCTCAACATTGATCGTAGCAATCCCAGAAGACTAAAACTGAACCCAATTTCGATCAACAAGGCTCAATTCGTCCAATTCGATTTTCCTCCCAAATTTTCTAAAACCCCGAATTCTCAGTCCTCAGCTCTCAGTTAATCTCTCGTGTTTCCCAGTTCGAATCACTCTCAATTAACTCACAATTTGCACTCTCAAGCTCAGCTGATGGAGAGGAATGAAGGAAGGAAGAAAATTGGATAATGGTTGTACACGGTTTGGAGAAACTGAAGAGAAATAATGGAGGAAATAAAAGATTAATCAAGTAATTAAAATAATAACAAAACATCATCATTTGGTCTCCCCCAAAATCATGGTTCCATGTTTTGTGCCTGATTTTAAGGGATGAGTGACACTTGTCACTCATCCAAGTGTGTCCAGTCACTGGGTACTGTTCATGTTAAAATATTATTTAATTCCCGGTTCGTTCGGTTAACCGAGCCCGATTCCGTGACCATAACTTCGTCGTCGAATCTCCGATTTCGGCATGCCGCCTGTCGTTGGATTCGTATCGACGAGACCTACGTAACGGTCCTTGGCCCTCGTCCATCGGACCTCCCGATCAAAAGTCAACATTTGGCCCCTACTATGCCAAATTACCAAAATACCCCTCATCTTCCGATCATCATAACTTTCACTACGAATGTCGGAATCGAACGTGCCACCTGTCTATGAACTCGTGACGTCCCGAACTACGTCATAGTCATCGGTCAGAGTCCGTTTGACCGCCCGAACTAAAAGTCAACATTTTACCCACGCCAGGGGCAAAACGGTCATTTTGCACGTTTCGTCCGATTTCACTCAACTAATCCCTGATTAGTCATTCTAAATCATGATTAATTAATATTCAATCCCGATATTCGGGACGGGTCATTACAACCTTCCCTCCTTAAAGAATTTCGTCCCCGAAATTCCAACTACTTGTATTCCACATCTACCTCGTGGAAAACAAATGGGCCTCACAACACGTGTACACCTGTACACCCACTAGCCAACGCAACACTTGTCTGACTCAGACGTCACATCACAGATGCACGTCGTACTGACTACACTCGACCACCCCGAGTGAAAATGAATCACCAGAAATTGGCAATGTCGTCACTAAGCTGACTCCTTCAGCCTGACGGCCCCACGTAATCACTAATGTGCCCTGACATCCGCTCTCATAGAGAGTCACCAAAACTCACCTGTCAGTCCATGCTGACACCACAAGCCAAACTGTCACCACCAAGCTTTACCACCCTAGTAAAGCGCCAATCAGTAACAAATCAGTGACAACACATCATACCACCACGTCCGTCAATGTAGCACAAGATCAACAACATGATCTCCCCTCGCAGGGCAAACTCAATCCTGCGACAAATACCAACAGCAGTATCCACAACTGTCACCCCCTCAGCGATCCCAGATGCTGGTAAGGTCACGACAAGGTAACATCTCGCCGCAAAGCAACTTGTGGTCACACTAACCACCAACTCACTCATCCTGAGTATATGCATACCGTCATTACACTCAAACAGACGGTGTAACTGGAACACATTGAACACCAGCCTAGCAGTGATCACACAACTCAACACTAGAGTTATACTAGCCAACCATGGCTCAGAGCACCTGCTCAAACAATCACTGAAATCATCAGAATCACTCTGCCCAGTGCATCGTGTTCAATGTCCAGTTCACGTTCACAACCCATCCGATGGTATCAGGATTAATTTGACTACTAACACGTTCACCAACGTACTACTGGTATAACCCATATACTGTCACCCGACACCACAAGTCTGCAAGGTATCGTACCCCAAACCATAAATAAGGTACATACATCTATCCATTGACAAGACTACAACCACCTAGGTCATAGCCAAACATGTTCCAATAATGGAGTCCATTTGCCCAAACCAGCAAGAGACAAATCGAAACTCCACCCATCAACTAGTTCCAATTCCAAATTCGAATCCGCAATTTCGTAAGAAATCCCGAATCCGAACCCACACATCACTTTTTTAATTCATGTCCAAATCCAAATCCGAAATCATTATTCCGTAAGCTAGCATTTGGAATAATCATTCCGCACCCAAATCCAATATTCCACTTTCAAGTTCTAAAATCGAATCCTGAATCGTCACCCAGAAATTCGATTCCAAAACCCGAAATCTCGTTCACGTCCACTCGGACACACCAAAACCGAACCTATCGGTTACCCATTTATTATACTCGGTTGACTTCATAAGGAAGCCAATCCAACAACCACACGGTTAAGGTTGACAAAATCCGACCACTTCGGAAACCTACTCACTTGAGTAACATACCACAAAAGGGCTCCACTTCGAAAAGAAGTTCGGTCCCGTCATTTACGACTCACATACCGGAGTAAGAGTGAAAAACTCTCTACCCAACTGGATCATCAGGATTACGGTCCAGATCCATCACGACGTCAGCTGACCATGAACATCACGATCCTAGATCGTCACAATGCCCAATGTCCACGACATCACAAACCCGATCCACCTAGGATCCACACGGTTAACTACTAGGAACCATAAGGTCTGACACCCTCATCTAATTCGCGTACTGTCACAACGTTTGACAACTAACGCCCACCATTAGAAAGTTCAGTCAACGACGAGACATGCCGCGACTGTGGGTTCTCACTGATTACCTCATATCTACCCTTGCCATCCCACCTAGGGAAAACCAAGGATGATTCCAAACGATAACACCAATATTCATCCCCGGGTCAAGTTTATTCTGGGCCCAACACGCCCATCTACTAACCAAACTGTTAACAAAAACAACCATCCGGACCCACAGTAGTCCGACACACCCAAAACACCTGATACAATATTACAACACAAATGGACAATACAAACCATTTACAAGGTATCACGAAAACATGTATCAATACAATTATTCTGACCTACAGTCAAGTCGATCGGGGCAGTTCCTTCGCAAATGTCCAAGTTTCCTACAAAAGTGACAAGTGGCAGTGCTGAGGCGACTTGCCCCACCACGCCGCTTACTTGTCGACTGGGTTGAAGTTCCACCCGAATGGACGCCTACCGAGGATTGCGACACAAGAGTATGAAGGCTAACTCGCTTCGTTGTTTCCTGACGCATCTGTTCAGTATCCTGATGCTCTCGGCGTCGCCCAGAGCCCAAAGATTGTTCTGGCACAGGTAAAATAGTAGCCTTCACTCGGATAGCAGCATCCGATAATTCCCTCAAGGTAGAATACGAGCCAACAGTTACAGCACCTCGTAACTCATTCCTCAATCCCTGCTCAAACCTTCGACACTTATCCTCCTCTGTAGCCACATACAGAGGAGCGAAACTAGATAAGTGCAAAAATTGCTGTTCATAATCGACCACTGACCGATTCCCTTGCTGCAATTGGAGAAACTCAACCTCCCTAGCGTTCCGAAATGAGCGAGGATAAAACTGATCCAAAAATCGCTCTCGGAATGCATCCCATGCCAAGGTACGGGCATCCCAGCCAGTCAACTGTAAACTATGCCACCACCTGTAAGCATAGCCATCCAAAAGAAAAGTGGCTAAGGGTACCATGTCCTCCAGGGGACATATCATAACCTCAAAAATCCTTTCCAATCGTGTAAGCCCATCTTCGGTACCATCCGGTCCCGAATCACCACGAAACACAGTGGCTCCCAACCGTCGAGCTCGCTCAATATCTGGGCCTTTACTAACACTACTCTCGCCCCTCCCATCTTCAGACCGTGTACGGGACGCACGACTCTGAGGCATGACGTATCAACAGAAATCAAGAACCAAATGCTCTGATACCAATTTGACAGGACCCGTCCCAACTGGACGTCAACAACCGTGCCCGGTCCTGCTCCCGTCTGACAAGTCTACTAAAGGTCCGAAACTCCCCTTCAGTGCTTGCCAGACAAGGGATGTTTGCGCGGATTTCTGCTGCTGTCACTGCCTCACGATCAGTCCCGAACGTCGTACCACGGCCTGGAGGGTCACAAAATAGAAAAGGTGTGAGTGGACAAAAATGACCTCTTATAAAAACATTTATCAAAATACATTCTTACCCTCCAGTTTTCACAAACTTGCATGCATATCGTAAAACATGAGTGACCGATAAAATCAAAACATATTTTCCCATGGTCCATAAAACTCATGATCACCAATTCAGTTCATGTTATAAAACATCACATCCCGGCTCTCAGGCCCAAACATGTGAAAACATAATCACCTGGCCACAAGGACCAAAAACCCGTACTCAATACCAGTACATCATCACAATCAATACCAATCAGCATTACTTACCAGTGCACAATAAATATATCAATCCAATCAATCCGCACTACTCACGAGTGCATAAAATATCACCAATCACATCTGCACTACTCACCAGTGCACAATCAATCAAACTGCACTACTCACAAGTGATGCACTACGCGTAGGCCAATATCCAGTCACTCTCTCGGGAATAAACACCTCTGGGCTCAACCTCCTCGGGCTCAGTCACCTCTGGGCGAACACATCCCCAGGATCAGACACCTCCGAGTGGTACATCCAGGCTCAGTATCATCCGAGAAGCTGACTACCATAGGATCAACTCCCGATCCTACAATCACATCCCCCAAGCTCCGGTCGTCTGGGTAATCCCCCCAAGCACCGACCGTCTGGGAATATCACAATCACAATGAAAACCATCCCGGGAATTACATCCCAAAACAAATCTTGACTTCATACCAAGTCAAGATCATTCTCAACTGGGTCTCAAGCCCAAAATACCTTTTACACATATTTCATTAAAATCACCTTTTAATTCAATAAAATATTCCGGAAATCATCATTGACTCACCAACCAAGTCAAAATATCATTTTAGAAATCCTTTAGACTCCGGGCCTAGCCCAAAACATCATTTGCACGTTCCTCGTAAAACGTGCCCGAAAGACTGATTAAAATAATCATAAAATACCAATAAATCATTAATTTCACAATTTCACAAATGACTCCAATTCCGAGTCAAAATCACTATTCATTTGGGTTCTCATGCCCAAAATAACATTATCACGCAAATCCATGCGTTGCAACCTCCGTTGCCATTTTCACGTAAATCCACGAAATTGATCCTCGACTCATTCCCGAGTCACCACATCATTTTTCAATCCATGACTCAATAATCCGAGTCCAAACATTATTTTCAATCAATTTCAATCCCGGACTCATAAGCCAAGTCCAAACATCATTTTTACCAAATTTCGTAATTTCTCGAAAATCGCCCAAAATAATAATATAATAATCATAAAACCGAGAAATTACCGAATTGAAACACAAATCATGCCCAAGCATATAAAATCATATAATAAGGCATTAGAAATCATATATGCATGCATCACGGTTAGAAAACAAAGTCCACTCACACACACCGTCCAAAACGGTCCGTTTCCGAGCTGCACGTTTTTCCGTAAAATCTGGAAATCACAACTCCTGTCCAAAATCATTATAGCGGGTTACTAACATCTCAAAATACATCATATAATTTTCCCCAATTTTTCCGGGATTTAAATACGTATTTTTATCGTAATACAAAACTTCGGATACGCGGAACATTAACGAAACGATATCCGATTTCATCGAAACCAACGTCAAAATGTTCGTTACAATGAGAGGATCAAAAGTCATGTTGACCTCACCTTGAAACTAGGCCGGACGCGCCCTCACGCGCCGCCGTGAGTGGCTGCGCGTGAAATCCACGCGCCTGCTACAGTGCCCTCGTCCTCACCCGTTTGTCTGTAAAACGGGCCATTTAACCCGCGAGGCGACCCAGTTAATTTCCTACCAATTCGACGTTGTTTCCATCAATTGAACATTCAGTCAGTTTCGAATTAAGTTCAATTAAAGATCTGTGGACTCAATTACAAACAACATTACCTATAACCCCACGATCACAGTTGATCATTCGAAGGACCTCCGGCCATTGTTCATCCTTCGAAAACCATCAAAACTTCTAGATTTCGTTCAATTGATCCACCAGTAAGCTTCAATGGACTAAGAGAAACATTTCCCCTCCATCAATTGCGTCGTATGATCACTCAATGATCACGACTCAAGCTCGAAATTTCTGAAAGCTTCCTTCCTCAGTTCTACCTCAAATCGACCTCAATTCGACTTAGTTCCTTCCTCAACATTGATCGTAGCAATCCCAGAAGACTAAAACTGAACCCAATTTCGATCAACAAGGCTCAATTCGTCCAATTCGATTTTCCTCCCAAATTTTCTAAAACCCCGAATTCTCAGTCCTCAGCTCTCAGTTAATCTCTCGTGTTTCCCAGTTCGAATCACTCTCAATTAACTCACAATTTGCACTCTCAAGCTCAGCTGATGGAGAGGAATGAAGGAAGGAAGAAAATTGGATAATGGTTGTACACGGTTTGGAGAAACTGAAGAGAAATAATGGAGGAAATAAAAGATTAATCAAGTAATTAAAATAATAACAAAACATCATCATTTGGTCTCCCCCAAAATCATGGTTCCATGTTTTGTGCCTGATTTTAAGGGATGAGTGACACTTGTCACTCATCCAAGTGTGTCCAGTCACCGGGTACTGTTCATATTAAAATATTATTTAATTCCCGGTTCGTTCGGTTAACCGAGCCCGATTCCGTGACCATAACTTCGTCGTCGAATCTCCGATTTCGGCATGCCGCCTGTCGTTGGATTCGTATCGACGAGACCTACGTAACGGTCCTTGGCCCTCGTCCATCGGACCTCCCGATCAAAAGTCAACATTTGGCCCCTACTGTGCCAAATTACCAAAATACCCCTCATCTTCCGATCATCATAACTTTCACTACGAATGTCGGAATCGAACGTGCCACCTGTCTATGAACTCGTGACGTCCCGAACTACGTCATAGTCATCGGTTAGAGTCCGTTTGACTGCCCGAACTAAAAGTCAACATTTTGCCCACGCTAGGGGCAAACTGGTCATTTTGCACGTTTCGTCCGATTTCACTCAACTAATCCCCGATTAGTCATTCTAAATCATGATTAATTAATATTCAATCCCGATATTCGGGACGGGTCATTACAAGTGGAGTCGCCCCTATTGGGTTCCTTACTCTCAGAAAGGCTATGGATTATAACCCCCAGGGAGGGTCATTGATCTACGGACATTGACATGGGTTGACCCTAGGGAGACTTGGGATTTGAGACCCCAGGTAGCATGCGCGTAGCTCTAGATACCATGACAGGATTGGTTATATGATATATATATATATATGATAAACATGATTTCTTGGATCTGCGAAATTGTGTTTTATGTATAATAAATGGATTTGGGCTGAGTTCCCACATATGTTTACTATGTTATGGATTTGTGTAAATGGTTTTAGGCAGGGGCCCGTATGGATTTGGTTATTGAAACATATGTGGTTTGATAAATGGATTTACTATGCATGCATGCTTTTTAGTGAAAGGCATAAGGTCTTTTATAAAATATGTTTTCTGAACTATTACTTTTTGTCCACTCACAGTCTTTCTGGTTTTCAATGCCCTTCAGGTTGATTACGGATGTGGACTGTAGCAGAGATTAAGACATCACATATCTCCTCCGGATCCTGGCGTACTCTAGAAGCCAGTCGGGCTAAAGGTTCAAATTTTCCCTGGTCTGACGGGATCAGGAGCGTCCCTCGCTAATCCCGGGGGGATTGGGACGGGTCCTGACATTTTACGTGAAGGGTATAAATTTAATTTCGATAAATAATTTTTATAAACTGTTATTTTGTCCAGTCATAGCTTTTATGGTTTTTAATACCCTTCAGGTTGATCGCGGATACGGGTTGTAGCAGAGATCGAGACATCATATGCCACCACTGATCCTGGCGTATTCTGGCTAACCCAGAAAGGGTGACGATTTAATCCCTGGTCTGACACGCGATGTCAGACAGGAGCAAGTACATCCCACAATAATCCAGGGGATTGGGATGGGTCATGTCAATACGCATTTAGGAAACTTGGATATAGATAAATGATTGTAGAATTCAAGTCTTAGGATAAAAGAAATCTTATATACTAATGGCACATTCATAGAATACACACGTCAAAGTAATCACAACAGGTTAGGGAAAAAACAAAAAGATTACAGGATCGAACAATATATTTGTTTCGCAAATGTACTTTGGAAGGTAGGGTGAAATAATAATTCTCAAAGAAGCACCAGAAAAATTCAATCTTTTGAGCAACAAAGAGATAGTTTCATCTCATGAAGGAAATAGACCAAAAGCAACACACAAGCTTGTCTAAGAAAATTAACTGAACCAATGCATTGGTTGCAATAACATACTGTTGCAAACTATAGGAATTCATAGTGGCCTTGCTGAAGTACACAGATTGTCACCAGTCCTATGTATTCATAGAAATTCATATCAATATGAAGAACAATGAAAATCCAAAATCAAGAATAAAGAAGAAACATAACTATCACACCAGCGAAGACATATGTGGATCAAAATGAATTCCAATGTTAACCACATTTAGTGATCTTCAGTTCGAAATTCATACCAATATGAAGAACAATGAACATCCATAATCAAGAAGATATAAGAAACAAAAATATCCCAAAAATGTTTTACCACAGAATTTCTATAAAAAATTCTCAAATTCTAACAATCTATATCATCTAAGAGTAAATGATTACTTGGAGAAGTAGAGAACTAACTCCACGGCTCAAACATCCACATTCAAGTTTTGCTTATGCAGGCTTTCTGGATTTTTTTCGTTCGCTACAAATAAAACGGTTCTGAAGCTTTTTTAGGTTTTCTCAGTTCGAGAGGAAAGCATGATGGGAGGGGTTGGTGGGTTTTGATGATTTGGTCGCGAAAAGGGAAGAAGAACGAAGGCTTGCAGGTTTTGAGGTTCAAATCGCGAAGGAGGGAGAGAAGGGCTGTAGGTTTTTTGGGTTCAAATTCTGAAGCTTTTTTGGGTTTTTTTGGGTTCGAGAGCAAATCGTGATGGGAGGGGATTGGTGGTTTTTGATATGTTTTAGTTGGGGAAGAAGAACGAATGTCTGCATGTTTTAGGGTTCAAATTGCGAAGGAAGGAAAGGCTTTAGCCAGAGAGTATTGGATGTCGCCCTTTGGATACTGAAAAAGGAAGAAGATGGTCCTGCTGGTTTTTTGTTGTCCAACTGAAATGATAGGGCTATGAGGAGATTGCGTTTTTTTTCCTTTGTATATAAAATTGGGTCATTTGGGTAAATATATGAAACTTAAGTTTAGTTTAGATAGTTTTTCCTTTCTATCTTAATAAGTTTGTGCAAATGATGAATTCGGTCCACCCCATTTTGAATTTCTAGATCTGTCCTTATATAATGTATATATACTTCAATTTACCGTTATCGTCATCACCACCACCAGTACTAATAGAGAGTCGATCTAACATTTGTGTGTTTTTTTTTAAATATTAGTTTTTTTTTATTTTAGGGGAGGAATAAATTTTAGAAATTTTTCATACAATATCTTATCGGAGTTTAAACTTGAGATTAATTATCTATATAATTATCTACAAATTCATAATAGTATTATTGAATTGGACACTCTTGATTTTGAAAAAGATCAATTGGATTTGATTCGGTTAACTTTTTAATTTATTTTGTTTTGGAAAATCTGATCGGCCAGTTAACTTTGCTTGTTGGTTAGTCTAATAAGAATATTTAAATAACGATTTTGATATGTGAAAGACACCCCAACTGACCAACGCTATGAAACACGTAGTTATAATGGTTGAATATAATTGCGCCACGAGTCCACGACTTCCATAACAAAGTATGACTGCCCCGATTCCAAATCGCCATCCACATCAACCGTCCACTAATTGATTCATTACCCAAAATGTGCATTTATAGTTGAAATGGAAATAATATCACCAAATACAAATTTTGTAGGCTTTAAAATTGATTTGTTGAATTCACATTTTTTGTAAGGGTCTGGTTTGAATCACCAAATCAAAATGATTTGTCATGGTCATGAAAAGGAAAATGGAAGAATACAAGCTTCTCAACGTTTGGCTGGTTTATTCAGTGATGTTTGTTTGTTCGTTTTTTTCAATGTTTTTTTTTTTGTTTTAAATATAGTGATGCCTATGAGAAAGACTCACCATGTTCTTGCAGATATTCAAGGTCAAGGTCAAACATAATTGATCTATATTCTCCTTTTCATTTCTTCTTTTCATTTGAATTGTTATTTGGATGTGTTTACACCCGAAAGAAATCCTCTTGCGCCAGAATCAATGAGTTAGAGAAATTAAAGACCTAAATCATAAAGACTCAGTTCAAGTACCCACTTGGAACGTGCAGAAAAAGAAGGCGTGGGCGGTTCCGACGACGCACGAGGAATTAGAAGACATTGGGATGTTTCCAACATAATAAGCGGCAACATGGGACCCGTCGAAGGTCCTAATTGACGACTTGATCAACCTCTTCACCAGATACAAAAGGAGAATAAACTCTTTTATCAAAAGATAACAAATCAACCAATCAAAACCAGCAAATTGATCAATATCAATTTCAGCACAAATGTAAACCCACAAAAAAATTTATTGTTTAAAACATTCGCCTTATTGGAAAAATATGTTTCTTTCGATTAAGGATTAAGGATTAAGATTCAGCTCTTTTCTCATCCCCTATCAAATACCTAATTTTTTTTTATGACTAGCTCCTGTAGTGCTGTCACAAGGGTTAACTTCATTCCCGACTTGCATCCCAAGCCTGCAATGGAGGCCTCCTGCATTAACCTTATTTTTGACGAGCTCTCATATTATTATCATAAGGGCTAAACTCATCCTGACGGTCAATCCAAGCAAAGTCTTTGAAGCCTACAAAATTTAAGCTTTTCTAACTAGCTTCAGCAACACTGTCATAAGGATTAATTTCATCCCGCTTGTCAACATATGGATAGTCATTCCAACTGCCAAATTATGGGTAATCATCAAGGCATTCATGCCTCTCTTTCAACGTCTAATTGTCGCATTTGAATACTATGTCATCTTATAGTATGATTCTGACTCATATTCATTTTAGTTCATGATTTATGGAATTCTTTGCCTACTCAAGGCTCGAATGCGAACATAATAGCTTAATTTTACGTACTTGTATTTTTCAGTTTCTCCCACCTCAATTTCAGTACTTTTACAATTCAGTACTTTTACTTTCATTTCCACTTTAATACAAACTGTATTTTCTTAAGTAGATATTGATACTCGAAATACACAGTCCAATCGTGGTTCGTGACTATTGAAGTCAAGATATCATCTTTGTGCACTGGTCCGATATTATGATCCTGACTTGAGGGAACTTGAGGCTCCTAACCATCCTAACTACTAAAATAACAATGCTGCCAACTTGAATATCATGGCGAACTCATGAATTTGAACTGTGCTGGAAAAAAAATTATTAAAGTCCTTGGATATTTTTAAAAAAGGCATAGAAAAGAACAGTGCATGCTATCTTGTGCGCTTATCTCACAATCGTTTGATCAAAACAAAGGTTCTTGGGCCGCTAATGGAAACCATCTATATTATCTAATAACAACTTCTACTAATGACACACCTCCATTAAGCTATGGCATGCGTGCTTCCTGGTCAGCCCATCTAGGAATATACCATGGCAGGAAGGCCCATCATGCTTTCAACCCAACCAACAACACCTACATCACATCAAACAAGCAAAGAAACCCATACGAGGGTGGCCACTGACCTGATCGCTCGAAGAAAACAACTTTTGGGAGGGGACATAATCCACATGTCCCGGTGGGACTTTTTCTAGTGTATGTTTTGATAATCAGAGATGCCAAGATGTTAAAGGAAGATTTCTAAATTATCTTTCTCAGGAAACGGTGCTCGAGTTATCGACTTCAGAACTTGACATGGAACCACCACGTGATGGAGTCATAGAATAGATCTTCAACGAAGTTATGGATAAGGAAGAACTCATGATATTTTTAAAAGACTGTCTTTCCTATTAGCCTGTAGATATAGGCCATGAACTGTCGATTCTAAGAGCTTTCCAGCCGTGGAACGGCTCAAGAAAAGGAAACTAATGTCATATCTCCAATGATCTTGATGCTTGATAGAGGCAAGAATCATATAGAATCAGAGGCATCAATTTTTGAACTTTTGATTCTAACACCTGCTTTCCTAAGAGAATCCAGGAATGAAATAACACAAATTTGCAAAGGTCACTAGGAGATGCCAAGCTTTGAAACTGGAATATTTACCAGATCCGACCATGCATTGGTGCAGAAGAATCCAAAACTATAGTTCCACGTTCCACCAAGGAATAGGAGCGAGTTCGACAACTGGAGAGAACCTGATCTAAATGACCCGAGATCATATCTAGAATTTGTGCCTAACCAAAGGTCATCCCACACAACAAAACATTAGGTGCTTATGAATGAGATGAATGAACTAAGGCACATGATATCGAGCCAGCCAGCACCTCCCAAGAAAGTAAATGTCCCGACTAATAGAAAGCCTTACCCGATCTATATAGATCAGCAAAACCCTTTTTCCTATGAATTTTAAGCCGCTATCATTCTCCCTCTTTAGAAGGGAGATGGAAGCAGTATATCCTTGGAACACATAGGGAGATTCTCAACCCAATATGTAGTTGTTGAAGAAAATCTTATCTCAAACTATATATGTTCAGTAGTTTTTTGTTTCGGGATGCTTTCTCTTGGTATACCTCACTTCCTCACACATCCATTCGCACTTGGGAGAAAATAGAGGCCAAATTTCACAAAGAATTCTATACTATTGAACCCGAGGTAACGATCAACAATCTGACTGCTCTTAGACAAGGGGAGCATGAGATGACTGAGGACTTCATCGCTAGGTTCAAAAAGATGAAAATGAAGTGCATGTTTCCCCATAAACAATGCTCAGTTGGTAGCTATTACACAACTTGCTGTGAGGTTTTACCCTCAGCATGAAGGAATACGATTACACTACATTTTCTGATCTCCAAGAAATCGTGGTATCAACAATCAAATTTGAGAGGTTTTTGGAGGAAGAACAACGATAGAGGCATAACTCTAAGCTACCTCATTTTTACAAAAAGAAGATTCCTATGCATTAGTTGGAGCACTATGAGATTGAAGAAGAATTAGCAACAGAAGAGGACTAGGAACTAGAGGTTGCAACATCAGATATCCAGACTTTGGGAAAGGGACCAATGACCCTCAAATCATTAATCTAGTATGCTTGGGAACATTAACTTGTCATGCCAAATGGTGGCCTTGATAATGCTAAAACCAAGTATTAAAGTAAACACAAAGTAACACTCAACACTTAATGAAAACGTATGCAATTTAAAATCCCTTTTCGTATATGTAGCATTGGTAAATAAGGGTTTTTCTAAATCGAGGATTGAAGGCACCTATGTATTATTGATGTTTGGAGTTTTGTATGGGGATAAGAGATAGATTTTAACATCCTATGTCAGTTAACAATTAAACTAAACCTACTCTAACCTAATTTATTAGTTACACGTGGTATACTTATTCTTTATGCCTTACTCATTCATAAGTTATATCAACTGTAAAATCTACGAACTTCTATAACCTTAGTCTTACGAGATACTTGTATATTATCTTAAGTACGTGCTTGGGAACAACCCTATACACTTTCAGTGATCTACGCTCGTGAACATCCCAATTATCTAATCAAGCATTAGGTAAAAACATACAAGCATAACAAAAAAAAAAATAGTAGAACACATGGAAGATTATTGAAATTAATACAAGGTATAAAACCAAAATAATATTAGAAATCAATCCATAAAAATGATATTTAAGTACAAAATATAACTATAAAGTAAAGAGGACGTGTTATACGTCTTCTCTTCGGGAACAGCCCTATGGATGCTAAGTGGTTGGACACTCTTTAGTGAGACACTCGGGAACAGCACTATATGTCATGGAGGATGGTGATTATGATGGAGTATGGTGTAATTGGCCTTTGTAAAATAAATTTCGAGTTTTTGAAAAGGGAAAATTGGTTCAGTAGATTTTTGGTACAAGAATGGGAGACCCTTGATTGATGGCCAAAAGTAAGTATTTATAGGCATATGATAAGTTCCTAGCTCAATTCATAATGAAAAAGGTAATCTAATTCCTATCGCTAAAAAGAGTCCTTAGAAAATAAGATTCATGCAGGTTTAGGGCCCTTTTCCTCTAGCTGCAAGGAATTAGTCTTGTATTGTTCATGCAAGGGCTTGCTTAATATCCATGCAAACCTCCTCCTTAATTTTCTGGGAAAACATCTCCTTGAAGCATGAGGATTTGGTCTTGAACAACTGGAAAACGTGCATGGCTTCAATTCCTAGTCTGATGAAGAATGCACTGGAAAAACAGGGACTCAGCATATGCCGGCCTTGGGTCGCGCACAGGTTCTTTGTTGGGCACCCCCGCTTGGCACTAGAGCTTGGTACTGGAACTTCCACTAGAACTGGGGTCTACAAGGGAACTTAGGCACATGTATAGGACAAGGTCCAGGACATTGGCGACAGATATTGGAAGGCTTCTCAGGTAGGCTCTGAAGCAGTTCTCGGTAGGAACTTAGGAGGTCTATTAGGCGGCATCAAATAGGCTCCACAAAGGGGCACTTGGGACTGGCTCTCGAGCGAGTTTTTGGACAGCTCCTCAGCAGCTCTCGGTAGGAACCAGAAAAGCATTAGAGGACGGGCTCCTAAAAGTCTCAAGGAGCATGTCCCTGATGGGCACCAAGGACCCGATTTGGGCTCCAAGGCTAAATTTTCCATTTCTTCACTTTTTGACCTCTTTACTCCTCTTTTTTAAATTAATACCTAAAAACAATAAAATAAGTAAAAGCACACATTACTAAGCTAATAAAAAAGATAAATATAAGAAGAAACATAATAATAATCATGTATAAAATGAGTAGATCATACCTTTTCTTGAATAAAATGCTAGTGTTTGGTTTTTAGTCATTCGATCTTACCAAAGCTGAAGAAGTCTATGATGAGTTGGTAAGGTCAATGCAATCAAGCAAGATCCCAAGTAAGAAATTCCCAAACTAAAGGATATTAAGGGAAAACAATTCTACAAATGGCATGTATCATTGCACCATGCCCCGACTAACTGTGTCCAATTCAGGGACATAATTCAATGGTTAATAAACTAAGGACACATCGTTTTAACATCAATCCCCAAGGCCTCGATGGGAGTGGATACTGATCCATTCCTAGAAGCGTCAGTTAATATGGTCAATCTCCAATGGTCTTAATCTAAAAAAGAGAACAAAAAAAACAAAGAGAGATCACTCGCACAATGACCAAACTGAAAGAATGCTTGCTACAACCAAATATGGTATAGTCTTATGCATCAAGTGCATGATAGAATGTGTCTTAGAGATTCTGACTTCAAGTAACCAGAGAAAGCTGGGAAGCTCGAAGGGAAGGTAGGATGACAACTGTCCTAAAATACCCGAGGAAAACTATGGTCCACATAGCCCTAAAACAAAAATTACCGTAAAGCTCCATTTTCCAGAGATTGGGAAACATCAAGAGAGAACAAGAATGTGTAGCAAGTCAACAGATTAGGGGACAAGTTGACAAACAAAAATCGCAAAACAAAAGAAATTCACTTCTTGAGAAGATCCCTGAAACACCTAAAACCTACAAAAAGAAGAAAGGAGCTCCGGGTGAACCTTCGAGGAAAACCTCTTTTGCAAATACCATCCCTAAATCTCTCTAAGGTTAAGAAGAAGATTGTGTTCGAGAGTTTTACCCAGGAAGACTTGGAGGGCAAGCAACCCGAGAACAAAGAGATTTTACTAAAAAAGAAACATTCAAACATGACATCCAAAAATATTATGGTCAAGATATGAACAAAAAATTATTAGAAGAATTCGAAAACGATCTATTGGAAGTCATGGAAATGCATGCCTTTTTGGACAAGGAGCAAGAGGAACTCCGAGCTGAGATTGACATGTTGGTAGTGCTACCAGAACATTTGACAGCAGTATATCACCAAGTCAAGAAAATGATAAGTGATATTACCATTTATGAACCCTCTTGGGAAACAATCGTAATCCCTATAGACGAAGGTCTAAATGTTATCTCAAAGACTACTTCCTACAAAGAGAAATCATTATTCTCTAATCCAACTAAGGAGATTTCAGATCATCTACGACCTATCTTTATCACAGTTTATCTAGAAGGCATTCTGATTGATAAAATGATGATCAATGGAGGAGCTTCCATCAATGTTCTACTGACTAAAATGCGGAAGAAGCTAAACAGAGCACTACAAGATTGTTTGCCGACTATGACTATAATCTTCAATTTTAATGGGGTTATTACCAAAACTCATAGGGTTTTACCCTTAGAAATTACAGTTGGTTCCAAGATATTGGTGCTAGCATTCTTCTTGGTGGACAGCACTGCGAGATGCAACATTCTATTGGGAAGGGACTGGATTCGTAAAAGCATGTGTGTCCTATCAACCCTACACCAACATATCACTATATGGAAGCCTGGCAAAGTTATTCACGAGGGAGTATCTTGGGAGACCATTCAGGCAGATGCGAGGGCATTCCTGGTGAACCCTTAGGTTGCTAAAGCCAAATTCTATGACCCCAAAATGGGAAGCATCAAATTAACAGAAATGTTAAGAAAGGACGCCCTAACAAGGTCACTACCCATATGCTGTTTAAACAAGGATTCCTAACTCACGAGGAGCAGGATATGCCTTTCCCAATGATCTTAAAATGAATAGTGAATCCAATAAGAAAGTAAACAGAAAAGTGGCAATCTGGTCTATAAAGGAACGATTGCTAGTGCATTGGAAAGTTGATCCTTTTAGTAGAAGACGATATTCACAAAACCGCATTCAGATGTTGTAGACATTTGGGGGAATTTGAATACGCCGCCGCGCTTTTTGGATTGAAGAACGTAGGAACTACGCATCAAAGAGAAATGGACGCTATCTTCTAAGTGTTGATTGGCAAAAATCTGGGAGTGTGTGTTGATGACATCATGGTGAAGTCCCAAGACAAAGCACATCAAAGATCTTAGGCAGGCCTTTCTAGAGATGAGGCCACTCAAGCTGAAAATGAATCCTACGAAGTGTGCATTTGGAGTCCAAGAAAGAAACATCCTGGGGTTCCTGGTCCAGATAAAAGCAAAGCTAAAGAAATGATGGATTTTCCTTCACCCAAGAATAAGAACCAACTTCAAAGCCTACTAGGAAAGGTCAATTTTCAAACAAGATTCATAGCTAATCTATCCTGGAAGATCCAACCTTTCTCCTCATTGGTAAAAATCAAAGACAGAAGAGTTCATGCTATGACCCATTTCGTTAATAACAATTTGAAGGTTATAGAATTACCAAATTTCCCTCACGAGCGTCGTTTGGGGTTAAAAAATGTTATGTTAATTAGGAGAACCTTGAAGCCCAAATATTTAATTAAAGAATTTAGACCCATATAGCCCAAGCACATAACCCAAAGTTTCATATTCAAATTAGTCTAGTGTGTTGATGAGTTCATTTACTGTTTGGCCTAACTTGGACTAGTAAAAACTTAATTGTTTTTGGATTGGAGACCAACAAACTATGTTCACATGGAACCCCTCCTAACCACGGCCAACTCTCTATTGTTTCTAAAAGGAAAACAGTGCACAACTATGACCAAGAACCAAAACCACCACCATCTCAGGCCAACGTCATCACCATCTTCCATGGCTAGAGAGAGGACAACAACCACCTCACTTTTTCCTACATGGTCGTGAATCCCCGTGAGCCATCTCTTACAAACCAACCATTCAAGCCCACAACAAGCTTCACTCCCTCCATTAATGAACTCATAGAAGCCTCACGGGCATCATGAGCTCACCCTCAAAGATCAACACTAACCAGAATACTTATTGATGAGGCGATCGATGATAAACACCCGCGTCTTTCTAGCAAAATTTAGGGAAAGAAATGTAAGTTCTAACCCTCGAACTTGGAGTAACAAACTGCTCATGTCAAGGGCTATTTAACGGACTCTTTGCATGTTATTTTTTGGCTGGGTGCGGCAAAGAAAATAGTGACTTGAGTTGAAAAGTCGCTGAAAAAAGCACCTATCACTCTAGGTAAGCCCTCTTTCTCGAAAGTTAGGTTTTCGAACTCTCCTTGACAATATGAGGCAAACTATGCCCTTGCATGTGGCTTCCATGGTGACTGAGATATAGTAGAGGGTTGTCGAAAATTGCAGAAAAATTGCCCTTCTCCTTGGCCTTGTTACAACTATTTCAAGTAACCCCCTTGACCTAAAGTTGTGATA
Source organism: Prinsepia uniflora (assembly GCA_032719365.1). Lineage (NCBI taxonomy): Eukaryota > Viridiplantae > Streptophyta > Magnoliopsida > Rosales > Rosaceae > Prinsepia > Prinsepia uniflora. The sequence goes on from CM064864.1 coordinate 45,136,962, forward strand.
TTCACGAGTTTCTTGTTGAGTAGCATAGTTTGTTGTATTGCATTAGAAATTTGACAAGATTTGAGGAAGATACGCTTTATCGGAAACTCGGAATTTTCTAGTGAAGATTCCAGATTTCGACCACTATCGAAGGTGCCGTTGGTGGCAGTCTGGTCGTCATCTCTGGTAAAACCCTGTGAATGGTACTAAACATTCAGTCATAACGGCACCGTAATGGAATATTCTAGCACACGTATGAGTAAGTAACCGCGTGTGCGGGCATGTGGTCGGCACGTGGGACCCGCGATCGACGTAGGACAGAGCGTGAAATGGTCTTCTGATATGTAGCTGTGTGTGACGGCGCATGGGGTGATTTTTAGACCTCCAGCCAGTGCGTCCAGTTGTTTTCCGGCCTACGGCAGCGCGTGGGTCTAGTTTTAGGGCCCTTTGATTTGTTTTAAGTACGTACTAGTTGGGCAACCATACTGGGATTTTTGTTTAGGAATCGAATTGTGAGATTGTTAGTAACCTTTATGATCATTTTCACAAGCGTTGGACTAACTTAGAGTTCTTGATATTTTGAGTATCAGATGATTTCGACTCCCCAACTAGTTTGTGAGTGGACCCTTTTTCCAAACTTGACTTTTATAACTATGTTTTACTCGTACATTTTACAATGAATATTTTATGACATTTTCCAATCATGCTTTGATGGATTATTATATGATATTATTTCAGAAATTTCTTGATTGAGTATGTTTATGGCATTTTCTTGTGCTTGCCGGATTAAGTTAATCGTTGCATTTACATGTTTATGGTATCTTGTTACTTCATCATGTACAACATACCTGCATCTTATCTTCATGGGTCGACCTTAGCATTTTAATTAGTAATTATGTACCCATTTTAGGAGTCGTTGGTATCTTTCTACCTATCTGAATGGGCACAGACCCACCTCCACGTGATTCTTCACATGCTTATAACAAGACCCACTCGTAAAATACTTTGATAATCGTGCTCGGTCTTACTTTCGTCTGACAAATAGTCCAAATTCGGATATTACCCTCAACACTTGTTAGACAAGGGATACTCATACTGTACTTCTGCTTATGTCTTCGCCTTTTGATCAGCCCCGATCCAAGTGAAATGGACTTGAGGGTTATTAAAACCATAACAAAGTGTGAGTGGACTAAAATAAATATTTAAATCAAATTTTCCAAGGAAAAGATATATTTACCCTGTAGTTTCTAAAACCATGCATGCATATAGTAAAAAATAAATAATACAATCGAATTTCAAATCAAACATATCATAGACCATGGGACCACAAAGTCATAAAATACCAGTAAATAGCTCGTGACCCATAATTCCTGAAATACGTGTTCCTCAAATCATATAAAAAAAATCGTCTGGACACAGATGTCGATAAGGCATACCAAAACTAACCAATAAAATGACCGTAAATCACACCAACTAGTCCAGTATCAGTAAACCAAACCAACCAACCAATATCAATAAATCAAAGCAATCAATCCAATACCCATAAATCAAATCCATGTGAGAACATCAGAACACAACCATCAATAATCAAACACAACAAACAAATACCATTAACTCAACCGACCAACCAATCCCCGATGCTCAAATACCTGTCACTATATCATATCCGCACTAACGGTAGGCAAACCAATCGGGGATACAGAGCTGAGCTCAAGACGTGCGAGTATGACTCATGGATACAGAACCGAGCTCTGGACATTTGAGCCTTAATCACATCACCAGTCTCAGGAATACGGAACTGCGCTCTAGACGTCTAAGAACTAATCAAATCTCCAGCCTCAGGAAATAGAGCCGTGCTTTGGAGATTTGATAATGAAAAATTGTCCAAAAATTTGAGAAAACTCATTTAATACATATCATTAACTTAAACCAAGGTCAAAACACTTCTAAGACTGGGCCTGAGAAAAAAACACAATTTACACAAAATACCATAAAATATGTATTAAAAAATCAATCAATAATTCCAGAAAGTTATCAAATAATCATTTAGAAATCATAATCAAACCATTGCAACAAAAATCATGTAATAAATCAATTAAAATATTTAGCTATGCATGCATAATAATTTAGAAAAGCAAAGTCCACTCACACAGCATCCTCGTAGCTTAATCTTGAACTGTACGTTTCTCCGAGGTTTTGGGAGTTATGTTGCCTGTAAAAAAATACTACTCAAGGGTTACAAAAGTCTCAAATAATCTCACACTTAAATCCCCAAAATTTTCGGGATTAAATTTGAATTAAAAACCTACTCATAACACTTCGGCACTCAAAACTACCCCGAGACGATGTTCGATCGACTCGAAACTTGCGCCAAAACATTTGTAACGTTGAAAGCATTGAAATTCATATGGAAAGCACTTCAAGATAGGGGGAACGCGCCCTTATACACTACCATAAGCTCACTGTGTGTGGTGCCCACCCACTTGCACTATTCATCATCTTCAAGCTTCAATGAGTCAGCCCATGGGTCTGCTTGCAGGACCCGACCCAAGCGGCCTAACCCAATTCTAAAACCCCTATTTTCAACCATTTTCTACCCTTTAAATGTTCATCTTCATCTAATCAATCCTAAGAAAATTTCTATGATCTTAAAACTTAGAAAACTCACCTTCAAACTTCAACCCAAACTTCAAACTTCGGCCAAAGGTTGTACCATCGTTCTAGTCCTTCCCTCGTCCAAAACTTCTACTTTTCTGGTTCTCTAGGATGGTACGAGGTTGATGAAGGTATTAGGGATCTTGGTTCAGAGTCTGGATGCCTCAAATAGGGTGGGTTCACGGGTAGGATTTTTCAGTTTTTCTGGCTCGCTGTTATTCCTCCTCTTTCCTTCCTTTCCTCTAGTTTTCCTATCTCATTCTCTTCTTCGTCTCTCTCTTGTTGGATCTCTTCTCTTTCTTCCTTGTGTGGTGCTCTCAAGTATGGTGACTTAACAAAAACAAATCAAAAACACACACACAAAACACAAAACACCCATACATAAACACACTCACACCGAAGGTCGGTGCATCCAAGGGCCACAATGAGGAGGCGATAAGGATGGGACACTTGTCACCATCCTACAAGACCAACAAAAATATCTACCTTGAAAATTTTCAAAAATACCCTTCTACCAAAATTATCAAAATGCCCTTGATAAGTCCAACCACATAACAAGCTTATCTGGTCTTCGATTTTGACGTGCCATCCTTGAGCTACGACTTAAGGGACTTGATGATTGGTTTGATTTTTCATTATGACATTGGTGTCCATGTGTTTGTCTTTCTAGATGGGTTTTAAATTCTTGAAATGTGGGCCACATGTATTTTATATGCATTGCATGGATTTTGGTGGGTCGCATGGTATATTATTATTTTATTCTGAAATCTGGCCACTTATGATTCAGTTTTGCATGCATAGTTTGATAACTGGTTTCATCCACTCATATTATACCTTCAAGTCGTTTTGGATGGGGAGTCGAGTAGTGTATTAGAGATGAACATGAAACTGGTTTGGGTTTGGACATGTGGCAAATCCTAGGTTGTTTGGGTCTATCACTGAATATTGTGCTTCGAATGAGGATGGTTTCTAAGGGTTCAGATTTTAAGTGAGTTAGAGGATTGGAGCCACGATTTTTACGAGCAATGGGACCAAGAGGAGACAGTTGAGTGGATTCCACAGCTGGAGCGAGTATACGAGAAGATTTGATGCCTCCATAGCTTATGGTAGCCACATTCTTGTTGGGTAGGTTGTGCAACGGTAGTGGCACAGACTAAGGATATTAGGTTGGGACGTCCGTGCACTTAAGGGATGCTTTCCAGGGGGTATTTCTTGAGGTAGTTTTATTTTTGTTCCCATGGGAACACTTGTTAGGGGTGGTTCTACAGTTTCAGTAGGGAGATGTGCTGTATGAGCATATATTCCTAGAATTGTCCTATTTTATACCGGCATTCGTGGCATGTGGTGTTGGCAAGTGTCGGTACGGTGAGCTGGAACTGAGAGATGAGGTCAGAATTTTAGTGACAGCATGGTCAAGAACTTCTCTTAGAGCCTTGCCGAATTTTTTCACCAGTTTCGAGCTAAGTTGTAGAGTCGGTGTTTTGGTGGTCCTAGTAGTGGTTATCTTCTGGACCATTAGGCCAGAGGGACGATGAGGGATATGTATAGCTCTGGATCATCTAGCTGGTAATCAGTCAGGTTTAGGTGGACCTGGACAGAGACTTCTGAGTTTTCATATTGAGACCCCAATGTTAACCCAGTCTAGCGGGGTTTCAGCTCATTCGTTAAATGGGTAGAGTTTCCTACTAATCTAGTCTAGTATCGGTTGTGAAGCATACTAGGCTCACGGGAGTGGTACTCGGGTTTCCGTTTTGTGTGGCAGGTATACCAGTCACGTTTTGAATCTTGGATAGTTTTCCAGAGAACTTACTGGGATTTCCACCTCGGGATATGTTGCTGAGGTGACAAGTTTACAGGCTATGTTTTTCGTTTTAGATAGTTTTTCAAAGGACTTGTCGAGGTCGTTGCCTCACTAGGCATTTGGGTTATCGCCAAGTTACTTTCAAACCTTACGAGTACTAACACCATTCGAAATGGTGTGTAAACAAGAATCATGTGAGTAGTGATGTGAGAGCACTCGAGGGATCGCAGACTGTTGAATTTTGACGTGCATAAGTATTTTTTGAGGACAAATGTTTTTTGGGGTGGAAGATTATAACGATCTAGACTGGAAATTAGGGTCATTGATGGAAATTGCTTTGGTAAAAAGCAATTCTACTCATGTTTCAAAGGAAGTAGGCTTTAGTCAAATTTTCCACGGCGATACTTTTGGACGTTATCCTTTGATTGTTGTGTAGGTCTCGAGCTCACGACTTCATAGACAGCAGTATGCGACAATCGAAGTTCGTCGACGAAAGTTATGGGCCTAAAACGGTAAGGGCGTAACGATAATTTTGAGAAAATTATAGGGTATTTGTGTGGATGCACTCTCTCCTTAGGATTGGTAAAATATTTCTCTCTATCTCTATCTCTCTCTCTCTCCACCCTCAATTCGATCACCATACCCTTCCCCATTTGTCGATCCATTTAGAGGCCATGTTAAGTAAATAGCAGGCCTGGGTTTTGTTCTCCTCATTGCTAGGAGTCGTTAGACGGTGGTTTGCAATGTGAGGATGGTCAGAAATCGCAAATCGACGACAAGAAGTTGGTTAAATTTTAGTGGTTGTTTTCAGGTGAATCTAGGTACTATCTCTCAAATCTGTATGTAGATTTGGACTCCTCTCGTTGAGTAAATGAAGATTGATGTGTGGATTATGGTTTTTGGTTGAGATTTGATAGATCTAGAAAAGCTTTAAGTTATGGTCATCAATGTCATTTTTTGGCGACGGTATGGCGAAATAGATGATGGTGCACCACGACACCAATCCTTTTTTGGCGACGGTGGCTATCCCTTGTTTGGAAAGTGCTGAGGGTAATTTGGGAACTTCAACTGACTTGTCAGACGGGAGCAGCACTGGGCACAGTTATCAATGTTCCTCAGGGGACGGTCCCGTCATATGAACCGTCCAGCCAGATATGACATCATGGTGATGTTGTAGTGACATCAACGTGACATGTGGTAGCCACGTCAGTGTCACGTGCCCATCGTTTTAGTGACATGGCAACCATGTCAACAACACATAAGAACTACATGGCTATCGTGTCAAGATGTGTCAGCGCCACAAGGATATCACGTTAGGACAATTAAGCCGCACGTTGCGGGGTGTGGTGCGAGCTGGACTATCCACTAACGCGTTGTGACAGAATGTGGAAGCGCGTTACGCCTGGAAGCGTGTGACGGTGCATAGGGCCTTTGCATCGCCCATAGTGATGCGTACCCCCATGTTTTCGACCTCCTGAAGCTGTTTTTTTTTTGGATTATAGGGCTTTTGGGTCCCTTTAGAGCCCTTTTTGATCTTTTTCAGGTTCATTATCCTTGTTTGGGTGGATTTTGGACCGAGAGACAAGGAAGCCAAGGTAACAAGGAATGTTAAGAGCTCCGTGAACTTAGTATTTCCTTAGTTGGATGTTCGAATGTCGGACACGTGTGTTTGAATCTCTACCTTGTTTTTTGCTATGCATAAAGTGTTGGTTGCCTTAGTTTTTAGCTAGCAACTGTTGAGCGGCACTCCTTCTTATGTCTCGTGGAATCTACTCACATGTATACTCTGGAATGAGTATAAACTATCACCAGGTTCGAACTTTCCGAAGGATGGGGTACACTATAGATGAGTCGGGATATTGGATTAGGACTCTAGTTGAGTTGGGACATTAGATTAGACTCCAAGCGAGTTGGGACACCTAATCGGAACTCGATTGTGAGTCAGGATATCGGTTAGGAACTTGGACGGAGTTACCTAGAACCGACGTGTAACCAGCTAGTCATGGTTGTAGTTAAGGGAGTTATCGGTTGTTGATCTCGTCTCCAGAGTCAGTGGGTTGGTGCGGGCGATGACCACTAAAGAGCGTGTTTCTATTTAGTTATATCCCTTTTCCGATGTATTTATGTGTTAGGAGTCAAGTCCAAGGGCACTTGTTGAACTTCGATTAGTGTGTCATACAGGAGCAGGAACAGGAACATTTTTCGTGGCATTTTTTGGGGCCGGTCCTATCACTTAATGTCGAAGATGAAGCAATCTTCCTATCACTTAATGTCGAAGATGAAGCAATCTTACGAATCAACATGTTTTCTATTTTACCATTGAAGTTATACTTTGATGTATCCAAGACCAAAGACGCATAGTAGCCAAAAATATGCCTAATTAATCCAAAGGGAGTTGACCATCAGTTTTCGTTCAAGCTGGACTGGGACAACATAAGCAACAATTAGGCAGAATAAGAAGCCTTGATCATTAGGATGGAAATCCTAATTGAGATGGGAGCACGGTCGGTCGAGATCTACGAGGACTCAAAATGGGCGATCAATCAAATAACGGGGCCTACACATGTAGGAATCATTTTTTAGCCCATTACTATATCTTTATAACATCAATGGTAAAAAAATTTGACGATCCAACCATCGAACATATCCCCTAAGAAGAAAACTTGGTGGTCAACAAAATGGCCCAAGTCGGATCTAGAGTTCTACTCCAAGAAGGATAGTCCAGAAAGTGGATTAAAGTCAAAAGAAATCTCTACCATCCATAATTAAAAGGGATGCCGAGTTAGAGATTATGGATATTGAAGCTGAGCCTAACAACTAGAGAACCCCTTTCATCAAGTGTTTGAGATATTCATCCAATGAGGAAAAAAGCTTTAGAAATAAAGCTTCTCATTACACCATGTGGGGATTCGATTTTGTAAGGAAGAATTACGATGGTATGTTATACCGATGTATTGGTCCCAAAGCGGCCACAGTCATAATGGGAGAAGCACACGAAGGAGTATGTGGAGCACATCAAGCAGGGCCAAAGATAACATAGTTCATACGGAGGTATGGCTATTACTAGCCAGATGTCCAGTCGGATTGCTACACGTATGCTAAGGGATGTGATGCATGCCAAAGGCATGCTCCATTACAATACACACCCGCAACATCTCTAAATCTAGTGGTCAAGTCATGGCCATTCTAAGGATGGACCGTTAAGTTCATCGGGAAGATATTTCTAGAATCATCACGGAAACATAGCTTCATCATAAAGGCCACAGACTACTTCACCAAGTAGATAGAAGTCAAGGCTCTAAAAGTATCGAGTTGATATATTTTTGAAAGAAAACATCCTAAGCCAATTTGGAATGCCAAAAACCATCATTACTGATCGCAAGACATCATTCCTATCTTGAGAACTACAGGAGTTCGACGCTCATTCTCGATCAAGTTCATACAATCTAGTGCTTATTATCCTCAAGCCAATGTCCACACAGAGGCCAGCAACAAAAGCACCCTCATAGTCTTGAAAAAGATGCTAGGGGATTATCCTACTGATTGACACGAACATATGGTCATGTCAAACATCAAAGCGAGGGGCAATCAAGATGGCGCTAGCAGACCTGATTTATGGTCTGGATCTAATGCTCCCAATTGAGGTAAATATCAACTCATTACAACTACAACATCAATATTGTTTAGGACAAAAGAGGATAGATGCTTTAAAAAAAATCATGGCCAATAAAGCAGTAGTTGCTAGCGCATATAACGAAAAATTCAAAGGAAAATCTTTTCAAGAATGTGACCTAGTATGGAAAATGTTCTACCATTCGGATCAACAGTACTTGGGAGAGGGAAATGGAACCCGTCTTAGCAAGGACCAATCATAATCCATATGGTAAACTGGAGGGGTCCCTATTATTTGGGAAACAAGGATGAAATGATAGATAAGAATCCAATCAATACCATTCATTTGAAAAAGTTTTACCCCACACTCCAGGATTCTAAGAGTGGGGTGATTGTTCGAAAATTCCTGCAAGGATGATACGCCTACTTCCAAGACAAAAATAAATCTCATTCAAAGAAAATATTCTAAGCATCCAACAAGAATCAGCCTAGCTTACTAGTTTACAGGAGCCATTCAATGGACATAGGGGCTAGGAGGGCATAAATGGTTCCACATAAAGGCACAAGAGAATTTGTCATTAGATTTTCCATACCTAACATAGGAATCAAGGCAATTAACACTAGGAGAAATCATATTAGCAGCAGAAGTAATAAGACCAAACACCACAGAATTAGAGTGAGGCTAATTCCACATAGACCCATTCAACACATCACTCACCTTAGAGTGCAGATTCAATCCAGTATTCAAAATAACATTAGCCCCAATTAACTCACGAATAGGCCCAACTCCTAACCAATCACCACACCAAAGACAAATATCCATCCCATTACCAATAACTGCCTTGACAAGAGGCCGGAAAAGATGGTGGTACTTGAGCATCTTCCTCCAATTCCAAGAGTAAACGGACAGAGGGAAACAACACCAAAAACACTTATCTCGGATGAGGTAAAGCTTTAACCCCTTTAGCCCATAAACTAAAACAGCCAGAATCAAATAAACACCACATATGCCTCGCTAAAAAGGTGACATTCCAGATACGCAGCTCGCGCAAACCCAATCCACCCGTCAATTTAGGACAACAAACCTCCTTCCAAGCCACCTTAGCACGATAGCTTCTTATCGAATTTCCTGACGATAAATATCTCTGGAACTTGAGCTACATATGACTAAAGATTTTCGTAGGTAGATAGAGGTGTGAAGCCCAATAAACATCAATACTAGATAGAACATATTTGATCAACAAAAGCCTACTAGAAAACGAGGGCTTATAGTGTTCCTAGTTACCTGACCGGCCATCAACACGTTCAAGCAAACGCTGACAATCATTAAACCCAAGCTTTGAAGAAATCGGTGGAACCCCAAGATACCTCAAAGAGGACCCAACAAAAAACCCAAACATCTCCTTAATTCTTCATTTGAGTGCATCAGACCCACCAGCCAAAAAGACTTTACTCTTAGCCTGATTGGGAATTAATCCAGAAAAGGAAGAAAGTAGGGAAATAGAATCCTTGATGACTTTGGCAGATAACTGGTCCCCATTGAAAAATACCAAAAGATCATCAGCAAAAGCGAAATGCGACAGACCAGCTCTACCACATCTCCAATGGTACTTGAAACAAGGGGAAGAATTAATCCGAGAGCTAAGGATACTGGACAGGATATCCATGGAAATAATGAACAGATAAGACGACAGCGGGTCACCCTACCTAAGCCCTATTTTCCCTGAGAAATACCCAACTAACTCCCCATTGACCGCAATAGTAAATTTGGCGGTAGAAATGCAGCACTTAATCCAAGCAATAAGATGAGGGTGGAAGTTAAATGCCTTCATAACCTGAAGCAAAAAATCCCAATTTAACAAGTCGTAAACTTTCAAAATATCCACCTTAGCCGCCACGCTCGGCTCACCCTTGTCCAAAGTGTACCCTCTCAACAACTCCTACACCATAACGATATTATCTTCTATCCTCTAAGCCCCTAAAAAAGCAGACTGGTTCTCACAAATAATATAAGGAAAAATACCAACCATTCTGTTAGCAATAAGCTTAGAAATTATTTTATACACAATATTGCAGTAGGAAATGGGCTGAAAGTTAGCCATAGAGAAAGGATTAGGGACTTTCGGGACCAAAGTGATGATGGTAGTGTTAATCTCTCCAAGCAGAAAAGAAGAGGAAAAGAACTCCTTCACATCAGCAATGACATGGACTCCCACCACTTGCCAAGCTTTATGAAAAAACAACCCATTGAACCCGTCTGGTCCCGGAGCTTTATTAAGCTTTAGATGAAAGCACACATCACGAATATCATCAGAAAAATCCCTCACCATATCCACATCAGCACTGTCAGGAATCAGAGTCTCAATCAGACTCTTCAAATTGTAACTAATAACCAGAGTGGACAAACCTAGAAGATTCGTGAAGAAGTTTACCGCCTCAGTCTTCATCTCATCATTACTAGTAATAACAATCATGTTTCCCATCACAAAAGAGGGGTAGAGGAGAGGTTGTTCCGATTACCGCGTTTTTTTACCAAATTATTAAAAAAAAAAAGCAGTATTCAAATCACCCTCAGCCATCCAACGCAATTTAGATTTCTACCTAAAGAAATTCTCCTCCCTAATCAAGCAGTCAGAATATGCATGGAGACAACTTTGCTCATTATCCAAGAAAGAAGTATCAAAAGAATTCATCAAGCTTCTTCTTAGCCTTCAAAACAGCTAATGGCTCATCACCATTGGGTCCCTTATCTAACCTCTAAAGTGCAACCTTGACAAGCTTAAGGCTTCTAACCAACTTATATTGCTCAGTGCCAAAACAAGGAGAGTCAAACGCTTGCTCAATAATAGGAAGGAAATCCGGGTGATCAGCAAATAAGTCAAAAAAATTGAAGGGAGCCCAGCGAGGACTCCCAATCAAGCCCAACACTAACTTTTTAAGGCAAGGACCAGACAAACCCGTTTTCAGAAATTCAACAGCACAAGTCGAGAAAGACAATAACCACGACTCATTTGTAATCACCTTGTCCAATTTGCTATTTATGAGTAAACCACCATGTTGCTGATTACTCCAAGTAAGCTAACTCCGAGAATAACCCAAATCATCCATGCTAATATTTTGAAGGTAATTATTGAAATCCACCATAGCCCCAGACCCCCTATCAACATTACCCATGCTATCTTGAAGCAATCAAGTAATATTAAAATCCCTTAGGACCGCCAAGGAGAGTTCCCACAAGAGATGGAAAAATTGTTCAGGCTCTCCTAGATGTAGCGTCGTCTCACATCATTATTAGAACTGTAAACCATAAAGATAAAAAACTGTAATCTAGAACCCAAAATTTGAACCTTACAACAAATAACCTGGTCATTAATATCAAGAACTCTCACAGTCACCATGACAGGGTTCCTATTAAATAACCCTAGCTGAATCTGGTTCTTTAATGTAACCAATGACAATAGACTAAAACTGGCAAAATTTAGGAAACTTAGAAACACAGAAGAATTATACTCGTTCGGCAGAACTTTTTCCTACGCCTAGTTGTGATTTCTCTTGGTAGAGAAATCATGACTCTTTTTATTAATAATAGATATTACAGAACTTTTGTAACCCTAGAACTAATCTCAAAAACTCTTGGCTGTTCTAACTGTTTTTCCTCTCTTAGAAATAAGTCTTGCCGCACCCTATTAATAGATATAGAGTTGGCATACATGTCCCAAGGCTGATTGAATTCCTCTTCCTAAGAGGGATATGAATTTAGACTTATTTTAAACCTAATTGAATAGGGAAACCAAAAATTCTTTCCTAATCCCTTTTGGATAAGAATTGGTATACATCTAATTTTCCTAAAACAATCCTAAACCAACTAGGACATAATTGACGAGCCAAAAACCTAACAATCTCCACCTTGATGAGTCAAACCAAGTCTTGATCGTTGCACCCCAGAGTATCTTTGAACTTCCTTGAAGCAGCTCTAGAAATCTTCAAGAGTCTTCACCTTGGAAATCTTCATCTTGCCTCATTGCACCTCAAGTGGGGAGGTTCTCTACTTTAATCAATCAACAAGATTGATCAAGTTCAAGCAATACTTGAACTTCTTGGCCAACACTATCTGTTTAAGGTAATCTGCAGGATTGTCATCCGTATGGATCTTTTCAATCCAAATCTCCTTAGACTCCACCCAATTTCCGATTCTGTGATATCTTACTTCAATGTGCTTTGATCTTCTAGAAAAAACTTCATTCTTTGCCAAGTGAATGACACTTTGACTGTCACACTTCAACTTCACACAATCTTATGTGATTCCCATTTAACTTACCAAACCACTAAGCCAAATTGCTTCCTTTCCAGCTTCAGCCAATGCAATATATTTCGCCTTTGTGGTTGACAAAGCTGTAATTGGTTGCAGTAGTGCCCGCTAACTTATCGGTCCTCCTGCGCATGTAAACACATAACCAGAAGTTGACCTTCTCTTGTCCAAGTCCCCTGTATAATCGGCATCCACATATCCCAATACCTCTGCTGTTCTTTTTGCTTTTCAAACATAATCTTTTGTCGCCAAGAACCCTTCAAATAACGTAAAATCCACTTCACTGCTTCCCAATGTTGCCTTCCTAGATTTGCCATGTATCTGGAAACGACACTGATTTCTTAAGATATGTCGGGACGTGTGCATACCATTGCATACATGAGGCAGCCCACGACATTAGCATAAGGCACGTTCTCCATTGCCTGCTACCCTTCCTCAGACTTCAAACACTATTGCTCACTTAACTTCAAGTGGGCTACCAAAGGAGTGAAACTGCCTTTGCTTTTTGCATGTTGAACCTCTCAAGAACCATCTGAATATACATGGCTTGTGATATCTAGGTCCTTCCTACGATCCTATCTCTCTGAATTTCCATGCTAAGGATCTTCTGAGATTCACCTAGATCCTTCATGTCAAACTCCTCACCCAACATCTTCTTTAAGTCTCGAATTCTAGACTTGTCTTGACACGCGATTAGCATGTTATCCACATGTAGTAATAACAATATGATCATCCCATCTTGGAATACATAATAGTACACGCAATAGTCATATAAACATATTCTAAAATTAATTTTCAGCATGAAGTAATTGAACCTTTTGTACCGCTGTCTTAGAGACTATTTCAGCTCATAGTATGATGGCGGTCGTGCCAATATGCCCATATCGTCTAGCAGTTCAGGACATCTTTCTTTCAAGGAGGCAGCGAGGATTCGACTTCCCCTCGGGGTAGGGTACTACAAAAGGAAGTTGATCGTGCATTATCAATAAACCTGGAATTGATTCTTCCTGGGCCGATGCCCGAGTGGTTAATGCGGATGTACGGTAAATTCGTTGGCCATACAGAGACTTCCTTAGCTGACATACTAAGTTTTCTTTCCCATTCTCGAGAAACCCTCCTGGTTGAGTCATGAAAATTGTTTCCTCAAGATCCCCACGAAGAAATGTTGTCTTAACATCCATCTGCTCAATCTTCATGTCATGTTGAGTTGCCATTGCTAAAAGCAATCTGATAGAAGTATGCTTGACTATGGGTGAAAAGATCTCATCATAATCCACCGCTTACTTTTGTGAGTACCCTTTAGCCACAAGCCTTGCTTTGAATCTCACGGCTTCTTGTTCATGTAGTCCTTCTTTTTTCCTAAATACCCACTTGCATCCAACTAGTTTTCTATCTTTGGGCTTAGGAACCAATTCCCAAACAGAGTTCTTGTAAAGAGACTCCATTTCTTCTGTCATAGCACTTATCCAACTAACTTGCTCATCACTTGCTATAGCTTCTTGATAAGTAGTTAGATCTCCTTGACTAATGTTGAGAGCATAGTTAACTTCGTCTTGGTCAAACCCAAATTTGTCAGGTTTATTCTGGTTCCGATTCGGTTTGTCCAGTGCTATGCATCTCTGGAATGCAGGTGGATTGTTTGTTGGAGTTTGAACCCTTTGGGATGTCTGGCGGATTGGAGTGCCTTCAATATGCCCTGTTTCTTGCTCCACCTGATTCCTAACTGGTTAACGATGTTGATGCTCATCTTCTTCCTCGAAACCATCAGATTCTGTATCTTGCTCAATTTACTCCACCTAAGCTTCTTCCTTATCCGACTATATTAATGGAATCCTTGTTGCTTCAGTTTCAGCATCATCTTTTTTATCACTACTGCTCTCGACTTTATTTAGAGGCATAGTTGCCTCATCAAAGACAACATCTCGGCTGACAACCTTTTTCATGTTGTTGAAGTCTCAAAACTTGAAACCCTTTACTCATTTCTCAAAACCTAAGAATATACAATGCGTAGATTTTGGTTTGAGCTTGGACCTTTCATCACTTGGAATATGTGCATCAGCACTACAGCCGAATACCTTGATCTTGGAATAATCCACTGACCTCTCAGACCATACCTCATCTGCACTCTTAAAACCAAGAACCGTAGATGGTGATCTGTTAATCAAATAACTTGCATGATTAACAGCCTCTACCTAGAAACTATCGGGCAATCCTGCATGAAATCACATGCTCCTCTCTCATCATGAGAGTTCGATTCATCCTCTCAGCAGCTCCATTTTGTTGGGGATTTTTCTTTACTGTAAAGTGCCTTATTATTCCTTCTTGCTTCTAGTAATCCGTAAACTCGTTACTTGTATGTTCACCTCCATTGTCACTTCTCAGGTACTTGATGTTTCTTCCAGTTTGATTCTCAGTTTCTATTTTCCATTCCTTGAACTTTGCAAAAATATCAGATTTCTGCTTCATGAAATAAACCCAAATCCTCCTAGAAAAATCATCCATGAAAGTAACAAAGTACCTAGCTCCACCTTTTGACTTGGTGGGTGCAGGTCCCCAAACATCTGAGTGAATGTAGCTGAGTTTCTCCTTGCTTCGATTATCTTCACTGCTACTCGTGCTTCTTTTACTTTCCAAGAACACAATATTCTCAAAAGTCCAGTTTGCAGGATGACACGCCTTCTAACAAGCCTTGCTTGTGTAGTTCTTGCAACCCTTTCTGAGTTATGTATCCGAGCCTATGATGCCAGAGTTCAGTCTTGTCTTCTATACCTTGCGAAACAGCTGCTCCTCCGATTATGGTGGTCCCAATTAATTTGTACAGCTTACTGGGTTGTAGGTCACCCCGCATTACCACCAATGATCCTTTGGCTACTCTGAGTCTTCCGTCTTTAAACTCGTACCCGTAGTCGGCCTCATCTAAGGTACCCAAGAAAATCAAGTTCTTCTTTAGTCTAGGGACATATCTAATGTTCCCCAAAACTCGTATCATCCCATCAAACATTTTGATTCTAACAGTGTCGATTCCTTTTACAGGGCATGAAGAATTGTCCCCCATTAAAACTTCCCCGCTACTGACTTCTTTGTAAGTATCGAAATATTCTTTTATTGCACACATATGAAAGGTGCATCTAGTATCCAAAATCCAATTTGTGAGAGCCTTGGAGCCTGATGTTACTGAAAGAAGCTCCTCGTCACTCTCATGCTCAATGACTGCACTAGCTGAACCTTAGCGTCCTTCCATCTTGGCTTTCTTCTCTTTCCAAATCCTGCAGTTCCTCTACCAATAATCAGCTGAACCACATTCGAAGCAACCTTCCTTCTTTTCCTCCTTCTTCTTGAATTTTGACCTACCTCTGTTGCTTGTTTTCTCTTCCTTTGTCTTTTCCCACCCGCTCTCCTTGTCTTTGGGATAAAGACCCTGAGAGCTTTCAGTTATATCATCTAGTTTATCATATGACTAAAGAGCTTGAATTACGT
This sequence comes from Prinsepia uniflora, assembly GCA_032719365.1. Lineage (NCBI taxonomy): Eukaryota > Viridiplantae > Streptophyta > Magnoliopsida > Rosales > Rosaceae > Prinsepia > Prinsepia uniflora. Next base: position 45,152,795 of record CM064864.1, read on the forward strand.
CTTCAAGCTTTAGAGACTCCTTTCCAAACATCAGGGTTGTTCGAAAGTGCTTGAAAGACGAAGATAGAGACCTCAGTAAAATGATAGCCAAATCATCACCTTTGTACGTTTCTCTGAATTTTTGAAGATTAGCTATGCTATTATGGAACCTGCATACGTAATCTTCAATATCACCCCCTTCTTCTAGTCGAAGTTAAAATAGTTCATCCTTTAGAAAAAGTTTATTAGACATCGTTTTGCCCATATAAACATTCTCCAACTTTTCCCATGCTTCCTGGGCAGTCATCTTTTCGATCATGTGTGACCGAACTGATCTTGTGAGATGGATCTCGATGGAACTCTTGGCCTTCTTGAGAACCTTAGTCCATGTTGTGTCTACCATGTTTGCCGGCTTCTCTCTGTCGAGTGCATCATCCAAGTCTTGCTGTATCAGTACGTTATTCATCATCCTTTGCCAGTCTGTGAAGTCATCCTTGCCGTCAAAAGGTTTTAATGCATGTCCTAGATCTGCATTCATCTTTCCCTTGGACACTTGAGCCAAACTCTGATACCAATTGTTAAATAACCCTAGCCGGAACTGGTTCTTTAATGTAACCAACGACAATAAACTAAAACTAGCAAAATTTAGGAAACTTAGAAACACACAAAAATTATACTTATTTGGCAGAACTTTTGCCTACGTCTAGTGGTGATTTCTCTTGGTAGAGAAATCACGGCTCCTTTTATTAATAATATAGATTACATAACTTTTGCAACCCCAGAACTAATCTACAAAACTCTTAGTTGTTCTAACTGTTTTTCCTCTCCTAGAAATAAGTTTTGCCGCACCATATTTATAGATATAGAAGTGGCATACATTTCCCAAAGTGGATTGAATTCCTCTTCCTCATAGAGATATGAATTTAGACTTATTTTAAATCTAATTGAATAGAGAAACCAAGCAAACCATAAATTATTTCCTAATCCCTTTGGGATAAGAATTGGTAAAGCTCAAATTTTCCTAAAACAATTCTAAACCAACTAGGACATAATTGATGAACCAAAAACCTAACCGTTCCATCCTAGCCAGATTCTCCCATTATGGTGATGAGAGTAGTTATTACAAAAATCCCAATTACTAAGCACAAAAGAAGAAATATCCCCAAAGTACCTTTCCTTCACCCTAGTCTCCAGTAAACCCACAACACAAACCTTATTGCTTTGCACTAGCTTCCTAATCTCAAGTTGCCAAGAATGCTCATTCATTCCCCTCACATTCCAACAAATAGCACTAATCATTTAGATGGGGAAAAAATAGAACACGGGACAATTTCCCAACAATTTCCAACTTCGCCTTTTGCTTACCCTTGAACTTCTTTTTTCTTTGCTGGAACGACCAGGTCACCATCACCCAAACTATCCCCGGCAATGCTAAGGTCAAGTGAGGGAATCCCGAACCCCTCGCCTTTCAAATCTGATTCAATAATCTCCAAACCCAAAGTAGTAAAAGGATTAGTGCTCAAGAATTCACCTGGGTGGTTGGGGAGAGTATCATGTGGGGAAGGATTGCTCGACCTTGCAACAACCCCAGACTCTAACTCTGTTCCAACATCTGACCATTTGATCGAAGACTCCCCAGCAACAACAGCTACCCGCTTACCAGAATCATTCACCCGTAAGACCTCAACTGGTTTTGACCCAATAAGACCCGCAAGACTTAATTGAATCCCATTTGCCTTCTTTCCATTATTACAAATAACAGGTATAAAATTAGGTTATGGATCAAGAATAGCAAAATTAGGTTATGGATCAAGAATAGCAAAATTAGGCTCCTCCAACCCAATACACACAGGCCTAAGCAATTCAATCGGTGTATCAACGGGAAGGCCCACATAGGCCTTGACCAACCGAGGATTTAGATGGTAATTGGGCTCAGAATGACCAAATCCTTTACATTTAGAGCAGACACTCGGTTTACTCACGAATTTGACCTTAACCTCCACCACTTGGGGGATCTCACTTTCTTCCACAGGGCTAAGGAGTTGATCAAAAAAGCCTATGAGCTCTTCTGTAGCATCAATCTCCACACAAACCCGCATAAACGCAATACCTGATTGATTCTCAGTGTATGAGTCCGCAAATAGTGGCCTACCCACAACACATGTACAAAGCCCTCTTTATTCCAGTGCTCCAATGGCACATTAAGGAACCTAACGCAAATAGGAACTTTAGTATGAGCCTTCTTCGAAAGTACAAGGCCAGTCCTCCATCTAGTTAGATAAATGGGCCGGTTAGCAAAATGCCATGGTCCTACTTCAAAAACTGAAATACAAGAGACCTCATTATAACTATACTAAGGGAGAATTGGAAAATCACTATTTATTTACAGTGATTTGTCAATTTTATCCACTGTTTTCTCTAAATTACTGTTCATTTACAGGGATTTGTCAATTTTACCCCCTTTTTTTTCTTTCTTTTGTAAAGAACCATATTTATTAATCACTATCACCATATAATTATTTATATTTTGATATAAATAAACATTTTTTTATGTAAATAATGATGTTTAGATAACTATAATAATGGAGAATTGGCAATTCACTGTTCATCTACAATGATTTTACCATTTTTTTACTAAATCACTATACATCAATTTTACCCCCTGTTTTTACTAAATCACTGTTCATATACAGTGAATTGTCAATTCCCCCCTTCTCTCCTTTTTTCCTTCTTTTGTAAAGAACCATGTTTATTAATCATTGTCACATTATCACAGATGTAATTATTTATCTTTTGATATGAATAAATATTTTTTAATATAAATAATGATGTTTTGATATGTACAAATCTATTATATTAATTTAATAGTCTCGCGGCAACCAGAGAATCTTCTTACTAGTCCTTAAACTAAAAGAAATACAAGAGCCCTCATCCTTAAACTAAAAGAAATACCAAGCCCTTGTCATTAATAAGGACATCAAAAACTTCCCAGTTGGCCCATACTTTCCTAGTCAGCAGATTGACGACAGTAGAAGGCAACGGCTTGTCCAGAAAGTACTCAATACAAAACATCCAATCCTCTGCAACAATAGCAGCGCCGCCATAGAAGGACACGCCAATTTGCGTACCCCAACAACCTTGGGTTTGTTGAAAGAAAGACTATGGGGAGATCTCAAACCATGCTTGCCACTAAGCGTCGCACTGTAGCTCACCTTGGGTTGGCCAATCCCAGCTAACGCGTTCCCAACTACCCTACTGCCAACAAGCTCATAGGCATCACGCCCCAAACACTCCACCGCCACTTCATCACGAACTTCACAAGAAATCGTAGCCACACGCGGACCACCACCGGTCGACGCCGTAGCCACAGCAGCCTCTGCACCCATGGAAGTATCCAAAAGAGTTGCCGCTGAGGATGCACAGAGATATCCCCGAGACACCCACCCCATACCAGCACGCCCATCCCCAAGGATAAGGTTAGTCAACGAGTAGTCTGAAAAACGGCCATCAAAATGAAGCTTAATTGCATTCAACATATTGCCATCAATTAATCTAGATCCATACCTCATATTACTGAGAACATGTGAGAAATTTTGGAGAGCTAGGAACGTAGGAGAAGCACGAGAGAGAACATGGGAAGAGATGGGAAGGGTCCTATGAGCGCACCGGGAAGAAGAGGAACTGGGGAAGAGTATAGTGGAAAGAGAGGGGTAAGGCCATTAGGTCTCAGGTTAAGGTTATTGGAGTGAGAACTGGCATCCATAAACGATGACTCGAACTAGTAATTAATCGTAATCATTGCTAATGTCATCCATACTCTTTCTTTGGCCTTAGCAAGAACCATACTTGTTCTCACATTCACGATTCTCAAATACAAGCTTAAAAGCTGCAACTAAAATTTCTTCTCATCTTCCTATCTTCTTATCCTCTGCATAAGCAACCCATGTCCTGTTTCTATCTTCTTCCTCCACACCCATCCCCATTGTGCCCCCAGTGATTTTTGGCAAGTTATTAAAAACTTTCCTTCATCCACCATTCTCTATTCTCTATCTATCGTGACATTTTGTGCTCCCAAAGAAGTTATAGCGCTTTCAATAATCTTCCCAATCTTGGACACATTTCCATGAGCTTCTTCCAACTTTGCCGCAGATTAAATAGATGTCACATTTGGTTACGTCTTCCTTGCCTCGTAGAGGACACTCTTAGCATGTCCATGAGTCTCCAACCTCCCAAGTGCAAGCCAAAAATAGGTTTGCAGGGGACAACACTCCACAGCTCTCTTAAGCAAAAATTAAAGCATCATCCTCATTCACAATCTCAACTACCACCTTCCACAAACCTAACGGAATTAGGAATGAGCTCTAACCCTTTTCTCAGGAGCACGCTCTTACTCAAATCATCAACCTCCTGTCTTGCAGCCGCCATCCATAATTCAACCGAAGAATATACTTCACTGCCTCGGCAATCACTGTCTTCGCATTGTTCGGCCTAGCAAGACTGCATACCTCCAAGCATACATCCTCGCTCTTAGGACATTTCTCACAACCTTTCTGAATTAATGTTGGGCTACCTTGATCCTCCCTACCTCCTCCAACCCCGCAGCCCCAATCCAAGCACAAGCGTTATTAGGATCGACCTTCGTTAAACTCCTGTGTAAACAGTCTAGACTTTTCTATATCATCAACGTTTGCATCAATTGTAATGCTCCTACTTCTAAGATACCCTTTGGGATCCTACATTCGTCAACCCCAAAACAGAGTCTGAAATACTTGATGCTCCAAGTGCCCCTCAACACAAATTTAAATAATATACACCCTATGTGAGGTAAACTTAGATCGATCTCCCAGAGGGCTGATAAGAGAATAAAATCAAAACTTCTTGACAGGTCCAACTTGTCTATTTTTCAAAACAGAAACCCAAAAGATCCACATGAAACTTCATTTTCATATTTCTTTCTTAAGAAAAAAAAAAAAAAAACTGTACTCGGATAAATTTTGATTAATAACTACGAGTACCTGCTCATATTAAACCGCTTTGAATAACCCTTCGAACCTCCACCTATTTAGCTATGGAGATTAAAACCACAGGTATAATTGATATTTAACCCTTTTGAATCTGATTTGTTTATACCCTTTAAACCTCAGTATTTTTACAATCAGCTATGGAGAAGAAAACCACACATATAACAGATACTTCCATATTAAAAAGCAAGACTATATATTATCTTGCAAGTACTAAAACTCAATTTGGTTCATGACAAGGATTTGATCATTTCTCTTCAAAATCTAAAATATTACGAGCATAGCAAGTCAAAAGGGAATTACCGTAACATATGCTCCCTAGATATCCTCCATATAGTAAGCAATGGACACCAAGCTTAAAAATGCATATAACCTGGTCGGCGCTTCCCTCTTGTCCACTTGCAGAACCCACTTCACTGCCACTAGATCCAACTTGAACTTCTCCTACACTGGAATGTACTGTGCCACCAACACAGCCGAACACAATAGGATTCTTAACCGCTCTCAAATACGGGCAACCAACACCCAAAAAGTTCCAAACATTCTGTGTAAGAATACTAACACATTGAATGAACTCACGTGATAGAGAGTCAAAATCTGCATGTACAACTTGACCATGAAACGAGCAATTCTCAAATTTATTTATCAAAGAGCACTTCCGACATTTGTATTTTGCAATAGACGATGGGTTTGACAGAGGAAAATCTCTTTGGAGAAACGCACTCCAGACTGAGCTTCTAGCAAGTGCTAACAATGACTCCCCTGCACTTGTCCAAAAATTTGCAACAGATGCTATTAGAGAAGATTCAGAGCAAAACAGATGGTGAGTTGCACCTGCTAGTAACATAGAGTATGCTGCACTGGTCCTGCTCAAGTTTAAGGCTTTCGTTAAATGATCATCCATTTCGGGATATAAAGCTAATAAGTCATTTGCACGGATTTTATAAGCTGAAGCCAAGGTTGTGTAGGCATTTAGGGAAAGATGGTTCAAGGGATGCAACCGGTAAGTCAGCTGAGATGTTTCATCTTTTCCCTCTGACTTCTTATCAGATAGACCTTGTGCAAGCACATGCTGAAGCCTCTCACAAGATGATTCAGGATCACCAGCTTCCAGATAAGCATCTATAGCGTCATCAACATAATCAGTCAACATTTGGCTTGCGTTATCTCTATCCAAGTTTAAATCAGAACTCAAACTGGAAGAGTTGAAATTGGCTGCAGAAATTTCCTGGAGTATTGCAGTCGAAGGGTTAGTAATTATTCAACATAATACACAAAGAACATTAGCTGCATCCGACTAAAACAATACTATGAAAAATAAAAAACAAGATTTGAATGGTACCAATACTAGTGGCTCTAGAAATTTCTGTAAAACCAATAATATAGGAATACTAGGAAAGAACTCAACAGACTCACCAATCAGCATTCAATTACGAATATAAATTATATTTGTAAAATCGAGGATAGTATCAAAATCAAAGGCAAATAAACATTCAACTATATTCTTTAGTGCCACAAATCTTGAACTCAGGCACGTGGGTAATTAATGACATTAGGTTAAAATGCTTCAACTCATGCCATGTTCAAAAACCACAGAACCTAATGACTATTGATTTCAGGCATGGCAGTCTCAAAAAGGTGGAGTTAATGAATTCAAAATGGTAAGAGTGGAAAAACTGAGGAACCTTCCATCTTACTGGTTTCTAGAAGAAGGGTAAAATTGGTGCATGGTTGAAATGACCAGACCGATCCAAGCAACAGTGAAGGAGTGGTACAATAAGGTGTTAAAATAATGCACAAAAAAATTACAAAGCATTTCATCAACAACCATGTTGCAATAAGTTCATTACGCTTTTAAACTGAACCCACTTATTTCTGAAAGCTTAAATAAAGAAAACAAATTATCTCATGAATTCTCACCTCCAGAGCCTGGTCCACATAAGTTAGGGGTAATGTACTACACCTTGTACAAGAACAAACAAACCGATACCTTGACCATAACTCTGACTGCCTCATCGCCTGGAGATAATCGCAAGAAATACAATAACAATAAAAGAATATATTAACATAGAAGATAAACACAAAAAGAATCAGAATTTGGAAGTAAGTAATGACAAGTCAAATGCGCAAGGATTTAGCTCATCGCTTTGCATTATCCTAACAAGCTTTAGTTTTTTATTGTTATAACTTAACATAAAAAATACAAGGGCCCCAACCCGATCCAGCACTACTTCTGACAGGATATTAATAACATTCGACATTCAGAAGCTTGACACCGGGTAAGAGTTACATTAATTAAATTTCTGAATTCTGATCCATGTACATGTTGAACACCTGAAAGGTAATACCTTTGGCTGCAACAAGTCAGTGTAAGTAACGGTCACTTCCTCTCCTTTCTTGATTCTCTTGATGCTCCTAACAATCACTCTTGGACCATAACCAGATTTGCATCCTACATTCGTAATATGATGCTTAAGATGAATGATACTGAGAAATTTGAAATTCTAGTTCACAGTTTCATACAGATCAAATTAGAAAAGAAACCAACGGCACTAAAATAACCACAACACCTTTTGCTAACACACTATTGCTACAAAGACCACTCTCAATCTGCAACAAATATCAATCTCACAGAACTGAGTTTGAATTTTATTCAATTATAAATTAAACCAATAACAACAATAACAAAAATGAAAACTAAAAAAAAGTAAAAATTCAAGATTACTTTTGTTCCTTGGACGAAGGGGACAATACGCAACGGTCTCGGTTCAATGCAGCAAGGCGGCGGGGACACGGAAAAGCTGTAGCAAGCATTGGGAGAACAGCTGTGGTTGATCCAACTGAAGTTCGGACCGTAGACTGAAATTCCAAGTGTGCGCCCGGTGTTATCCTGCACCTCAACAGCGTTGGTTAGCACCAGGCCCAGCATGGCCTCCTCCAATACGACGTCGTCCGGAGCAACAGTAGTATCGCAAGAGACGCTTCGAGTTTCATCTCGCATCGTTCTGGCAAGGAACATAGCCTTGGCACCGTCGTGAATTTTATGGTCGTGGTCGAGGAGTTTGTGGCGATTAGTTAAGAGGCCAGCGATGCGGGGGGAGGGACAAGTGTCGGGAAGAGATTGGAGGAGGCGTAGGGCGGCGCGGAGGTCGGAGGAGTCGCCGTGGGGGTAGATGGAAGGGTGGGATTGGAGAAGACGGAGGAGGTAGGGCTCAGCGCTGGAAACGTGGAGGTGAGAATCGGAAGTGAAGCAGGGTGCGGAGCAGTAGTAGGAGGAGGAGGGGCCATGGTGGGGATTGTAGGAAAAGGTAGGGGCGAAAATGGGAGGGAAAGGGTGGAGAGGAAGGGGAGAGAAGCAGGAAGAACAGTGAGAGGAGAGAAGGGAGTGGTGGAGAGCAAAGGAGAGGGGAGTGAGTGGCGGGGTTATGTCTTCTCCCATCTCAATATCTTCTACAGCGCTCATTTCCATCTCCATCTCCATCTCAGCATCTTGCTCATCTAATCACTGTTTAATATCCTCTTTGGTATTTTCTTTTTCTGATAAAAAAAAAATATACCGAAACAGCTAGAAGGCAAAGCCTCTTAAAACAATCGCCACCAGCAAAATTAAATCTCCAAGTCGTAGCAACTTAATGAAGAAGGGATCTGCACCATGTCTGTGTCCCAGATTAGCAATGACATCAGCCACCAACTTAGCCTACCTGAACACAGTTTGAATTTTATGAGATGAAAGGAAATACTTTGGAGACGAATGTTCTTGAGGATTGTGCGGAGATTCCAAGGCACTGACTCGGGTTGGATAATGGCATCAATAAGATTTTTGGAATTGCCCACCACCAACAGCTTGATCTTTAAGCTTATACATCCATGAATGATGAAGATAGTTCAGTAAGAACTTCCAGGATAAGAATTCCTAGTTCCATATGATTTCCTCATTCAGTTGTCTCGCCATATTTAACTCTCGAAGTTTCATCGAACTTCGATAAACAACATTGGGTCTCCTAACAGTGACCTCCCAAGTCAGTTGAACCCTAAATTCACTAAGTCCAGTAACTGGACTCCCCATAGCTCTCAACTCTGTCGGTACCTTCCGACAAGGTGGTTACAAACTGGGTTACGGTTTGTCTTCTATCCTACCGATAGGTGGCCCAGTGATTAAGGCATTCCCAGGTCCAGTATGCTCCCGGCTAGTCCAAGGTGTGATTCCTCTTAAGTTATATCATGATTGTGACCAAGGGTTCATTACAACGCATGTAAGAGTCTTCTTAGCTCCTGATACAGATTAATCGTTGGTTGTTAACTTTGGGATACTACACGCTAATGACAAAAAAATCACCATAACAATATTAATGCGGAAAATTACCTTTACAACTAACAAACCTATATGCAATTGTTGTTGTTGTACACCACCTTCCCAATTACATTAACACTAGAATGTAATTAATTCTTCATAAGAATGTACTTTACTTAAAAATTGGAATATGATAATCATTTACTCTAAGGTTGTTCCACTTTTTTTTAGCTATTGTAATTGATTTTTTTCTAAATAAAAAATGAAATTCATGTTATTTAGGGTTTGACAGTAATGGAATTTTTGGGAGAGGTTTGGTGGGGGATGTTTAAGTAGGAATGGTGGTGATTATGACTTAGGGTTTAGGATTTGAATCTTCAATTTTGACACAAAATCCGAGAACTAAATCTTAAATAATCTAATTTTTTAATAACAAATAATAAATATTTTTCAAATTTGAAGTTTAAAAGTACTTTTGTAGAGTTATTAATCTTTGTTATCTTGTTTTATATTAGGTTTTCCTTACATTACTCTTTAAAATGTACAAGTGAAAAATAAATAAAAAATTTATAAGTAGGATGTAAGACCAGATCTTGGAAACAAGAACGGTGAGCAAAACCCGTGAACTTGAGAAGTAAGAACGGTGAACAAGACCTGTGAGCAAGACCCGTGAGTTTGGAAAGGCAAGATCGGTGAACAATTCCACATCGCTCGGGAGGGAAAGGTGAAGTGTCTTATATGTGTGGGCATGTATCTATCTATCACAAGACTTTTTGGGAGCTCACTGCTTTGGATTCCTTGGGAACTCCAAAGTTAAGCGAGCTGAGGCTGGTGCAATCCCAAGATGCATGACCTACTGAGAAGTTACACATGAGCTCCTGAAAACAAAACAGTAACGGCTGGGCCCAAAGTGGACAATATTGTGCTAGATGGGTCGGGTCATGACATAATGGTATCAGAGCCGGACCCCGACCGGAAGTGTGCCAGTGAGAATGTTAGGCCCTAAGGGGGTGGATTGTAAGAGCCGGTCTTGGAAGCAAGAACGGTGAGTAAGACCCATGAGCTTGAGAAACAAGAACGGTGAGTAAGACCCTGAGCTTGGAAAGGCAAGATCGGTGAACAATCCCACATCGCTTGGGGAGGGAAAGGTGAAGTGCCTTATATGTGTAGGCATGTATCTATCTAGCACAAGGCCTTTTGGGAGCTCACTAGCTTCAGATTCCTTGGGAACTCCAAAGTAAAGCGAGTTGAGACTGGTGCAATCCTAAGATGGATGACCTACTGGGAAGTTGCACGTGAGCTCCCGAAAACAAAACTGTGAGGGCTAGGCCCAAAGCAGACAATATTGTACTAGATGGGTCGAGTCGTGACATAGGAGTAATGTTCTCATAAAATAGAAGGAAAAAACAAACTATTAAGTACAAAGTAAATGTTTTAAAGGACTTTTGAGTAATTATTATGGTGTGTTGATGCAAGAAATGAACTAACTTAGACTCACCTCGCTGGACCTTTGGATGTTCCACTCATTGGTAGGAAGACCTGCGTAGAAAGAAGTAAGGGCAAAGAGACACTGGTGTGGTGTCGTCCTAGTAGTCTCTGATGCTTAAATAAGATTAAGTGTGGAAGGTACTGTAGTAATTTAGGCAGCGTAAGGGTAAGATTTTCATAACCTTTTAGATGAGGTACTATCAAGACCCAACCCTCCTCGGTCAGGACCCGACTCATCTAGCACCATATTGTCCGCTTTGGGCCTCGCCCTCACGGTTTTGTTTTCGGGAGCTCATGGTGCAACTTCCCAGAGGGTTACCCAAAATAGAATTGCACCAGCCTCAACTCGCTTAACTTTGGAGTTCCAATCCCCCTCAAAGTCACTTGAGCTCCCAAAAGGCCTAGTGCTAGATAGGTGTGTGCCTACACCTTTAAGGCACACCACCATCCTCTCCCAGACTATTCCCCCTCGCAGGAATGTGGGATTGTTCACCGTTCCCTCCAGGACACAGGTCTTACAATCCACCCCCTTTAGGGCCCAGCGTCCTCGCTGGCACACTTCTCGGTCGGGGTCTGGCTCTGATACCAAATTGTCAGAACCCAACCCTCCTCGGTCAGGACACGACTCATCTAGCACCATATTGTCCGCTTTGGGCTTCGCCCTCACGGTTTTGTTTTCGGGAGCTTATGGTGCAACTTCAGGGGGTCACCTATCATGGAATTGTACCAGTCTCAACTCACTTAACTTTGGGGTTCCAATCCCCCCCAATGCAACCTGAGCTCCCAAAAGGCCTAGTGCTAGATAGGTATGTGCCTACACCTTTAAGGCACACCACCATCCTCTCCCAGACCATTCCCCCTCGCAGGAATGTGGGATTGTTCACCGTTCCCTCTAGGACACGGGTCTTACAATCCACCCCCCTTAGGGCCTAGCGTCCTCACCGGCACACTTCTCGGTCGGAGTCTGGCTCTGATACCAAATTGTCAGAACCCAACCCTCCTCGGTCAGGACCCGACTCATCTAGCACCATATTGTCCGCTTTGGGCCTCACCCTCACGGTTTTGTTTTCGGGAGCTTATGGTGCAACTTCCCAGGGGGTCACCCATCATGGAATTGCACCAGCCTCAACTCGCTTAATTTTGGGATTCCAATCCCCCCCAAAGCCACTTGAGCTCCCAAAAGGTCTAGTGCTAGATAGGTGTGTGCCTACACCTTTAAGGAACACCATCATCCTCTCCCAGACCATTCCCCCTCGCAGGAATGTGGGATTGTTCACCGTTCCCTCCAGGACACGGGTCTTACAATCCACCCCCCTTAGGGCCCAGCGTCCTCACTGGCACACTTCTCAGTCGGGGTCTGGCTCTGATACCAAATTGTCAGGACCCAACCCTCCTCGGTCAGGTTCCGACTCATCTAGCACCATATTGTCCGCTTTGGGCCTCGTCCTCACGGTTTTGTTTTCGGGAGCTCATGGTGCAACTTCTCAGGGGGTCACCCATCATGGAATTGCACCAGCTTCAACTCGCTTAACTTTGGGGTTCCAATCCCCCCCAAAGCCACTTGAGCTCCCAAAAGGCCTAGTGCTAGATAGGTGTGTGCCTACACCTTTAAGGCACACCATCATCCTCTCCCAAACCATTCCCCCTCGCAAGAATGTGGGATTGTTCACCGTTCCCTCCAGAACACGGGTCTTAGCCCAAAATAATATAAATCATAAGCAGGTAGAATACTCGGCCTAAGCCCAAAATATAAAAACAGAAATCTTGCAATATCACATTTTTTGAGGAAATGCCAAATCATCAACAAAAATCATATTTAAATCATATGCAATCAATGCATCTCAAATAATGTTCATAAAACATATAAATAGTTATGCATGCATCATTTCATAAAACAAAGTCCACTCACAGACCGTCCATGCTGTGCGCTCACAATCCGAATCGTAAGCCACTTCGAAGGCTAATCCAACGTCTTCAGAACGTTCAGACCTGTCCAAATCATATCTAAATGTCACTATCAAACAATCTCTGATCGACCTGAAACCACCACCATTCAATTCAGATCGTCAAAACCTTTTGAACAAGACTGGTTTGACCTCAAAATTTGTGTCCACGCACCCTCACTCACGCGATCAAAGTTTTGATCAACGCTCGTCAACGGTCAACTGTCAACGCTGACGTGGCACCCCTACCACGTGACATTGACACCTTGCTGACGTGACACCCCTTCCACGTGTCACTGCCACGTGTCACGACTAACATTATCCGATGATGTGGCATGCGAACGTCATCTGTGACATCATCGAGGACGTCATCGACCTCGACTGAAGAGACAACTGGTGCAGCCGTGTGCCGCCGTCTAGTTCCCTGGTTAGTAGCTAGAAAGCCTCTATTTTTGGCCCGATTTACAAACCTTGATATCGCCCTCAATACTCAACCAAATCCTACGTTCTTTATATGAAAATATATATACTCGGTTTTAGGGATACAAGCTTCCAAAGTTTTAGCCAAACTTTGAGTCCTTCTCCTGGCCACTTCCAGCGTGCAATGAGAGATGGTGAGGTGCATGAATTAATTAAAATGGGTCATAGGGTGGGTGACAAGTGTCACTTATCCTATGGTCCCAAAATAGATATTTTGTGATAGGACGCGTCCCATTCCCTCTGGGACTATAGTGGGACGTGCCTGCTCCTATCTGACTATCATAGTCAAAATACCGAAAAGAGCCTTAATGGGTTTAACAACATTAGAGTTCAACTACAACATTGTCAGACAAAGGATAAGTGTCTTTATATACAGGATTGAGCTTGCATATCTGTATAAATAAAAGTACCAAAATCCTACCCAAAGGGATAATTAGATGCGGAGTAGTACTATCTATGCCTCTACCTCGGTATCCTCTCATGCCTCTGTATCACGGTATGGAGGGTCAATAAAACAGTAAAAAAAAAAAAAACACACACACACACACACACACACACACACATATATATATATATATATATATATATATATCTAGACACGCATATTAGTAATACACACACAATATACTCTAACCCTCGACATCCGTGATGTTTATGACCAATACCAGTCACGATTTCCAATGTTACGCGTGCAACTCGAGGTCTCATCTCCTAGTACCTCCCTAGGATACAACTCAACAACGTCCGGGGTGATATCATATAATGGGGTGCCTTCCTTGGATCTACCACGTCTGGGGTTATATCATAAACTCGCACTTCTTATCCTGAGCCTCTCCTCAGAGCTACTCATCTTAGGTAGTGCACCATGACTACTATAGGGTTCTCGACGTTTGTAGGAGACTATCTAACTCACTAGGATGGTATATGAGGAACCATAACCAAATACTTTTCAAATCACTTTTAAATTGTTTATGTCTCAAATCAAGTCAAAAATACTATTCAATTGGGTCTATGCCCGAGACAGAATCCTCACGTTTCATTTCCACAAAACTACCAAAAAACAGTGTCCATAATTCATTTATAAATCCGATTTGGCCAATTTCCCATTTGACTCTAAATCTAAGTCCAAACAGTTATCCAACCGGGTCTCAAGCCCAAAATAACATTTTTCACGCAAATTCGTAAACTAGTTCATAACCGATGATTAAGTTCACAAATATCATGATATCAAATCATTTCAACTTAAATCGTATAATAAAGCATTTAAAATAGTTTATGTTTGCATTTCATTTATAAAACAAACAGTCCAGACACTACGCAACTTAAACACGAAGTCCATGGTGATGTGATCCCATTTCCACTCAAGATCGGAAGTGGCTAAAAAGCTCCATAAATTCTCTGCCGTTCAGCCTTTACTTGCTGGCAAGTCAGACTTCTACCAACATACTCGGCAATTTTTCTCTTCATGCTAGTCCACCAATAATACTCTCAGAAAGTGTATGATATATCTTTTTTCCTCTCGGATGCATTGAATACGCTAAACTGTGGGCCTCCTCAAGTATCTCGGTCGGACCTTTGCATCTGCAGGCACACACAATCAGCCCTGTTTTAGTAAGGCTCCATTACTGCTGATAGTAAAATCTTACCAGTCACTGGTTTCAACTTCTATTCTCAGAATACACAAAGTAAGATCTTGAAGTTGAGCCCATATAATCCAGTCGATCATAATGGGTCTCACATGAAAAGTAGACAACAAAGCTCCATCATCATCCACTCTAAGCATAACTACAACTCATTAGAGTTCCACTAGCAAAGGCAAATACACCATCCTCAAATGAGCTACTAAACTCGCAAACTTCCTTCTAAAAGCGTCTACCACCATATTTGCCTTCTCGGGATGATACTCGATTGTGCAATCATAGTCCTTGATCAATTCCAACCATCATCTGTATCTCAGATTCAGTTCCTTTTGAGTAAGAAGGTATTTCAGGTTCTTATGGTCCGTGAAAATCCTGTACGTCTCCCTGTACAGATAGTGTCTCCAAATATTTAGACCATGCACAACTACCTCCAGCTCCAGATCATGGGTAGGGTAGTTCAACACATGTGGCTTCAATTGTCGAGAGGCATAGGCGATGACTCACCCGTACTCCATCAACACGCATCCCAACCCTTGCAATGAAGCATCACTGTATACCTCAAACTCCCCACTGTCATCTGGAAGGGCTAACACTAGCAAAAGTTAGCCATCTTTTCAATTCCTAGAAACTTCTTTCGCATTGCTCATTCCAAACGAACTTAACCCTTTTTCTAGTTAGACGGGTTAACGGAGCTGCTATGGTAGAAATTTTGGTTGTTTTCAGTTAGTTACGGCTTCTGTCTTCTGGGGTCCACACTGATCCCCTCAGCTGAAATCACATGCCCTAAGAAGCCTATACTATTTAGCCAAAATTGACACTTTCTCAGCTTGGCATACAACCGATTCCTCCTCAGTCTGTTCAGTCTAATCTCAAATGCTTCTTGTGCATCCTAGCACTCTTCGAGTATACCAAGATGTCATCAATGAACATATCACAAACTGATCCAGGTATGATCGAAAGACTTGGTACATCAAATCCATAAATGTTGTCGGTGCATTTGTCAACCCAAACGGCATTACTAGAAACTCATAATGCCTATATCTCGTCTGGAAAGTAATCTTCGGAACATCTTCCTCAGTGATCCTCAACTGATGGTATCCCGATCAAAGGTCAATCTTCAAAAAATACTTCCCATCTCAATTGATCGAACAAGTCATCTATCAGGGGCAAAGGATACTTATTCGTTATTGTTACTTTGTTGAGTTGTCGGTAATCTATACAAAGTCGCAACCTACCGTCCTTCATTCTTACAAACAATACTGGAGCTCCCCAAGGTGATGCACTTGGTCGGATAAAACTCCATATCCACCAACTTTTACAACTGCACCATCAGTTCTCTTAATTAAGCTGGTGCCATATGGTACGGTGTGTGGCGACCCATCCCAAATTAACGAAATTAATTAAGGGCTAATGATGGATTAGCGAGACTAATCGGGGATTAGACGTTGATTAGCGGACGTTCGAGTAAAATGACGATTTTGCCCCTAGAATGGGTGAATCATTGACTTTTCATTCAGGAGGTCAAATGGACTTTGGCTGATAACTGTGACATAGTTCAGGACGTCACGAGTTCATAGACAAGTGGCACGCTCGATTCCGACGTTTGAGGAAGAAGTTATAATCTTCGGAAGTTCGAGGGCATTTTGGTAATTTGGTTGAATAAGAGCAAATAGTTGACTTTTGACCCGGGAGGCCAGATGACCGAGGGCCAAGGACCGTTATGTAGATTGAGACAATATGAATCCGTAGATAGGCGGCACGTCGAATTCGGACGTTCGACGGAAAAGTTACGGTTCACGGAAGTTCGAAAGTACTGTTGCACGATTTATGAAACTGATGTTTTTTGGATTTAAGT
The DNA here is from genome assembly GCA_032719365.1 of Prinsepia uniflora. Classification (NCBI taxonomy): domain Eukaryota; kingdom Viridiplantae; phylum Streptophyta; class Magnoliopsida; order Rosales; family Rosaceae; genus Prinsepia; species Prinsepia uniflora. The sequence continues at coordinate 45,169,492 of CM064864.1, forward strand.
GGGGCCAGATATTTTGTCCCTGGACCAATGGATGAGTGACAAGTGTCACCCATCCACTGGCCACCCATTTTACATTCATGCATATCACCCATTTTCCTTGTTCTTTGTTCGTGCTTACCAAACACACCCAAACCGACCAAACACCCAACCCCAATCAAACCCAATCTCCCTTATGACCATGACTAAGACCAAGGGAAGGAAGAAGTGGACCAGATGATGGTGGTGGCCGGCCAGGTTGGCACCGCCATGCACGGCTGGGACCAAAACCCGAGCAAGTACACGGTTAGGCCCAAATTCCCTTCTTTGTCGATTTTTATGTTATGGTCGATTTTGGGTGATTAGGAAATTTTTATTAAGTTGCTAGGATGTTTCTAATATAGGTTTGAAGGTGGTTGGATGGCTGTGGAAGCGGTGGGAGAAAAATGAAAATTTAGGCCGTGAGGCCCTTTGAACATGGATAGGATTTAGTGGTTTTCTTTAAGTTTTGATGATTAGAAATGATAGAAAACATGAAAATAGGAAGAATGGAATTGACAAGGAGAAGATTGGAGGAAAAATGAAGAGTGGGGAGCCCTGGAATGGCCACGCCGGTATAGTTAGACCGGCTGCACAGGCCTGGACCGGACCGGCCGGTTCGGCCAAGGTTGAAGAAGAACAGTCCTGGCGCGTGAGGCCCACGTGCATGACCATTCTTGGGCATGTGCAGGCGCGTGGTGACTCCTTTGGGGAAAGTTCTGAAACGTGAAATCATCTATTTGATATAATGAACATTTTGGGACTGGTTTCGTGTCAATCGGACATCGTTTCGATATAGTTTGGGACATCCAAAGGTTTAGGTTCGTGTTTAAAAATAGTTAGAAATTCTGGAAAATTACGGGACTTTAGTGAGAGGTTATTTATGTAGTTAATAACCTTCTATTACGATTTGGACAGGTTCGGGAATTTCGGAGGCGACGATTGGCCCAAGAAGACATTTTGGCACGCGTATCGAGGCGTGGCTTCAGACGGTCTGTGAGTGGACCCTTCTTTCAAACTTGATGCATGCATAAATGTTTTATAAGTGTTTTAATACATGTTTTGTGAAGCCATGAGTGTATTTGTTTGTGGTAGCCTAGGATTTACGTATTTGCATGTATTTCGCGATTTCTGGTTTTATACGATGCTTATACGTGCTAGGTTTTCAATGAGGGTTTCATGAATTGGTTTTGGATTTGGAAATATGAGATCGGGCATGAGACCCATTTTATTTACGAACTCTCAGACTTTGAGTCCATTTGATTTGACGAAGAATCGAACCGTGGGTCCATTTGAGTTACACGATCGGACAGAAGGTCCCGTTGGTTTATGACTCGGTCTTAAGGCTCTGTTGGTTGTGAAATCAAGCTTGAGGCTCTGTTGTTTTATCATTTTGGGCTTAAGGCCTAGTTATTCGTGATATCGAGCTAGAGGCCCAGTTTATTGTAATATCGGGCTTGAGTCCCAGTTCGATTTATGAAATGAGAATTCGGGCATGAGACCCTTTTGAAAATATATTATACCCTCCATATGATTATATGGTCTCCTCCAGACGTCGACCTAGAGAGTCACTATCCACAGACCAGTATGGGTATCCCCATAGGGATCCCATTCCAAGAGTGCGGGTTACTATTTATGTTGTGGTCCCGGACCAGATTCCAGAGAGATGATCGGACTAGGTCTGAAGATAGAGTCTCCCAAATGAAGAATTCCTGGGAGAAGACTCGGAGTGAGACCCCGAGTAGTGTGCACACTAGGATAGAGATGATATCGTGACATATATCGGGGATGTGTTCCCTAGGGGCTGTGTGCCCCGAGTTGACATCTTCTCGGAAGTACCGCAGATGGGTTATATGTATGCCGATATGTATGAGGTTTTACAGAAAGATATTTGAGGGCGGAGACCCTGTGTTCCATGTTTTAGAAAGTGATTTGGGGAGAGACCCCATGTTCAATGCTTTGAGAATGGTTTTGGGCTGAGACCCACGTATGTGATTTGGGATGTGTTCCCACATGTATTGTTTTATGGTTTCAAGTTTGTGATTTCCGGTTGGGGACCCAAATGGTTTTATGGTTCATGACGGTTTATGGGAATCGGCATGAACCCTTGAAGGTTTTTTTATGGGTCATGACGATTTATGCGAACCGGTCACGAACCCTTGAATGATTTTGAGAATATGTTTTACAAATGATTTTATGAACGTTTTGGTAAACGGTTTTTGAATGCATGCATATGCTTTTAGTGAAGGGCATAAGTGTCTTAAAGTGAAAATATTTTTAATAAAATGCTTGTTTTTATCCACTCATGACTTTTGATGTTTTAATGCCCTTTAGGTTGATCACGGATGCGAGCTGTAGCAGAGAATAGACATCATACTCATCCTCCTACAATCCTAGTATGCTCTGGACGCCCCGGTGAGGGCTAGAGATGGAATTTCCCTGGTCTGACACTTCCTGGTCAGACGAAATCAGGTTCGTCCCACGTTAATCCAGAGGGATTTGGGACGGGTCCTGACAAAGTGGTATCAGAGCAGGTTGGCTCATTTGATACTCATGGTACTTTGACCAAAGTGGTATCAGAGCAGGTTGGCTCATTTGATACTCATGGTACTCTGATACCAAGTGGTATCAGAGCGTAGAGTACGCGTAGGTCGAGGATGTGATGTCTCTGAAGTCGTGACAGCCCTTTATCAACCTGATAGTTAGGGTATGAGTAGGAAGCACCACGTGCTAAACGAAATTCGATACAATAGTTTGAGGTTCAATTGGCATTGGAGGCCACGTGTTTCGATGTTTGATCCCGAGGAGGATCAGTATTCGTGTGAATCCGACGGATTAGAGCCGTAGTGTCACTGGTGAGTAGGATCCAGTGCATCGTTAAACACAGTATGACGACTTGAGAGTCGTGACCGCTCGACGGTAGGGTTGTGTCGGATAGAGGATGTACGGATTAATACCAGTGGTGGTCAGAGGTTAGGGTCGCCCAAAATAGGAATGTACAATTATGTTTGGCATGTGTCGCCATATTTCGATGTGTCGAATCCCAGTGGGATGTCGACTGGCAGGAGATGTCGGAGTAGATGTGATGTGACGCGATAGGATGCAATTGTGCACGTAGCGCTTATGCAGTATTGGACCCAGAGTACATCCATTTCTTGTGGAGGCCAGCGGCTGAGAGCCATAAAGTTACGAGAGGATGAGATCCTCACAGTGTGGTTACTGGATGGTTGGGCACCAGTATCGGATTACGACGACTCTTCGGAGTCGAAAGTGAGGGATCAGTCAGGATAGTTATGCTGTAGCGAGCAGCCGGGTTGTGGTAACCCTAGTTGGCTATTGATTGGACAAGTTACTAGGAGTGTGGTACTTGTGGTCGGATCCTGAGGTGGACCGATCGTTGGATGTTGTGTGGGGAGTGGTTGGTACCGGCGGTTGACTACTGCTTAGATTTGGAGTCTCGGTAGTAGAGTGTTTCTGAGATTGGTCTGCACAAGGGTGTGGCAGACACTGCTATCGATGGACGTAGTTGAGTCTTATCAAGTTGGATGGACTCAGATTGCCATGAAGATTGTGATGATGGGATTCGTCGGTCGTGACGATGATACGAGGTGCGTGAGTGATGCACAATATGAGCATAGATTCTGGATTAGACTCGGTTACGGTTGAGTGCGGTCGCAGAATGAGACAATGACTTTGGATGTTGGCACACTTGCCACATTACCTCTGTTTGGTGATTGTGACGAGTAAGATTTACCTGGATGAGTGGAACAGAGAGGATCCCGAGTGGCTCAGTGCGAGGTACGGGGAGTAGTTGCTATGGAGACCAGTTTCCCCAGTGATTGAGATCAGGTTCCTCAGTGATGGAGACCAGTTTCGCCAGCAATGGAGATTAGTTTCCTCAGTGATGGAGACCAGTTTCCCCAGTGATGGAGACTAGTTTCCCCAGTGATGGAGACTAGTTCCCCCAGTGCTACGAGATTGAGTGACGAGGGTATGCTCAGAAGGTGTAACTATTGAGGTGGGACGCGAGATCCAGATACGAATGGATGACGTAAGTGACGTCTTTTGACGTGAGGGTCGGTTGGTCAGATGTGGTAGTACCCGGGGATTTGGCTTCAGATCACGATAGACGTTGCTATCTGTTTAGCCTACCGACCGATGTCAGTGGATTCTGAGAAATTCTGTGAGTCAGAGTTGGATCGGGATGATTAAGGTACGAGATGTGAGTATTGGAGGCAGTTTATGCACAACAGTAGATGGTATATAAGGTTTAACCTTGAGTTGCATGAATTCCACTCGGAATGAGTGTACCTACATAAACAATATTCACGGACGTGTGGATGGTGTCCGGTTAAGCTGAGGACTTGATAGTCCATTATGGATTGGTCTTGGTTGACTACGGTTGACCATACCTCATGAGTTGAAACTTGGAAATCGTTTGCCTATAGGACGCGGGAATACGCGCGTAGTGAGTGAGCTTAGTAATTAGAAAAGAAGCATGCTTCCAATGTGATTGGAACTTCGGAATCAAGAGAAGTTGTGGTTGAGACGATGAGAAGAGTGCTTGATTCCCTATTGGTGATGAGTATTCCGAGGTCACTGAGTGTGACGCTTTAGCAGATAGTGTTGAGTGCTGGAGTATGACATTGGATGAACTTTGATGTCATCATCTTGGATACATCCCTAGGTAGGATGACGAGGAGCATTGTGACAGCTAGGAGTTCAAGAGGGTGTAAGAACCGAACACCTAGACTATGAGTCAAATTTGTTTGACTTGCTGAGTAGATGGTGCTTAGCGTCACAGAATGAGACGAGTGAGTGTCCTAAGTGATAGATTGATGTTCACCTGGTGACGGACGGTTGGGGTCTTAACCATGGTTGGAGTGCGGGCGGTAGTATGCTGTTGGACATTGCCAGAGTGCAGTCCTTGAGTTGGTCGGGTGACGCGCCGATGTGATGTGATGTGCGTGCACCGGTGTGTTATGCATGTTGGACGATGGGATTGACCACGGTCAATCGGTATGTCGGGTTGAGAATGTCCTGATAGTTTGAGTGTTTTGTGGATTAGATAGAGTCCTAGATGGACATAAGTGGCGATCGGATTAGATCCGATAGTGACAAGTGAAGACTAGAAGTGAATCTAGATGTCAGCGGAGATCGCTGAGTGATGCGAGATACGATACGAGGACTCGAAGACGAGTCGAGATCAGAGTAGAGAAGCGAAGCGCAGTGGAGCTGGGAGTTATCGGCTGGTCACGAAGTCGTGACATATCGTGGTAACGGATTAATCGGTATCCAACGAGTTCGGAGAGGTATGATTGTTGGGACTCTCCTTAGAGTCAGTGTTGAGTATAGGAATTTGAGAGAGTTGATTCGTATGAGTATCGAGAGTCAGTATGGACATAGGTTTGAGGATGACCTATGAGATGGGATTCATGCCATGGTGATGGCAGGATCTAGAGGATGTTGTCTGATTGGATGCTGAGCAGAATGTCAGCTTAGATGTGTTAGCCCTTAGTGGGAGTACGTAATTCAGCCTGACGACTGTAGGATGGACAGTGTCAGAGTGTTAGATTGAAAAGCCGTTAGAATGTCAGTTTGGTATTACTGACCTGTCAAAGTGAGTGACAGGAGAGATCGACAAGCGTTGACATTTTCTCTCAAGTGAGACGAGCTGACGTGTAGTTCTCGAGAGTGAATTGGAGCTTTGGGGGCTCTAGTGACGATGCGTACCATCGTGTACGAGGTGTGTGTCAGACGTGTACTGTTACATGGGTACCCTTGTGTGGGGGTGCAGCGACCCAAGTCAAGGGACATGGTTGGATTCCACAATTTGGTTATGAAATCAGGTCAATTTGAATTTCAAGGACAAAATTCTTTAAGGGGGGAAGATTGTGACGACCCGTCCCGAATTAACGGGATCAATTAAGGGTTAATGACAGATTAGCGAGACTAATCGAGAATTAGACGTTGATTAGCGGACGTTCGGGCGAAATGACGATTTTGCCCCTAGAATGGGTGAATCGTTGACTTTTCGTTCAGGCGGTCAAATGGAATTTGGCCAATGACTATGACGTAGTTCGGGACGTCACGAGTTCATAGACAGGTGGAACGATCGATTCCGACGTTCGAGGAAGAAGTTATGATCTTTGGAAGTTCGAGGGCATTTTGGTAATTTGGTTGAATTGGAGCAAATCCTTGACTTTTGACCCGGGAGGTTCGATGGCCGAGGGGCGAGGACCGTTACGTACATAGACAGGCGGCACATCAAATTCGGACGTTTGACGGAAAAGTTACGGTTCACGGAAGTTCGAAAGTACTATTGCACGAATTACGAAACAGATTTTGGATTTAAGTGGGGCTAGATACTTTGTCACTGGACCAATGGATGAGTGACAAGTGTCACCCATCCACTGGCCACCCATTTTACATTCATGCATATCACCCATTTTCCTTGTTCTTTGTTTGTGCTTACCAAACACACCCAAACCGATCAAACACCCAACCCCAATCAAACCCAATCTCCCTTATGACCATGACTGAGACCAAGGGAAGGAAGAAGTGGACCAGATGATGGTGGTGGCTGGCCAGGTTGGCATCGCCGTGCACGGCTGGGACCAAAACCCGAGCAAGTACACGGTTAGGCCCAAATTCCCTTCTTTGTCGATTTTTATGTTATGGTCGATTTTGGGTGATTAGGAAATGTTTATTAGGTTGCTAGGATGTTTCTAAGATAGGTTTGAAGATGGTTGGACGGCTGTGGAAGGCGTGGGAGGAAAAAGAAAATTTAGGCCGTGAGACCCTTTGAACATGGATAGGATTTAGTGGTTTTCTTTAGGTTTTGATGATTGAAAATGATAGAAAACATGAAAATAGGAAGAATGGAATTGAAAAGGAGAAGATTGGATGAAAAATGAAGAGTGGGGAACCCTGGACCGGTCACGCCGATCCAGTTAGACCGGCTGCACAAGCCTGGACCAGACCTGCCAATTCGGCCAAGGTTGAAGAAGAACAGTCCTGGCGCGTGAGGCCCACCCGCAGGACCATTCTTGGGTGCGTCCTGGCGCTTGGTGACTTCTTTGAGGAAAGTTCTAACACGTGAAATCATCTATTCGATGTAACGAATATTTTGGGACTGGTTTCGTGTCAATCGGACATCGTTTCGATATAGTTCGGGTCGTCCGAAGGTTTAGGTTCGTGTTTAAAAATAGTTAGAAATTCTGAGAAATTACGGGACTTTAGTGAGAGGTTATTTAAGTAGTTAATAACCTTCTATTACGATTTGGACAGGTTCGGGAATCCCGGAGGCGACGATTGGCCCGGGAAGACGTTTTGGAACGCGTATCGAGGCACGACTTCAGACGGTTAGTGAGTGGACCCTTCTTTCGAACTTGATGCATGCATAAATGTTTTATAAGTGTTTTAATACATGTTTTGTGATGCCATGAGTGCATTTGTTTGTGGTAGCCTAGGATTTACCTATTTGCACGTATTTCGAGATTTCTGATTTTATACGATGCTTATACGTGCTAGGTTTTCAATGAGGGTTTCATTAATTGGTTTTGGATTTGGAAATATGAGATCGGGCATGATACCCATTTGATTTACGAACTCTCATACTTGGAGTCCATTTGATTTGACGAAGAATCGGACTGTGGGTCCATTTGAGTTATACGATCGAACCGAGGGTACCGTTGGTTTATGATTCAGGCTTAAGGCCCTGTTGGTTGTGAAATCGAGCTTGAGGCTCCGTTGGTTTATGGTTTCGGGCTTAGGGCCCAGTTATTCGTGATATTGGGATAGAGGCCCAGTTTATTGTAACATCGGGCTTGAGTCCCAGTTCGATTTATGAAATGAGAATTCGAGCATGAGACCCTATTGAACGGAGGATTTAGGCCGAGGCCTGTGAAATGGATTTGAATCGAAATCGAGGAATCCTGTTGACATGAATCGGGTTCGAGGAATCCTGTTGACATGAATCGGGTATAAGACCCAGTTGAAATATGTTTTGAGAAAAGGAAATGTTTTGAAACTATATTATACCCTCTATATGATTATATGGTCTCCTCTAGACGTCGACCTGGAAAGTCACGATCCACATACCAGAATGGGTATCCCCATAGGGATCCCGTTCTAGGTGTAGGGGTTACTATTTATATTGTGGTCCCAGACCAGATTCCAGAGAGATGATCGGACTAGGTCTGAAGATAGAGCCTCCAAGATGCAGAATTCCTGGGAGAAGACTCGGAGTGAGACCTCGAGTAGTGTACATATTAGGATACAGATGATATCGTGACATATATATGGGATGTGTTCCTTAGGGGCTGTGTGCCCCGAGTTGGCATCTTCTCGGAAGTGCCACGGATGGGTTATACGTATGCCGATACGTATGAGGTTTTTCAAAAAGATATTTGAGGGCGGAGACCCTGTGTTCCATGTTTTAGAAAGTGGTTTGGGGCAAGACCCCATGTTCAATGCTTTGAGAATGGTTTTGGGCTGAGACCCACGTATGTGATTTAGGCTATGTTCCCACATGTATTGTTTTATGGTTTCAAGTTTGTGATTTCGGGTCGGGGACCCAAATGGTTTTATGGTTCACGACTGTTTATGGGAACCAGCATGAACCCTTGAAGGGTTTTTTATGGGTCATGACGGTTTATGGGATCCAATCACGAACCCTTGAATGATTTTGAGAATATGTTTGACAAATGATTTTATGAACGTTTTGGTAAACGATTTTTGAATGCATGCATATGCTTTTAGTGAAGGGCATAAGTGTCTTAAAGTGAAAATGTTTTTAATGAAATGCTTGTTTTTTGTCCACTCACGACTTTTGATGTTTTAATGCCCTTCAGGTTGATCGCGGATGCGAGCTGTAGTAGAGATGAGACATCACACTCCTTCTCCTACGATCCTGGCGTGCTCTGGATGCCCCGGTGAGGGCTAGAGATGGAATTTCCCTGGTCTGACACTTCCTGGTGATACGGGATCAGGTGCGTCCCACATTAATCCCGAGGGATTTGGGACGGGTCCTAACACGGTGTTTGAGATATAGGTCTCGTACCTAAGAGAAGTTCAATGGTGAACTCAATCTCTCGGTGCTGTGGTAAACTTGGAAAATCCTCTAGAAACACATCTGGGAATTCACGCACCACTGGTATGTCATCTGCTCTCTCAAGTGTAGCCCGAATATCCATAACATGGGCCAAGTAACCTTGATAGACTTTCTTCAGTAACTTTTCCGCTGTCAATTCCGATATAACTCCAAAGGGTAATACCCTCTAGTCCCCTTGAAAATTCGTCTCTGGTAGTCCAAGGCTTCAAAAGATCACCCTCTTACCGAAACACTCGATAGAGGCATGATGATAAGTTAGCCAATCCATCCCAAGGATAACATAAAAGTTGTGTAGGTCCAGAAGTATCAGGCTTGCTACCAAATCCACATCTCCTATCCTCACTGGACAATCCCTTAATACCTGATTCACAATGTACACATCCGTTATTAATCTACGTATCCCCATATCGAATTCAAGTGCGGACACCTTTCTATCCACTAACAATGTAGGACTCCAAGATATAAATGAATGTGTGGCTCCAAGGTCTATCAAAATGCGTACGTCATGCTCTAAAATAGTGAGTGTACCTATCACCATTTCTGGGGCTGCTCTAGCCTCCTGCTGAGTAATTGCAAACACTCTGGCCTATGGTCTCGACGATCATCCAGGTCCTCGTGATCCACGGTAGCCACATATGGCTCCTTCATAACCTCAGCCATTAGCCGCATCTGAAGTTGTGGCTGTGCTTCGGTCCTGCACTGCTGTACTCTGACCAATACCATTGCCACCAGTCATCTGTGGGCACTCTATCCTTAAATGGCCAGGGTCTACATATATGTAACAGGTCAAGACCCTTGGTCTGCTTGTAAACCCCCCTGCTCCCCTATCGGAGCTACAAGAACTCTACCTCTCTAGTGTCACAGAAAGAGCGAGGGTAGTACTGCTCAAGAAAACGTACTCTGAAGACCTCCCATGTCACCATCCGGACATCCCAACTAGACATCTCCAAGGTGTACCAGCACTCATGAGCATCACCATCCAACAAAAATGTAGTCAGCATGACTTGTTCCTCTGGAGAGGATCGCATCACTGTGAAGATCCGCTCGATCCGAATAATCCACTGGTGGGCTTCCTTAGTGTAGGACCCACTGCTAAATGTAGTATCCCTAGTCGATGGGCTCTCTCAATGCTAGCACTCTATAGATCTTTAGCGAGATCCTCATCAGACCGTGGAGGGAGCACTCATCTCTGAGGCATGTTTATCTGTTAAGAGGCATATATTAGTACGACATATCAAGCAAGTCAATGTACAATGTACATACCTTTATTGTCACGACACGTCCCGGAAATCGGGATTAGATTAGTGGTTAATGACGGATTAGTGAAATTAATCGGTAATTAGTTTGGGTACTTTCGGACGGATGGTACGAAATTATGGTTTTGCCCCTGGAATTAGGCGAATGGTTGACTTTTTGTTCTGCAAGTCAAATGGACTCTAGCCAATGACTGTGACGTGGTTCGGGACATCACGAGTTCATAGACAGGCGGCACGTCCGATTCCGACATTCGAGGACAAAATTATGATGTTTGGAAGCCGAGGGGTATTTTGATAATTTGGTTAAAAGGGGAAAATTGTTGACTTTTTATACGATATCAATTAGTCACAAGTTTCGAGGATCGTTAGGTAGCTCTCCATCCCCTGAGTACAACGATAGGTGGCACGTGGTTATTGGATTTCGGATGGCTTAGATTTTGATCTAAACGTGCGAGGGGCAAAATGGTAATTTGTCATTCAGGGGCATTTTGTTCATTTTGTTATCTTGGAATGTGTGACCAGTGATATGAGGACACATGGCTGCCTTAGGATTTGTGTCCATGGGATTTTGGACATCTGGCTTGGCCTGGATGGTTGTAGAAGCCTCAAAATGGTTTAAAAATCAAAGGGTTGATTTTGTGCATGGTGTGTGTGGTTTAAAACAGAGGGAAACAGAGGAGAGATTGAACCGTGAAAAAAATTCAGATGAACCCTGTGATCTTCATTAGTTGTGAGTGTTGTGTGAAGGAAATATATTGTTGAGATGAGGCACGAGTGGCGGTGCCACCGTAATGGACGGTGGCCGTGGATTTTGGGAGGAACAGAGAAACAGAGTGTATGTAGTATGAACCAATCCTAAACCCCTCAACCTTTGTTGACTACTAGTGACTCGAAATGAGAGAAGGACTGAGAGAGGAAGTTGTGACGATAAAGATGGCGGTGGTGCGACGGTCCACGACGGCGGGTTGAGTTAACCCGTGGAGTTCTGTTTTCATTAAAAATGCCAAGGTTTATACCCATGGGTTCTAATCGATTTAGTTGTTGGGAAGCTGTTGCTGGAGGTCAAGGGAGTCGAGTGAGCCTGGTTTTGAGACTTACGATGAACGGTAAGGTCAAAACCAGTAAAAGCTCAAACTGAATTCGATTATGGCAAATTGGACTTTAGTGGCTAACACTTAAATTGGTGCTTTGAATGAGGTTTTGGAAGTCAAAAGGAGTTGGATGGCTTTGAATTCATGGCAGGGGGTAGCTAGGATCATTGTAACGACCCGTCCCGAATTCCAGAATTAGATTAGTGACTAATCGTGATTAGTGAGGTTAATCGGTGATTAGTTGAGCGAAATCGAATGAACGATGCAAAATGATCGTTTTGCCCCTAGGTGTGGGCAAAATGTTGACTTTTCGTTCAGGCGGTCAAATGGACATTGACCGATGACCGTGACGTAGTTCGGGACGTCACGAGTTCATAGATAGGTGGCACGGTCGATTCCAACATTCGAGGAAGAAGTTATGACGTTCAGAAGTCCATGGGTAATTTGGTAATTTTGGTTAAAAGGGGTAAATGGTTGACTTTTGGACCAGGAGGTCCGATGGCCGAGGGCCGAGGACTGTTACATACATCGGGATGATACGAATCCGTAGACAGACGGCACGCTAAAATCGGACTTCGAACGGGAGAGTTATGGGTCACGGAAGTCAGTTTCACTATGCACGTACTTCGAGACGATGATGATTTGACAATATCTGATTGGGTAAATATTTTGGTAGTACCCATGGATGAGTGACACTTGTCACTCATCCCATTAGCCAATTTCCCTAAAAAGTGGATCTAACATAATTAAATAATATTATTTAATTAATTTTATAATCTAATCTTCCTACCACTCAATCCTAGCCCTCCATCTAATTTAATCTCTCAATCCTCACCACTCATCTCATCCCATCTCTCTCTCATCAGATATCAACATTTTCTTCTTTGTTCTTCATCCAAACCCGAACCCCCCATATTTCTCCATATTTCCATTTTCCATTTCTTGAACAAACATACAACACACCTCACACCATCACCTAGCATCATGGTATTCGTGTGAGGAGTGATGAGAGGCGGAGGGATTGAACACGACGGTCAGAGCCACGGAGGCTCACGGCGGGGAGAAACCCGAAAGCTTGGGTAAGTATTTGAAAATTCAAGTTTGAGATTTAGAGGTTTTAGCTAATTCTATTGATTGGGTTGTGCTTCTAGGGACTTTAGGAGACGAATGGGATTGTTTTCGGGGCTTAAGACGGCCTGGGATGACGGTGGATGGTGGAGGAACTCGCCACCGCCATGATCGATCTTGAAGGTAGAATTTCCTTTGGTTTTTCTGTGTTTTTATTGGCTAGAAAAACTAGGTTTGAGGTTAGGAAAATTTAGAAATCAAAATAGGTTGAAATGGACCGAAAATAGACCAGATTGGGCCTTGAACCGGTCCAGACTGGTTCAGCCGGTTTAGTTGCAGGACAAACCGATTCAACGCGTTTGGGAAGACGATGATGAGTGCGCGAGTGGGCTCACGCGCACGAGGCTTCCTTGGGCCCCTGGAGGCACGTGACCAACATTTTGGGAATGTCTTCAACACGTGAAATCTTCTATTCGATGTAACGAAGGTTTTGGGACTGGTTTCGTGTCGCTCGGACACCGTCTCGATAATGTTCAGGGCATTGGAAGGTTTCAGATCGGGATTTAAAATATTTAAAAATTCCAAAACATTACGAGGCTTTAGTGGGAGGTTAATTAAGTAGTTAGTAACCTTCTATTACGATTTGGACAGGTTTGGGAGTCTCGGTGACGGTGATTGGCTCTAGAGAGCCGTATGACATGCTTATCGAGGCGGCAGCTCGGACGGTCTGTGAGTGGATCTTGTTTTCTAAATTGGTGCATGCATAAATGTTTATTACATGTTTTATTACATGTTTTGTGATGCCATGAGTGCATTTGAGTGTGGTTACGTATTGGCACGTATTTCGAGGTTTCGGCCTTATACGGTGCCTATACGTGTTTGTATTTCCTTATTGGTTTAAACGAAATGGTTTTGGATTTCCAAAATGATAAACTCGGGTATGAGACCCATTTGGTTTTGTCTCGGGCATATGGCTCTATTTACGACCCACGGGTCTGAATCGTGGTCGCGGCGAGTGCTATGTGCACGGCAACAGACGATACGACGCTCGCCTCTAGATTACGATATGTTCCTTCCAGAGAGGTCACGATGCACGATCTGTGGTCGGGCAACCGATGGAGGCTCGACTTGGGAGTGCTGACGGATGGTTGCACGCATCACTACGATCAGAGTCGTGACTAACCCTGAGATATCGGGCACGATGCCCAGTGAGTCATATGTTCGGGCACGAAACCCAGTGAGTCATATGTTGGGCACGAAACCCAATTACTTTACATTGATGATTTCGAGTCGGGGACCCTAAATGGATTTCCAGGTTCATGACGGTTTATGGGAACCGGCATGAACCCTTAAAAGGATTTTATGATACATGACGGTTTATGGGAACCAGGCATGAATCTTTTGAAAGGTTCTAAAGATGCTTTCTATATGTATATGAATGGCATGAATGATTTCCTTCTATATATATGTATATATATATATTCATATACCTTCCTTTACTTGAATTATCTCTTCCGGGGAGGGTCGTTGGCCTGGGTGGACCCCGGAGTAGTCACGGAGCACGGACTGAGTGGAGTTGCCCCCCAGTTGGGTTCCTTACTCTCAGGAAGGCATGATCGTAACCTTAGGGCGGGTCATTGGTCTACGGACATTGACCTTGGACTCTGAAACACTTGGGTTTGAGACCTCGGGTAGCACGCGCGTAGCTTTGGAAACCGTGACATGATTGGTTGTGTGATTATATGTATATATGATATATGAGATATGATATGTGATGTGTACATGTTTTGGGCTGAGTCCCGTATGGAATTGGGAAATGGCCCGTATGGTTGATTTCTTTATGGATTTGGGCAGTGGCCCGTATGGTTGGTTCTTTATGGTTCTTTCGGATTATGTTTTTGGGCTTAATTCCCACATATGGATCTTTTGGATTAAATGGTTTTCAAATGCATGCATGCTTTTTAGTGAAGGGTACAAATGCCTTTCTTATGAAATGTTTTTATAAACTCCTTGTTTTGTCCACTCACAGCTTTTAATTTTTTGACTACCCTTTAGGTTGACAGCGGATGTGGACTATAGCAGAGACCGAGATATCACATACCTCCTCCGGATCCTGGCGTATTCTGATAACCCGAGATGGCAAAGGTTGGAAATTTCCCTTGTCTAACACTTCATATCAAACGAGAGCAGGATCGTCCCGCGTTAATCCCGGGGGGATTGGGATGGGTCCTGTCAATCGTGGTCACACGAAGGAGGAACTTCGAGGTTTTAATCACGGTTCGGGAAGGTAAGCTACTAGCCTTATTTTCATTATTTAATTATATAGATCGATAGGAAATCATGTTAGGACTAATTAGAAACAAAAACGGATCAAAATGGACGGAAAACACAGGAGAACCGTTCGCACTGGTTTGGTTGGACCAGGTCGGTTCGAACCAGTTTGAACCGGCCCAGCGAGAGGTTGAAGGAGATGAACAATAAGGTGTGTGGCTCCCACGCGCAGCCCCTTTGGGCAACGCGTGAGGGTGCGTGGTGCCTCTGATAGGGAAGTGTTCAAAATGTTAAATGATGTGGTCGATGTAACGAACATTTTGGCACTAGTTTCGAGTTGATCGGACATTGTTTCGATAGGTTTCGGGATGTCCGAAGGTTTAAAAGCTGGTTTAAAAATAGTTAAAAATTCGAGAAAATTACGGAACTTTAGTAGAAGTTTAATGAAGTAGTTAGTGACCTTCTTATGGGATTTGGACAGGTTCGGGAAAGCCGGTGATAGTGGATTAGCCCGGAAAACGTAATTGCACGCATATCGAGGCGACGACGCGAATGGTCTATGAGTAGACTTCGTTTTCTAACTTATGATGCATGCATAAATGTTTAAATGTTTTCTACATGTGATTTCTATGTTTGAGATATGATATTGGTGATTTACGATTTTTCACGTATTTCGAGATATTGATGTAATTGCACGTCTTACGAGATAAAGGTTTTATGCTGTGATTTGATAGTGGTTATGATACTATAATTTGGGATTTGAAATATGAATTGATTTCATAGATTTATATTGAATTTTGGAAATGTGATTTCGGCCTTGAAGCCCTATTCATAAAAGTGATTTCGATAAATGTGATTTCGGGTTTTGGAAATGGATTTCGGAAATACGATTCAGATTCGATTTTGGAGCTTGAAAGTGGATTTCTAGATTTGGGTTCGAAATGATGATTCCGAATGCTAGCTTACGGAAAGATGGCTTCAGATTCGGATTTGGAAATGGATTATGGATATGACTTCCAGATTCTGGATTTGGATTCGGAATGATGGTTTCGGATTCAGATTTGGAAATCGATTATGGATATGATTTCCTGATTCTGGATTTGGATTCAGAACGATGGTTTCAGATTCGGCTTGGGATTCGAAATGTTGATTTTGAATTCGGATCTGGACATGGATTTGGAAATGTTTTTAAAACGGTTTTGGATTGGATTTGCTGGATCTGGTTATTGGGTTTAAAGACCCGGATATGATTGTGACGGGGGCGAGCCTGGCTTGGGTTTAAAGACCTGGATTGAGTTTAAAGACTTAAGAGTTTAAAGAATTGGATATTTTGATTTCCCCCGTAGGCCTATTGAGTTTAAGGACTCGGGAGTTTAAAGATTCGGATTATATTGAAGCTTGGATTGAGTTTAAAGACTCAGATTGATATTGAGTTTAAAGACTCGGATAGATCCAGCATGTAGGGATGTGCATAATTATCCATGGGCATGGGTACCAAAGGGTATTGTTGAAATAGGTAGAAATTAGATGGGTAAAAATTTACCCATCATCTAAAGGGTAGGGTGAGGGTTTACCTATGGGTATTGAGGCTATTTAATACCCATTAAATTCAAAGTATATTTTTTGTCCATTCTTCAATTTATCTATGAATTTTTAACACTTTCTTCCCTTTACTAATTTTTTTCTTTTTATTCTTACTATTATTATTCTTTATTAGGTATTATTATTTAAAATTACTTTATTTCAATTAAATATCAGTTATTTTATCTTTCATCAAAAAAATTATACACAAAAATGTTACGAATTTATATTAATATAAATTTTTTAAAAAAACTTAAATAATTCATTTTAAATGACTATAAACTTTTTAAGATTTCACAACCATGAAATAATTTAAAGGGAGTTTTATAAATTCTTAAAAATTGTTTATAAGAAAATTTCTAACGAGTGTTTTTTCTTTCAAGTTTCGAATTTCATTTCGACATTTACTACTCATTCTTCATTTAATTGGAAAGTTTTCGGAGTCAAATTCTCAAATAACTCATTCACTAGTCTTGGTCAACTCGACAAATTTTGATAATTAAGGATTGAAGGGTAAATTAGTCATTTATTAATTCTCACTTTAAATTTCAAGACGGATTGTAACAAAAATTCAAATAGAAATTGAGAGCATTTGAAAAAAATGAAAAGCAAAACAAAAAAAGCAAACAAAATTGAAAGGAAAAAAATATTAGAAGTTAAAAATAAAAAGTTGAAGACAAATGAAAGTAAAAATAAAAAATAAAAAGTCAAAGAAAAATGAAAAGTAAAAAAGAAAAATGAAAAGTAAAAAGAAAAATAAATTGAAAAGTATAAAAAATTAGAAGTTAAAACAAAATGAAACTAAAGGAAAAAAAAATTGAAAGGAGAAAATAAATGTAAAATGTCATGGGTACCCATTACCTAATGGGTAGGTTTTGGGTAAACCCTCAAAAATTGAGGATGAGTCTGAATGGATATAAAACCCATTTGAACCCATGTAGGGTAAGGGTTTACCCACACCGTCAAAAAAACCCATTTGACCATCCCTACCAGCAGGTTCGATTGGTTGAAATGGATTTCAAATGTGTTTTGGATTTCGATGATAACTTGATAATGATGGTTTTCAATAATGGTTTTCCGATGATTTGGGCTATGACCCAGATGATATGGATTTTGATGGTTTTGGGCTGAGGTCCGAGATTTAAGAAAAGGAAATGATTTCAATTTCCATAAACAGTTTTTATTATCTCGGAAATAAACTAGCTTGTGAATGCATGCATTGGTTTTTAAACGGAAGGTATAAATGTATTTTCTTATAAATGGTTTTCTATACTTATCCTTGATTTTTGTCCACTCACAGTCTTTTATGTTTTTCGATACCCTCCAGGTTGTTGCTGTGCGGGCTGTTGTTAGAGAGATGGAGACATTACACACGCGATCCACAGTAGGTTCTGCGCACTCTGGGAAATCCAAAAACCTTTGGACAGTCGCTTGTTACATGGAGGTTGGACGTCGGTTTAGCCTTCATGTCGCATGTAAGTTAGACGAGAGCTTATCCCTTAATCCCGAGGGCTTGGGGGTAGGTTGTGTCATTTATCCTAAAGCTCTAATACCAAACTAACAGGACTCGTCCCAATCCACCTAGGAGTACAGTGGGACATGCCACTAATGTGCATGCACAAGCGCCGCCGTTGAAAACTTCCCACTAACATCAGGAAGAGTCAACCTAGAGCAGTGATCAAAATTCTGCTCACTCGATTATCATCTCCTACCAGATTGATTCCTTTTCGAGTCAATCTAGTCAACTGGCTGCAATAACGGGGATAACCTTCACCCGAAAATCAATGACACTCATCCATACTAAGTGAATCCAATCTTAATTGTCATAATTGGTTGAAACCAATCCCAGCTCTATTGATCCACAACCAACTCGATCATCTCGGTCCATAACCCAAATCGGTCCAAAAACATCGCGATGCATAGGCATCTTGACTTACAAAAAACTCGATCCTCTTGATCATCTCAATCCACGATCACTGTGATCCTCAATCGCCTCGATCCACAACCATCCATATCTATCTCGATCCACAACTATCCACATCTATTCTATCCACAACCATAACGATCCACCGAGGATCCATACTAGCTCTCTCAGCCAACGTAACATGGCCCAGAATACCAACACGGGGCCATCAAATCTGATACTCACTTATTGCGTTAGGTGACACCAAACACCTTTTGCTTCTCATGTCATTCAAATTTGGCCCACAACATAGGTGTCTAGTTCTCATCAACGAAACAGAAAATGAGAAGTCTCCTTCACCAACCAACAATATATATTGATAGCTACTGTAATGATCCTCCCACGATTGTATCACTCCTCAAATCCGCTTAACTTTTACAAGCTTATACATCCATGAGTGATGAACTATAAGCTTATACATCCATGAATGATGAAGATAGTTCACTAAGAACTTCCAGGATAAGAATTCCTAGTTCCACACGATTTCCTCGTTCAGATGTCTCGTCATATCTAACTCTCCATGTTCCATCGAACTTCGACAAAGAACACTGGGTCTCTTAACAGTGACCTCCCAAGTCAACTGAACCCCAAATTCAATAAGTCCTGTAACTGGACTCCCCAAAGCTCTCAACTATGTCGGTACCTTCCGACAAGGTGGTTGCAAATTGGGTTACGGTCTGTCTTCTATCCTACTGATAGGTCGTTCCATCATCTTACTAGTCGGAGTAGTAGCTCACATGTCCCAACTCTTATGGGATCAACTCCTACTGCACACAACATTCATGCAATCCGTCCAAAGTAAGACAAACACCTATCTCTACTCCAGGTGCAGTACGCGTGTCCAAAAGTCACACCGAACATGAAGGATAACCGTAATCTCAATTGACCCTCTCGGGATCCTCTCTATCATGCTCAGTGATCACTAAAACTTTCACGTATGTTACTCCAGGCTTGGTTTACTTCTAGCTGCTTGGCATCTACAACCTCTAGACGCATCTAGCATCATCGAAATCATCCAATCACTACTAGATTATATCTAGCTCATCTTCGTAGAGATAGTGTGACATCTCGACACCATCTCCATCGATGAAACATCATCGTCTCCTTCGTCACTATAACATGAGCATACCATGACAAGGTCTCAACCCTCTACTCACCCTGAGCTACCATGAAATCTCCTGCTCATGTCAGAGGAACTCCGCCTCTCGAGATAAACTCCACCTCATGAGATACTCGGCCTTTCAGGTATCTCGATTAGACTGAGGCGAAAACAATGTAAGAATGTTCCTCGAACGTTGCCCAACTCTCGATAGTCTAATCCACTCCCAGCATCCAAAACCTTCCATTTTTGATCCTACAGGCTCATAGGAGTTCCAAGAACACGAATATGGGCTTAGTTTTGATCGAAAACATCAAAATCAAACACCCTCATGGCTTACCTTTTTCACGGTTTTTTGGCCACCGCCGTGGCCTTCGTTGCGTCCCTCGCTATCTCTCAGTCTCTCCTACGTTCTTTATATGAAAATCTATCTACTCGGTTTTAGGGATACAAGCTTCTAAAGTTTCAGCCAAACTTTGAGTCCTTCTCTTGGCCACTTCCAGCATCCAAAACCTTCCATTTTTAATCCTACAGGCTCATAAGAGTTCCAAGAACACGAATATGGGCTTAGTTTCGATCCAAAACATCAAAATCCAAACCCAAAATCAAACACCCCCCACAGCTTACCCTTTTTCACGGTTTTTGGCCACCGCTGTGGCCTTCGTCGTATCCCTCGCCGTCTCTCAGTCTCTCTCACATCCTCAGCCACTCTCTATGGCCTCAACTACACCAGATGAAGGAGAAGAAATCGGGAAGGGGGTGGGTGTTCGGGTGGAATAAAGAAATTGAAGGAAAATGAAAGATGGTGAGGTGCATGTATTAATTAAAATGGGCCATAGGTGGGTGACAAGTGTCACTCATCCTATGGTCCCAAAATAGATATTTTGTGATAGGACGCGTCGCAATCCATCTGGGACTACAGTGGGAAGTGCCTGCTCCTGTTAGACAATCATACTCAAAATACCAAAAAGACTCTTAATGGGTTTATCAACATACAGAGTTCAACTACAACATTGTTAGACAAGGAATAAGTATCTCTATATAGAGGATCAAACATGCATGTCTGTACAAATAAAAGTACCAAAATCCTACCCAAAGGGGTAGTTAGATGCACAGTAGTGCTATCTATGCCTCTGCCTTGGTATCCTCCCCTGCCTCTGTATCACGGCTTAGAGGGTCAATAAAACAGTAAAAAATGTGAGTGGACCAAAAATAAGTATTTTCAAATACAATTTTAAGAATAATAAAATTTTCCCCTTCGTTTTACAAACATGCATGCATTCTAATCAAATCGTATGGAAATTGTTCAAAACACACATATTAGTAAAACACACACAATATACTCCAACCCTCGACATCTATGATCTCTCGACATCCGCGGTGTCTATAACCAATACCAGTCACGATTTCTAATGCTACGCATGCAACTCGGGGTCTCATCTTCGAGTACCTCCTCAGGATACAACTTAACGACGTTCGGGGTGATATCATATAATGGGGTGCCTTCACTGGATCTAACACGTCCGAGGTGATATCATAAACTCGCACTCCTGATACTGAGCCTCTCCTCGGAGCTACTCATCTCAGGTAGTGCACCATGACCACTCCATGGTCCTCAACGTCTAGAAAAGACTATCTAACTCACCAGGATGGTATATGAGTAACCGTAACCAAATGCATTTCAAATTACTTTTAAATCGTTTAGGTCTCAAATCAAGTCAAAAACATTATTCAATTGTGCCTATGCCCGAGACAGAATCCTCACCTGTCTTTTCCTAAAAAACAATCTGAAAATAGTGTCCATAATTCATTTATAAATTCAATTTGTCCAATTTCCCGTTTGACTCTAAATCTAAGTTTAAACCGTTATCCAACCGGGTCTCAAGCCCAAAACAGCATTTTTCACAAAAATTCGTAAACTGGTTCATAACCAATGATTAAGTTCACTAATATCATGATATCAAATCATTCCAACATAAATCATATAATAAAGCATTTAAAATAGTTTATGCATGCATTTAATTTATAAAACAAACAGTCCACACACACTCAGTCCACGCTACGCGATCAATATCCGCACCGTAATCTCGCTCGAGCTAGTCCAATGTTTCCTAGCATGTCCAAATCATGTCTAATGTGCTATACAAGTTCATACACTAAACCCTCACAAAGATTGATATCGGAAACGCGTCTCGGACAATCTTTATGAGTCTAAAAACCCATAAATGACCTATCAAACGGTCTTTGATCAACATGAAACAACCACCTTTAGATTTAGAACGACGAAACCTTTCAAACATAACCAGCAAAGATTCGCTCAAAAAAAGTCAACGGTCAATGCCGACGTCAAAGGTTCGGTCAACAAAAGTCAACGTCTAACGCTGACGTCATGGTCAACGCTAACATCATCATGGTCAACGTTCACATCATCTATTGATGTCAGCGTGACAGGTCTGACACCTACCACTTGTCACCCTCTGATTGGTCCATGTGTCATTTCACATGTCCCTAACACCTCTGACACACTTCCACGAGGCACTTCCCTACTGGTTCAGGTGTAATGATAGTGCTGACTGGACCTGACACATCACCTACCACGTATGGCTGATAGGTTCTGACACCCTACCACGTGGCACCACCCGATTGGTCAACGTGGTTTAAGATGCTGGCACGTCAGCTACTAACTGTGTCTAACAGCTTGCCACGTGGCATCATCTGACTTGCCATGTGGACTGACAGCTCTGACAGATGATGACATGGACTGCTACTTCATCATCGTCAACCTCCAACCCGGTTCTCGGTAACGGGTCAACCGACCCGCAAACTCGATCCGACTTGATCTCACTCTTTCCTCAACCATTCTCGACCATTTTTCTTCCTATCTACTCGAAATGATCCTAGAAATGGATCTATGGACTCAAAATCGATCAAAACGATCTAGAAATCACCTGTGGAGCTTGGTGATTTCAGGCATCCTTCAACCTCGATTTCTAGCTAGTTCTAGCAGCCAAAATCCTTCATTTTGATCCCAGTATGCTCGTCTAGTCCCTGGGAATCATTTTCATTCATCAAAACCATCCAACAAGCCCTAAAACTCAAACTTCGAATTTGAACCTAAACGGCTTACCTCTCGGTTTTTTAGCCACCATGCACGGTTGTTCAAGCCGTTGCCACCGTCCTTTTCGTCTTGTCTCACTCTGTCACTCTCTCTTTCACATGGATAGTAAAGGATGAGGGGATGGGGGGTGTGGTGTGGGATTTGGGTTTCGGGTGTAATGAAAAACAAGGAAGATGAAGATGATACAATGAACCCAAATGCCAACTCAAAATGCCAACTGTACACTCCTTATAAATGCCAACTGTACATTCCTCGTAATGCATAAATAGTACTAGATTTCTTCCGTGACCCATAATTTTCCCTTCAAATGTCCCATTTCGACGTGTCGCTTATCTACGGACTCGTGATGTCTCGATTTACGTAACGGGCATTGGTCAAAGTCCAAATAGTGTCTCAAGTCAAAAGTCAACAGTTTTCCCTGACGAGGTACAAAATAGTCATTTTAAAATTGATTAAAAGTCTGGGTTGTCACATTTTGGACCCAAAGTCAACTATCTCGATTTTTGTGCAATTGTGAATAATACTAAAATATGTCCATGACCCGTAACTTTCTTGTATGATGTCTGATTTCAACGTGTCATCTGTTTACAGACTCATATCGTCTCGATCTACGTAATGGATCTGGATCCACGCTCTCGGATCAAAAGTTAACTTTTTCACCCGTTTAGGTTAAAAAATGTCATTTTACCCTAATCATCCGATAATCCTCGATTAATCCCTGATAATTCACAATTAATCCTTAATTAATAACTTAGATTCATGACGGGTCGTTACATCTCAAGTAGGATTTCTCAGTCTTTGGTCAGGCAGATCATATTAGGTATAGTCAGAAATCCCTCAAATGGTTAATTGTGGTGGATTACCTCAGTTGAGGACTTATTGTGTACCCGTCGGCCTGCGTAGGTGTACACTCTGTAGGTCCCCCGAGCCCTAGGTTGAGGAGTGATGCCAATGGGATTTAAGGAATTAGATCCGGCCAACTTGTGTGGACCCTCGCACGATGAGATGGCTAATCAGCCTGGGCATGACCAATCATCGACCAACAACCTTTAAGCTAAGATGAGTGTATGTCACATTTCTAGGACCACTTTCACAGACCTTCGCACGATGAGGTGGCCGATCAGCCTGGGCATGACCAATGACCAACCGAGAGCCACTTGGAGTGTAACGATCCACCCCGTAATCATAGGATTATCAAGATTAAATAGGATTGATGAAGATTTTTGGGATGATTTGACGTGGAATGACGATTTTACCACTAGAAGAGGAAAAATGTTAACTTTTGACCCGAGATACTTGTTGCACGACGACCGAGGGCCATTACGTAGACAAACGACAAGTCGAATTTGGACGTCGTACGATGAAATTACTGATCTAGAACGGTTTAACCGGATTATCCGATGCATATTTTACAAGATTGGTGGATTGTTGTTTATCTGTTGTGACGCCCAAAAATATCCAGTGGGGGGCTAGAGGATGAGCGACAAGTGTCATCCACCCTTTGGTCCTTATCCTTTGCTCCATTTTGATCTCTCATTTTTAAACGCACATATACACGGTCAAAACCCACTTCCCATCTCATTCCATCATTTTCTTCTTTCTTTTTTCTGCGGTGAGGAGCCCGGAGTAAAGCGTGATCTTTGAAAATGGTGTTTTGGTTTGGACGTTTGGAACTCGATATTGATGCCATGGTCTTGTTCCTTGAGCTCATGCAAGTCGAGCATGGCTGAAGGCTCTACAAGTATGGTTTCTAGATTTTATGTCCATAGGGTTGTTTCTGGGTAGGCTAGGAACAGATTGGTGGAATCAGATCGAAGAAAGGACTTGAAATGGTGGTTTTAGAGTCGGGTCTGGTATTCGGGTCAAACGACCCGTTGTACGGTGACGGGTCGACCCGTCAGGACGTTGACAATGATGACGTAGCAAGTGATGTCATCATGCCAGGCCACGTGGCAGTGGCTAGTTGGTGCCACGTGCCATCTTTTCAGTACTATCAGAGGTGACATGGTAGAGGTTGACGTCATCAATGATGTCAGCATGGATACGTGGCACGTGTCAGAAAGGGAAACATGGCACCAATCAGGGGGTGCCACTAGGCAGGCTATTTAAAGGTGTCAGATGTTAGGTTGTCAGTAGGTGATGTCAGCAATGACGTCAGCGTTTACCCTCGTCGACCAAATTTTGACTGACGCATGTGGGTGGTGGTTTACAGCCGATCGGAGATCGTTTTGTTGGTGTTTTGGAGGTTTTTCTCTTTAGGAACCATGTTCGGGACCCTTTTTCAGTTCCGGGGTTTGTGAGGGTTTATTATATGGACTTATATAGATTGTTAGAGACCCTCGGGTATGGCTTTGATATGCCTGGATGTTCCAAAGGCTTTGGATTGGTTTACGGCTCGTGTTTTAAGCGAGTGGCAGCACTGTGAGTGGACTTTCATTTTCTTAAATCCTATGCATGAATTTTATATGATTTTACATGATTTAAAATATGATTTTCTTGGTGGTATTATAAACATGAATTTACATTATTTTATGTGAATTTTGATGATATTATAGAAATTGCAATTTCGCACGTTTTGCGAGGAAATTGGGTTTCTTATACTCTGGATCATTACTGAGTTTTGGGAAATGGTTTTAGTCTCATTCTGTCATGTTTATATGATTTTGGTGATGATTGATGAATTTGGATTTTTATATGATTTTATGAATATTGTAATGGCTCATTTTACGAGGTTTAGTTGAGTTGTGGTTTTGGGCTTAGTCCCGCGATGTTGATTTGTGGTTTGGATTGTGATGTTTATATAGATATGTGGTTCCTCAGTATTTGTGACCGTCGTGATGTTTATTTTGATGTGTGATGATTATGATGATGTGAAATGAGATGTAGTTGATGACCCCCCTTGAGATGCCAGTTATGGTAGATAGTGTCGGACATTGAGCTAGGCTCCGTCATTCCCGATACTTGTCTCAGATGTCGAGTCTGGGGCTCTATTAGTTTTTGAGACTAAGACCGTGAGTCAAACGTCGTGTCTGAGACTCTATTAGTTCCTGAGTCAGTCCACACTCAGACATCGAGTTTGGGATTCCGTTAGTTCCCAATTATATTAGCCTACTGGTAGTGCATAGTGACATGATGATTTAGCTTGCAGGTATCGAGGTTGGGTCAGTTGATATCATTGGTTATTTTGATATGGTTGTGTTGGCAGATTTGCTTTGATGTGAATTTTGTATGACTTTATGTTGGGCAAATTTTGGAATTTCAAGTTTTCTGGTTCATGCGTATATTTTGAGATCCATGTTTTGTTCGTAAATTTGGTGCATGCATGTTTTATAAAACGAAGGGGGTAAACGTATATTTCGGAAAATGATCCAAAGCTTTATCTTTGTCCACTCACACTTTTATTGGTTTTGGCACCCTCCAGGTAGATCGCGGACGAAGGTTGTGTGAAGGCCGAGGCATCACGTAGATTTGCATACTCTGGGAATTCTGTTTAGAATGTAGCCCTATCCCTTGTCTCACACGTGGTGAGTATACATACTTAAATTTCAAGGGTACTTTAGTGGTTTTTCATGACATGTCAGATGGGAGCAAGTCCTCTCACGCTAATTGAGAGGGATTACGGGGAAGGTCCTGTCAACTTGGTATCAGAGCTCTAGATGGCACTCTTTGGGAATCGCAAACTGGGTGTGTACGATAGTTTCGTTACGGACGTGATGCCTCCATGATGAAAGCCCCATCATCAGCCTAGTAGTGAGGAGAAGGATAGGAAAACGAGAAAAGTTAAATGGGGAGAGACCTCGTATTGGTTCTGTTAGGCATTGGATGTCGTGTTTCAGTGGGGTTGGACCCTGAGAAGGGTTGTTTTTGTGTGGACTCGGTAGCTTGGAGCCATGGAGTTACTGGTGGATTGGATCCTAGTATGGTGACCTTTTAGAGTTCTAACTGATGATCGGTCAGGAAGGCTGTGCTGCTAGGAGCAGTCGGAGTCGTTGATGACCCCTATTCGAGTACGGGTGAACCAGTTACCAGGAATGTGTACTTGTGAATCGGATCCTGGGGTGACCGATCAATGGATCTCACACTTAAACGATGTGTATGGGTGATGGGTTGCCCTCGTGAGCGTATAGTGCTAATAGGAGTGTGTGTCTCGGATGGTTCTAAACAGGGTTGGTGTCAGACATTACTATTTAGGGACTTTTTTTCCACTCGCACTTTTTATTGGTTTTGGTACCCTCCAAGTTAATTGTGGACGCGGGCTATGTGAAGGTCGAGGCATCATGTAGATTTGTGTAATCTAGACATCTTTTTTAGAATGTAGTCGTATCCCTTGTCTCACACGTGGTAAGTATACATACTTAAATCTCAAGGGTACTTTGGTGATTTTGCATGATGTCTCAGAAGGGATCAGATCCTCCCACACTAATGGAGGGGAGTTACGGGGAGGATCATGTCAACTTAGAGTAAAGGTGAGTGTATGTCACCTTGCTCGACCTACTTATGCAGACCCTTGCACGATGAGGTGGCCAATCAGCCTTGGCCTAACTAGTGACCAACCGAGAACCACTTGGAGTCAAGGTAAGTGTATGTCACCTTGCTCGGCCCACTTACGCGGATCGTCGCGTAGTGGGGTGGCCAATCATCCTAGGCAAGACGAGTGCCCGACTGAGAACCATTTGGAGCCAAGGTAATTGTATGCCACCTTACTTGGCCCACTTGCGAGGACAGTTACACGATAAGGTGGCTGATCGACTTTGGTATGACTAATGATTGATCAAGAACCACTTGGAGCCAAGGTAAGTGTATGACACCTTGTTCGGCCCATTTGCACTAACCCTCGCATGATGAGGTGGGTGATCGGCCTTGGCATGGCCAGTGACCTACCAAGAACCAGCAAGGTGAATGTATGCCACCTTACTTGGTCCATTTGTGCAGACCCTCACAAGATGAGGTGGCTGATCGGCCTTGGCATGACCAGTGATCGATTAAGAACCACTTGGAGCAGAGATGAGTATATGCCATCTTGATCGACTCACATACGCAGACCTTTGCATGATGAGTTGGTCAATCGGCCTTGGTATCATGAGTGACAGACTGGGAAACACGTGGAGCCAAGGTGAGTGTATACCACCTTGCTCTCCCACTTTCATAGACCTTCGCACGATGAGATGGCTGATCGACCTTGGCATGACCGAGTGACGTTATGTTTGGTCAAATCTAAGTGTTTTTTCAGTTGTCGCGCATGCGTCTGCGTAGTTACTGTGCGACCCTTCTACTGGGAAAATGAGTGCATGTAGTCAATGGTCGACCCTTGGACTTGCCAAGTGGGATTATAACGGCTATATTTAACCATGGTTACTTTTTGGGAAGGTATAAAAGGGAGTAAAGTATTTCATTTTTTACTTTTCACTTTAATCACTTTGAGAGAACTTAAGAGTGAGAATTCAAGGCGATTTTCGACCACTACGAGGCGATAGTTGATTTTCTTTGCTCACCACCTGATTTCTAAGGAAAACAAAGTATGTGTAACTTTTCTTCTTGTTTGTCGATTGAAAGTAGTGTATGTGTGTAACGACCCAGACTTGCAACGAGAATAAAATCGAAAAAGTCGGATGAAGTCGACCATTTTGCTCCTGAAAGTCAAAGGTTGATTGTTTGGTCAAAGTTAAAATGTTGACTTTTAGACCGGGACGGGTTTTGGCGATTTTGAAAATGCTATTAGAAAGGTCTAGCCTCCCGAGTACGTCGGTAGGCGACATGCGAGAAAAAGAGCTCGGACGGTTTCATTCCGGGTCTAGATTACGTAGGGGCATTTTGGTAAGTTTGTTTGAAGGACATTTTGGGTAATTTTCTTATGAGATATTTTTGGTGGCTGAATTGGGGTGTGACACTTGTCCTTTATCTCCTATTTCTTTGTGCCACAGTTTATGTGATTGTCTGTGTTCCTATGTATGTGTCTAAGTGTGTGTTGAGTTTTTCGGCGTGTTTATGCTTTCGACCGAGAGGAAAAGAAATGAAAAAACTGGGAAGAAAAAACCAAAGAAGATAGAGAGAAAAGAGAGAAGAAAATAGGGGAAACATAAAGGAATGAGATCTTGAATGTAGATAGAGAGAGAGAGAGGAAGACGATGGCCCAAGATGGGCTTTGTGGGTTTGAAGTTACAGGACCCTAGTTTCGACTGGAAGATTGAATATGATCTTGTTGTTATCCTCCTCAAGCTCCAACGACCTCAACAATCCCTTCAGACATGGGTGACAAGTTTGGGTAAGCTTTCTTGAGTTTTGATTTGATAGATCCATTCCTAAGCTTCTGTAGAGTAGTTTGGTCGATATAGGGAAGAAAAACATTGAGTATTGATTGAAAATTGGCCGAGTTTGGTCACCAGGTTGGGCGACCCGGAAAACCAAAGAAACGGGTTGACTGAGGTTAGAGACGATCAACAGTACCTCCTGGCACGTGGGCTTCACCCGTAGCCACCTCAGGCGGTGTGTGGGGGTGCATGTTAGGGAATCTGGGATGCGTCCAACAAGTTTTTCAATGTTTTTTATGTTGCAATATTTTTTACGCAAGTTTCAAGTGGATCAAACACCGTTTCAGGCAAGTTTTGGTTGTCAGAATGTTTAGGGTTCATTTTAAATTGGTTTAAAAAATCCCAAAAAATTATGGGATTAAAATAAAGGTTATATCAGAAAGTTACTGAACTTTAGATGTGAATTTTGTTAGGTTCTGAGATTCCCAAAAATTAAGGAAGTGTGTGCAAAGTAGGATTTGATGATATAGACGGTGTGTGAGTGGACTTCTCTAGACTGTTATGCATGCATATTTTCATGATTTAAATGTATCTCTATGTGATTTGAATGATGTTGGCGTGCTTGGGATTTTATATGAATTTCAGTGGTTTTACGAATATTTAATTAATACTTTATTGCACGTTTTACGAGGTTTCAATAAAATATGTTTTGAACACCGTTTCAAACGTGGTTTTGAGTTGAATGTGGGTTATGACGTCAAATAGTCTTATTTGAAATATTTATGATTTTTATATGATTTCTGAATGGTTTTACGGAAATAACGTTAATGGCACATTTTACGAGAATGATGTTGATTATATTTTAGGCTTAGGTCCGAGGTTCTGATTGTGGTTTGGACATATGTTATTGAGATATGATGTGAGTATGTGTTTCTTGGTACTTGTGATGTGTGAGATTGTGATTGTGATATATGATGTGGATATGTTCTAGCATTGTGATGGTAGTCTCAGACGTCGAGCTGGAGACACTGAATTTATAACTAGTATTGTGTATGTTTGTGATTGTGTTGATTGGATGTGAGTCTCAGAAGCCGAGCCTGGGGCTCTAGTTCTTGAGATTGGGTTGTGATGACTTGGATGTCGAGCTTAGGGCTCCAGTTCCCAATCGAGTGTGTGGTATCCCTACCGGTAGTGCACTTGTGATATGATGATTGATGTGGTGGTTGTGTATTGATGATGAGTTGACTGTTCTGTGGTGATGTTGGATATGCATTGATTGCGTGGATTGATATGATGATTTGTGATGTGTGATGTATGTTGTTGCTATTCCTATTGGTTCGTTAGTCTCAGACGTCGAGTTGTGCTCCGGTTCCTAAGTGATTTTATGGGTGCTTGCTAGTGGGGCAGTAGTTTGATGTTTGATATTGTGAGTCGAGGAAGTGTTGACTGTGATATGTTTAAATTGATGTGACAGTGGTTATGGTTCGATTATGTGGCATTTATGTGGTTGACGATTATGTTATGACGTGTTAATATTTTATGGTTGAGTTGGTTTGTAATTGACGATTGATTTTCAGTTAAATACCTTACGGATGTTTTCACAGATTTTGAGATTATAAACTATGATTCTTTCTCTTCGAAGAGAAATGGTTTTTTGTATGCATGCATGGTTTTGGAAAATGGAGGGTTAAAGCTAGATGTTTTCAAATTATGTTTTTTAAATGTTTCTTTTGTCCACTCACACGTTTTATTTTGTGACCCTCGAGGGGCGTGGCAAGGGAATAGATGCTCGAGAGGCGAGGGCATGCACTAGAGAAACTTATGTGCATCCCTTGTCTAACAAGGTTTCGGTCAGACGAGAGTAGGTCCCGAGTGTACTATTCTTGGGTATTTGGGTGGGGTCCTGTCAACTTGGTATTAGAGCTAAGGTTCTTAATTGTGTTGTTAATTTAATGCCTCCGAGATACGAGCCCTGTGCACAGCCTGGTGACGAGATGAGACTAGTAGGCAGGCCCTGGCGAATTGTAGGGCTGTTAGTGGTTCTAGATTATGAGGTCGAATTGTGAATATTGCATGTTTGTATGTGTTTTTGTGTGTTGGAAAATGTATATGTTTTTGGGTGATTGAGAATTTCGTGTGTTATGCTTTAGTATGTATTGAAATATATGACCCCTCGATATTCGTGCCTTGTGAGAAGCCATGTGTGAGCTATACGTACTAGTATGTTCACGTATGTGTTTGTTACGGACATGGGTTAGGATTGTGGATTAGGACTCGAATGGAGTCTCGCGTAAGGGTTAAGGTGTAACGACCCGTCCCGAATTCCAGGATTATATTAGTGACTAATCACGATTAGTGAGGTTAATCCGTGATTAGTTAGGCGAAATCGGACGAACGATGCGAAATGACCGTTTTACCCCTAGGCGTGGGCAAAACGTTGACTTTTCATTCGGCCGGTCAAATGGACTTTGACCGATGACCGTGACGTAGTTCTTGACGTCACGAGTTCATAGACAGGTGGCACGTTCAATTCTGACATTCGAGGAGGAAGTTATGACGTTCGGAAGTTTAGGGGCATTTTGGTAATTTTGGTTAAAAGGGGTCAAATGTTGACTTTTTGACCAGGATGTCCGATGGCTGAGGGCCGAGGACCATTACGTAGATTGGGACGATACGAATCCATAGACAGGCGACACGTCGAATTTGGATGTTCGACGACGAAGTTACGGTTCAAGGAAGTTTAAGTGAACTATTGCACGAATTACGAAACGGTTGCATTTTGGAATTTAGTGGGGCCCAGATATTTTATGGAGGCCCAATGGATGAGTGACACTTGTCACCCATCCACAGGCCACCCAAATTGTATTCATGCACCTTCCCCGTGCATTTTCATTTTCTTCATTCAAACACAAAACATTTTCCCCGATCTCATTTTCCCTCATCTATGCAACCCAAACCAATCCAACCTTCACCCACAGCCATCTGAGGTACCAGGAGACTGAGAGGAGGAGCTGTGGAATGACGGTGGTCGGCCAGGCGACGCCGCCGTGCACGGCTGAAGCCAAAACCCGATAGGTAACCCGGTTACCCATTTCTCCATTTTTAATTCGAATACGATGTTATGGTTAGTTTTGGTTGATTAGGACTTGATTAGTGTACTGCTAGGGAGGTTTTAAGAGGCTTTTGAGGTGGTTTAACGGCAGAGGAGCCGTGGGAAGGAAAATGGAAAAACAGGACCGTGAGGTCCATTTCGAACCTAGGGTTTCAGGTGGTTTTTTCATAGGTTTAGGGATTGGGTTGGATAGGAAACTTGAAAATAGGAATTTAGGAATTGAAATGGAGGCAAACGGACGAGATTTGAGGGAGCTTGATGAAGTGTTCAACATACGAAATTTGGTGAAGTGTTCAACATACGAAATCTTCTATTCGATGTAATGAACATTTTGGGACTAGTTTCGTGTCGATCGGACACCGTCTTGATATGTTTCGGGGCATCGGAAGGTTTAGGATTGGTTTAAAAATAGTTAAAAGTTCGAGAAAATTACGGGGCTTTGGTAGGAGGTTAATTAAGTAGTTATTAACCTTCAATTACGATTTGGATAGGTTCGGGAGTCCCGGTGACCGTGATTGGCTCGAGAGAGCCTTTGGCGCGCAAATCGAGGCGGCAGCTCGGACGGTCTGTGAGTGGACCTTGTTTTCTAAATTGGTGCATGCATAAATGTTTATTATATGTTTTAAATACTTGTTTTTGATGCCATGAGTGCATTTGGATGTGTGGTTATGTATAGGCACGTATTTCAAGGTTTCGGCCCTATACGAGTTTGTATTTCTTTATTGGTCTAAATGAAATGGTTTTGGATTTCTAAAAGGATAAACTCAAGTATGAGACCCATTTGGTTTGGTCTCGGGCATATGACTCTAGTTACAACCTACGGGTCTAAATCGTAGTCGCGACGGGTGCTATGTGCACGACGATCGACGATACGACGCTCGCCTTCGGTTTGGGATGTGTTCCTTCTGGAGAGGTCACGATGCACGATTTGTGGTCGGGCAGCCTGGGGAGGCTCGACTTCGGAGTGCTGACGGTTCAGGATATCAGTCAGTGATGAGTGCACCATGATCTTGTGGTGGTCATGTCGGTTGATACGTTCACGACGACATACCAGGATTGAGGGCGGTCCTGGATGAATGGTTGCACGCATCACTATGATCGGAGTCGTGACTGACCCTTATATATCGGGCGCGGTGCCCAGTTGAGTCATATGTTCGGGCACGAGACCCAGTTGTTTTATACTGATGATTTCGGGTCAAGGACCCTAGATCGATTTCCAAGTTCATGACGGTTTATGGGAACCGGCATGAACTCTGGAAAATTCCTTGTAGTTCATGACGGTTAATGGGAACCAGCATGAACCTTTGTCAGGTCATTGTGGTACATGACGGTTTATAGGAACCGGGCATGGAGGATGTTGTCTATATGTATATGAATATAATGGATGTTATGGATCATGACGGTTCAGAGGAATCGGGCATGAATGTTTATGTTATGTATATATATGTTCATATACCTTCCTTTACTTGTTCTATTATCTCCTCCGGGGAGGGTCGTTGGCCTGGGTGGACCCCGGAGTAGTCACGGAGCACTAACTGAGTGGGAGTTGCCCCCGTTGGGTTCCTTACTCTCAGGAAGGCTGGTTACTATAACCTCGGGTAGGGTCAGTGGTCTGCGGACATTGACTTTGTCTTTGAGAAGACTTGGGTTTGATGTCAGGACCCGTCCCAAATATAGCCTCGATACCCGGGACGAACCCTGCTCCCGTCTGACAATCACACTCAAAGTAACAAATAACCTCAAATCTACTAGAAGCATAATTATCAGACGAAGGAGTAAATATAATACAACTGTAAGTCAGAGCATAGTCCTACAAAATGGGCACAAAATCCTACTATACTAGTCTGGCAACGGAAGAACGTCGTAAGCTCTATGCCTCGATTCCTGCCTCAACGTTCACCCCGACGCTATCACCATGACCTGGAGGGAAAATTTAAAACCAAAAAGTGTGAGTGGAATAAAGAAAATAAAGGTTTCAAAAACAGTTTATCATCATATCAAAGTTAAGGAAAAACGATAATAACATTTGTTCCCTCCGTTTTGAAAACATGCATACCCAACTACATATTAGAAAACCATAACGTAAACATCATAAGAAACAGAAACACTATAAAACGGCATCATAAAACGTGAATATCAAGGTATCATTTTACGATCAAACCTGCTGGGTCTATCCGAGTCTTTAAACTCAACCAGGCGTCAATATGTAATTCCGAGTCTTTAAACTCCCGAGTCTTTAAACTCAATAGGCCTACGGGGGTAATATCATAAATGTCCGAGTCTTTAAACTCAATCCGGGCCCATCCCCCCTCAATCAGAATCCGGGTCTTTAAACCCAATATCCAGATCCAACAAATCCAATCCAAATTCAATGTAAAACCAATTCTAAATCCATAGCCAAACCCGAATTCGAAATCCCCGGTTCGAAGCCCTTCCAGCATTCAGAACCGACATTCCGAACCCAAATCCGGAAATCCACTTTTAAACCAAAAACCACATTTAATCACAAATTATGTTTCATAATCCATTCATCATCATCAGAAAACACTTATAGATTGAAATCCCTAAGTATGGCATCAAAATCCGAAAACTAGCTTTTCCTCGGAAAACGTGCAAAATCCCGAAAATGTCTCGAAAAACGTGCAAACATACCAACCACATATAATCATCATTAAGAAGCATGGAAACATATTTAATATCATAAAACATCAATAGAACAGTTAGGCATGCTCGTAAAGAAAGAAAGAGTCCACTCACGAATCAGAACAAGTCAATCGCGCTCCGTGCGCTCCTCGACCGTCTCAGGCGTCTCCCGTCCTGTCAATATGTACCAAATAGGGTCAAAAATACATCAAGGATACTAACCTTAATTTCCCCATATTTTTGGGAATTTATTAATATTTTAATCTTAAACCCTAAACCGTCCGGATTCCCGAACTACCTCATAACACCGTCCGATCAACCCGGAAATCATACCAATGGATTCCTTAGGACAATTAGAACCAAAACCATGTTGGAAGCTTGGCCGCAATCCTCCCCACGCGCCTCCACGCGCCGCCCAAAGTGGCTGTGCGTGGGCCTCACGCGCCTGCTACAGTGCTCCTTCAACCTCGAGCCACCCGGTTCAACACAGTTGAACCGGCGTGACCGGTTCTCTGTGATTCCTCCACCATTCTTCCTCCTTTCTTCTCCACTAGCATCGTCCAGTCCCTAGCAACCTTCCCATATCCTTACAATTGAAATTCACGGCCCAAAACCACACGATTTCTCCCTCGAAAAACTGAGCCCGTGGCCCCTGTTTTGGCCGCCGGCCGCCCAGGTCCTCCCCCGGCACGGCACCACAACCAAACGACTCCTGGGACCTCCAGGAGTCTCACCACGACCACCAAATCCCTCGACTCTAGCCCTAGGTCCACGACTTTCGAATTGAAGTTCACGGGAAAAACAGAGGAATTGAGCTTACCTTTCGATTCAGTCTCCGCCGTGTGCACCGCCGCGTGCCACGGTGTTCGTTGGGTTCCCTGCAACCACCTGAGCCTCCCACTGTCTTGGTTCGAGCCACCACACGGCACAACCGCCGCCACAGTCCACCGTCTCTCTGTTTTCTCCAAAAATCCAGCCGTCCGTCGTCGTGTTCCCGTACACTAATCCTCCACCAAAACACGATCACCAGCTCAGCATTATCTCTCTGTCACTCTCTCAATTCACTCTTCACTCACTCACACCCTGAATCGATCACTGTCTCTCCAAGTTTTCCCCTCTGTTTTCTGTGTTCAAAGCCCATTTACACGATTTTGAACGTGCACAAAGTGTGGCCGTGCACACTTAGGCTCTCCCAGAAGCCTCTAGCTTCTGCCCACGTGTCCACTCTCCATGGTCTTAGCACAAAATATCCCAGCCCACTACTGCCACTTGCCCTTATCTGATTGGGCTGAGGGAAAAAGACTAAAATGCCCCTAGTGTACAAATTACCATTTTGCCCTCACAATTTCTAGACCCGTAACTACTTCGTTCGACGTCCGATGACAGCGTGCCGCCTGTCGTTGTAATCAGGACATCGAGACCTATCTAACGGTCCTTGGTCTACGTAAAAATCACAAGTCCTCCAAAAAGTCAACATTTTCCTCATTTAGTCAAAATTACGGTAACGCCCTCAATCTTCCGAACGTCATAACTTTTTCTTCGATTGTCCGAATTGAACCTGCCACCTGTCTACGGACTCGTGACGTCCTAAACTACGTCACGGTCAATGGTCAACACTCATCCAATCTGTAAATCAAAAAGTCAACTTTTGATGCACTATTCACAAGGGCAAAATTGTCCTCTCATACAAATATTTACAAAAAGTACATTTATACCCTTCCCGAAGGTACGGGTTGTTACATTTGAGACCCCGGGTAGCACGCGCGTAGCTTTGGAAACCGTGACAGGATTGGTTGTGTGAATTATATGTATATATGATGTATGCTATACGAGATGATATATGATGTGTGTTTACACAGGTTTTGGGCAGTGGCCCGTATGGTTGGTTTCTTATGATTTGGGCTGAGTCCCTTGTGGATTTGGGCAGTGGCCCGTATGGTCGTTTTCATTATGGTTCTTTCAATCTTGGTTTTGGGCTTAGTTCCCACAGATGATTTCTTTGGTTAAATGGCTTTCGAATGCATGCATGCTTTTTAGTGAAGGGTACAAATGTCTTCTTATGGAAATGTTTTTATAAACTTTAGTTTTGTCCACTCATAGCTTTTACTGTTTTGAATGCCCTTTAGGTTGACATCGGATGTGGACTGTAGCAGAGACCGAGATATCACATACCTCCTCCGGATCCTGGCGTACTCTGATAGCCCGGGAGGGAAAATGTCGGAAGTATCCCTTGTTTGACACTCCGTGTCAGACGGGAGCAGGGTTATCCCGTACTAATCCCAGGGGGGATTGGGATGGGTCCTATCATAAGGCTCGAGGAGGAGCCGAAAAAAAGGATAGAATATGGAAATTTTGTGGTTAGCGTTGGATATCGGTTTGGTGTTATCATGTGAAGTGATTGTTGCATGAGTTATTAATTGATTGAGCTTGGTTATGGATATGGTTTTGAGTTTTAATCCTAGTTATATAAAGAGAGCTCGGGAAAAATTTAAGATATTATGAGCTTAATAAGTATGTTATTGACATGGAAGTGATATTTTGTTCAGAATCCCTTAAATTTTAGATTGGACTTGAGAGATGGTTGTGTCATGTGAGTGTGGGATTCCTTGATATTAGTGTCTTGTGTTGTGAACTATATGCTCGTGTATTTGGGTTGCTTTTTTATTAGAACTGGTATATATGGTTTCGATTGATTGTAAATTTTGAGGATGAAAATTCTTTTAAGGAGGGTAGGTTGTAATGACCTGGACCTGCAACTAGGGTATAATCGGAAAAGTCGGATGAAATTGACCATTTTCCCCTGAAAGTCAAAGGTTGACTTTTTTACTAGGACGGGTTTTGGTGTTTCCAAAAAAACTTTTAGTAAGGTCTCGGCCTCTCGAGTACGTGGTCAGGTGGCATGCCGAAAATAGAGTTCGAAAGGTTTTGTTCCCAGTCTAGCTTACGTAGGGGCGTTTTGGTAATTTTATGTGAAGGTCATTTTGGGTAATTTTCATATGAGATTATTTTTGTGGCTGAATTGGAGTGTGATACCTGTCGTTTATATCTTATATCTTTGTGCCAATGTCAATGTGATTGTGTGTGTGCCTATGTATGTGTCTAAGTATGTGCTGAGTTTTTGGACATGTTTGTGCTTTTGGTCGAAAGAAAAAGAAAAGAAAAAAATGGGAATGAAAAACCAGAGAAGATAGAGAGAAAAGAGAGGAAACAAGGAGGAATGAGATGTTAAACGTAGACACAAAGAGAGAGATAGAGGAAGACGATGACCCAAGAAGGGCTTTGTGGGTTTGAAGTTGCAAGACCCCAGTTTCTACTGGTTGCTTGAATATGATCTTGTTGTTATCCTCCTCGAGCTCCAGCAACCTCAAAAAGCCCTTCAAACACGGTTTCGAACGCTAGTATCACCTAGAACTAAGGAACCAAGTTTGGCCGAAAATAAGAGATAGGGTGACAAGTTTGGGTAAGCTTTCTTTTAGTTTTGATTTGATAGATCCATTCATATGCTTCTATAGAATAGTTTGGCCAAACATGGAAGAAAAATATTGAGTATTGATTGAAAAATGGTCAGGTGAGGTCGCTGGGTTGGGGGACTTGGAAACACAGTGAAACGGGTTGATTGAGGTTAAAGATGATGAACAGTACCCCCCATTGGCCTATTGGGCTTCACATGCAACCACATTAGGCGGCGCGTGGGGGCACGGGCTAGGAGATCGGATGGTGCGTTCAACATGTTTTCAATTTTTTGATGTTACAAACATTTTGGGGCAGGTTTCGAGTCGATCGGACACCATTTCGGAGTAGTTTTGGGTGTCCGAAGGTTAGGGTTCGTTTTAAATCTGTTTAATAATCCGGAAAAATTATGGGATTAAAATAGAGGTTATATGGTATGGTTAATGACCTTTAGATGTTAATTTTGACAGTTTCTGAGATTATCGAAAATTATGAAAGTGTGTGCAAAGTAGGATTCGACGATATGGACGGTTTGTGAGTGGACTTTTTATTTCCCTAGACTATTATGCATATTTACATGATTTAAACGTGTCTCTATGTGATTTGATAGATATTGGAATACGTGGGATTTCATAAGAATTTTAGTGATTTTATGAATATTTAATTAATATTTTATTGCACGTTTTACGAGGTTCGGTAAAACTATGCTTTGAACACCATCGTGAATGTGATTTTGAGTTGAGTGTGGATTATGAAATGAAGTGACGTGCTTTGGAATATTTATGATTTTTATATGATTTTTGAATGGTTTTACGGAAAGAACGTTAATGGCACATTTTACGAGAATGATGTTGATTATGTTTTGGGTTTAGGTCCGAGGTTCTGATTGTGATTTGGACATGTGTTATTAAGATACGATGTGAGTATGTGTTTCTCAGTACTTGTAATGTGTGAGATCGTGATTCTGATATCTGATGTGGATATGTTCTGGCATTGTGATGGTAGTCTTAGACGTTGGGTCGGGGGCGCTGAATCCTGAGACTAGTATTGTGTATGATTATGATTGTGTTGATTGTATGTGAGTCTCATAAGTCGAGCTTGGGGCTGCGGTTCTTGATATTTTGTTGTGATGAATTGGACGTTGAGCCTGGGGTTCCGGTTCCCTAACGAGTTGGTATGCCTACTAGTAGTGCACTTGTGATATGATGATTGTTGTGGTGCTTATGTATTGATGATGAGTTGAATGTTTTGTGGTGATGTTGGATATGGATTGATTGTGCAGATTGATGTGATGATTTGTGATGTGTGACGTATGTTGTTGCTATTCCTATTGGTTCGTTAGTCTCAGACGTCGAGTTGTGCTCCGGTTCCTGAGTGAGTTTATGGGTGCTTGCTAGTGGGATAGTGGTTTGATGTTTGATATTGTGAGTCGAGGAAGTGTTGACTATGATATGTTTAAATTGATGTGACAGTGGTTATGGTTCGATTATGTGGCATTTATGTGGTTGACGATTATGTTATGACATGTTAATATTTTATGGTTGAGTTGGTTTGTAATTGACGATCGATTTTCAGCTAAATACCTTACATATTTTTTCACATATTTTGAGACTATAAATTTTGATACTTTCTATTCATAGAGAAATGGTTTTTTGCATGGATCATTTTGGAAAATAGAAAGCTGGATTTTTTCAAATTATGTTTTTTAAATATTTCTTGTTGTCCACTCACACGTTTTCTTGGTTTTGTGACCCTCCAGAGGCTTGGCACAGGAATTGAGGCTCTAGAGGCGGAGGTATGAACTAGAGAAATTTATTTGTATCCCTTGTCTAACAAGGTTTTGGTCAAACGGGAGAAGGGCTAGAGTGTACTATTCTTAGGTATTCGGGTGGGTTCCTGTCACTGGGCAAGAATATTTCATGAACCGCATATGAATATTCATGTTATGTTCCTTTGATCTTCTAGGTGTCGTAGGTGTTGAGTTTTGCATGTTTTCCTTCTTAGGAGTCTTTCTTATAGCATTGTAGATGTGTTCTGAAGATTCTCAAGGAATGGGCGATCGGTCTGGGAATGTCTTTGAGGGTGAATCGATGGCCAACTCGGCCAAATCAGATTCGAGGTTGAAGAGTAACGATTTAGCCTCCACTTCCATTTTATCTCGAACAGAGGTGCATTCGAGCTTGAAGGCACCAATCCTTGAGGAGGCTCAAAATGATAGGATGGATCAGGATCTGCAGGACGAGCTCAATAGAGCTTTTGAGCAGATGCCGACTCGATTTATCTCAGTCATTGAAGGGGTCGAGCAACTCGTGGTTGATGTGGTGTCGATCGACCAGAGTGCCATATTTGAGGGTATTCCAGTAGGTTCTCCTCCCCAAAGTAAGATTAAGAAGAAAATGAAGGGAAAAGTCGAGGAAAGATCTAGCTCGATGCCGAAATTCATAAAGATAGACGTGGATAAGGCGGTGAAAGAAGTTACCCTAGCGAAGTCAAGGTATGATATTGATCGGCAGGTGAGCACAATCATGTGGCATGATGTTCTGGCCTTCAGGGATGTCTTCCAGATTCCTGATTCAGTCAACATGAGAATGGTGGGCCAGAAGAACATGCCAAGTGACCTACTGAAGCTCTGGATGACATTCCATCCAGAAATACTGAGTCACGATGTTTGCACACATGGGGGTAGCCCTTAGTCAGATCAATCCTAACTGTTTTATTATGCTGATTGGGGTGTATACTGCTCTCAAGCTTGCCGGGAAAGGGAGCCGACTTGAGGGCACTTAAACTGTTCGTAAAAATATTACCGAGACAAAATCGAGTGGGTGTGTAACGACCCGAACCTTGATTATTAATATTTTAATGTGAAATGACTATTTTGCCCTTAAAGGGGGGAAACTTTGACTTTTGACCCGGGAAATAATTTGGACTTCGACCCATGACTATGACGTAGATCGGGATGTCACGAATCTGTAGACAGGCAGCACGCCGAAATCGAAGTTCGTATGAAAAAGCTATGGTCACAGAAGCGTTTTAGCAGAATTTACGAACTAAGAATAAAACGTAAAATATTAATTAAATATTGAAATCTGTGCAAAACCCTAGATTTAATCTGAGCCGTCGGATGAGTGACAAGTGTCATTCATCCTAGAGAAAACTATTCCAATAAAGTTGGGTCTACACCTATAGGTCAGTTTTTAAATATTTTATTTTCTCTCAATTAACCCCAGCCACTCATCTAATCTGCCCAAATTGATCTGAACCGTCCATTTCATTTTCTTTTTTCTTTATTACTGCACGAC
The DNA here is from genome assembly GCA_032719365.1 of Prinsepia uniflora. NCBI lineage: Eukaryota > Viridiplantae > Streptophyta > Magnoliopsida > Rosales > Rosaceae > Prinsepia > Prinsepia uniflora. Next base: position 45,210,821 of record CM064864.1, read on the forward strand.
CTCATCTCTCTCATGAACACACACATATTTTCCTCCACTGTGAACAACAAACCCACAAGATTTCTCTCTGCCCAAACACCCAAACCGATCACCGTTCTCACCACCAGACGACGACCATCGTCACCACCATCATCATCTTCATCTCCACCGTGAACCGCCTCCATTCTCTCTGCCTGAAAACCAAGGAAACCCCCCAGACCCGAGACGTAGGAACACAGATCCAGGAAACCCGCACCACCTCCATTCATCCTCTCGACTTGAACCAAGCTCCAGTTAGGACCGTGAGGAACCCAGGACGACGTCGAGACGGTCGACGCAGGCCACAACGGCGACACGGCGGAGGTACGAATGAAAACCCCAGATCCCAGATTTTTCTAGATTTTCGAAGGAGATTTTTTAACGTTTAGGTTTCCTTCCTTGTGTTTGGGACATGTCCTAGGGTCAGTGACGAGCTCAGAGGAGCTGTCTGTACGTGGAAAAATTGATGAGGTGGCCGGAGAAGACAACTGGAGTAGGGTTGTGAACTTCTTTGAAGCCCAGGTATGAAGCACGTCGTTGGTTTCCATTTTTGAGGATTAAGATCCATAGAACAGACCTAGACGACCCTTTAGCAGCAAACCCTGTCGAAAATGGTGGCAGGAGATGGATTCTGGGAACGGGTCAAGCCGCGGGTCAACGACGACCCGGTTTCAGAATCCAGGTTGACCCGGTATGTAGCACTTATGATGTCATCATGCTAACGTCACTGTTGATGTCATGATGACATCATTATGTCAGAGATTGTCAGACCATGGGCCAACCAGAGCATAACACGTGTCCTCTGACATGTGTCAGAGACGACGTCATGCTGACGCTAGGGACACTGTAGCAGCGTTACCACGCGTTGACCAGGCGCGTTGGGGCGCGTGTGAATAGTAATTTTGGTGGGGCCGATACCATTTTCAAGGTTTCGACGATGCAGATCCAATGGCGGTGGTTTCGTGTTGATCAGAGGTCGTTAGGATGGTCAAAATGGGGTTTGAAGCCTCGGGAATAGTGTCCGGGCTATATTTTCGAGACGGATCTGTTCTAGGGTTTTGGTATTGAAGTAGTAGGGTCCTTTAGTGACTCTCAGATATGTTAATACAGGTTTTAGCGGTCGTTGAGCAGTGAGGACCGTGTGTGAGTGGGCTATTTGATTTATAAAAGGCTTGCATGCATAAACTGTTTTACTATTTCCACTTATGATTTAGATGAGTACTATATGAGAATGTTTATATTACTTATTATGATGTTTTGGGCATGCGACCTGTCTGGATTATATGTGGAATGTGTTCAGGGAAGTCCGGGGGGCACAGGGTAAACTATACTGTTAATGTACTGTACTTTCCTACCTTTCTATCTTGTCTCCTCCAAGGAGGGTCGTTGGCCTGGGTGGACCCTGGAGTAGTCACGGGGCACTGACTGAGTGGAGTTAACCCCCGTTGAGTTGCTTACTCTCAGAAAGGCATGTTCGTATACCTTGGGAAGTGACCAGGATATCGGGCACTGATGTACCTAGGGGAGCCTCGGGTGTGAGACCCTGAGTGGCAACGCGTAGCCTTAGAATCATGACACCATTTGGGTTGGGTTTTACAGTGCACCAATATGTTGGTTTTTCCTTTTGATTATTATATGATTATGTGGTTATGATTCTATTAGGATACTATGTTTTCAATGCATGCAAGATTTGGAAAACGGAGGGGTAAAACCTTATAATTTACTTTATTATGAAATTGATTTATAAACTGTTTATTTTCGGCCCACTCACTCTTTAAATGTTTTACTGATCCCTCCAGGCCGTGACACGGAATTAGAGGAGGATCCGGAGGAGGAAGAGGCTTAGACTAGTCGCTGTGCACCTGTACACCCTCAGTGGGTAGGTTGAGCACCAAATAATGTTCTCTGACTATTGTGCTCACATTTTGTATTGTACTATCCCTTGTCTGACAGCTATCACTCTGAACTATGTCGTTGAACATTATTTACTTAATTTGAAGTATTTAGTTTTCGTTTAAGGGTATTTTTGGTATGTTTGGAGTCGTTGTCAGAAGAGAGCGGGACACGTCCCTGGGTGGTCCTAGTGGGATTGGGATGGGTCCTGTCAAGGTGTATGTTGAGGCCAGGGATAAGAAGGCCAGTAGGTCGTTCATTTGGGACATGCAAACCTCCTAGAAGGCGTCGAAGCATTGGTTTGTACTCGTTTCGAGGAATTAGGAAGGTACCCATTTAACCGAGAACAATAGGCAGATACCGAGAACCTGCCAGTCCAAAGGTGTGACCATAGGCCTTTGACTTTTCTGTTAGTCTGTCTAGGTTGGTTAGGTTAGTCGGTTTTTGATTGTTGATATATGTCGTTGCTAACTGTGGCGTTTTTTTTTTGGTAGAGTATTCAAGTGTCCTTAGATAACCAAACAGAAGAAGGCGAATTGCACAGAGCTCTTTGAGAAGTTTGACCAAGCAGAAAGAAATAGAGACAGTCTACGATTATCGAGAAACTTGTTGTTGCTCGGTCTAAAACAAGAACTATGTAAGTACCTGGGTCTTGCAGCCTCTCGGTCTCATATGTCTATCTTAATTTTTTCTTTTGAAATTCTCTAACTTGCTTCTATTTGGTTAGCCTTGCTTAACTTTGCAGAAGCTGCGATCGAGCAGTGAGTAAAAACGATGGCCAAAATCTAGGAGATCATGATGCAGGCGGATACGACCAAGGCTGTTGCTCAGAAGGCTGGCACCTCGTCCAAGGTGAACTACTGTCAAGTGGTCAAGGCTATGCCATCATTCAAGGTACCTCGGCTGATGCTGAAGCCAGCCAATGCTGAGGCCGAGGAGGCTACCACTTCAGTTGGTGTTGATAAGTCTACTTGGGATCCTTTTTCGCCCATTTTCTCAACTCCCCCCATTTGGGCAAGCTCAAAGAATGCTGGTGGGGTTGCCACCTCAAGTCGATAGAGTTCAGTGCCGATCATTGATGTTAATGATGCAGTCAAGGAGTGGAGGAGGTTGATGGTCGAAGCTAGGCAGAAAAAAAGGAGAAAGCTAGACAGGAATAATGAGGTAGAGCATGAGGATAAGGCCCATAAGAGGAAGTAGGCTGAGGTGAAAGTCCTTAAGGAAGTGAGGAGGGTGATCTGCCCCTCGGAGGTTTCTCTGCTGGAAGGCCGAGAGGTGCCAAGGAAGTTGAAGAGGCTAAGGCTAGATAGGTCGATCAAGTCTTACTTCATGGATGTCGAAGGGGAGCCTGACCCAGTGAGAACCTAGGATGTGAATGATAGCTAGAGGCAACTAACCACAACCTTCCATCCGTCCCAACTAGACTTCATGAACACTGTTGTTCTTAGCTCCTAGTATGAGCTGGATGAGATAGCCTATCTGCAGCCGAAGGACTTTGCAGACTGATGCGATAAGATAATGCGCATGAGGGCTCATGTAAGTGTTTCAAATTTTTTTCGTTATTTTTTCTTTTTGTTTGATAAAAGTGTTTTTGACTGGACCAGTTTGTCTTGCAGTTCCTCGGTGAGGTCTTTACCACCTTTCAACATGCGAGTCATGTTCGTTAGTAAGAGAGTAAGGCAAATTGGGAGCTGAAGAGTAAGCATGAATCTATGGTCAACAAGGAAAAGATGTTCAACTAGGGCATGTAGATGAAGGTCGAGCTAGAGCTAAGGGTGAAGGCGTTGGAAAAGCAAGTGTCTGCTCAAGTCGAGGTGTCCAAGGTGAAGGAGTATGAGCTGGAGGCAGCAAAGGCTCATGGGAGGGAACTGGAGTCAGCAAACGCCAAGTTGGCCATGGAACTTGTCTTGGCCAAACTGGTCGGCGTGGAGAAGTTCAAGTCTTCTCCTGCATTTGGGGCTAAGCTGGAGGACGACATGTACAAGAAGGTTCTCCTATCCAACATAGGGAATCTAATCATGTTCCCCTGGCTCAAGTCCCCTCTAAAGTTGGATGACTACTTGGGTGAGAAAGACAATCCTCTCCCAGATGATGAGGATAATGAATTAGAGTCGGATAAGCTGGCCAAGGAGGAGAAAACCGACCTAGAAGAAGATGTTAATAAGCAGCCTCAGGTGTCGCTTGAGCGGAATGTGGAAGAGGTCGAGCATAGAGAGGGCGAGTAACAGCTGGAGGGTGAGGCAGACACTTAGTAGGATAGGAACTTTTTATTTTTTAGGGGAATGTCCCATGTTTTTCAGAATAGTCCTAGTGCCTTGATGTGTTCAAATCGAATTCAGTATATGAGATGTTCTTTTTACCAAATACGAAGTGTACTTTGATTGGTTGGGAGCTGTCTGGACGGGCCTGGCACTGTAGCTACAGTGTCGTCTCCTTCACCCGGAAGCCTATTAAACGGGTCCCCAACCCGCGACTCAACCCGGCCAATATTCCATCAATTCACACTCGATTTCCTTCGTTTTTAAACCTAAGACTTCCCTTAACCTGAAGCTTACTAGGACCTATACAAACCATAACACACAAACAATTTCACAATTACTCACCTGGAAGTCGTCGTCCTCAGCTCTGAAAATCTTTCGAAAATGGAACTTGGGTTCCTGGCCAAGTCGTGGTCAAATCACTACAGGAATGGTATGGTTGAACTCCAATTGGTCCCAGAAAGCCGTTTAGGTCCTTGGTTTCGTCCAACTTGCCTCACAAATCAAACTTGATTTTTCCCTCCAATTTTTCAGTTTTCCAATTCTCTGTTTCTCCCAGCTTTCGACCTCTCCTCTTCAAAAAATGACTTCCTCTCACTTCCCATCTCTCTGTTAACTGAACCGTGAGCCAACACCCGTGGGAATCCCCTCAGTCCCACTCAGGAATTGTTTCCCGCAAAACAGACCCAAACTCAGTAAAATGGTACCTGTGCACTGGTTTGTATCAATCCACACTCCATTGTCTCAAAGTCCATAAATAATTCACTCAGCCCAGCCACTGACAGGTTAAACAATTGTTTGATCAGAACCACCAAGCACGGTGGTGCAGGCCCTGTTTCCCACGGCTTCAAACTGTAACCCTCCTGCAAAATTACTATTTAACCCTTCCTTGACAAATTACCAAGATGCCCTTCCCTTTCTAGACCCGTAAGTTAACGGTCTGATGTCCGTTTCCAGCGTGCTCTATGTCTACTGAATCAGGGCATCGAGACCTACCTGGGTTATGTCCATCAACTCCGGCCCTACTGCCGCTTGCTATCCTATCTCCATCCAACAGATAGGTGTTCTGCACGGCCAACCATACAGTGCCTCGTAGGGTGCCATCCCGATACTTGCCTGATAACTGTTGTTGTATGCGAGTTCCATTAACGGCAAATGAGCATCCCACGAATCCTGAAACTGTAGCACACAAGACCTCATCATGTCCTCCAGAGTCTGAATGGTCCTCTCCGACTGTCCATCGGTCTGTGGATGGAAAGCAGTACTGAAATGTAGATTGGTACCCAAGGTGGTCTGTAAACTCCGCCAGAACCTGGAAGTGAAACGTAGATCGCGATCAGACGAGATCGACTCCGGCGTACCATGAAGTTGAATGATTTCCTTCACGAACAGTTGAGCCAGTCGGTTGGGTTTATAAGTCTTCTGTATCGGCAGAAAATGAGGTGACTTGGTTAACCGGTCTACAATCACCCACACTCCATCCAATCCATTCTGGGTCCTTGGCAACTTAAAGATGAAGTCCATGGTGATATGGTCCCACTTCCACTCAGGAATCGGAAGTGGTTGCATAGCCCCATAAGGTCTCTACCGCTCCGCCTTAACCTGCTGGCAGGTCAAGCATCTGTTCACGAACTCTGCAATGTCCTTTTTCATCCCTGGCCACCAATAATGGCTCCGAAGGGTACGGTACATCTTTGTACCTCCCGGATGCATAGCATACGCCGAACTATAGGCTTCCTCCAGAATCTCGGCCCGTAACTCTGCCATCGCAGGTACACACAATCTGCCCAACTTCACTAGTGCTTCATCACCTCGGATGGTAAAATCCTGCCTTTCACCCTCTTCGACCTCAATCCTGTAGACGCAAAGTGTCGGATCCTAAAATTGTGCTTCGATGATCCGATCGATTAACACTGGTCGTACATGGAAACTGGCTAACAAAGCTCCCTGATCGTCTGTCCCCAGTATAGCTCCATTCTTCCGGAGTTCCACTAACAAAGGGAAATACACCATCCTCAAGTGTGCAACTGATCCCGCTGATTTCCTGCTGAGCGCATCTGCCACCACATTTGCCTTACCCGGACGGTACTCAATCGTACAGTCATAATCCTTTATTAGTTCCAACCATCTCCGTTTCCTCATGTTAAGCTCTTTCTGGGTGAATAGATACTTTGGCGCTGGTGGTCGGTGTATATCCTGCATGTCGCACCGAAAAAGGTAATGTATCCAGATTTTTAGAGCATGAACCACTGCTGCCAACTCCAAATCATGGGTAGGGTAGTTCAATTCATGAGTCTTTAGCTGCCGTGATGCGTAAGCAATAACCTTACCGTTCTGGATTAACACGCAGCCCAAACTTTGTAGGGATGCATCACTAAAGACCACGAACTCTCCACTATCATCTGGAAATGCAAGGACAGGTGCAGTGGTCAATCGATACTTAAATTCCTGAAAACTCTGTTCACACTGCTCGTCCCAAATGAACTTCACCCCCTTTCGAGTCAATCGAGTCAACGGTGCAGCAATTTTGGAGAATCCCTACACGAATCTCTGATAGTAACCCGTTAACCCGACAAAACTCCGTACCTCTATCACCGTTGTCGGTCTAGCCCAGTTAGTCACCGTTTCTGTCTTCTGGGGATCCACGCTAATCCCATCTGCCGATATCACATGTCCCAGAAAACCAATACTGCTCAGCCAAAACTGGCACTTACTCAGCTTGGCGTACAACTGGTTCTGTCTCAGTTTCCCTAACACCAACCGTAGGTGTTTCTCATGTGCTCTGGCACTCCTTGAGTACACCAGGATGTCGTCAATGAACACAATCACGAATTTATCCAAGTAAGATCGGAAGACCCTGTTCATCAGATCCATGAATGCTTGTGGAGCATTTCTCAAGCCGAAAGGCATCACTAGGAACTCGTAATGTCCAAATCGGGTTTGAAATGCCGTCTTCAGAACATCCTCCTCCGTAATTCTCAGCTGGTCATACCCCGACCGTAAATCAATCTTCGAGAAGTACTGTGCTCCTCGCAACTGGTCGAATAGATCATTAATCCTGGGTAAAGGGTACTGGTTCCTTAGTGTCACTTTGTTGAGTTGCCGGTAATCTACACACAATCGGAGGCTCCCCTCCTTCTTCTTCACGAATAACACCGGTGCTCCCCACGGTGATGTACTCGATCAGATGAATCCCAAATCCACCAACTCCTACAACTGAGTCTTGAGTTCCCGTAACTCAGCTGGCACCATCCGGTATGGTGCCTGGGATATAGGTCGGGTACCAGGGAGTAGTTCAATCGTAAACTCGATCTCCCGCTGTGGTGGTAATCCAGGTAGGTCTTCCGGAAACACATCCGGAAACTCTCGCACCACTGGTATCTCATCGATACTCGGAGTATCAACCTGCTCCGTCACAACATGCGCTAGATAACCCTGGCATCCTTTCCGTAGGAGTTTGGTAACGGCAAGCGAAGAAATCACTTCAGGAAGTGAACCGTCACGCTCCCCCCGAAAGATAACCTCCGGCAAACCCGGACTTTGCAGAATCACTTGCCTACTACAACAATCAATGAGCGACCCATGCTCTGATAACCAATCCATCCCTAAAATCACATCGAAGTCATGGATATCCATAATGATTAAATCCGCTGGTAGATCCACATCCTCTACTGTCACCAGGCACCTCTGAATCACTCGATTCACCAAGTACACGATTCCCATCGGTGTGCCGACGCCCATCTCGCTATCTAAAGCTAATACCTAACAATCTAGCATACCCGCACAACTCGTCAAAATAAAAGAGTGAGTAGCCCCCGCATCCATCAATACACGTACAAGAAGGTTTGAGATATGAAGAGTACCTGTAACCACACCTGGGGCTGTCCTAGCCTGCTGCTGAGTCACTGCAAATACACGAGCCCTGGGTCCTGCAGTCTGTCAGTGCCCACGCGCTCCATGCTCAGCGCCACGGTCACCTCCCTGTCCTCGACCTCCGACAGTGTTGGAAGCCGAACTCTGCACAGCACTAGAGCCCTCTGCATTGTTGCTCCTAGACAACAGGGGGCAATCTCGGGCATAGTGGCCCACTCCTCCATAAGCAAAGCAGCTGACTGTCCTCGGCCTGTCCGAAGACCCACTGGATGCACCACTCCAAGATGAATGCTGCCTTGAGCTGAACCTCGATCCTGTCCTCTGAGAGCTCTCATGTCGACCCGACCAGCCACGACCTCGTGAAGATGAAGGTGCTCCTCTGTACCTTCCTCCCTTAGTGTGCCTCTGGCCCATTGGTCCAAGGTATGGACGATCCCGACGTCGCCCCTCGCCTGAAGGCTGTCGTGCCTGGTGTGCCGCCAGACTGGCCTCGACACGAACCGCTGCGTCAACCAGGTCTCTCAGAGTAGCGTGACTGGCAGCTGTCACACCTGCCCGAATCTCCCCTCGGAGTCCAAGTTCAAACCTTTGACACTTGTCTTCCTCTGTGCTCACAAAAGCTACCGCGAACCAAGAAAGTTTCCCAAAGGTCTGCTCATAGTCTGCAACAGACATATCTCCCTGCTTTAGCCGTAGGAATTCTGCCTCCCGAGCAGCGCGAAATGATTGCAGGTAGTACTGATCCAAGAATCGGGCACGGAAGACCTCCGAGGTAGTGGTGTGGACAGACCATCCTGACATCTCTAGGCCATGCCACCATTGATAAGCTCCGCCTTCCAACAGGAAGGCCGCCAATGTCACCCGCTCGCCCGGTGGGCAGTGCATCACCGTAAAAATCCTTTCCCACTTAGCAATCCATTTGTAGGCATCCTCGGGGTTTGATCCCCCGCTGAAATGAGTGGCTCCCAAACACTGAGCCCGTTCGATACTTGCGCATTCCATTTCTCTCCCTAGTTCCTCATCAGTCCGTGCGTGAGGAATTCTCCTTGGAGGCATAACCAACTGTTAAGAGGCATAGATTAGATAACATTATCCTTAAACTTGAAAAGTACCTAGTACTAACCGCCAGTCTAGCATGCTGACCACAACCTAGTGCTCTGATACCAAGCTGACAGGACCCGCCCCAATCCCCAGGGGACCACAAGGGGACGTGCCCTGCTCCCGTCTAACACCCGAACCAACATTCCAAATTTAACCTTAAAAGTTCAAATGCACAAATAAATATCCAAAATAAAGTCATACCTAAAATCCGAGTTCAAAAAATGTCAGACAAGGGATAATGTCCAAAATTACAAGTTCCGAGCACGACTCTAAGCTATCCTGCGGGTTAACCAACCCAACAGTGGGTTCAGGTGCGCAGTGTAGATCTATACCTCAGCCTCGGGATCCTCTTCTACCTCAGTAGCACGGCCTGGAGGGGTCAACAAAACATTATGGGTGAGTGGGCCGAAACTCAAAGTTTATAAAACAGTTCAATAAATAAAAACATATACTTTTACCCCTCCGTTTTCCAAACATGCATGCATTAGTATTTAAAACCGTAAAATCATATAATATATCACTAGTCATATAATAAAACCATAAACATAACCACAGCCACTGCACTATACACTCAACCCTGACATCCCAGATGTCCGACGTCGTTGACGTCCAATAAGGTCATAGTCCCAAGGCTACGCGTGCCACTCGGGGTCTCAATCCCGAGTCCAATCCCCGAACCCAGTTCGGGCACGGCATCCCAGATGCCTGGCGTCCCAGACGTCCAATCGTAGCAATCCTACTCCTGAGTCATCCTACGGTCTGGTCCCTCCGTAGAATGACCCCTCGCAGGCAATGCCCCGTGACCACTCCGGGGTATCCACATTCGTAGGAGACAGTATCATACGGGTAGATCTATACAGTGCAGTACCAAAGATAATCATCGACATACACAAATATATATATATGATCCAAAACTATATTCAAATTTCACCAGACGGGTCTCATGCCTAAACATCGTAAATCGTGCCATAGCCATAATTTTCAAGATAATCGAAACCATTACTTGATTCCAACATATATATATATATAAGAGAAAATAGTTATGCATGCAAGGGTTTAATTAAATCGGGCCCACTCACAGTACAATCCTGCTGCAAAACTGCGCCTATAACTTCGTCCCGGTACTACTGTAAGATTCCTGTCAGTCCAAAATCACACGTAAAAGTCACTATAAGTCCTTAACATTCAACCAAGAAGTCCTATACAAAAACCGGCCCGGGAAAGCCGACCGAACACGCTTCCCGAGGTAACCAACCCTATTCTGACCAACTTAACAATCTCTGATCGACTCGATTTTTAACTCAAAAATGTTCAGTACACTGAAAGGATGAAAACTCTATTTGATCGTGACCGGAGATGAGGCTTCACATGCTCTCACGCGCCGCCCAAAGTGGTTGCGCTTGAAAGCCACGCGCCTGGCACTGTAGCTATAGTGTCGTCTCCTTCACCCGGAAGCCTGTTAAACGGGTCCCCAACCCGCGACTCAACCCGGCCAATACTCCATCAATTCACACTCGATTTCCTTCGTTTTTAAACCTAAGACTTCCCTTAACCTTTTAATTTGTGTTCTGAGTCATTAATTAATCTCAACAGGTCCTAAATCAACCCTTTGACCCGTGATCAACCAAACGGGTCGACCATCATATCTCACTGGTTTCCCTTCCATTTTCAAATTAACTTAACCTGAAGCTTACTAGGACCTATACGAACCATAACACACAAATAATTTCACAGTTATTCACCTGGAAGTCGTCGTCCTCAGCTCTGAAAATCATTCGAAAATGGAACTTGGGTTCCTGGCCAAGTCGTGGTCGAATCACTTCAGGAATGGTATGGTTGAACTCCAATTGGTCCCAGAAAGCCGTTTAGGTCCTTGGTTTTGTCCAACTTGCCTCACAAATCAAACTTGAGTTTTTTTCCTCCAATTTTTCAGTTTTCCAATTCTCTGTTTTCTCTCAGTTTTCGACCTCTCCTCTTCAGAAAATGACCACCTCTCACTTCCCATCTCTCTGTTAACTGAACCGTGAGCCAACACCCGTGGGAATCCCCTCAGTCCCACTCAGGAATTGTTTCCCGCAAAACAGACCCAAACTCAGTAAAATGGTACCCGTGCACTGGTTTGTATCAGTCCATACTCCACTGTCTCAAAGTCCATAAATAATTCACTCAGCGCAGCCACTAATAGGTTAAACAATTGTTTGATCAGAACCACCAAGCACGGTGGTGCATGCCCTGTTTCCCACGGCTTCAAACTGTAACCCTCCTGTAAAATTACTATTTTGCCCTTCCTTGACAAATTACCAAGATGCCCTTCCCTTTCTAGACCCGTAAGTCAACGGTCTGATGTCCGTTTCTAGTGTCCTGCCTGTCTACGGACTCAGGGCATCGAGACCTACCTAACGGTCCTCGAATCGTGTGAAAATCAGTTGTTAACCAAAAAGTCAACATTTTTCCCCTTTTCGTCCAAATTACGAAAATGCCCTTGAACTTCCGAATGTCATCACTTTTTCCCCGATTGTTGGAATTGGAAGGGCCACCTGTTTATAGACTCGTGACGTCCCGAACAATGTCACAGTCATTGGTCAACGTCCGTTTGACCTACCAATCAAAAAGTCAACAATTTGACCATACTATTCACAGGGGTAAAACGTCATTTCATTTATTATTTTACAATTTTACATTCCTCAAATTTCTGGGGCGTTACACCAGTGGTTTTGCTTCTACCCACTTGGTAAAGTAGTCTACTTCTACGGCTGCGTAATTGACCTTTCCCTTGCCTTCCGGCATCTGTCTGATCAGATCGAGTCCCTTCTATGAGAAGGACCATGGGATTATCATAGAAATAAGGTGCCCAGTCGGTAAATGAAGTATTTTTGCATGTCACTGGCATTTTTTGTAACGACCCTTCTCGAATATCGGGATTAAATATTAATTAATTATAGATTTAGAATGACTAATCGGGGATTAGTTGAGTGAATTCGGACGTACAGTGTAAAATGACCATTTTGCCCTCGGACTTGGGTAAAATGTTGACTTTTGACTCGAGGAGTCAAACATACGAGGGTCGAGGATGGTTATGTAGATCGAGATGTTACGAGTCCATAGACAAGTGACACGTCGAAATCGGACGGCGAACGGAGAAGTTATGGTCACGGGATCAAAATTGGAAACTTACATCTCGGGATTCGAATTAAATATCACTTTAATCTAATTGACAGATATTTTTATGTAGGGCCCTTGGATGAGTGAGAAGTGTCACTCATCCCATCGCTTGAGACCCCTAAATTGTGGTTCTTGTTTCCCATTGGTCCATTTGTAATTGTTTTAAAACAAACACTCACACACATCTCTTACCCCCAAGACATTCATTTCTCTTAGCCCTCTCATCCTCACCCTTCATCCCTCACATCTGACCACTCATCATCATCCAACATCATCTACATCTCCTTTGTGCTCCCATAACCCGTGAGAAGTAAAATGGGTGATATCCATAACTCGCAATCCTAATCCTGAGCCTTTCCTCGGAGCGGCCCCTTTTAGGTAATGCACCGTGACTACTCCAAGATACTAAGAGACATTTGGAGGAGACAATAACCAATAAGGATGGTATGTGCAGTGTAATAGTAAAACCAGTGAAAATCCTATTTAAACCGTTTCTTGAAATTTCTGTTTGACTTCAAAACTAGTCAATATATAATTCAGACAGGTCTCAAGCCCAAAGCATCATAATACGTAAAACAAACCATAATCGGCATTCAGAATCCATAAGACCATCAATGAATGATAACAAAGTAATCCAATTCAAATCAAATATTAAGAAGTTAAAAACAGTTATGCATGCATTCATTTTATAAACCAAAGGTCCACTCACACACGGTCCTCGTTGCGCAAACGAAATGCGATGTAACTACCCCGAAGCTAAACCACAGTCTTCGGGCCTATCCAAAATAAATCTAAAGGTCACTAACGGACTCTAGAAGTTCGTAACTCAAATCTCCCAAAACGCCCAATACTGGGAATGCATCCCGAACACGCATCCTGAGACTTTAAACCCCTAAATGACCCATCAGATGATCTCCGATCGACGCTAAACCACCATAATTGGATCCGAATAATAGAAACCTTTAAAATGGGACCAAATATCACAGAAGATGATGGTATAATGGTGTGGGGTGGCGTTTGTGTGTTTGTAGCTTGGGGGGTTTTCGGGTTACAGAGAACAAGTGAGGGAGAAAGTGAGATCCATGAACCGAATATTAGATTCAAGGGCGTGGGAGAATGGGCCAATGGGATGAGTGACACTTGTCACTCATCCATTGGTCCAATTAGATAGTTTGGGCCAATTAAAAAGAGACATATGTTCACACGCCTCGGTTTACGTGAATAGTTTCAATTTATTTCCATGACCTATAACATTCACGTCGAACGTCCGATTTCGACGTGCCACTTGTCTATGGACTCGTGACGTTCCGCTCTACATAACAAATATTGGTCAAAATGCAAAAAGTGTCACGGGTCAAAAGTCAAAGTTTTCTCTCTTGACCAGGGGTAAAACAGTCCTTTTATAAGAAATTTTTAATTTTACAAATTCATAAAAGTTTGGGGTGTTACACAAGGTGTCCAATAGCCTAGTTATTATACGGACCCTAAACCTATGGGAATTCTTGAAAAATGGGGCGGAGAGTTGACTTGTGGCATCTAACTTTGCGGGAGTTACTGGTTGGTGGATGCAAAGATCAACAACATACTGGCGTCAGCGGGTTTCCTTGTAAGGCGTGATGGTTTGTTGGTATAGAGAAAATTATACAGCCGACATCAACACTGTAGGGCTGACGTCAGCGAGATTTGTACTCTCCTGACACGTGTGAGCAGGCTGATCGATGCTTTCAACATATATGGGACATAACAATAATCCTTCATATCTAGGCATTTTCTTGAAAATCAAACATACCCATACTAGATTTTTTGTAAGTTCAATTGTTGATGATATGATGAGTTCAAATTTTCCACTTAGGGTATCACGAGCACTGTTGGGGAAGTACCAGGAATAGTAGGTGTTGAGCTCACCAATTATCTTCTTGATTTCACTCATTCATGGAGTGTATGTAGGCTCTGTTATTGCTTGTTAACTACTTCATTTTTGATGTTTTATGATCAACAAAAAGTGAACATCCACTTTCAGGTAAGAAGCACAGTCAAGGCGCAAGGACTCCAGCCTTGTTAGCCAATGAACCTTTCGTCGCACACACCTCACGATTTTGCTTCAACCATTACCAGTCACCTGTATAAGGTGGTTTGTATTTTATTGTTGAGTACTACGAAGGTTTGATATAATTTGTACCTGCGGGTCTAGGGCCTATACCCATCATATTTAATACCTGGTTGGATTCTGCAATGGACGTTTGATAATCATTTCCTAAATAGAGTGTCAACAGTTTAAAGCAACCATGTAACATAAGGAGGATTCTGACAATACATTGAATGATTTATCAGTGTGGGAGCAAAGTAAGACGCAATGTTCGGTTCAAGGATCTTTTTGAGTAACAATGTAACTACTCGTCCCAATTTTTTGGGATTAATCAGGGATTATGGGACGTTCAGGGTGGAATTACAATTTTGTTCCTAGACGAGGGCAAAAGGTTGACTTTTGATCCAGGAGGTCTGATGCACGTGGATCGAGGACCATCACGTATATCGTGTCGATGCGAGTCCGTAGATAGGCGGTACGTCGAAATTGGACGTTTGACAGGAAAGTTACAGGTCACAGAAGTTTGAGAAACTATTGCACAAATTACGAGACGAGTTGACATTTGTCTTCTTGTGGGCCCAGATATTTGTTTCAGGACCAATGGATGAGTGACAAGTGTCACTCATTCATTGCTCAACTAACACATATACATGCACCTACTCTCCCTCTCTGTTTCATTCGATCGTCCAAGAACCCGATAACCCCAAACATCAACCCCTTCCCCCATTTGAATATGTGTGAGACCAAGAGAGTGGTTGAGAAGTGTGAGGGGAGGCCAAAGAAAATGGGTGGATCCTGGGAATATCGCCTGCTCCCGTTTGACAATCAAACTCAAAATACCAAAAATGACCCTTTTTGTTTTTAAGAACAATTCAAACTACAACATTGTCAGACCAGGAATAAGTCTTTACACTTATTGTTGAGACAAAAGGTCGACTAATCAACGGTATTACAAAGCATAAATGACAATACAATAAGAGTACCAAGTCCTACCCTGAAAGGTAGCCAAGTGCACAACGGTACTCTTTCTGCCTCAACCTCAGTATCATCCCCGGACTCTATGCCACTACCGAGAGGGTCAATAAAACAGTCAAAGTGTGAGTGGACAAAAATAAACATTTTCAAAAAACAATTTAAGAAACAATCACAGTTTTCCCCTCTGTTTTATAAACATGCATGCATAGAGATTAGAGCATATGAAAGTAAGTCAAATTATATATCTGGACACAAATATCAATAAGACACAATATAACCAATCCTTGATATCTATGATATCCATAACCAAGTAACTATCATGGTGTCAAATGCTACGCGTGCAACTCGAGGTCTCATCTCCATATACATCTCCATGATCTACGACGTTTGGGGTGATATCATAATAAAGTGCCTCCTCAGGATCTACGACGTCTAGGGTGATTTCATAATCTCACACTCCAGAGATTGAGCCTCTCCTCGGAGCTACTCATCTCAGGCAGTGTACCGTAACCACTCTAGGATATGCGACATCTGGAGGAGACATAACATTGTCCAGTAAAAAGTCATTTTAAAACCATTTATGTCTCAAAATGAGTCAAAACATTATTCAATTGGGCCTATGCCGAGACATAACTTTCACAAGAATTTTCCCCAAACCGCCAGAAAACGGTGTCCAGAACTCATTTTATAAATCTAGATTCATCCAAACCAATCATACCAAATCGTTATTCAAATCCTCAAATCACAGTCTTTCTTTCAAATTCCTGTTTAGCTCCAAATCTAAGTCAAGACCGTAATCCAATAGGGTCTCAAGCCCAAAACAACATTTTCACGTAAATCCATAAAATCTTTCATAAACTGATAATTAAATCCACAACATCATCAAGTAATGATATCAAATCATTTCAACTCAAGTCATATAATAAGGAATTTAAAAAATTTATGAATTTATCACAATTATAAAATAAATGTCCACTCACACACTGTCCAATCTACGCTCTCGATATCTGTACAGTAAATACGACAAACCCTCACAAATCCCGGTACCGTAATCATGTCCTAAAAACGCTTCCCAAGGATAAAACCCCCTAAACGACCTATCAAACAGATTCCGATCGACCTGAAACCACCACCATTGGATTCAAATCGTCGAAACTTTTCGAACAAGATCGGTTTGACCTCGAAATTCATGTCGAAGCCCCCACACACGCTGGTCAAAGTTCGAACCACGGAGGTTAACGCCGATCAACTCAGTCAACGCTAACGTCATGCTAACGTCAGCTTGACATCTGTTAGGTCTAACAGCCTTAGACAACCTACCACGTGGCACCACTCCACTGGTCCACGTGATCTGACAGGGTGACATGGATTGTCACGTCATTTGCCACGTCTCTCTGACATCCTCTGAAAAGTTACCACGTGGAACCACCCCACTAGTCCACGTGGTCTGACATGTCTAACGTGGCACTACCACGTCACTACTGACGGGGCCTGACAACCTATCATGTGGCATCACGTGATTTATCACATGGGTTGACAACGATGATGTGGATTGCCACGTCATCATCTCCTACCTTTAGACGGGTCGACCCATACCCTATAATGGGTCAACCAACCCGCGACATCGACCCTACTCATTATTCCTCCTTCGACCACCAAAATGTGCCATTTTTGACCCATCGAGTCATAATTGACCCAGGAATTGCTCTACGAGTTTAAAAAGGGAAGAAGATACCTCAATAGCTTCAACCAAGCTTGATGTTTTTCGGACAAAATTCAAACTTGATGTTTTCCAGATGTTTGACATCTGGGGATATCCTAGATGTCAAAATTACTCTACGAGTTATGGATATCACCCAGGACAGTGTCTGGTGATATCACCTGGACACAGGTGGATCCTGGGGAGGACTCGGGATTGAGACCCCGGGTAGCACCCGTAGCCATAGGACCATTGCAGTATGACATCTGGGATGCTGGGGATTGGTTATACGATGTATTATTACTATTTCACACATCCTGTTCTATATTAATTTATATTGTTCATTGATTCGAGTACATTCCTTATGATTTGACTTGAATGCATTCATTTTTGAAAACTGAGGGGGAAAACCTTTATTTGTTTCCATAAATAGTTTTGGAAGTACTATTTTTTTTCGGTCCACTCACTCTTTAAATGTTTTCTTGACCTCTCCAGGTCATGACACCGAGGTAGTTGCTGCTCCAGAGGCTAAGGAATAGATAATTGTGTTGCACACCTATACGCCCATTTGGGTAGGTTGAGCACCATTTTTGTAAACGGGCATATGTGCTCACTTTTGTGTAAAGTATTTATCCCTGGTCTGACAATGTAGAAAAAACCATAAGTTTTATTTGTAAAATTTTAATCCTATTAAGGGTATTTTCGGCACTCTAGGGTAATTGTCATACGGGAACAATGCATGTTCGAGGGTGGTCCCCAGAGGATCGGGATGGGTTATGTGAGCTTGGTATTAGAGCATTAGGATAACGGTCTGTACTTTGTACATTGACGTTTCATATGTCATACTAATCTATCCCTCATAACAGTTGGATATGCCTCTGAGACGCGATCCCCGTGCACGGCTTGGACTTGAGGCTGAGGTAGTGGAGAGTGCGAGTATTGAGCGACCTCAATGTTTGGGAGCAACTACATTTAGTGGGGAGCAGACCCCGTGGAAGCTCACCAATGGATTACTCGGCTGGAGAGAATCTTCGCAGTGATCCACTGTCCGCTCGAGAAGCGAGTTCTGTTGGCTACGTTTTTTGCTGGATGATGGGGCTTACCATTGGTGGTACGCACTAGAGATAACTAGCTAGACAGTCCATACTATAACCTAGGAGGTCTTTAGGGAGCGATTTATGGACCAGTACTACCCACGATCCTTTCTGGATGCCGGCGAGACCGAGTTTCTACAAATCCAACAAGGGAGCAAGACTGTGGCAGAGGAAAAGGTCAAACTGATTCGAGACAAGCTCAAAGCAGCCCAAGATCGGCAGAAGAGCTATGATGATCGCTGAACCAGAGACCTTGAGTTTGCTGTAAGGGATTGGGTATTCTTGAAGCTATATCCTTGGAAGGGCATTGTGCGGTTTGGCAGACGTGGAAAATTGAGCCCATGCTTCATTGAGCCATATGTGATTGAGAGAAGGTTGGTCCTATTGCATACCGACTAGCTTTACCCCCAGTG
Source organism: Prinsepia uniflora (assembly GCA_032719365.1). Taxonomy (NCBI): domain Eukaryota; kingdom Viridiplantae; phylum Streptophyta; class Magnoliopsida; order Rosales; family Rosaceae; genus Prinsepia; species Prinsepia uniflora. The sequence continues at coordinate 45,229,393 of CM064864.1, forward strand.
CTTTCCACAGTTCACTACGTATTTCATGTGCCCATGCTCCGAAAGTACGTTTATGATGAATCTCACATACTAGAAGAGCAGCCTATAACGCTCAGGGAAATTTAAGTTTTGAAGAACAACCTATACAGATTCTGGACCATAAGGATAAGGTGCTTCGACGAAAGACTGTTCCTTTTGTAAAGGTACTGTGGAGGAATTACAATGTAAAGGAAGCTATGTGGGAACCTGAAGCACAGTTGCTAGAACAATACCCTTACTTGTTATTTTTAATTTCAAGGATGAAATTCTTTAAGGGGGGTAGATTGTAACGACCCGGAAATTCGATTAATGTAAATTTGGAAAATTTAATGTAAAATGATGTTTTTGCCCTTGTATATGTATTTTGGACAAATGTTATCTTTTGACCCGAGAGGTTATTGGGAATTTGACCAAGATCCATTATGTAGATCGAGACATTACAAGTTTGTAGACATATGGCACACCAAGATCGGACATCGAACGGGGAAGTTAAGGGTCACGGAAGGATTTACTAACTATTCACAGTTCCCCATTTTATGGGATGTTTGACTTTTGGCAGTTTTTCATTGGCCCAAAATATTTGAAATTGACCAATGGGTGAGTGACACTTGTCACTCATCCCATTGGCCCTTATCCCCATACACATTCATTCCCTTTACCCTTCCTTCCTCACTCACCCAAACACCCAAACCCACCCACAAACATCATTTCTTCATCCATCTGTGTTACTTGAGAGAGATTGACAGTGAAGGAGAGACTGAGATGACGATGGTTGACGACGGAGCAGCTTGGAACCCAGGAATCAGGTAAACCCAAAACCCTGTTTAGGCTTGATTTTTGAGGTTTGATTTGGATGACTTGTAAGGCCGTTCTGATGGTTGGGACTGATTCTCTGGGATTGGACGAGTCCAAAGGAACAAAAATCGTGGAAAAAGGTAGCTGGAATCGACTGGGCTTCGAGTTTGAAGTTTGACTGAAAAACGTAAAGCTTGGTTGAAGCTATTGAGGTATCTTCTTCCCTTTTTAAACTCGTAGAGCAATTCCTGGGTCAATTATGACCTAGGGTATCACGCGTTGAGACCCCGGGTTGAGATTGACTCGGGTTGAGACCCCGGCTAGCACGCATAGCTTGGATCGTGACATGACGTCTGGGACGTCAAGCGTATGGGATGCCGAGGATTAATATATAATGTTATTGGATTGAATTATGATTCATGGCTTTACTGGATTATGTATGTGGATTTCAGATTTATTGGATTTATAAAATGGTATTTCAGTGTTGGTGGTTTTGGGCTGAGTTCCCACATACTTGGATTTATGGTTTTGGGCTAAGGCCCTAATGATTTAATTAAAGTAAATGGTTTGATTATTGGTTCTTGAATGCATGTATACTTTTTAGTGAAAGGCATAAATGTCTTCTTACGAAATGTGTTTTTATTAAACTATTGATTTCCGTCCACTCACAGCTTTTAATGGTTTTAATGCCCTTCAGGTTGATCACGGATGTGGGCTGTAGTAGAGACTGAGACATCGCACTCCTCCACCATTCTTGGCGCGCTCTAGAAACCCGAACGGGCTGAGGTTTGAGTTATCCCTTGTCTGACACTTCGTGTCAGACGGGGGCATGGCAAATCCCGCGATAATCCTGGGGGGATTGGGATAGGTAGTGTCATTTTTCGCATTTCTGAGTATGGGCAACGAGCATGGTTGGCCAATAGTAGCCTTGTTTAAATGCCTTGTGCGCTAAGGTTCGCGCTCCAAAGTGGTGTCCACAGATGCCTTCGTCCATTTCTCTTAGGACGTAGTCTCCCAATTCTAGTGTTAAGCATTTCAAGAGTGGGGTGGTGAAGCCACGCTTGTATAGATGGTTATGCTAGATGGTGTAGTGAATAGATTGTCGCTTGATCTTCTTGGCCATGAGTTTGTAATCCGGCAATGTGCCATCCTAGAGGTAAGACCACATGGGGTCCATCCATATAGGGCTTGTGTTGATGGTGTATACTAGGCGTGGCCTTGTGCTTGGCACATGTCTGACCTCGACCAGTACCTTTATTTCTTCCTTCTCATCCAAGGAAGTTGCAAGTCAGGCAAGAGCATCAATGTGGCCGTTCTTTGATCGGGGGACCTTGTTGATTTCGTATGCTAGAAAGGCCTGGTGGAGTTGCTTGGCAAGGGCTAGGTAAAGAGTCATGGACTTATCCTTAGCCTCAAATTCATTGTTGACTTGGCTGACGGCTAATTGGGAGTCGATGAAAATTCGCAGCTGCTTGGTCTCCAAGTCTTTGGCAAGACGTAGGCCAGCCAAGAATGCCTCATATTCCGCTTCGTTGTTGGAGGCCTTGAAGCTAAAACGAAGGGCGTACTCAAGCTTCACTTGTTCAGGAGATGTGAGGACTAGCATTCTCTTGATCCACTGTGGCATGCAAACCCATCGACATATAGTCATCCATGTAAACTTCCTTGGTTTTGCCGATTTGGTCGGCAAACATGAAGTTCACCAGGCGCTGGTATGTTGCTCCTACATTCTTTAGGCCAAAAAGCATAACATTGTAATAATATATGTCTAGGTTGGTCCTAAAGTGTGTAGGATCTAATTGTATCCTGAGTAGGCACTTATGAAACTGCGGAGTTCGTGTCCCACTGTGGCATCCATAAACATGTCAATTTTGGGCAGTGGGAAGTTGTCCTTGGGGCAGGACTTGTTGAGATCGATGAATTCAATACACATGCGCCAAAGACCAAATGGTTTCTTGATGAGGACCACATTTGTAACGAGCCAACCTTCATTTATCGGGTTTTTTGTGATACAATTTGTGAAATTACCATTTTCCCCTTCTAGTAGGCCTGATAGTCACTTTTTGTTCGCGATCATAGTTGAGGTTATTTCTTCGATTTAGGGGTAGGTCTTCGACTCACGAGTCCATCGAGAGGCAGCACGTGTGAATCGGGGTTCATTTGAGGTTTTTACAGTTTTAGGAGCTTGTGGGGGCATTTTTGTCAATTGGTGTTATGATATATTTTGAGGGAAGGATAAGGATTTTTTTATCCTTTAATTGTCCAGAATATTCAGCCACTTTTCATATACACACACACCCTTTCTTTCCATCATCGTTCTTCTCTCCTTGGTCGTGAGAACCAAAACTCAAACCAATAATTAAACTTCCAAATTTCATGCTTAATCCTCAAACCAAAGATTTTTTTTGTTCCTGGCATTCTTGGGATCAAAATCACCCAAAATTTGAAGGAGGAACGACGTGGGAAATGCCTAGTTCGAGAAGGAGGTAAACTAAAATATTTCGAACTCCATTACATAGAATTCAGGAAATTTTTCTCAAATCTAGGTTCAGATTTAGTTTCTTTGGCTCGAGTAGATGGATTTAGACTATTAGAATGTCTAATTTGACTAACATTTGAGTAAGTTATGAAGTTTTGAAATTATGGGCTTTAATGAGGGATTTTGATGACCAACAGTAACCACGCCGTTCACTAGCTTTGGCAAGGGGTGATGACAGGTGGCACTTGCAAATCGGGGTTTCTTTGAGGTTTCTACAGTTTTTGGAGCTTGTAGAGGCATTTTGGTTAATTGGTGTTACGAGAAATTTTGAGGGAAGGATGAGGATGTTTCTTATCCTGTAGTTGTCTAGAATATTCAGCCACTTGTCATATACACACACACCCTCTCTTCCCATCATCTTTCTTCTCTCTTTGGCCGTGAGAACCAAAACTCAAACCAACAATTCAATTCCCATATTTTCATGTTTAATTTACAAACCAAAGATGTTTTCGAGTTACTAGCATTCTTAGGATCAGAACCACCCAAAAAATCTAAGAAGGAACGACGCAGGAAAGGCCCAGCTAGAGATGAAGGAAACCCATAATCGTTCGAGCTCGATTACGCAAAATCCAGGAAAGTTTTCTCAAATCTGGGATCAGATTTAGATTCATTGGCTCGAGTAGATGGATTTAGACTATAAGAATGTCTAATTTGATTCAGATTAGAGTAAATTATGAAGCTTTGAAGTTTTGGACTTTAATGGAGGATTTTGACTACCGCGGTAGCAGCGCTGGTCACCAGCTCCAGCAGGGGTGATGACATCATGGGTGATGTCATCGATGATGTCAAGGATGATGTCATCGATGATGATAGTAGTGACGTCAGTGATGATGTCAGTAGTGACGTCAGTGATGATGTCAGTAGTGACATTAGTGATGATGTCATCAAGCTAAAGCCAAGTGTTAGTGCCACGTCAGCTATTAGTGCCACATCATCTTGTTAGTCCATATCAGCAATCTATGCAACGTGGCAGGCTGACACTAGCAGCCACGTGGGCGTATGGAGGAGGTACGTAGGAAGACCGCCAATTTTTTTTTATGTGTGGCAGCGCATCTACACAAGTTTAGAGGTGAAACCGGTCTTGTTCAAAAGGTTTCAAAGTTTTGAATCCAATGGTGGTGGTTTTAGACCTATTGGAGTTCATTTAAGGATACTTTTGGATGTTTTTAGCCTCAAGTTGCGCATTTCATGCATGCGTATGGAAGGACTTTTGGGAACTTTAGGTTCAATTGTCAAACGGGAGTAGGACCAGCCATATTTATTTAGGAATTTTCGGGTTGGGTCCTATTAATCTTGGCTACGGCGTAGATGGCCAATCGAACAAAGTGAATGGTGCTTAGCTTGGTGATTTCATCTTGCACGACCAATTGACTTTCAGCATCGTAGCTCCGTTGCTTTTGCGTGATTGGCTTGAATGAGGGGTCGATGGTGAGTCTGTGGCAGAACACATCGGTGGAGATACCAGGCATGTCCGTGTAAGACCAAACAAAGATAGGCATTGTCCCGAAGAAACTTAATGAGAGTTGTTCGAATGCTAAGCTTCAGCTTTGATACTATACGAACCATACGATCTGCGTGATGATTGGAAAGAGGGATTCTCTATGTCTCTTCCACTATCTCTGCTTGGGGCATGTGTGCAAGGTCTCATGGGTCCTCCGGGGGCTGTCCCTAAGTTCTTCCATGAGCTGTGGATCAATAGGATCATCTCTCAAAGCCGTCTCCATGATAAAAAGTGTTTTTAATGCCTCTGGTTGATCTTGTTTGTTCGTCATCATGAGGGATGTGGCATAGCATGTCTTTGCGAATAGTTGGTCTCCTTGAACCTATCCCGATCCTAAGGGTGTTGGGAACTTCATCAACAATATGTGGGTTGATACGGTGGCTCGCATCTAGTTGAGTAATCTTCTTCGGATGATGGCATTGTAGGTCATTGGAAAATCGACCACGAGGAATGTTGTGATGGTCATTGCAATCTTAGGGGCGATGCCCATGGATACAAGAAGAGAAATGATGCCTTTGGGTACTGAGTCTCCGGAGAAACTCAAAAGAATTTTGACCTTGCGGTCAAACTCTTTTTCATCTATGCCCATCTGCTTAAAATCCTCCCAGAAAAGAACGTTGACTGAACTTCCTATGTTGATGAGTATTTGACCAACGTCGTATTTGGAGATGTGGACTCTACTTATGAGGGGGTCGTCTTGCAGAAAGAAGCCCTTCTCTTTCTCTTCTGAGAAGGTGATTGGTTCCTATCCTAACTTTGCTACCTTGTTTGCATCGTCGCTAAGCACCTGGTGATTAGATAGGGTAGCCCTGAGGAAGCTCTTTTTCACTCGGTTAGAGGTGGTAGGGGATGAGAGAGTTGGTCCTTCACCGATGGTATTGAGTTTTTGGTAGCCCACGAAGGCATGTGCACGCGATAAGAATTGGTTGAGTCTTCCTTCCCGAACAAGCTACTCGACAATACTTGTGGTACTGGCAGAAAGCCTCCTTGATGATGATGGGGTGGTAGTAGGGGTTTGTTGGCTCGGCCTTTGGAATCATTTATTCCACGTTTAGCAGGACATTGCCCAAGGAGGTGTTTAAGATTATACATCTCGAAATAGCGCTTTGGTTCGGAGTTGTCCCCTACTAAGCCTCGACCCCCTGATTGTTGTTGTCGTCATGTCTAAAACTGCGATCGTCACGACCTGATCGGCTTTTCTTGTCGTGGTGTTTTCCATCAAAGTTGAGTTTCCTCTTCCCCTGACTTGAGTGGTTGTCATCCTAACTATAGTTTCATGAGTCATTGTGACTTTGATTGTTGTTGCTAAGGGGTGTAGGGTATAAGGTAGGCTTGGTCTCCTTTGTGGGAGTGTGGAAGAATTCGGCCTTAGCGTGTATGGCTGCCCTTTTCATGATCTTAACGTAGTTCCCTCAGTCTTTAGTGTGGGCGGCATACTTGAAGGGTGAATCCTTGAGGCCGATCCTAAAAGCATTGAATGCAGCATTTTCATCTGTCTCCCAGCAACAAGAGTACTCAAGGCTGAACCTTGTGGTATATCTCTGAAGTGTCTCTTCCTCTCTCTGCCTGATAGAAAAAAGGTACTCCGTACAGACAAGTTTGTATGTCTGGATCTTGAATTAATTCATGATGGTTGTGTGCAAACTCGTTAAAAGAGTTGTTGATGTCGGGAGTTAGGCAATAGAACTAGTTGAGAGCTACCTCGGTGAGGGTGGAGCTGAAGATGGGTGACGAGGTCTCCACTTCCTATTTATAGGGTGATCTTAAGTGGCTTCACTTCCGACCTATGCCGGGACTGGAGGATTCGGTTGGTAAAGGACCAGTGTTGGCCTTTTTCAAGGCTAGCACCCTTCCCATATCCTCTATTTCCTCAAGGATGCGTATTCTTCTCAAGAGGCTTTCCATGATATGGTCATTTTGTGGAGATGGCTGATCAGACTCGCATTCTGTTCACCTAGTGCTTTGGCCATAGGAGCAGCTTCTTGATGTCAAGTCTATCACGTCCAACATCTCATGGTTCTCCCACTAATAGGTTCCATGTTTCTGAGTAGTCTGGTTAGCCCTTCTATTTGCGCGGGCAGAGGATCCAACAACAGCCTGGTGACTATGTGAGCTGGAAGGATGGCATTGTTCCGTGGCCCAATGGTCGGATGCCTCATAGGGCATGTCGACTTGGCGATCTTCTAGTAGTTGATGGGTGTCCCGATAGATTTTGGTTTCGAAAGGACCAGCTATAACGACCCGTCCCGAATTCTAGGATTAGATTAGTGAATAATCATGATTAGTGAGGTTAATCGGTGATTAGTGGGGAACTTCAGACGAACGATGCAAAATGATCGTTTTGCCCCTAGTCGTGGGTAAAACATTGAATTTTCGTTCAGGCGGTCAAATGGACTTTGACCGATGACCGTGATGTAGTTCTGGACGTCACAAGTTCATAGACATGTGGCATGTTCGATTCCGACATTCGAGGAAAAAGTTATGACGTTCGGAAGTTCAAGGGCATTTCGGTATTTTGGTTAAAAGGGAAAAATAGTTGACTTTTGGACCGGGAGGTCCGATGGCCGTGGGCCGAGGACTGTTACGTAGATCGAGATGATACAAATCCGTAGACAGGCGGCACGCTGAAATTAGACTTCGAACGGGAAAGTTATGGGTCACGGAAGTTCGATTTCACTATGCAGTATATCGAGGCAATGTTTAAATGGCATAATCTGATTGGTCAGATATTTTGGTGGGACCCCTGGATGAGTGGCAAGTGTCACTCATCCCATTGGCTAAAACCCCTAAATTATGGATCTAACATAATTATATTATTATTTTAGTTATTTTATAATTAAACCCACCCAACACTTAATCCTAGCCCTCCATCTAATTTAATCTCTCAATCCTCGCCATTCATCTAATCCTCCTCTCTCTCATCTGATCAGCACTTCTTCTTTGTTTCTTCAAGCAAACCCGAAACCATATCCTCCATTCCTCCATTTCTCCATACAAACAAACACCACACCACACCTCACCACCACCATCACCGTGCATCAACATGACCGTGTGAGGAGCGAGGAAGGACTGAGGAAGACAAGAACGATAATGGGCGACGGCGGCTGTCCACGGCGGGGACAAACCGAACCCACGAGGTAAGCTAAGTTCAAACCTGGATTTTTGGGTGTAATGGTTTTGGATCGATTCTAAAGGTTGGTAAATGTTTCCAAGGGTCATTTGGGTCGTTTGGAATCAAAATCATGGACTAGGGATGGCTGGGCTGCCTGTGCAGAGGAGGAGAAAACAGGGGCCATGAGTTAAATCTTCACAGGTAGTTTTCTTGGCCCTTTTAAGTGTTTTAAACCCATAGTTTGAATGGAAATGAGTAGACAGAGATTTAGGAATAAGAATGAACAAAAATGGAACGAACATAGGAAAGTTTAGACGTTGAACCGGTCATGCCGGTCCAGATCGGTTCGGCCCGGTTCAGTTGCAGAAAATCGGTTTAGCGACTCGAGAAGACGATGAATAGTGCCTGCGTGTGGGCTTCTCGCGCAGAGGCTTCCTTCGGCCCATGGGGGCGCGTGGGGGATATTTTGGGAATGTTTTGAACACGTAAAATCTTCTATTCGATGTAACGAACATTTTGGGACTGGTTTTGTGTCGATCGGACACCGTCTCGATAATGTTCGGGGCATCAGAAGGTTTAGGTTTGAGATTTAAAATAGTTCAAAATTCGGGAAAATTACGGGGCTTCAATGAGAGGTTAATAAGGTAGTTAGCAACCCTTTAGATTGATTTGGATAGGTTTAGGAGTCCCAGTGACGACGATTTACCCGGTGAGGCTTACGGCACGCAAACCGAGGCTGTAGTTTAGGACGGTCTATTAGTGGACCTTGATTTATAAATTGTGATGCATGCATAAATGTTTTATATGGATTATGAATGTGATTCTATGATGTTGATTTGGATATTGGTGAATTATATGGTTTCACGCATTTCAAGGCAATTTACGTGCTTGCACGTAAATCGAGGTTTTTTTATTTTACACTGATTTTCCGTACTTATGGTTTTGGATATGATTTCATGAAATGATTTTGGAATTTAAAGGTAAACTCAAGTTCGAGACCCATCTGTTTTGGAAACTCTCGGACGCGAAGTCCTTTGAGTGACGTTCTCGGGCCAGAGGCCCAATTGTTTCTTAAATCGATTTCGGATTTGCAATCATGTATCGAGTATGAGACCCATTTGAGTTACGAACTCCCGGACTTGAAGTCCATTTGATTTAACGAGGTATCGGGGACGAGGCCCAGTTGGTTTACGAATCGGGCCTGAGGTCCAGTTTGTATGTGGATTCGGGTCTAGGGCCCAGTTATGTGTTACAATGGTTATTTCGGGTCAGGGATCCAAAAATGGTTTTTATGGTTCATGACGGTTTATGGGAACCGGTATGAACCCTTGAAATGGATTTCTGGTTCATGACGGTTTAAGGGAACCAGCATGAACCCTTGAAAGGATTTTATGGTTCATGACGGCTTATGGGGGCCGGGAATATACCCTTAAAAGGTTTAAAGAATGATTTCAAAAGGTTTTTCGTATGCCATCCTTTATATATGATTGTCTCCTCCGGGGAGGGTCGTTGGCCTGGGTGGACCCCGGAGTAGTCAGGAGCACTGACTGAGTGGAGTCGCCCCCCAGTTGGGTTCCTTAGTCTCAGGAAGGGCATGGTTTGTAACCTCTAGGGAGGGTCATTGATCTACGAACATTGACCTGGGTGGACCCTAGAGAGACTTGGGTTTGAAACCCCGATAAGCACGCCCGTATCTCTAGATTACCGTGACAGGTTTTGTGATATGAAATATATTGGATAAACATGATTTCAAATGGTTTGGGAAATTGTGTTTTATGATGATAAATGGATTTGGGCTGAGATCCCACATATGTTTACTATGTTATGGTTTTTTGTAAATGGTTGGGCAGAAGCCTATGATTATGGTTGTTTAAACATATGTGATTCGATAAACGGTTTTACTATGCATGCATGCTTTTTAGTGAAGGGTATAAAGGTCTTTATAAAATGTGTTTACCAAACTTATTACTTTTTGTCCACTCATAGTCTTTCTGTTTTCAATACCCTTTAGGTTGGATACGGTGCGGACTGTAGCAGAGACCGAGCTATCACATACCTCCTTCGGATCTTGTCCGACTCTGGAAGCCTCTGGGCTAAAGGTTTTAATTTTCCCTGGTCTGACACTCCGTGTCAGACGGGATCAGGGGCGTTCCTCGTTAATCCCGAGTGGATTGAGGACGGGTCCTGACAGGTGGTATCATAGCGGGGTTGTCTCTATTCGAGCTTCCGTGTAGCTTTTGGAGTGATGCGCAGGTCGAGGATGTGATGTCTCAATGAGCTACCGTTCGTTATCAACCTGATAGTTAGGATGCCGGAACGATAGTTAGTAGGATTGAATCGTGGAATGCCTTGGTTCGGCATTTGATACCGGGGTTGCCATGGTTCTGTCGAGGTTGGCAGTGTCGGACCCTACGAAAGGATGAACATAATAGTACTTTAGAGTTTTAATCGTGAGACGGTTAGTTGGGATCTTCTTTCACGATGTCGTAGGATCGGTTCCGACGACTGGTTCGGTGTTATGGCCATTCGATGGTCGGATCTTGTTGAGTTGGTGGCTATGCTGTTGGGAGCAGTCGGGTTCGAGTAAACCTAGTTGGATTGACGATGGGATTGGATTGACGTCTTTACGATGTCGAGACCCCGTGGTCGGTCAGATTGTGGATTATACTGCCTTCTGCAGTTATTAGTTAACAGTTGATAGTTAACAGTTGGGTTCAGAGGAACCCTAGGTTGTGATCGTAGAACCCTAAGGTAGGGTGTACGGTTTGGAAAGGTGAATTGGCAAGTGGTCTCGACTCCGATGAGACCGTTGGTCGGTCTAGTCATGTCAGCTTTAGTGATGGGACTGCACTCTATAGTCGAGGTTGCACTAATCGGTTAGACCTTGTCGGTTGTCGTGCTACTGTAGTTGTGTTGTACAGTTGGTACAACTAAGGTCATGGGCGACCTGGTAGACGACAGTAGTTGAGTCGAGTTACGACTGGTTAGAGATCGGTTGGACAGGTTACCAGGGTTGGTACTTGTCGATGGGGGATTCAGAGTAGTTGGTACTGGTGATTGATTCTGTTGGATGCGGAGTCTAGATCTCGATTTTTGGTGGTTAGGTCTGCACGAGTCTGTGGCAGGCACTACTACCGAGAGTGGTTGTAGTTACAGTTGTTGGGAATCGGGTACGTTCGGGGAACGTTTCCTTCTCTCGTATAAGTTGTCAGGGTGATTGTACCCAGAGTTGTTGGGTACGAGGAAGCGGAGTTTCTCTAATACGAGTAGAGGTACGGGATCGTCGTTCGGTATGAGCGGAGATCCAGGGTTGTCTGTTTCGCACACTGTATGCTGATGCTGATGCTTGTGTGCTGGTGATAGTGATGGGGCTGGTACTAGTGCTGAGGCTGGTGCCGGTGATTGTGATGACAATGAGTCAAGAGTCGGGATATGACTCCGTCGAGATGGACATATGTTTGGTATATGTGATCCTAGAGCGGATCACAGATAGTGAAGGACTGAATTGGATCCAGCAGTAGTTATGACGTGAGGATCGAGTATTGTCATGGGGATTAGCGACCAGTTGGTCAGGATTGGTCGGTTAGGGTGGTATGCAGAGATTTGACTGCAGATCACAGCAGGAGCCTGTTGTGAATTCTCAGTCGAGCTGTATACCAGGTTAGGACGAATTGACATTCTTTTGGATGTGCATATACGGTGTAAACCGATAGGCGAACTTGGTAGTGAGTTAGACTGGTCTCGAACACGTGGATGGTGTTCGGATGAGCTGAGGACTTGAGAGTCCATTTCGAATTAGTTATGGTTGACTGCGGTTGACCATACCTCCTGAGCTTCGGGTAGACTTGTTTGTGGAGAAATTTGATTGTAAGAAATAGAATGGGTCATTATAGTAGTTACCGACAGTCGTCGTTTGTCGGAAAGGTCGGAGAAAGAGAACTTCTAGCTCAGGAATAGCAACAGTTAAGCATGGTTCCGACATGGTTGGAACTTCAGAATCGAGAGGGATTGTGATTGAGGTGACGAGAGGAATGCGAGTTTTCCGCATTGGTAATGGGTATTTCGAAGTCATTTAGGATGACTTCTCATGTTCTACGATGCCAGATGATGGTTGTGTCACCATTACATTGGTCGTGTATTGGTTGGTGGACCCGGGATTTGTCTTGGGTCATCAGGAGGAGATGAGTATATCGAAGTTAGGTGACTGAGATTTCTCATTTTTTGCTTGGTGGCAGACGATGTTGGATTACGTGGCGTGGTGAATGCAATGAGTTTGGTTGCATTCACGTAGGATGAGTTTTGATGTCATTATGTTGGATCATCCTTTGATTTTCCTGGGTGGAATGCCAAGGATTGATATGAGATAATTGGAGAGAACCCACAGTCTCGGCGTGTCTCGTCGTTGACTAATCTGTTTAGATGTGGAAATTGGTTTAGGAGTAATGTGACTAACGAAGAATTCGAGAGGGTTTAAGACCCTATGATCATATCTCAAGTGGATTGTTAGCTGAGTGAGCTTGTGTGGATCGCGATATGGATCGGGATTTTGATGTTAAGGACTTTGGACGTCGTGATGATTGAGGATTGTAACGTTTATGGTCGGGTGACGTAGTGATGGATCTGGATTGTGATCTTGATAATCCAGATAGGTGGAGAGTTTATCACTCTTACTTGGATCTTTGAGTTGAGAATGTGGGACTGAACTTCTTTTCAAAGTGAATCCCGTATGGTACGTTACTCGGGCGAGTAGGTGTCTGACGAGGTCGGATTTTGTCAGCCTTAGAGCTGTGTGGATATTGTGATTGGCTTCCCTTTGAAGTCAATCGATTGTATTGTGTTAATCGTTTAAGCAGGTAACCGAAAGGTTCGGAATTGGTGCGTCTCGGTAGATGAGAACGAGATTTCAGGTTTTGGAATCGGATTTCAGGATGACGATTCAGGATTCGATTTTGGAACTTGAAAGTGGATTTCTGGATTTTGGTTCGGAATGGTTATTCCGGTTGCTAGCTTACGAAATGATGATTTCAGATTCGAATTTGGAAATGGATGTTGAGTGGGAGTTGTGATCTGTCTGGTACAGGATTGGACAGATGGACTCCAGAATCGAAACATGTATGGCTACGACCTAGGTGGTTTTAGGCTGGTTGATGGATAGATGTATGTACCTTGTACGTTGTTTGAGGTACGATACGGGGCAGGCTGTAGTGCCTGGTGAAGGTATATGGGTTATACCAGTAGTACGTTGGTGAACGTGTTGATAGTCGGCTTAGTTCCGATACCATTGGATTAGTCGAGGACGTGGACTGGACATTGGATACTGTGCACTGGGTCATGGTATTCCTGATGAGTTTAGTTACACACAGGTCGAGTGAAGTGTTGGTAAGTGTATACTCAGGTTGAGTGAGTTGGTGGTTAGTGTAACCACAAGGGAGTATGGTGTCAGTTTTCGACTGGCAACTGTCAAGTGGTGACATTTTTTCGGATGTTTTGTGGATCTGTTAGTGAGATTTAGTGACTCCCTGTGGGAGCAGATAGCAGGATAGATTGGTAATTAAAGAAGGAACCATCTAGTTGTTTGTGTCAACAAAATAGTAGATCTGACAAGTGGTTAGCTCATAGGATACTCAGGCTGCTCTGATACTGACAAGTGGTGTCAGTTCGGAATGTACGATTACTGTCATTCGACGTGGTCGAGGGTAGTCGATGCGACGTGAGTATTAACGGTACATCTGGGTGTAGGCAAGTTTTTGTTCTGCTTAGTGGGCGTACGAGTGTACACTGGTCGTGAGATCGAATTATTTCCATGAAGTGGTTGTGGAACCAGGATAGTTGGAATTTCAAGAACGAAACTAACTAAAGAGGGAAGAACGGTCGGAATTTCGAGGATGAAATTAATTAAAGAGGGAAGGTTATAACGAATCGTCCCGAATTCCAAGATTAGATTAGTGACTAATCACGATTAGTGAGGTTAATCGTTGATTAGTGGGTACTTTCGAACGAACGATGCAAAATGACAATTTTGCCCCTGGTCGTGGGAAAAATGTTGACTTTTCATTCAGGCTGTCAAATGGACTTTGACCGATGACCATGACGTAGCTCGGGACGTCACGAGTTCATAGACAGGTAGCACGTTCGATTCCGACATTCGAGGAAACAGTTATGACGTTCGGAAGTTCAAGGGCATTTTGGTAATTTTGGTTACAAGGGGGAAATAGTTGACTTTTGGATCGGGAGGTCCGATGGCCGTGGGCCGAGGACCGTTACGTAAATCGGGACGATACGAATCCGTAGACAGACGGCACGCTGAAATCAGACTTCGAACGGGAGAGTTATGGGTCACGGAAGTTCGATTTCACTATGCACGTATATCGAGGCAATGTTTAAATGGCATAATCTGATTGGTCAGATATTTTGGTGGGACCTCTGGATGAGTGAAAAGTGTCACTCATCCCATTGGCTAAAACCCCTAAATTGTGGATCTAACATAATTAAATATTATTATTGTAATTATTTTATAATTAAACCCACCCAACACTCAATCCTAGCCCTCCATCTAATTTAATCTCTCAATCCTCACCATTCATCTAATCCTCCTCTCTCTCATCTGATCAGCACTTCTTCTTTGTTTCTTCAAGCAAACCCGAAACCATATCCTCCATTCCTCCATTTCTCCATACAAACAAACACAACACCACACCTCACCACCACCATCACCGTGCATCAACATGACCGTGTGAGGAGTGAGGAAGGACTGAGGAAGACAAGAACGGTGATGGGCCATGGCGGCGGTCCACTGCGGGGAGAAATCAAACCCGCGCGGTAAGCTAAGTTCAAACCTGGATTTTTGGGTGTAATGGTTTTGGATCGATTCTAAAGGTTGGTAAATGTTTCCAAGGGTCATTTGGGTCGTTTGGAATCAAAATCATAGACTAGGGATGGCTGGGCTGCCTGTGCAGAGGAGGAGCAAACAGGGGCCATGAGTTAAATCTTCACAGGTAGTTTTCTTGGCCCTTTTAAGTGTTTTAAACCCATATTTTGAATGGAAATGAGTAGACAGAGATTTAGGAATAAGAATGAACAAAAATGGAACGAAAATATGAAGGTTTAGACGTTGAACCGGCCACGCCGGTCTAGACCGGTTCGGCCCGGTTCAGTTGCAGAAAACCGGTTCAGCGATTGGAGAAGACGATGAATCACCCCGCGCGTGGGCTTCACGCGCAGAGGCTTCCTTGGGCGTGTGGGGGCACGTGAGGGATATTTTGGGAATGTTTTCAACACGTGAAATCTTCTATTCGATGTAACGAACATTTTGGAACTGGTTTCGTGTCGATCGGACACCGTCTCGATAATGTTCGGGGCATCGGAAGGTTTAGGTTCGAGATTTAAAATAGTTAAAAATTCTGGAAAATTACGGGGCTTCAATGAGAGGTTAATAAGGTAGTTAGTAACCCTATAGATTGATTTGGACAGATTTAGGAGTCCCGGTGACGATGATTAACCCGGTGAAGCTTACGGCACGCAAACCGAGGCGGCAGCTTAAGATGGTCTGTGAGTGGACCTTGATTTCTAAACTGTGATGCATGCATAAATGTTTTATATGGATTATGAATGTGATTCTATGATGTTGATTTTGTATAGGTGAATTATATGGTTTCACGCATTTCGAGGCGATTTAAGTGCTTGCACGTAAATCGAGGTTTCTGATTTTACACTGATTTTCCGTACTTATGGTTTTGGATATGGTTTCATGAAATGGATTTGGAATTGAAAAGGTAAAATCGAGTTTGAGACCCATATATTTTGGAAACTCTCGGACTCGAAGTCCTTTTAGTGACGTTCTCGGGGCAGAGGCCCAATTGTTTCTTAAATCGATTTCAGATTTGCAATTATGGATCGGGCATGAGACTCATTTGAGTTACGAACTCTCGAACTTGAAGTCCATTTGATTTAACGAGGTATCGGGCACGAGGCCCAGTTTTTTTACGTATCGGGCTTGAGGTACAGTTTGTATGCGGATTCGGGCCTAGGGCCCAGTTATGTGTTACGATGGTGATTTCGGGTAGGGGACCCACAAATGGTTTTTATGGTTCATGACGGTTTATGGGAACCGGCATGAACCCTTGAAATGGATTTCTGGTTCATGACGGTTTAAAGGAACCGGCATGAACCCTTGAAAGGATTTTATGGTTCATGACGGCTTATGGGGGCCGGGCATGAACCCTTGAAAGGTTTAAAGAATGATTTCAAAAGGTTTTTCGTATGCCATCCTTTATATATGATTGTCTCCTCCGGGGAGGTCGTTGGCCTGGGTGGACCCCGGAGTAGTCACGGAGCACTGACTGAGAGGAGTCGCCCCCCAGTTGGGTTCCTTACTCTCAGGAAGGGCATGGTCCGTAACCTCCAGGGAGGGTCATTGATCTACGGATATTGACTTGGGTGGACCCTGGAGAGACTTGGGTTTGAGACCCCGGTTAGCACGCGCGTAGCTCTAGATTACTGTGATAGGTTTGGTGATATGAAATATATTGGATAAAAATGATTTCAAATGGTTTGGGAAATTGTGTTTTATGATGATAAATGGATTTGCGCTAAGATCCCACATATGTTTACTATGTTATGGTTTTCTGTAAATGGTTGGGCAGAAGCCCGTATGATTATAGTTGTTTAAACATATGTGATTGAATAAATGGTTTTACTATGCATGCATGCTTTTTAGTGAAGGGTATAAAGGTTTTTATAAAATGTGTTTACGAAACTTTATTACTTTTTGTCCACTCACAGTCTTTCTGTTTTCAATACCCTTCAGGTTGGATACGGTGCGGACTGTAGTAGAAACCGAGATATCACCTACCTCCTCCGGATCCTGGCGGATTATGGAGGCCTCCGGGCTAAAGGTTTTAATTTTCCCTAGTCTGACACTCCATGTCAGACGGGATCAGGGGCGTTCCTCTTTAATCCCGGGGGGATTGAGGACGGGTCCTGACACCAGCATTGTTGGAGGGTTGGATGAGGAGTCGTTCGGAAAAGGTGAGTTTAGTCGTGGGCTGTTGCTTCCTCGGTCAATCAGGTGATATCCTCTCGATCACTAGCTGCAAGGCTTAAGCGCGATCGGCCTCGTACTTGCCAGCTAGGGTCTAGTCGGCTAGACCTTTGTCTAGTTGACTTTCGCGCTAATTTTTCGATGGCGCACTGCTCCGCTAGAACTTGGTTCTTGATGTCAATTTTGGCACTATGAGCCTTGAGCTCGGCCACCTCGTGCATGAGATTTTCCAGCGTATGTTGGTAGACATCAGGGATGCTGCTCGTTGAGTTCCCTTGCGAGAAAGAGGTGTGAGTGAGCTCTCCTTCGTCTCGATCGTCCGACATGGTGCTAGGAGCAATCAGGCCGATAGAAGTGGTAAGTGAGGGCGTGGGGTGTTATTTCAGAATTCCCACCGAAGACGCCAAACTGTTGATGCAAGAAATTGGCCAATTTAGACTCGCCTCTTTGGACACCTTTGGGTGCTCCTCTCGTGAGTAAGAAGACCTGTGTAGAAAAGAATAAGGGCAAAGGGATACCAATATGGTGTCGGCTTAACAGTTTCCGATACTTAAGTATAAGTGTGGGGCATACTGTAGTAATTTAGACAGCGTACGAAAAAAAATTGTCATTATCTTTTAGAGAGAGGTACCCTTGTATTTATAATAACATTGAATGTTGTTGATGTTTTTTCGATGTGGGATAAATGTCGTTGCTTTTAGGAGCTAACATGTGTCTGGATATAGTCCTAAACAATATTTCTGACATGTTAGTGAGCCTGACCGACCATATGTGGTCGGTCTATGATGGGTGAGACCGATCATGTATGACCAATCTGTGCTGCCCTAGCTTTATTGCTGGTAATCAGGATGGCTGCAAGAGAGAACTTGGTCGATCAAATATGTTCGATCAACCTTAGTCGGTTGAAGGCATGGCTTTGTACAATTTGTCAATTGGAGGGCTTAGGAGGTTTCTAATGCAAGACTGTTCAGCTTTTGGTCAGGCCGATCAGATTAAGTACTAACATGATTTAAAATTTCAAAAGTACGATTAAGCTAATTTGAATAACTATTAATGTCGTAATGACTACTCAATGGATAGTCGATTACACTATCATCATAAAATTGTTCTCTCCTAATCTTTATCAGCAGTCCACCAATGGGATGAAAAAGGTGTCGTATTTTTACAGTAGAAAACAGTGCATACAAACAATAACAAGTGGAGGAACATCTAATGACTGGTTTTCCCATGCCTCCATGAATCCATATATCTTTCAACGTAACTGAATAGATCAGTTCCCTGGTTCAACCCGAGAAGCTTGACTTGTAAAAGAAAGAGTTGGAGAATGATTTGTCAGAAATCGTGCGGGAAACAAACTCATGCAACAGGTCTCTCTGGAACTTATCAAGCTTGCTCACCTGCTTATTGCTTTACTTTTAATGTAGTTTCAATTCGTTCCACAAGCTGATCAGCAGTCAAAGCACCCTCCTGCAAGTAATTTAATCAAGTTGTGATAGATATTCAAAATCCACCAAACAAGGTAAATTGGAAACATTAATTCCTCTATAAACATTAATCATTATGAAATATAAGATAAAAAAATCGGAAGAAAAGTAAAACAAGAAGACCCTTACCATTGCATATGTATCACGTCTTGCAAAATCTAAAAAGTGGAAGTAGCATTGACTCATAACAAACATCCACAACAACAATAACAATAAAAATAACCCTTCCATATTCTGGCCGAAAGTAAAGGATTCAATCATATTATTATGCAAGAGACTACACCTTTCTAGGTATGTGACTGTCTGCCAGAGGTAAACAATAATGCTAAAGATGTAAAGCTGGACTTCCAAGAAAGAGAAAGAGCATTCAACTTACAAAGCGGTCATATGCCTCTCCGTCCTTAAATATGATGAAAGTCGGCAATGCCTGTATGTTATATTTATCAGCAATGGTAGGATACTTCTCAGTGTCAATTTTCACCACCTGGATTTTGTCATTCAGGGTAATACTGACTTCATTGAGGATAGGAGCCATATATTGACAAGGACCACACCTGTAAACCAGAGATTTTATTACTTAAATTTTTGTGTTGCCTATATATACTTTCCCTTCAAGGCAAGACAGAGCCAGAAAGGGAGAAGACATATTAAGTGAAATGTTATCATCTTGTTTATGAACTCAAAGTTTTATTGGCTATATACCAATAACCCAAAGTTACAAAGTCAAAAAGGATCATAGTGGTTCGAACATAACTGACCCTGCATATATAAATTATATTGGTTATACAGTCTCTTACATATTAAGACCATTAATCTTCATGATTCTATGAGATAATCCAATGGAAGGGCTTTCACTTACACGTATGAGAGAGTGTGTCTTATGTGCATTCAATAATTCATAGAAGAGAATTTCGTTAGAATGAAAGTGAATTAAACAAAAGAAACTTACCAGGTAGCATAGAAGTCAACCAACACAGGTCTGTCAGAATTAGCAAGCAAATCATCAAACGAGGAAAATGTTTGCTTCTTTGCTTCAACCTATGAATATTAAAATTTTCAAATATACTTGTCATTATGTTAAATATTCAAACGACATCAAATAAGCAGTCAACAAAGATATTTGAATAGTCACAACATTGTCCAGATGGAAAACTGCATAAGTGATACATCATCATCCTCAATGGAAACTTCACTTGTAACTTGAAGGAATGCCAGAGGCGATGATAGAGAGGTTTAAAGTTCAACAAAGAACATGTGATTAAATGCATGGAGGTTCTAAATATGGCTTTCATCATTGTCACTAGCATAAACTCTTTAGGAGATAATTCGCCTACTGAAGTATTAGAATCTATACCTTTTGTTCGATTTCATTATTTTAGAACGTAGGCTGCCCTTTCCCCATTTTATGCCCAACAGTCATCATGTATATAAAATCATCGCGATGTGGGTTGAACGGACAATGGACGTCAAGAATATTCTTTGTCAAAGGAATTGGTAGCTAGACATTTAATTCCAGCAGATTCTGTGCCAAAGACAGCTTTGACAGCTGTGGTTGACTATCTATTCTTTCCTAACTTAAGAGATACTGCTATAATTAGATAATTGTACATATGGAAATAGAGCTATTTTAGGGGCTGAAAATCAGTCTCGTTATTCCATATCAGCTTGTATTATGTATAAATGAGACTCTCAATAAACAGAAGACACACATTTTGGCCAAAAGACTAAATTGTCATGCTATCAGAGCTACAGCTCTGAATTGTCGTTTTTCTCTTGCTTTCAAGTTCCTAGTTCTCGGTTATTCTTGATAATCTTGACCTCATGTCTTCAGACAAGTTTGATGTTTCTTTGATTCGTTTCACTGGCAAGAACTACTCCGCTTGGGCGTTTCACTTCAGCATTTTCGTCAAAGGTAAGGAGCTGTGGGGACATGTTGATGGAAGTAACCCTGCTCCTGATCAAAACAGAGACAAAGACCAGCACGCCAAGTGGGAAGTCAAGGATGCTCAAGTCATGGCTTGGATCTTAGGATCTGTCGAACTCAACATCATCCTACTCCACTACATGCTGACAACACTAGTGCCATCCAAATTATAGCAAACCCTGTCTACCACTAGCGGACAAAGCACATCGAGGTTGACTGTCACTACATACAGGAAGCCTATGATCATCGGGTTATCACCCTTCCCCATGTCTCCACTAATCTCCAGATAGCAGATATCTTCACCAAATCCATGGTCCGTCAGCGCCATCATTTTCTGGTTTCTGGTTGGCAAATTGATGCTTGTCGATTTACCAGCATCAATTTGAGGGGGGATGTCAAAGGAATTAGTAGCTAGACATTTAATTCCAGCAGATTCTGTGCCAAAGACGGCTTTGACAGCTGTGGTTGACTATCTATTCTTTGCTAACTTAGGAGATACTTCTATAATTAGATAATTGTACGTATGAAAATAGAGCTATTTTAGGGCTGCAAATCAGTCTGTATTTATTCCAAATCAGCTTGTATTATGTATAAATGAGACTCTCAAAAACAGAAAGACACACTTTTTTGGCCAAAAGACTCTAAATTGTCATTCTTCATAGGTGGGATTTTGAATTCTAATTAACTGTGAGAGGTCTGATTCCAAATTAGTTTATGAATAAGGTAACTCTAAGTGAGTGCACCAAAATTAAGCCCATGAACATTTCAAAGGGGAACTACTAGTAAGTTCCATGGTGTTCTTAAGCTCTATAATGATTTCCATTTGGCCTCTGACATGCTAAACCTAAGCCATAGCTAGTAAGAAGGGTAGATAACTCCATATTTATTGCAAGGCTTACACAAGAAAGAAAAAATATAAGTCATGTGGGCAAAACAAATATGAATGACAAAGGGATCAAATATAGTGAATGAAAGAAACTGGAAACTATTTTGATAGATTATTGTTTAGTTCATGGTGAATATCTTCCATCAACATTCTTAAGTTTTGGCAATGAAATATTCCCTTAAAATAGAAAAGGAAACAAAAAATTATTTGTGCTAGACTGCTATTGTGATAAAAAGGAACTTAGGACTTGGAAATGGAATGCAAATAGTACTGTAATATGCAGGTTCTGATATTCAATGTCAGTTATTTTTTGGATCAAAATAGGGTTCATTTAGTAAGAACTTACTGATATCCTTCTGCCTACTACTCGCATCAACGCTTAAAAATGGCACTCCAACAATATCTACCTAGAGTGCATTCTGCCCTCCCTTTTCAATGGATAACATCTCCCGCAAATACATTAATTAGCTTTCATTTCCTGAAAAGACTTTAATTTGTATATCCGAAAAAACCCATGATCCCTATGGTTTTCTCAGAAATTACCGGAATATGCAAGGGGCAAAGTGATAGAGGTTATGGGTGTTTTAGTTGTCAATATGATAACACTAAACTTCTTCCTTGTTTGCACCAGTTACAAAAGCACGCACAATTGTAACTATAACAAGTATTCAAGTAAGTTCCACCTAAAAACAAAGAAATTTCACAATAATTTCACTTTATAGAAAACAGAAATTTCACAACAGTTTTACTTTCTAGAGAACAGAAAAACTATCAGTGTAACTTTGTAAATCAGCTGAACTTGCAAGCTTCATAATTTGCAGGTTAATTCTTTGATTTTCTGAGGGAACAAACAAGCACGAAACCAGAAAATTGGAGAAATGACTACCACAGGAAGAATCCGAAAACGTGAGGGGGCCGAGACTCCATGCGTCCCGATCCGAACACGTCGAAGCTGTGCTGGAAATTGCAGAGAAGACGATGGAGATAGCTTCGAACAAGAAGCGGAGGACGAGGCCGTCGCAGCTATTCGAGTCGTACGGTCGGAGCAGAAAGAAGGAATTGTCGATACCGTAACAGAGCCCGCCATTGGGTATTTGGGTATGCTCCGGTTACACAGATTTTTTTGTCCTAGGAATTCTCTAGCTTCTGTTTGGATAATCGGAAAGAAAATACTTCCAGCGAAGAACACTAGCTCTCCCGGCTGGCCAAGAGAGTAAGTACTGCGTGTTGCTGCGAGCGCATGATGCTATGGACGTTTGAAATTATGAACCGCTAGATTGTTATAATAGTTAAAGTATTTAAATCTAACCGCTAGATTGATTTTTTTTTTGTCAAAGCACTAGATTGTATTGACTCTGCTCTTTCTTTTGTGGGTAAATTCAAATTTGGGACCAGATCAAATGAAAGAAACTCCTAATTTGGGAGGTTAGATCGTTGACTCACTAGATTAGCGTACACGATCCGTTCCTTTCATTGTGGCCTCGTGACCTACTTGAAGAAGATTTGGTGGCGGTCTGCTGATGAATTCCTAAGTGTTTGGAGGACACATTTACATCAAGCCATATTACAAGCATTACACTCCATGTTCTAAATGGCAGCCTAGGGAGAGCTGCACAGCCTCGAGTATAGGCTATACAGCAGTTGTAGGTGGCATGGATATTCGGCGGCAATTATGCGGACTCAGCGGCTCCTAGGCGTCCTTGGGCTAGCTCGGCGACTAGGCGGGCTCGGCGGCTGGATCTGGCCACTCCAGCAATTTGACTATTTTCATTTTTTTTGGTCAATACAAAATACAACCTTTCAACTTCACCAAAACAGAACTGCAGAATTTAATTAAAATTTTGAAACCCAGAGTTGAAACCCAATCAGAAATCAAATCAAAACCCACAAATACTATCGCCAACTCTGTCACACGACACACCATCGCCGCAAGAACACTGCGATATTTTCGTGTATTTTTTTTTGTTAAGTCAAAAACGTATTAAAGGAGAGTATGCTCCCAAAGTCACAAGAGCCACAGGCTTAGAAAGACCTAGCAGCCAATAAGGAACAAACCTTGAAAGGGGAACAAACCTTGAAAGGGAAACAAAGAACATCACAACATTAGGATGTTCTAATTCGCAGCTGCAATGGAATTAGCCACACACAGCTTAAACTTAAAAGTACAAAGTTCACTACGAATCATAGCCCTAATAAGATTAAAAACAACCTCTGGCGAAAGACTAGTATTGCAGAAAATACAATTATTCCTTTATTACCAGATAAAATATAATATCATAGCAAAGGCAAGTTCTAAGCAACATTTGCCAAATTTTTCCCACTCCACATAGTCACAATCTTATGAACCTAGTGAGGCCACAGTAAGGAATTCCAATGAGAGTCAACAATGCAAAGGATCCTACTCCAGATAGAAGCACTAAAAGAATAACGAAAAAAAAGGAGCTCATGAGACTCCACCTCACCATTACAAAGACCACAAACCAACAAAGCAAGGTTAGAAAATGAACTAATCCGATCCAAAGTTGATAATCTCTCATTGACCACAATCCAAAGAAAGAAATTAGTGTGAGGGATTTCACTAGAAAACCAGACCAAATGAACCCAAGGGAAAATCGGCTTAACATTCCTGATCTTGTTCCACAGAAACACTGAGGAAAAATTCTCATTCGTTGAAGCAGTCTAAACAAACTCATCAACAGAAGAAGGTTCAAAGAAGTACGACCTACTAGCCAATTGGATCGCCCCAAAGTTATGAATGGCAGTGACGCGCCAATTCCATCTATTCCCATCCAACGCAAAGGACAAACAAGCGCTGACATGAATACTTGAAACCTGCACAAAAGACTCACCAAATCGATTAAAGAGGTAACCCTAAGTTACACCAATTGTCATACTACAGAAAAATACGATCACCATTACCAATCCTAGCAACAATGAACGGTTTCACAAGGTCTCTAATCTTCAGAATCTCCTTCCAATTCCAAGAGAAAACACTAGGAGCCTTAATAGCCCAAAAGCTAGAAACTCCATTATAGTATTCTTTAACCCACTTGACCCAGAGTTTATTGTTATTCGGGGAAAATAATACCTAGATGAATATGGACATTAAAGCCACATTCCAAAGAGCCAAACCTCGAATACCCAAATCACCCTCAAGCCTAGGTAAAAAAACCATCTTTCAAGAGATTTTAGGATGGTAAGTACCAACCATGTTACTACATCGCAAGAAGCGACGGAAGATGCGCTCAATGTTCTGAGAAATCCGCTTTGGAATGAAGAGGTGGAGACCAAAAGCACAATTGTACTACACAAAACAAAATTGATAAGTAGCACACGACTTGCAAAGGAGAGTGATCTGTGCTTCTATCCCTGAATGTTATTTTCAAAACGCTCAATAGGGGAGGCACAATCACCAAAATTAAAAAGGGTCACGATAAGAGGAACCCCAAGGTATCTCATATGAAGACATCCTTGTTGAACCCCAAAACACTACCTCAAACGAGAAGCATGATGCTGCCCCACGCCATCAATATAAATGAAACTCTTATCAAGATTAGGCCTCAACCACGAAACACAAATAAACCCATCCAACGCTCGTTTCAATGTAGACACTGAATCAACATCCTCATAAGAGAATACAAAAATATCATTAGAAAAAGTAAGGTGAGATAGGTGTACCTTATTGCCATGCCAATGGAAACGGAACAAAGGAGAGGAAGCAATACACTTATCCATCATACGAGAGAACACTTCCATGACAACAACAAATAAATAGGCGATATAGGGTTACCTTGCCTCAAACCCCAGTGACTTGGAAAAAAACCAGCTAATTCCCCTTCACGACAACCGAGAATCTAACAGAGGATATACAAGTTCTAATCTAGCCTACCAACTGCGAAGGAAAATTGAAAGCAGAGAGCGCCTCAAGCAAGAAGTCCCAAGAGACAGAATCATATGCCTTAAGGATGTCAACTTTAATAGCACACCTGGTGGTGCTCGACTTAAGGTGGTACTGTAACGACCCGTCCCATATTTTTGGGATTAATTAAGAATTAATTGTAGATTAGCGAGGCTAATCGGGGATTAGGCAAGGATTATCGGACGTTCAGGGTGAAATTACGATTTTGCCCCTATACGAAGGTAAAAAGTTGACTTTTGACCCGGGAGGTCCAATGCCCATAGACCGAGAACCATTACGTAGATCGAGTCGATACGAGTCGGTAGACAAGCGGCACGTCGAAATCGGACGTTTGACTGGAAAGTTACAGTTCACGGAAGTTTTGAGGGACTATTGCAAGTTTTACGAAACAGGTGGACTTTTGTCTGGAGTGGGCCCAGATATTTGTTTCAGGCCCAATGGATGAGTGACAAGTTTCACTCATCAATTGCTCCCATTACACAGATATATGCATCTCTTCCCTTTGCATTTTCATTCAAACCAAACCCGAACCCACGTACAACCCATCCTAAAAACTCAAACCCACCTTCCTCAATCCTCATCTATTTCTTTTGGACCATGAAGGAATGTTGGAGGGGGGACTGAGACGATGACAGTGGTGTTAACGGCGTCGATCGTCGTGGACGATGGCTAGAGAACCCGAAAACGGTAAGTTTTGGTTTGAAATTGGAAAATAGGATTTTAGGTTGTGTTGATCGATTTGATGGATGGGATGATGTTCTAGGGAACGAGGCGAGCTCAGGGGACTTGGAATCAAGGCTAGAGGTGTCGGAACCATGAGAACTCGACGAAGGAAATTGGCTGGTTTGTTCTTCGATCGGGGTCGGTCTCATCGGTTCGGTTGGACCGGAGTGGCAGAGAATCGATCTAGATCGGGTCTGGGAGAGGTTGAAGATGAACAGTTCCCGGCGTGTGGGTTTCACGAGCAGCGCCTTTAGGCAGCGAGTGAGGGCGCGTGAGGCCGTGTCTCTAGTCAAGGTTAACACATGTTTTCATCCATTCGATGTAACGAACATTGAGGGACTGGTTTTGAGTCGATCGAACATCGTTTCCATATAGTTCGGGATGTCCGAAGGTTTAGTGTTTATTTTAAATATGTTTAAAAATCTAAAAAATTTGGGGGATTCAATGTTAGTCTATTTTAAGTAGTTAGTGACCTTCGGGTATGGTTTGGACAGGTCCGGAGGTTCCGATGATGATGATTTGACCGGGAAGGCTTATGGCACGCATATCTAGGTAGTAGCTGGGACGGTCTGTGAGTGTACCTTACTTTCTAAATATGATGCATGCATAACTATTTTATATGTTTTAAATACATGATTTGAGATGCCTTGAGTGCATATGTTTGTGGTGTTTTGGTATTGATGATTTAAGTATTTGCACGTATTTCGAGATTTGGGGTTTTATACGGTCCTTATACGTGCTGGCATTTCTATGATGGTTTAATGGAATGGTTTTGGATTTGTAAATATGGAACTGGGCATGAGACCCATTTGATTTGGAAACTATCAGACTTGAAGTCCATTTGATTTAATGAGATATCGGGTTGGAGGCCCAATTAACTTACATCATCGGGCTTGAGGCCCAGTTGGTTTATGAAATGGAATTTCAGGCTGAGTCCATTAAATTTGGAAATTGGATTTGTGGAAATGATTTATGAAAGTTATACTTCGGGCGCGAGACCCAATTGTGGATTACGATGGTTTTATGGAAATCTCGGGCATAACCCTTTGAACGGTTTTGAGATGATTTATGAAATGGTTTTCCATATACCATCCTCACGAATGGTTTCCCTCTAGACGTCCCGTAGTATCCTAAAGTGGTAGGTTGTCTCCTCCAGATGTCCCATAGTATCCTAGAGTAGTCACGGGGCATTGCTTGTGAGAGGTCATTGCACGGAGCGACCGGTCCGTATAATGACTCAGGAGCAGGATTGCTAGAGGTTAAAACCTCCCCCCAGGGAGGTTCATTGATCTGTGGGTCATTGATCTAGGTGGACCCTAGGTGATAGGACGTTAAAAAGACATTATTTTATATTATTTTATACCCTTTATACTTGATTTTTAGTATTAAAATATTAAATAAATTGATAAAATAAATTATTTTGTGATTTTTATGCTTAGATAAATAAAGTTTGTAATCTGGTGCATTTTGGCGAAAGAATCGTTTCGATCGGAATTATAACGAATAAATTATGGACGAAATTCGATGAATTAATTAATTTAGTTAAATTAATTAATTTCTGCAGCCCAAAACCCAATTGTACAAACCAGCCCGCAAGCCCAAGGCGCGCAGCCCAGGCCCGCGTAACCAGCTGCCCAGCCCAAAATCCGCACGGCCCGCAGGACCAGCCACGAGCAGCCCACACGGCCCAAACGCGCGCGGCCTGCTTCAGCTGTCCAGAAGGAGTTCGGCGCGCGCCTACCGAAGACAGCTTCTCCTTTCCAGCTCACGCCTGCCGACCGGCCGCCACCTTTCCAGCACAGCTTTGCCGACCAGCCGCCTCCTTTCCAGCTTGCAGCCACCGAAAATTCTTTCAGCAGCAATTTAGTGAATTTTCTTGCTGTTTTTCAAGCTTTTTCCTTTGTTTTGTTTAAATTCTCTTCCCCAAAAACCACCCATACTCATCATTTCACTTTTGAATATTTTTATTATAATTTTTGTTTAGTTTTTATTTATTTTTTAGGGTTTAATTTGTGTTTCTCCACCTATAAATAGGAGTTGATTTCACTTGTTGAAATCACTTCCAAGTAGCACAAAATTGAGCTTCTTTTAGGAGAAATCTTGGCAAAATAGTTCCAATACAATTTTGAGAGTTCAAGTCCGAATTTCCTTGTTTAATCTTCTTCCATCTTCATAAGGTTCCAGCCGCTGTTCGGTGTTCCTTGTGAAAAACAATCCATTGTTCTCATCCAATCTGAAAAGTGTAACATTTGCTCTCCATTCTCTTAAACTCTCTTATTTGTTATTGGTTCTAATTATAATGCAATATATGTATTGGTTTCTCCTTCCTATCTTTTGTGAAAATTGAGTATAATCTCCATGTGTACTACTTTCTAAAAATCATTTACTTCTTACATTTTAGAGCTTAAACTTCATTTCGAAACTAAATGTTGATCCGCTGTTCGGGGCATTTAGAGTAGATTTGGAGAGATTTAATGTATGACCGCTGTTCGGCGCATTAAATCACAAACTTAAGGTAATTATATTATAAGTAAAAATCCGCTGTTCGGTGCATTTATAATATGAATAATGTATGAAGAAATATGAGTTTGTGAAGGTATAATTTCGTGATTAATTCAAATATTTGCAATTGTAGTATGTTGTTGAAGTTTGTGTTTACGGGAAGTCTACTTTGTGCATAAGTTAGAATAGAAATAAAATGAGTTTATCTATGCTTTTACTTATTTACATAATTACAAACCTCTTCAAAACCCCCCTTGTTTATTCTTTATTCTTTTATTCTTTATTCTTTTATTCTTTGATGCTTTTATTCTTCCATTCCTTTATTATTTAATTTATTGATTCTTTGATTAATCAATTCCTTTATTCTTTGATTAACTAAGCCCTTTATTCTTCTATTATTTCATTCTTTAATTCGTTAATTTATTAATTCTTTGTAATTCATTAATTTATTATTATCTTGTTCATCTATTCTTTAATTTATTAATTATTTGATTGTTTAATTCTTTTATTATTTAATTCTCTAATTAATTATTCTTTTATTCATCTCCCACTAACACATTATTAATGTTCCCTAATTTCCCCGGTTAAGAACGATCCCTATTTACCAATACTACATCTACACAAAAAGGGTTTAAATTGCATAACACTCGAATTACATGTTCAATTTAATGCGTAGTTTGAGCGTAGTCAATTTTTGGCGCCGTTGCCGGGGAAATTGAAAATCATTTTAATTTGTTAGTGTATGTATATAAATTGTGCATATTATACTTGTTTATAAATTTTATTTTTGTTAATATTATATTTGTTTATAACATTTACTAACTTGTTTATATTTTATTTATCCATCTTATTATTGTTCTTATTATGTTTGTTTATAATGCTCATACTTTACTTTTTCTTAATTTCTAATTTATACTTGTTCATAAATGTTCATAATTTTTTTTTTATATATATTTGTTCATAATAAATTTGATACTTGTTCATAAATGCATATTTTATATGTTCACTTTTCTTTACTTTTATTTTATATGTTCATATATGCATATTTTATATATTCACACTTTTTCTTTATTCCCTTAACTTTAATCATATTACATCAACTTTATTCCATTAACTTTCTTTTAATTTTATTACATAACCTTTATGTTCCACTAACTTTATGTTTACACTTATTTTATTTTTATGTAATCAATTATTTGTTTATGTCTTGTTAAACTTTAAATCTGAAATGAAAAAAAGAAAATTCGGAATAAATAAAAAAAATTTTAAAAAAAAATTTTTTAAAAAAAAAAAAAAATTTAAAAAAAAAAATTTAAAAAAAAAAAAAAAATTTCCTATTAATTGTTTTAGAGTTGCATGAATCTCTTAGTCCCTTTTTCTTCAAAATCTTACTTTCGGGAACAGGTAGTGCCCCTCTTATTTACTTTCTCCTTAACCCTTCATGATGTGTGGATTTCATCACCACATACCATAGACTCGAATCTATGGACATGAGGTTGGAGCGGAGTTTGTAAACACTAGGGTTTGGTAATTCTCTACGTCATCATTTGGATTAATTATGGTGTCTAGGAGAGTTATGACTGGTGACAAGTTTTGGATTAAGAAAGGGAACACCAATGGAGTATATGCCAAGCTAGCCTCGGGGTGCTCTTAAAATTATCCTTGCTTCTCGCGTTACATCTATCTCAACTGGCCATGATTAATGTTGAATGGTGGAATGGTGGTTATCAGTACGCGCAGGCCGTACGCCCAGGAAAGTACTATGAGAAGCGGAAGGGGAAAGTTATTCATGACACTCTAAAACTCTACTTATTGCATTATTAGTTTGCATTTGAAACTTGTGTATTTTCTTTCCAGTAACGTAACTTTTTGGTAATTCTGGTTTCTATTTATGTGTTATTTTATGCAAATCTCTACTATCTTACACTTATTATCTTTTCTTATGTATACTTGCCTTCTAACTTAGAGTTTTGTTTTCATAGAGGTACGAACTTATGAATGCGTGCTCATCAATCTAAGCTTGATCGGCTGAGAAGACAACTTGACATCTCACCAAGCAACGCCACATTCAGAGACGCACTTAAGCAAACCAGTTCGTTCGAACCTCCATCCCCAATATTCGGTGAGTCCAAAAGCGAGAAGAGTAATTCAGAAGAAGAACAGATTTTCGGAACACCGATAACCATGGCACGAAACCTGAGTATCCGGGAGCAGACATGTGCAAACACAAATGGCACTACAGACTTCTGCATCCAGTATCCCGAGCCTCGAACCAACAAGAAAGATATTGAGCTTAAGAGTGGAGTTCTTCATCAACTACCCAAGTTCCGTGGAATCAGAAATGAAGATCCACACAAACACTTAACGGAGTTCCAATTCATCATTAGTAGTATGTGTCCGGATGATGCGGACTTGGAAATCATGAAGCTGAAAGCTTTCCCATTGTCCTTGGAAGAAAGAGCACGGGTATGGCTTTTAAGTCTCCCACCCAATCATATTGACTCTTGGGAGAAGTTGGTTCAGGAGTTTCTTACCAAGTACTTCCCTGCCTCAAAGATTACGGTCTTAAGAAAAGAGATCACTGGAATCAAGCAGAAAGAACATGATGAGAATTTCAGCCAGTACTATGAGAGGTTTAAGGAACTTTGTGCTTCATGCCCTACTCACGGGATCACAGAAGGCTATCTTTTAACCTACTTTTATGAAGGACTCAAAGGTTGGGATAGAGGACTGCTCGATGCTGCAGCTAATGGAAGTTTCTTAGCTCGGAGCCTAGTAGATGGTCGTGCACTACTTGAAAGCCGTGCACTCAATGATGCACAATACGAAGGTGCCGATCCCATTTCTAGAAAGGTACATGAGGTAAGTTCCCATGCTATAAATGATTCAAAGTTAGATAAAATCACCTCTATGCTTTCGAATATGCTTGAGCTAAAGAAACAGGTAGCTCCAGTTTGTTCCATATGCTCTCAAGGCCATCTTGAGGAACAATGTCCCTACACTGCAAGGGAAGAAGACTCCGGAACTGAAATGGCACACGCCATTGGAGGCTATCAAGGAGGGCCAAGGACCCAAGGTTACAGTTGGAGAGATCCGAACAATGTCCTAAACCCTCAGCACATGTCGACCGGGCCAAACCGTGTCCCAGACCAGTTCCCAAGGCCCACATGGCAACCAAGGCCCACATGGCAACCAAGGCCCCCGGTCCCATTTTCTAACTTTTCTCATAATCATGCAAATAATCATACTTCCTCATCTTCTAATCCTGATTATGATAAAATGCTGGCTGCTCTTTCCCAAGGGCAGCAAACACTAATGGCTTCAACTCAGGCTCTTGTCACAGGTCAGCAAAATCAACAAAAAGACATCGCTGATCTCAAGGACCAAATGGGCAAAGTCGTGGACTTCATGGGTAAGATCCAAGCTAGCGGGGTGCTTCCACCTCAACCTACGCCCAACCCAAATGTAAGACCTGAAGCCAATGCAATCACCACTCGAAGTGGTAAGTGCTCGGAGAAATAGAACCAGATCCAGCCGTTTCTGCGGCTGAAAAGCACAAGGTGGCAACTAAGACCACCACGACACAACCGCCAGTTCAACCTACCCACACACAAGGTAATAACCCAATCCCTTCAAGTTCGGTTGTTACTAATTCCCCGTTTGTGCATGCACCATTTCCAAGTAGGCTTGCCAAATCTAAGAAGAATGAATCCGATGAGGAAATCTTGGAGATCTTCAAAAGGGTGCAAATCAACATGCCCTTGATCGAGTGCATCAAACAAGTGCCGAAATACGCAAAATTTCTGAAAGAGTTATGCACTCCAAGGCGCCAGACGAGGGAGAAGGAGGTTGTGATGGTGAGTGAAACAGTTTCTGCTGTAATCCAGCGTCGGCTACCCCCAAAGTTGAAGGATCCAGGGAGTTTTTCTGTTCCCTGCGTGATTGGTAACAAGTCATTTGATAAAGTCATGCTAGACTTAGGAGCATCCATTAATGTTATGCCATATTCACTATATGTTGCCCTAAGTCTAGGTAAACTACAGCATGACGATATTATCATTCAGTTAGCCGATCGCTCTAATGTGTATCCTAAGGGATACGTAGAAGATGTTCTTGTGCAGGTTAACCAGCTCATCTTCCCAGCTGACTTTTATGTCCTAGACATGGAGGATTCCCCTACGAATCAAGCTCCACTAATGCTGTTGGGAAGACCATTCATGAGAACTGCCAAGACAAAGATTGATGTGTTCAATGGAACATTAACTATGGAAGTAAACGGAGAGGAGATTGGCTTCAACATTTTTGATGCCATGAGGTACCCTAGTTCCGCAACTCATACTACTTTTTCTGTTGACGTGTGCACTTCTCTCGCAGAGAAACATTTTGATTCAATTCGAGAAGACACACTCAACATGATAATCCAGAAAGGAGTTGGCCTAACGCAATCAGGGGACGCCTTGGTTGAGGATACGGATTACGAACTAGAACCTCGAATTTGGGATGAAGTCATGACCCTAAATGAGACCCCCAGAATGGTGAATCATCAGGTACCCTCGTCATTTCCAATTAGTACTAATGCCACTCCTCCTTCAGTGATTCAGGCCCCAGTTCTCGAGCTCAAAGTTTTGCCTGACCACCTGAAGTATGCCTATCTTGGCTCGGACGACACTCTGCCCGTCATAGTGTCTTCTGCACTAACCGAGTCACAGGAAGATAGACTGGTACAGGTCTTGACAAAGTACAAGACAGCCATTGGATGGACTCTGTCAGATATCAAGGGAATCAGCCCTACAACATGTGTGCATCGAATCTTACTAGAAGATGATGCAAAGCCCTCTCGCGAAGCCCAACGTCGCCTCCATCCTCCGATGATGGAAGTTGTGAAACAAGAGGTCATCAAACTCTTGGACTGTGGTGTCATCTACCCAATTTCAGACAGTAAATGGGTCTCACCAGTCCAAGTAGTCCCAAAGAAAAGTGGAGTCACAGTTGTTGCGAACAGTGAAGGAGAGCTAGTGCCCCAGCGAACAGTGACCGGATACAGAGTCTGCATCGACTATCGACGCCTGAACAAAGCAACTAGGAAGGATCACTTCCCTTTACCCTTCATTGATCAAATGCTTGAAAGGTTAGCAGGTCACTCCTATTATTGCTTTCTTGATGGTTATTCCGGGTACAATCAAATCTGTATCGCTCAAAATGACCAAGATAAAACGACTTTCACTTGTCCTTTTGGCACTTTTGCCTACCGAAGAATGCCTTTCGGTTTATGTAACGCCCCAGGTACTTTCCAAAGATGCATGCTTTCTATTTTCTCTGAATACGTCGAAAAAATAATTGAAGTATTTATGGACGATTTTAGTGTCTTTGGGGATAGTTTTGATGCATGCTTAGAACACTTAGCACTTATCTTACAAAGGTGTGTCGAAACTAATCTGGTACTTAACTGGGAGAAATGCCATTTCATGGTTAGACAAGGGATAGTCTTGGGCCATATTGTCTCTGAAAGAGGAATTGAAGTCGATAAATCTAAAGTTGATACTGTGCGCCACTTACCCTCTCCCACTTCGGTGAGAGGAATCCGTTCATTTCTTGGTCACGCAGGATTTTACAGAAGATTTATCCAAGACTTCTCCCACATTGCAAGGCCCTTGTGCCGACTGCTTCAGAAAGAGACACCCTTCGTCTTTGATGCAGACTGTCAGGAAGCTTTTGAGAAGCTTAAAAATCTCTTAACCACTGCCCCCATTCTTTGTGCCCCTGATTGGTCCTTACCCTTTGAACTAATGTGCGATGCCTCTGATTATGCAGTTGGAGCCGTACTCGGACAAAGGCGGGATAAGAAGCCCTACGCCATCTACTATGCATCCAGAACCTTAAATGATGCCCAGATGAACTACACCACTACAGAAAAGGAGTTGCTTGCTGTTGTATTTGCTTTAGATAAATTTCGTTCTTATCTACTTCGAACTAAAGTCATTATTTACACTGATCATGCAGCACTGAAGTATCTCCTAGCCAAGAAGGAAGCGAAACCAAGATTGATCCGATGGATTCTTCTTCTTCAAGAGTTTGACATCGAGATTAAAGATAAGAAAGGCGTAGAGAACGTGGTGGCGGATCATTTGAGTCGCATTGCACATGAGCGAGATCCTGTGGCGATTCAAGAGATGTTTCCAGACGAACAACTCTTCAGAATCGAGGGAGGTACTCCTTGGTATGCTGATATTGTCAATTATTTAGTCACCAAGCAGTTGCCCACCACCCTCTCCCGTGCACAAAAAGATAAACTTAAGAAGCATGCTAGGCACTATATTTGGGATGAACCTTATTTGTGGAAACACTGTGCAGATATATTGATTAGGAGATGTGTCCCTGATATTGAACATAGGTCAGTCCTAGAGTTCTGCCATAGCCATGCTTGTGGAGGCCACTTTGGATCTAGAAAAACTGCACTCAAAATCTTAGAATCTGGACTATATTGGCCCACACTTTTTAAAGATGCACATTCATTTTGCTTAGCCTGTGATAAATGTCAGAGATCAGGAAACTTAGGACGCAGGGATGAAATGCCACAACATTATGTTCTTACTGTTGAAATATTTGATGTTTGGGGTATCGATTTTATGGGTCCGTTTCCTCAATCTAATGGCTATCTCTATATCTTACTTGCCGTTGATTATGTATCAAAATGGGTGGAAGCTAAGGCCACCAGGACTAATGACTCTAAAACTGTTGCAGAATTCCTCAGAACTAACATTCTTTCCAGGTTTGGGATCCCGCGGGTCCTAATAAGTGATGGAGGAAGTCATTTCTGCAACAAGACCATTGAAGCTTTACTGAAACGGTATGGTGTCACTCATCGAGTATCTACACCTTACCATCCTCAAACGAGTGGAATGGCGGAAGTCAGTAATAGAGAAATCAAGAAGATACTAGAGCGAACTGTGGGTCCTAATCGAAAGGATTGGAGCCAACGGTTGGATGATGCACTTTGGGCATACAGGACGGCCTACAAATCACCTATAGGAATGTCTCCCTATAGGTTGGTGTACGGAAAAGCATGTCACCTTCCGGTGGAACTAGAGCATAAAGCATGGTGGGCCGTCAAAACGTTCAACATCAAGCTAGATGACGCCGGTCTGCATCGGAAGCTCCAGCTGAGTGAGCTTGAGGAAATAAGAAATGATGCATTTGAAAGCACTCTGATCTACAAGGAAAAGGCAAAGGCATTTCATGACAAACAGATCAGGAGTAAAGCATTTGACATTGGCCAGAAAGTTTTGCTTTTCAACTCTCGACTCAGACTCTTTCCTGGTAAGTTATGTTCTAGATGGGTAGGACCTTTTGTTATCACTAATATTTTTGCCCATGGAGCCATACAGATAAAACACGTTGGAACTGGAAAAGAGTTCAAGGTCAATGGCCATAGATTGAAGCCTTATATCGAGGCAATTGGCGAACACGATGTGGAGTCAGAAAGAGTGCTACGACGTCCCATCAGATGAACTAAATTTGGTCTAGGCTGGATGGACGTTAAACTTCAAGCGCTTGTTGGGAGGCAACCCAATGTGTTCGCGAGTGTGAAGGAGTCATCAACACAGATTTGCTTTCTTTCAACCCTTCACTCTCTTTTATGTTTTTCTTTCTTATTTCATTTTCTTAAATCATCTTCCTTACTTTGATTCTATGTTTAAATTACTTCGTATTTTCCTACATTGAGGACAATGTAGAATTTAAGTGTGGGGGAATGGTTTACAAATTTATTTGTGTTAATTTTCAATTGTTTCTTTCTTATTTGTGTTAATTTTCAATTGTTTTATTTCTTTCTTCAAAAAAAAAAAAAAAAAATTTGAGTCTTTTTGTTTTAAACGTAGCGTTTTTACGAGTCATCAAGTTGCCCTTTAACTTGTCAATGATATAAGTGAATGGAAATGATTATGTTATGGCCATAAAGATAATCACTACAACTTGAATTTGTTTGTTAATATTTTGTGATTAAGTGTTACTACTTGAAGATAATGCATGTAAATTGGTACATAAATAAGCATGATATGATAAGTATGAATCATTTGAACCTTATGTGAGCTTTAGAACTTATATACATCTTTGATGAGTGATTCATAAGTTCTTTGTTTAAATTGATATACATATGCCTCATAACTGCTTGCCATAGCTTTTAATGAACTCTAGAGCACTAGAACTTATTCTATGTGATTTTCAAAGCTTTTAAGTCAATAAATTCTCTGATTTTGGAAATGATTAAGGCATTAGGGTTAACACCACAAATTCAAACATCCATGTTCCCTATTTTGTGCGCACAAGTTGCGACCCCCTTAGTTTTACCCCTTTTGAGCCCACATTAAGCCTTTCTTTCCTCACCATGATTATCTAAACACTTGAGCTTAGTATAGACATCTTTTACCTTTGTTCCAAGGACTCGGTTGAAGACATAATGATTATGTAAAGAGAAAATGATGATGTTGAAAGACTTTTATGTGTATTTTGTGGATTTACTTACTCAAACATTGTTGTATTTTTGACACATGTTATTACCTTGATATATGAGGAAAAAAAAAATGATGAAAAAAAAAAATAAAAAAAAAAAAAAAGAAGAAAAAAAATAAAAAAAAAAAGAGAAAGATATATTTATCAAGGTAATAAGGTTTGATTATGAATATTTGAGTTAAGTCCTTTACATTTGTAAATCTGGCACAAAAAAATGAATTCGAGGCCCAACAAGATGAAATTAGGCCTATGTTCGAAGGGATGGATTACTGACATCATTGCACTAAGGTTGGGAAGTTATGATACGTTTTGGGAGTCTATTGAGTCTTGGAACGAATTTGAGCACCACTTGTCCTATATATTCCTTGCCTCTAAACTTAGCCCCATTACAACCTTCGTAAAGACCTTATGATCCTTAAGATGGTAAATTTTGATTAGTTGAGTCAATCACTTGAGTAAGCTTATGGTTTTGGTTCATTTGTGCAAGTATGTTTTGTTTTTTGAGGTGTTTGTTTGAAATTTTGCAAAAGTACTTCATTTCGATTATGTGAGCATCTCTCACATACTTTGAGTGCAAACACAAACCCTCACAAAATTGAGTGAATTTATGAGTGCATATCCTTGTGAGTTGATTCATACTTGTCTTATTCATGCAGAGATCCATTTCACCATATTTACTCATTATCTTACTTGTCGAAACATTTTGTTACCATGTATTAACTCTTGAATTCCATTTGCTTAAATGTTTTAAGTGACAATCTTTTATGCCATGATTATAACAATGAAATTTGAGACAAATGGTTAAGGGTCTACTTGTTTTGAATTCGTAATTTGATTTTAGTATTTGCTAGGGACTAGCAAAGTTTAAGTGTGGGGGTATTTGATAGGACGTTAAAAAGACATTATTTTATATTATTTTATACCCTTTATACTTGATTTTTAGTATTAAAATATTAAATAAATTGATAAAATAAATTATTTTGTGATTTTTATGCTTAGATAAATAAAGTTTGTAATCTGGTGCATTTTGGCGAAAGAATCGTTTCGATCGGAATTATAACGAATAAATTATGGACGAAATTCGATGAATTAATTAATTTAGTTAAATTAATTAATTTCTGCAGCCCAAAACCCAATTGTACAAACCAGCCCGCAAGCCCAAGGCGCGCAGCCCAGGCCCGCGTAACCAGCTGCCCAGCCCAAAATCCGCACGGCCCGCAGGCCCAGCCACGAGCAGCCCACACAGCCCAAACGCGCGCGGCCTGCTTCAGCTGTCCA
The DNA here is from genome assembly GCA_032719365.1 of Prinsepia uniflora. Taxonomy (NCBI): domain Eukaryota; kingdom Viridiplantae; phylum Streptophyta; class Magnoliopsida; order Rosales; family Rosaceae; genus Prinsepia; species Prinsepia uniflora. The sequence goes on from CM064864.1 coordinate 45,267,622, forward strand.
GAAGGAGTTCGGCGCGCGCCTACCGAAGACAGCTTCTCCTTTCCAGCTCACGCCTGCCGACCGGCCGCCACCTTTCCAGCACAGCTTTGCCGACCAGCCGCCTCCTTTCCAGCTTGCAGCCACCGAAAATTCTTTCAGCAGCAATTTAGTGAATTTTCTTGCTGTTTTTCAAGCTTTTTCCTTTGTTTTGTTTAAATTCTCTTCCCCAAAAACCACCCATACTCATCATTTCACTTTTGAATATTTTTATTATAATTTTTGTTTAGTTTTTATTTATTTTTTAGGGTTTAATTTGTGTTTCTCCACCTATAAATAGGAGTTGATTTCACTTGTTGAAATCACTTCCAAGTAGCACAAAATTGAGCTTCTTTTAGGAGAAATCTTGGCAAAATAGTTCCAATACAATTTTGAGAGTTCAAGTCCGAATTTCCTTGTTTAATCTTCTTCCATCTTCATAAGGTTCCAGCCGCTGTTCGGTGTTCCTTGTGAAAAACAATCCATTGTTCTCATCCAATCTGAAAAGTGTAACATTTGCTCTCCATTCTCTTAAACTCTCTTATTTGTTATTGGTTCTAATTATAATGCAATATATGTATTGGTTTCTCCTTCCTATCTTTTGTGAAAATTGAGTATAATCTCCATGTGTTCTACTTTCTAAAAATCATTTACTTCTTACATTTTAGAGCTTAAACTTCATTTCGAAACTAAATGTTGATCCGCTGTTCGGGGCATTTAGAGTAGATTTGGAGAGATTTAATGTATGACCGCTGTTCGGCGCATTAAATCACAAACTTAAGGTAATTATATTATAAGTAAAAATCCGCTGTTCGGTGCATTTATAATATGAATAATGTATGAAGAAATATGAGTTTGTGAAGGTATAATTTCGTGATTAATTCAAATATTTGCAATTGTAGTATGTTGTTGAAGTTTGTGTTTACGGGAAGTCTACTTTGTGCATAAGTTAGAATAGAAATAAAATGAGTTTATCTATGCTTTTACTTATTTACATAATTACAAACCTCTTCAAAACCCCCCTTGTTTATTCTTTATTCTTTTATTCTTTATTCTTTTATTCTTTGATGCTTTTATTCTTCCATTCCTTTATTATTTAATTTATTGATTCTTTGATTAATCAATTCCTTTATTCTTTGATTAACTAAGCCCTTTATTCTTCTATTATTTCATTCTTTAATTCGTTAATTTATTAATTCTTTGTAATTCATTAATTTATTATTATCTTGTTCATCTATTCTTTAATTTATTAATTATTTGATTGTTTAATTCTTTTATTATTTAATTCTCTAATTCATTATTCTTTTATTCATCTCCCACTAACACATTATTAATGTTCCCTAATTTCCCCGGTTAAGAACGATCCCTATTTACCAATACTACATCTACACAAAAAGGGTTTAAATTGCATAACACTCGAATTACATGTTCAATTTAATGCGTAGTTTGAGCGTAGTCACTAGGGAGACTTGGGATTGAGACCCCGAGTAGCACGCATAGCTTTGGAACCGTGACGATATTGATTGTGACATCTGGGATGTCAGGCATCAGGGATGCCGAGGTTTGGTTTTGGGCTGAGTCTCTACAGATTTGGTTTTGGGCTGAGTTTCCACATGATTGGTTTTAGGCTGAGTTCCCACATGGTTTGATTGGTTTTGGGTTGAGTTCCCACACTTGGTTTTGGTTAATATTTTTGGGCTAAGGCCCTAATGATTGATTTAACTAAATGGTTTGATTAATGGTTTTCGAATGCATGAATGCTTTTTAGTGAAGGGCATAAACGTCTTTTTCTAAACGTGTTTTATTAAATTATTATTTTTTTCGTCCACTCACAGCTTTTAATAGTTTTTAATGCCCTTCAAGTTGATCGCGGATGCGGGCTGTAGTAGAGACCAGACATCACACTCTTCCACTGATCCTGGCGCAATCTAAAAGTCCCGAATGGGCGGAGTTTTTAGGTTATCCCTTGTCTGACCCTTCATGTCTCACGTGGGTTAGACGGGAGTATGACACATCCCTTGTTAATCCCGGAGGGATTTGAGATGGGTCGTGACAGGTACCCTCTAAGAAGCTCCTGGACAAGCATGATATTATCCCCAATATTCCTTCCACTAACATGAAATTGGCCTGAATTCCCTCATATGCGAAGGGTGGGAAACCTTGGAAATTAAGGAGATGATGGTTGAATTAGATTCTCCCAACAACTTGGAGGACCTAAAAAATTCCTTGACTGCACACATCACATGCGATCCAACAATGCACTAGGCTTTCTAGAAAAACAGAGCATTGAAACTATCAGGCCTAGCCACCTTACAAACCTTTAATCTAAAGAAAACATTTTGAATCTCCATATCAGAAATAGGAGCAATCAAACCTCCTAGCGATAAGCAAATTTTGATGCTAGTTATTATGCCAAGTCAACAAGCTTCCAGAGAAACGAAGGTCATCCAGAGCATAGTCCTGCAGATAATTCCTAAACTCACGCATAAAACTATCCCAAGACATATTCCTTCCCTCCCATTCACTTAGAAACCTGCTCATTAAAGTTTCCCATAAGAGCTAACGGGTCCGAGCCCACCGAAGTGCAGAGACCACTCAACTCATTCCATAACACTTTTCTTTCCAATTTACAATTGAAACATAAACAAAAGAGATGAAAAATTGATGCCTTAAATCGAAGATCGAGACCTTGGTGTGAGGATCCCACCACACCCAAATTGCAGAGAGAAAGAACGTGAGGATCCCACCCCACCCAAATTCGACCTAAGGGATGACTCCCAATGACAGGACCCGTCCCAACTGGACTTTGATAACCGTGCCCGGTCCTGCTCCCGTCTGACAAGTCAACTGAAGTCCCGAAATTACCCTTCAGCACCTATCAAACAAGGGATAACTGCACTGATTTCCGCTCATGCCTCCGCCTCTCGATCAGCCCCGAACGTCTTGTCACGGCCTGGAGGGTCATAAAAAACAAAGGTGTGAGTGGACAAAAATAATATCATTTAAAAACACATTTCAAAATACCTCCTTTACCCTCCAGTTTATCAAACCATGCATGCATAGCGTAAAACATGTGTATAACAATCTCCGGCTTTCCAGCCACATCACATAACAAATATCAAATCCCGGCTCTCAAGCCAAAACATAGAAAAACATAATCACCTGGCCACACATACCAAAAACCCGTACTCAATACCAGTACGTAATCACAATCAACATCAAACATCACTATTCACAAGTTCACAATCAATCTGCACTATTCACAAGTGCACCAACAATCACACAGTTACATCCGCACTACGCGTAGGACAACCTCAGGAACTGCACTCAGGCACCATCCGAGTCATATCAGTCATGTTTGGGAACTGCACACGCACCATGTAGACGTACCACATACTCGGGAACTGCACTCACGCAACATCTGAGTCACGTCTAGGAACTACACTCGCACCATCCAGAACATGATCCAGTATCCAGTATCCACAATCACAAACACAATCCATACCACAACACATATCAATCATATTCATGACATCAAACCAAGTCATAAGCATTCCCGACAGGGTCTCAAGCCCAAATGTCATTTATACGTAAATCCGTAAAATCACATTGAAACATTAAAATAATCCAGAAATCATCCTTGACTCACCAACTAAATCAAAATATCCTTTTCAAAACCTTTTTGACTCCGGGCCTAGCCCAAAACATCACTTGCACATTTCTCGTAAAACGTGCCCGAAAGACCGATCACGAATAATCATGCCACATCATCAGGACATTATTGCAACTCAAATCATGCAATCAATCATGTAAAACATTTAACTATGCATGCATATCAGTTTATAAAATAAACGTTCACTCACACACCGTCCAAATCGCTCGATTCCGAGCTGCACGCCTTTCCGTAATTCCTAGAAATCCTGAATCCTCCAATTACTTGAACTCAACCTTCACAATTCGAAGCTGTCGCAGGGTGTGTTCTTAATGTTTGTTCATCAATTTCCCTCGAATTCAATGGTGGTTCAGCTCGTTCCTTCCTCCATAAGCTTAATTCAAGCTTAGTTTGTCTAATTAACATCTCAAACTCAAATTTCGATTCTCAATTGCACAAACACCTTCTCGGGTTCTTGGGGTGTTTTCCAGTTCTCTTTTCTCTCCTCTCCTTCCTTTCCTCTCACAAATTCACCCTCTCGAATATGCTCGGGTTCTCAGATTCAGGTTCGGGTTCTCTCAATTGGTTGCTGGGACAATCGATCAAGCACCCTTTGTTCTGTTTTTGGTTTTTAAGAAAAACATGTTCTCTCACGGTTGTTTTTTGTTCTAAATTAAACATAAGCTTTTGAATTTATCCTATCCACACAGTAGGCGGCACAATGCCACTAATCCCAGCTACACAGTGACAAATGTCACTCAAGGAGCTGCATGACTCACCACTATGGCTGCATCAAATTCCAGCCCAACCAAAATTACCATTTTACCCTTACTTTCAAAATTACCAAAATGCACCTCGCCGTTCGAGACCCATAACTTTTCCATCCGACCTCCGATTGACCCATGACTCACCACTATGACGCATGCTGCCCCTCGCCCCTCGCCATCGCTTACGAGGTGTGTGCCAGACGTGTACTGTTACACGGGTAACCTTGTGTGTGGGTGCAGCCATCTGAGTCGAGGAAAAAGGTTGGATTCCACAATTTGGTTGTGGAATCGGGTCAGTTTGAATTTCGAGGACGAAATTATTTAAGGGGGGAAGATTGTGACGACCTATCTCGAATTAAAGGGATTAATTAAGAATTAATGACGGATTAGCGAGACTAATCGAGGATTAGACGAGCATTAGCGAACGAGTAGGGCGAAATGACGATTTTGCCCTTGGAATGGGCGAAACGTTGAATTTTCATTCGGATGGTCAAATGGACTTTGGACGATAACTGTGACGTAGTTCGGGACGTCACGAGTTCATAGACAGGTGGCATGCTCGATTCCGACATTCGTGGAAGAAGTTATAACAATCGGAAGTCCAAGAGCATTTTGGTAATTTGGTTGAATATGGGTCAATAGTTGACTTTTGATCCTGGAGGTCCGATGGATGAGGGCCAAGCACCGTTACGTAGTTCGAGACGATACGAATCCGTAGACAGGCGACACGTCGAATTCGAACCTTCGACGAGAAAGTTAAGGTTCACGGAAGTACGAAAGAACTATTACATGAATTACGAGACGGCTTGAGTTTTGTCCTAAGTGGGGCCCAGATATTTGTCACTAGCCCAATGGATGATTGACAAGTGTCACCCATCCATTACCCAGCCCAAATAATTCATGCATCTCACATTCCTCTTCATCGGTCATTTTCCCATTTCCAACCCGATCTCACCATTTCAAACCAATCCAACCCAATCCCAAAATCCATTTCCATCTGTGTTGTTGGACTGAGGGGAAGGAAGAGAAGGACTAGATGATGGTGGTGGCCGGCCAGGTTGGCACCGCTGTGCACGGTTGAGGCCCAAATACGAGAGGTACTCGGTTTATCCAATTTTCCCATATATTTCGATTTATGTATTATGGATTGTTTTAGATGATTAGGATGGAGTTGTTGGGTTAGTAGGAGTGTAATGGGCTGATTTTGAGGAAGGTTAAAGGTCAAGGAACCCCTGGGGAGGAATTGGGAAAACCGAACCGTGAGTTCAAGTTTGGACCGAGGGGTTTAAACCGATTTTTGGGTGTTTTAATCATGTATTTAGGTTGCTAGGACTGAATTAGGGACATTGGTATTGAGAAGGACGGAATTGGACGAAAAATATGGAAAATATAGGCCTGGACCGATCACGCCAGTCCAGTTGCAGAACCTGAACCGAACCGGCCGGTCTAGACCGGTTCACTCGCTGGGGAAGATGAACAGTCGCCAGCGCGTGAGGCCCACGCGTAGGTTACTCCTTGGGCGCGTGGCGGCGCGTGGTAGGGTTTTGGGGAAGTGTCCAACATGTCAAATCATCTATTCGATGTAACGAACATTTTGAGACTGGTTTCGCGTCAATCGGACATCGATTCGACATAGTTCGGGATGTCCGAAGGTTTAGGTTCGCGTTTAAAAATAGTTAGAAATTCTGGAAAATTACGGGACTTTCGTGAAGGGTTATTTAAGTATTTAATAACCTTCTATTATGATTTGGACAGGTTCGGGAATCCCGGAGGTGACGTTTGGCCCAGGAAGATGTTTTGGCACGCGTAACGAGGCGCGGCTTCGGACGGTCTGTGAGTGGACCTTTCTTTCAAAATTGAGGCATGCCTAATTGTTTTGTAATTGTTTTAGAACATGTTTTGTGATGCCATGAGCGCATTTGTTTTTGGTAGCTTAGGATCGATATATTTGCACGTTTTTCGAGGTTTTCGGCTTTATGTCGTACTTTTGCGTACTGTGTTTTCAATGACGATTTAATGAATGGATTTTGGATTTAGAAATATGAAATCGGGCACGATGTCCATTTGATTTACAAACTCACAGACTTGGAGTCCATTTGATTTGACGAGGAATCGGACCAAGGATCCATTTGAGATATACGGTCGGGCCGAGGGTCCCGTTGATTTACGAGTTCGGGCTTGACGCCCATTTGGTTGTAATTTCAGGCTTAGGGCCCAGTTAGCTGTGGTATCGGGCTTGAGGCCCAGTTGATTGTAACATCGGGCTTGAGTCCCAGTTCGGTTTATGAAATGAGAATTCGGGCATGTGACCCTGTTGAACTGAGGATTTAGGACGAGGCTTGTGAAATTGATTTGAATCGGATTCGAGGAATCCTGTTGAGATGAATCGGGTATGAGAGCAAGTTGAAACGTATTTTGAGAAAGAACGTGTTTTGAAAAATGTATATATTTATACCCTCCATATGATTTATATGGTCTCCTCCAGACGTCGACCTAGAGTGTCACGATCCACATACCAGAATGGGTATCCCCATAGGGATCCTGTTCCAGTAGTGGAGGTTACGATTTATGATGTGGTCCCGGACAGAATCCGGAGAGATGATCGGACTAGGTCCGAAGATTGAACCTCCCAAATGGAGATTCTTGGGAGAAAACTCGGAATGAGACCCCGAGTTGTGTGCACACTAGGATAGAGATGATATCGTGACTTCTATCGGGGATGTGTTCCCTAGGGGCTGTGTGCCCCGAGTTGGCATCTTCTCGGAAGTTTCGCGGATGGGTTATACGTATGACTACGTATGTGATTCTTATGAAAATGATTTTAGGGCGGAGACCCCGTGTTCCGTGTTTTATGATTTAAAAAGTGATTTGGGGTGTAAACCCCGTATTCGATGTTTTGAGAATGGTTTTGGGCTGAGACCCACGTATAGTGATTTGGGCTGAGTTCCCCCATGTTTTGATTTACAGTTCTATTGTGATTTCGGGCCGGGAACCCCAAATGGATTTATGGTTCATGACGGTTGATGGGAACCGACATGAACCCTTGAAATGGTTTTATGAACTTTTTGATAAACGGTTTTTGAATGCATGCATATGCTTTTAGTGAAGGGCATAAATGTCTTCTTGTGAAAATGTTTTGAATGAAATGATTGTTTTTGTCCACTCACAGTTTTCGTGTTTTGAATGCCCTTCAGGTTGATCGCGGATGTGGGCTGTAGTAGAGACGAGACATCACACTCCTCCTCCTACGATCTTGGCATGCTCTGGAAGCCCCGATGAGGGCTAGAGTTGGAATTTTCCCTGGTCTGACACTTTGTGTCAGACGGGATCAGGTGCGTCCCACGTTAATCCCAGGGGATTTGGGACGGGTCCGGACAAAATGGTATCCTCGCGTGTTTTGCTCTTAGAGCGCGTAGGTCGAGGATGTGATGTCTCTGAAGTCATAACAGCCCGTCATCAACCTGATAGTTAGGGCATTACTATGAGGATTCAGTAGAATTGAACCTTGGTTAGATGGTGTTTGTCACGTGATACGATGGTTGGAAGTTCAATTGGCATTGAATGCCACGTGTTTCGATGTTTGATCCTAAGGAGGATCAGTATTCGTGTGAATCCGACGGCTTAGAGCGGTAGTGTCTCTAGTGAGTAGGATCCAGTGGATCGTTAGACACAGTATGAGGACTTGAGAGTCGCGAACGCTCGACGGTAGGGTCGTGTCGGATAAGGGATGTACGGATTAATACCAGTGGTGGTCAGAGGTCAGGGTCACCCAGTATACGATGACCCTGTACGTCTACAGTCAAGACGGTTGGGAATAGGAATGTTTGACCTTATTTGGCATGTGTTACCATGTTTCAGTGTGTCGAATCCCTCATGGATGTCGACTGGCAGGAGATGCCCCGGACTAGTCGTGGTGTGACACGATAGGATACGACTGCGACGTGTAGCCGTTGTGCAGCGTTAGGCACGGAGTATGGCCTAATTCTTGTGGGGAACAGCGGATGAGAGCCATAGAGATACGAGAGGACGAGATCCTCAGAGTGTAGTTATTAGCTGGTTTGGTACCAGTATTGGAGTATGACGACTTTTCAGAGTCGAAAGCGAGGGATCGGTCAGGATGGTTGGGTTGCAGCGGGAAGCCGGGTTTGTGATAACCCTAGTAGGTGATTGACTGGAAAAGTTACGAGGAGTGTGGTACTTGTGATCGGATCCAGAGATGGATCGATCGGTGGATGTTGTGGGTTGAGAGGTTGGTACCTACGGTGAGTTGACCGCATGGATTTGGAGTCTCGATAGCAGAGTATTTCTGAGGTTGGTCTGCACGTGGGTGTGTCAGATGCTGCTATCGATGGACGTAGCCGAGTCTTATCAAGTTGGGTAGACTCAGGCTGCCGTGACGATTGTGACGATGGGACTCGTCAGTCGTGACGATGGGCTTTGTCAGTCGTGACGATGGGATTCGTCAGTCGTGACGAGGACACGAGGTGCGTGAGTGACGCATAGTACGAGCAGTGATTCTGGATTCGACTCTGTTACGACTGAGTGCGATCACAGAATGAGACACTGACGTTAGGTGTTGGCACACTTGTCGCGTAACCTCTGTGAGGTGACTGTGAAAGGTAGGATATACCTGGATGAGTACAGGTGCCATGGATATCCTTGGATGGACTGCACGAGTATGAGTGCTGGAATTGATCTCATAGAGTTGGGACGTGCGAACTAGTATGCAGACGGAATAGTAGATGTGCCAGATTAGTGAGCATGTGAGTTCGGTGGGCACTGATTGGGACAGAGAGGATCTCGAGTGGCTCAGTGCGAGACACCAGGAGTACTTGGTTTGGTGACCAGTTCTCTGATGATACAAGACTTGCGGCGTGAGTGTGTGCCAGGAGTATTAACGTTAAAGGTTGAAATGCCTAGGTGGCGTTCGGATGAAAAGGTATAAATGGATGACGTAAGTGACGTCTTATGACATGAGGTTCGGTTGGACAGATATGGTAGTACGCAGAGATTTGGCTTCAGATCACGACAGACGTTGCAATCTATTTAGCCTACCGACCGATGTCATTGGATTCCGACCAATTCTGTGAGTCAGAGTTCGATCATCAGGATGATTAAAGGTACGAGATGCGAGCGTTAAAGGTTGCTTTTGGACATCCGTAAATAGTATACAAGGTTTACCCTTGAGTCGTGTGAATTCCACTCGGAATAAGTGTACCTACCTAAACGGTAGTCACAGACGCGTGGATGGTGTTCGGTTGATCTGTGGACTTAAGAGTCCATTATGAATTGGTTTTGGTTGACTACGGTTGACCATACCTCCTGAGTTGGGAACTTGGAAATCCATTGTCTATAAGACGCGGAAATACTCGTGTGATGAGTGAACTCAGTAATTGGAAAAGAAGCATGTTTCTTGGAACTTAGGAATCAAGAGAAGTTATGATTGAGACGATGAGAGGAGTACTTGATTCTGTATTGGTGATCAGTATTTCGAGGTCACTGAGAGTGACGTTGTAGCAGATAGTGTTGAGTGCTGGAGGATGACATTGGATGAATTTTGATGTCATCATCTTGGATTCTTCCTTAGGTGGGACGACGAGGAGTGATATGACAGCTAGGGATTCAATGAGGGCGTAGGAACCGAACACCTAGGCTGTGAGTCAAATTTGTTTGACTTGACGAGTAGATGGTGCTTAGCGTCACAGGATGTGACGAGTGAGTGTCTGAGGTGATGGTTTGATGTTCGCCTGGTGACGGACGGTTGGGATCCGAACCATGATTGGAGTTCGGACGGTAGTACGTGGTTGGACGTTACCGGAGTGCAGTTCTTGAGTAGGTCGGGTGACACACCGATTTGATGTGATGTGGATGCACCGGTGTGTTGTGCACGTTGGACGATGGGATTGACCACGGTCAATCGATATGTTGGGTTGAGAGTGTCCCGAGATTTTGGCAATGTTGTAGATTGGATCGAGTACTAGATGGACATGAGTAGCGATCGGATCAGACCCGATAGTGATAGTTTGGGGACTCAAGTGAGTTTAGATGACAGCGGAGATCGCTGAGTGATGTGAGATACGATACGAGGACTCGAGAGCGAGTCGGGATCAGAGTAGAGTAGCGAAGCGTAGTGGAGCCGGTAATTGTCAACTGGTCACGAAGTCGTGACATATTGTGGTAATGGATTGATCGGTATCCGACGAGTTCAGAGAGGTATGATTTTTGGGACTCTCCTTAGAGTCAGTTTAGAGTATAGGAATTTGAGAGAGTTGATTCTCGCGAGTATCGAGAGTAAGTATGGGCATAGGTTCGAGGATGACCTATGAGATGGGATTCGTGCCATTGTGATGGCAGGATCTATAAAATGTTATCTGATCGGATGCTGAGCAGGATATCAGCTTAGTTATGATAGCCCTTAGTGGGAGTACGTATTTCACCCTGACGACTGTTGGATGGACAATGGCAGAATGTTAGATTAAAAAGCCGTTTAAGTGATAGTTTGGTATTGCTGACCTATCAAAGTGAGTGACAGGCGAGATCGACGAGTGTCGATGTTCTGTCTCGAGTGAGACGTACGAACTGACGTGTAGTTCTCGGAAATAAATTGGAGCTTTGGTGGCTCCAGTGACGATACGTACCGTTGCTTACGAGGTGTGTGTCGGACGTGTACTGTTACACGGGTACCCTTGTGTGTGGGTGCAGCGATCTGAGTCGAGGAACAAGGTTGGATTCCACAATTTGGTTGTGGAATCGGGTCAGTTTGAATTTCGAGAAAGAAATTCTTTAAGGGGGAAGATTGTGACGACCCGTCTCGAATTAATGGGATTAATTAAGAATTAATGACGGATTAACGAGACTAATCGAGGATTAGACGAGGATTAGCGAACGAGCAGGGCGAAATGACGATTTTGCCCTTGGAATGGGCGAAACATTGAATTTTCATTCGGATGGTCAAATGGACTTTGGCCGATGACTGTGACGTATTTCGGGACGTCACGAGTTCATAGACAGGTGGCATGCTTGATTCCGACATTCGTGGAAGAAGTTATAACGATCGGAAGTCCAAGGGCATTTTGGTAATTTGGTTGAATAGGGGTCAATAGTTGACTTTTGACCCGGGAGGTCCGATGGACGAGGGCCAAGGACCGTTACGTAGTTCGAGATAATACGAATCTGTAGACAGGCGACACGTCGAATTCAAACCTTCGACGAGAAAATTACGGTTCACGGAAGTACGAAAGAACTATTACACGAATTACGAGACGGCTTGAGTTTTGTCCTAAGTGGGGCCCAGATATTTGTCACTGGCCCAATGGATGAGTGACAAGTGTCACCCATCCATTGCCCAGCCCATATAATTCATGCATCTCACATTCCTCTTCATCGATCATTTTCCCATTTCCAACCCGATCTCACCATTTCAAAACAATCCAACCCAATCCCAAAATCCATTTCCATCTGTGTTGTTGGACTGAGGGGAAGGAATAGAAGGACTAGATGATGGTGGTGGCCGGCCAGGTTGGCACCGCCGTGCACCGCTGAGGCCCAAATACGAGATGCACTCGGTTTATCCAATTTTCCCATATATTTCGATTTATGCATTATGGATTGTTTTAGATGATTAGGATGGAGTTGTTGGGTTAGTAGGAGTGTAATGGGCTGATTTTGAGGAAGGTTAAAGGTCGAGGAACCCCTGGGGAGGAATTGGGAAAACCGAACCGTGAGTTCAAGTTTGGACCGAGGGGTTTAAACTGATTTTTGGGTGTTTTAATCATGTATTTAGGTTGCTAGGACTGAATTAGGGACATTGGGATTGAGAAGGACGGAATTGGACGAAAAATATGGAAAATATAGGCATGGACTGGTCACGCCAGTCCAGTTGCAGAACCTGAACCGAACCGGCCAGTCTATACCGGTTCACTCGCTGGGGAAATGAACAGTCGCCGGCGCGTGAGGTCCACGTGCAGGTTACTCCTTGGGCGCGTGGCGGGGCGTGTTAGGGTTTTGGGGAAGTTTCCAACATGTCAAATCATCTATTCGATGTAACGAACATTTTGGGACTGGTTTCGTGTCAATCGCACATCGTTTCGACATAGTTTGGATTGTCCGAAGGTTTAGGTTCGCGTTTAAAAATAGTTAGAAATTCCGAAAAGTTACGGGACTTTAGTGAAGGGTTATTTAAGTAGGTAATGACCTTATATTTTGAATTGGACAGGTTCGGGAATCCCAGAGGCGACGTTTAGCCTGGGAAGGCATTTTGGCACACGTATCGAGGCGGGCTTCGGACGGTCTGTGAGTGGACCTATCTGTATAAATTGATGCATACCTAAATGTTTTATAATTTTTTTAGAACATGTTTTGTGGTAGCTTAGGATCGACATATTTCCACGTTTTTCGAGGTTTCCGCTTTATGTCGTACCTTTGTGTACTATGTTTTCAATGACGATTAAATGAATGGATTTTGGATTTAGAAATATGAAATCAGGCACGATGCCCATTTGATTTACAAACTCACGGACTTGGAGTCCATTTGATTTGACGAGGAATCGGACCGAGGGTCCATTTGAGATATACGGTCGGACCGAGGGTCCCGTTGATTTACGAGTTCGGGCTTGACGCCCATTTGGTTGTAATTTCGGGCTTAGGGCCCAGTTAGCTGTGGTATCGGGCTTGAGGCCCAGTTGATTGTAACATCGGGCTTGAGTCCCAGTTCGGTTTATGAAATGAGAATTCGGGCATGCGACCCTGTTGAACTGAGGATTTAGTACAAGGCTTGTGAAATTGATTTGAATCGGATTCGAGGAATACTGTTGAGATGAATCGGGTATGAGAGCAAGTTGAAATCTATTTTGAGAAAGAAAGTGTTTTGGAAAATGTATATATATATATACCCTCCATATGATTTATATGGTCTCCTCTAGACGTCGACTTGGAGAGTCACGATCCACAGACCAGAATGGGTATCCCCATAGGGATCCTGTTCCAGGAGTGGGGGTTACCATTTATGATGTGGTCCCGGACCAGAATCCGGAGAGATGATCGGACTAGGTCCGAAGATTGAACCTCCCAGATGGAGATTCTTGGGAGAAAACTCGGAGTGAGACCCCGAGTAGTGTGCACACTTGGATAGAGATGATATCGTGACATCTATCGGGGATGTGTTCCCTAGGGGCTATGTGCCCCGAGTTGGCATCTTCTCGGAAGTGTCGCGGATAGGTTATACGTTTGAGTACGTATGTGATTCTTATGAAAGTGATTTGGGGCCGGAGACCCCTTGTTCCATGTTTTATGATTTAGAAAGTGATTTGGGGCGTAAACCCCGTATTCGATGTTTTGAGAATGGTTTTGGGATGAGACCCACGTATAGTGATTTGGGATGAGTTCCCCCATGTTTTGATTTACGGTTCTTTTGTGATTTCGGGTCGAGAACCCCAAATGGATTTATGGTTCATGACGGTTTATGGGAACCGGCATGAACCCTTGAAATGGTTTTATGAACTTTTTGATAAACGATTTTTGAATGCATCATATGCTTTTAGTGAAGGGCATAAATTTCTTCTTGTGAAAATGTTTTGAATGAAATGATTGTTTTTGTCCACTCACAGTTTTCGTGTTTTGAATGCCCTTCAGGTTGATCGCGGATGCGGGCTATAACAGAGACGAGACATCTCACTCCTCCTCCTACGATCCTGGAGTGCTCTGGAAGCCCCGGTGAGGGCTAAAGTTGGAATTTTCCCTGGTCTAACACTTCGTGTCAGACGAGAACAGGTGCGTCCCACGTTAATCCCAAGGGATTTGCGACGGGTCCTGACAGTCTGTGAGTGGACCTTTCTTTCTAAATTTGATGCATGCCTACATATTTTATATGTTTTAAATACATGAATTGAGATGCCTTGAGTGCATATGTTTGTGGTTTTCCGTATTTGCATTTATTTCGAGGTTTTCGATTTTATACGATTCTTATACGTGCTATGTTTTCTAGGATAGTTTAATGAAATGATTTTGGATCTAGAAATTTGGAATCGGTCATAAGACCCATTTGATTTATGAACTCTCAGACTTGGAGTCTATTTGATTTGATAAGAAATAGGGTCGAACGCCCATTGGAGTTATACGATCGGGCCGAGGGCCCCGTTGGTTTACAAATTCGGGCTTGAGGCCCAATTGATTTTAGTATCGGGCTTGAGTCCCAGTTGTGATTTATGAAATGAGAATTCAGGTTTGAGACCTTATTGGCTGTGGATTTAGGCTGAGACCTGTGAAATGGGATTTGAATCGGATTCGAGGAATCCTGTTGAGATACTCGGGTATAAGACCTAGTTGAATGTTTTCACTGAAATGTATATACCCTCCCGTATGATTGGTCTCCTCCAGACGTCGTAGATCTTGGAGAGTTACGATCCACTGCCTGGAATGAGTGACTCCAAAAGGGAGCACGCTCCAGGAGTGAGAGATATGGTATAGTCAAGGACTCGGTCCAGGGACAGTCCTCCAGACGTTGTAGATCATGGATTATGGACATATCCTCCCAGACGTCATAGATCCTGGGGGTAGACTCGGAGTGAGACCCCGAGTAGTATGCATACTTATAGATATATCGTGACGAGTTATTGATTGGGCATGTGAGATGTCGAGGATGGGTTATATATTTATATATGTGTTTGTACGATGTTTCACGGAAACTGGTTTTGGGTTGAGACCCACGTGAAATGGATTTGGGCTAAGTCCCTATGGATTGGTTTTGCGCTAAGTTCCCAGGTACTTGATTTACGATTTTGAGCCAAGGCCCTAATGGTTTTACGAATGTTTTGATAAATGGTTTTCGAATGCATGCATGTTTTTTAGTGAAGGGCATAAATGTCTTTTATGAAATTTTTTTTATTAAATTATTTATTTTGTCCACTCACAGCTTTGAGGTTTTTAATGCCCTTCAAGTTGATAGCGGATGCGGGCTGTAATAGAGACCGAGACATCACACTCCTCCTCCGGATCCTTGCGCTCTCTGGAAGCCTCGAGTGGGCTTAAGACGAAATTATCCCTAGTCTGACACTTCGTATCAGACGAGATCAAGTACGTCCCGCGTTATTCCCGGGGGATTAGGGACGGGTCTTGACAAGTGGTATCAAAACGTGTTTTTCTCTCAGAGTGTCGCGCAGGTCGAGGATGTGTTGTCTCTATAGTGGTAACAACCCGTCATCAACCTGATAGTTAGGGTAATAGTACCAGGATTCAATAGAATCGAATCCTAGTTAGATTACGTTTAGCACGATGTGTGATGGTTTAGGATTCGATTGGAATAGGATGCCGTGCCCTGAGAGATTAGAAACCAAGTGGGATCGATGTGCGAGGGAATCCAACGGCTTAGAACGGTAGCGTTAATGGTGGATGGGATCCAATGGACTAGTAGACATTTTGGAATGTCGATTTTCGAAGTTGAGACCTTTGGCTGGTTGTGTCATGGTGATTGGAGAGTGTGCTGTAGAGAGCAGCTGAGGTCATGGAAGACCATAGTTGAGACTTTTAAGAATAGGAATGTGTGATTCTACTTGGCATGAGATGCCACGTTTGGGTGTGTCGAATCCCGGAGGGATGTCGACTAGCAAGGGATGGCCAGGAGCAGTTGTTATGTGGCATGGTAGGATGTGATTATGACTTGTAGCGGTTGTGCAGTATTAGGCACAGAGAATGGGCAAGTTCTTGTGGCGGCCAGCGGCGGGGAGCCGTAGAGTTACGAGGGGACGATATCCTCAGATTGTGATTACTGGCTGATTAGACACCAGTATCGGAGTATGAAGATTCTTCGGAGTCGAGCGCGAGGGATCACTCGAGTTGGACTTGCTGCAGAGAGCAGTCGGGTTCGCAATAACCCTTATCGGTGATTGATCGGACGAGTGACCTGGAGAGTGGTACTTTCCAATCGGATCCTGAGGTGGACCGACCGGTGGATGTGTGTGTTGAGCGGCTGGTGCCGATGGTGAGTTGACCGCATAGGTTCAGAGTGTCGGTGGTGGTGTATGTGGGTTGTGCCCGCACGAGCTCGTGGTGGGTACCACTATCAAGGGTGGCTTTGTTGATGGTTGCTGAGAATCGGGGGATGTTTGGGGAACGTATGGAGTGTCAGAATGGTCATACCCAGAGTCAGGGGGTACGAGAGAGGCAGAGCCCTCCAACCCGAGCAGAAATAAGTGGCGATTGCTCGGTATGAGCAGGGTTTTAAGATTGGTTGATTCACACTCTGAGTGGCTGTGATGCGATAAAGATAACGAGGATAGGCGACAAGCCACGAGCTGAGTGTATCTCAGTCGTGATGTTCTCATGGTTGTTTTCTACCACCGCACGACGACGAGGATTCGTCGACTAGTATAAATTCTTAGGAATTATGTCGAGATGACAGATGATGGAGATGAACTGGGTGGAACCCAGCAGTGGCTGAACTGGGCGGGGACTCTGTCCCAATAGTGATGGAGATGACTAAGAATGGACAACGCGATTACTGTCATGGGGATTAGTGACCAGTTGGTCAGTTATGGTTATATGTAGGGATTTGACTGCAGATCACAGTAGGAGCCTGTGGTGACCCTTCAGACGAGCGGTACATCGGGTTAGGATTAATGGACATCCTTTTGGATGTACATAAACGATAGTAAACAGATAGGCGAGTTAGTTTGTTTACGGGCACGTGGATGATGTCCGAGTGAGTTGAGGGCTTAGTTTGTGACTGAGTTGGTAGACGTACCCTAAAGTAGTAAACCTGTGAGTTTGATTGGCACTAAGCGGGACAGTGAGGATCCCAAGTAGCGCAGTGTGAGGTATACCCTATACCTTGATAGGTGACAGGCATCCTAGTTCCTTATGGACAGACGATGCGAGTGTTCAGTGTTGGAACTTGATCCCATAAGGATTGGGACGTGTGAACCAGCATGCCGACGTGAATAATGATGGAAGAAGCCAAAGAGAATCAATGGAAGTGTTTAGTTTGGAAGTAAAGGACTAAGAATTATGGAAATTATCAGAGAATACTCTTAGTCGGGAAGGAGACTTCTCGTTTTCTGCTCTTTAGCAGATAGTGCTTGGTGCCGCAAGATGACATAGGATGAACTTTGATGTCATCACCTTGGACTCTCCTTGACTCTTCCCTAGGTGGGATGACGAGGAGTGATATGACAGCTAAAGGGTTTAAAGAGGGTGTAAGGACTGAACAGCTAGACTGTGAGTCGATTTGGAATGACTTGAAGAGTAGTTAGCCTTTAGCGTCACTGGATGTGACAAGTGGGTGTCCGAGGTAGTTGAACCCATAGTAGACCCACGGTGATCGAGATGAATTTGGATTGAGGTGAGTGAGATCGAGTCGTGTGGTGACGATCAGGATGATCGAGATGGTCGAGGTGTTTGTGGCGACCGTGAGGCTAGTAGACCGAGGTCTAGTCGTCATTGGAGTGAATTTCCTTACTGATTATGCTAAGCTATGAGTAGAGGAGAACAGTATCATAAGACAGTTGAAGAATCCCTTAGCATAGTCAGTGAGAAGACAAGATAGAAGTCGGTTATGGGAGTGTAGGATCTGTCTTGGATATGAGAGTAGAATGTGTGTTGATTGAGGTGCGCATGGTGATAGAAGGTTGAGTTCCAAGCCATGTTTGGAGCGCGGACAGTTGTGCGTGATTGGACGTTACCAGAGTGAAGTACTTGAGTAGGCCGAGTAATGCCTTAATGATTGTGATGTGAATGCACGTGTGAGTAGTGCACGTTAGACGAAGAAATTGACCATAGTAACCAGTATGCTTGGGATGAGAATTTGTAGAGAAGGTGGCAACCTTATTTGATGGATATGAGATGGCGAGCGGATTAAATCCTATAGTGACGGTTAAACGAGGATTATGTTCGGATGTGCTCCGACATAGTGACGAGTTGACTGGATGTTGAATACTGTGTACGCGAGCAGAGTGGATTGGTAGGGTTCAGTGATTAATGTGAGCAGGGGCTCAAGTTGTGGATGACTAAGGGAACTCTACCTTGTAGACGTGTTATCTCTACTGCGACAAGTATTCGATTGGGCCCAGATATATTTGAGATAGTGAGATATCGAATGTGTTTCGAAGAATACGTAATGCGGTAGTTACGACTCGAGTGAGTCAAAATTTTAGCATAGGTCATGGAGTGACACAAGATACAACATAGGGACTCGAGAGCGAGTCGAGTCAAAATTTTAGCATAGGTCATTACTGGCTAGTCACGATTGGGGTCGTGGACTTGGTGAATGTTATAGGAAAATGGTGTTCCTCTGAACAATGGATTACGGTTGCAAACCGTTCAATGACATGAGATGAGATATCGCTAAGTGGGAGCTATGAGGAAAATTGTCAGATCGGATGCTAAAAAGGATATCAGCTCCGGTTTTCGGATGAGAAGGGTCGTCAGACTGAAAAGCTAACTTCGATTGTCAGATGAGAAGAACCATTGGGATGAAAATCCTAATTGATGTCAATCGGAGCGAGTGACAGGCGAGATCGACGAGTGTCGACGTATCGAGTGAGACTTACGAGCCGCCATAGAGACTCTCGAGAGTCAACGATCGGAACTTGATTGGTGAGAGTAGAGTCGGAGCTTTGGAAGCTCTGGTGACTGTGCATATCGATGAGCACGAAGGTTATGTCGGACGCATAGGTTACAGGAGAGTACCCAAGTAGAAAGGACATAATTGGATTCCACAGTTTGGTTTTGGAAGTGGACCGGTTTGAAATTCGAGGACGAATTTTTTTAAGGGGGAAGGTTGTGACGACCCATCCCGAATTATCGGGATTAATTAAGAATTAATGACGGATTAGCAAGGCAAATAGGGGATTTTTCGAGGATTAACGGACGTTCTGGGTGAAATTACGATTTTTCCCCTGAACGAAGGCGAAAAGTTGACTTTTGACCCGGAGTAGAGCGGGTCGATACGAGTCCGTAGACATGCGGCACATCGAAATTGGACGTTCGACGGGAAAGTTATGGTTCACGGAAATTCCGAGGAACTATTTACGGCGACACATTTTATGAGGTAAAAGTGGACTTTTGTCCTGAGTGGGGCCCAGATATTTTGAATTGGCCCAATGGATGAGTGACAAGTGTCACTCATCCCACATACATGCATCGTCCATCCCCTTTCTGTTTCATCCCCCCTAACCCGAGAACCCACAAAGCCCAACCTCATTCGTTCCTTCCCCTGAGATGCTTGAGTGGACCTGGGAGGTTGAGTAAGAGACGGAGAGGTGCTAATGAGCTAAGGGACGACAAGGAGGCAGCAGGACCGCCGTCCACGGCGGAGGAAAGGTAAACCCGTAGCCCAGTTATGTTTTTTAATTCAATATTTCGATTGGGACATTAGGAACGTGGTATGAGGATAGGTAAATGTTTATTGGGTTCGTATAAGTGTGTGGGAAGAACTTTTGGACGGAGGAGAAGGGCTGAGCAGCCCAGGGGACGGCCGGGAAAAACAGGGGTCGTGGGGTTCGAATTACAAAGATGGGTTTTAGGTGCTTTTCCTTAGGTTTAATTATATGAATAGGTTGATAATGATGAGACAAAGAGATAGGGATTAAAATGGAACAAAAGGGGCGAAAAAGTGTGAGGAATGAAAATGGACCAGTTCCGCCGGTCCGGTTGGACCGAAAAACTAGAGGCCGGTTCGGACCGACCTGGCCGAAAGAAGAAAACGACCTGTAGCTGGGCGCGTGGCTCCCATGCGCAGGGGCCTTGGACGGAGTGTGGGGGCACGTGAGCCATCTTTTGGGAAAGTTTCCAACATGTGTTTCCATCCTTTCGATGTAACAAACATTTTGGGACAAGTTTCGAGTCGTTCCGACATCGTTTCGATATAATTCAGGATGTTCAAAGATTTTGGATCGACTTTAAAAGTAGTTAAAAATTCAGAAAAAATAGGGGGCTTTAATGAGGGGTTATTTAAGTAGTTAGTAACCCTCTAAACTAATTTGAATAGGTTCAAGAACCCCGGAGATGGTGATTGGCCCGGGATAGGCGTATGACACGTGACTTTCTCAGAAAAGTCAACGTGTCCGTACATGTTTCCCGAGGTGAAAAACCTCGATTTGACGAACTTAACGCTCTCCGATCGACTCGAAATCACCGTCATTGGATCCGAATCGTCAAAACCTTTAAAATGGCTCTAGTCCCACCTAAAAATACGCTCTCACACGCCCTCACACGCGAGTTAAAGTTCTCGTCAAACATTGACCAAAAAGTCAACACTGACGTCATCATGAACAGTAAGTCAACGGTCAAAAAGTCAACGGGCCAAAGTCAACGAGTCAACTGGGTGGCGACTAGCCGGAAAACTCCATTGATGCCCTAAACTACAAACTTCGATATCTCACTCGTTTCTCAACCAATTTCGACGTTCTACCTATGTAAATCCATCTACTCGAGCCAAGGATTCCAAATATCAACCTAGAAATTTTACAAAGTACCTGGTCTGAAAGTTATGACAAGTTGTCACTCATCCAAGGGCCCCACATAAATATCTACCAATTGATTAAAATAATATATATTTCAAATCCTGAGACGTAAATTCCCAATTTCGATCCCGCGACCATAAATTTTCTGTCCGACGTCTGATTTCGACATGCCCCTTGTCTACGGACTCGTGGCGTCCCGATCTACGTCATGGTCATCGGCCTTCGTACGTTTGACTCCCCAAGTCAAAAGTCAACATTTTACCCACGACTAGGAGTAAAACGGTCATATTGCACCGTCCGTCCAATTCGCTCAAATAATCACCGATTAACCTCACTAATCCTTTATTAGTCACTAATCTAATCCCGGAATTCGGGACGAGTCGTTACACAGTCCATAATCCTCCAAGGTGTCATAGAAATCCCTCATGTGAGGAAAAGGCTAAGACATGTGTCCTAGTTGCTCCCCCAAAATCTCAATCGCATTAAAATCCCTCCCCCCAAGCCTTGGAATTCCAACATCATAATTAAGCCTATGCATCAGTTCCCAAGAGCACTTCCGCAAATTCACATTCAAGTTACCATAAAAACCTGTAAAACGGATGGAAACCCCTCCTACACCTTCGACCAACGCATTAATATGACCTTGAGAGTAAGAATAAATAGAAACCTCAACCCCATGAGCCCATAGCAGAGCTAAGCCGCCCCCTAAGCCTTCCCTGCCCACACAAAAACCACCTGTGTCAAGACCCGTCCCAAATTCCCTAGATTAATGTGGGATGTGCCTGATCCCGTCTGACACGAAGTGCCTGATCCCGTCTGACACGAAGTGTCAGACCAGGGAAAATTCCCGCCTTAGCCTACTCGGGACTTCTAGAGCGCGCCAAGATCCGAAGGAGGAATGTGATGTCTCGGTCTCTACTACAGCCCGCATCTGTGATCAACCTGAAGGGCATTCAAAACATCAAAAGTCGTGAGTGGACAAAACAAAGAATTTATAAAAATATTTTCCCCAAAGACGTTTATGCCCTTCATTGGAAAGCATGCATGCATTCGAAAACCATTTATCAAAACGTTCACAAAACCGTTAGGGCTTTGGCCCAAAATTGTTCTCTGTAAACCTCATAAAACCAGTTATCATTTACACTTCAAAATACATTTGCAAACCGCTTCTCATACGAAGCCATAACTCAGTAGGGTCTCAGCCCAAATCCATATCCAAAACATAGAACACGGGGTCTCCGGCCCAAACCACTTTCCATGAAATTTCATATACATATACATATACATATATACAACCCATCATCGGCATCTCAGATGCCAACTCGGGGCACACAGCCCCTAGGGAACTAATCCCTGATATCTGTCATGATTCATCTATATCAACATGCATACTACTCGGGGTCTCACTCCGAGTCTACCCCCAGGAATTCTACATCTGGGAGGCTCTGTATAACATCCAGAATCTACGACGTCTAGATGACTGTCTCCGGACCCAGTCCGAGACCATATCATATCTCCCACTCCTGGAATGTACTTCCTATGGGGATTACTCATTCTGGTAGTGGATCGTAACTCTCCAGGTCGACGTCTGGAGGAGACCAATCAACTCATATAGGAGGGTATATACATTTTTAAATGCTTTCCTTCAAATATCAATTCAACTGGGTCTCATACCCGAACATCTCAACGGGATTCCTCGAATCCAATTCAAATCCAAATCTCACCGGGATTCAAGCCCAAAATCTCATTTCAATGGGGTCTTAAACCCGAATTCTCATTTCATAAACTACAATTGGGACTCAAGCCCGATACCACAATAATGGGGCCTTGAGACCGATTTCACAATCAACTGGGCCTTTAGCCCAATATCACAACTAATGGGGCCTCAAGCCCGATATCATAAATCAACGGGGCCTCAAGCCCAATTTCACACTCAACTGGACCTCAAGCCCGATACTAAAATCAACTGGACCTCAAGCCTGAATTCGTAAACCAACGGGGCCGTCGGCCCGATCTTATAACTCAAATGGGCCTCCAACCCGATTTCTCATCAAATCAAATGGACTCTAAGTCCGATGGTTCGTATATCAAATGGGTCTCATGCCCGATTCCATATTTCTAAATCCGAAATCATTTCATCAAATCATCATAGAAACACAGTACGTATAGGCACGACATAAAGCCAAAAACCTTGAAAAGCGTGCAAATACGTCAATAATAGCTACCACAAATAAATGTACTCATGGCATAATAAAACATGTTCATTAAAGCATATAAAAAATTTATACATGCATCGAATTCATAAAACAAGTCCACTCACAGACTGTCCGAAGTCACGCCTCGATACGTTCGCCATAAGCCTCTCTCGGGCCAATCACCGTCTCCAGGCTCCCGAACCTGTCCAAATCGTAATAGAGGGCTACTAACTACCTCATTAACTTCTCATTAAAGCCCCCTAAATTTCTGGGATTTTTAACTATTTTTAAACCCGATCCAAAACCTTCGGGTATTCCTAACTATATTGAGACGATGTCCGATCAACTCGAAATCAGTCCCAAAATGTTTGTTACATCGAATAGATGATTTCGTGTGTTGGAAGTTTCCCCAAAAGAGGTTTCATGCCACCCCATGCGCGGCCTGAAGCCCCTGCGCGTGAAGTCCACGCGCTGGCGACTGTTCATCTTCTTCCTCGCGTGAACCCGGTCCGGCCGATTTAGCGGTTTGGCTGGTCCAACTGGACCGGCATGACCGGTGCGACACCATAGTTCCTCTAATTTTTGTCCAATTCCTTCCAATCCAATCCTAATCTTCCTAATTCATCATTTCCTATCTATTCATATCCTCAATCCCCATTTCTACAGCCAAACTCTGCCTAACAAATTGATCGGCCTCCACCGAACCCCTAAAGAAAATCGGCCCATATCTCTAGAATCCCAACATCCAAATTTGGTGGACCCTGGCTGAAATAAGGCTCACCCAGTGGGGCTCGCTATCAAAACCCAACCCCCTGCTTGGTTAACAGCCCATCCGCACCAGCAGTGGTAATCAGGCGCTAGTCAAAACCCTTTGGTCTGGTCTAACAGAAGCCCCCAATGGTAGGCCCCGCAATCAAGCAACGCCTCTTTCTTAGACCCTCCTTTCGGTCGCGACCCAAAAGCAGACGAAGTAGACTTCGGTGGCTTCTAATCTAAGGCCTCCTCAACCCTTCGCAAACTGTTCATCTTTTTCCCCAAGCATTGGCTATTTTGGTACAACCCTTTTGCTCGACTAGCAAGACCAAAAACAGCCCCTTGAACCCTTCCTTAGCTTGGATACTAAACACCTCATGATCAACCATATTCCATCGTCCATGGGGTAAAACCGCTCCTTCCTCCATCAAAGCCACCACACATCCTCCAATTACGTGATCCAGGCACCCACATCGGAAACAGAAAAAGGCAAACGTTCATACTTCAACTCATATTGCTTCGCCAACTCAGAAGTGATTAGTTTTAGGGTTATAAATCATGTGAGAGGCTCCCCCACACGTAATTCCACCCATATGCGTAGAAAACTTCCCAAATAATTCCCATTTCGACCCTTATCCATCATCACAAAGGAAGCTACGTGATTCCCCACCTTCTCAGCAGAGACAGGAGTCAGAAAAATGGGAGGGACACATCGAACAAGGATCCAAAACTCCTGCATGTCGAGGGGGACTTCCCCTAGGTCAACATATCCATCTATCGTTGCCAGCACCAATAGTGCACGATCTAAAGACCACAACACCCCATTTAGTACCTTACACTGATTCGCAGTCGTGGCAAAAGAGAATAGTTGTCTCCCTGTTTCTCCCACGGGCACCGCCCAGAAAAGATCGCGAATAAACCAGATCCTCCTTAGGGTTCCCAATAGAGCATCACAGTTGTAGACCCTTGACGTCAACAGTCGACCTACAATCAAGAACTGTGCATCCACTGTTGTCCCCCTTGTGAATAATTCAGTATATCATTCCAAGTGATGGGTACAACTCAATTTATACAGGAGAGTGACTTTCAAATAAAGTAGTGTATATCTCTATATCCCTACAGACTAGGAACGGGTGACTAAGAGATAGTTACAAAGCACAAATTCAAAATTCAAACTCGTAGCTGATCTGGATGACTAACACTCCCCCGCAACCTGTGCGCCTCCGGAGCAACAAGGTTGGAGACAAGAGCAGCGAACCGGGAGCGAGACAGGGGTTTGGTGAAGACATCTGCAAGCTGAGACGAAGAGGGAATGAAAAGAACCCGGTGAGTCTTGGCAGCAACGCGCTCACGAACGAAGTGGAAATCCAGGGCAATATGTTTAGTTCGGGCATGAAAGACTGGGTTGGCAGCCATATAGGTGGTGCTAATGTTATCACAGTGGATAGTGACAGGCAAGGACAGTGGAAGACGCAGCTCATGAAGAAGACCTTGAATCCAAATGGTGTCGGCACAGGCAGAGGCAAGGGCCCGGTATTCAGCCTCGGCACTCGAACGAGAAACAGTCCGTTGCTTTTTGGCACTCCAGGAAATGAGGTTAGGGCCGAGAAAAAACACAAAAACCAGAGGTGGAACGGCGAGTGTCCGGACACCTAGCCCAATCGGCATCGGAAAAGGCAACAATGCGGAGAGGAGAATGGACCGAGGTGAATGATAGCCCCCGACCGAGGGACCCTTTTAAGTAGCGCAGGATGCGCTTAGCAGCAACCAAATGATCATGAGTTGGAGAGGCCATGAATTGAGAAACACGTTGAACCGCATAAGAGATGTCAGGGCGGGTGAGAGTGAGATATTGAAGAGCACCCACTATTTGACGAAACTCGGTGGCATCAAACAACAGGGATCCAGTAGTGGCAGAAAGATTCTGCTTGGCAGCAACAGGCGTAGAGCATAGCTTGCATTCAAGCATAGAATGGCGTTGAAGAACATTCAAGGTGTATCGAGTCTGTTTAAGATGCAAGCCTGTCGAAGGATAGGAGACTTCTAACCCCAAAAAGTAACTCAAACGACCCAAATCTTTTAACTCAAAATCAGTTCCCAATTGAAGCATGAAGGAGTGCAACAGCTTAGGGTCATTGCCAGTTAAGACGATATCATCAACATAGAGTAACAGAAACATAACCTGTGTGTGGTCCCGATAGATGAACAATGAGGGATCGGCACGACTCTGAAGGAACCCATAGGCCAACAAGAATGAACTTAGGCGTTGGAACCAAGCCCGTGGAGCCTATTTGAGGCCATATAATGCTTTGTGAAGCTGGCAAACATGATGAGGTCGGCTGGGATCAATAAACCCAGGTGGTTGAGTCATATAAACAGTTTCAGTCAAGGACCCGTGAAGGAAGGCGTTCTTCACGTCTAGTTGATGTAGAGACCATTTGCAAGAAACAGCGAGACTGAGGATGATACGGATAGTTGTGGGTTTAATGACTGGACTAAAAGTCTCCTCGAAGTCGATTCCGGGTTGCTGATGAAACCCCTTGGCCACTAAACGAGCCTTATAGCGCTCAACGGTACCATCCTACTTTCTTTTGATCCTGAAGACCCATTTACAACCCACAACATTCTGAGTAGAGGAAGGGGGAACCAGGACCCATGTCTTCTGTTCAAGTAATGCATTAAATTTGGCCATCATTGCGGAACGCCAAGTTGGAATTTTGGAGGCCTGACTCACACATGTTAGTTCAGGATCAGAAGAGAGATGAGCAGCAAAAGCTTGGGGAATGGGGTAACGGCAAGAAAAATAAGACCGAATCTTGGGCTTGTAGATGCCAGAGCGTGAGCGAGTCTGAATAGGGGAAATCACTGAAGGAGAAATTACAGGAGCATCAATCGCTGCTGTCGGTGCCAACGAGGAGCCAGGTGCACCGTCGGAAGATTCACGGCGGGTAGGCGAGTCCGCAGGAGCCGGAGGTGGAGCACCTGGTTCGATAGTGGGCGAGGTTGCAGGAGAGGGGACCAGGCGTGAAGGCTGAAGTGTCTCGGGTTCTGAAGGGGGAGCTGTATCAATGACGGAAGGATGCGACATTGGGTCGATGGAAAGAGATGGAGAGCAATGCGAAATTTGGGGGAAGGGCACTTGCGAACAGGGTGTTTGAGCAGGAGGGCTGGACAACGGAGGTAAGTGCTCCCGTAGAGAGGGCTCTTGGGCCTGAGGATTAGGCAGTGTCTGCTGGGCCGAAATGAGAGGGAGAAAGACAATGTCTGGGCCCATGGGATTGGGAATTGTTTGAGGAACAAAGGGCAGCTCGTCCTCTTTGAAGGAGACATGGCGAGAAATGAACACACGTCCGGTAGGAGAATGGAGGCAGCGATATCCCTTGTGCACAGAACTGTAACCAATAAAAACACAAGCAAGAGATCGTGATTGCAATTTGTTAGATACATAGTCACCAAGATAAGGATAACAAGTGCACCCAAAAACTTTAAGGCCTTGATAATCTGGGCCAATACCGAACAATGAACTAAACGGGGAAGCCCACTTCAAGACCGGGGTGCGTAATCTGTTAATCAGAAAAACAGCAGTGTTTATGGCTTCAGCCCACAACTTGTGAGGTAGATTGGCAGATAACAGCAATGTCCGACCCATTTCAGAAATGTGCCTGTGTTTACGCTCAGCAATCCCATTCTGCTGAGGAGTGTGCGGGCAAGAGAACTGTTGATGAATCCCTTTCCGATTGCACAACTGAGAGAAAGAATTATTGTGAAATTCACCACCCCCATCACATTGAAAAACTTTGATTGTTGTGGAAAACTGATTTTCAACAAAAGATAGAAAGTGAGAAAAGTGATGAAAGACTTCAGATTTACGTTTCATCAAAAACACCCAAGAATACCGAGTAAAATCATCTGTGAATAAGACATAATAACGGTACCCAGAATTAGACAACACAGGAGACATCCAGACATCAGAGTGTATTATTTGAAAAGGAAATGTAGAACAATGTTCAACAGGGTGAAACGATAGCCTGGTGGACTTGCCTAAGGCACAGTCATTACAGAAATGTTTGCTAGTAAAGGAAATACGATGTCCAAAAGTCGAAGAGGAGGCCAAAACGCTGAGAACTTTATTGGAGGGATGACCTAAGCGACGATGCCATAGAGAGGTTGTGGATAGCTGGGAGGCAAATGCAACTTTGGACGGAGAAGACCGAGAAGGAAGACAATCTGGGTGAATTGGATATAAGTCGTCTTTACATGGGCCCTGAAACAAAATCGCACCATTAGCGAGATCACGAATAACAAATCCTGTGGGGTGGAAAGTGAGACTAACAAGGTTATCACGAGTGAATTTCGCAACCGAAAGAAGGTTTTTACGGATTGTAGGAACATGAAGAACATCAGACAACTTGAAGAAAAAAGACCTGGAGGAAAAGGAAAGGTTACCGGTGTGTGCAACCGGAAGGGAAGAAAAGAAAAAGCAAGGAGAGAGAAAAGAGAGATAATTATTGCACTTTGACCTAGGCTCTGATACCATGTGAATAATTCAGTATATCATTCCAAGTGATGGGTACAACTCAATTTATACAGGAGAGTGACTTTCAAATAAAGTAGTGTATATCTCTATATCCCTACAGACTAGGAACGGGTGACTAAGAGATAGTTACAAAGCACAAATTCAAAATTCAAACTCGTAGCTGATCTGGATGACTAACACCCCCACCATCACTCACATCCAGTTCAATCTCCTCTGTCGCAGATATCGCCAACCGAGACTCCATCGGACCGCTCAACAACTCCATCGTCTTGGCCCACACCACAAACCATGTCCAAACCAGCCCGCAAACACTGATGAACTCCTCTGCGATGTCAACTATCGAAGCTATCCCTCACATGAACGATCACTGCACCATAGGAGGATCACCACCGCACCGTCGAGGAAGACAGAGGCGGCCAAACCCAGCATAAAAAAACTCCTAAATCCGAACTGAGCATATTGGAAGGCTGGGCGGAAATATTTTATAGTTTTTTTCTTCACATAATGTTGGATAAAATTAGAATTTTTTAGATTTAAGTTTCTATTAAACTTTTGCCCCGTTCATGTCATTTTTCCATTTTATTATTTTGTTCGTGTTTTTAAAATTTACATTTTGCATATTTATAGTTATAAATAAATAATCTGATTTTTTAAAATACCCATTATGTATTGTAAAATTATTTACGGAAACGTAATGGATTCGTGGAAAACAAACGATGGTTGGTTCTTAGTTTTTCAATTGAAGAAAAAAAAACAACTAACTAATTAAGAGCTTAGGAAAGGATCCATGTTCCTATTTGTATCAAATTATTAATTTTTTTCACGGAGTATATATCTAGGTTTCTATATATTCTGATCCCAATTATCAACATTTTTACCCATTACTCTAAAAAAAAAAAAAAACTTTTTTCCCGGTAACCTCTTTACACTCAAATATTCATATGTATACATTAACTATTTTTATTTTCAGTTTTAAAAAAATAGGAAAAATGAAAATAAATTTGAAATATAAAATTAAATTAAATTAAAAGGATGAGTGTTGATGACACAACTCGATCCGAAAAGTCCACTAGGGCTCCAAGATCGAGACATGATGGCTGATATCTGAACGGTGATGTTCAGATGACGAAAGCCAGATAATTAAAACGTTCTATTTTAAGAGGTTGAGTGAAACATAATCAATGAAGACCGATTACATTTCACTGCGACAGCGGAAGTACAAAATATGGACACTAATGATGATCATACAATTACGTAACTACCTGTGTTACCCGATTGCCACCACGTCACTCCAACCCCAGAAGTGAATGTCAGCGTAGTTAGCCAACCTCCTCGAAGTAGTGAAACACCAACAGGACCTGAGTGGTTCAAAAACAAAGGGTAAGTAGACCCAGTAGCTTACTCAGTGTAAAACCTCGAACTTTAAAACATGTTTTACCCCTCAATTTTAGAAGACTCAAACAATAACTTTAGACTTGCACATAGTACGAAAAATAACAATAATACAATAATGATCAAATGTGTCATGATGAACATATACATATCACATGTCAACCCACTAAACTCTTGCTCATGAGTCACTCTAGTCATACTCTCATGACAAAACTGGTTATATTTGTTCGCATACCGCGACCACGTGAAGGATTGGTTGCCTAGCACCATCACCATGAATCCTCTAGAGCTCGGGGACAGAGCTGCCGCTATTAACTAGTATTGCGAGCAGCGCAAGTGAACAATCACGTGGTTGACTGCTCTAGGGCCTACAAACATGTACTAGATACTAGTGACTCCTAAGTGGGTTGTAGCATCTCAATCTCAATAATGCCTCGGGGACTCGTATGCGCAAATACCATACATGAAACTATCTAGATATGTATATGCAACAACTTACTCACCATTCACATACAAGAAATTCATGGTCAAGTAATATCTCATACTTGCATGTAAGGATGGTGCCACAAAATAAGCAATTATAAAGTGGTCAATCAAAGTATAACACATCATAAATCAATCAATCCAACATGCTCGGAAATTAATCCACAACAATCATCGTCAAACGTGCAAGTAAATCACATTATAAAAACAAATTTCAGAAAGGGTGACAGGACCGTCCCCTGAGGAACATTGACAACCGTGCCCGGTCTTGCTCCCGTCTGGCAAGTCAACTGAAGTTCCCAAATTACCCTCAGCACTTGCCAAACAAGGGATAGCCGCACATGTGCCCAATCATGCCTCCACCTCTCGATCAACCTCGATCGTCGCGCCACGACCTGAAGGGTCAATAAAAACATAAAAGGTGTGAGTGGACGAAAATAAATCAGTTATAAAACATGTTACAGAAAAGATATTTCTACCCTCCACGTAAAATCAATGCATGCATTCGAAAATCATTTCATAATCCATTTCATTTCCAATATAAGAAAAACGTGTATGAAAACCAAAATCATTTCCTCTTTTTTTTCAAACCTCGGGCCTTAGCCTGAAACCATAAATACGGGGCCTCAGCCCAACACCATGAATCAAAATTCAAGTACGAGAACATAGCCCAAAAATCCATAAAGTCATATAAACCAGGCCACTGCCCAACACATCCGAAAACATCGGAAATCAGCAGTAAATCACAAGTCAATCAATCTGCTGGATCTCAATCACCGAGTCTTTAAACTCACATATATCATGCATTCCCGGGATATCAACGAGTCTTTAAACTCAAAACAATCAATAGGCCTCGGGGGATATCACAACAACCGAGTCTTTAAACTCAAAATATATCAATCAAGGGCCATCCCCCGTCACATCAATCAACCGGGTCTTTAAACCCAAAACCAGATCCAGCAATAGTATTGGGTCTTTAAACCCAAAACCATGTGTAAATCATAACAAATCCATAATCCATAGTAATCCAATTTCCAAAACCAAATCCGAAATCACATTTTATCGAAATGGAACTCATGTCCGAATTTCACGTTCAAATCCCAAATCATACTCACAAATCGTAATAAAAACATCATCAAAACATGATACGTACAAATCATATAAAATCATCCAGTAAAACATCATCAAAGCATAGGAGAAATCATAGTCTCGAAATACGTATAAATACGGAAATCGTAATTACCATAATCATAAGCATATAAATCATAAATATAAAGCATAGATAACAATTATGCATGCATTGAAATTTAGAAAGCAAAGTCCACTCACACACCGTCCAAAAGGCCCGCTTCCGAGCTGCACGCTTTTCCGTAAATTCCGGAAATCACAATCTCTGTCCAAAATCATTATCGAGGGTCACTAACACTTCAATATATCTCATATAATTTTTTCCAATTTTTCTAGGATTTAAATATGTATTTTAAACGTATATTAAAACTTCGGATACACTGAATATTATCGAAACGATATCTGATTTCCTCGAAACTAGTGCCAAAATGTTCGTTACATTAAAAGGATAAAATCACATGTTGACCTTGACCGGAGATACTGCCTCACACGCCGCCCAAAGGGGCTGCGCGTGAAAGTCACGCGCCCTGTACAGTAATGCTACAGTGTCGTCTGCTTCACCCGTTTTTCTGCTAAACGGGTTACGAACCCGCGACACGACCCGGTTCGTTTCCCTTCAATTCAACCTTATTTCTTTCAATTCTTCCACCGAATTCCATCTATTCTATCTCAATTTAAATTCTCCATCATTAATTACACAAATCAAACTCTTAATCTATCATTTCTCCAACGAATGTTCAAACGGTTTTCAATTTCTAATCTCACTCAAATCGTCTTAGTTTTCTAATTAATTAATACAGAAGCATCGTGAGGTTGTAATGAACGTTCTGAGATAATCAATTACACAATTCCTTACCTATAAGTACTCGTACTCAATCTCCAATTTTTCCAGAAATTTGAACTTCAATTCTTGGTCGAAACGCAATCAAACTCCTTCAATTTTTATGTTGTTGAAGTCGAAATAAGCTCAAAAGGTTGTTTTCAATCTCCGTTTGGATCCTCTCGACTCACAAATTAACATTTGAATTCTCACTCTATTTTTTCTAACTTTCACGATTTATGGGCCCCTTTCTCTCTTTGTTCTTGGTTTTTCTTTCTATTTTCATCTCTCAAGTCTCCTCAGTGTCTCTATTCCTCCCAGTTCCTCACGGAAATTTGATTAAGTTAATTCAATCAGAAATGATTGATTTCAATTGCAAACGGTGCTCTGTTTCTCCAAACACCACACCTGTGCACACACTCACGCCTAACCGAGCCACTCATCTGTTCTCCCTAGTGACATGTGTCACTCACATAATTAAACCGCTATAAATTAATTAAACAACTAAGTAAAACATCCACTTTAGCTGATTAAGCTTTCACTGTCTAATTTACTATTTTACCCTTCCTTCACACAATTACCAAAATACCCTTCGTCGTTCTAGAACCATAACTTATTCATCCGAAGTCCGATTGACGCATGTCGTCTGTCTACGGATTCATCGTCTCAAGACCTACCCAATGGTCTTCGAATTACGTGAAAAGTCCATGTCGTTTGAAAAGTTAACAAGTAGCCTCTTTTTAATCAAATTACCCTTGAACTTCCGAACATCATAACTTTCTCCTCGAATGTCGGAATTGGACGTGCCACCTGTCTATGAACTCGTGACATCCCGAGCTACGTCACAGTCATCGGTCAAAGTCTGTTTGACCGCTCGAACCAAAAGTCAACCATTCGCCCAATTCCAAGGGCAAAATCGTCATTTCCTTCAAATTTTCCAAATTTCTCTTTTTCGAATTTCCGGGTCATCACAACCTACCCCCCTTAAAGAATTTCATCCTCGAAATTCCAATCAGTAGGTGCCATGATATTTTTTCGAGGAAACATGTTTAAGATGAACCCGAAACATAATCAACCTCAATCAGATATAGGACATACACAAACCTATAGAAATCATACAACCAGTCTCCACCATTGGTCAATATCGGGACAGAATTTACCAGTACATCCTTGCCCCATGGGTAGTCATACTACAACTCACTTGGGGTATAGAGAGCTTCGCTCAACATCCGAGTCCATTTAATCCAAGAATCACAAGTATCAGTTATATCTTCTCAATCACATGTCATCCACTCGTGACATGGTACAATGGTTAAATCCTCACACATATGTCACCAGGCCACCAGGCCAATAAACTCATAAGGTCCAATAAATCGGGAACTCATTCCCCTCGCTAGCTCAATCACACCATATCCCTTTCCAGGGTCAATAGATATCATAACTTAGTCAGTTAATCTGTTTTACTTCCCATCATAGATATCCCTAACTATATCTCAAATCATATTCATTCCTTAACCTCGACTCCATCCAACATCATACACCAAGTGTGATCTTGCAGTTGGACCCCAATAGTCCAAATGATTGAAAATCATGTGTGACTCCACTCCTATGGAGTTCCATCAATAACAGGATTTCGCCTATCATTAAGCTATCAACCACACCAATTCTCTCCCCAAATGATACCTGATCCGACAATGCGGTCGTAATCTCTATCTATCCCGACCATTGCCTTATCACACATGAAGCCTTTCTTCTTATCAATCATTACCAACCTGATGGTCGATACAGTGCTCGTACATTCCTTCCCAAAGGTATATGATCTCTACATACTCGACTACTTGGGTCAATCCCAAATCATTCAAGGAAAGTAAAGTTCAGCTAGCATTGGCACACACCTCACCAAATCCCAAATCTCATAGTGACATCTCATTATACACACAAAAGGGTCAACATCGAACATAAGTCATTGTTTCTCCACTTGTAACCATTCTAATCCAGTTCTCATTTCTAATAACTCTGACCTCCTTCCGGGTCAATCACCATAACTGGCAGACTATTGTAGAGAACCTCTACAATCCTCTGTGGTACCCATCCAATCTCAAAACAATTAATGGTCCCCGTGACAGTCTTTAATTATTTTTCATTGACTAATACATATGTTTCTCTTGGGATTCACATTGATCCCGACCTTTATTAGTATATGTTCCACAATCCTACTCTGGTCGACCAGATCTAACACTTATTCAACCATATATTTTTCTCTCTAAGGGCATTCAAGACATCCGTTCAGTATATCACATGCCCATCCGTAAATGTGAGCACACTAACCAATCATCAATCATGGTACCATACACCATCCCAATGTGGTCAGAATACCTGACTCATCAGCTCACAAATATAACTGGTCCATTTGGCCATCCAAGGGTATCACCATCGACTAACCTTAGCCATATCAAATCTGAATATCATCCTTTTCTCTTTTACTCATAACCAATAGTCGTCACCACGTTGGCCTCTCCCGATAGGCTCAATAATCACAACCTTCCAACAGAACCATAAATCATTAGCTCGTGATACGGGATACTTATCCCATACTGTTACCTTATTAAATTGTCCATAATCGACATGTAAGCTCAAACCATCATCCCTTTTTCCTCTTCCCGCATAAGGAATACTAGGTTCCCCACGGCAACACTGAGCCAAATGAACCCGTATCTACTAAGTCCTATACTTGTACCTTCAGTGACTTCATAGGTGCCACATACCAGAGCGTCCGAGAAACAACTTGTATACTCGACATGATCTCTATCATAAACTCAACCTTTCATCCTGGAAAAATCTCAGGAATTCTGTATTGAGAAATCTGTACATCCTCAGTCCTCATTAAGTATCACATACACTAATCACATATGCCACACACACACCAGTAAATTACCTCATATCAACAGTCCAAACTGTGAGGGTCAAAATCATTCTAGAGGGTAACACCCACGAGTCTCCCTGAAATACAACTTTTGGAAATCCTGGACTATTCGCTAATCGACATACTCGAAAGAGGTATCATGAGTCATCAACCAATCTATCCCAAGGATTACATCCAAATCATCCAAATCTAGAAATACCCCAAGTCAGCAACTAGGTGAATAACACCAGTCATCCTGGATAACCTCACATCGAGAGATCTACCCCCCTTATGTATCACCAATTTCACCATAGATAATTACCAAGATTACCACATTAATATCATTAAGTTTTTCACATCTATAACTCCAGTCAGTTCACCGACTTCCATAACGTACCGATCATAGATACTCCATATCCGTCCAAACTACAATCTTAAAAAACAGAAGAGTGGATAGCCCGGGACCTACCAAATACATATTCATGACCACCTGTAATATATATCCAGGTCAGCACTCCAGGGGCTACTCAGACCTCCTGCCAGGGGCCCAGTTAACTTATAAATCGGGCCAGGGGTCCAGTTAACTTATGAATCGGGCCAGGGGCCCAGTTAACTTATAAATCGGGCCAGGGGTCCAGTTAACTTGTGAATCTGGCCAGGGGCCCAGTTAACTTGTGAATACGGACCGGGGGCCCAATGGACTTATGAATTCGGGCCGGGGGCCAGTTAACTTATGAAATCGGGCCAGGTGCCCAGTTGATTTATACATGTGATTCGGGTCGGGGACCCTAAAATGGAATCGAATAAATGATTTTGGATTTAAATCAACTATTTGGACTTATAATGGTTTTGATGATATTGAAATTATGGTTATGGCACGTTTCACGGTATTTGGGCTTGAGACCCGTCTGATGAAACTTAAAGATTGGTTTGGATTTTATATATGTATATATTTTTGCTTTGCATTTGGATATCAATAAAAAGTATTTGGTACTGCACTGTATAGATCCTTCCATATTATATTGTCTCCTCCGGATGAGGTACCCCGGAGAGGTCACGGACGTCTAGTACGTCCAGCGTCTATGACGCTAAGCATCGGGGATGCTGTACCCGAACGGGGTTCGGGGATTGAACTCGGAAATTGAGACCCGAGTGGCACGCGTAGCCTTGTGATTGTGACCTTATTGACGTTAGGGACGTCAGACATCAGGGATGTCGGATTGGAGTGTATGGTGCAGTGGCTAAAATTATGTTTATGGTTCATATTATATGATATATGATTTTCAATGATGGTGCATGCATATGCTTTTACTGGGGGACATAAATGTCTTATAAATGTTTTAAACAGACTTGTTTATTTTCGTCCACTCACAGCTTCTGTTTTTAATGCCCTTCAGGTTGATTCCGGATGCGACTGCAGCAGAGACTTGAGCATCGCACACCTCCTCCATCGATCCTTACGCATTCTGGAAGCCCGGTTGGGCAGTGGCAACAGGTTATCCCTTGTCTGACACCTCTTGTCAGACGGGAGCATGACACATTCCATGGTAATCCCTGGGGGATTGGGATGGGTCATGTCAAGTGGTATCAGAGCAGGTTTTGCTCTTTTGTGCGCGAAGATCGAGGGTGTGATGTCTCTTTGGGCTGCAGTTCCGTTGTCAACCTGATAGATAGGTTTGGATTTGAGTAGTGGATAATGTGTGTTTGGCCCGATACGCCGTGCGTTAACGTGATTCGACCCAAGTGGGGTTGTTTGTGATTAACTGGTAATGTGGGACCGTCGGTTCGGTCATGTGATGATGGATTGTTGTGCTACTGGGCATAGCTGGGTTCAGGGAACCCAATTTGAATAATGATATGGAAATGCGAAACTCAGTTGAGTAATGGTCTAAATTATGGACCCTGGTAGTGTTGGCTAGTGTACGGGGTGTTGGTGCATCGGAGTTAGCCAATGACCTTCGTGGTGGAACCCACGATGGTACCCACGTTGAGTTGACGATTGGATTGGATTTGACGTCTATGCGATGTCAGGACCGTAGAGTCGGTCAGGTTGTGAATTTTACTGCAGAAGGCAGTTGGGTTCGGTGGGACCCTAGGGTGTGATTTTGGAACCCTAATTTATAATTGATGGATTGGAAAAGTGAACTTAAATGAGAACTTATGCAGCGACGAGCGGCTGAGGTCGTGGATGACCATGTGGATGACTCTAGTGAGTCTAGCCCGGATTATGGGATTCGATCCACGGATGCGGTTACGAGATATGATGTGGATTTCCGTGTGGGATCGAATGGTAGTGTGATGTGTGGATACGGATCTTGACAAGCGATGACTGTTGGTCGACAGTTATGTCGAGATAACTGGCTATCGAGGGTATTTAGTGTGGCTTTCACACTTGTGGATCATGGGACGTTCAGGGACTGTTCATTATCCTGATGTGCCGATGGCAAAAATTGGAGGTACCCATAGTCGTGGGGTACGAGTGCTGTTACGGGATCGTCGTTCGGAATGAACGGAGATCCAGGGTAACAAATTGCACACTATGTGCTAGCATGGATGTTTGTGTGCTATGTATGGATGTTGGTATGTTGGTGCCTTTATGCCAATACTAGTATGGATGCCAGTGTGCTGATACTAGGGTTGATGATGGTGCGTTGGTATTGGTACTAGCACTGGTGCTGGCGTCAGTGATTGTGATGACGATGAGCCACCAGTTGGGGTGTGACTCTTTCAGGATGGACATATGATCGGTATCTGCGACTCAGTGGTGGTTGAGTCATGGACTGGATGGGATCCAGTGGAGGTTGTGACGTGTTGGGATACGTCCCAACAGATTTATGATGACAAGTGATGAACGGATAAAATGGTATGATTGAAACTTGAGGAATCTAGGGATGATGTTCCCTATGTCATAAGAATTGGTGGATTTGGGAAGTTGTTGTCAACTCCGAGATTGGTATGTTGGTATACTTCTTATATCCCCAGAGAGTACAAGGAAATTATTGAAATTGGAAAATTCGGGGAAACCATTCGTGGTATTGATGTGTGATTTTGTGATTGTGAATCACTTGGAACTTGAGGATTGAACCTGTAAAGGTTGAGATGTGAGACGAAGGCAGTTGGGTATGCATATCCAGGCAGAGTTGAGGAAATTCCGTTCGGAATCGGGGTGTGTGCGTACATGATTATTGACGGACGTGAGGTCCGAGTAATGAATTGATTTTGGACACGTGGTGGTCCAAGTGAGGTATGGACGTGGGCAGTCCAATGGTTGGACTTGACATCTCATTGGGAGCATGTCTGTTTCCAACATGGTTGGAACTCCCGATTCGGGGAAAGTTGTGATTGGGGGAACGAGAGGAGTGCTCGTTTCCGCATCGGCGATTGGTATCCTGAAGTCATTGGGGTTAACTTCTTATTTCCTGCCGTGGTAGATGATGATTGATGCTACCAGTACGTTGAGCGTGTATTGGTTGGTGGACCCATGTTTGGCTTGGGGTCATTGGACACAAGAAGTTGTGTATGATTTTGGATTTGGTGGTGAAATGCGAGGTCATCTTTCCACCAAGGGAAATTTGGCGAATGATTCAATGAGGGTGTAAGACCCTACGATCAGCTTTCAAAGGGATTGTTAGCTATGTGAGCATGTGTGGATCCTAGGTGGATTTGATTTGTGATGTTGTTGACTTTGGTCAATGTGACGATCTAGGATCATGATGTTACTTGTCGGATGACGTAGTGATGGATCTGGATCGTGATCTTGATGATCCAGATGGGTGGAGAGTTTATCACTCTTACCTTGGTATGTGAGTCGTAAATGGCGGGACTGAACTTCTTTTCGGAGTGGAGTCCATATGGTTGTTACTCGGTTAAGTAGGTTCCCGATGTGGTCGGATTTTGTCAACCTTTGACGTGTGGATATTGGGATTGGCTTCCCTATGAAGTCAATCGAGTATTTTGAGCAGGTAACCGATAGGATCGGTTATGTTACGTCTTGGTGGATGTAAACGAGATTTTGGGTTTTGGAATCGAATCTCTGGGTGACGATTCAGGATTCGATTGCGAAGCTCGAAAGTGGTTTACCGGATTTGGGTGCGGAATGATTATTCCAATGCTAGCGTACGGAATAATGATTTCGGATTCGGATTTGGACATGGAATAAAATTATGATGTTTGGGTTCGAATTCGAGATTTCTTACGAAATTGTGGATTCGGATTCGGAATTGGAACTAGATGATGGGTGGAGTTCGTTTTGTCTCATGTTGGTTTGGGCAAAGGTACTTCATTATTGGAACGTGTTTTGCTATGACCTAGGTGGTTATAGGCAGATTGATGGATTGAGGTGCGTACAAGGTACGTGTACGAGGATTGATACTGGTTAGGCTGAGTGGTGCCTAATGGCGGTACATGGGATGTACCCGTGGTGTGTGACTAAACGTGTTGGTAATCGGCTTGGTTCCGATATCATTTGTTTGGTTGTGATTGTGGACTGGACATTGGATACTGTACGCCGAGCAGGGTGATTTTTTCGGGTTCAGTGATTGTTTGAGCAGGAGCTCTTAGCCATGGTTGGCTAGTGGAACCCTAGTTTTGAGATGTGTGTTCACTGCTGGGCTGGTATTCAATGTGTTCCAGTTACACCACTTGATTGTGTAAGTTGACGGTATACGTACACTCAGGATGAGTGAGTTGGTGGTCTGTGACACCACGAGTAGCCTTGTGTGACTTGATCACACCGTGATCTCCCAGCGTCATGGTTCACTGACGGAGTCAGCGGTTATGGATATTGAGATTGATTTGTGTCGCAGGATTGGGCTTGCCCTGCAAATTGAGATCATGTGGTTGATCTTACGCTACATTGAGAGTGATGTAGTACGTGGTGTTGTCACTGTCTGGCTGATGGTTGGGGCTTTACTAGGGTGGTAAAGCTTAGCGGTGACAGTTTGACTGGGGGTGTCAGCGTGGACTGACAAATGAGATTTGGTGACTCCCAATGGAAGCAAATGTAAGGATATTTTGGCAATGGAAGGGAACCATCTAGCTAAAGGAGTCAGCTTAATGGTTAAGCGATTTTATCGCGGATCATGTGATCAATTCCACTCAAGGTGGTCGAGTGTTGTTGTTGTAATGTATGACTGTGATGGGATGTCTAGGTACAGACGAGACTGGTGTTGTTCCAGTATGTGGGTGTACAAGTGTACACATATGTGTGGTCGAAATGTTTTCCACGAGGTGGTTGTGGAATAAGGATGTTAGTAATTTCGAGGTCGAAATTATTTGAGGGAAGGTTGTAACGACCCGTCCCGAGTACCGGGATTAAATAATATTTAATTATGATTTACTAATCTGAGATTAGTTGAGTGATTTCGGACGAATTGTGCAAAATGACCGTTTTGCCCCTGGCGTGGGCAAAACGTTGACTTTTAATTCGGATGGTCAAATGGACTTTGACCAGTGACCGTGACATAGTTCGGGGCGTCACGAGTTCATAGACAGGTGGCACGTTCGATTCCGACGTTCGTGGTGAAAGTTATGATGTACGGAAGTTCAAGGGCATTTTCGTAATTCGAACGAAATAAGGGGAAATGTTGACTTTTTGATCGGGAGGTCCGATGGCTGAGGACCGAGGACCGTT
Source organism: Prinsepia uniflora (assembly GCA_032719365.1). Classification (NCBI taxonomy): domain Eukaryota; kingdom Viridiplantae; phylum Streptophyta; class Magnoliopsida; order Rosales; family Rosaceae; genus Prinsepia; species Prinsepia uniflora. Next base: position 45,308,352 of record CM064864.1, read on the forward strand.
AGGAAGGTCTCGATGCTCTGAGTCCGTAGACAGGCGGCACACATCAATCGGAGTCTGTATGACCGAGTTACGGGTCAGGATGCGTGAGGGGCATTTTGGTAATTTTCTGCACAGGGGCAGAATGGTAATTTTCACGGGGATACTGTTTGATTGAAACAACCATGAAATGGGATGTTTGTGTGATCGATCCCATGGATTGTTTATCAATTAAATGACTGAATTGGGACAGTTTGAGGTGTGATTGCACATGTAATTGTGCTGGCAATCGATCACAAGAACATGGGCACCATTTTATTATGTTTTCGGGTCAGAGCAGGGGACTTTACACAGTGGACTGAGTGGCACTTTGGGATGCTTTTAATGGCTGATTTGGATTGTTAGAATTGAGAGTGAGTCGAGAGGTTGACTCTGAGATTGAGAATGAAAGGAATGGAGTGGAAATGGTGGAGGAATGCTCAAAAACCCGAAACTGGTTTTTGTGAAGTTCAAATTCGAACTTCTAGTTTTAGGCCAGCCCATGACTTATTGATGATTGAATGAGCTTCCTGGAACCTCCACGAGTCGATCCAGATCATTTTGGGCAAGCTTGGAGGCTCCTAGGGTCGTGGACGGACGAGGTGGACGGCCGGAAAATCCAAGCTTGAGTCGTGGTGATTGAGGTAACTTCGTGTTCAATTAATCATTCGAATTGGTTCGTGTTAATCCTAATATGCTTCCTGTGAAGTTAATTTGACAATGGACTTGATTTGGGTGAGTTGATATCATCGACCCGTTTGGCTGTTCGGACTTAGATTGGTCGATTTACTCCATGTCGAGATTAATCATTGACACAGAACTGAAATTAATTGGTTAATGTTTGTTTTAGGATAAAAAACGGATGGAATCAAGGTCGAGTTGAGGGTTATCTGGCCGGGTCAGATCGCGGGTAATCAGACCCGTTTACCAGACATACGGGTGAAGGTGGTGACTGTAGCAGTCACTGTAGCAGGCGCGTGGCTTTCACGCGCAGCCACTCACGGCGGCGCATGACGGCGCGTGGACACGAATCTCGAGGTGAGGTCAACATGACTTTTGTCCTATACAATGTAACGAACATTTTGGCGTTGGTTTCGTGTCATTCGGATCCCGTTTTGATATTGTTCGGGATGTCCGAAGGTTTTAAATCCAGTTTAAAAATACTTAAAAATTCGGGAAAATTACGGGACTTGAATAGGATGTTAATGATGAGGTTAGTAATCCTCTGATGTGATTTGAACAGGATTGGGAGTCCCAGTGATAGTGGTGTGGCTCGGGAAGGCCTATGGCATGCGTATCAAGGCGCTTGGTTAAACGGTCTGTGAGTGGACATTGGTTTCATAAATTTGATGCATGCATAACTGTTTTATGATTGTTATAATTATGATTAAATGATTTACTTTGGATATCGGTGAATTTAAATGATTTCACGCATTTCGAGGTAATCTACGTATTTGCACGTAAACCGAGGTTTTCTGGATTTGCACCGATTTCCATAAATGTGGTTGGATATGATTTCATGAAACGGTTACGGACTTGATAAAGTAAAATCGGGCCAAGGGCCCAGTTAGCTTGTAAAATCGGGCCAGGGGCCCAGTTAATTTATGAATCGGGCCAGGGGCCCAGTTAACTTATAAATCGGGCCAAGGGTCCAGTTAACTTATGAATCGGGCCAGGGGCCCAGTTAACTTATAAATCGGGCCAGGGGTCCAGTTAACTTGTGAATCAGGCCAGGGGCCCAGTTAACTTGTGAATTCGGGCCGGGGGCCCAGTGGACTTATGAATTCGGGCTGGGGGCCAGTTAACTTATGAAATCGGGCCAGGGGCCCAGTTGATTTATACATGTGATTCGGGTCGGGGACCCTAAAATCGAATCGAATAAATGATTTTGGATTTAAATCAACTATTTGGATTTATAATGGTTTTGATGATATTGAAATTATGGTTATGGCACGTTTCACGGTATTTGGGCTTGAGACCCGTCTGATGAAACTTAAAGATTGGTTTGGATTTTATCTATGTATATATTTTTGCTTTGCATTTGGATATCAATAAAAAGTATTTGGTACTGCACTGTATAGATCCTTCCATATTATATTGTCTCCTCCGGATGAGGTACCCCGGAGAGGTCACGGACGTCTAGTACGTCGAGCGTCTATGACGCTAAGCATCGGGGATGCTGTACCCGAACGGGGTTCGGGGATTGAACTCAGAAATTGAGACCCGAGTGGCACGCGTAGCCTTATGATTGTGACCTTATTGACGTCAGGGATGTCGGATTGGAGTGTATGGTGCAGTGGCTAAAATTATGTTTATGGTTCATATTATATGATATATGATTTTCAATGATGGTGCATGCATATGCTTTTACTGGGGGACATAAATGTCTTATAAATGTTTTAAACAGACTTGTTTATTTTCGTCCACTCACAGCTTTTGTTTTTAATGCCCTTCAGGTTGATTCCGGATGCGACTGCAGCAGAGACTTGAGCATTGCACACCTCCTCCATCGATCCTTACGCACTCTGGAAGCCCGGTTGGGCAGTGGCAACAGGTTATCCCTTGTCTGACACCTCTTGTCAGACGGGAGCATGACACATTCCATGGTAATCCCGGGGGGATTGGGATGGGTCATGTCACAAAGTGGCTGCGCGTGAAAGTCACGCGCCTGACACTTTTGCTGCTACAGTGTCATCTCCTTCACCTGTTTGCCTGTAATACGGGTCTGCCACCCGCGGCTTGACCCAGTCAATTAACCCCCAATTCTTAATCAATTTCCTTCGTTTTTGATTCTAGCATCTTCCCTAAACATCTAATTAGAGTTCTGAATCATTAATTAGCCAAAACAGTCCTTTAACTGGACCATCGACCCGTGATCACCCAAACGGGTCGATCACCACAACTTGCAGTTTTCCAATCCATTGTCCAATTAACTTAACAGGAAGCATCCTAGGGCTAATACGAACTAGAAGGAACGATTAATTGAACAAAACATTACCTGGAAGTAGCCGTGCAAACCTCTGAAATTTCCCTGAACACGGCAGTCACCGTCCCAGCTCACCTGTAGCTGGTTGCCTTCGATTTCGATATGGATGTGTTATAAACACTCCCAGAAGGCTCACTCTGTGTTTAGATTGGTCCAACAGACCGTAGAAATTGAAATCCGAAATTCCCTCCAATTTTCCAAAAACTCAGTTTCTCTGGAATTTCTCTCCAAATCTCAGCACTCACTGCAGCAGAATGAACTAGACACAAATCCAACTCTGTTTAAACAAACTGAGCCGTCCCAGAAGCTCGTGGAAGTCCAATCTGTCCACTGAGATTTGTTCCCCGAAAAGCTTCGAATCAAAATTTAAAAAATGGTGTCCACTGATGAAGAATGACTCAGCCCACGTTGATACAGTCTGTAAGGTTTAGTTAAATCTCCCCTTTCCAGTTCATTACAGCTTAAACTATTAAGATTGCTCAGAAACACCGCACACGGTGGTGCCGCCGCTGTCCCCCACGGTTTGCTACAGTAACCCGTATGTGAAAAGACTAAAATGCCCTCAGTTCAGAATTTACCAAAATGCCCTTCACTTTCCAGACCCGTAACTCCGCCGTCTGACGTCCGATTTCAGTGTGCCGCCTGTCTACGAACTCAGGGCATCGAGACCTACCTAACGGTCCTTGAGTCGTGTGAAAATTGGTTGTCAAATAAAAAGTCAACATTTTCGCCCCTATCGTCTGAATTACGGTAATGCCCCTGAACTTCCGATAGTCATAACTTTTTCCCTGATCGTCCGAATTGGCCGTGCCACCTGCCTATGGACTCGTGACATCCCGAACTACGTCACGGTCATTGATCAAAGTCCGTTTGACCCACCAATCAAAAATTCAACAATTTAGCAATACAATTCACAGGGGTAAAAACGTCAATTCATTCATTAATTTACAATACTGAAATCCTCGAATTTTTGGGGCGTTACATTTAAAAACTCAGATATATTGATATTTCCCCCGTAGGCCTGTTGAGTTTAAAGACTCGGATTATTGAGGCCTAGATTGAGGTTAAAGACTCGGGAGTTTAAAGACTCGGATAGGTCCAGCAGGTTTGATCGGATAATGATGACTTGGATTTATGTATTATCGTACTGTTCTCATGATGCTTATTTTGTGAATTATAAATGTTGTTATGATGATTATTATATGGTTTATAACTATGTTTAAATAAATGGGTTGTGCATGCATGTTTTCAAAACGGAGGGCCAAACCCTGTTTTGTTATAAAATGGTTTTCGAAACTTTTATTCTTTATGGTCCACTCACTCCTTCTATTTTATTTGCCCTCCAGGTCGTGGAGCTAGCGCGGGGGTTGACGTTGAGGCAGCGTCAGAGGCATAGAGTACTCGAGAGTTTTCCCGTAGTGTTTCCGATTTTCCGTTGTGCGTGTACTCTGTGTATCGGGTTTAATTTCCTTAGTTTGGTACTATGCTCTGTATAACTGCTGACTTTGGGATGTTTAAATTTTCTCCTGCGTTTGACAATGTAATTTGTGGTTTTCGTGAGGTTGTTTCGGTCTTTCGTTTTGGATTGTCAGACGGGAGCAGGATTTACCTCAGTTTTCGGGGTGGAACAGGGGTGGGTCCTGACACGAAAACTATCTGAAAAGCTTTAAAACTGTGCCTACACCCTACCGGGATCTGAATAACAGCCTCACACGCCAATTAGGGGCTAGAAAACCACCCCACATGCCACTATGGGATGTAAAATAACCCTACATGCCGCCACGCGTCAGTGGGACACCGGGAAAGTGCTTCATGAGCCGCCACGCCCCAGTCGGGCCAATTACTCGCCCCCACGCGTGGCCACGTGCCTGCACGTGCAGCCACGCACCTACACACGCCACACGTCTAGCTCACACACGCAGGATTATTCCCTAGAATATTCCTTGAATATTCCGTTAAGCCGACGTTAGTTAACCATTAGGACTAACAATTGACTAACGATAACTAACGATAGTTGATTGTGGACTAATGTTGACCCACAGTCGCCGGAGTTTCGCTGGAGACAAAGACCGGACCGCCTCCATCGCCGCTGTTAACGGTGGCTGGAATATGGAATTTTTTGTCGAAAAACCCAGTTTTCTGGCGAGGCCTAAATCTCTCAATCCTAGACCAAATTCAACATGGAATATATAAAACTTCATCTACCCGATGCAAGGACTCCGAATATCGAGTTATTGGGTCAAGAAAGTACCTCATGTTATCAGAAAAACACTGGGAACCCGCTATGGCTCGAGAAACCCAGTTTTTCCGACGAGTTTGTTCCCTACTAACGTTTTCTCGAAACCTATTACCAGAAAGTCACTAGTGTAGCTCTGAAAAGAAATGAATCTAAAGGTCAAAGTCCTAGGGTGTGAGCTTACCTCGATTGCTATGAAGTCTGCTAGGAATTTTCAGCGTTGCAAAAGGCCGCAAGGCTCTGCCTTTCCCCCGCAAGTGCGATCTGGTTACTCCCACACCTCAAGGTTCAACTCACGGTGTTCTCAAGGACAAAATGAAAAGGTTGAGTGTGTGTGTGGTGGAATTCCGGGTTGAAATTACATAGTTTGTGTTTGGGTGTTCACACGGTTGAAAATGTCGCCAATATCGGCGATATATCGCTCGAAATTTCGTTAAAATTGGCCGGCGGCACATAAGGAAGGGGGAAAAATTTCGTGAAATTTTGACATTTCGTCTTATTTTAAGCTCACAGATCTCATTATTTTATGAAACCGATTGAGATAGGACCAAAGTTCATGAAAATCGGATGTAAAACATGTGAATTCCAGTCGGGTCATGCCGGCGGGTCAAAAAATCCGAATGGCAGACCCGCGGGAGGAAGAAGGAGACTCTGAAATTGTATTAGCTGGTATACTTTATATATTATACCATTGTAATATTGTTAATCATGTTGGGTTAGTTGGGTTGGTTGGGCTTCTTAAAATTTTCCATTTAAATGACAAGGGGTCCTGTGTAAGGACCCGTCCCGAATATCGGGATTGAATATTAATTAATTACGAATTAGAATGACTAATCGGGGATTAGTTGAGTGAAATCGGACGAAACGTGCAAAATGACCGTTTTGCCCCTAGCGTGGGCAAAATGTTGACTTTTAGTTCGGGCGGTCAAATGGACTTTGACCGATGACTGTGACGTAGTTCGGGACGTCACGAGTTCATAGACAGGTGGCACGTTCAATTCCGACATTCGTAGAGAAAGTTATGATGTTCGGAAGTTGAGGGGTATTTTGGTAATTTGGCATAGTAGGGGCCAAAAGTTGACTTTTTGGCCGGGAAGTCCAACGGACGAGGGCCAAGGACCGTTACGTAGGTCTCGTCGATGCGAATCCAACGACAGGCGGCATGCCGAAATCGGAGATTCGACGACGAAGTTATGGTCACGGAATCGGGCTCGATTAACCGAACGAACCGAGATTAAAATAATATTTTAATGTGAACAGTACCCGGTGACTGTGCACATCCGGATGAGTGACAAGTGTCACCCATCCCTTGTTTCCAGCTCCATGTTTCCCTCCAAACACCATCATCACCCCTAATCATCATGTTCTCCACCATTTTCCTTTATTTTCTTTGAAATTTCTTCAAACCGTGCACATTTTGGGGAGGGATTGAACTGGGAGAATTGGCTCCCTTTCTCTGCCGTTTTTGTGAGAAAAATGAGAGTTGGAATGACTGGACTAACAAGGGAAACACGAGGGGTTGTGAGTGTGAGGAATTCTGGGTTTCGAATTTTAGAAATTTTGGGGGGAAAATTCAATTGTTGCGAATTGAGCCGTGAGGAGTGGAATTGAAGCTCAAGTTAGCTTCCTGAGATCAGTACGAGTCGATCCACATCGAAAACACGAAGAATTGGCAACGTTTTGGCTCTGAACACACTTGGTGACAGAGGAGGAAATTCGAGATTGTGTCGAGGAATTGGAGGCTTCGATGGATGAAATTGAGCTGGGGATTACGTTCCTGAGGATCCCACGATGCTTCTGGAAGGATCAATTGAAAGAAAACGGTTGTGATTGGCTGAACTCCATGGTTGCACAGTGTACGGATGTTCGAGTTTGAGTCGTGAAGATTGAGCAATGGATTGATGCAATTGAGTTGGGGGAAAGGTTTACCTGAGATCAATGAAGATTCTTGATGAATCAATTTAGGAAAATCATGTGGAATTGAGGTAGTTCGACTGATGAACAGTGGCCGGAGGCCCTTCGATTGTTCATCCTTGATCGTGAGGATTGAGGTAATGTTTCACGTAATTAATGTTACAGAACCCTAACTGAACTTATAACGAAACTAACTGAATGCTCAATTGATGAAAACAGTGTGGAATTGACTGAAAACCAGTCGGGTCTGATCGCGGGTTAAACGACCCGTTTACCAGACAAACGGGCATGAACGATGACACTGTAGCTGGCGCGTGGATTTCACGCGCAGCCACTCACGGCGGCGCGTGAGGGCGTGTCTGGCCTAGTCTCAAGGTGAGGTCAACATGACTTTTGATCCTCTCAGTGTAACGAACATTTTGACGTTGATTTCGGTGAAATCGGATATTGTTTCGATAATGTTCCGCGTATCCGAAGTTTTGTTTTACGAGTTAAAATACGTATTTAAATTCCGGAAAATTGGGGAAAATTATATGATGTATTTTGAGATGTTAGTAACCCTCTATAATGATTTTGGGCAGGAGTTGTGATTTCCAGATTTTACGGAAAAACGTGCAGCCCGGAAACGAACCGTTTTGAACGGTGTGTGTGAGTGGACTTTGTTTTCTAACCGTGATGCATGCATATATGATTTAAAATGCTTTATTATATGATTTTATATGCTTTGGCATGATTGGTATTTCAATTCGGTGATTTCTCGGTTTTGTGAATATTATATTATTATATTCTGGCACGATTTTCGAGAAATCATGAAATTGGTTAAAAATGATATTGTGGGCGTGAGAACCCAAGTAAATAATGATTTTGACTCGGATTTGGAGTTACATGTGAATTTGATGATTTTTGGTATCCTCGTGATTTTGTGATTATTTTAATCAGTCTTTCGGGCACGTTTTACGAGGAACGTGCAAATGATGTTTTGGGCTGGGCTAAAGCCCGGATTGAAAATGATGTTTTGACTCGGGTTATGAGTCAGGAAGTTGAAAATTATATTTGGACTCGGATTATGAGTCAGTGATTGATTTTATGAATTTACGTGATCGTGGCAACTCGGGTTTACGGTTGCACGGATTTACGTGATATTGATATTTTGGGCTTGAGACCCAATGGAATTGTGAATTTGGTTGGAATTGTATTTCCATGTGATTACATGATGATATTGATGATTTCGGATTTATAAAGTAAATCGGGACTTGGGGCTGAGACCCTGTATTGTAAATGATTTAGTTTTCAATGCAACTGTTTTTCACTGGTTTTAGTGATGGTGATATGTTGCCGATATTTAGGGCTTTCGGGAGAAAATATGTTTTTCCCCGGAGTGCACCCTGGAGATAACGCTCGCCTTCGGGATGGAAGTGTTTACCCCGAAGAGGTCACGTAGCACGATCTTTGTCTTGCAGCCCAGGGGAGGCTTGACTCAGATCAGATGTGCTGGATTACATGGATCGGTAAGTGATGTGTTCACGAGATCCGGATCGTCGGCTGGTGAGGTTTTTCCCAGCGACGGATTGCTGACTGATGATGTGTTCACAGTAGCGGATGCTCGGATTTTGAGCGGTCCTTGAGCCTATTGTTATGCACGCGATGCAGGGATAAACGTGACTCTAAGCAACAGGATATGGAAATAAGTCCCGTGGTTTATGGAAAATGATTTTGAGGAAACCGTGGTTTAGCGTTAAAATGATTTAAAGAAACTGTGAACTTTTTGAGTTGTTAAACTGATTTGGTGAACATGAGTTTTTGTGGACCATGGGAAAATATGTTTTGATTTTATCGGTCCACTGTTCATACTTGAATGATTTCATACTATTACTCATGTTTTACGATATGCATGCAAGTTTGTGAAAACTGGAGGGTAAGAATGTATTTTAGTAAATGTTTTTATAAGAGGTCATTTTTGTCCACTCACACCTTTTCTGTTTTGTTAACCCTTCAGGTCGTGGCGCGTTGATCGAGGCTATTCTAGAGGTGGAGGTATGTGCGGGCACAGGCGCAAAAAAAATTCCCTTGTCTGGCAGGTACTGAAGGGTAGTTTCGGACTTTCAGTTGACTTGTCAGACGGGAGCAGGACCGGGTACGGTTTTTGACGTCCAGTTGGGACGGGTCCTGTCATCCTGGGTTCGAATCCAGGATCCCCCTCCCCTCCCCCCCCCCCCCCCCCCCCCCCCCCCCCCCCCCCCTCCTTTTGTTGGTTTTTTTTTAAATGTTTTCCTTTCTTTTTAATTCTTTTTTTTAAATATTTTCCTTTCTTTTTAATTCTTTTTTTCAACTGTTTAAAATTCTTTTTTTAATTCGTTTTTTCAACTGTTTAAAATTCGTTTTTCAAATGTTTTCCTTTTTTTTTAATTCGTTTTTTCAAATGTTTTCCTTTTTTTTTTTAATTCGTTTTTTCAAATGTTTTCCTTTTTTTTTATTTTAAATAAATGAATTCTTTTCAATTTTTGAACAAAGATTGATTCTATTTTTTCATTTTTTTTTCCAATTTTAAATATATTTACTCATTTTATAATTTTTCTTCCATTGACATTTTTTTATGTTTATTGTTATGTTTTTAATTATGTTAACATTCAATTATAGTAATTCATTTCAATTTATATTTATATTTAAAATTTTATATTATTAGTCATAGGCAGAACTCTATTATATCATATTATTCATCATATATTTATTATATCAACGAAAATTATAGTTTTTATTAGTTATATATAATCATCATTTGGTACTTAAGTTTTTCCCAAAATTTCATTCCAAATTTCCAACTTTTAGATAGAATTTCCGTCATTTTTGTTAACCGTAAGCGATATCGATATTTGGGACGAGATATCCGTAAATTTGACTAGCGATATATCCGTCGATATCGATATTTCAATTCTTGGGTGTTCATCGGCCAAAAGCAAGGGGAAGAGGTGAAGTTTATTAAACCAGAGGAGCAGGACTGAGATATAATAACAAGGAATTGGGCCTATTAACTTAATGGGCTTGGTAGAATTGTCGGCTTGAAGTCACACACACCCACAAACCACCCCTAGAGTAGCCATTTGACGAAGTAGTCAAGGCCCGATCGAACTCACGGGGCATTCGGCCGAAACACAATTTAAATTTTGAATTTGAGGAACGGGATGTAACAGTTGAAGTAACTCTCCTCCACCAAAATATTTAATTTTCAATTTAAAGTATAAAATTTTTTCTAATTCATTAAATTTTTTCTTTTTTAAAATTATCATTATTGAAGGGTATTTTTATCCAAAATATTTAAATGAAGTTCACCCTCGTGACTTTATAATAACAGAAATAATAAAGATATTAATATTAGTGTGCTACTATTTATTTTATTGTGTGGGCATAAGAGTAAAAATAAAATTACAGAAGAGTTAAAAGTTCGTACATGTCTCGATCTATATGAAAATAAGAGAGAGATATATATAGCTTAAAAACGAATGGCCAATGACAAGTGAAACATCAATTTTATTCTTACGAACTAGTGTAGAACCATAAACTAAGGTCCAAGAACAAAGCAAAACCATATGTAGTAATTATTATTCATTATAATTAATATATAGCTTAATTAAAAAAGAAATGGCATGCATATTACATATGGCTTTCGATATTCTCAACAAGTGCATGCTCAAGGAAGCAACTTCTCCAAACCAGGACCAACTTTCACATTATTCACCGAAGGTGGCGGTGGCGATGGCGATGGTGCTAAGATGGTTGAAGTAGGGGATTGGATGTGATCGGCTTCGTCGCAATAACCCTCAAGTAAATATGTCTCTGCGGTGGTATACCCTAACGTGCCAAGCAAGGCAGGCCAACAATCGTGCTCAATAGTGCGAACGGCTTTGCAACATCCAGGCCCTAAGTACGTTTGACCGTTGACAAAAAACATGATAACCTCTCCGGTACATGCTTGCAGCCGAAACAATGAATCCCAACAGTTGGATGATTCGTCATATAGATTCAACCTGGAAGCAAGGTTGGTGCTCGAGCTCGACCTAATTGGAACGGTGTTCAAAGGTCGACCGCTAGTGGCCACCAATAGTGGGGTGATCGTCAAAGCTAGAAGAGTGAAAATCAAGATATTGTTGGATTTGGGAGCTGCCATATTTTGGTGAACTTGTGGATGAGTATGAGAAATCAAGTGTATGATGATGATGATGGATGAAGGGGGGAGAATAATACATAGTGTTTATATAAATCGAGGCCAGAGGAAGAGAATTTATTGTTACAAAGAAACGTTACATGCAATAATTAATTAATATTCAATCAATATATTATCAGTAATAATTATTCATATTATTTGTGAAATTAATGGACAATCAAAATTCAAGATGGAAAAGTTTTAACTTATGTACGTAAATCAGACAAATTAATTTTATCAATTACTTTGGGTAGTTGAGAAGTTTCAAATGGGAAACAATATACATCGTGTTGTTTTACATATTGTCAGTTTCATATTTTTTATTAGATCAAAATTTAAATAAAAATTCGTGTTGCTAAGTGATTGCAGTAATTTTGCTGAAATTTATCTAATTAATGGGGATAATACGAGACCAAATTTATACCTCACTGTATCTCCATTTTCTTCCTAAACTTTAAGCATTCTACTTTTGGCAAAGTTTGAGATTCAAATGGTTGGCATTTGTAACGGAAACCTAGATCAAATGTGGGAACAAATATGAACCTAGGTAAGAACATATATAATATTGTTTAAGGGGAAAATGGGTCAAAAGATATAAGTGAAAATTAGAGTATTCCTAATGTGGTTGGAGTCGAATTTTGGGACATTCTTATTAAAATTTAATTTAATAAGTAGTCCACCGGGGATGCTCTTACAGATTTATGAAGAAAATCCTTGAAACAATCTCATCATTGAAAAAAGGGTACATTTTTTTTTCTAGGAGGATCCACTAGTGGTAGAACTACGTCAGTCCACCCTTTCAGTAGTTGGAAAGACTTATACATGTGTTTCACTGTATTCCTGATCACCGGACGATTCACCAGTGCAAATCAAACTCATGATGAACCGAGAAAAAATGTCACATTTAATTAGCCTTATTTCCACAAAATAGAGAAAAATTATAAACTAAAACAGTATTACAACCACATAATATAATTTATGGCATATATAATTGCTTTCTAAAACATATTTTATTAATAATTATGTAATTATGTTAAATATTTAATTGAAGTTGGATGTTTTCCTTTAGTGTGCGGTGAGAAAACTAAGTTATAACAATGAAGCGTACACTGTTTTTCAATAACAGTGGCTGTAGTTTAGTGGTAAGAATTCCACGTTGTGGCCGTGGAGACCTGGGCTCGAATCCCAGCAGCCACACACGGTTTGCTTTTTGTTCCAGCATTCTATTTTGTACTTACACACATGAACATGTGATCCAATTTAGTGACCTATGGAAGGATTGTCAAATAATTTTTTCTTATTTTGATTTTTTGATAATGTAAAATTCCCTTATATACTTAATCCAATTAATAAAGTGATCTCTATTTATATAAAGCTAGGGGAAGGAGTAGTAGCTTAGTTGATAATGTAAAATTCCCTTATCTATTTGCTTGGAGACCCAGTTGCCCCGAAATTTGGACTTCCCGCCTTGCGATCATCGTTTCTGCGCTAAGAGCAGAAGAGATATCCCTCATACGTCTTGCTACTACTGCCACAAAGTTTCCGCTCCAATCCCTGATTACCGCCCCCAAATCCTCCTTTGTTACTATCATCCATATACGCATCCGTCAAAGTTTCCTGGAATCTCCAGAAGAGACAAATGGTTTCATGCCCAACGCAAAACGTTCCTCTCCTCCCAAAGATACCACATAATCATCAAGAATAAATCAAACAAGTTTTTTATAACTTACTTGCAATGAACTCCACTCATTCTGCCATTGTCGAACATAGGAAACACCTAAGGAGAATGCCCAGTTGCTACAGAGCCACACATCACTCGATGTAGGGTAATCCTTTAAAAATAGATGTCCTATTCTGAAGAATGTGGTGGTTGGAACTCCAGATCAGTATCTCGGCCCTGTTTAGCACAAATGCACCCCAGATTCTCTTTCAAATTAGTTGAGCATCACCGTTTGCCCCAGAAATTCTTTTCTTGGCTCGACTCATTAGTTACTTGGGCGAGAGCAATCTTGTAAGCACTTCAAATGGAGAATTCTCCCTATCGTTCTCCCTGCCATACTAGAGCGTCCTTAGTACACATGCGGCTTAATGGGATGCAAGAACCAGCCCAGCTTCCTCTTGAGAAAATAGTTCTTGAACTCTATTCTCAATCCATACATTCTCATCAATTAAATTATTGATCACGACATTTACATCCTTACAAGCACCGCTGGTGATATAACGAAAGGAAGATTGGACCTTGGTAGCTAGCCACCAATCATACCATATCTGATTCTTTCTAACCGTCCCTACCAATCATTTTATGCCCCGTCTTATGAGATCTCTTGCATGGGCCAAGCTCCTCCAAGAGTAAGAAGTGTTGTTACCAACAGACGTTGCTAAGAAACCATCATTTGCGAAGTATTTTTCCTTGAGTAATCGAGCCACTAGTGAGTTTGGGTTTTTAAGGATCCTCCAACCTTACTTTTCCAAAACACCCAAGTTGAAAGCATAGAAATCTTGGAACCCTAACCGACCATCCACCTTTGGAATGCACATACTCTACCAAGTAAGCCAATGTATTTTTTTCTTCATCATTAAATCACCCCACAAGAATTGGGCAATAGTTTGTTGGAGTTCATAACAGAAGCCCATGGGGTGGAGAAAGCAGTTCATCACATAAAGAGGATAGCTTGAGCAATGACTTTGATTATAATTTCTTTCCTAGCAGAGTTGATGTAACAACCTAAAAATTACAAGAAAATAAAATGACGGTTTTTACCATGAAGGTCAAAAGGTTAACTTTTTGACCGGGTCTTTTTGTGAACGTTTCGTGTGGACCACTACGTAGATCTCAAATTTCTGAATACGTAGACAGACAGTATGTCAAAAATGAAGTTCATATAAATTTGTTTTGGGTTTAAATAGTATAGGGGCATTTTGGTCATTTTGGAACATAAGGGCATTTTGGTGTGTGTGTGTGTGTGTGTGTGTGTGTGTGTGTGTGTGTGTGTGTGTACATATATGGATTTCAAGGAAGATGGTGGGTGGTGACCGAAAAAGAGAAGACCTCACCAACCCACCAACCCGTGAAGGAAAAACCAGAGATATGAGGGAGAGAACTAGAGGAAGACAAGGAAAAAAAGAGGGAAAGAAAAAAAGAAAGAAGAAAATAGGAGGAAAGAGGAGAAACTATGTAAGAACCGTGAAGAAATAATGAGAAACCCGTGAGTTCCCTTTCGAGTTTTCTCATTCTAGACTAGAAATGGCAGGACACATCCCAATCCCCTGAATTATCGTGGGATGTGCATGCTTTCATCTGACACCACGTGTCAGACAAAGGATAAAACTGTAACCCGCTCGGAGTTATTTAGAGTGCGCAAAGATCTATGATGTGTGATGCGGCATGCGATGTCTCCGTTTCTACTACAGCCCGTATCCGCGATCAACCTGAAGGGTGTAAAAAACAACCAAAAGTGTGAGTGTACAAAAATAAACATTTATTTAAAACCTTTTTTTCCAAATATATTTTTCACCTTCCGTTTTTACAAAGCATGCATGCATATCAATATTAAAAACCATTTCTTTCCTGTAAAACAGTATATACGAAAACCGATGCAATCATCGTAAAACCAACACACGTTAAAATCTCTAAACACAAATCAACGGTTTAAAACCCCAGGACTCATTCTCATATCCAACCTCTGTTACATCTCGTATTATTATCTCATATCATCATCAGTCATTTCATCCATGCAACAGGTGCAAATAAGCTCCAATGTAAGGATCCGTCCTGAATTTATGGATTAATTAAGAATTAATGACGGATTATAGAGGATTAATTAAGGACTAATCAAGGATTAGCGGACGATTTGGGTAAAATGAAAATTTTGCCCTAAAAGGGCAAAAAGTTTACTTTTGACCTCACAGGTCAATGCACGTGGACCGAAGATCATTATGTAGATTGAGACGATACGAGTCCATAGACAGGTGACACGTCGAAATCGGACATCGTACATAAAAGTTACGGGTCACTGAAGGTTCCAAAAACTATTCACGATTGTACGAGTTTCAAAATGGTTTTTTTTTATTGGGAACCAAATATCTAAATTGGAACCATAGGATGAGTGACACTTGTCACCCACCCTATGGTCCATTCCCATGCATACATGCAACATCATCATCATCATCATTTTCCTTCTCAAACCCATACCCACCCCAAACCTCATCTTCATCATTCCATTTTCATGCTTGAGACCACAGAGAGACTAAGAGGATGAGAGAGAGAGAGACTGGGGGGACGATGGTGGACGGCGAAGCCGCCGCTGTGGTGGCCGGAATCGCGAAAAACAAAGGTAAAAACATGCGCTTTGGATTTTGGGTTTTGATTTTGATGGTTTTGACCGATTCTAAGCCCATAATAATGTTCTTCGAGCCCATACGAGCTTCTAGGTGTAAGAATAGAAGGTTTTAGACGACGGGGGTGGCTGGAACATCGATTCGAAGTTTGGCCGAAACTTTGCGAAGCCATATCTTCACAACTAGATACTTTCTCACACTTCTAGGTTCAAATTTGGATTCTGGGGCTTGAGTAGCATGATTTCCATATATAGAACGTAGGATTTGGTTGAGAAATAAGAGAGTTATGAAGGTTTGAAAAATTGAACAAAAATGGAGTTCTCTCAGCATTGGTCGTCTTCTCCAGCGAGTCTTTGACCGTTGACCGGCTGACGTCAGAACGTTAACCGTTGACCAGCTGACGTCAGTGTTGACTTTGACGTTGACCATGATGTCGTCAGCTTTGACTTTGACCCGTTAATTGTTGATCGTGACGTCAGCATTGACTGTTGACTTTTTGGTTGACCGAACTTTAACCCTTCGTGGGGGCGCATGGGAAAGAATTTTGAGGTCAAATCAGTCTTGTTTGAAAGGTTTCGACGGTCTGAATTCAATGGTGGTGGTTTCATGTCGATCGGAGGTCGTTTGATAGGTCATTTAGGGGTTTTTAGCCTCAGAAAGCGTGTTCGGGACACGTTGACCGTTCTAGGACGTGTGAGGTTCTCTGATATGGACTTGTATAGGTTGATAGTGACCTTTGAGTATGATTTGGATAGGTCCAAACATCCTGGAGAGTATAAGTTAGCCCCGGAGTGGCTTACAGCATGGGATTCGGAGCGCGCAGCACGGACGATCTATGAGTGGACTTTGCTTTCTAAATGATGCATACATAACTGTTTTATATGTTTTATGAACATGATTTGAGATGCATTGATTGTATATGATTTATATTGTTGATTTGGCATTTTCGTAGAAAATGCAATATTGCATGTAGTTCAAGACTTCTGTTTTATATGATATTTGGGCTTAGGCCGAGTTTTATACGTGCATGTGTTTTATGAGATTTTGATGGTTTCACAGAGAGGTTTGAAATCGAGGATTTGATTTACGATTTTGAAGGATTTCACGGTGATGCTTGAAATCGACATTTTGGGCTTAAGACCCAGTTGATAAGACTTGACTTGGATTGAAGTCAAGGATGACTTTGGAAAGTGTTTTGAATCGTGAAATGGTTTTCGGATTTGGAAATATCTTTCAGGCGTATTACCCAGTTGATTTATGGTTTGACTTATAGTATAGTCAAATGTGAGATATATCGGGCTGTGACCTAGTTATGAAAGATATTTCGGGCATGAGACCCAGTTGTGGATTTCATAGGATTCGAGGAATCCTGGGTTTATGAAATGTTGATAGACACTATTTTCGGTCTTGTGACCCTATTGACGGTATTCGGGCTTGTGTCCCTATTGATGGTGATATGATTTTGAGTTTAAAGACTCGAATTTTATTAGAGGGCCTCCGGTTGTGAATATGTTTCCCCAGAGAGAAATCTGGAGATAATGCTCGCCTCTGAGGTACAGAGAGGTCAAGATGCGCTTGTTGTCGAGTAGCCGAGAGAGGCGACATCCGAGGGAGGCTCGACTCAGGAGTGAGGTATATGAAATCGATCGATGATATGTTCATAACGATCTGGTGATTTTCGGCCAGTGATGTGTTCACGGCGACATGCTCAGGATCAGAGCAGTCTTTGAGCTTATAGACACGCGTTGCTGGGATTAGAATCGTGACTGATGATGCTGATGATATGATATGAAATTTAAAGACTCGGGAGTTTAAATACTCGAATTTTAACACCGTGTGTTAGGATCCGTCTGAAATCCTCCGGGATTAACGTGGGACGTGTCTGCTCCCGTCTGACACGAAGTATCAGACCAGGGATAATTCTGTCTCTATCCCTCAACTGGGCTTCCAGAGTACGCCAGGATCGTAGGAGGAGGAGTGTGATGTCTCGATCTCTGCTACAGCCCGCATCTGCAATCAAGCTGAAGGGCATTAAAACTACAAAAACTGTGAGTGGACAAAACAATCATTTTAATAAAACGTTTTCATAATAAGCCATTTATGCCCTTCACCAAAAGAATATGCATGCATTCAAAAACCATTTATCAAAAGTTCATAAAACCATTTGAAAACATTCTCAAAACCTTTCAAGGGTTCATACCCGGTCCCCATAAACCGTCATGAACCATAAAAACCTTTCAAGGGTTCATACCGGTCCCCATAAACCTTCATGAACCATAAATCCATTTATGGGTCCCCGACCCGAAATCATAAAAACTTGTAAATCAATACATGGGAACTCTGCCCAAATCAAACACAAGTGGGACTCTGCCCAATTCCAGTAAACGTGGGTCTCAACCCAAAACTGTTCTTAGTTAAATACGAAAACATCGAATACGGGGTCTCCACCCCCAAACCATTTCCAAAATATCAAATACGGGGTCTCCGCCCCAAATCTCTTTCCATAAAACTTGGAACACGGGGTCTCCGCCCCAAATCACTTTTTGTAAGAATCTCATACGTACTCATACGTATAACCCATCAGTGGCACTTCCGAGAAGATGCCAACTCGGGGCACACAGCCCCTAGGGAACACATCCCCGATATATGTCACAATTCATCATATCTATACTAGTGTGCACACTACTCGGGGTCTCACTCCGAGTCTTCCCCCAGGAATTCTTCATCTGGGAGGCTCTATCTTCGGACCTAGTCCTATCATCTCTCCGGAATCTGGTCCGGGACCACATCATAACTTCCACTCCTGGAACGGGGTCCCTATGGGGATACCATTCTAGTATGTGGATCGTGACTCTCCAGGTCGACGTCTGGAGGAGACCAAATAAATCATATGGAGGGTCTATTACATTTTCAAATCGCTTTCTTTCTCAAAGCATATTTCAACTAGGTCTCATACCCGATTCATCTCAATAGGATTCCTCGAATCCGATTCAAATTCACTTTCACAGGCCTCGGCCTAAATCCTCAGTTCAATAGGGTCTCATGTCTGAATTCTCATTTCGTAAACCGAACTGGGACTCAAGCCCGATTTCACAATCAACTGGGCTTGTAGCCCGATATCACGACTAATCGGGTCTCAAGCCCGAAACCATAAAGCAACGGGGCCTCAAGCCCGATTTCACAACCAACGGGGCCTTAAGCCCAATACCATAGTCAAAGGGGCCACAAGCCCGAGATTACAACCAACTGGGCCACAAACCAGAATTCGTAAACCAACGGGGCCCTCGGCCCAATCGTAGAACTCAAATGGACCCTCGGTCCGATTCGTCGTCAAATCAAATGGACTCCAAGTCCGAGATTTTGTAAATCAAATGGGTCTCATCCCTAAGTTTATATTTCCAAATCCAAAACCAATTCATTAAACCCTCATTGAAAACCTAGCACGTATAAACACCGTATAAAACCAGAAATCTCGATATACGTGCAAATACGTAAATCCTAGGCTACCATAAACAATTGCACTCATGGCATCACAAAACATGTATTAAAACAATTATAAAAAATTTATGCATGCATCAAGTTCGAAAGAAAGGTCGACTCACAGACCGTCCGAAAAGCCGCACCTCGATACGCGAGCCATAAGCCTCTCCGGGGCCAATCGTCGCCTCTGGGGTTCTCGAACCTATCCAAATTAATTTAGAGGGTTAGTAACTACTTATATAACCCCTCACTAGAATCCCGTAATTTTTAGGAATTTTTAACTATTTTTAAACTCGATCCTAAACCTTCGGACAACCCTAATTATATCGAGACGATGTCCGATCGACTCGAAACCAATCCCAAAATGTTTGTTACATCGAATAGATGATTTCATATGTTGAACACATCCCCAAAAGCCTCACCACGTGCCTCCATGGGCCGCCCAAAGGGGCTGCACGTGTGGCTCACGGGCCCACTGTAGATCATCTTCAACCTTTGGCCAGGCTGGTCTGGTCCATTCTGTGCAACGGTCTGCCTGGACCGGCGTAACCGGTCTAAGGCTATTCCTCCCCCATTTTTCGTCCAATCTCACCCCTTTCAATTCTATTCTCTATATTTCAGTCCTAGGAACCTATCTAGTTGATCAAAACAAGGAAAAACATGGAAAACCCGACCCGTTCACTTTAAATCTCATGGTTCAACGTTTCCCGATTGTACCCAGGGCTTCCTCAACCGTGAACCACCACCAAAATCATCTTAAAACCTCCCTAGAAACCCATTAAACCCGTTCTAATCCATTAAAATCGTCCCCAACGTTTGAAATAAAAAATAGGGAGATTTGAATGTAACCGGGTTACCTTGCACAGGACCCCCTCCGCCATCCACCGTGACGTTGCTCCTGGAAAGCTACCAACATCCTCATGTCCTCCCATCACTCTCTGGTCCTCACAAGTATGATCAGGTGGGGAAGGGTTAGATTGGTTTGGAATGGTCGATCGGTTTTGAATGAAGAAAACAAAGAAGGTGAACTGATATGCATGAACCAATTTGGGTGGGCAATGGATGGATGACAAGTGTCATTCATCCATTGGGCCTGCCCCAAAATATCTGGGCCCCACTTACTGACAAATAACTTCCGTCTCGTACTTCGTGCAATAGTTCCCTCGAACTTCCATGAACCGTAACTTCTCCGTCGAACATTCGAACTCGACGTGCTGCCTGTCTATAGATTTGTATCGTTTCGATCTACGTAATTGTCCTCGGCCCTCGGCCATCAGACCTTCCGGTCAAAATTCAACTATTTACCCCTATTCAACCAAATTACTAAAATACCCCCGAACTTTGGGACGTCATAACTTCTTCCTCGAACGTCGAAATCGGATGTACCACCTGTCTATGAATTTGTGACGTCCCGAACTACGTCACAGTCATCGGCCAAAGTCCATTTGACCACCTGAAATAAAAGTCAACGTTTCGTCCATTCCAATGGCAAAATCGTTATTTCACCCTGAACGTTCGTTAATCCTCGTCTAATCCCCGATTAACGAGGCTATTCCTTCATTAATCTCGATAATTCGGGACGGGTCGTTACACCGTGATTTGATTTGGGCTGAGATCCCACATGTTGTCGATTTGGTTTTGGGGCTGAGACCCTAACGAGGAAATGGCTTTGATTGAGAAGCATTTTTCACTAGATTTGATTTGAAAAGAAATACGTCTTTCTTTTCGGAAAGAAATTGAAATACTTGTTTTCTGATGCATGCACGCTTGTAAGTGAAAGGTATATATGTCTTTTCATTAAATGTTTTTAAAACTGATTGTTTTTGTCCACTCACAGCCTTTATGTTTTTTATACCCTTCAGGTTGATAGCGGATGCGGACTGTAGCAGAGATCGAGACATCACATGCCGCCATAGATCCTTGCATACTCTGGCTAACCCCAAGCTGGTTTCGGTTTAATCCCTTGTCTAACACGCGATGTTAGATAGGAACCGGCACATCTCATGATAATCCAAGGGGATTGGGATGGATCCTGCCATCCAGGACCATTTAAATTCGAGAACGTCGTCGTGAACACATCACCAACCGACGTTTTAGATCGTGGTGAACGCATCGCCGATCAATCTCCATATAATACAAGCACTGCTAAGTCGAGCCTCCCTCGGCTGCACGACAATAGGCAGTGCTTCGTGACCTTTCAGGGTGAACACAACCAACCCAGAGGCTAGCGTTATCTCCAGGGTTATATCCTGGGAAACATATTCACAATCGGAAGCCATATCATACTCATCATCTCGAAGAATGGTCATAGTAAAATCGGTGGAAAACATATTTTCATTGTTCATATCAAATTAGTTGTATTGCATAGGGTCTCGGCCCAAAACATGGTTTCCACAAAACTCATAAAATCAGTGTCCAGTTCTCATTTCGCAATCTTAAATCATTTCACAATCAAATCATGTGTTTCACATGGGATCTCTACCCAAAACCGAATCTCAATAGGGTCACAATCCAGACACATCATTTCAATAGGGCCACAAGCTCGAAACATAGTTTCATAAAACATTTGACTATAATCTCAGTCAAAACTATAATCCAACTAGGTCTCATGCCCAAAAGCCATTTTCACGAAAATCCATAAAACCGTTCAAAACCGATAATCAACCAGCATACAAAACATTTATGTATTTCACCAATCCAACCATATGCAAACATTTTATTTCATGCCATATTTATAAAACATTAAAACATATATGCATGCATCATTTATAAACCAAAGTCCACTCACTGTCGGTCCACGTTGTGCGCTCCAAAACCCGCGATGTAAGTCAATCGGAAGCCTATCCACTGTCTCCGAAACGTCTGAGCCTATCTAAATCATACTCAAAGGTTACTAACAACCTCTATAAGTCCATATAAAAAAACCCCTAACTATCCCAGAATCGATAACGCATCCCGAACAAGTTTCTAGAGGCTTAAAACCTCCTAACAACCTATCAAACGACTTTCAATCGACCTGAAACCACCACCATTGGATTCAGATCGTCGAAACCTTTTGAGAATGACCAATTTCACCTTGAAATTCGTGTCCACATACCCTCACGCACCGGTCAAAGTTCGGTCAACGGTGGTCAATGCCAATCAACGCTAACGTCATCTACTGACGTCAGAGAGGTCTGACAACTTGCCATGTGGTACTCCCTAACTGGTGCCACGTGTCACCCTCTAAAACTGCCATGTCACTTGATGATGTCAACTACTGACGTCATCAGTGCCATGTGTCACTGACACGTCAGCTCTGACGACGTGGCACACTGCCACGTGGCACTATCTCATTAGTCCACGGGGTCTGACATGTTGACTGGACTTGCCACATCAGCTGCCACGTAGGACTGACAGGTCCTGACACCTTGGCACGTGGCACCACCCGATTGGTCCACGTGGTCTGACATGCTGACGTGGACCTGACACGTCAGCTGCTGACTCGGCCTGATAGCCTGCCACGTGGAATCACCTTATTTTCCACATGGACTGACAGCTCTGTCAAGATGATGACATGGACTACCATGTCATCATCGTCAACCTCCAGCCAGGTTGACCCATTTCTCTATAACGGGTCAAGCGACCAGCGAACTTGACCCGGCCATATCTCACTCATTTTTCATCTGTTCCACTTCATTCCTTCACCATTAGCCTCGTCTTTCGCCTACAAACATATCTATGCCCTCAAAATCAAGAGAAAAACGCCTAGAAATTAGTTGTTGAATCCAAACCTTCACAGTTGTACTTCGAACCTCCACCCAAGGCCGTCCTGCCGTCCTTAGCCATCCATTCCAATCCCAAAACACCCGCACAGACACCGAGAACACAACCCAATCATTAAATCCCTTCTCCAAAGCCCCAAACCAAAAATCTGAAATTTAAACCAAAAAGGTTATTCGGGTTACCTAGGTTTTCTCGATTTTTCGTCCACCATCCAAGGCTCCAGCTTCATCCTCCGCTTTCTCTTTGTCCTCTCTCTCACTCTATCTCTCTCTCACTCTCTCTGGCAGGAGGTGAAGATGATGAGGGTTTGATGTGTTTCGGGTGGGTTTGTGGGTTTCGGGTGAAGGAAGAAGGAATAAATGAAGGTGCATGAACTAGGGTATTGGGCTAATTCCTATGTTCTATACATTCATATTAACTTGTTTTAGCATAAAAAATAGCATCACAAAACAAATAACAGCAAAGAAAACAAAACAAAACAAAAAATAGCAAGCTAATAAGAGCAGAAAATAAAAAACAGCAAGGAAGACAATGGCGCAAAAACTTGATAGTGATTTTACCAAGCACAATAGATGTACTAGGAAAAACCTCTACGTGTAATAACTTTGCAAACGCACAAGACATGTAGACAGTATAGATGCAACCAAAGGTCGATCCCACAGAGACTTGCTCAACAATGTCCAACTCGTGTTGGTTCGAGTGACTTTAGTGATGTAACGACCCATCCCGAATTCCAGGATTAGATTAGTGACTAATCAAGGATTAGTGAGGTTAATCGGTGATTAGTGGGGTACTTTCGGAAGAACAGTGCAAAGGACGATTTTGCCCCTAAAATGGGCAAAACGTTGACTTTTCGTTCTGGGGGTCAAATGGACTTTGGCCGATGACTGTGAAATAGTTAGGGACATCACGAGTTCATAGATAGGTGGCACGTCTGATTCCGACATTCGACAAAGAAGTTATGATTTTCGGAAGTTCGAGGGCATTTTGTTAATTTGGTTGAAAAGGGGCAAATAGTTGACTTTTGACCTAGGAGGTTCGATGGCCGAGGGCCCTTACGTAGATCGGGACGATATGAATCTGTAGACAGGCGGTACGTCAAAATCGGACGTCAAACGGAGAAGTTATGGTTCACGGAAGTTTCGGGGCACAATTGCACGATTTTCGAGATGAATTACTTTTAGATCCTAGTGGGCCCAGATATTTTGGGGCAGGCCCAATGGATGAGTGACAAGTGTCACCCATCCATTTCCCAGCCTAAACACAGTCATGCATATCCATCCCTTCCCTTTGTGTTCGATCATTCACCAAACCAAACCCATACCCGATCAACCCCAATCCAAACCCTTACCCCATATGATCATGTCTGAGGAACCAAGAGAGTGAGAGGAGGCTGATGAAGCAGAGGACGGTGGCAGGAGACGGCTGGGCCGCCGTGCACGGCTGAGAGAAGGTAAGGGCTCGATTTTGATTTTTGAATCCAATATTTTGATTTTGACGTTATGGACAGTTATGGATGTCTAGAGTGAGTTTATTGGGTTGTTAGGAAGGTTTTAAGATGCTTTTTGTGGCGATTCACGGCTGGGGAAGCCCAGGAGGTGGTCGGGGAGTTTGAACTGTGAGGATGGGTTTTGGTTAGTCGGGTATTTCATGGGTTTCCCTAGATTTGATGATTGGAATAGATATGAAATGAGAAAATAGGAATATTGGGATTGAAAAGGAAAAAATTGGACGAAAAATGAAGGAAGGAGGGCCCTGGACCGGTCACGCTGGTCCAGTTGCAGGTCTAAACCCAACCGGCCGGTTTGGACCGGCCGCTGGAGGAAAGGGACGCTGGAACAGTGATGGCTTGGGGATGCTTCTAAAACACGAAATCATCTATTCGATATAACAAACATTTTGGGACTGGTTTCGTGTCGATTGGACATCGTTTCGATAGGTTTCGAGGTGTCTGAAAGTTTAGCATCGGGATTAAAAATACTTAAAAATTTGGAAAAATTGCAGGGCTTGAATGAGAGGTTAATAAGGTAGTTAGTAACCCTCTAGCTTGATTTGGACAGGTTTGAGAGTCCCGGGTGACGACGATTAGCCCGGTGAGGCTTACGGCATGCGAATCGAGGCGACAGCTTAGGACGGCCTGTGAGTGGACCTTGATTTCTAAACTGTGATGCATGCATACATATTTTATATGGTTTATGAATATGATTCTATGATGATGATTTGGATGGTTGTGATTTATATGATTTCACGTATTTCGATGCGATTTATGTGCTTGCACGTAAATCGAGGTTTTCGGTTTTGCACTGATTTTTCGTGCTTATAGTTTTGGAAATGATTTCATGAAATGGTTTTTGATTTGAAAAGGTAAACTTGGGTTCGAGACCCATTTGTTTTAGAAACCCTCGGACTCTAAGTCCATTTAGTTACATTCTCGGGCCAGAGGCCCAATTGGTTTTTGATTCAATTTCGTATTTAGAAATATGGACCGGGCACGAGACCCTTTTGATTTACGAACTCTCGGATTTGAAGTCCATTTGGTTTACGAGATCGGGCACGAGGCCCAGTTGGGTTACGATTCGGGCCGGAGGCCCAATTTGTATGTGGATTCGAGCTTGGGGCCCAGTTATGTTTTAAGATTTTGATTTCGGGTCGGGGACCCTTAAATGGATTTCTGGTTCGTGACGGTTTATGAGGAGCGGCATGAACCCTTGAAAGGTTTTTATTGGTTCGTGACGGCTTATGGGGGCCGGGCATGAACCCTTGAAAGGTTTTTCGTATGCCATCCTATATATATATATATATATATATATGAATTTTCTCCTCCAAGGAGAGTCGTTGGCCTGGGTGGACCCCGGAGTAGTCACGGAGCACTGACTGAATGGAGTCGCCCCCGTTGGGTTCCTTACTCTCAGAAAGGCTATGAATTATAACCCACAGAAAGGGTCATTGATCTACGGACATTGACCTGGGTGGACCCTAGGGAGACTTGGGTTTTGAGACCCCGAGTAGCACGCGCGTAGCTCTAGGTACAGTGACAGGATTGGTGATATGAAATTGGATAAACATGATTTCATGGATTTGCGAAATTGTGTTTTATGATGATAAATGGACTTGGTCTGAGATCCCACATATGTTTATTATGTTCTAGTTTCTGTAAATGGATTTGGGCAGGGGCCCGTATGCATTTGGTCGTTTAAATATATGTGGTTTGATAAATGGTTTTCCCTATGCATGCATGCTTTTTAGTGAAGAGTATAAAGGTCTTTTATAAAATGTATTTTCTGAACTATTACTTTTTGTCCACTCACAGTCTTTCTGTTTTCAATGCCCTTCAGGTTGAATACGGTGTGGACATAGCAGAGACCGAGACATCACATACCTCCTCCAGATCCTGGCGTACTCTGGAAGGCTCGAGCGTGCTAATGTCGAAATTTTCCCTTGTCTGACACTCCGTGTCAGACGGGATCAAGGTCGTCCCGCGTTAATCCCGGGGGGATTGGAACGGGTCCTGACTAGTGAACTAATTAAAGAACAAATTAGGGGCTTATGAAGTTGGCAATGAAAGTGAATCAACTAATATTAACTAACTAAGTCGAACTAGGGTTTCTATCCACCTTTACCAATTATAGTTTCGTTAGATTACTATGCATGGATCTGAATTAAGTGCTCGTACAGGGGTCCGGCTAAGGCTCACCCCTCACATATTATCTTTTGTTAAATTTCATGTTTAAGCGTGATGTGCATGCTGATATGCAAAAACTAAGCATTAAAGTAAACATAAAGTCACACTCAACACTTAAAAAAAACATATGCAAATTAAAACCCTTTTTTTTAGATTGTAGCATTGATAAGTAGGGATCGTTCTTAACCAGGGATTTAGGGTACCTAAGCATGATTATCGTTTGATTAATTAATTAGGGGGTAGTTGACTGTTTCTATTAGCCTAAGTGATAAACTAATCTAAACTAACCTAATTTATTATTTACATGGTCAACTCATCTTTAAACCTAACTTATTCATGAATTCTATTAACTTCAACCTATGAAATCCTCTAATTCTAGCCTTACGAGTTATTTCCATATTATCTTAAGTATGTGCTCGGGAACAACCCGACATATCTAATCAAGCATTAAACACAAACATACAATCATAACAAAAACTAGAATCATAAAACACATAGAATGTTGAAGCAATACAAATCATAAAACCAAGAATAATATTAGAAATCAATTCATAAAGCAAGATATTCAAGCACAAAGGATAACTATAAGGTAAAGAGGTCGTGTTATACTTTTTCTCTTCAGGACACCCTATGGATACGAAGTGGTTGGGCACTCTTTGGGGAGACACTAAGGGACAGCCTTACTATGCCACGGATGAATGTGTAGAGGATGAAGTATGGTATAATTAACCTTGCACGAGAAATCTTGAATTTATTGAAAAGGAAAAATTGGTTTAAGTAGAGTTTTGATACAAATAATGAGCGACCTTTTACAAAAAAACCTAAACCTTTCTATTTATAGGAGAAAATTAATCCCCAAATAAATAGGAGTTCACAATTTAATTCTAAAAGGAAAAATATTAAACTAATTAAATTAAAGTCCTAAAGGATAAAGGTAATAAAAATCCTAATTAAAAAGGTTTCCTAAATAAAAAGGAAACAAATCCAAACTTGAATTGGATAAATTTCCTCAAGAATGAAGGGAAATAGTGTTGGAAATTGAATAGGAATCGTCTTGGTGGGAAGCTGCTGGAACTTAGAAGCCAATTCGGTAGGCGCTAGCCGAAACGTGGGAAGAAATTCAGCATTCAAAGGAAAAGTCACGCGGCAAGAATGCTAAGGGATTTCGGTGGACACTTGCCGAATCCGTCGTTAAAAGCTCAAAACGTGTGCGCCGAAGCTGGTGACTGTGGGGTTCGGGACACGCACGCCGAACGCATGTGCGCCAGGTCGGTTGTCTAGGCTGTTTAAAATGGGTTTGGTAGCTTGCTACCGAATTTTTTTGCTCTTTTTGGTGGCCTCCCTTCATTCAATCATAACTTTTTCAATACAACTCCGATTGAGGTGATTCTTTCGCCTAAATTCTCGTATTTCCATGATCTATCCAATTATGCACTTTTCTCACAAAATAGATTATTTCCTACAATTATTTGGTATTTAAACATTAAAAAATAAGCATATAAAGGTATAAAATGATGTTTAATTCAAGGCTTATCACCTGCTCTTAAACAACTATTATTGATAATGCGTGATAATGCATGAAACATGAAGAAAATTTAATGACACTACACTGTCCCTTGAAAAGTGATGTGTAATCGTAAGGAGTCATGAGTTTAGATTACGAATAAGAGTCCCCCCCCCCCCCCCCCTCCTTAAACGTGATGCTACAAATTGCAGGTAGAGTTGGTCCAAACATTTAGAGGCCTAGGGCAAAAATAAAAAATATACCCTCAATTCGCATACTTAATTATTGAAAATGTAAATTTTATAAATTTATTATATTATATTTATATTAAAAGGCATCATTAAAATTTTTATTAGAGGAAAACTCGTTGGGACAAAAAGGAAAAAGGAGTACCTCATGTTCAAAATATTATATTTATTTATTTTTTAACAAATCTTATACGTTTTTTGTGAAACTAGTAAGCAATTTGAAACTCTATACAAACTTCCATATTCAATACAATAATGTAATTAAAGATTGTTAAACTAAGAACCTTTGTAGCAGTGAAATTATCAGTTTATGTGAGTTCTTTGAAGTCCTCCTGACATGCGAAAAAGATGTAATTAAGGATTCAAATGCACACACAAAAATAAATAAAGAGGCACAATTTATAATTTCTAACAAAGACAAATAACTGACCTGTCATTTACAATGTTAGATTCGTGACTTAGACCCATAACATTGGTCCTTTAATTTTATGAAGGGGTCTTCCCGTTGCCAATAACTACAACATCCATAAGGGAAAGTGGTCAAATGGAAGTGTTCAATTAGGGAAACTGTAATAGGAATTCTATTAAATTAAATTATCACTTTTTGAAGTTTGTAACTTTGGAATATCTAGACTAGGGTTTTCAGAAGAGGTGATGAAAATGTCTGGATGTCTTCGACTGGAAAAGCCAATTGTTGAGAACATGAGATTAGGGTTTGAGAGTTTGAATGAGATTGCAAGAAGTTAAAAATTTAGAACAATTGAAAATTTTAGATTGAATGAGATTGATATTTAACCTTGGAACATTGAATTAGAACATTGAAACCATACGCCTTCTTCTTGGAACTTTGAAGGAGACTCTCCTTTTGTTCCCCGCTTACTCGTGTCCCCTGTTTAAATTATCATTCATCTTCCTATTTTGTTTAAACATAAAAAATTAATTAATTTTGGGCTCTCCAACATTTTTGAGCCCAGGGCCTATGCCCTTCCTGCCCTCCCTATCAGCCAGCCTTGATTGCAGGGTGATATACAAACATCGAGGTGATCCATCAAACAATTACATCAACAATTATACACAAATAAGATAGCTAAGCTTATAAGCATAAATTGAGTTCATGAAGCGCAGTAATCCAATAATCCAAGCATGCATAACAATCATAATCAAGAGCCATAAATCTAAGTAAGAACTAACATGGCTAGGGCTTCAAGTACCCTTAGCCCTAATTACACTACTTAAACATTATTGTATAAAATAAGGAAAGAATTCAAAGGTGCATAAACATAAATAAAGTAAGAAATAATAAAAGGACAATGAATAAAAGAGATGAAGGAAAACTCCCTCAAGGTTGACGTGCTGAAATTAAAATGCTTGAATTGTAAAGAGTGCTTGAATTAAGATTACAAAACTCTAAACTAAAAACATGAATTGAAGTACGAATTTTGACAGAGTTTTGGGGACCTTCAAGAGGTAAATTCGGTCCCCCTTCATAAACCTAGTACCTCTATTTATAAGAGAATAATTAATCCTCCTACAAATAGAAGTTCACAATTAAACTTTATAAGGAAAAGACTTCCTAAATAATTAAGAAATTTAATTAAAAACCTTTCCTATAAGTAAAGGAATTAAAAATAAGAATACAAAAGGAAATAGACCTAAAATCCTTATACAATATGGAGATTAGGTGTGAAAGGAAGTTGGAATTATCCTAAAAATAACCCAAACTCAGAATTAAACCTTCAGGATCAATTTCGTTGGTCAACCACCAAATTTGGTGGTCAAAGGGCACGGTCAACCCTTGGCCAAAGCTGCAAGGGTGCTATTGTGGATTGTCGGTGGACGCCCACCGAATTGGGAAGCGCTGCTTCAGCATGCGAGTGCTGAAGAGTCTGCAGTGAGTTCGGCCAGCGGCTACTGAATGGGGCCGTGCTACAGTAACACACGAAGGACTCCTCTGATGCCTAGTTCGGTGGATGGCCACCGAATTCCTATGCCATTTTTTTTACTTCATAACTTCTTCGTTTCAACCCCGGTTTAGGTTGTAACGACCTGTCCTGAATTCCATGATTAGATTAGTAACTAATCAGGATTAGTGAGATTAATCGGTGATTAGTTGAGCGAAATCGGATGAAGGATGCAAAATGACCGTTTTGCCCCTGGTCGTGGGCAAAACGTTGACTTTTTGTTCAGGCGGTCAAATGGACTTTGGCCGATAACTGTGACATAGTTTGGGACGTCACAAGTTCATAGACAGGTGGCACGTTCAATTCCGACATTCGAGGAAAAAGTTATGATGTTCGGAAGTTCAAGGGTACTTTGATAATTTGGTTAATAGAGGCAAATAGTTGACTTTTGGACCGGGAGGTCCGAGGGCCGAGAACTGTTACATAGATCGAGACGATACGAATCCGTAGACGGGAAGCACACTGAAATCGGACTTCGAATGGGAAGTTATGGGTCACAGAAGTTTGATTTCACTATGCACATTTTAGGAGACGTTGATTAGGTGGCAAAATCTGATTGGTTGACTTTTAAGTGGGACCCATGGATGAGTGACAAGTATCACTAATCCCATTGGTCATTAATCCCCAAATTGTGGATCTCACCTTGATTGGTGAGATTGGATTAAAATAATAATTAATTTTATTATTTTATAATCACCACTCATCCCATATTTTAATCCTGGCCCTTCATCTTATCATCCCTCTCTTATCCACCGTCCATCCTCCCTTCTTCATCAGACTTCCATCATTTCTTCTTCTTCAAACACACCTGAAACACCCCCCCCCCCCCCTCCCCTCCTTTCATTCCTTCATTTTCCATTTTCAAGCAAACACACATAACACCACCACAAACCACCATCTGGTGTGACCAACAACGAGACTAAGGGAGAGTGATTGACCAGATGGACTACGATGACAGAACTGACTAGGCTGAGCCACGGTGGTGGACGGCGGAGGTGAGTAACCGAGAGACATTTTCCATTTTCAAAATTCGAAGGATGGTTTTTAGGGTATGACTGTAACGACCCATCCCGAGAGTCGAAATTAGTAAAGTCATTAGTAACGGATTAGTGAGCTTAATCGGTGGTTAGTTGGTTACTTTCGGGTCCGTTAGCGTAGAATGACGATTTTGCCCCTAATTTGGGTAAAAAGTTGACTTTTAGTTTGGGCGGTCAATTGGACATTGACCGATGACCTGACGTAGTTCGGGACGTCACGAGTCCGTAGATAGGTGGCACGCCCGATTTCGACATCCGAGGAGGAAGTAATGATGTTCGGAAGATTGGGGGCATTACCGTAATTTGGTTAAAATAGGGGGGAAACGTTGACTTTCTGCTAGACTGGTCATTTTCACGTAGGTCGAGGACCGTTAGGTAGATCTCGTCATCCTGGGTTCAACGACAGGGGGCATGCCTTCATCGGACGTCAGACGAGCGAGATATGGGTCTAGAACGGCAAGGGAAAAACGGTAATTTTGACTCACAAGTAGGGGCATTTTGGTCTTTTG
Source organism: Prinsepia uniflora (assembly GCA_032719365.1). Classification (NCBI taxonomy): domain Eukaryota; kingdom Viridiplantae; phylum Streptophyta; class Magnoliopsida; order Rosales; family Rosaceae; genus Prinsepia; species Prinsepia uniflora. Next base: position 45,340,225 of record CM064864.1, read on the forward strand.
GTGCTTTGGGATTTGTACAATGGGATCAGGACAAGTGTATAGTGGAGATGGGGATATTTTGGTTTGGGACCACAGGGCTGTGACACGTGGGGTTTGGCTAGAGGTTTCTAGGATGTTGCACGGTGCAAAATTAAACAGGTAGTCGTTCTTGTGTGTGTAGCCGTGTTCGACGAAGATAGAAACAGAGACAGAGATTGGGAGAAATTGGTTGAGTGGTCGTGTGTGTTGGTGTGATCTGGTGACTGAGTAAGTGACTAGAGTTGAGTGAGAAGCTAGTGAGTGAGTGAGAGTGGAAATAGTGCAGGGAAAACTGGTGTGAGAGGACGGGTGAGTTCTCAGGAAAACAGAGAAGGTGTTCGGCGGTGGTGCAGCCATGTTTGGTCAATCGAGGCTGGTGGTGGTGTCCAGAGAACGAAGGAGACTTAGAGGAGTTGTGTTGCCACGGTGGAGCTCACGGCGGCGGCCTGAGCAAAGGTAATTTCTGGTTTTCCTTTCGATGCTCTGTTTTTCCGTTTTGCTTTAAACGGTTAGTCGTGAAGCTAGGGGCTGAGTCGAGGTGTCTAGTAGGTCCTAATCGATTCCTTAGGTCCTTAGGAACCTGCTAACATCGAAGCCGTGATGGGGGGTGACACGGGTGGCTGAATGGAAGAACAGAGGTTTTGTTCGAGCTAGGGACGATGGGTTGTTGTGTTTGCTTGAGAGGAATAGGTTACTTAGGACGGGACGAAGCTACTGGGCTTGGAAGGAAGGGAAATGGTGGACGGATGACAGAGAACCGGTCACGCCGGTTCGGTTTGGCTGAACCGGTCTGGACCGCTGGGACAAAGGTTGACGATGACACTGTAGCAGGCGCGTGGGGGCGCGTGGGGTATTTTCTGGCGAACCTTCCAACATTGTTTTTGGTCAAGATGTTGTAACGAGTCTATTGGACTAGGTTTCGGGTTACTCGGACGTTGATTCGAGCTAGTTCCGAGGGATTGAAGTTCTAGGGTTTCGTTTTACGTACGTTTGAAGTTCAGGAAAATTAGGGAAAATTAGGAGGACCTTCGTTGACGTGTTAGTGACGTCTTTTGGTGACTTGTGACAGGATCGGGACTTCCCGTAGCAGACGAGGAATGTACGGGGCGCGTGTGACGTGTTGGTGACTGTGAGTGGACCCCTTCTCTAAACTCGAGCATGCATAACTGTTTTTCTATAATTGTTTTATGGTTTTACATGTGATTTCATGATTGTTGAATATGTGATGTTGGTTTTACATAATTGCACGATTTTCGAGAAATAACGTATTTAGCACGTTTTAGGAGAAAAGGGTTGATTTCTGATTATGATGCTATAGTTTTGGGATTTCAAATGATAACTGGTTTTCAATGATTATCAAGGGATTTTGGAACGTGATTTCGATGATCCAGGTTTTTGTTAGAATCGGATTTCGGTAACGAGATTTGGTTTTAAAGTTGAAAAGTGAATTTCCGGATTTGGGTTCGGAATGACGGTTCTGGATGCCGGAAGGGCTTCGGACCAGTGATTTCGGATTCGGGTTTGGATATGGATTTCGAAATGGTTTTCAAATGGTTTTGGATTGGATTTGTTGGATCTGGTTATTGGGTTTAAAGACCCGGATTATAATATGACGGTGGACGGGCCCGTATTGGGTTTAAAGACCCGAATTGAGTTTAAAGACTCGGAGTTTAAAGACTCGGATATATTGATATTTCCCCCGTAGGCCTGTTGAGTTTAAAGACTCGGAGTTTAAAGACTCGGATTATTGAGGCCTGGATTGAGTTTAAAGACTCGGGAGTTTAAAGACTTGGATAGGTCCAGCAGGTTTGATCGGATAATGATGACTTGGATTTATGTATTATCGTGCTGTTCTCATGATGCTTATTTTGTGAATTATAAATGTTGTTATGATGATTATTATATGGTTTATAACTGTGTTTAAATAAATGGGTTGTGCATGCATGTTTTCAAAACGGAGTGTCAAACCCTGTTTTGTTATAAAACGGTTTTCGAAACTTTTATTCTTTATGGTCCACTCACACCTTCTGTTTTATTTGCCCTCCAGGTCGTGGAGCTAGCGCGGGGGTTGACGTTGAGGCAGCGTCGGAGGCATAGAGTACTCGAGAGTTTTCCCGGAGTGTTTCCGATTTTCCGTTGTGCGTGTACTCTGTGTATCAGGTTTAATTTCCTTAGTTTGGTACTATACTCTGTATAACTGCTAACTCTGGGATGTTTAAATTTTCTCCTGCGTTTGACAATGTAATTTGTGGTTTTCGTGAGGTTGTTTCGGTCTTTCGTTTTGGATTGTCAGACGGGAGCAGGATTTACCTCGGTTTTCGGGGTGAAACCGGGGTTGGTCCTGACAATGACGATCGATTGTGATGATATGGTTATGTTCCTAGGACTCATACGAGTCAAGTGGGACTGGTTTCAGGAGCCATGGTGGCCGGAGACGAGGGGGAGGAGCAGTTGCAGGTGGCCGGCCGTGTTACCTCCATGAACAGTTGAGATTTTGATGTCATTTCTTGATTTTGAAATTAGAAATCGAACCTAGGCAATTAAAAGAACTTGTGGGAATTGAAACCACTGAAAAATGGTGGAGGAATGGCTGAGAACTGGCCGGGGCAGTTTAGCGGTTTGGTCTAACCGGTCTGAACCAGTGAACCGGGTCCAACGCGAGGTAGGAAATGAACTGTTCATCGCGCATGGGCTTCACGCACAGCCGCTTGCGGCAGCACATGGGGGTGCTTGGTGGGTCCGATGGGGAAAATTCCAACATGTAAAATACTCTATTCGATGTAACGAACATTTTGGGACTGGTTTCGTGTCGATCGGACATCATCTCGATAATGTTCAGGGCATCGGAAGGTTTAGGTTTGAGATTTAAAATAGTTAAAAATTCGAGAAAATTATGGGACTTCAATGAGAGGTTAATAAGGTAGTTAGTAACCGTCTAAAGTGATTTGGACAGGTTTGGGAGTCCTAGTGACGATGATTGGCTCGGGAGAGCCGTATGGCATGCGTATCGAGGCGGCAGCTCGGACGGTCTGTGAGTGGACCTTGTTTTCTAAATTGATGCATGCATAAATGTTTATTATATGCTTTAATACTTGTTTGGTGATGCCATGAATGCAGTTGTGTGTGGTTACGTATTGGCACGTATTTCGAAGTTTCGGCCTTATACGGTGCCTATACGTGTTTGTACTTTCTATGTTGGTTTAAAAGAAATGGTTTTGGATTTCAAAAGGATAAACTCGGACATGAGGCCCATTTGGTTTTGTCTCGGGCATGTGGCTCTATTTATCACCTACGAGTCTGAATCGTGGTCGCGGCGAGTGATATGTGCACGACGACCGACGATACGATGCTCGTCTCTGAACTAGGATATGTTCCTTCTGGAGAGGTCACGATGCATGATCTATTGTCGGGCAACCGATGGAGGCTCGACTTCAGAGTGCTGATGGTTTAGGATATCGATCGGTGATGAGTGCTCCATAATCTAGCGGTGGTCGCGTCGGTTGATTCGTTCACGGCGACATACCAGGATTTAGGGCAGTCCTGGATGGATAGTTGCACGCATCTCTACGATCGGAGTCGTGACTGACCCTGAGATATCGGGCAAGATGCCCAGATGAGTCATGTGTTCGGGCATAAGACCCCGTTACTTTACGTTTATGTTTTCGGGTCGGGGTCCCTAAATGGATTTCCAAGTTCATGACGGTTTATAGGAACCAGCATGAACCCTTGAAAGGTTTTTATGGTTCATGACTTCATGACGGTTTATGGGGACCGGGCATGAATCCTTTGAAAGGTTTTAAGGATTTTTTCTATATATATATATATATATATATATTCCTATATCTTCCTTTACTTGGATTGTCTCCTCCGGGGAGGGTCGTTGGCCTGGATGGACCCCGGAGTAGTCACGGAGCACTAACTGAGTGGAGTCTCCCCTGTTGGATACCTTACTCTCAGGAAGGCTTGGTTTATAACCTCCAGGGAGAGTCATTGATCTACGGACATTGACATGGGTAGACCCTGGAGATACTTAGGTTTGAGACCCAGGGTAGCAAGCGCGTAGCTTTGGAAACCGTGACAGGATTGGTTGGGTGATTTATATGTATATATGATATATGATGAGTGATGTATACAGGTTTTGGGCTGAGTCCCACATGGATTTGGGCAGTGGCCCGTATGGTTAGTTCTTTATGGTTCCTTCGGTTATGGTTTTGGGCTTAGTTACCACATATGGTTCTTTTGGTTAAATGGTTTTCGAATGCATGTATGCTTTTTAGTGAAGGGTACAAATGTCTTTATGAAATTTTTTTATTAAAGGATTTGTTTTGTCCACTCACAGCTTTTAATGTTTTGACTTCCTTCAGGTTGACAACGAATGCGAACTGTAGCAGAGACCGAGATATCACATGCCTCATTCTGATCTTGGTGTACTCTGAAAGCCCAAGAGGGCTAAGGTCGGAATTTCCCTTGTCTGACACTTCGTGTCAGACGGGATCAAGGTCGTCCTGCGTTAATCTCGGGGGGATTGGGACGGGTCCTGACATAGGTGATTCTTTTAACTCCAAGCTCTATTTGATCTACATATTTCTCACAAAATATACTATTTTCTCCAATTGCATAGAATGAAATATTAACAAAACATAATAAAAAGGCATTAAATCATGGATAAAACATGCATAAATTATGACCTAACAGATAATGTGATCTCACTAAGCCACTCGGGACTCTCTCTGTCCCGCTAAACAATCCCGGCAATTGTAATCACATCCTCTCAACGTACTCGGCGTCCTCCGAAATCATCTGATCGCTGCTGAGAATCCGTCAACTCATCTCGATCTTTTTTGGATTCCATCCAACTCTTCTCACTCATCTCATTTGGGTTTCCACCCATCACATCTCAGTGGAGATGATGTGGCATCTTGACATAATCGCCACCAACCAAAGCTCATCATTTCCTATTATCGTCGCACACAGTGCGAACCGAGCTAAAACTCCACACCTCTGCTTATACATAGCAACAATCACATACCTCTGCACCAAATGCAAGAATCTCACCTCTCGGTAACCCCACAACTCTGTCATAAACCTCATGAGGATTGGTCTGCACCATCTCACGTTATCATTGCTATTTGTACCCAACACTCAGGACTCACAAAACCATGTCTTCAAGAGCGCAACTCAATGTCTGTACCATCCCCTCAACGCGTATAATCCACTAATCGATCCATCTCGAGATCCGATCCACAAGAACTATTGTCCTGGTAACTTGTCCAACCAACCTCAACTCGGGTCATTCACGACCTCGGCTGTTCACAGCAACACATCTATCTTGACCAATCGTTAGTTGAGACTCTACAAAGTTATCATACTCAGTCCTCCTTGGGGTCAAGCCTCATTGAAACACGGCATACTATGACAAATCGAATCTACCCGGGGTTCTTCCCCACGTCACTTTCCTATTATTACTCTCACTATCAAGTTGATGACATGTTGTTTTCATCGTAGAGATATCACATCCGCCACATGTACAACACCTCAAGAGCGACCTAGTACTCTGATACCAAACTGACAAGACTCATCCCAATCCCCGAAATTATCGTGGGATGTACCTGCTCCCGTCTAACACCACGTGTCAAACAAGAGAAAAAATCATAACCCGCTTAAAGTTATCCAGAGTACGCCAAGATCTGTGGTGTACGCTCTAGTATGTGATGTCTCCGTCTCTACTACAGCCCGTATCCTCGATCAACCTAGAGGGTGCCAAAAACAACCAAAAGTGTGAGTAGACAAAATAAAAATTTATTTAAAACCTTTTTTTTCTAAATATACTTTTCACCCTCCGTTTTTACAAAGCATGCATGCATATCAATATTAAAAACCATTTCTTTCCTATAAAATAGTATATACGAAAATCGATGCAATTATCATAAAACCAACACATGTTAAAATCTCTGAACACAAATCAATAGTTTAAAACCTCGAGACTCATTCTCATATCCAACCTCTGTCACATCTTATATCATCATCAGTCACGTCATCCGTGCAACGCATACAAATAAGCTCCAGGACCGCTCAGATCTGAGCATGACGCTGTGAACACATCACTGGCCGACGTTCCAGATTATCATGAACGCATCACCGATTGATCTCCATATAATACCAGCATTCCTGAGTTGAGCCTCCATCGGCTGAACGACAACAGGCAGTTCTTCGTGACCTCTCCGGACGAACACATCCCAACCCAGAGGTGAGCGTTATCTGCAGGATTCTTTCTGGGAAAACATATTCACAACCGGAAACTCTCTCATACTCATCATCTCGGAGAATGATAATAGTAAAAATGGTGGAAACATATTTTATCAGGACCCACCCCGGTTTCACCCCGAAAACCGAGGTAAATCCTGCTCTCGTATGACACCCTGACACAAATACAGTCAGACGCAGGAGAACGTATACAACATATCTCGAAGTCAACAGTTTACAGAGCATAGTACTCAATACAAAAGAAAGAAAACTATTAAACTCAATACAAGCACACGGAAATTAAAACAAAATACTCCGGGATCCCTCTCGTAACTTCTATGCCTCAGACGCTGCCTCGACGCCGGAACCCCGCACTAGCTCCACAACCTGGAGGGCAGTTAAAAACAGAAGGTGTGAGTTGACCAGAATAAAATAAAAGTTTCTAAAACCATTTATAAGAAAACCCTGGTTTAGCCCTCCGTTTTGAAACCACATGCATAATCTAGTTATCAAAACAGTTATACAACGCATCATAAAAACAGAAACACTATAAAACACAGTTATAGAAATCATATCCTCAGTGTCATAAAACAGTATCATAAACATAAATACTGAGTCATCATTCTTCGATCAAACCTGCTGGACCTATCCGAGTCTTTAAACTCAATCCAGGCCTCAATCATATCCGAGTCTTTAAACTCCCGAGTCTTTAAACTCAACAGGCCTACGGGGGAAATATCAATGTATCCGAGTCTTTAAACTCCCGAGTCTTTAAACTCAATCTGGGTCTTTAAACCCAATCCGGGCCCGTCCCCCGTCAATCAATATCCAGGTCTTTAAACCCAATATCCAGATCCAAAAAATCCAATCAGAACCATTTGAAAACCATTTCTAAATCCACCTCTAAACCCGAATCCGAAATTACCGGTCCGATGCTCGTACGGCATCCCGAACCGTCATTTCGAACCCAAATCCGGAATTCCACTTCCCAATCTTAAAACCAAATTCCGCTTTTCGAAATCCGATTCAAAAACTGAAAAATCCTTAATTATCAACGCATGTTCCAAAATCCACTTATAATCATTGAAAACCAATTATAGATTGAAATCCCAAAACCATAGCTTCAATATTCAGAAACTACACTTTCCTCGTAAAACATGCCAAATACGTTATTTCTCGAAAATCGTGCAATTATGTAAAACCACATCATAAATCCAACAAGCATGAAATCACATATATAAAACACTTATAGAAAAACAGTTATGCATGTTCGAGTTTAAGGAAAGGGTCCACTCACAGTACCGAGCCCTCAATCGTGTCCCGAACGTCTCGTACGTTCCTCAGCTTCCTCGGGAACTCCCGATCCTGTCAACAACCATCAAAGTACGTTACTACCACATCTACGAGGATCCACCTAAATTCCCTCCAAAATCCCCGGGTCCTAAACATAACGAATCGGAACCCTAAGCTTTTACCCTCGCGGAACTACTTTGATTTGACATCCGATTAACTCGAAACCAACTCCAACGGACTCGTCACAACACCAAGACCAAAAACCATGTTGACACCTTCCCCAAAGACCGCCGCACGCGCCCCCATGCGCCGCCCAAAGTGGCAGCGCGTGGCCCTCACGCGCCTGCTACAGTGTCACCGTCAACCTCAAGCAGACCCGGTTCAGCACAGTGTCTGCAACTTGAACCAGCGTCAGCGGTTCACCGCCTTCCGTCCACCAAATCGACTCCTTTATTCACCAACAGCATCGTCCAGGCCTAGGCTACCCATTCCCGTAATCCAATCACCTCGACACAGCCTAATACTCATCGACTCGAACTCGAAACAAAACCCGAACACTGCCCTGTTTCCTTCTCCGGCCACCCAGGTCACCCCCATCACGGTGGCTAGCTTAAACCCTTCCTAGGGCCATCCTAAACCTCACCCAACTCATCAAAACCGTCGACTCTACCCTAAACTTCACGACTTTCGATCTGAACATCGACGGCAGAACAGAGCACACAAGGTACTCTCCGTCGTCTAGCCTTCACCGTGCACTCCTCCATCACGGCAGCACAACCAGAAGACTCCTAGGACTCCACTGAACTCCCTAGACCTCACTAGACTCCTCGATTCTACTCCTATAGCTACGACTTAGCTTCTGAAACTAGACGGCAAAACAGAGCATCGAAAGGGAAATCAGAAATTACCTGTCGTCCTGTCGCTGTCGTGAGCTCAGCCGTGAGGACACGGCTCCTCCTGTCCACCTCCAACCTCTGGACACCTCCTCTGGCCTCGATTGGTCGAACACGGCACAACCACCACCACGATCTCTCTGTTCACTCTAGTTTCTTCCTTGGTTTTCCTCGTGGCTCACAACTCAACCACACACTGCCACCGTACCTCCAAACCTCCTCTTTGTCTCCCTCTTGATCTCTGATCACTCTCCCACACTCACAACTCACCAACACCCACGATCACCCCTCAATTTCTCTCAATTCTCTCCCTCTGTTTCTCTCTGGGTCGAAGAACACCCACGAACACACGGGCATCCCCCAAATAATTGGACCGTGTAAGATCCTGGAACCCTCTAGTCAAGCCCCACGTGTCACCAATCCTGTCCCTTCTCACCCCACTGGCCCAATCCCAGCCATCCATCTGTCCCTCTCTGCTGCACAAATCCCCATGTGCAAGGACCAAAATACCCTTCCTTTTAAATCAAATTTATGGTTTTGCCACTACCTTTCTAGACCCGTAACTCACACATCGTAAGTCCGATGGATACGTGCCGCCTTTCATCGAACTCAGGATGACGAGATCTATTCAACCATCCTAGGTCAACAGCTCAAAACCTGATCATACAAAAAGTCAACTATTCCCCCTAGTTTAGCCAAATTACGGTTATGCCCTCAACCTTCCGAACATCATAACTTCCTCCTCGGATGTCGGAATCGGGCGTGCCACCTGCCTACGGGTTCGTAACGTCCCGAACTACATCCTGGTCATCGGTCAAAACCCATTTGACCGCCCGAACTAAAAGTCAACTTTTTGCCCGGACTAGGGGCAAAATCGTCATTCTACACTAACGACCTTATCGAGACTAACTAACCATCGTTTAAGCTCACTAATCCTACCTTAATCACTATCTTAACCCTAATTTCTGAGACGGGTCGTTACAACCTACCCACCTAAAAATAATTTTGTCCCCGAAATTCCACAGTCAGTTCCCAACACTTAGGGTCTCCTACCCGGTAATCCACACTAAGTCAACAACAACTTCTCCAGGGTTTCCTGTCTATCATCTCCACCTTGGGTATTTCACACCATCCCCAACTACCAGTGCACCACATCGCAGTACCACAAAAACTATATGGTGTATGCAAGGGGAAACTCTATGAACAGAAAACAAAGGTATTTTAAAATACCTCATATGGAGTACAATAAAGTCATAGAGTACATCCGCACATACAACCACGTCACTTTCCAGCGGCAGGACTCCTACCTACAGGCTCACTCCTTCGGCTGCTACTTCGGCCACTATCGGAATAAATCTACCAAGTCCTCAAGGCAAACTCTAGATTGTGGGTTCTCTTCCTTCAATAACCTTATATCGATCAGTTCATACCTTTCCTATTCCTTCCTTCCTCTTCCAACGGACCTCACCGTAATAACACAAAACTAGGTACAACACAACCAAAGATAATCAAAGTACTTGTACCCGCACCTGGTGCCGATTGAACTTCCTGCTGAATCATCGAAAACACTCGGGCCTGAGATCCCGACGCTCTACCACGTCCCCTCGAACTACTAGTGGCACCACCACCTCCTCTAGTGCCCGATGTCCCTGACGCTGTACTCTGTCCAGGCTCCGACACTCCTCGACCTACACCACCTTCTTGTGGTAACAGTGGACACTCACGTCGGAAGTGACCTCGCTCTCCGCAGTAGAAACAAGCATCCCAACCAGAAGGACCTGGTCGCCCTGTCGACGCAACAGACGTCACACTAGCTTGCGGAGTCGGCTGTGCTCGGTAACCACGGAATCCTGAACTCTGGAAACTACCAGGTCTACCGAAACGATCATCGCCCGACGACGACGCTCTACTGAAGTTACCACTCTTCGGTGTCCTCTGGCTCGAAGCTCCAGAAAAAAGATGGCTCCCGGCGTCGCACCGGCAAACTAGCCTCAACCCTCACCGCAGCATCCGACAACTCTCGGAGGGTAGTAAATGAGACAGCTGTCACGATGGCACGAATCTCACCTCGCAGGCCCAACTCAAACCTATGACACTTCTCGGCTTCAATAGCCACGAACACAGGAGAAAACCGAGACAACATCTGGAATTTCCGTTCGTACTCAGCCACTGTCAGATTCCCTTGTTGAAGCTGCAGAAACTCAGCCTCCTTGGCATCTCGGAAAGAACGAGGATAATACTGATCTAGGAATCTTTCCCGAAACGTCTCCCAAGTTACAGTGTAGGCATCCCAGCCAGACAACTCGAGGGTATACCACCACTCGTACGTCGCACCATCCAGTAAAAACGTAGCTAGTAACACTCGCTCCTCCGGCGGGCAATGTATCACTGCAAAGATCCGCTCAAGTCTCGTGATCCACCTCTGGGCTTCCTCAGGATCAGCCCCACCACTAAAAGTAGTAGCCCCGAGCCGCTGGGCTCGCTCAATCGTAGTACTCTCGGTCTCTATTGCTACTTCGTCTTCAGGTCGTGGAGAGAGTCCACGTCTCGGAGGCATCGTCAATCGCACGCTGAAAGAGGCGTAGAAGTAATCAAACAACCAAAACACAACCTCAAAAACTGACAAACCCCAACAAACTCGACAACCTATGCTCTGATACCAATTGCCAGGACCCACCCCGGTTTCACCCCGAAAACTGAGGTAAATCCTGCTCCCGTCTGACACCCTGACACAAATACAGTCAGACGCAAGAGAACGTATACAACATATCTCAAAGTCAACAGTTTACAGAGCATAGTACTCAATACAAAAGAAAGAAAACTATTAAACTCAATACACGCACACGGAAATTAAAACAAAATACTCCGGGATCCCTCTCGTAACTTCTATGCCTCAGACGCTGCCTCGATGCCGGAACCCCGCACTAGCTCCACAACCTGGAAGGCAGTTAAAAACAAAAGGTGTGAGTGGACCAGAATAAAATAAAAGTTTCTAAAACCATTTATAAGAAAAACCGGGTTTAGCCCTCCGTTTTGAAACCACATGCATAACCTAGTTATCAAAACAGTTATACAGCGCATCATAAAAACAGAAACACTATAAAACACAGTTATAGAAATCATATCCTCAGTGTCATAAAACCGTATCATAAACATAAATATTGAGTCATCATTCTTCGATCAAACCTGCTGGACCTATCCGAGTCTTTAAACACCCGAGTCTTTAAACTCAATCCAGGCCTCCATCATATCCGAGTCTTTAAACTCCCGAGTCTTTAAACTCAACAGGCCTACGGGGGAAATATCAATGTATCCGAGTCTTTAAACTCCCGAGTCTTTAAACTCAATCCGGATCTTTAAACCCAATCCGGGCCTGTCCCCCGTCAAACAATATCCGGGTCTTTAAACCCAATATCCAGATCCAGCAAATCCAATCAGAACCATTTGAAAACCATTTCTAAATCCACCTCCAAACCCGAATCTGAAATTATCGGTCTGATGCTCGTCCGTCATCCCGAACCGTCATTTCGAACCCAAATCCGGAATTTCACTTCCCAATCTTAAAACCAAATTCCGCTTTCCGAAATCTGATTCTAAAACTGAAAAATCCTTGATTATCAACGCATGTTCCAAAATGCACTTATAATCATTGAAAACCAATTATAGATTGAAATCCCAAAACCATAGCTTCAATATTCAGAAACTACACTTTCCTCGTAAAACGTGCCAAATACGTTATTTTTCGAAAACCGTGAAATTATGTAAAACCACATCATAAATCCAACAAGCATGAAATCACATATATAAAACACTTATAGAAAAAGAGTTATGCATGTTCGAGTTTAAGGAAAGGGTCCACTCACAGTACCGAGCCCTCAATCGTGTCTCGAACGTCTCGTACGTTCCTCAGCTTCCTCGGGAACTCCCGATCCTGTCAACAACCATCAAAGTACGTTACTACCACATCTACAAAGATCCACCTAAATTCCCTCCAAAATCCCCGGGTCCTAAACGTAACGAATCGGAACCCTAAGCTTTTACCCTCGAGGAACTACTTTGATTTGACATCCGATTAACCCGAAACATCCTCCAACGAACTCGTCACAACACCAAGACCAAAAACCATGTTGACACCTTCCCCAAAGACCGCCGCACGCGCCCCCACGCACCGTCCAAAGTGGTTGTGCGTGGCCCTCACGCGCCTGCTACAGTGTCACCGTCTACCTCAAGCAGACCCGGTTCAGCACAGTGTCTGCAACTTGAACCAGCATCAGCAGTTCACCGCCTTCCGTCCACCAAATCGACTCCTTTATTCACCAACAGCATCGTCCAGGCCTAGGCTGCCCATTCCCGTAATCCAATCTCCTCGACACAACCTAATACTCAACGACTCGAACTCGAAACAAAACCCGAACACTGCCCTGTTTCCTTCTCCGGCCACCCAGGTCACCCCCCATCACAGTGGCTAGCTTAAACCCTTCCTAGGGCCATCCTAAAACTCACCCAACTCATCAAAACCATCGACTCTACCCTAAACTTCACGACTTTCGATCTGAACATCGACGGCAGAACAGAGCACACAAGGTACTCTCTGTCGTCTAGCCTTCACCGTGCACTCCTCCGTCACGGCAGCACAACCAGAAGACTCCTAGGACTCCACTGAACTCCCTAGACCTCACTAGACTCCTCGATTCTACTCCTATAGCTATGACTTAGCTTCTGAAACTAGACGGCAAAACAGAGCATCGAAAGGGAAATCAGAAATTACCTGCCGTCTTGTCGCCGTCGTGAGCTCAGCCGTGAGGACACGGCTCCTCCTGTCCACCTCCATCCTCTGGACACCTCCTCTGGCCTCGATTGGTCGAACACGGCACAACCACCACCACGATCTCTCTGTTCACTCTGGTTTCTTCCCTGGTTTTCCCCGTGGCTCACAACTCACCCACACACTGCCACCGTACCTCCAAACCTCCTCTTTGTCTCCCTCTTGATCTCAGATCACTCTCCCACACTCACAACTCACCAACACCCACGATCACCCCTCAATTTCTCTCAATTCTCTCCCTCTGTTTCTCTCTGGGTCGAAGAACACCCACGAACACACGGGCATCCCCCAAATAATTGGACCGTGTAAGATCCTGGAACCCTCTAGTCAAGCCCCACGTGTCACCAATCCTGTCCCTTCTCACCCCACTGGCCCAATCCCAGCCATCCATCTGTCCCTCTCTGCTGCACAAATCCCCATGTGCAAGGACCAAAATACCCTTCCTTTTAAATCAAATTTACGGTTTTGCCACTACCTTTCTAGACCCGTAACTCACACATCGTAAGTCTGATGGATACGTGCCGCTTGTCATCCAACTCAGGACGATGAGATCTATTCAACCATCCTAGGTCAACAGCTCAAAACCCGATCATACAAAAAGTCAACTATTCCCCTTAGTTTAGCCAAATTACGGTTATGCCCTCAACCTTCCGAACATCATAACTTCCTCCTCGGATGTCGGAATCGGGCGTGCCACCTGCCTACGGGTTCGTAACGTCCCAAACTACGTCCTGGTCATCGGTCAAAACCCATTTGACCGCCCGAACTAAAAGTCAACTTTTTGCCCGGACTAGGGGCAAAATCGTCATTCTACACTAACGACCTTAACGAGACTGACTAACCATCGTTTAGGCTCACTAATCCCACCTTAATCACTATCTTAACCCTAATTTCTGGGACGGGTCGTTACATATTTTCATTGTTCAAATCAAATCAGTTATATTGCACAAGGTCTTAACCCAAACATGGTTTCCACAAAACTCATAAAATCAGTGTCCAGTTCTCGTTTCGAAATCTCAAATTATTTCACAATTAAATCATGTGTTTCACGTGGGATCTCTGCCAAAAACCAAATGTCAACATGGTCATAAGCCCGACACATCATTTCAATAGGAGCCCGAAACATAGTTTCATAAAACATTTGACTATAATCTCAGTCAAAACCATAATCCAACTGGATCTCATGCTCAAAAGCCATTTTCACGAAAATCCATAAAACCGTTCAAAACCGATAATCAACCAGCATTTAAAACATTTATGCATTTCACCAATCCAAACATATGCAAACATTGCATTTGATACCATATTTATAAAACTTTAAAACATATATGCATGCATCATTTATAAACCAAAGTCCACTCACGGTCGGTCCACGCTACGCGCTCCAAAACCCGTGTCATAAGTCAATCGGAAGTCCATCCACTGTCCCTGGGACGTTCGGGCCTGTCCAAATCATACTCAAGGGTTAATAACAACCTCTATAAGTCTATATCAAAAACCCCTAACTATTCCGAAATCGATAACGCATCCCTAACATGCTTCCCGAGGCTTAAAACCTCTAAACAACTTATCAAATGACCTTCAATCAATTTCAAACCACCACTTTTGGATTCAGATCATCGAAATCTTTCGAACATACTTGATTTCACCTAGAAATTCATGCTCACGGGCCGGTCAAAGTTTGTTCAACGGTGGTTAACGCTGATCAACTATGACGTCATCTGCTGACGTCATCCCTAGCTGACGTCATCTGCTCACTGCTGACATCAGCCTGATAGGTCCGAAAACCTACCACCTAGCACTCCCTGACTAGTGACACATGTCACCCTCTGACACTGCCATGTCACATGATGACATCATCTACTGATGTCATCAGTGCCACATGTCACTAACACGTCAGCTCCGAAAACCTGACACACTACCATGTGGCACCATCTCATTGGTCCAAGGGGTCTTACATGCTAACTGGATATGCAACGTCAGCTGCCACGTAGGTCTGACAGGTCCTAACACCCTACCACGTGGCACCACCCAATTGGTCCACGTGGTCTAACATGCTGAAGTACACCTGACACGTTAGCTACTGATTGGGCCTGATAGCCTGCCATGTGCCATCACCTGATTTGCCACGTGGACTGATAGCTCTGACAAGATGATGACGTGGAATGCCATGTCATCATCGTCAACCTTTAGCCGGGTCGACCCGTTTCTCTATAACAGGTCAACCGTCGCGAACCTAACTCGGTCATATCTCACTCATTTCTCATCTGTTCCACTCCATTATATCACCGTTAGACTGGTCTCTCACTCAAAAACATATCAATGCCCTCAAAATCATGAGAAAACATTTAGAAATTACCTATCGAATTCAAACCTTCACGGTTGTTCTTCAAACCTCCACCCAGGGATGTTCAGCCATCCTTAGTTATCCATTCCAATCCTAAAACACCCGCACATACACCAAGAACACAACCCAATCGTTAAAATCCTTCCCCAAAGCCCCAAACCAAAAATCCGAAATTCAAACCAAAAAGGGCATTCGAGTTACCTAGGTTTTCTCGATTTTCCAGCCACCGTCCAGGGCTTCATCTTCATCCTCCGTCGTCTCTCCATCCTCTTTCTCACTCTATCTCTCTCTTTCATGTAGTAGGTGAAGATGATGATGGTTTGATATGTTTGGGGTGGGTTTGTGGGTTTCGGGCGAAGGAACAAGGAAGAAATAAAGGTGCATGAACTAGGGTATTGAGCCAATGGGATGAGTGACACTTGTCACTCATCCATTGGTCCAAGTCGGGATATTTTAGGGCCCAATTAAAGACAAATGTCCACTTCCTTGTAAAATGTGAATAGTTTGTTACTTCTTCTGTGACCGGTAACTTTCCTGTACGATGTCCGATTTCGACGTGCCACCTATCTACTGGCTTGTATCGTCTCGATCTACGTAATGGACCCGGTCCACGTGCATTTGACCTCCTAGGTCAAAAGTCAACATATTCCACCTATTCAGGGGTAAATTCGTAATTTCACCATGTACATCTGACAATCCTGATCTAATTCCCGATTAGTCTCGATAATTCTCAATTAATTCCCAACAATCCCGCAAATTCGAGATGGAACATTACAAGAAAACTCAAAAGCAGGTTGTAATGACCCGTCCCGAATATCGGGATTCAATAATATTTAATTGTGATTTACTAATCTGGGATTAGTTGGGTGATTTCGGACGAATTGTGCAAAATGACCGTTTTGCCCCTAGGCGTGGGTAAAGTGTTGACTTTTAATTTGGATGGCCAAATGGACTTTGACCGATGACCGTGACGTAGTTCGGGACGTCACGAGTTCATAGACAGGTGGCACGTTTGATTCCAATGTCCGTGGTGAAAGTTATGATGTACGGAAGTTCAAGGGCATTTTCGTAATTTGGACGAAATAAGGGGAAATGTTGACTTTTTGACCAGGAGGTCCGATGGCCGAGGGCCAAGGACCGTTACGTAGGTCTCGTCGATACGAATCCAATGACAGGCGGCATGCCGAAATCGGAGATTCGACGACGAAGTTATGGGTCACGGAAGTTTGGTTTCGATTTGCACGCATTACGAGGTAGGGACACGTGGCATTTTCTGATTGGTCTGGGATTCTGAGTGGGACACATGGACCACTAACCTTTAATTATGGACTCATATCTGGATTGGTGGGATTGGATTAGATTATTAGGAATTAAATAAATAAAGAATTCCCACTTTGTTCAACTTTTAATCTGGGCCATTTATCTGATCTCTGCCTTCAATCTCAGCCCTCCATCTCCTGTGATGTTGCCATCCTCACTGTCCACTGTTTGATTCGAATAGCCATCAAATACATCCCTTCCTCATTTTCATTCTTCCTCTGCCCGTGAAGGAATTTGAACACACACTCACGCCAGCCCATCTCCTTTGTGCTTGGGAGTGAGAACAACCATTGGTGTGGGCGGAGGGACGACTGTGGTGAGCCGGGTGACGGCGGGAGACGGCGAGGTTGGCGACGGAGAGGAAAAACAGAGAGTTCCGAAACTCAGAGATTGGAAGTCGATGTGGGGTGGTGTTTGATCGTTTTGGTGAGGTGAATGGAGTTCCTGGAGTCAAACTGGGCATGGTGGTGGCCACGGTGGTGACCACGGCGGCGAGGTAAGCCCCAAACCCGTGAGTCCGTTTTCGGGTATAAAAATGGCAGCTTGGATTTTACGGTGTGTTGATCGATCTAGTGACCAGGATGATGATCTAGAGGATGAGACGAGCCTTTTGGGATCGTTTTCGAAGGGAATGGTGGTCGGAGCTGAGAGCAGTCGACGGAGGAATGTTGGCCGTGAGTTTCTCGAACCAGAAGGTACGATCTAGGCGTGTTTCCTAGTTTTTGATTCTACAGAACCCTTAGTTTAACATGGACGATCTTGTAGGTGAAAACCCCGTCCAAAATGATCGAGGAATGACTGAGAACCAGTCGGGTTGGCCTGCGGGTCACGGCGACCCGTTTTACAGACATACGGGCTGGACGATGATGAACAGTACCCGGCGCGTGGGTTTCACACGCAAGGAGTTCAACCGGCACGTGGGAGCGCGTGTAAGGTAATTTCGGGAAACTTCCAACATGAATGTTGTTCTATTCAATGTAACGAACATTTTGGCGTTGGTTTCGTGTCGATCGGATCCCGTTTCGATATTGTTCGGGATGTCCGAAGGTTTTAAATCCAGTTTAAAAATACTTAAAAATTCGGGAAAATTACGGGACTTGAATAGGATGTTAATGATGAGGTTAGTAATCCTCTAATGTGATTTGAACAGGATTGGGAGTCCCGGTGATAGTGGTGTGGCCCGGGAAGGCCTATGGCACGCGTATCGAGGCACTCGGTTAAACGGTCTGTGAGTGGACATTGGTTTTATAAATTCGATGCATGCATAACTGTTTCATGATTTTTATAATTGTGATTAAATGATTTACTTTGGATATCGGTGAATTTAAATGACTTCACGCATTTCGAGGTGATTTACGTATTTGCACGTAAACCGAGGTTTTCTGGATTTGCACCGATTTCCATAATTGTGGTTGGATATGATTTCATGAAATGGTTACGGACTTGATAAAGTAAAATCGGGCCAGGGGCCCAGTTAACTTGTGAATCGGGCCAGGGGCCCAATTAACTTGTGAATTCGGGCCGGGGGCCCAGTAGACTTATGAATTCGGGCCAGGGGCCAGTTAACTTATGAAATCGGGCCAGGGGCCCAGTTGATTTATACATGTGATTCGGGTCGGGGACCCTAAAATGGAATCGAATAAATGATTTTGGGTTTAAATCAACTATTTGGACTTATAATGGTTTTGATGATATTGAAATTATGGTTATGGCACGTTTCACAGTATTTGGGCTTGAGACCCGTCTGATGAAACTTAAAGATTGATTTGGATTTTATCTATGGATATATATATATATATATATATGCTTTGCATTTGGATATCAATAAAATGTATTTGGTACTGCACTGTATAGATCCTTCCATATTATATTGTCTCCTCCAGATGAGGTACCCCGGAGAGGTCACGGACGTCTAGTACGTCCAGCGTCTATGACGCTAAGCATCGGGGATGCTGTACCCGAACGGGATTCGGGGATTGAACTCGGAAATTGAGACCCGAGTGGCACCCGTAGCCTTGTGATTGTGACCTTATTGACGTCAGGGACGTCAGACATCAGGGATGTCGGATTGGAGTGTATGGTGCAGTGGCTAAAATTATGTTTATGGTTCATGTTATATGATATATGATTTTAAATGATGGTGCATGCATATGATTTTACTAAGGGGCATAAATGTCTTATAAATGTTTTAAACAGACTTGTTTATTTTCGTCCACTCACAGCTTTTGTTTTTAATACCCTTCAGGTTGATTCCGGATGCGACTGCAGCAGAGACTTGAGCATCGCACACCTCCTCCATCGATCCTTACGCACTCTGGAAGCCCGGTTGGGCAGTGACAACAGGTTATCCCTTGTCTGACACCTCTTATCAGACGGGAGCATGACACATTCCATGGTAATCCCGGGGGGATTGGGATGGGTCGTGTCACAGGTAGTTTGTACTTTTTTTAGCGTACTACGACCATTTTTGGACAAGAATTAATAAGTTAAAAGCGGGAGAAGCCATCGAACAACTTTGGGAAGCCACGAAGGAAGGTTCCAGTAGCCAGACCACAATTTCATGTATGTTTTCCCTATTTAAAAATCACAAAGCTCTCCCTAAGATCTAGTAGATGTGAATGGACCATTGGAACGTCTGTTTTGGACGTGAAATGGCCGAGAAACGGCCAAGTCACCATCGCGGGTCAAGCGACCCGAAAACCAGACAAACGGGTCTGGACAATGACCCCTGTGACCGGTGCGTGACCACCACACGCAGTGTGCTTCTGCTGGGGCGAGGGGGTGCGTGTTGTGGCTTCCCTGGTTGGGGTCAATATGCAAGTTGGTTGTTTTTCAATTCGGAGTTTAATGGTGAAATTTTTGAGTTAATTGGATGTCATATGAGTATATTTCTAAATATCCAATGTTATATGTTCATATTATAATTCAAAGTTATTTTGAATAATTTGTGGAAATTAAGTAAGGTTAAGTTGGAGGATTATGTAAGGTTTAGTAATGAAATATAATGATGAAAATGGAAAATAATGAAGGACTTGGAATTATGTAATTAAGGTTATGATTAAAAGTATATGATTATATCTTTCTACATTCATGGCGTTAATCATTTTATTTTGGAAAGGTCTTGACTAATTATATTTGGGTATTAAAAGAGATTTATAATGATAAATATGAATATTGATAAAATTATAAAGGTAGAAAGAATAAGGGTTAATTAGTGAGTATTGCTTATGTGAATCATTAAAGGATTGTCATGGTAATGTGGATAGGCCAAAATTGTGACAAATCTAATAGTGAAAGGTAAAACCGAATATGGTTGAACTAGAAAAGTCCACCACTTTGTGGGGGCAGTGGGCTGGATGTGGGCGGTAACCCCGCAAGAGTGGACTTGGGTTGGCTAATTTGTTAACTTGTGAAAATTGATAAATTAAAGAAATATCTCTTGTCTAATAAGAGTTGTTAAACAGGAGAAGAACCAACCCGATTTTCACAGAAATTAGGAACGGGTCCTATGAGCTGAGAAGCTTTTCCTTCCAACTATTTAATCATTTTTGCAGTTGCTCCTTTACAAAAGTGAAAGTTGCACATTCTGAGCTCCCAAATAAACAGAAGCAATGTTAAATACCAATCATGATGATCCACACGTTCCATACCAAATCACTTGGAAAGGAACTATTGGTCCACCCTTGTTAAGTTTTCATTGAAAGTTACACATGATTTCTGCGAATTTATAGTTTGTCCAGATGCATCTTCATATAACTTTAAAATATGTTTGACTACCACACATTCTTCCAGAGTACCCTTAATGAACAGAAGGCTATCATCTGCAAATAAAAAATAGAGCACACTAAGAGCAGTTGGAGCCGAGATGTAAAACGGCGCTAGGCCCTCCTAGGGCGGTCGATAGAGGCCTAGCGCCTAGGCGGTTAGGCGGGGCTTAAGTGAGTGCCTAGACGGTTTTTTTTTAAAGACAAAATTCAACAAATTAATAATATAATAAACACTATCACATAATTTTATAACAAAAATTAATTATCTAGATAAATAAATTGAGTTGGGAATCATAAATGTTAAAAATGTAAGTTTTTTTATTAATTTTATTATACAACAATCTATATTTTTTAATTTATTTTTTTTATTTTAATTAATACTTATATTATTAACTAAGTATTTAAAAAATAAAATAACTTATATAACTAAATACATATATAAGAAGTTATATAACTAAATATGTATAAGGATGTACATGCAAATCCACTAAATATGTATAAGGATGTACCCGCAAATCCACCTAAACTCTTAGCCATTAGGCGGGGCGGTTTCCCACCTTCGAGCGCCTAGGCGCCTAGTTCTAGGCGGACTAGACGGCTGCCGTTTTGAAGAGTGGTTAGAGCAATAGAAATCCCATGAATTTGCCCCTAGCCTCCCACCAGTTGAGTAAAGCTATAAAACCCTCTCCACAAATCACAAACAGATATGGGGATAGAAGGTCACCTTGTTTGATACCCCTGTTAGGTGATACCATTCCCGCTAGATCCCTATTTAGGTTGAAAGAGTAAGACATTGTCGTCACACACAACATTATCAGTACAGTCCAATCTTCAATAAACCCCAATTTCCTCAAGGCCCTTTCAATAAATACCCAATCGTAAGCCTTATTGATATCATTCCATATTTCTCTTTTTTCGTCTAGCTTTATGGCTAGTCCTCGGGTATTTACTCATAAATCCTTAATAAGTTGAAAACATATTCAATAGTTATAGTTATCCATTTGTGAAATCTCTAGTCACTCACCCAACCCGAATTCCCAACGCACTACATAGTCCTTTCCTATTGGTGAAACTTCAAATGAGAGACTCGGAATTTCAAAAAAATAGATAGTGAGCACTTTTTTAAATTTAATTTTTAACTTGGGTAAATCATCTCGTCCTCTTTTTAAGTTTTCTATGCACTGATTTTTTTTGTTTGGTTGCATAAAAAGAACAAATTTAAATTCTAAAAAATAAAAAAATTTGGAATTGTATGCCACAAATCCCAAATTTAAATTCCATGTAAAGAGTGTTATTAAATTATATGTTTACATAAACATGAAATTTCACAAATTTTAAAAAATTAATTTCCGTTAATTTAAATTATGTCATTTAATAAATTCTTAATAATCATAAAATTCACTAAAAATTTCAAATTTTTCATTTTAAAGTATAATACTAATACATATCTACTTACATAATTATATGTTAGACTGCAATGGCAAAAGAAAATTATATGTTAAGACGGTGTTTATGTGATTGTATCATGTTATTGTTGGGCCTAGTTTGTTGGACCTTTTGTTATGGAAAAATAAAAACTTGTTGGGCTTTGTGGATTGGACTTACAAATAAAAAA
This sequence comes from Prinsepia uniflora, assembly GCA_032719365.1. Lineage (NCBI taxonomy): Eukaryota > Viridiplantae > Streptophyta > Magnoliopsida > Rosales > Rosaceae > Prinsepia > Prinsepia uniflora. The sequence goes on from CM064864.1 coordinate 45,362,546, forward strand.
GTTTCTTTTTGGGTTCTGTTGGGCTTGTTCTCATTCACCTTTCAAAATGAATGAATGCTTCTGAAGTCACCCTAAAATAATCCCTGTGTTTTTTGTACAAACGTTATCCTACACAACTCAATCAATTCAATTCAATGTCTCAACTTCAAGCAACATGTTATTGTTACCCGCCTCTCATTCCCGCGGGCTTTTCTTTTTTCTTTTTTCTTTTTCTCTTTAAAAATAACATCATGCGAAGACCCAAAATACCACCGACAAAATAGCATTTCCTCAACTCACAAGCGACGTCTCAAAGATTTCCCTAATTTTATATTCTTTTTACTTAGAAAATATTATTTGTTATTTCTTTTACAACAGAAAAATATTATTTGTTGGTCCATTACTACCACTCTTACAGCTACTCAAAGGATACAGACACAAAATCAATTCCACTGCCAGTCAGTGGGTCCTCTGGCACGTGGCGACTTTGGCACCCTGCGATCAACTCGTAATATTCAATCCTCTGGACCCTATAAGTAAATGAAAATATGCCTTTGCTGTACCCCAAGTTTTACTACTTATATTTATTTTCTTTTTTGCTTCAATGTCTTTCGCTCCAGAAAAAAAACAAAAAAAAACAAGAAACAGCCGGAAGCCAGCCAGCCAGCCGTGTCGATCAATAGTCAGAAAGGTCCTACGGTGGCTGTGGGTCCCGCCATTTATGATTGTCGCGGTAGGCTCCGCGCTAATTACTAGTGATTTTTATTTATCTCGCCACATCATCATATAAAATTTTCTTTTATTCTGTTAGAAATTTAAAGTAAATCTTAATGAATTAATCTTCGCTGTAGCTCCAGTTTGCCCCTAACACAAAATGCTCCTACTAATTAAAATATATATATATTAGGAAAACATATGTAGGACTGAATGGTTTTCAATAGGGGTGGCAATGGGTCGTGTCGTGTCGGGTTCGTGTCGTGTCATGAATTCTGTTTTACCCATTTATGCCCAACCCGAATCCAATCCGTTTAATAATCGTGTCAAGAATGTCCGACCCGAACCCGACCTGTTAATGACTCGTGTAACCCGTTTAACCCGTTTAACCCATTTAATAAACAGGTCATACTCAAAACCCAATTAACCTATGACCCGTTTGACCCGTTTAACCCATTTAACATGTTTAACCTATTTAAATTATAAAATTTAATAGATATTTAGGTAGATATATGGGTTAGTAATGACACGTTTATTAAATGGGTCAATATATAAGCCAATATACGGGTTAACCTGTTAACCCGAAATCTACCCATTTATTAAACGGGTTAACAGGTTATTAAACGGGTTAATAGGTTGACCCGAAACCCACCCGTTTAATAAACGGGTCATAACGGGTTGACCCGAAAATGACCCGAAATTTTAATCGTGCGGATTGACCTGCATAAATTTCGTGCGGATTTCGAGTCGTGTATCAGGTCGTGTCAAAAATTGCCACCCTTAATTTTCAACGAGTAAATTGGTATTTTCTGAGAATATTCTGCATACGTGTTAATTTCTTGTAGCATACGTGTAGTGGTGTAGGCCCTTTTCCATGTGGCCTCATGTAGGGTCCATAGTCAGATAGCCAGCAAAGTGCCATGATTGTGATTTTCAACAACCTTTACTTGTCAATTAGAGTAATCAATCCTGACAACCAATGGTTATAGTTATGGATTAGTTTATCACCAACCTACCTCGCGTATCGGAAACTCTGTGTACTGCCTGCCACATGGATCGCCTAAGAATACTCCAACTAATGAGCCAATGATAGCCACCGACAAAAGATGAAAAGAATTAAGAATCCGATGCAAGGAGAAGAAATTGTTAATTATGCTCCTAATTAAAAATTAAACTCCCATAATCAATTGCAATTTGCAATTTTAAGCATTCTTGATTTTAGCAGTCAATACTCAATAGTGGGTGTAATATACTAATACAGCGTTAACGACCAGCTTAACCTACGGTCACTATCTATTAGCTCATAGGATTTTTTATTTTTTTTACATTCTAAGTCAAATACATGTTTGACTTTGTCAAATTATGATGGTGAATGACAATAGACGTTTTTTATATGAAGCTATTTATGAGATTTTTGAGTTTTTACATAAATTCTTAGTTGTGGCCTTTATGTCAATCTTAAATTCTTAATTATATATGTATGTATATATATATATATTAAGGGTTTTTCTCATAAGTTTTTTAAGTATAATTAATGTGATTCTAACTAAAACATTCTAACTATTAGGTCCGTTTAGATGTACTTCTTGTAAATCGCATTTAAGTATTAGTATTTTTTATTAGTAGGGTTTATCCAATAGTGCGTTTGTTGATACCATATCGACCGACCACCCTAGCACAGGTCCCACCAGGACAGGAAGGCCGCCGACCGATCGCCTGATCGGCACCCTCACGGCCCACGGCCCGCCGACCGGCACCGTACTGCAGACCCGCCATTCGGCACCTGACAGTGAACAGACGACAGCTGGCTGCGACAGTCACCTAACCAACTCTGCCACACCAACTCCCTGACGGAGGCAGGTTGGGACTCCAGCTGGCGCCTCCTCCGGATATCCAGGGCTTGTCAGACGGCTCCCAGCCACCAAGCACCACCTGCTCCCGTAACAGTAGCCCACCTACCGCAGTTATGGCTACTATAAATACCCCCAAACCCTTCACAAAGGTAAGACACTAAGAACCGATCCAGAGCATTGTATTTACTTGCCTCTCGGCACTCAGATACTAACTTAGGCATCGAAGCCCCTTCGGCCGGCACCACACCGGTGTCTAGTCCTTGCAGGATACTCGCCGAACGGCCACGCCCCAGCGGACCCGAAACACCACGCGGCTGGTCCCAGAACCCCCAGCGGGTCTCATCGTGTTGGTCATTTCAGGATCAAACATTGGCGCCGTCTGTGGGAAACGTTTGTAAACACCCACTCACTCACATACCGTTGCTCAACCCACTGCCGACGAACAATGTCTGCCGAACGGGATAACGGTGAGCTCAACAACACACCCCAGGGAGATCGCAACCGAACCCGAGCCGGCCTACCTTCCGATGACATGCTCGAGATGCTGAGAACCCTCCGGTCGGAGGTTGCCGAACTCAGGAAGAGCAATGCTGCCATCGAGAGCAGGAACCACGTGTGGGGGGAGCAGCACGGAAGCACCCTGGCCATCCTGCAGTCTACACGCGAGGAACTGGAGGAACAGCGGGAGGCAACCAAACGGGCCTTGGCCGCTGCGTCGCGTCGGCGGGGTTTCGACGCCTGCCGAGTCGAGATCAGTGACACATGCCGGCCGGAAGCCTCCGGGCGCTTGCTCTTCCACCAGACCGACCTGCCTGGCCTCTCGGGAACGCAGATCTACCGTGACGCTCGCGAACTGCTCGACAAGAGACAGACACAGGCTCCGGCTAATCGCCTGACTTACCCGACTCACGACCCCCGCATCCAGGCGCAACCGCCCCTTCCCGTGCTATCCCAGGGTGCCCGGTCACGATCTGGATCGGCGCGCCGACCCACGCAGCCCCCGCCGCTCTCCCCTCAGCCCCAGGGCAATCCCTCCTCGCCGATCGGCAGGCACCAGCCGGAAGACAACGCCAGCTCAACCACGGCCTCGTCTGGGCGGCGACCGGTACAACCCGAGAAGCCCAGAGGCGGCAGCGCAAATCATCCAATTGGCGACCGCCCGATTGGGGCAGCTCGACCCGACCAATCAAACGAGGTGATTCGGGAACTCCTCCAGCGCGTGCGGGAATTGGAGGCCGCCAGACCCAATGTTGGGACACTGCCCAGACCCCGACCCAACATCGGTCCCTTCACGGACCGCATCATGCGATACCGCCATGAGACGGAGGTCAAGCCCCTGAAAATTGCTCCATATAATGGACAAGGCGACCCAGACACCCATATCAACAATTACAACTCAGTGCTCGCCTTCAGGAATCTCTCTGACGAGGCGCAGTGCTTGATTTTTAGCTCTACCCTCACTGGGGCCGCACTCAATTGGTTCTATCGCCTGGAACCACAGTCTATCGACTCGTTCGACCGCCTACACACGGTCTTCCTGAACCAGTTCATGATCCAGACGGATCGACTGCTCACAACCGAAGACTTGGGAACCCTCCGGCAGGGAGATAGCGAGCCCCTGCGCCAATACGCCGCTCGTTTCAGCCTGGAATACTCCAAATGCCACGAGACGGACGACAAGGCCGCCTACCGCGCTTTCCGCAACGGGCTGCGGGAGTCCACCTTCAAGTACCATGCCTTCACCCAGGGTTGGGACGATTACAACGAACTCATGCGACAGGCAGCAATACACGCCAAGGCGGAGCACTTCAACTCCCCCCAGGTCGCATCCCGGCCTGACGTAAATGGCTCGCGCCCTCCACCTCCCAGCAACCGGCAGGCACGGTCACCTCCGCCGACCAATAACGCACATACGGATCACCGATCTAACTCACACTCCGGTAAGCGGAAAGGGACGTACAACAACGACCATCGTGGGAGGGACAAGTACCACAACAAGGGGCAGGGATCAGGCCACCACCAAGCAGGCAAACCCTACACGGGGCCAGCCTCAAAGTACGAAACCTATTCAATGTCATCTTGTAACACCACCAAGTGTTAGCCTCATACTCAACTACAACGTGGCCTATTCACCATTGCCGATCGGCACTCCCGGTGACCAACACGGCACCTACTTTGCATACCGCCGCAAAGCATTCATTACAATTTTATTCGGTGGTTACGACCAGTACGGTCTGGGTTTACGGTCATGACCGGGGATCGGCATGCCTACGCGTATGCCAAAAATGCCACGTACTCGCCTGTCGGCAGTCCTCATTTCAAACAAAAAAAAAATGCCAAGTGTGATACATATCAACTTTGCCAAGAACAACTTTATTACTCTTTAAACATTCGAACTACATGCTACACGGGGCATCCCCCGGATTACAAAAACAACAAAAGCATACAAAAACTATCTACACGGCCCTCGGCCTCACACCACCACCACCTCCTCGTCTGCCGCCTCAGCCTGGTCGGCAGTGGACGCCTCTGCCGCTTTCTCCGCACCGGCCGGCCGCTCGCCCTCGGCATTCGACGGTTGCCCGTCCAGTGAGAAAGTCTTGGTCAGCACGGGGGGCTCATCCAGCCACGGGAAGTTGAGAGGGACCCCTGGATTGAAGTACAACACCCGCTGTACGCAATCATCTTCCACCTCGGCAAGCGCCAGGTCGAGATGATTCGCATACACCGGGTCCGCCATGAAGTCCTCCAGGGTCTTCTGCCGATCGACAGATAGCAGGACGCGCAGCCGCTCCACTTCCCCCTGCAGCTCCCCCATGGCTTTCTCCTGCTCGTTCAGCTGCTGGGAGAAGGCGTGCATCGTTTCCTCCCGGTCCGCAATTCCCCTCTCGGCTGCCTCCGCCCGGGCCTTCTCCCGCTGGAGTTCCTTCTCCAGCTCCGCCACCCGCCTCCGCGCAGCATGACCCTCCTTCTCCCGGGCACGCAGCCTCTCCTCCCTCTGCCGCGCGACGTCCAGCTCCGCCTCCATCCTCTGCATGTGCTGGGAGGCCTTCTGCAGGGCCACGTAGGTCTGCCCAAAGCACTGCCGAACCATGCACACTTGTCAGCAAACATATGTCCACTAAATACAAACCAAAACCAAAGCCAACTCACACAAATACTCACATGGGCTTGCTCGGCGAGCAGGGCCGCGAACCGACCCGGGTGGGAGCCGGTGCCGATCTGCTCGATCTCTGCCGGCGTCACTTGGGAGCCGAGCACAAAAGCATTGACCGGCGCCAATGACCTGTGCACCTGCTGTGTGACCAGCACCCACGCCTCCCCGGGCCTTGCCGACCTCACAACCTCCCCCGTCTCCACGGGATCCATGAAGACGGCAGCAATGCCGGGTACGCTGTTCGGCACCCTTTCCTTGGCCGGCGGCGGCATCTCCACCCTGGCCTCCTTGGTTTTTTCCATCGGCGCCTCGGGAGCCTTGAGGGCCGCCTCCCTCTTGCGTCGGCGGTCGGAGCCCTCTCCCTCCGACACCCCTGCCGCCGGAGAAGACTGCCTAAGCCGCGCCGCCTTCAGCTTCCTCTCGCGCTCCCGGGCTTGGTCCAGCCCGCCGATGAGGGCCCGCTTCAGTCCCAGGACGGGACTCTTAGCCTGCTCGGCACCTTGCCGCGGATCAGGCCTCGTCGGCTTCGGCGGCCCATTTGGCCGAACACCCACATTGGACCCCGACGGGGGCTCCTCTCGGCCGGCACCCCTGGGCTTCAACGCCACGGTCTTTTGCCTCCGCGGCTGTGGGGGGGTTGCCTCCGGCTCCTTGCCCTTTCCCTCGGTTGTAACACCCCGGAAATTCGAGGATTCTCATTTTGTAATTTAATGTGTGATTTGACGATTTTACCCTTGTGATTGGTATGGTCAAGGTTGACTTTTTGATTTATGAACTAAATGGACTTTGACCTATGACCGTGACGTAGTTCGGGACGTCACGAGTTCATAGACAGGTGGCACGTTCGATTCGGACGATCAAGGTGAAAGTTACGACTATCGGAAGTTCAGGGGCATTACCGTAATTTGGACTTCCGGGGGAAAATGTTGACTTTTCTTTTGACAACTAATTTTCAGTTGACTCAAGGACCGTTGGGTAGGCCTCGACGTCCTGAGTCCGTAGACAGGCGGCACGCCGAAATCGGACTTCGTACGAGGAAGTTATGGTCAGAAACGTGAATTCGGGAAGTTCGTGTCTCGGTTTTCGTGTCGAATATTAAATTCAGGAATTCTGATTGAAGGACACCTGGGGAGTGACAAGTGTCACTCACCCATTGGCTAGATTGGATCAGATCCACTATTGAATTAATTAACATTTGAATCAGCTTTAAATTTCAGCCTTTGGATTGGAAACCCCAGATCAGATCTCAGCCCTTGATCTAATCTGGAGATTCAATCTGAGCCGTCCATTTCCTTCCCTCCATTTCTTTATAATTCATACCCGCAGTGCACATTCTGCCCATTTCGATCAAACCTCCCAGCCAACCTTCCACTCACTGTGTCTGCATAGTGGGGGACTTCCTGGTGTGACTGAACGGCGGCAGTGACCACGGCGGAGGACGGCGGCGAGGAAGGAACCAGGGGAAACCCGAAACGGTTTCAAAAACAGGTTTTTGATAAATCCTTTTCCCACGTTCAATTTAGTCCATTATGATTCCTAATCAACCCTAGGAACTCCCAGGACCTTCTGGAATCGAACTCGTGGCCGGTGGAGCTCAGGGCGGTGGCTGAACGGCGACGGGAGGCCAGAGCTGTTCTTCGAGGTAGGCCCTCGATTCAATCCGTTTCTCTCAAATTTGATTTCATAGAACTAATCTAGGGACTCAGACGAGTAATTAGGAATTGGAAGGAATGAAAATGATTCAGAAATGAAGGAATGGCAACCGGGTCATGATCGCGGGTCTGATCGACCCGAGTTGCAGGAAAACGGGTCAACCCGTCTGAGGACAGTGGTGCTGACGTGGCACCCTGTCAGTCTGTCAGATGACGTGGACCAACCGTGAGCCGACACGTGTCACATGTCAGTGCACAGTCAGCACTGACATGTCAGTGACGTGGACCAGTCAGGGACTGCCACGTGTCACTGACATGTCAGTGACGTGGACCAGTGCCGTGCTGACACGTGGCACATGTCAGATCTGACACGTGGTCTAACAGATCAGCAGGGTGGACCAATAGGATGTTGACACGTGGCACCTGTCAGAGTCTGACATGTCAGACCTGACAGCTGTCAGATGACGTCAGCATGACGTCATGCTGACGTCAGCAGTGACGTCAGCGATGACGTCAGCAGGACTGTTCCACCGTTGACCGCCGCGTTGACCGGCGCGTGTGAACAGTGTTTCTGGTGGGACCACCACCATTCTTTAGGTTTCGACGATCCGGATCCAATGGCGGTGGTTTCGGGTCGATCGGAGATCATTAAGTTGGTCAAAATAAGGTTTATTGCCTTGGAAAGCGCGTTCGGGCGGCTTTTCCGGACCGGTTTCGGTCTAGGGCTTCATAGTTGAATGTTAGGGGTTTGAATTGACCTTTGCATATGCTTTGGATATGACAGGGGTCGTATAATCGTACCAGAACGAGTGTTTACGTTCGGTTTTCAGCAGGACTGTACTGTGAGTGGACCATTTTCTTAAACCCTTGCGTGCATAAATGTTTTACGGTTTATTATACTTATTCACATGCTAAAACAATATAGTTTTGATGATATGGAAAATATGGTTGTGGCATGTTTCACGGTATTTGGGCTTGAGACCCGTCTGATGAAACTTAACGATTGGTTCGGATTTTATCTATGTATATATATGCCTTGCATGTGGATATCAATAAAATGCATTTGTTACTGCACTGTATAGATCCTTCCATATTATATTGTCTCCTCCGGCGAGGTACCCCGGAGAGGTCACGGACGTCTAGTACGTCCAGCGTCTATGACGCTAAGCATCGGGGATGCTGTACCCGAACGGGGTTCGGGGAATGAACTCGGAAATTGAGACCCGAGTGGCACGCGTAGCCTTGTGATTGTGACCTATTGGACGTCAGGGACGTCAGACATCAGGGATGTCGGGATTGGAGTGTATAGTGCAGCAACTAAAATTATACTTATGGTTTTATTATGCCTTATGGTTCATATTATATGGTTTATGGATTTGAATTATGTTGCACGCATGTTTGGAAAACGGAGGGGTAAATTATATGTTTTACTTATCAAACGATTTCATAAACTTGTGTTTCGGTCCACTCACCCTTAATGTTTTTGATAACCCCTCCAGGTCGGGAAACTGAGGTAGAGGAGGAACTTGAGGCTGAGGCATAGATCTACTTCTGCGTACCTGAACCCCTGCTGGGCGGTGTACCCGCAGGATTACTTTAGAGTCGTGCTCGCAAATTTGTAATTTTGGATTATATCCCTTGTCTGACATTCGTTTAATTCGGATTTTATGTATGACTTTAATTTGGTCATTTATGCTTTTAAATGTTTTGAGGTTAAAATTGGTATGAATTATTGGGTGTCAGACGGGAGCAGGGCACGTCCCCTTGTGGTCCCTGTGGGATCGGGGCGGGTCCTGTCATCGGTAGCCGAGCCATGCTTCGCCGCCGCCTCACTCATCTTCTTCTGAGCGGCTTGTTCAACTTGCGGGTGCACTGCAAAACTAAACTGTTAGTGCCCCGGCATGCCTACATACTATAACTTCAGCACTACTTGCTTACCAGGTGGCGAGATGAGACCCACGGCAAGCAGGTTCGACGGAAACTTCAGGACGCACCGGCTGCGTTCCAGGTCGGACAGTTTCTCCCGCACCAGGTTGCACGCCTCCCAATCCTCTGCTGTTACCGTTGCCTTGGACGGACCTGCACACACAACAACACCATCAGTCTCCCCCTTGGTAGCCACAATTGACGCCTTACGACTACTAGCCGAACGGTAGACCAACAACCTCCAGACTGGAAGTAACTGGGAATCCTCGCGCGGACCCCACTGACGTCCCCTTCCCACGGCCCCGATACCCAGCAGAACCGATGCCTCCAGCTCTTCTGCGACGTCGGCACATCAGTGATGAACGCCCCCCGCGCACTCTTGTGCAGGCACTCCATCTGGTACCACCCCGACCCGTAGGTCTGCCGCTTGAAGCGGTACAGGGCGCACAGTTGCCCCAGGTCGGCTCCGGCAGTCCCGCCAATCGGAATGCCGTGTACAGGCTGATCAGGATGATCCAGCCGTTGGCGTTCAGCTGCCCCAGGGCCAGGTTCGCCCTCGCCATCATGTCCTGGAGCCACGGGTGCAGAGGCAGCCTCACGCCGTGTTCAAAGCAATCGACGTAAAATAATGTCGACCCTTCCGGTGGACTGCTCGGCTTCTTGCTGTGCGGGGGTACCGTCATCTTAATCTCCGCCGGCACGTTGTACAGCTCCCGGAACCGGTCCAGGTCGGACTGCCGAATGGTGTTCATCTCGTAGTCCACGGCATACTCCACCTTCACCACGCCATCGGCATCTAGTTCCATCGGCGAGCTCGTCTCCGTACCGCTACCTTCAGCCTCGGAATCGACGGTGGCAACGGGGGGAGTACGGGGAGGCGTCCTCCTCTCACTTGGCCGATCGGCACCCGACGTGCTGCACCCGCCCTGCTGCCTCACCTCCTTCCGCGGCAACCTGAGAGCCTCATCCAGGCTGTCACCACTGCTGGACGACGACGTGCCGCTAGTGGACCCACTAGTGGACGTTGACCCACTGCGCCCGCTCGGCCCGTCGGTTGCCGAACTGGACGGTGTTTCCCCGCCAAAAGCTTGAGGGGACCTAACCCCAGATCCACTGTTTGACTCTGACTCTGACATCTACAAATTACCAAAAGAAAAGAAGCTACAACTAAGCACCTACGCTACGGAACACATGCTGAGCATAGATGCCGAACGGCAGGAATTATACCTTTCAACATTTTGCTCGGTCGAATTGGTTCCACGTGCGTCCTCTTCTTGATCGGCAGTCTCCAATTCAGTCGGCACTCGCAATTATTCCACTGACGCTCTGAGTCAAAAGTGAAAAAGACAGAAAGCTTTCGCCCCTTTTATAGGCCCCTGGCCCGCCTCGAGATGCGCGCTTCCGATCTAACGGTCACCAGGCCGATACGGCCACCTTTCGGCTACGAATACCTTGTACTGTATACCCATCGGTATCTCAACTACATACGTACATACGTACATCACTCACCGGTATGCATTCATACCGCCTGCCGACCGGAGCCTCTCGGCCTCTTTCCCGACGGCACGCCTCCCCTCTTCGTCGGCAAGCACACTGCTACCGACGTCTCCCCGCCATTCCCCACGGCCGCCTCTCCACGATCTTTCGGTCTTTATGGTGGGCCGCTTCCGGAACTCGGCAACGGGGCTCCTTTGCAAATCGGACATACGGTGCACTTCCTCGCTCCATGACTTGGGGGGCTACTAGGGATACAGGGCGCACCGCCCAGGTCGGTCGACAGGTACCGGCCGTCATATCAAGTCCTCGACCGAGGAACCCCACCTCAGTCAAAGACTTAGGGGACTTATGTTGATACCATATCGACCGACCACCCTAGCACAGGTCCCACCAGGACAGGAAGGTCGCCGACCGATCGCCTGATCGGCACCCTCACGGCCCACGGCCCGCCGACCGGCACCGTACTGCAGACCCGCCATTCGGCACCTGACAGTGAACAGACGACAGCTGGCTGCGACAGTCACCTAACCAACTCTGCCACACCAACTCCCTGACGGAGGCAGGTTGGGACTCCAGTTGGCGCCTCCTCCGGATATCCAGGGCTTGTCAGACGGCTCCCAGCCACCAAGCACCACCTGCTCCCGTAACAGTAGCCCACCTACCGCAGTTATGGCTACTATAAATACCCCCAAACCCTTCACAAAGGTAAGACACTAAGAACCGATCCAGAGCATTGTATTTACTTGCCTCTCGGCACTCAGATACTAACTTAGGCATCGGAGCCCCTTCGGCCGGCACCACACCGGTGTCTAGTCCTTGCAGGATACTCGCCGAACGGCCACGCCCCAGCGGACCCGAAACACCACGCGGCTGGTCCCAGAACCCCCAGCGGGTCTCATCGTGTTGGTCATTTCAGGATCAAACAGCGTTTAAGAAAAAACAGTTTGATGTTTGATATACACTCGTAAAAAATACTTTTATTTCTAAAGAAGTACTTACGGTATAATTCTATAACGTTTGGTAGTGAAAACAAAAGTATTTTTAAAAAATATATAATAATTTAACGTTTGGGCATTTAGGGTATTGCTAATTAAAAATAAGGATATTATTGTAATAATGAAAGTTTCATTAAAAGAAAATAAGTGTTTCCCTTTTTTTATGTGAAACACTCTTGAAAGTATGCACCATAGAGTGCTTCTCCAAAACACTTATTAAGTGATTGTGCTTATGATCTAAAGTACTTCTTAAAATTTTCCAAACACAAATTTTTAATTTAAGAAGCATTTTTATCCATTTAAAAACATTTTTGGCATTATAAAGAATGCATCCAAACATGCCCCACTCAAAAACTCTCATTAAATGCTTGTGCTTTTGATCTGAATCACTTCTTAAAATTTGTCAAATACAAGTTTTTTATTTAGGAAATGCTTTTATACATTTGAAAACATTTTTGGCATACTCCGTTGGTGCTTCCTTTCAAAAGTATTTTCCATCAAAAATCAAGGAAACATTTGTTTTTTTTTTAATGAAACTTTCATTATTATAATAATATCCTTATTTTTAATTAGTAATACCCTAAATGCCCAAATTCATCCTACTTTAATTTATTCATACTCTCGAGGGTTTTTTCTATCACCTTGCACATTCCCCAAACAATATCGGAATAACTTTTTAAAATAATAATTATTAGAATGATCATAGTTATTAAAATTGATTTGATCTTCAGATGAATTCAATTTTGAATTCATACTTTTTGAAATGGATTATGTGGGTACGAATCATAATGATCATGGTTATTGAAATTGTTTTTCTGTTTTTCTCCTTTGCGTTTGTTGTATTTTCTGCTCTCTTTTTCCGCTTTATTTTTCTATTTTTCTGCTTCAGGTTTGGTTTTCTGCTTTGTGTTTGTTGTATTTTTGGTTTTTTTTTTCTGCTTTATTTTTCTGTTTTTTCTGCTTTGTGTTTTTTGTATTCTCTGCTTTCTTTCTTTTTTATTTTTCTGCTTCTAATTTTTTTGTATTTTCTGCTTTCTTTTTTTTTGCTTTGTTTTTCTGTTTTTCCGCTCTGCGTTTAGTTTTTTTTTATTATTAAAAACTCGAGTTATAAAAATGTTGAATAATTTTATATTTCTAAAAAACACGTTTTATTTTCACTATCAAACACTCTAAAATTATACCGCTAGTACTTTTTAAAAATAAAAGTATTTTTATGAGTGCATATTAAACATCAAACTGTTTCTACTTAAAAGCGCTACTGAATACGCGTTACTAATAAAAAAAAAAACACTAATACTTAAATGCGCTTCACAAGAAGCACATCCACTTGGGTCTATTACAAGTCGTAAGCACTCAAGCATATCTCATTAGCAATTGAATTCAGATTGTAGTGATCATTTTTTACCCATATCTTATTCGTTTTTCTTTCATTATTATTATTGATAGGTTAAGGACATCCTAGCACTTTGTAAAAACACTAAGTTATAAACAAAACGACTCTCGAAGGATTTAAAAGCGACCAAAGCTAAGCATTAAGCGTTTCAAAAACCCTTTTTAAGTGTTTGTGCTTCTCATCTGAAGCACTTCTGAAAAGCACTTTGGTTTGGTTTATTTTTATCCAATAATAATAAAGAGGGGAATTACACACATTAGCTATCGACTGCATTATTTACGATAATCAAATTTGAGATCTCAAATTATACAAGTACATAATAGGTAGAAATTAAAAAAAAATCAAAGAAAATATTTTTGGAATGATTATAATTCCATAATACTTTCGCAAGTGCATTACGGATGTCGTTAAATTCTATATTTTTCCATTGAAGAACTAGCAAAGAGCATATTTTCATTGTATGCCACATGTATTGTTGGGGGATGATCAAGTAGCATCCCTAAAAATGAAATGACTTAGAAATGCAGCATGGGACAATTCCAAATTTTCCAATTGATGAGCGAAAAAAATAGAAACAACAATATTAGGGTGTGGCATTATAGATGGTCTATTGGCCAATTAAATCTCGACAAATAAGTGTAACACTGTACATGCTCCTCCAATAGGGATTGTTTCCTTGAAGTGGAAGGAAAAAGAAAAAGAAAAAGAAAAAAGAAAAAGAGAAAGAGAAAGAGAAAGAAGAAGAATCATTTTGATGAAGCCTTGTGTTGTTTGCTCAAATGCTCATGCTAACTTTGAAAAAGGTGAAAAGGGGTGGGACAAATTGGACAAGTTTAACATTGGGTTGAGTTGCTCAAAAGAAACCTAAAGCTCCAAATCATTTCAATTTCTTGCATCAATTGTTGATTTCATCCTCTTTTGCCTTTTTTTCACTTTCTCTTTACCCCGTTTTATATATATACATATTTCTTTTATACTAAGTATTCACTATTTCCCTCACTATTCATGCTCGCATTGCAAAACATGAAAAATACCTCCTTTTGCTTGCCAATGAGGCTATAGATCTGTGGAACTGCCTACCAATCAAACTAGCTAACAAAGTTGACGGTTTATATTTTGAATATTAGTAAAATGTTAAATTTTCTCATGAAGTTATACTAGTTGTATGATTATATAGTTGAAAAATAGTGTTAAAAATGTTTGATAAATTTTAATATAAAATTATAATAAAATTGCGAATAATAATTCAAATGGACATGACATACGTGGATAGCGTTAGAAGCAGTGGTGGCAAACAAAGAGATGAATGCATAAGACAGAGATAAATGCATTAAACCTTTTATAAAATAATTAGGTTATGACATGAAGTGAATTTTTTTTTTATCAAAGAGATGTCTTCAACTTTGTGTGAAAAACAACTGTCAAATAAAGTGAAAATGGTTGCCAATGAACTTTATTAGGTATTGATAATAAAATTTATTATTAATAGCAGACGATCATGAATTATCTATAAATGTGCAATGATAGTTTTTTTGTTAAATTTTGTTGTTTAATTATCTCTAAACCTGCGATGATAGGCATTCCGTTCCATTTTTCAGTGCTTTCTTTTAAAAACACGGACCTGATAGGACAATTTGATCCCTGTTCTTAATATAAATCGTTGAATAATTTAACAAAAAGATTATTCTTGCACATGTAGATATAGTTCAGGTACATATTATACTGATAAAATACAATATATAGACGATAGTTAAAATTACCATAAAGTTTAAGAATACTGATAACAGTTTTCCATTGAAAAATGAAATAAAATTGTCTTTAAGACTGCAACTGGTTGCTCTCTTGCTTACTTTAACAAAATCTTTGTCTTATCTCTCTAGAAAATACACAGCATTTGGCCCTAAAAACATTGGGGGTAGGGTTATCTTGATCTCCATCGGCTGGGGGTAGCTCCGAGGTTAACCTCTACCACCCTACCCCCCCTTGCTCTCCTTCTTACTCTTGTATTCCATCTCCTGCTTGGTATCCGATTCTTTCTATCTCCTTTCTCATTTGTGGATATGGTGGTGGTGACAGCTCTGCCAAGAAGGTCGACATTGTGCACAAGGGCGGAAGGATTTTATTTTTTATTTTTGTTATAATATATATTATTGTGCTATAAGGTAAATTACACTTTATTATCATATAGTTTTATTACATCAAAATATATAGTTATACATGTACTCGCATATCTTGCACTTTACTGTCTTATACTTTTCACGTGTAATTATATGTCAACCTTTAAAATAAATAGTAGGTCCCACTTTGTTCACATCAGTATTTAACGGAATAACTAGTGGGGGTCAATATTGCAATGTTTTGAATAATGTAAGGTGTAAAATGCAAGATTTGATGGTACAAGTATAACCATGTATTTAATTATAAATCATAAGGTAGTAAAATGTAATTTGCCCAATATTTTAAGTAATTGTGGTTCTAATTTTAAAATGGAGATAAATTACCATATATTTATAATTCAATATTGACAAGATATTTTTAATTTAGAATGTTAAAATTAGGACTCAAAGATCTATAAAGCCTAATTTTTCCCTTGAACATTTTTTGTGACTTGCAAATTAGACAAATATTGTTAATAATTTTGAGTTTTCTTTTCTTTATACTTTTTTTTTTTTAGATAATCAACGTAGATGATGCACAATCGCTTGCTAAAAAATGAACACATATATATGTCCATGATATTTCCCTCACTCCTTGTGATCATTTATATATTTTTTTCAGTATTATGATTGTTTATATTATATATAAAAGTGCCCATCTTAAAATTAAATTCTTCTATAATGAAATTGAAAATTGATTTCTAAACAGTTTCAATCGAACAACAGGTACACTAACTTTATCCTTCTTACTCTTGTTTTCCTTCTCCCTTTTGGTCTCTGATTCTTTCTATCTCCCTTATCACTTGTGCATGTGGTGGTGGTGACACCTCTGCCAAGAAGGTCGACATTGTGCGCAAGGTGGTGGCATCACCTCTGCCGAGCTGTGCAGTAGCGCATCTATCTGAAGCTTTTGCTGGAGATACCGATGTATGGATATGAATGTGTACTGCTAGACGTGTACTCCATGCTAATGTTTTTGGGGCTTTGTCTCAATTTTTGTTCAATTTGTTTGGTTCTTCTTGGACTATAGTTAGGTTAAGTTCTTGTGTTTAGTTTAGGGTATGATGAGTTCTTGACTATCTTCTCTGGCTAAAGTTAATTAAGTTTGGATGTTCTTTTGGTTTGTTATTTATGAGTATATCTTGTTGACTTCTTATTTTCTCAATTGAGTAAATTTTCCTTTTGAATTTGTGTTTGTGGAAGTGCTTATGAGAGTTCTTACTTTCTCCTTCGGATATGTTCTTTGTAAACTTGTAACCTCCCTCTAATTCAATGCTACTATTTATTTACTCTAAAAAAGTAACTATCAAATATTGCCTTGCATGATGTTTTCTAAAAGTTGTTTAAAAGTCCATTACTTACAAAATAAGCACCACTTTTTTTTTTTTTATACCAACAAAATTTGAAAAAAATTCTAAAAACAACATATTATAAATTACATTATAGATCATAAGTCTAATGAAGATCAAACCCTACTTAGAAGAAAGGGGCAAGGTGCGATTTGATACAGATATTGACAATATGTAAATTCAAACTATTTAAATCTTGATTATTCGATACAATTCGGATTTTCATAATTAGAAATGAAATTGTTTCAAATCAAACCGTTACTAACGATTTGATTTGTATCGATACTAAAGGTTTAGGTATAATAATAAATAAAAATTATGTAATATATAGAATATATGAACCCAAATAATTACATTCCCAACTAAAACATCTTAAAATCCTGTCATCGAAACGTTCACAAATCTATATTGGTGAACATCATATTTTCATACAAGTTTCCCTTATCCATATATTCACAATCATAAAGTTCATTTATTCATCCATTCAAACTAAAATGTAAAAACTAAAACATAAAAAAGATCTTGCACATCCAATTTAAAAGCATTTTTAAAGTTCCCCTAAATTTAAGGTGTAAGGGGAATAAGAAAGTAATATCAAATAAAAACCATCATGACATTAATAATAGAGACTACAAAAATAAATAAATACCTAGTTGAATAAATAACAATTTAGAAACACCACAGAGTTAGCTCCACAATCATTGTCCTGCTCAAAGATCCATCATTGTTAGTGACAAACTAACACAATTTATGATTTTTTTTATATTTCGAATCCCTCTTGACTAATGAATAGTAAAAAGACAAATAATCTCACGTTGTCTCGTAAATCCTTTACTTTTTTCACTTAATTCCTAAATTGGGAATTCTGTACAACATGTCGCCACGTCAACATTATCTGTAATTATATTGACGTGGCAGGTTACTCATTTAATTATGTTATTATTCATTAACCAATGACTAGATGCCACATCACATGTTGGACCCTCCCAATTTCTTTCTCCCTTCCCCCCTTCCTCGAATCGGACGTACTGCCAATTTTTGGAGTAAAAGGCTACATTTAGCGTGGGCGGTACACACAGTGGCAGGGTTGGCTACAGCGTACGTACGTACACACTTCACTTACACAGATCGATCTGCTGAGACTGGGAATGTCAACATTGGCCAGCACTGATGGTGTTTCTTTCGCTTCACATGTAAATTGTAATGTTGCTGCTTCAACCCAATATAAAGGAATCAAAGATTATATAGCTGAGCCCTGAGGGAGGTCTTCCTCTTTATTCAGCTCCATATACAATTATACATCATCCCCCATTACACAACATAGCTCCATTATACGGTAAGAAATTGAGATTATACCTCAAAATCAATTGACAATGAGGGGAGTAATCACCTCAAGATTATATAAGAATTGTAGTTGTGTTTTTCTGATGTGAGTTTTTTTCCTCACATCCCAACATGTCCCTCGCGTGTGACATATTTTTCAGTATATCACGTGCCGATTTGAATGCATACGTAAGACACGTATGACAGTTAAGTTCATCACGTGAAATAACCCGTTCTAATACCACGTAAGAAATTGAGATTCCACCTAAAAAACAATTAAAAATTAATATTACATTATATTTTATATCAAATTTAAGATTATACTTTCGCTTTTAAGTTTGCATTAATGTACTATGAATTGTTTAAAACTCATTCCTTACAATTCGTCATAAACTATGACGTACCATTCATAACTTGTCTTATAGGGGCCACCAAAAAACGACTTTGTAATTGGATTTAGGGAAAACTAACCTTTTTTGTATCACTTTAGAAGACTAAAATATAGCCATTTTCAATTATTTGATTTTAATGGAAAAAAGATAAACTGACCTGCTTTGCATCGATATAAATATTATTCAAATTTAAATCTAAATCCAAACAGTTAAAATTTTAATCAATCTAATTTAAATTTTTTAAAAAATAAAATCTACGATGTTTTTACTTTAATAATAAACACATAATTGTTTGAACAGAACATTTGGTATAAACATAAATTGTCGTTTTAAAGAAAAGAAACAATCACAAGTCTCTACTTATGTCAACAATAAGTATATAAGATAAAGTAATGATTAAAATATGTACACACACACTCCTACTCAAATGCAAAGCATTGGGTCATCATATATTATATTATTTTTTTGAAAAGGATAATTATGAAACCTAATAAGAAATGGTATATAAATAATTTCGCTTGTCATTAGTGTTCTAAGTTTAGTGGTATTTACTAATGTAGTGAGAAATTTCTAAACCGATTCTCACAAAAGATAAGATCAATGAATAATACAATTAAATCTCTAAAAATTTTGGAATCAGGAATTTTATTAATTTAATGATACATTAAGGAAAAATTAGAGAAATGGTCATCTAATTAAACCTCAATTATTTGGATCATCTCTCAACTCAATTTTTTATTTTTTTCGATCCAATTACTTCAGTCAAATTGCTAATTTAGTTTCTCCATTAAAAAAAACTCATGAATTCTGTTAAATAAGGAGCATATTCGTTAATTCATGTCAAATTATCCAAATTTGGTTTCCTCAATTAACAATTGAATATATTAAAATAATTAATGAACAAAATTTTAAAAAAAAAAAAAAAAAAACTCTCTCTCTCTCTTCCTCTCCCTCCGCTTCTCTAGACAAAAGTCGAAAACCATCATAACCACCATCGAATCCATCTAGGCTAGGAATCTATAACCTCCATAACCCCCATCGAATCCATAACCACCATCGAAATATATTTGGCCGATGCTGGTGCGATTCCTTGAGCGGTGATGGCTCGATCAGGTCGTGGGTCGTGCTCGTGGGTCGTGCGATTCCTTGAGCGGCGATAACTCAGGTCGTGGGTCGTGGTCACAGGTCGTGCGATTGAAAAGGAAGGGACGATTGAAAACAGGGTGTGGTTTGATGACTCTCTTCCTTATTGGCGTAGCCTCGAATGACGGCTTGGTGCAAATCCTTATTAGTGTAGCCTCGAATTGGACATGCATGGACGATTGAAAAGGAAGTGGTTCGATTGAAAACAAGGTGTGGTTCAATGATTCTCTTCCTTGCTTCCGCATTCGACGATGCCGCACTTGCACCTAATCACCTGTCGTCGTTGCGCTTTCATCCAATTGCGATGAGTAAGCCAATCGACAGTGACCGACAGGCGTCCGACGCCCTTCCTAGCGATTTCAATTCTGGAGTCGTTAACTTTTGTATGGGTTATTTGAACTTAGTTCTTGATTCATGCATTTTATCATGACGCCCTTCCGACGCCCTTCATAGACGTTGACTAACAAGGAAATAATTGAGAGACTGATGGGAAATGATCAAGATGATTAGGTTGAAGATAGATCTAATATTGAGCCCATTTCGCCAAAAGATGAAAACGATTATAACATTGAATAATTTTTTGTTGGAATATGAGAAAAAAAAAAAATCACACCATAACTTCTTACCATTTGAAAAAAGGTTAGAGATGAGGTCCAAGTTGCCGTCCATTTCAACAAGAAA
Organism: Prinsepia uniflora; assembly: GCA_032719365.1. Classification (NCBI taxonomy): domain Eukaryota; kingdom Viridiplantae; phylum Streptophyta; class Magnoliopsida; order Rosales; family Rosaceae; genus Prinsepia; species Prinsepia uniflora. Next base: position 45,382,756 of record CM064864.1, read on the forward strand.
TAACAAATAATGATTTAGTCTTATTTTAGAAATGGCAAATAGTCGAATCATAAATACTGTATATTAATTAATTCTTAATATATATATATATATATATGGGACATATACAAATTATTTATAATATATTTATCTTATAATTAATCAACTGTTTTACATTGTTACGAAGTTTAGAATGAAGTCACTTACACAAAAATCCATGAGATTTTATGTATTTTTATAAATAACCTCTCATGTTTTAGACTTTTACATAAATATCCTATTATGTTCTAAAAATATTATATATAAACTTATTTATTAAGTAATTATCAATTAAATCAGGCATCAGTATGAAATTAAGATGGTAAAATTGATATTCTATAATAATATATCCAGAATTAGAATGATAGTGTATTCAAATAGCCATAACGACATTTTAGTATTAACATAACTTATATTATATTTAATTAAAAATTATTCATACTTAATAGGTTATGTATAGTGTTTTTAGAGTTTGGATGAGTATTTATGTGAAGTACAAAATATAGAAGGATATTTATGAAAAAAAAAAAAAAAATCTCACATGAAGGATTTGGTGCACTTTGGGAGGGCTTAGACTACCTTAGATAACACTTATAATTCATGCTTGTTATGATGTAGGACTCTATTGAAGGAGACTACACACTTTGTTTTGCAATACTCTTCGTTAACTCATATAGAACAAAGACGAACAACAAAATTCGAAGCGTCACTCAACCTTCTCGTCCTTTAGGAGATAGTAGTTTTTGCTTTGAAGTATGGAAATGTAGTACTTTCAAGAAACAATTATCAAAAGTAAGGTACTTTAAAACAAGAAATTACGTTTGAGTCCTTTTATTACTTAAGAGTTGAGTTTGTTTTTAGTTTTTTTTTTTTGGGATCAAGAGCCGACTTTTGTTGATTCTTGACAGCCACGTACATATGCCAAGAGACAGAGAGGCGGTTGGCACTATGTATGAAGTAATGAGATATCATCTGTTGCTATTGGGTCATCTTCATAACAGAAAATAGTCACTTCATTTGTCTCTTCGCTTAAATTGTTCATATATATATATATATTCATACAAACATTTCACAAAATGTATGCCAATTTAGATCTCACCCCTCTTTATTTTTGCTATGACTAGCTTTCTTTTTTAGCTTTTTGTGTTTATATATATATATATAATTATGTGATGTTATTATTTCAATATATAATTTTAAGGTATATTTTTTTTTCTTTCAAATTTTTAATGTATGATTAAATAGACATATTAGAATATAGCTAGAGTCGGTCCAAACATTTAGAGACCTAGTGTAACAATAAAAAGTGAGCTCTCAATTTGCATATTTAATTATTAAAAATGTAAATTTTATAAATTGATTATATTATGTTTATATTAAGAGACCTCATTAAAACCTTTGTTAGAGGAAAATCCATTGGGACAAAACTTCAAACAAAGGAAAAAAAGTACCTTATGTTCAAAACATTACATTTAGTTTAAAAAAAAAATCTATATTTTTTTTTTTGTGAAACTAGCAATCAATCTGCAACTCTATACAAGTTTCCATATTCAATATAAAAATGGTCTTCAATTAAGAGCTCCATCATTTGACCAGCATCGTGCTCCTTCAAAAATTAAACGTAGAAATCAAATTATAGACACATAATTCACCACTTCAAATGTCTTTTTCTTACACTTTTAGATGCAAAATCATCAATTATGTTTTTATATTCAATATTTTTCAAAATATCCTTTTCAATACATAACAATGCTAAACCATTTAGCCTATCGTAAGTCATGGTGGTCCGCAAGTAAGATTTTACTAATTTTAATTTGAAAATTCTTCTCTCTGCAAATGCTACAGTTATAGATATAGTCAATAATACCTTATAATTAGCAACCATTACATTTGGAAACATATCTATTGTTTTTACGAACTTTAGAAGTTTAATGGATGTCCATGGTTTATCAGTTTCATATGCTTTTTTGATAGCATTACTTGTAATATTTGTAATTCTGAATATAAGTCACTTGCATCAACATCTAAAACATTATTATGTTTTAAAACTTTTTCAAGATTCACACTAAAACTTTTCAATTCACTATCATTCAATAAAATTATTTTTTTAGCATCAAATGAGAATCCAAAAATGGATTCGAAAGTATGCATTTGTTGAAACCTTTCTCTTAATTCACTAAGAGCAAGATCCACTACAATAAGATAATAGTCAGTTCTAAAAAAATCTTCAGCTAATTGCTCTTTCCTATCAGTATTAGAAATCTCATTAAAATGTCTTTTCCAAGAAGTTCTTCGCTTTTGAGGAAAAACAGGATCAATTTCCATATCCAAGGAAATTTGTTTAGCCTTATTCATAATAGAAGTAAACCCATTTTCTCTGTAATTTTCAAAAAAAAAGAGCTTCTAATTGTTTTATAGCAACATCGACACATATTTTCAGATTGTAAAGTTTTACTAACTATGTTAATCTTGTTCAATATATCATGCCAAATAACCAAACTTAATATAAATTCAAAACTTGAAAACTCTCCTTCTGCTAAAGTTCTAGCATTTCTTTTCAAATTTGTATCATCACTGATTTCTACTAGTTTAAATAAAGCTTCCCTGATTTGAGAAGCTTGAGATTTTATTGTTTTCACACTTCAAATATGATTTTCCCAACGTGCAGTCGACAATGATTTCAAAGTCAAATCTTCAACATAATCAAGTAAAACATCCTACCGCTTTGTTGAATTAGAGAACACTGTATACATGCATTGGCATGCTCCAAAAAAAGATTCAACGTTAACACAAGATTTTACCATATCACATAGTATTAAATTAAGAGAGTGAGAACCACATGACATGTAAATTGCTCTAGGATTAAGTAATCTTTTTTGAACACCCAATTTTTTTCCTTTCATGTTAGATCCATTATCATACCCTTGCCCCTTCACATCATCAATATTAAGATCAAGGGATTTTACTATAACTTGCAATTCATTAAAACCTGGATTCTGGAGTAGAAAACAGCAACATCAGTAGAAAAAGATCAATTAACTCAAATATAATCTGCATAGCATAGCCTAAAATTAAATCAGCAGAAAAAAAAAAAACAGCAAATGGAGAGTAATTAAGAACATCAACAGAAAATAGCAAAAGCAGAAAAATAATAATTAACTCAAATATAATCTCAATCTACATATCATAACCTAAAATTAAATCAGCAGCATAAACAAACAGATTGCACAACAATCTAAAATAAAATGTTGACAATAATGGGTTAACTGTTAAAGTTAAGACTGTCCCTCCACTAGTCCAATGTACACGAAAAAGAAAACAACAAAAGAATTGACTATAAATAATTAAATATTTAAAATCATGGCAGGATAGAAATTGTAGATAAGAAAACCGAAACCCTAAAATGATTAAGAGAAAAATATATACAATATGGCACGTATATATGTTTCAATTTACAAATAAAAATTAGGGTATTTGTTACCAATAATTTTTTTATTCCTGTGACGACCCGTCCCGGATTAGCGGGATTAATTAAGGATTAATGACGGATTTGCGAGACTAATCGGAGATTAGACGAGGATTAGCGGACGTTCGGGCGAAATGACGATTTTACCCTAGAAATGGGCAAATCGTTGACTTTTCATTCAGGCGGTCAAATGGAATTTGACCGATGACCGTGACGTAGTTCGTGACGTCACGAGTTCATAGACAGGTGGCACGCTCGATTCCGACGTTCGGGGAGGAAGTTATGACGTTCGGAAGTTCGACGGCATTTTGGTAATTTTGGCCAAAAGTTGACTTTTGACCCGGAATGTCCGATGGCCAAGGGCCGAGGACCGTTACGTAGATCGGAACGATACGAATCCGTAGACAGGCGACACGTCGAATTCGGACGTTCGACGGAGAAATTACGATTCACGGAAGTTGTGAAGTACTATTCATATTAGCACGATCTTCGAGGCAAGTGGAATTAGGTGGGGCCCAGGGAATTGTCAGTGGCCCAATGGATGAGTGACAAGTGTCACTCATCCACTGGCCATTCATTTGCATTCATGCATCTCCCCTTTTGCATCGATCATTCATTTTCTTCATTCCAAAACCCAAACCCGAGCACCCATTTTCAATCCAATCCAAACCCTTTAACCCCAAACCCATTGGTGAGAGGACAGAGGATGAACTGAGGATGCTGGAGTGCGGTGGCCGGTCCAGGAAGCGCCGCCGTGGACGGCGGAGGTGCAGGGAAACAATCGTACCCGGTTAGACCCAAAATTCATGTTTTTTCTATTTTTACATTATGGGACGATTTGGATGGTTTGGTTGATTTAAATAGGTTGCTTAGGGAGTTTTAAGAAGGTTTGTATGGTGGTTGGGTGGCGGTGGAGGCCATGGAAGGTTTTGGGAAAAATGAACCGTGAGGTTCAAACTTGAACCATAGATTTTGGGTGGGTATTTCTTAGGTTTAGGGATTGGGTTAGATAGGAAACAAGAAAATAGGATTTTTAGGATTGAAATGGGACAAAACGGACGAGATTTGAGGGAGGAACCAGGCCGAACCGGTCACGCCGGTCCAGGAGAACCAGTGAACCGGCCAGACCCGGTTCGATCGCTGAGGACGATGCACTGTTCACCGGCGCGTGAGCCCACGCGCAGGGCCCTTTGGTCGGCGCGTGGCAGCGCGTGGTGGGGTTTCTGGGGATGTGTCCAACATACGAAATCATCTATTCGATGTAACGAACATTGTGACTGGTTTCGTATCAATCGGACATCATTTCGATAGGTTTCAGGCTGTCCAAAGGTTTAGGTTCGCGTTTAAAAATAGTTAGAAATTCCAAAAAATTACGGGGCTTTAGTGAGGGGTTATATAAGTAGTTAGTAACCCTCTAAATGATTTTGGACAGGTTCGGGAATCCCGGAGACGACGTTTGACCCGGGAGACGGTTATGACACGCGTATCGAGGCGCGGCTTTGGACGGTCTGTGAGTGGACATTTCTTTCGAAATTGATGCATGCATAAATTTTTTATAATTGTTTTAGAATATATTTTGTGTTGCCATGAGTGCAATTGTTTGTGGTAGCCTAGGATTTACGAATTTGCACGTATTTCGAGATTTCTGGTTTTATACGATGCATATACGTTCTAGGTTTTCAACGAGGGTTTGATAAATGGATTTCGGATTTAGAAACATGAAATCGGGCACGAGACTCATTTGAATTTCAACTCTTGGACTTGGTGTCCATTTGATTTGATAAGGAATCAGACCTAGGGTCCATTTGAGCCATACGATCGGACCGAGGGTCCATTTGAGCCATACGATCGGACCGAGGGTCCATTTGGTTTACGATTCGGGTTTGAGGCCCAGTTAGTAGTACTATCGGGCTTGATGCCCCGTTGATTGATGATATCGGGCCTGAGACCCATTTAGTTGAGATATCGGGCTTAAGGCCCCGTTGGTTGTGAAACCGGACGTGAGGTCCCATTGAGTCATGGTTCGGGCTTAAGGCCCAGTTAGTCGTGGTATCGGGCTAGAGGCCCAGTTGAATGTAACATTGGGCTTGAGTCCATTTCAGTTTATGAAATGAGTATTCGGGCATAAGACCCTGTTGAACTGAGGATTTAGGCTGAGGCCTGTGAAATGGATTTGAATCGGATTCGCAGAATCCTATTGAGATGTTCGAGTATGAGACCCAGTTGAGAAATGTGATTGAGAAAGAAAGAAAAGAGTATTTGAAAATGATGAATGAAACCCTCCATATTGATTGTATGGTGTACTCCAGCATCGACCTGGAGAGTCACGATCCACACACCAGAGTGGGTATCCCCATAAGGATCCCGTTCCAAGAGTGGTGGTTACCTATATTGTTGTGGTCCCGGACCAGATTCCGGCGAGATGTGTGGACTAGATCCAGAGAGAGAGCTCGGACTAGATCCAGAGATTGAGCCTCACAGATGGAGATTCTTGGGAGAAGACTCAGAGTGAGACCCCGAGTAGTGTGCACACTAGATAGATTTGATATCGTGACATTTATCGGGGATGTGTTCCCTAGGGGATGTGTGCCCCGAGTTGGCATGTAACAACCCGTCCCGAGAGCCGGGATTAGTAGTGTGATTAAAGTGGGATTAGTGAGGTTATTTGGTGGTTAGGTGGTCCCGATAGGTCTATAAGTTTAGAATGACGATTTTGCCCCTGACTTGGGCAAAAAGGTTGACTTTAGTTCGGGTGGTCAAATGGGTGTTGACCAGTGACCAGGACGTAGTTTGGGATGTCACGAATCCGTAGGCAGGTGGCACGCCTGATTCCGACATCCGAGGAGGAAGTTGTGATGTTCGGAAGGTGGAGGGCATAATCGTAATTTTGGTAGAATAGGGGGAAAAGTTGACTTTTCTTACGAACAGGTTTTGGTATGTTGACCGAGGATGGTTAGGTAGATCTCGTCGTCCTGAGGAAGTTATTGTCAAAGCCGTAATTTTGAGTTAAACAGAAGGGTATTTTGGTCTTTTTGCACCTGGGGATTTGTGCAGAGAGAATCAGATGAAGGGCTAAGATAGGGCCATGTGTGTGAGAGAGAGTGGGGGATGGTGACATGTGGCAAGTGTGTAGTGGGTTCTGGGGGATTCTAGTGTGTGTGCACGGTTCTATTATTGGGGTGCACCCGTGCTATGTGTGTTCGTGTTCTTCGACACAAAGAGAAACAGAGGGAGATTGTGAAGGGCAATTGAAGGGTAATTGTGGTAGTTGATGAGTTCTGGTGAGTGAGTGAGGGACGGGGGATCGAAGGGAAGCTGGTGAGTTGGTTGAGGGGTGCAGCGGGTGTATGTGTGGGAGCTGCGGGCCACGAGAAAATCAGAGGGAAACAAGGAGGAAATCAGAGAGTGTGGAGAAATCGTGGCGGTGGCAGCCGTGTACGGGGAAACTAAGACCGCGGTGGTGTCGTGAGGGGTGCGAGGAGTCAACCAATACCGGCGGAGCTCACGACGGCGACAGGTTGCAGGTAATTTCTATTTCCCCGTGTCTATGCTCTGTTTTGGCCGTGAACGTCAAATCGGAAGTTGTAGCTTGAGAGGTTGAATCGAAGAGTCTAGGAGAGTCTAGGGAGTTCAGTTGAGTCCAGGGCGTCGTTTGGTTGAGCTGCCGTGACGGGAGGTGCACTGTGGAGGTTGGCACGACGGCGGGTCTGGATGTACTCTGTTTTAATCGTGACTTTCAAACCGAAAGTCGTGAAGATTGGAGTAGAGTCGACGGTCCAGGTGAGTTGAGTTAGGTTTAGAAGGGTCCTAGGAACTGTCTGGTGTTGCCACCGTGAAGGGAGATGACCTGGGTGGCCGGAGAAGGAAACAGGGCAGTGTACGGGTTTTTGTTCGAGTTCGAGTCGATGAGGTTTAGGGTGAGTCAAGGTGAGTGAAGTACGGGAAGGGGTAGTCTAGGATGGGACGATGCTGTTGGTGAAGAGAGGAGGTGTTTTGGTGCATGCACGGCGGAGAACCGTTGACGCCGGTTCAAGCTGCAGACTACTGTGTTGAACCGGGTCGACGTGAGGTTGAAGGTGCACTGTAGCAGGCGCGTGAGGGCCACGCGCAGCCACTTTGGGCGGCGCGTGGGGGCGCGTGCGGCAGTTCTGGGGAAAGTGGTCAACATGTTTTTTGGTCCAGGAGTTGTGTTGAGTTCATTAGAAGTGGTTTCGGGTTCATCGGACGTTGAATCGACGTAGTTCCGCGAGGGTGAAAGCTTAGGGTCCCGGTTTATTACGCTTTCGATTCGGGGATTTTTGAGGGAATTTAGGTGAACCTTCGTAGACATGTTAGTGACGTATTTTGGTGGTTGCTAACAGGATCGGGACTTCCCGAGGAAGTTGAGGAACGTGCGGGACGTTCGGGACGCGATTAAGGGCTCGGTACTGTGAGTGGACCCTTTCCTTAAACTAAAACATGCATAACTGCTTTTCTATACTTGTTTTTATATGTGATTACATGGATGTTGGATTTATGATGTGGTTTTATATCATTGCACGGGTTTTCGAGAAAGTAAAGTAATTGGCACGTTTTACGAGAAATATTGATTTCTGAAAATAAAGCTGTGGTTTTGGGATTTCCAAATGATAACTGGTTTTCAATGGTGATAACGGGATTTTGAAACATAAGTTTGACAATTGAGGTTTTCGGTTTTAAAATCGGATTTCGGGAAACGAGATTTGGTTTTAAGATTGAAAAGTGGATTTCTGGATTTGGGTTCGGAATGACGGTTCTGAACGCCGAAAGGGCTTCGAACCGGGGATTTCGGATTCGGGTTTGGATGTGAATATGGAAATGGTTTTTAACTGGTTTTGATTGGATTTGTTGGATCTGGTTATTGGGTTTAAAGACCCGGATATTGATTGACGGGGGACGGGCCCGGATTGAGTTTAAAGACTCGGGAGTTTAAAGACTCGGATATATTGCTATTTTCCCCCGTAGGCCTTTGAGTTTAAAGACTTGGGAGTTTAAAGACTCGGATATTATTAAGTCCTGGATTGAGTTTAAAGACTCGGGAGTTTAATGACTCGGATAGGTCCAGCAGGTTTGATCGGAAAATGATGATTTCATGTTCGTGGTTTATGACACGGTTTTATGATTCACAGGCTGTAGTTTTTCTAACTGTTTTATAGTGTTTCTGTTTCTTATGATGTAGTTTATGGTAATTTGGTTTGATAACTGGGTTATGCATGTGGTTTTCAAAACGGAGGGTTAAACTCGGTTTTTCTGATAAATGGTTTTAGAACTTTTCTTTTATTATGGTCCACTCACACCTTGTGTTTTTAACTTGCCCTCCAGGTTGTGGAGCGAGCGCGGGGTCTTGACGTTGAGGCAGTGTCCGAGGCATAGAAGTCACGTGAGAGGTCCCGGAGTGGTTTAAAGTCTTTCCGTGTGCGTGTAAATTATTGGTTTTTATGTTCCTTGTGTTTCGTACTATGCTCTGTACATTATAACTTCGGGTTATTTTATATAGTTACTCCTGCGTCTGACTGAGTTGTAGATGATTTCCTGGGTGTTGTGTCGGGGAGTCAGACGGGAGCAGGATTTACCTCGGGTTTCGGGGTGAAACTGGGGTGGGTCCTGACATGGCATCTTCTCCGGAAGTTCCTAGGATGGGTTATACGTATGTCGATACGTATGAGTGATAGGACGTTAAATAAGCATTATTTTATATTATTTTATACCCTTTATACTTGACTTTTAATATTAAAATATTAAATAAATTGATAAAATAAATTATTTTGTGATTTTTATGTTTAGATAAATAAAGTTTGTAATTTGGAGTATTTTGGCGAAAGAATCGTCTCGATCGGAATTATAACAAATAAAATATGGACGAAATTCGGTGGATTAATTAATTTAGTTAATTAATTAATTAAATCTGTGCAGCCCAACCCAATTCTGAAATCCAAGCAGCCGGCCCAGGCATCCCAGCCCAATCCGTGCGGCCCAATCACTGCAGCCCAGGCATCCCAGCCCAATCCGTGCGGCCCAATCACTGCAGCCCAGGCACAGCCCAATCGTTCAGCCCATCAGCCCAGCCCACGGATGAGTTAAGCCCGCTAGGCCCGCGTCAGCACCTTCCCTTCAGCCCTGCGAATCCGTCGACAGGCGCTGGCCGAGCTGCGTCTCTCACGTTCGAAGCGCGCCCACCGACGACAAGATCTGCAGCCCAGCACATGCTTGCCGACCAGCCGCCTCCTTTCCAGCACAACTCTGCCGGCCACTCGCCCCCTTTCCAGCGTGCGCCCACCGAAAGTTCCCTCCTCTTTTCAGCAGCTCCAGATTCCTCTCTTTGCTGTTTTTCATGCTTTTCTTTTCTTTTTTTTAATTTCTCTTCCCCAAAAACCACCCATACTCATCATTTCACTTTTGAATATTTTTATTATAATTTTTGTTTAGTTTTTATTTATTTTCTAGGGTTTAATTTGAGTTTTTCCCCTATAAATAGGAGTTGATTTCACTTGTTGAAATCACTTCCAAGTAGCACAAAATTGAGCCTCTTTTAGGAGAAATCTTGGCAAAATAGTTCCAATACAATTTTGAGAGTTCAAGTCCGAATTTCCTTGTTTAATCTTCTTCCATCTTCATAAGGTTCCAGCCGCTGTTCGGTGTTCCTTGTGAAAAACAATCCATTGTTCTCATCCAATCTGAAAAGTGTAACATTTGCTCTCCATTCTCTTAAACTCTTTTATTTGTTATTGGTTCTAATTATAATGCAATATATGTATTGGTTTCTCCTTCCTATCTTTTGTGAAAATTGAGTATAATCTCCATGTGTTTTACTTTCTAAAAATCATTTACTTCTTACATTTTAGAGCTTAAACTTCATTTCGAAACTAAATGTTGATCCGCTGTTTGGGGCATTTAGAGTAGATTTGGAGAGATTTAATGTATGACCGCTGTTCGGCGCATTAAATCACAAACTTAAGGTAATTATATTATAAGTAAAAATCCGTTGTTCGGTGCATTTATAATATGAAAAATGTATGAAGAAATATGAGTTTGTGAAGGTATAATTTCGTGATTAATTCAAATATTTGCAATTGTAGTATGTTGTTGAAGTTTGTGTTTACGGGAAGTCTACTTTGTGCATAAGTTAGAATAGAAATAGAATGAGTTTATCTATGCTTTTACTTATTTACATAATTACAAACCTCTTCAAAACCCCCCTTGTTTATTCTTTATTCTTTTATTCTTTATTCTTTTATTCTTTGATGCTTTTATTCTTTCATTCCTTTATTATTTATTTATTGATTCTTTGATTAATTAATTCCTTTATTCTTTGATGAACTAAGTCCTTTATTCTTCTATTATTTCATTCTTTAATTCGTTAATTTATTAATTCTTTGTAATTCATTAATTTATTATTATCTTGTTCATCTATTCTTTAATTTATTAATTCTTTGATTGTTTAATTCTTTTATTATTTAATTCTCTAATTCATTACTCTTTCCCACTAACACATTATTAATGTTCCCTAATTTCCCCGGTTAAGAACGATCCCTATTTACCAATACTACATCTACACAAAAAGGGTTTAAATTGCACAACACTCGAATTACGTGTTTAATTTAATGCGTAGTTTGGGCGTAGTCAATTTTTGGCGCCGTTGCCGGGAAAATTGAAAATCATTTTAATTTGTTAGTGTATGTATATAAATTGTGCATATTATACTTGTTTATAAATTTTACTTTTGTTAATAATATATTTGTTTATAACATTTACTTACTTGTTTATATTTTATTTATCCATCTTATTATTGTTCTTATTATTTTTGTTTATAATGCTCATACTTTACTTATTCTTAATTTCTAATTTATACTTATTCATAAATGTTCATAATTTTTATTTTATTTTTTTATATATATTTGTTCATATTAAATTTGATACTTGTCATAAATGCATATTTTATATGATCACTTTTCTTCACTTTTACTTTTATTTATTCCATTAACTTTCATTTAATTTTATTCCATAACCTTTATGTTCCACTAACTTTATGTTTACACTTATTTTATTTTTATGTAATCAATTATTTGTTTATGTCTTGTTAAACTTTACATTTTAAATGGAAAAAAAAAAGAAAAAAGAAAATTCGGAATAATATAAAAAATTAAAATAAAAAAAAATTAAAAAATAAAAAAAATAAAAAAAAATAAAATAAAATAAAATAAAATAAAAATTTTTAAATTTTTTTATGAAACTTTATTCATCTTTGAATTTCCTAAAGTGTAAGTATTGTTTCCTATTAATTGTTTTAGAGTTGCATGAATCTCTTAGTCCCTTTTTCTTCAAAATCTTACTTTCGGGAACAGGTAGTGCCCTTCTTATTTACTTTCTCCTTAACCCTTCATGATGTGTGGATTTCATCACCACACACCATAGACTCGAATCTATGGACATGAGGTTGGGGCGGAGTTTGTAAACACTAGGGTTTGGTAATTCTCTACGTCATCATTTGGATTAATTATGGTGTCTAGGAGAGTTATGACTGGTGACAAGTTTTGGATTAAGAAAGGGAACACCAATGGAGTATATGCCAAGCTAGCCTCGGGGTGCTCTTAAAATTATCCTTGCTTCTCGCGTTACATCTATCTCAACTGGCCATGATTAATGTTGAATGGTGGAATGGTGGTTATCAGTACGCGCAGGCCGTACGCCCAGGAAAGTACTATGAGAAGCGGAAGGGGAAAGTTATTCATGACACTCTAAAACTCTACCTATTGCATTATTATTTTGCATTTGGAACTTGTGTATTTTCTTTCCATAAACATGACTTATTGTTGATTCTGATATTTTATGCAAGTCTCTACTATCTTCTTGTGCATATGTAATATCGGTTTAAAATTTTTGCAGTCATACTTGTTACATCTCACATTTTCTTGCTAATTATGATTTCCTTGACTTATATTTTCACTACTAACCCTAACTTTGTAACAACTATCCTGTCTTAATTAACTTTCACTAGCTACTTGTGTATACTTGCCTTCTAACTTAGTGTTCTGTTAATATAGGTACGAACTTATGAATGCGCGCTCATCAATCTAAGCTTGATCGGCTGAGAAGACAACTTGACATCTCACCAAGCAACGCGACATTCAGAGACGTACTTAAGCAAACCGGCTCATCTGGACCTCCATCCCCAATAATCGGTGAGTCCATAAGTGAGAAGAGTAATTCAGAAGAAGAACAGACTTTCGGAACACCAATAGCCATGGCACGAAACCTGAGTATCCGGGAGCAGACATGTGCAAACACAAATGGCACTACAAACTTCTGCATCCAGTATCCCGAGCCTAGAACCAACAAGAAAGATATTGAGCTTAAGAGTGGAGTTCTTCATCAGCTACCCAAGTTCCGTGGAGTCAGAAATGAAGATCCACATAAGCACTTAACAGAGTTCCAATTCATCGTTGGTAGTATGTGTCCGGATGATGCGGACTTGGAAATCATGAAGCTGAAAGCTTTCCCGTTGTCCTTGGAAGAAAGAGCACGGGTATGGCTTTTGGGTCTCCCACCCAATCATATTGACTCTTGGGAGAAGTTGGTTCAGGAGTTTCTTACCAAGTACTTCCCTGCCTCAAAAATTACAGTCTTAAGGAAGGAGATCACTGGAATCAAGCAGAAAGAACATGATGAGAATTTCAGCCAGTACTACGAGAGGTTTAAGGAACTTTGTGCTTCATGCCCTACTCACGGGATCACAGAAGGCTATCTTTTAACCTACTTTTATGAAGGACTCAAAGGTTGGGATAGAGGACTGCTCGATGCTGCAGCTAATGGAAGTTTCTTAGCTCGGAGCCTAGTAGATGGTCGTGCACTACTTGAAAGCCGTGCACTCAATGATGCACAATACGAAGGTGCCGATCCTATTTCTAGAAAGGTACATGAGGTAAGTTCCCATGCTATAAATGATTCAAAGTTAGATAAAATCACCTCTATGCTTTCGAATATGCTTGAGCTAAAGAAACAGGTAGCTCCAGTTTGTTCCATATGCTCTCAAGGCCATCTTGAGGAACAATGTCCCTACACTGCAAGGGAAGAAGACTCCGGAACTGAAATGGCACACGCCATTGGAGGCTATCAAGGAGGGCCAAGGACCCAAGGTTACAGTTGGAGAGATCCGAACAATGTCCTAAACCCTCAGCACATGTCGACTGGGCCAAACCGTGTCCCAGACCAGTTCCCAAGGCCCACATGGCAACCAAGGCCCACATGGCAACCAAGGCCCCCGGTCCCATTTTCTAACTTTTCTCATAATCATGCAAATAATCATACTTCTTCATCTTCTAATCCTGATTATGATAAAATGCTGGCTGCTCTTTCCCAAGGGCAGCAAACACTAATGGCTTCAACTCAGGCTCTTGTCACAGGTCAGCAAAATCAACAAAAAGACATCGCTGATCTCAAGGACCAAATGGGCAAAGTCGTGGACTTCATGGGTAAGATCCAAGCTAGCGGGGTGCTTCCACCTCAACCTACACCCAACCCAAATGTAAGACCTGAAGCCAATGCAATCACCACTCGAAGTGGTAAAGTGCTCGGAGAAATAGAACCAGATCCAGCCGTTTCTGAGGCTGAAAAGCACAAGGTGGCAACTAAGACCACCATGACACAACCGCCAGTTCAACCTACCCACACACAAGGTAATAACCCAATCCCTTCAAGTTCGGTTGTTACTAATTCCCCGTTTGTGCATGCACCATTTCCAAGTAGGCTTGCCAAATCTAAGAAGAATGAATTCGATGAGGAAATCTTGGAGATCTTCAAAAGGGTGCAAATCAACATGCCCTTGATCGAGTGCATCAAACAAGTGCCGAAATACGCAAAATTTCTGAAAGAGTTATGCACTCCAAGGCGCCAGACGAGGGAGAAGGAGGTTGTGATGGTGAGTGAAACAGTTTCTGCTGTAATCCAGCGTCGGCTACCCCCAAAGTTGAAGGATCCAGGGAGTTTTTCTGTTCCCTGCGTGATTGGTAACAAGTCATTTGATAAAGTCATGCTAGACTTAGGAGCATCCATTAATGTTATGCCATATTCACTATATGTTGCCCTAGGTCTAGGTAAATTACAGCATGACGATATTATCATTCAGTTAGCCGATCGCTCTAATGTGTATCCTAAGGGATACGTAGAAGATGTTCTTGTGCAGGTTAACCAGCTCATCTTCCCAGCTGACTTTTATGTCCTAGACATGGAGGATTCCTCTACGAATCAAGCTCCACTAATGCTGTTGGGAAGACCATTCATGAGAACTGCCAAGACAAAGATTGATGTGTTCAATGGAACATTAACTATGGAAGTAGACGGAGAGGAGATTGGCTTCAACATTTTTGATGCCATGAGGTACCCTAGTTCCGCAACTCATACTACTTTTTCTGTTGACGTGTGCACTTCTCTCGCAGAGAAACATTTTGATTCAATTCGAGAAGACACACTCAACATGATAATCCAGAAAGGAGTTGGCCTAACGCAATCAGGGGACGCCTTGGTTGAGGATACGGATTACGAACTAGAACCTCGAATTTGGGATGAAGTCATGACCCTAAATGAGACCCCCAGAATGGTGAATCATCAGGTACCCTCGTCATTTCCAATTAGTACTAATACCACTCCTCCTTCAGTGATTCAGGCCCCAGTTCTAGAGCTCAAAGTTTTGCCTGACCACCTGAAGTATGCCTATCTTGGCTCGGACGACACTCTGCCCGTCATAGTGTCTTCTGCACTAACCGAGTCACAGGAAGATAGACTGGTACAGGTCTTGACAAAGTACAAGACAGCCATTGGATGGACTCTGTCAGATATCAAGGGAATCAGCCCTACAACCTGTGTGCATCGAATCTTACTAGAAGATGATGCAAAGCCCTCTCGCGAAGCCCAACGTCGCCTCCATCCTCCGATGATGGAAGTTATGAAACAAGAGGTCATCAAACTCTTGGACTGTGGTGTCATCTACCCAATTTCAGACAGCAAATGGGTCTCACCAGTCCAAGTAGTCCCAAAGAAAAGTGGAGTCACAGTTGTTGCGAACAGTGAAGGAGAGCTAGTGCCCCAACGAACAGTGACCGGATACAGAGTCTGCATCGACTATCGACGCCTGAACAAAGCAACTAGGAAGGATCACTTTCCTTTGCCCTTCATTGATCAAATGCTTGAAAGGTTAGCAGGTCACTCCTATTATTGCTTTCTTGATGGTTATTCCGGGTACAATCAAATCTGTATCGCTCAAAATGACCAAGATAAAACGACTTTCACTTGTCCTTTTGGCACTTTTGCCTACCGAAGAATGCCTTTCGGTTTATGTAATGCCCCAGGTACTTTCCAAAGATGCATGCTTTCTATTTTTTCTGAATACGTCGAAAAAATAATTGAAGTATTTATGGACGATTTTAGTGTCTTTGGGGATAGTTTTGATGCATGCTTAGAACACTTAGCACTTATCTTACAAAGGTGTGTCGAAACTAATCTGGTACTTAACTGGGAGAAATGCCATTTCATGGTTAGACAAGGGATAGTCTTGGGCCATATTGTCTCTGAAAGAGGAATTGAAGTCGATAAATCTAAAGTTGATACTGTGCGCCACTTACCCTCTCCCACTTCGGTGAGAGGAATCCGTTCATTTCTTGGTCACGCAGGATTTTACAGAAGATTTATCCAAGACTTCTCCCACATTGCAAGGCCCTTGTGCCAACTGCTTCAGAAGGAGACACCCTTCGTCTTTGATGCAGACTGTCAGGAAGCTTTTGAAAAGCTTAAAAATCTCTTAACCACTGCCCCCATTCTTTGTGCCCCTGATTGGTCCTTACCCTTTGAACTAATGTGCGATGCCTCTGATTATGCAGTTGGAGCCGTACTCGGACAAAGGCGGGATAAGAAGCCATACGCCATCTACTATGCATCTCGAACCTTGAATGATGCCCAGATGAACTACACCACTACAGAAAAGGAGTTGCTTGCTGTTGTATTTGCTTTAGATAAATTTCGTTCTTATCTACTCCGAACTAAAGTCATTATTTACACTGATCATGCAGCACTGAAGTATCTCCTAGCCAAAAAAGAAGCGAAACCAAGACTGATCCGATGGATTCTTCTTCTTCAGGAGTTTGACATCGTGATTAAAGATAAGAAAGGCGTAGAGAACGTGGTGGCGGATCATTTGAGTCGCATTGCACATGAGCGAGATCCTGTGGCGATTCAAGAGATGTTTCCAGATGAACAACTTTTCAGAATCGAGGGAGGTACTCCTTGGTATGCTGATATTGTCAATTATTTAGTCACCAAGCAGTTGCCCACCACCCTCCCCCGTGCACAAAAAGATAAACTTAAAAAGCATGCTAGGCACTATATTTGGGATGAACCTTATTTGTGGAAACACTGTGCAGATTTATTGATTAGGAGATGTGTCCCTAATATTGAACATAGGTCAGTCCTAGAGTTCTGCCATAGCCATGCTTGTGGAGGCCACTTTGGATCTAGAAAAACTGCACTCAAAATCTTAGAATCTGGACTATATTGGCCCACACTTTTTAGAGATGCACATTCATTCTGTTTAGCCTGTGATAAATGTCAGAGATCAGGAAACTTAGGACGAAGGGATGAAATGCCACAACATTATGTTCTTACTGTTGAAATATTTGATGTTTGGGGTATTGATTTTATGGGTCCGTTTCCTCAATCTAATGGCTATCTCTATATCTTACTTGCTGTTGATTATGTATCAAAATGGGTGGAAGCTAAGGCCACCAGGACTAATGACTCTAAAACTGTTGCAGATTTCCTCAGAACTAACATTCTTTCCAGGTTTGGGATCCCGCGGGTCCTAATAAGTGATGGAGGAAGTCATTTCTGCAACAAAACCATTGAAGCTTTAATGAAACGGTATGGTGTCACTCATCGAGTCTCTACACCTTACCATCCTCAAACGAGTGGAATGGCGGAAGTCAGTAATAGAGAGATCAAGAAGATACTAGAGCGAACTGTGGGTCCTAATCGAAAGGATTGGAGCCAACGGTTGGATGATGCACTTTGGGCATACAGGACGGCATACAAAACACCTATAGGAATGTCTCCCTATAGGTTGGTGTACGGTAAAGCATGTCACCTTCCGGTGGAACTAGAGCATAAAGCATGGTGGGCCGTCAAAACGTTCAACATCAAGCTAGATGACGCCGGTCTGCATCGGAAGCTCCAGCTGAGTGAGCTTGAGGAAATCAGAAATGATGCATTTGAAAGCACTCTGATCTACAAGGAAAAGACAAAGGCATTTCATGACAAACAGATCAAGAGTAAAGCATTTGACATTGGCCAGAAAGTTTTGCTGTTCAACTCTCGGCTTAGACTCTTTCCTGGTAAGTTATGTTCTAGATGGGTAGGACCTTTTGTTATCACTAATATTTTTGCCCATGGAGCCATACAGATAAAACACGTTGGAACTGGAAAAGAGTTCAAGGTCAATGGCCATAGATTGAAGCCTTATATCGAGGCAATTGGCGAACACGATGTGGAGTCAGAAAGAGTGCTACGACGTCCCATCAGATAAACTGAATTTGGTCTAGGCTGGATGGACGTTAAACTTCAAGCGCTTGTTGGGAGGCAACCCAATGTGTTCTCGAGTGTGAAGGAGTCATCAACACAGATTTGCTTTCTTTCAACCCTTCACTCTCTTTTATGTTTTTCTTTCTTATTTCATTTTCTTAAATCATCTTCCTTACTTTGATTCTATGTTTAAATTACTTCGTATTTTCCTACATTGAGGACAATGTAGAATTTAAGTGTGGGGGAATGGTTTACAAATTTATTTGTGCATTTGAAATTGTTTTATTAAGTCTTTCTTAATTTTCAATTGTTTTATTTCTTTCTCAAAAAAAAAATATAATAATAATAATAAAAAGATAAAAAAAAATAAAAAAAAATTTAATAAAAAAATAAAAATAAATAAATAATAATAAAAAAAATAAAAAAAAAATTATTGCGTTGCTTTCTTGAGTCTTTTTGTTTTAACGTAGTGTTTTTACGAGTCATCAAGTTGCCCTTTAACTTGTCAATGATATAAGTGAATGGAAATGATTATGTTATGGTCATAAAGATAATCACTACAACTTGAATTTGTTTGTTAATATTTTGTGATTAAGTGTTATAACTTGAAGATAATGCATGAAAATTGGCATATAAACAAGCATGATAAGATAAGTATGAATCATATGAACCTTATGTGAGCTTTAGAACTTAATATACATCTTTGATGAGTGATTCATAAGTTCTTTGTTTAAATTGATATACATATGCCTCATAACTACTTGCAATAGATTTTAATGAACTCTAGAGTACTAGAACTTATTCTATGTGATTTTCAAAGCTTTTAAGTCAATAAACTCTCTGATTTTGGAAATGATTAAGGCATTAGGGTTAACACCACAAATTCAAACATCCATGTTCCCTATTTTGTGCGCACGAGTTGCGACCCCCTTAGTTTTAACCCTTCTGAGCCCACATTAAGCCTTTCTTTCATCACCATGATTATCTAAACACTTGAGCTTAGTATAGACATCCTTTACCCTTGTTCCAAGAACTCGGTTGAAGATATAAAGATTGTGTAAGGAGAAAATAATGATGTTGAAAAGTCTTTTATGTGATTTTTTTGGATTTACCGACTCAAGCTTTGTTGTATTATTGACACATGTTATTACCTTGATATAAAAAAAAAAAAAGTTGAGTCTCGATCAAGGTAATAAGGTTTGGTTATGTAATGTTTGAATTAAGTCCCTTACATTGGTAAATCCGACACAAATAATGAATTCGAGGCCCAACAAGATGAAATTAGGCCTATGTTCGAAGGGATGGATCACTGACATCATTGCACTAAGGTTGGGAAGTTATGATACATTTTGGGAGTCTATTGAGTCTTGGAACGAATTGAGCACCACTTGTCCTATATTCTCCTTGCCTCTAAACTTAGCCCCATTACAACCTTTATAAAGACCTTATGATCCTTAAGATGGTAAATTTTGATTAGTTGAGTTAATCACTTGAGTAAGCTTATGGTTTTGGTTCATTTGCGCAAGTATGTTTTGTTTTTATCTTGAGGTGTTTGTTTGAGATTTTGCAAAAGTACTTCATTTCGATTATGTGAGCATCTCTCACATACCTTGAGTGCAAACACAAACCCTCACAAAATTGAGTGAATTTTCGAGTGCATATCCTTGTGAGTTGATTCATACTTGTCTTATTCATGCAGAGATCCATTTCACCATATTTACTCATTATCTTACTTGTTGAAACATTTTGTTACCATGTATTAACTCTTGAATTCCATTTGCTTAAATGTTTTAAGTGAAAATCTTTTATGCCATGATTATAACAATGAAATTTGAGACAAATGGTTAAGGGTCTACTTGTTTTGAATTCGTAGTTTGATTTTAGTATTTGCTAGGGACTAGCAAAGTTTAAGTGTGGGGGTATTTGATAGGACGTTAAATAAGCATTATTTTATATTATTTTATACCCTTTATACTTGACTTTTAATATTAAAATATTAAATAAATTGATAAAATAAATTATTTTGTGATTTTTATGTTTAGATAAATAAAGTTTGTAATTTGGAGTATTTTGGCGAAAGAATCGTCTCGATCGGAATTATAACAAATAAAATATGGACGAAATTCGGTGGATTAATTAATTTAGTTAATTAATTAATTAAATCTGTGCAGCCCAACCCAATTCTGAAATCCAAGCAGCCGGCCCAGGCATCCCAGCCCAATCCGTGCGGCCCAATCACTGCAGCCCAGGCATCCCAGCCCAATCCGTGCGGCCCAATCACTGCAGCCCAGGCACAGCCCAATCGTTCAGCCCATCAGCCCACCCCACGGATGAGTTAAGCCCGCTAGGCCCGCGTCAGCACCTTCCCTTCAGCCCTGCGAATCCGTCGACAGGCGATGGCCGAGCTGCCTCTCTCACGTTCGGAGCGCGCCCACCGACGACAAGATCTGCAGCCCAGCACATGCTTGCCGACCAGCCGCCTCCTTTCCAGCACAACTCTGCCGGCCACTCGCCCCCTTTCCAGCGTGCGCCCACCGAAAGTTCCCTCCTCTTTTCAGCAGCTCCAGATCCTCTCTTTGCTGTTTTTCATGCTTTTCTTTTCTTTTTTTTAATTTCTCTTCCCCAAAAACCACCCATACTCATCATTTCACTTTTGAATATTTTTATTATAATTTTTGTTTAGTTTTTATTTATTTTCTAGGGTTTAATTTGAGTTTTTCCCCTATAAATAGGAGTTGATTTCACTTGTTGAAATCACTTCCAAGTAGCACAAAATTGAGCCTCTTTTAGGAGAAATCTTGGCAAAATAGTTCCAATACAATTTTGAGAGTTCAAGTCCGAATTTCCTTGTTTAATCTTCTTCCATCTTCATAAGGTTCCAGCCGCTGTTCGGTGTTCCTTGTGAAAAACAATCCATTGTTCTCATCCAATCTGAAAAGTGTAACATTTGCTCTCCATTCTCTTAAACTCTTTTATTTGTTATTGGTTCTAATTATAATGCAATATATGTATTGGTTTCTCCTTCCTATCTTTTGTGAAAATTGAGTATAATCTCCATGTGTTTTACTTTCTAAAAATCATTTACTTCTTACATTTTAGAGCTTAAACTTCATTTCGAAACTAAATGTTGATCCGCTGTTCGGGGCATTTAGAGTAGATTTGGAGAGATTTAATGTATGACCGCTGTTCGGCGCATTAAATCACAAACTTAAGGTAATTATATTATAAGTAAAAATCCGTTGTTCGGTGCATTTATAATATGAAAAATGTATGAAGAAATATGAGTTTGTGAAGGTATAATTTCGTGATTAATTCAAATATTTGCAATTGTAGTATGTTGTTGAAGTTTGTGTTTACGGGAAGTCTACTTTGTGCATAAGTTAGAATAGAAATAGAATGAGTTTATCTATGCTTTTACTTATTTACATAATTACAAACCTCTTCAAAACCCCCCTTGTTTATTCTTTATTCTTTTATTCTTTATTCTTTTATTCTTTGATGCTTTTATTCTTTCATTCCTTTATTATTTATTTATTGATTCTTTGATTAATTAATTCCTTTATTCTTTGATGAACTAAGTCCTTTATTCTTCTATTATTTCATTCTTTAATTCGTTAATTTATTAATTCTTTGTAATTCATTAATTTATTATTATCTTGTTCATCTATTCTTTAATTTATTAATTCTTTGATTGTTTAATTCTTTTATTATTTAATTCTCTAATTCATTACTCTTTCCCACTAACACATTATTAATGTTCCCTAATTTCCCCGGTTAAGAACGATCCCTATTTACCAATACTACATCTACACAAAAAGGGTTTAAATTGCACAACACTCGAATTACGTGTTTAATTTAATGCGTAGTTTGGGCGTAGTCAATGAGACTTTACAGAAACTGAATTGAGGGCGGAGGCCCTGTGTTTTATGTTTTAGGAAATGATTTGGGGCAGAGACCCCGTATGTTATGTTTGGTATTTCACTGGAAACGGTTTTGGGGCTGAGACCCACGTACGTTGATTTGGGGCTGAGTTCCCATGTTTTGATTTATGGTTTGTAAGTTTGTGATTTCGGGTCGAGGACCCAAATGGATTATGAGTCATGACGGTTTATGGGAACCGGGCATGAACCGTTGGACAGATTTTGAGAATGCTTGCCAAATGGTTTTATGAATGTTTGATAAATGTTTTTGAATGCATGCATATGTATTTATGAAGGGCATAAATGTCTTTATGCGAAAATGTTTTTAATGAAAAGCTTATTTTTGTCCACTCACGACTTTTGATGTTTTAATGTCCTTCAGGTTGATCGCGGATGCGGGCTGTAGCAGAGACGAGACATCACTCCCCTCCTCCTACGATCCTGACGCACTCTGATAGCCCCTCGTGTCAGACGGGATCAGGCGGGTACCACGTTAATCCCGAGGGATTTGGGACCGGTCCTAACAATTCCCAACTCTTCATTTTTGTTTATCATTTTTTCAATTTAATGAATGTCATCTTTATACACTTACTCTACATCAATATGTATCGTGATTAAATCTGGTATGCAACTCCATATTTTTATTATGAACATTGTAAATATTTTTTGGAGATCAACAAAATATATAAAAAATGAAAAACTCGGAGCACTTGAAAAATATTTTCAAGACTTATAATACTAAGTTTTGACTTACAGATCTTTGCAACATTGATATTATTTGCATATTTTTTTTTTTTAGATTGAAATGTCTAGTAGTTAGATTATACTAAGTTTTAACATTCATATTATTTAAGTTGACAAAATAAGTTATTTATCAAAAAAAAAAAAAAAAGAGTTGACAAAAGAAGTGGATGAAGGATATTGTCGAAAACAACCCTAGTGCTAACTATTTGGACCAAAATAGATGGTTGATAACACATAATGCCGTCACTGTAGTCATATTAATAATTTAGACCAAGAATAATATTGCATCAGCAAAGTAAAATAAAATAAAATTAATTAGAAAGAGAAAAATAAAAAATATTAATTTCCAAAAACATGTGATTTTAGAATCTAATGTTAATAAAAAAAATATTGTCAATTTCTTCTTCCTTCTCAATTTTCCATATCAATTTTTATTTCATTCAATTACTATCTCGGAATTTTGTTCTTAAATTATTATTAATAGTCAGTTAGTTACCTTCTCTCTTCTTCATATTTACTTACATTTATCTAATTTTTTTAATCCAAAATTTATACATGTTCATTAAATTGATATATCAAGTAACTTTTACTTTATTAATATTATATGACATATTTATTTGTTTAAAATGTGATCTATAACAAAATTTTAGATGAAATAGTGCGATTTGGGGAAATTGATGATTAATAAGTGTTTTAAAAAGGAACTAGCTTAAATTAAAATTCAAAGAGAATTAGCAGAAATTTATAAATTCAAGAGATAAATTGGTTAAATGGTCTTTTTAAATTTATAGTAATTGACATAAAATATTTGTACTGTTCGGAAAAAAAAACATAATTTTTTTTACTGTAGTATTATGAACAGAAACAGATTGCATTTATGAAATTCAGGAACTTTTTAAGATCTCTTCAAAGTAAAAGGCTGCAACATGTAGGGGTGGGCACGAATCCGTTAAAACTATTAATCGAACCGCTTCAAAACGTTATTTATCGAATGGTTTAAGTTTGACCGGATAAAAGTCAAACAATTTGAGAATCCAAAGTAACAATTTGGATTTGGATTTTCATTTTAAAAATGCGTTAAATCCAAATCGGACCATTAAGGAATATATTAATTTTTAAATCTATTATTAATATAAAGTAAAAATAATAAAAATAAAAGGATAACTAGATATACTATAACGACCCGTCCCAAATTCTTGGGATTAATTAAGAATTAATTATGGATTAGTGAGGCTAATCGAGGATTAGTCGAGGATTATTGGGCGATCAGGGCGAAATTACGATTTCGCCCCTGAACAAGGACAAAAGTTAACTTTGGACCCGGGAGGTCCAGTGCACGAGGACCGAGAACCATTACGTAGATCGAGTTGATACGAGTCCGTAGACAGACGACTCATCGAAATCGAACATTCGACGGGAAAGTTACGGGTCACAGAAGTTTCGAGGTACTATTGCACGTTTTAGGAGACATGGACTTTTTTCTAGGGTGGGCCCCTGATATTTTGTACATGCCTAATGGATGAGTGACAAGTGTCACTCATCCATTGCCCACAAACACAGATACATGCATACCCATTCCTTTTCTTTCATTCGATCGTCCAAGAACCCAATAACCCCAAAAACAACCCCTCTCCCCCATTTGATCATATGTGAAGCCAAGAGAGTGGCTGAGATTGCAAGGGAGGTTGGACGGCGACGATGAGGGTGGCTGACCCCTCGTGGACGGCAGCACAAGGTAAAACCCGAAACCCCCTCGTTTTAAATTCAAATTCGAATTTTGGGTATGGACGTTATGGGCTGTTTCTCATGATTGGGAAGGGTTTATGGGGTTTGTAGAAGCATTTAGAGATGATTTTGGACAGAGGAGGGCGGCTGAACAGACCAGAGAAAAGGCTGAAAAATTGAACTGTGAAAGGAAAAATCGAACCGATAGTTCTATGCTAGTTTTCTAGGTTGTAATCACATGGATAGTTTGCAAATGATGGGACAAAGAGATTGGAATTGGAAGGGAAGAAAGCGGGTTGAAAAAGAGGGAGAAAATGGCTTGAATCGGTAATGCCGGTTCGGTTGGACCGGCTGACCAGTTGGACCAGCTTGAATCGATCTGTGCGAGGAAGAAGATGCACTGTTCTTTGGGGCGTGAAGCCCACGAGCAGCAACTTTGGGCGGCACGTGGGGATGCGTGAAGCACTGTTTGAGGATGAAGTCAACATATGAAATCATCATTTCTCTGTAACGTATTTTGGGACAAGTTTCGAGTCGATCGGTGACAGGACCCATCCCAATCCCCCCGGGATTAACGCGGGATGACCCTGCTCCCGTCTGACACGAAGTGTCAGATAAGGGATATTTCCGACCTTTGCCCTCCCGGGCTATCAGAGTAAGCCAGGATCCGGAGGAAGTATGTGATATCTCGGTCTCTGCTACAGTCCACATCCGCTGTTAACCTGAAGGACAGTCAAAACATTAAAAGCTATGAGTGGACAAAACAAAAGTTTATAAAAACATTTCCATAAAGACATTTGTACTCTTCACTAAAAAGCATGCATGCATTCGAAAACCATTTAACCAAATGGAACCATCTGTGGGAACTAAGCCCAAAACCATAATCAAATCAAATATACGGGCCACTGCCCAAATCCATAAGAAACCAATAAGGGACTCAGCCAAAACCATAACCATACTGAAATCAAATACACGAGCCACTGCTCAAATCCTGTGCCCACCACATATCAAAGAATCATAAAGATTCAACCATACGGGCCACTGCCCAAAACCATACGGGAATCAGCCCAAAACCATCATGAAACCAAGTACACGAGCCACCGCTCAAATCCTGTGTAACCACACATCACATATCATAATCTATATATATACATATAATTCACACAATCAATCCTGTCACGGTTTCCAAAGCTATACGCGTGCTACCCGGGTCTCAATATGAGTCTTCTCAAAGTCAAGGTCAATGTCCGTAGACTACTGATCCTACCCGAGGTTATAGTAACCATAGCTTTCCTGAGAGTAAGGAACCCAACTGGGAGGTGACTCCACTCAGTCGGTGCTCCGTGACTACTCCGGGGTCCACCCAGGCTAACGACCCTCCCCGGAGAAGATAATAGAAGTAAAGGAAGGTATACAAACATATATATACATAACACAAATATCCATGTCCGGTTCCCCTGAACCGTCATGATCCAATAGTATCCATTCCATTCATATATATATATATATATATATATATATAAAATATCCTCCATGCCTGGTTCCCATAAACCGTCATGTACCATAATAACATAACCAGGGTTCATGTCGGTTCCCATAAACCGTCATGTACCATAATAACATAATCAGAGTTCATGTCGGTTCCCATAAACCGTCATGTACCATAATAACATAACCAGGGTTCATGCCGGTTCCCATAACCCGTCATGAACCACGATACCATAACAAGGGTTCATGCCGGTTCCCATAAACCGTCATGAACCTGGAAATCCATTTAAGGTTCCATGACCTGAAATCAAAACCGTAAAGTAACCTGGGTCTCGTTCCCGAACATAGGACATCAGCTGGGCACCGTACCCAATATCTGAGGTCATATTCCCGAGAGAAAACCAAATGGGTCTCATACCGACTTTATCCTTTTGAAATCCAAATCCAATTCATTAAAGTCAATAAGGAAATACAGACCCGTATAAGTACCGTATAAGGCCAAAACCTCGAAATACGTGCTTATACATAACCACATACAAATGCACCCATGGAATCATCAAATATGTAATAAAACATATAATAAACATTTATGCATGCACCAATTTAGAAAACCAAGGTCCACTCACAGACCGTCCGAGCTGCCGCCTCAATTTGCGTGCCATACGGCTCTCCCGAGCCAATATCACCGGGACTCCCGAACCTGTCCAAATCGTAATATAAGGTTACTAACTACTTAATTAACCTCCCACTAAAGCCTCGTAATTTTTCTGAATTTTTAACTATTTTTAATCCCGATTCGAAACCTTCCGATGCCCCGAACATTATCGAGACGGTGTCCGATCGACACGAAACTAGTCCCAAAATGTTCGTTACATCGAATAGAAGATTTCACGTGTTAAAGACTTCCTTAGATTCCCCAGCATTCGGTGCCACGCGCCGGTGCACTTTAGCCGTCTTCAATCTCCAGCCGGTTCAGACCGGCTGGTTCGGCCCAATCTCTGCAACTGAACCGGCGTGACCAGTCCAGGCCCATAAAATCCCCATTTTTCGTTCGTTTTGTCCCTAATCAATCCTATAATTCCTATTTCTTCTTTTCCCATCATTCCCAATCCTTAAAACTAGTTAAAACATCCTAAAACCCATAGTTCCAATTTGAACCTCATGGTTCTAGTTTCCCAAAACTCCCCCATGGCTTCACAGCCGTCCAAAGCTTCCCAAAACCATCCCATTAGGACCCTAACAACTCATTAAGCCTATCCTAATCGGCTAATATCAACTATAACCACAAAAACACAATTATGGATCCAAAAACCAAAACCGAGCCATACCTTCGGGTTTGCCTCCTTACGCCGCCGTCCACCGCGGTTCCAGCTCACTGCAGCCGTCCTCCGTCTCTCACAACACTCTCTGGTCTCTCAAGAATGCTCATCTGGGGTTGGGTTGGATTGGTTTGGTGAGAAATGAGAGAAAATGGTGAGATCGGGTGGGTTTGTGTTTGAATGAAGAAATGAAGATGCACGGGGAAGATGCATGAATGAATGAGGTTGGCCAGTGGATGGGTGACACTTGTCACTCATCCATTGGGCCTCCTTAAAATATCTGGGCCTACTAGAATCCAAAAGTTAACTCGTTTCGTAATTTGTCCCTTTACTGATCTTGTTTCTTGATAGACTTAGGTGACTATGCAAACAATAGGATGATGCTAAGATAATGCAGAATATAGATGAACAATAAAGTAAACACGCCACACACACGAACACAAGAATTTAGCGAGGTTCGGCTAATCTTTGCCTACGTCCTCGTGTGACCTCCTTGAGAAATCACTAGCACTATGAAGATAACAAGATTACAAGAATTTATGTAGAATCCTGACCTAATCCCCAAACCCTTGCTCACGATCTCTCAAATCACTCCTTTGCTCTTATACCCGTGTATGACTTCTTAGTTTACTGCTGTCTTATTTTTCTGTGTCTATGTAAGGACTCCTAAGAGGCCTATTTATAATGTATAGGACTTAGGTTACACTCCTTAGCATATTACAATTCCTATTCCTCTTTGGAGATGGAAAGATAACTTATTTCCTAATCTATAGAGGGCTATGGAATACTTTTCCTAATCCTATATGGAAACACTAGATTAACTTGGAATCCTAGTTAAACTAGTATTCCTGGTCAAACACTAATTCTTGGTATTTGCCGAGCCAATTCTTCAACAATCTCCACCTTGGTGAGTCAAAACCAAGAAATGACCATTGAAAACCCAGAATGTCTTCGAACCTTCTTGAAGCAACCCTGGAAAAACTTCAAGAACCTTTCACCTTGGCAAAAAAAATAAACTCCCTTTTGCCCTACTGCACCTCATATGAGGAGGTGCTCCACCCAACCCTTTAGCACGAGATAAGGTTGAGTAAGTTCAAGCAATACTTGAACTTCTCTGGTATAACTTTTTTAGTAAGATAGTCAGAAGCATTTTCCTTTGTATGGACCTTTTCGACTATCACCTCCTTAGAGTCGACCCAATCCCTTATCTTGTGATAACGGACATCAATATGTTTTGATCTCCCATGAAACACTTGATTCTTTGCTAAGAAGATAGCACTTTCACTGTCACACCTAATCACCACAGATTTCTGAATGATTCCGAACTCCCTCGCTAAACCACTTAGCCAAACTGCTTCTTTTCCAGCTTCTGCTAGTGCAATGTACTCTGCCTCTGTTGTAGACAATGCTGAAATAGACTGTAGAGTAGACCTCCAACAAATAGGGCCACCACCACACGTGAACACGTAACCTGTCGTGGACCTTCTTCTGTCTAGATTCCCTGCGTAGTCTGCATCCACATAACCCAACACATATGTTTCTCCTTGCTGTTTTTCAAACAAAATGCCCAGATTTTTTGTTCCCTTCAAATAACGAAGGATCCACTTAACTGCAGACCAATGCTCCTTTCCTGGATTTTCCATATACCTCGAGACAACGCTCATTGCTTGAGCTAAGTCAGGTCTGGTGCAAACCATTGCATACATAAGACACCCTACTACACTTGCATATGGTACTTTCTTCATCTCCTTCAACTCTTGTTCTGTAGTTGGACTTTGCAGTGCACTCAATTGATAGTGTGTTGCTAATGGAGTGGACACTGGCTTTGCTTCATTCATGTTGAAGCGCTCCAAAATACTTTGAATATACTTTGGTTATGATAGCCAAATCTTTGCCGCTGTTCTGTCCCTCCGTATTTGCATTCCAAGGATCTTTTGTGGGGGTCCTATATCCTTCATGTCGAATTCCTTACTTAGTTGCATCTTCAACTTTCGAATTCTAGACATATCTTGACATGCAATCAACATGTCATCTACATAAAGTAGCAATAGTATAATCTTACTATCTTCGAACATATGATAGTAAACGCAGCAATCATATAAGCATCTTTGAAACTTAATTTTCAGCATATAGGAATCAAAACGTTTGTACCACTGTCTTGGAGATTGCTTTAGCCCGTAAAGTGACTTCTTCAATCTGCAAACCATACTTTCCTTTCCTATTTCGACATGCCCCTCTGGTTGAACCATGTAGATGACTTCTTCTAAATCACCATGTAGAAACGCTATCTTCACGTCCATTTGTTCTATCTCCATGTCTTGCTGAGCTGCTATAGATAATAGCAATCTAATTGAAGTATGCTTAACTACTGGTGAGAATATCTCATCATAGTCAACCCCCTCCTTTTGCGAGTATCCCTTAGCCACTAACCTGGCTTTGTACCTCATTGCGTCTCCTTCATGTGTTCCTTCTTTCTTTCTAAACACCCATTTACAGCCAATTGTTTTTCTATCCTTTGGTTTAGAAACTAACTCCCAAACAGAGTTCTTCTCAAGAGATTCCATCTCTTCTATCATAGCAATCATCCAACTTTCCCATTCATTACTTGCTATAGCTTCTTGATACGTGGTTGGATCTCCTTGACTGATTGTTAGAGCATAATTCACTTCATCGTGTTCAAAACCATACTTTTCTGGTTTCTTACGATTTCGAACAGGTTTGTCCAATGCTATGATCCTCTAAAACTGTTCTACAGGTGTTGTGCGAACCAGGGAGTCTTGGTTCTGCACGTGTGGATCCACCTGCGTCTGTACTGGTGACTGCTGCTATTGCTCTACTTCTTCCTCATCAAGCTCCGCGTCGTAATCCACTTGCTCATGCTCCACCTGAGCTGGATTTTCTTCCATGACTGGTTGGGGTTGAGGAACTTCGGTTGTTTCTTCTTCAGCATTATTCCTTTCATTTTTCTTATTCTGGTTCAAGGGCATAGTCTTCTCGTTGAATATTACATCCCTACTTAAGACTACCTTCTTGTTTACGAAATCCCATAGCTTGTAGCCCTTCACTCCTTCACTGAAACCAATGAATATGCACTCGAGTGACTTAGGCTTTAACTTAGTTCTCTCATCACTTGGAATATAGGCATAAGCACTGCAACCGAAAACTCTTAATTTTGAGTAGTTAACGGGTTTTCCGGTCCATATCTCTTCTGCACACTTAGAATTGAGAACCCTTGATGGTGACCGATTAACCAAGTAGCAAGCATGGTTGACTGCTTCTGCCCAGAACATATCTGGTAATCCAGCATGAAATCTCATGCTTCTCTCTCTTTCCATGAGAGTTCTGTTCATCCTCTCGGCAGCACCATTTTGTTGGGGAGTTTTCTTCACCGTAAAATGTCTTGTAATGCCTTGTTCTTTGCAAAACTCTAGGAAGCTGTTGTCCTTATATTCACCTCCGTTGTCACTTCTTAGGTATTTGATTTTTCGTCCAGTCTGATTTTCTACAGCAGCTTTCCACTCTTTAAACTTAGTGAAAGCTTCAGATTTCTCCCTCATGAAATAGACCCAAATCTTCCTCGAAAAATCATCTAAGAATGTGATAAAATACCTGGAACCTGCCATGGATCTGGTTGGTGCAGGGCCCCAAACGTCTGTGTGAATATACTCCAACAGATTTTTGCTTCTTTCCTCAATATTCGCAAGCTTGAACGACGTCTTTGTTTGTTTCCCAAGGATACAGTATTTACATAAATCTAATTTGCAATAATTGACACCTTTTAGCTTATTCTTCTTGTGTAACTCTTGCAAACCGTTCTGACTCATATGCCCGAGCCTAAAGTGCCAAAGCTCAGTCTTGTCGTTAGTATCACCTTTCGTGGATACTGCTGCTCCACCTACTACTGTATTTCCTCGAAGCTTATATAATTGATTAGGTTGGATTTCTCCTTTCATTACGACAAGGGATCCTTTGACAACCTTGAGTATCCCTCCTTCAGCTGAGTATCTTAGCCCTGCCTTGTCAAAGGTACCGAGAGATATAAGGATCTTCTTCAATTTTGGAATGTGTCTGACCTTGTCCAATGTCCTAACAACCCCGTCGTGCATTCTGATTTTAATTGATCCAATACCTTGGATCATAAGTGGTGAGTCATCTCCCATTAACACTTCTCCGATGCTGGTTTCCTCATATGTATCAAACCATTCTTTGATAGAACACATGTGGAATGAACATCCGGTATCCAAAATTCAAAATTCGAAAACACTGGAGCTGGATGATATTGCAAGGAGCTCTCCGTTGTAATCCTCAGAAGTTACAACACTGGCTGTGTTTAAGTTCCCTGCCATATCCTTTGCTTTCCTTTCTTTCCATATGTTGCAGTTCTTCTTCCAATGATCTGAAGCACCACATACGAAACAACCCTTTTTATCTTTTCCTTTGGATTTTGACCTACCTCTGTTGCCTGGTTTATCGCCTCTCTCTGTGCCTTTAACATAAAGGCCTTGTGCTTGAGAGCTTTCAGTGTTCTTGTCCATCTTGACATAGGACTGAATGGCTTCGGTAACCTCATCTAACTTCAGAGTATCCTTACCGAACATCAATGTGGTTCTGAGGTGCTTGAATGAAGACGGTAGAGATCTTAGCATTAAGAGTGCCTTGTCGTCGTCCTCATATTTTACATCCACCTTGGATAAATTCGCAACACAATTCTGAAACTTGCTTAGATGTTCTTGCAAGTCTCCCCCTTCTTCCATCCGAAGGCTGAATAGTTCATCTTTTAAGAAGAGTTTGTTGGATAAAGTTTTACCCCGAAAGAGCTTCTCCAGCTCATCCCATGTTTCCTTAGAATTCATGTCCTCGTCGATATGAAGCAATACATTATCCGCTAGGTGCTGCTCTATAAAACTCTTCGCCTTCCTGTCCATCTTCTGCCACTGCGCATCTGTTATGCCAGTTGGCCTTTTCTCTGTACCGAGAAGAGCCTCCTGCAGATCTTGTTGGATCAGGACGTTTTTCACCTTCCTCTGCCATAACGTGAAGTTCTCTTTCCCGTCAAACGGCTTGATCACAGTCTTCACGTCGTTGCTCGTGTTTGCCTTGACACCCGCCATCTAAAAAAAAACACTTTCCCGGGAGCTCTGATACCAATTGTTGTAAATTTTGTCCCTTTACTGATCTTGTTTCTTGATAGACTTAGGTGAATATGCAAACAATATGATGATGCTAAGATAGTGCGGAATATAGATGAACAATAAAGTAAACACGCCACACACACAAACACAAGAATTTAGCGAGGTTCGGCTAATCTTTGCCTACGTCCTCGTGTGACCTCCTTGAGAAATCACTAGCACTATGAAGATAACAAGATTACAAGAATTTATGTAGAATCCTGACCTAATCCCCAAACCCTTGCTCATGATCTCTCAAATCACTCCTTTGCTCTTATACCCGTGTATGACTTCTTAGTTTACTGCTGTCTTATTTTTCTGTGTGTATGTAAGGACTCCTAAGAGGCCTATTTATAATGTATAGGACTTAGGTTACACTCCTTAGCATATTACACTTCCTATTCCTCTTTGGAGATGGAAAGATAACTTATTTCCTAATCTCTAGAGGGCTATGGAATACTTTTCCTAATCCTATATGGAAACACTAGATTAACTTGGAATCCTAGTTAAACTAGTATTCCTGGTCAAACACTAATTCTTGGTATTTGCCGAGCCAATTCTTCAACATATACTGTCACCAGGCACCACAAGTCTGTCTGGTATCGTACCTCGAACAACGTACAAGGTACATACAACTACCCATCAATCTGCCTACAACCGCCTAGGTCGTAGTCAATCACATTTCCATTTTGGAGTCCATCTGTCCAATCCTGTACCAGACAAATCACAACTCCCACTCATCATCCATTTCCAAATCCGAATTCGAATCCGTAATTTCGTAAGAAATCCCGAATCCAAACCCAGAAATCATATCCATAATCATGTCCAAATTCGAATCCGAAATCATCATTCCTTAGACTAGTATCAGGAATGACCATTCCGAACCCAAATTCATAAAAGAAAATCCACTGTCAAGCTCCAGAATCAAATCCTGAATTGTCACCCAGAATCCGATTCCAAAACCCAAATCCAGAAATCCTCTTTCAAGTTCCAAAATCAAATCTTGAATCGTCATCCAGAAATCTGATTCCAAAACCCAAAATCTCATTCTCGTCTACCGAGACGCGTCAAAACCGAACCTTTCGGTTACCCGCCTAAACAATTACCTCCATACGTTCAATTGACTTCATAGGGAAGCCAATCCCAACATCAACACAACTATAAGGCTGACAAAATCCGACCTCATCGGACACTTACTCGGGCGTAATACATCGTATGGGATTCACTTTGAAAAGAAGTTCAGTCCCAACTGGATCATCAAAATCAGGATCCAGATCCATCACTACGTCACCCGACCATGAACGTGACGATCAAGAATCGTCACGACACCCAAAATCCTCAATCATTTCCCACATCTAAACAGATCAGTCAACGACGAGCCACGCCGAGACTGTGGTTTCTCACTGATTACCTCGTATCGATCCTTGTCATTCCACCGAGGAAACACCAAAGATGATCCAACACGATGACATCAAAACTCATCCTACGTGAATGCAACCAAACTCGTTGCACTCACCACACCACGTAATCCAACATCGTCTGCCACCAAGCAGAAAATGAGAAATCTCATTCACCTAACTTTGATATACTCAATTCCTCCTGATGACCCAAAACAAATCCGGGTCCACTAACCAATACACTACCAACGTACTGGTAATACGACCAACATCTACATCATCTACCACCATCAATCATGGTAGAATCTGAGAAGTCACCCAAAATGACTTCGAAATACCCATCACCGATGCGGAAAACCCGCATTCCTCTTGTCACCTCAATTGCAAAATCTCGCGATTCCCAAGTTCCAACCATGTCGAAATCACGCTCAACAGTTTCTATTCCTGAGCTAGAAATCCTTCTCCGGCCTTTCCGTCCAACGACGAACGTCGATAAATATTATGATAACCCATTCTATTTCTCACAATCAAATTTCTACTCAAACAAGCCTACCTGAACCTCAAGAGGCATGGTCAACCGCAGTCAACCATAACCAATCCAAAATGGATTCTCAAGTCCTTAGCTCATCCGGACATCATCCACGTGTTCCATCGACAAGTACCATACCATACCACCATATCTAACCAACCGAACTCTAACCAGTCATAACTCGACTAAATCAATGTCGTTTACCAGGTCGTCCATGACCTTAGTTGCACCAACAATCCATTACAACTGAAGTAGCACGACAACCAACTAGGTTTAACCGATAAGTACAACCTCGACGGCAGAGTTCAGTCCCAACACAAGACAATATGACTAGACCGACTAACGAACCCAAATCCGAATAGTCTTCAAAGTCAAACCAATCACCAACTCACCTTTCCGAACCATACACCTAAGGTAGGGTTCCACAATCTGTCCGACCCCGCGGTCTCGACATCGTAAAGACGTCAACCCAATCCTACCCTCAATCCAATTAGAATTCCCCAAATCTGACTGCTAACTGCCATAAGTTCAACTAGAGTTCCATGAACTCGGCTGCTAACTGCCAACCGCAGTACACTCCACAATCCGGCTGCTCCCAGCACTAATCCATCTAACTCAACAAAATCTGATCATCCAAATCCAACCAACGGTTGGTCACAATTCTGAACTATCGCCAAACCGATCCCACGACATCGTGAAAACGTTCCCAACTAATCGTCTCACGGTCGAAATCTAACGTACTATTACATTCACCCTTCCGTAAGGTCCCACACTGTCATCCACGATAGAACTATGGTAACCCCGGCATCAAGTGCCGAACTAAGACATTCCAATCCTACTAACTATCGTAACGACATCCCAACTATCAGGTTGACCACGAACTGTAGCCCATTCAGATATCACATCCTCGACCTGCGTACTACTCCAAGAGCTCCACGGTTGCTCAAATAGAGACAACCCCCGCTCTGACAAGCAATCCTATCCTCTAATATGAGCTAACTGAGCTCTGATACCACTTTGATAGGACCCATCCTAATCCCCCCAGGATTAACGCGGGATGACCCTGCTCCCGTCTGACACGAAGTGTCAGACAAGGGATATTTCCGACCTTTGCCCTCCTGGGCTATCAAAGTACGCCAGGATCCGGAGGAGGTATGTGATATCTCGGTCTTTGCTACAGTTCGCATCCGCTGTCAACCTGAAGGGCAGTCAAAACATTAAAAACTGTGAGTGGACAAAACAAAAGTTTATAAAAACATTTCCATAAAGACATTTGTACCCTTCACTAAAAAGCATGCATGCATTCGAAAACCATTTAACCAAATGGAACCATCTGTGGGAACTAAGCCCAAAACCATAATCAAATCAAATATACGGGCCACTGCCCAAATTCATAAGAAACCAATAAGGGACTCAGCCCAAAACCATAACCATACTGAAATCAAATACAAGAGACACTCCTCAAATCCTGTGCACACTTGTGCACACCACATATCCAAGAATCATAAAGATTCAACCATACGGGCCACTGCCCAAAACCATATGGGACTCAGCCCAAAAGCATCATGAAACCAAGTACACGAGCCACCGCTCAAATCCCGTATAACCACACATCACATATCATAATCCATATATATATATATACATATAATTCACACAACCAATCCAGTCACAGTTTCCAAAGCTACGCGCGTGCTACCCGGGTCTCAATCCAAGTCTTCTCAAAGTCAAGGTCAATGTCCACAGACTACTGATCCTACCCGAGGTTATAGTAACCATAGCCTTCCTGAGAGTAAGGAACCCAACTAGGGGGTGACCCCACTCAGTCGGTGCTCCGTGACTACTCCGGGGTCCACCCAGGCCAACGACCCTCCCCGGAGGAGATAATAGAAGTAAAGGAAGGTATATGAACATATATATACATAACACAAATATCCATGCCCGGTTCCCCTGAACCTTCATGATCCATAATATCCATTCCATTCATATATATATATATAAAACATCCTCCATGCCCAGTTCCCATAAACCGTCATGTACCATAATAACATAACCAGTGTTCATGCTGGTTCCCATAAACCGTCATGTACAATAATAACATAACCAGGGTTCATGCCGTTTCCCATAACCCGTCATGTACCATAATAACATAACCAGGGTTCATGCCGGTTCCCATAAACCTTCATGAACCTGGAAATCCATTTAAGGTTCCTTGACCTGAAATCAAAACCTTAAAGTAACTTGGGTCTCGTGCCCGAACATAGGACATCAGCTGGGCGCCGTACCCAATATCTAAGGTCATATGCCCGAGAAAAAACCAAATGGGTCCCATACCCGAGTTTATCCTTTTGAAATCCAAATCCAATTAATTAAAACCAATAAGGAAATACAGACCCGTATAAGTACCGTATAAGGCCGAAACCTCGAAATACGTGCTTATACGTAACCACATACAAATGCACCCATGGCATCATCAAACATGTAATAAAACATATAATAAATATTTATGCATGCACCAATTTAGAAAACCATGGTCTACTAACAGACCGTCCGAGCTTCCGCCTCGATTTGCGTGCCATACGGCTCTCCCGAGCCAATCACCATCACCGGGACTCCCGAATCTGTACAAATCGTAATTGAAGGTTACTAACTACTTAATTAACCTCCCATTAAAGCCCCGTAATTTTTCGAAATTTTTAACTATTTTTAATCCCGATCTGAAACCTTCCGATGCCCCGAACATTATCGAGACGGTGTCCGATCGACACGAAACCAGTCCCAAAATGTTCGTTACATCGAATAGAAGATTTCATGTGTTGAAGACTTCCCCAGATTCCCCACCACGCGCTGCCACGCGTCGCCCAAAGGGCCCTGCGCGTGGGCTCACGCGCCGGTGCACTGTAGCCGTCTTCAACCTCCAGCTGGTTCAGACCGGCCGGTTCAGCCCAATCACTGCAACTGGACCGGCGTGACCGGTCCAGGCCCATACAATCCCCATTTTTCGTCCGTTTTGTCCCGAATCAATCCTATAATTCCTATTTCTTCTTTTCCCATCATTCCCAATCCTTAAAACTAGTTAAAACATCATAAAACCCATAATTCCAATTTGAACCTCATGGTTCAAATTTCCAAAAACTCCCCCATGGCTTCGCAGCCGTCCAAAGCTTCCCAAAACCATCCCATTAGGACCCTAACAACTCATTAAGCCCATCCTAATCGTCTAATATCAACTATAACCACAAAAACACAATTATGGATCCAAAAACCAAAACCGAGCCATACCTTCAGGTTTGCCTCCTTACGCCACCATCCACGGCGATTCCAGCTCCCTGCAGCCATCCTCCGTCTCTCACAACACTCTCTGGTCTCTCAGGCATGCTCATCTGGGGTTGGGTTGGATTGGTTTGGTGAGAAATGAGAGAAAATGGTGAGATCGGGTGGGTTTGTGTTTGAATGAAGAACTGAAGATGCACGGGGAAGATGCATGAATGAATGAGGTTAGCCAGTGGATGGGTGACACTTTTCACTCATCCATTGGGCCTCCTTAAAATATCTGGGCCCACTAGAATCCAAAAGTTAACTCGTTTCGTAATTCGTGCAATAATACTTGAAAAGTTCCTTGAACCTTAACTTCGTCGTCGAACGACCGAATTCGACGTGCCACCTGTCCATGGATTCATATCGTCCCAATCTACGTAACGGTCTTCGGTCCTCGGCCATCGGATCTCCCGGTGAAAAAGTCAATATTTTCCGCTTTTTAACCATAATTACCAAAATGCCCCTAAACTTCCGAACGTCATAACTTCCTCCTCGAACGTCAGAATTGAACGGGCCTCCTGTCTATGAACTCGTGACATCACGAACTACGTCACGGTTATCGGTCAAAGTCCGTTTGACGACCCTAATGAAAAGTTAACATTTTACCCATTCCAAGGGCAAAACGATCATTTCACATCGTTCGTCCGATTTCGCCTAACTAATCACCGATTAACCTCACTAATCGTGATTAGTTACTAATCTAATCTACTAATTTGGGACTGGTCGTTACAATCGGACACCGTTTCGGGGTAGTTTTGGATGTCCGAAGATTTAAAGCCTATGTAAAATACGTTTAAAAATCTCGAAAAATTAGGGAGTTTTAATGAGAGGTTATTGAAGTAGTTAGTAACCCTCGAGTATGATTTGGACAGGTTTGGGAGTCCCGATAACGGTGATTTAGCCAGAGTGGCTTATGACTTGCATATCGAGGCGGTAGCTTGGACGGTCTGTGAGTGGACATTGATTTCTAAATTGATGCATGCATAACTGTTTTATATGTTTTATATCGATAATTTTAGATGCCTTGAGTGCATTTGATTGTGGTATTTAGTATTTATGTATTTGCACGTATTTCAAGATTTCTGGCTTTATATCGTGAATATACGTGCTGCGTTTTCTATGATGGTTTAATGGAAAGGTTTTGGATTTAGAAATATGTAATCGGGCATAAGACCCATTTGATTTGGAAACTATCGGACTTGGAGTCCAATTGATTTAATGAGATATCGAGTAGGGGGCCAATTGATTTACATGATCGGGCTTGAGCCCCAGTTGGTTTATAAAATGGAATTTCGGGCTAAGTCCCTTGAATTTGAAAATTGGATTTGTTGAAATGATTTATGGAAGTTATACTTCGGGTACGAGACCCAATTGTAGATTTACGATTGTTTTATAGAAATCCCGGGCGTAGCCCTTTAAATGGTTTTGAGATGATTTGTAAAATGGTTTTTCATATACCATCCTCACGAGTGGTTGCCCTCTAGATGTCCCGTAGTATCCTGGAGTGGCGGATTGTCTCCTCCTGACGTCTCGTAGTATCCCGGAGTAGTCACGGGGCATTGCCTGCGAGGGGTCATTGCACGGAGCGACCGATCCGTATAGTGACTTAGGAGTAGGATTGCTAGAGGTTAATACCTCCCCCAAGAAGGGTCATTGATATGCGGGTCATTGTCCTGGGTGAACCCTAGGGAGACTTGGGATTGAGACCCTGAGTAGCACGCATAGCTTGGAACTGTGACGGTGTTTATTATGATATCTGGGATGTCAGGCATCAGGGATGCCAAGGATTGGTTTTGGACTGAGACCCACGTGTATTCGTTTTGGGCTGAGACCCACGTGATTTGATTTAGGCGGAGTCCATACGAATTTGCTTTTGGCTGTGTTCCCACATGATTAGTTCTGGGCTGAGTTCCCATATACTTTGTTTTGGGCTGAGTTCCCACAGGATCGGTTTTGGGCTGAGTTCCCCTATACTTTGGTTTACAGTTTTGGACTAAGGCCCTAATGATTTAATTAATGAGAAATGGTTTGATTGGTGGTTTTCCAATGCATGCATGCTTTTTAGTGAAGGGCTTAAACAACTTTTCGTGAAATGTGTTTTTAATTAAATTATTTATTTCGTCCATTCACAGCTTTTAATGATTTTAATGCCATTCAGGTTGATCGCAGATGCAGGCTGTAGCAGAGACCGAGACATCACACTCCTCCTCCGATCCTAGCGCACTCTGGAAGCTCCGTGTGGGCTAAGATTTGAGTTATCCTTTGTTTGACACTTCGTGTCAGATGGGAGCATGGCACATCCCGCGTTAACCCTAGGGGGATTTGGGATAGGTCGTGTCAAGGTGGTATCAGAGCAAGGTTTGCATATGGTACTCTGATACCAAAGTGGTATTAGAGCACGGTTTGCTCTTGTGGTATGCGCAGGTCGAGGATGTGATGTCTCTCCGTGGAATCAGCTCGTTATCAACCTGGATTAAATCATGCCAAACGTAACCTATTGGCCCGATACCCGGTAAATTAGTGTGATGAGACCTGATGATGGTTGAATATGACGATTGTGTCGGTTATGACGAGACTGCAGTGTGGGGCCGTTAGATGGTCATGTCAAGCTAGAGGTGCTGCTGAGAGCAGTCGGGTTCCTCGAACCCTAGATTGGGATTGATGGTCTGGACATGCGAGTTAGTAGACGTTTTGGAATGAAAACTTCCGAAGTCCAGACCGTTGGTCGATTATGTCATGTCGGATTGGAGAGTGTGTTGCAGAGAGCAGCTGAGGTCATGAATGACCTAGGGGACGACTCTGGTTGAGTCTAGTTGAGACTACGGAGATTGATGGATCTGACACTAAGTGAAGTGACGAGATCCAATCCATAAGTGCATTTGGATGCGAAGTCTCGGTGACGATGTAGGTTGGTTGTGTCTGCACGAGATTGTGGCAGACACTACCATCGAGAGAGGTTGTAGTAGTGGTGATTGAGAAGTGGATGATATTCGAGGAACGTTCTACCCTGGAATGGATTATCGGAATGGTCATACCCAGAGTTGTGGGTACGAGGGAGGCAGAATTCCTCCAACCTGAGCAGAGATTATGGGTTCTAGCTCAGTATGAGCAGAGATTTTGGATGGGTTTGAATCGCACCTCGTGTGGTGGTGATGCAATGATGATAGGAGATGATCGAGTCACATTCTCAGCGATTGCGATAACTAGGGGAAACGACGAGCTACGAGCTATGTGTATCTCAGCTTCGATGTGCTTATGTTCGGTATCTACCACTACACGACGATAAGGATTCATCAGTTAGTGTTGATTCTTAGGAGTTGTGTCGAGATGACCGATATGATAGAGATAAATTGGATGGAATCCAGCAGTGGTTGAGCGGTGCGGGGACTCTGTCCCAATAGTGATTGAGATGACTAAGTTGTGATTAGACGAAATGGTATAAATGTATGACGTGAGTACGGCCATGGGAATTCGTGGTCGTTTTGTCAGATCTGGTGGTAAGCAGAGATTTGGCTTCAAATCACAACAGGAGCCTATTGTGACTCTCCAGTCGAGCGGTACATCAAGATAGGATGAATTGACATCCTTTTGGATGTACATAAATAGTCGTAAACAGACATGCGAGTTGGATTATTTACGAACACGTGGATGATGTCCGAGTGAGTTGAAGACTTGGAAGCACATCCGAGTTGGTTCCAACATGGTTGAAACTTTGAAATCAAGAGAAGTTGTGATTGAGAAGATAATGAGAGTACTTGATTCCGCATTGGTGATGGGTATTCCAAAGTCATTGAGGGTGACTTCCCATTTTCTGCCCATGGCAGATGATGTTGTTGTCACCAGTATGTTGAGCATGTATTGGTTGAGGTACCCATGATTGGTTTGGGTCATCAAGAGGAGTTAGGGATTCTGAGGTCGAAGAAGGAAATTTCTCATTTTCTACTCGTTAGCAGATGGTGCTGGATGGCACCAGATGGAGCAAATTACCTTGCTGGTTATGCTAAGCTAGGAGTAGAGGAGAATCGTATTGTGTGACAGTTGAAGAATCTTTGGAATGGTTGGTGAGATGACAAGATAGAGGTTGGATATGTGAAGAGTGTGTACAATCTGTCTTGGTCACTAAGAGGAGCACGTGTTGGATACTATGGTAGCTAAATTCAGACTGGTGCGTCTTGGTGGACGTGGTTCGAATAGACACGCATTGGTTGACATGAGTGAGTTATCGCTTGGGGTAGGCCCTAACCCTGTTATGACTGTTTAGGTACATGGGTGCATAAGATGTACTAGTTTTAGTTGCGATGGTAATGAAAGGTATCGGAGAAGTTCCGATGTGGTGGAGTTATGGTGGACTGGACATTGAGTATTGTGCACGAAGACGGAGCGAGTTGGTAGGGTTCAGTGATTGATGTGAGTGGGGGCTCAATGTCGTGGATGACTAAGGTAACCTTACAGTGCAGATGTGTTATCACTACTAGACAAGTATTCAATGAGGTCCAGATACACCCATGATGGGTAAGATGTCAAATGTGTTTCGACAGAATACGTGATGCGACAGTTGCGACCCGAGAGCTGTCAAGATTTCAGCGTAGGTCACTGAGTGACACGAGATACGATATGGGGACTCAAGAGCGAGTCGTGATCAGAGTAGCACTACGGAAGCACAGTGGAGCCGAGAGTTACCGGGCGGTCACGGTAGTGGTTGATGGGATTGGCTTCCGTACGAAGTCAATCAGACACATAGTGGTGATGGATTTAATCGGTATCCGACAAATTCTAATTGGTGTGTAGTGATGGGACTCTAGTGAGAGTCAGCATGAGTATGGGAAATAAAGTAGTTGGCGGATATGAGTACCGAGGCCGATAGATATCGCAGATTGGAGTATGGTCTATGAGATTGTGATCCGTGTCATGGTGCCGACAGGATCTAGAGGATGTTTGCCCGATCGGATGCTGAGCAGAATGTTAGCTTGGGTGTGATGACCCTTAGTAGGAGCACGTATTGCAGCCTGAAGATTAGAGGTTGGAAAGTGTCAGAGTGGTAAATTTGGGTTGTCATGAGAAGGTCATCAGGCTGAAAATCTGACTTTGATGTCAACTTAGTATAACTGACCTATCAGAGTGGGTGACAGGCAAGACAACGACATTCTGTCTTGAGTAAGACTTACGAGCCGACGTGTGGTTTCTCAAGAGTAAGTTGGAGCTTTGGAAGCTCCAGTGACAGTGTGTATGGACGAGTACGGTGGTTATGGTGGACGTGTATGATTACACGATAGTGCTCTGAGTTGGGGACATGATTGGATTTCCACAAGTTTAGTTGTAGAATTGGGTCAATTGGAATTTCGATGACGAAATTCTTTAAGGATGGATGTTTGTAATGACACATCCCAAATTCATGGGATTAATTAATAATTAATTATGGATTAGTGAGGCTAAACGAGGATTAGTCGAGGATTATCAAACGTTCAAAGCGAAATTATAATTTTACCCCTGAATAAGGGTAAAAAGTTGACTTTGGACCAAGGAGGTCCAGTGCACGAAGACCGAGGACTATTACGTAGATCGAGTTGATACAAGTCTGTAGACAGGCGGCACGTCGAAATCGGACATTCGACAGGAAAGTTACCGGTCACGGAAGTTTCGAGGCACTATTGCACGTTTTACATGACGGATGGACTTTTGTCCGGAGTGGGCCCCAGATATTTTGTACAGGCCCAATGGATAAGTCACAAGTGTCACTCATCCATTTCCCACAAACACAGATACATGCACCCATCCCCTTTCTTTCATTCGATCGTCCAAGAACTCGATAACCCCAAAAACAACGCCTCTCCCCCCATTTAATTCTGTGTGAGGCCAAGAGAGTGGCTAAGATTGCAAGGGAGGCTGGACGCCGATGGTGAGGGTGGTTAAGCCGCCGTGGACGGCGGCATAAGGTAAAACCCGAAACCCCCTCGTTTTAAATTCAAATTCGAATTTTAGGTATGGACGTTGGGGGCTGTTTCTGGTGATTGGGAAGTGTTTATGGGGTTTGTAGGAGTGTTTAAAGATTTTTTTGGATGGAAGAGGGTGGCTGAACAGCCCAGGGAAAGGGCTGGAAAATTGAGCAGTGAGAGGAAAAATCTAACCGGTAATTCTAGGCTAGTTTTATAGGTTGTAATCACTTGGATAGGTTGCAAATGGTGGGATAAAGAGATTGGAATTGGAAGGGAAGAAAACGGGTTGAAAAAGAGGGAGAAAATGGTTTGAACCGATCGTCGATTTGGTTGGATTAGCTAACCAGTTGGACTGGTCTGGACCGGTTTACGCGAGGAAGAAGACGCACTGTTCCCTAGCGTGAAGCCCATGCGCAGCGCCTTTGGGCGGCGCATGGGGGCACGTGAGGCACTGTTTTGGGTTGAAGTCAACATATGAAATCATCCTTTTGATGTAACGAACATTTTGGGACAAGTTTCGAGTCGATCAGACACCGTTTTGGGGTAGTTTTGGGTGTCCAAAGGTTTAAAGTCTATGTAAAATACTTTTAAAAATCCCAAAAAATTATGGAGCTTTAATGAGAGGTTATTGAAGTAGTTAGTAACCCTCGAGTTTGATTTGGACAGGTTTCGGAGTCCCGGTAACAATGATTTAGCAGGAGAGGCTTATGGCATGCATATCGAGGCAGCAGCTTGGATGGTCTGTGAGTAGACATTGATTTCTAAATTGATGCATGCATAACTGTTTTATATGTTTTATATCGATAATTTGAGATGCGTTGAGTGCATTTGATCGTGGTATTTAGTATTTACGTATTTGCACGTATTTCGAGATTTCTAGCTTTATATCGTGCATATACGTGCTGCGTTTTCTATGATGGTTTAATAGAAAGGTTTTGGATTTAGAAATATAGAATCGGGCATGAGACCCATTTGATTTGGAAACTATCTAACTTGGAGTCCAGTTGATTTAATGAGATATCGAGTAGGGGGCCCAGTTGGTTTTCATGATCGGGCTTGAGGCCCAGTTGGTTTATGAAATGGAATTTCGCGCTAAGTCTCTTGAATTTGGAAATTGGATTTGTGGAAATGATTTATGGAAGTTATACTTCGGGCATGAGACCCAATTGTGGATTTACAATTGTTTTATGGAAATTCCGGGCGTAGCCCTTTGAATGGTTTCGAGA
Organism: Prinsepia uniflora; assembly: GCA_032719365.1. Lineage (NCBI taxonomy): Eukaryota > Viridiplantae > Streptophyta > Magnoliopsida > Rosales > Rosaceae > Prinsepia > Prinsepia uniflora. Next base: position 45,427,587 of record CM064864.1, read on the forward strand.
TGATTTGTAAAATGATTTTCCATATACCATCTTCACGAGTGGTTGCCCTCTAGATGTCCCGTAGTATTCTGGAGTGGCGGGTTACCTCCTCCAGAAGTCTCGTAGTATCTTGGAGTAGTCACGGGGCATTGCTTGCGAGGGGTCATTGCACGGAGCGACTGGTCTGTATAGTGACTCAGGAGTAGGATTGCCAGAGGTTAAAACCTCCCATCAAGGAGGGTCATTGATCTGCGGGTCATTGACCTGGGTAGACCCTGAGGGGACTTGAGATTGAGACCCTGAGTAGCACGCGTAGCTTGGAACCGTGATGTTGATTTTGACATCTGGGATGTCAGGCATCAGGGATGCCGAGGATTGGTTTTGGGCTGAGACCCACGTGTATTGGATTTGGGCTGAGACCCACGTGATTTGATTTGGGCGGAGTCCCTATGAATTTGCTTTGGGATGAGTTCCCACATGATTAGTTTTGGGCTGAGTTCCCATATACTTGGTTTTGGGCTGAGTTTCCACATGATCGGTTTTAGGTTGAGTTCCCCTATATTTTGGTTTACGGTTTTGGGTTAAGGTCCTAATATTTAATTAATGAGAAATGGTTTGATTGCTGGTTTTTGAATGCAAGCATGCTTTTTAGTGAAGGGCATAAACGTCTTTTAGTGAAATAAGTTTTTGATTAAATTATTTATTTCATCCACTCACATCTTTTAATGGTTTCAGGTTGATCGCGGATGCGGGCTGTAGCAGAGACCGAGACATCAAACTCCTCCTCTGATCCTGGTGCACTCTGGAAGCCCCGTGTGGGGCTAAGATTTGAGTTATCCCTTGTCTGACACTTAATATCAAACGGGAGCATGGCACATCCCACGTTAACCCCGAGGGGATTTGGGATGGGTCGTGTCGTATACCCATATAAGAGTATAATAAAAGATTATTAAATAGTTTGTTTATTTGATAAATCTTAGTATAGTGATAATGTTTACAATTAAATACTTAGCAAGCTGAATATATAAAATTTTGAGTAATGAGTATTGATTTTTTTTTTTGTATCCTTATTTTTTATATATATATCCTTGTTTTTTTTATTTCTTAACGGTTTTAAATGGTTTCGATCTAAACCAAACCGTTAATAATGGTGTGGATTGAAACAGTTTTATTTTTAATTTTAGAAAATCCAAACTGTATCAAACCGTTAAGATTTTAACGGTTTTAATTTGGATATTATCAATATCTGTATCGAACCGCACCGTGCCCACCTTTAGCAACATGTCTCCCATGGCCGTAATTATTCATATCCAACTGAGGCTATAGATAACCTAAAGTTCATATATAACTATACACACACACATATACATATATATATATATATATGTATGTATTTCAAATAGTCAAGGATCAAAATATCTGCATTATTTTTGATATTTTTGTATACATTTTATATTTTGAGATTTGAATATAAAAATAGAGAAAACATTATTCGCAATATTTTTGTGAATGTACTCATATGTGTCTTGGCATGAAAATAGTAGGGGAAGACTCAAATTTCCATGATTTTCATATTAGTCTTATATAAGTATTATTTGATGTTTAAATTTTTCCAAAATTTTCATTCAAAATTTTAAGTTTTGGACTAAAATTTTAATATTTTTTTTATTGAATGTCAACGATATCGATATAAACTCATAAATTTAATAATTGGTATTTTTATGAAAAATGGTATTTTCATCATTGTGTATAGAATGAGGTGAAAATTATAAATCAATGAATTTTGGAATTAATATTGAATATGGATCATTGGGGTTTGCCGACAGTGGGCAGTGTTGGTTGTTTTTTTTTTTGTCAAAAGATTACTTCATTAAAAAGATGGTATATAAGATAAAGACACTCATCTCGAATATCGAGATTAAATATTAATTAATTATGGATTAACGTGATTAATTGGGAATTAGTCAAGAGAAATCGGACGGAAGGTGTAAAATGACCGTTTTGTCCTTGGAATTGGGAAAAATGTTGACTTTTGACTCGGTGGGTCAAACATACGAGGACCGATGACCGTGACGTATATTAGGACGTCGCGAGTCCGTAGACAGGCAGCACGTCGAAATCGGAAGTTGAACGAGGAAGTTATGGTCACGAGATCAAAATCGGTTTAATTAACGTCTAGGGATTCAAATTAATTAATAATTAAATGTGAGTGGTTAATTAATTAAGGTGATCTAGTTTTGATTGGTTGATTTCTATTAAAAATATATTATTTTATTTTTCCCTCGTTCCCTGGGCATCCAACGAGCAAACCTATGCTCTGATATCACCTGTCAGTACCCGTCCCGATCCCTCCGGGATTAACGCGGGACGACCCTGATCCCGTCTGACACGAAGTTTCAGACAAGGGAATTTCCACCCTTAGCCCTCTCTGGCTTCAGAGTACACCAGGATCCGGAGGAGGTATGTGATATCTTGGTATCTGCTACAGTCCACATCCGCAATCAACCTGAAGGGTAGTCAAAACATTTAAAAGTTGTGAGTGGACAAAACAATAATTTACAAAAACATTTTCATAAAGACATTTGTACCCTTCAATAAAAAGCATGCAGACATTCGAAAATCATTTATTCAAAAGAACCATATGTGGGAACTAAGCCCAAACCATAAAGAAACCAACCATACGGGCCACTGCCCAAATCCATGTGGGACTCAGCCCAAAACCTGTACACATCACATATCATATAGCATATAGCATATACATATAAATCACATAACCAATCCTGTCACGGTTTCTAAAGCTACGCGCGTGGTACCCGAGGTCTCAAGCCCAAGTCTCCCAGGGTCCACCCAGGTCAATGTCTGTAGATCAATGACCCTCCCTGAGGTTATAATCCAAGCCTTCCTGAGAGTAAGGTACCCAACGGGGGAAACTCCACTAAGTTAGTGCTCCGTGACTACTCAGAGGTCCACCCAGGTCAACGACCCTCCCCGGAGGAGACAATCCAAATAAGGAAGGTATATGAATATATATATATATAACGTAAACATTCATGCCCAGTCCCCATAAACCGTCATGAATCATAAAAACCTTTCAAGGGTTCATGCCGGTCCCCATAAACCGCTTTGAACCTGGAAATCCATTTAGGGTCCTCGACCCGAAAACATAAATGTAAGGTAACTGGATCTCGTGCCCGAACACATGATTCAACTGGGCATCGTGCCCAATATCTCAAGGTCAGTTACGATTCCGATCGTAGTGATGGGTGCAACCATCCATCCATGACCGTCCTCAATCCTAGTATGTCGTCGTGAACGAATCAACCGGCACGACCACCTCTATATCATGGAGAACTCATCACCGATCGATATCCTGGACCGTCAGCACTCCGAAGTCGAGCCTGCATTAGCTGCTTGACAACGATTCGTGCATCGTGACCTCTTCGGAAGGAACACATCCCAATTCGGAGGCGAGCGTTGTATCGTCTGTCGCCGTGCACAAAGCACCCACTGCGACCACGAATTAGACCCGTAGGTCATCAATAGGGTCATATGCCCGAGACAAAACCAAATGGTTCTCATGCCCGAGTTTATCCTTTTTAAATCCAAAACCATTTCATTTAAATCGACGTAGAAACATAAACCCGTATAGGCACCGTATAAGGTCGAAACCTCGAAATACGTACCAATATGTAACCACACACAAATGCACTCATGGAATCACAAAAAATGTATTAAAACACATAATAAACATTTATGCATGCATCAATTTAGAAAAAAAGGTCCACTCACAGACCGTCCGAGCTGCCATCTCGATACACGTACCATACGGCTCTCTCGGGCCAATCGTGGCCACCGGGACTCCCAATCCTGTCCAAATCACTTTAGAGGGTTACTAACTACCTTATTAACCTCTCCCTAAAGTCCCGTAATTTTCCCAAATTTTTAACTATTTTAAAACTCGATCCTAAACCATCGGACACCCTGAAACCTATCGAAACGATGTTCGATCGACACGAAACCGGTCCCAAAATGTTTGTTACATCGAATAGATGAAATTAAATGTTGGAAGCTTCCCCAAAAAACTGTTCATATGCCCTCACGTGCCCTAAGAAGGTCCTGCGCGTGGGCCTCATGCGGCAGGACACTATTCCTGTGTCTTCAACCTCCAGACTGGTTTTCCCTGTGCAATTCGGTCCAGCTGGACTGGCGTGACCTGTCCAGATCCATATCCTCCTATTTTTTCGTCCTTTTTTTTTCTTCTTTCCACCAATCTTCCTAATTTGATCCTACGAATATAAATATGTAAGTAAAACACCCTAAAACCGACAAAAATCCGTCCATTCTAACTCCCCATTTCGGTCCAATATTCCCATTTCCTCCCTAGGGCCTCCTTGGCCATGAACTACCACCAATACCTCCTTATTACTCCCCAAGCAACCTAATAAACCTTACCCAACCATCCAAAACCGTTCATAATAGCACAAATCGAAAATAAGAAAAAATGGGCCAAACCGATACCTTTGTCGGGTTTGCCCCCTCCACGCTGCCGTCCACGGCGTTTCAGGCCTCCTGCAGCCTCCTCTCAGTCCTCAGTCTCTCTCTGCCTCATTCTCAGGTTGAACCAAGTGAGGGGGAAGGATTTGGGGTGTGGGTTGTACAAAGATGGAAAATGGTGAGATCGGGTTTTAGGTTTGGCTGGGTATGCACGAGCAAAGGGATGAGAATGCAAGTATGGGAAGCAATGAGCAATGGATGAGTGAAACTTGTCACTCATCCATTGGACCAATTTAAAATATCTGGGGCCCACTTGAATACAAAAGTTTCCCGTTTCGTAAATCGTGCAATAGTGACCCAAAACTTCCTTGAACCGTAACTTCGTCGTCGAACGTCTGAATTCGACGTGCCACCTGTCTACGGATTCGTATCGTCCTGATCTACGTAACGGTCCTCTGCCCTTGGCCATGGGGCCTCCCGGTCAAAAAGTCAACTATTTTCCCCTTTTAGCCAAATAACCAAAATACCCATTAACTTCCGAACGTCATAACTTCTTCCTCGAATGTCGGAATCGAACATACCACCTGTCTATGAACTCGTGACGTCCTGAAATACGTCACAGTCATCGGCCCAAGTTCATTTGACCGCCAGAATGAAAAGTTAACATTTACCCACAACCAGGGGCAAAATAATCATTTTGCATCGTTCGTCCGATTTCGCTCAACTAATCACCAATTAACCTCACTAATCCTCGATTAGTCACTAATCTAATCCCAAAATTCGGGACGGGTTGTTATAACCTTCCCGAAATTGGTGTCCTGTTGGCTATGAACGGACATGGCGGGGGTGGAGAGATTCGAAGGTTGGGTGTGTAATAAGGGAGTTACAGTTGCAATTGAGGTTGGAAACACGTTTATAAGATTCCCATGAATCTTTCTGATAAATTAATTGAATGAAAACCGATGAAATGGAGTGAAATTGAAGGATGAATAGTACGATTATGTTCTTCGAAAAGTCGAGTTCGATTTGAAGAATTTAGGTAAGTATTGGTGTAATTGAAATCACAGACTTCTAATTAAGGCTTAAACAATGATGTTAGATGATTGAATTGACAGAAATGATGCAGAATTGATGGGTATTGAGTCGGGTTCACCCGCGGGTTGCAGACCCGCTTGACAGAGGAGACGGGTGAGGACGATGGTACTGTAGCTGGCGCGAGAGGGCGCGTGGGCAAGATTCTCGAGGTGTGGTCAACATGACTTTTGTTCCATTTAATGTAACAAACATTTTAGCGTTGGTTTCGAGTCAATCGGACACCTTTTTGATATTGTTTCAAGGGTCTGAAGGCTTATGTTATATTTTTAATTCGTAATTAATTCTTGGAAAATTATGGGAAATTAATATGATATTAATTGAGTCATAGTGACCCTTAATGGTGATTTTAGACAGGAGTTGAGATTCCTAGAAAATGTCGGAAATTACGGAAAAGCGTGTAGCTCAGAATCGAGCGGTTTGGATGGTGTGTGAGTGGACGTTTGTTTTATAAACTGTTATGCATGCATAGTTAAATGTTTTACATGATTGATTGCATGATTTGGCTTGCAATGATGTCATGGTGATTTGGCATGATTACTTGTGATTTAATAATTATTTTAATCGGTCTTTCAGGCACGTTTTACGAGGAATGTGCAAATGATGTTTTGGGTTAGGCCCGGAGTCAAAGGTTCAAAAAGGATATTTTGACTTAGTTGGTGAGTCAGGGATGATTTTTGGATTATTTTAACGTTTTCAAATGAGATTTTACGAATTTACGTGTAAATGGCATTTGAGCTTGAGACCCTGTCGGGAATAATTTTGACTTGGTTTGAAGTCAAGGATATGATTGATATGTGTTTGTGGTATGGATTGTGTTGTGATTGTGGATACTAGACCATGTCTGGATGATGCGAGTGCAGTTCCTAGACATGATTCAGATGTTGTGTGAGTGCAGTTCCTGAGCGTCTAGATGGTGCATGTGTGGTTCCCAGACATGACTCAGATGGTGCCTGAGTGCAGTTCCCGAGGTTGGCCTACGCGTAGTGCGGATTGATTGATTGAGTGATTGTGCACTTGTGAGTAGTGCTGATTGATGTTACTTTGATTGTGATTTCTTTGCGTACTGGTATTGAGTACGAGTTTTGGTCTTTGTGGCCAGGTTAATGTTTTCACATGTTTGGCTTGAGAGCCGGGATTTGGTACTTTTCATGTGATTTGGCTGGAAAGCTGGTGATTGTTATTCATAGGTTTTACCCTATACATGCATGGTTTGAGAAACTGGAGGGGAAAATGGTCTATTTGAAATGTATTATCAAATGATATTATTTTTGTCCACTCACACCTTTTATGTTTTTGATGACCCTTCAGGTTGTGGCACGACGTTCGGGGCTAATCGTGAGTGACATGACCCGTCCCCGAAGGACATAGATAACGGTGCCCGGTCCTGCTCCCGTCTCACAAGTCAACTGAAGTTCCAAAATTACCCTCAGTACTTGCCAAAGCAGGGATAACCACACCTGTGCCTACTCATGCCCCCACCTCTTGAATAGCCTCGATCATCGCGCCACGACCTGGAGGGTCAATAAAACAAAAAAGGTGTGAGTGGACAAAACAAAATTTTATAAATGCATTTATCAAAATACATTCTTACCCTCCAGTTTCACAAACATGCATGCATGTCATAAATGTAACCCGTCCCGAATTCCAGGATTAGATTAGTAACTAATCATGATTAGTGAGGTTGATCGGTGATTAGTTGGGCAAAATCGGACGAACGATGCAAAATGACCGTTTTGCCCCTAGTCGTGGGTAAAATGATAACTTTTTGATTGGGCGGTCAAACAGACTTTAACCGATGACCGTGATGTAGTTCAGGACGTCACGAGTTCATAGATAGGTGGCTCGTTCGATTCCGACATTTGAGAAGAAGTTATGACGTTCGGAAGTCGAGGGGTATTTTGGTAATTTGGTGGAAAAGGGGCCAAATGTTGACTTTTGACCCGGGAAGTCCAATGGACGAGGGCCAAGGACTGTTACGTAGGTCGAGTCGATACGAATCGAATGACAGGTGGCATGCCAAAATCGGAGATTCGACGACGAAGTTATGGTTAAGGGAACAAAATCGATTAACCGAACAAACTGGGATTTTGATTAAAATATTATTTTATTGTGAATAGTAACTGATGATTGAGCACACCTGGATGAGTGACAAGTGTCACCCATCCCTTGTTTTAAGGCCAAGAATCAGCTCCATGTTTTGGGTAAAACATCATCATTATGTTCTATTATTCATTAATTACACTTAATCATTTTAATCCTCCATTAATCATCTTCTTTATCTTCAAACCGTGAACAATTGGAAGCAGAAATTGAGAGAATTGAGCTCCCTTCCACAACCGGTTTTAAGGAGAAAATTGAGTGTTTTGAGAGACAGAATTAACCAGGGAAACACAGGGACTGAGAGAGAGCTGGGAACTGGAAATCGAAAATTTAGAAATTTTGGGGGGGAAATTCGAATGTTGAGATATGAGCCTTGAGGATCGAAATTGAAGCTTCCTTTAGCTTCCTAAGGTTGTGACGCGTCGATCCACATCAAGAACGAAGGAAATCGAGGCCCAATTGGCTCTGAATGGGCCTGGCAACAGTAAGCAAAGTTCGAGGTTGAGTCGTGATCTTTGAGTGATCAAACGATGAAATTGTCTGACACCTCTTGATAGTGCGTTGGTGCTGGTACTAGCGCTGGTTCTAGTGTCGGTGATTGTGATGACGATGAGCCACGAGTTGGGGTGTGACTCCGTCATGATGGACATATGTTCAGTATTTGAGATTTGGTAGTGGTTGAGTGAGGGACTGGATGGGATCCAGTTGAGCTTGTAATGTGTTGGGATCAGTCCCAACAGTGATGAGATGACAAGAGATGAGTGGATAAAAAGGTATGATTAAGACTTGATGAATCTTGGGATGACGTCCCCTACGTCATGAGAATTAGTGGATTTGGGGAGTTGTTGGCAACTCCAAGGTTGGTGATTGTATGTTTCTGATATCGCCAGAAAGGACAAGGAAATGATGGGAATTGGAAAAGACGAGGAAATCATTGGTGGTATAGATGTGGGGCTTTGTAATTGAGGAAAACTTGGAAAATCGAGTGTTGAACCGTAAAGGTTGGGATGTGCGAACGAAACAATAATGGATTGATTGCGGGCACGTGGTTGTCCAAGTGAGTTGAGGACGTGGGAAGTCCAGTGGTTGGACTTGACATCTCATTGGGGGCATGTCTATTTCCAACACGGTTGGAACCTTAGTTTCGAGGAGATTTGTGATTGAGGGACGAGAGGAGTGCTCGATTTTGCATTGGTGATGGGTATTCTGGAGTCATTGGGGTTGACTTCTTATTTTCTGCCATGGCAGACGTTGATTTTAGTTACCAGTACGTTGAGCGTGTATTGGTTGGTGGGCCCATGTGTGTTTTGGGGTCATTAGGAGGAGTTGCGTATTCGAAATTAGGTAGACGCAATTTCTCATTTTCTGCTTGGTGGCAGACAATGTTGGGTTACATGTCATGGTGAGTGCAGCGAGTTTTGTTTGCATCCACGTAGGATAAGTGTTGGCGTCATCATTTTGGATCATCCTTGGTTTTTCCTAGGTGGAATGGCAAGGATCGATACGAGGTAAGCAGTGAGAACCCACAGTCTCGGCGTGTCTCGTCGTTGACTGATCTGCTTAGTTGTGGGAGTTGGTTGTCGAATGTTGTGACAGTACGCAGATTAGTTGAGGGTGTAAGACCCTATGGTTTGGAATCTAGTAGTTAACTGTGTGGATCCTAGGTGGAGTAGGATCGTGATGTTTATAGTTGGGGACGCAGTGTCGAATCTGGGTCGTGATCTTGATGATCCAGATAAGGGGAGAGTTTATCACCCTTACTTTGGTATGTGAGTCGTACATGATGGGACTGAACTTCTTTTCGACGGGGTCCCGTATGGTATAATACTCGAGTGAGTAGATTTCCGACGTGGTCGGATTTTGTCAACCTTAGATGTGTGGATGTTGGGATTGGCTTCCCTATGAAGTCAATCGAATGTAGTGAACTGGTAACCGATAGGTTCGGTTTTGGTGTGTCTGGGTAGACGTGAACGAGATTTCGGGTTTTGGAATCAAATTTCTGGGTGACGATTCAGGATTCGATTTTGGAACTTAACAATGGATTTCTGGATTTGGGTGCGGAATGATTATTCCAAATGCTAGCTTACGGAATAATGATTTCAGATTCGGATTTGGAAATGGATTAAAAATATGATGTCCGGGTTTGGATTCGGGATTTCTTACGAAATTGCGGATTCGGATAAATAAATGATGGGTGGAGTTTCGATTTGTTTCATGTTGGATTGGGCAAATGGACTCCATTATTGGACCGTCTTTGGCTATGACCTAGGTGGTTGTAGTCTGGTCGATGGATAGATGTGTGTACCTTGTACATGGTTCGAGGTACGATACTTTGCAGACTTGTAGTGCCTGGTGACGGTGTACGGGTTATCCCCGAGGTATGTCGGTGAGCGTGTTGGTGGTTGGATTGGTTCTGAGACCATTGGATTAGTCGAGGTCGAGAACCGGACATCGGATACTATGCAATGGGTCATGGTATTCTGATGTGTATAATTACACACGGGTCGAGTGAAATATTGGTAGGTGTATATTTTAGTGGAGTAAGTTGGTGGCTTGTGTAGCCACGAGTGAGTATAGTGTCAGTTTTCGACTGACAACTGCCGAGTGGTGACAGATTGTCGCGATGTGTCAAGGTGGATTGTTGAGTGAGGTCTGATGACTCCCAATAGGAGTAGATACCAGGATAGATTGGTGATTGAGAAAGGAACCGTCGAGTTGTTGCGTCAACGAAATGGTAGATTTGACAAGTGATGTCAATTCGAAACGAGTGGTTTCATTCATTCGACGGGGTCAAATGTAGTCGATACGACATGAATACTAGTGGTACGTTTGGGTGCAGACAAGTTTGGTTCTGATTAGTTGGTGTACGAGTGTACACGTGTTGCGAGGTCGATTGTACTTTCCACGGGGTGTTTGTGGAATCAGGACAATTAGAATTCCGAGAACGAAACTAATTAAGGAGGGAAGAACGTTTGACATTAGATCGGTTGGAATTTTGAGGACGAAATTAATTAAGGAGGGAAGGTTGTAACGACTCGTCCCGAATTCTGGGATTAGATTAGTAACTAATCATGATTAGTGAGGTTGATCGGTGATTAGTTGGGCGAAATTGGACGAACGATGCAAAATGACCGTTTTGCCCCTAGTCGTGGGTAAAATGTTGACTTTTTGATCGGGCCGTCAAACGGACTTTGACCGATGACCTTGACGTATTTCAGGACGTCACGAGTTCATAGACAGGTGGCATGTTCGATTCTGACATTTGAGGAAGAAGTTATGACGCTCGGAAGTCGAGGGGTATTTTGGTAATTTGGCAGAAAAGGGGCCAAATGTTGACTTTTGACCCGGGAAGTCCAATGGACGAGGGCCAAGGATCGTTACGTAGGTCGAGTCGATACGAATCCAATGACAGGTGGCATGCCGAAATCGGAGATTCGACGACGAAGTTATGGTCACGGGAACGAAATCGATTAACCGAACAAATTGGGATTTCGATTAAAATATTATTTTATTATGAATAGTGACTGATGATTGAGCACACCTGGATGAGTGACAAGTGTCACCCATCCCTTGTTTTAAGGCCAAGAATCGGCTCCATGTTTTGGGGAAAACATCATCATTATGTTCTATTATTTATTAATTACACTTAATCATTTTAATCCTCCATTAATCATCTTCTTTGTCTTCAAACCGTGAACAATTGGAAGAAGAAATTGAGAGAATTGAGCTCCCTTCCACAACCGGTTTTGAGGAGAAAATTGAGTGTTTTGAGAGACAGAATTAACCAGGGAAACACAGGGACTGAGAGAGAGCTGGGAACTGGAAATTGAAAATTTAGAAATTTTGGGGGGAAAATTCGAATGTTGAGAGATGAGCCTTGAGGATCGAAATTGAAGCTTCCTTTAGCTTCCTGAGGTTGTGACGAGTCGATCCACATCAAGAACGAAGGAAATCGAGGCCCAATTGGCTCTGAACGGGCCTGGTAACAGTGAGCAAAGTTCGAGGTTGAGTCGTGATCTTTGAGTGATCAAACGATGAAATTGAAGTGGGGAAACAGTTTCTCATGGTCCATTGATGCTTCTGGGTGAATCAATTGGAAGAAATCAGACGACATTGATGAATTTCGAAGGACGAACAGTGCCCAGGTGTTCTTCGATGTTCATCGTTGAATCGTTGGATTTAAGGTAAGTTTTGGTAAAATTAAGTGTACATACCTGTAATTGGACTTAAAACGAATCTATTTGAATGATCAATTGAAAGGATTAAGGCTGAATTGACAGAGAGCTGGTCGGGTCGTCTCGCGGGCCAACAGGATCCATTTACCAGAGAAACGGGTTGGGAAGATGACACTGTAGCAGGCACGTGGGTTTCACGCGCAACCACTCACAGCGGCACGTGACGGTACGTGGACACGAATCTCGAGTTGAGGTCAACATGACTTCTGTCCTATTTAATGTAACGAACATTTTGGGATTGGTTTCGTGTCGATCGGACACCGTTTCGATATTGTTCGAGACGTCCGAAGGTTTTAAATCGAGTTTAAAAATAGTTAAAAATTTGGGAAAATTACGAGACTTTAATAGGAGGTTAATGAAGGGGTTAGTGACCCTCTAATGTGATTTGGACACGATTGGGAGTCCTGGTGATAGTGGTGTGGCCCGGGAAGGCCTATGGCATGCGTATCGAGGCGTATCGTTGAACGGTCTGTGAGTGGACTTTGGTTTATAAATCCTATGCATGCTTAACTATGTTATATGTTTTATATACGTGATTTCCATTTCGGTGATTGTGATTATTGATTTTGGGTATGTTACACGTATTTCGAGATGTCTTCGGTATTACACGTATATCGAGGCTAACGGTTTTACGTGCTTGTGGTTTCATGAATAATATGAGAAAATGGTTTTGAAATTAGAAAGATGAACTCAAGCATGAGGTCTAATTGATTTGGAATCCTCGGACTTGGAAGTCCATTTGAGTTACGTAATCGGGCTGGGTGGCCCAGTTACTTGATGAAATCGGGCCAGGGGCCCAGTTGTTTACGAAATCGGGCTGAGACCCATTTGAGTTATATTATCGGGCTAGGGGCCCAGTTGATTTACGAAATCGGACCAGGGGCCCAGTTGATTTATGAATTTGGGCCGTGGGCCCAGTGATTTACAGAATCGGGCATGAGGTGCAGTTGGGTTATAAATGTGATTTCAGGTCTGGGGCCCTAAATGGAATTGTGATGTTTTATGGAGAGTTCGGGCAGGGCCCATTGGAATGTTGTGAAATGATTTGATAAAACTATTTTCCATATACCATCTTGATACGAGGATATGTGATGGTCTCCTCCAAGTGTCTGGGACACTAGGGAAATCACGGTGCATTGCCTGCGAGGGGTCATTGTACGGAGCTACCAGACCGTATAGTGACTCAGGAGCAGGACTGCTATGATTAGACGTCTGGGACGTCAGACATCTGGGAGATCAGAGATATGGACCCGGAGAGACCCCGGGCAACAAGCGTTGCTTATTATACCGCGAGATATGACGTCTGGGACGTTAAGTCTGGGATGCCGGAGATGGTGATGTGGTAAATATAAACTAATGGATCTATAAAATGGTTTTTCGGTTGGAATTATGTTTATGGATTTGGGCGGTGGCCCACATGGTTTTGTATGTCTGGATGTGGTATTCCACAGTTTTGGGCTGAGTTCCCACACTTGGTTTTGAGTTACGGTTTTTGGGCTAAGGCCCTAATGGCTTGTTGAGCAAATGTTTTAATTACTGGCTTTCGAGGCATGCATACGTTTTAATGAAGGGCATAAATGTCTTTATGTAATGTGTTTATGAACTTAATGATTTTCGTCCACTCACAGCTTTTATTGGTTTTAATGCCCTTCAGGTTGATTACGGATGCGACTGCAGCAGAGACTGGGACATCGCACGCCTCCTCCATCGATCCTTGCGAGCACTCTGGAAGCCCCTTTTGGGCAGTGACTTTTGGTTATCCCTTGTCTGACACCTCTTGTTGGACGAGAGCATGACACATTCCACGATAATCCCGGGGGGACTGGGATGGGTCCTGTCAGTAAATCATGAATAAAATATATCTGGGCACAAATGTATATAAATCACAAATCTCAATAAAACCACGGGACTCATTTCCATATCCAATCTCATATAGCCACATTATTCCTGCAACGCATGCAAATCAATAGGCTCAAGGACCGCTCAAAATTCGAGCATCTGTCGCTGTGACTACATCACCAGCCAACAATCCAGATCGTCGTGAACACATCACCAACCGATCTCTATATAATCCAGCACATCTGATCTGAGTCGAGCCTCCATTGGCTGCACGACAACAGACCGTGCTACGTGACCTCTCCGGGTGAAAACATCCCATCCCGGAGGCGAGCGTTATCTCCAGGGTTCATTCCGGGGAAACACATCCCCAACCGAAAGCCCTAATATCTAGGGTGCACTCCGGGGGAAACATATTTCACCCCGAAAGCCCTATATATCCGCAACATATCACCATCATGAAAACTAGTGAAAACAGTTGCGTTTGAAATCAAAACCATTTTCAACACAGGGTCTCAGCCCAAAACATAGTTTCCTCAAAGTCCTTAAAACTAGAGTCCCGATTATTTCACAAATCCGAAAACCATCAAAATCATCTTGTAATCACATGGAAATACCAATCCAATCAAAATCACATTTCCATTTGGGTCTCAAGCCCAAATATCATTTTCACGCAAATCTGTGCAATCGCAACCTTAGTTGCCATTTTCACAAAAATCCACAAAATATATCCAAAAAGCATTACAAATCCATCAAATTAATCTCTGACTCAACCAAGCTCAAATCCCAGGCCTTCGGCCAAAACAGTAATTTCACAGTTTTCTCAAAAATCGTGCCCAAAATCAATATAAAACAATATAATATTCCCAAAATCCATCAATCATGCAAAAGCATTTCAATTCATATAATAAATCATTTAAAGCATATATGCATGCATTCTGGGTAGAAAACAAAAGTCCACTCACACACCGTCCATATCGCTCGCTTTCCAAGCTGCACGTTTTTCCGTAATTTCTAACACTTTCCAGGAATTCCAAGTCTTGTCCAAAATCATTATTCAGGGTCACTAATGACTTAATTAATATCATATTAATTTCCCATAATTTTTCGAGAATTAATTACGAATTAAAAACGTAACATAAACCTTCGGACCCTCGAAACAATATCGAAACGGTGTTTGATTGACTCGAAACCAATGCCGAAATGTTCGTTACATCAAAAGGAACAAGTTTCATGTTGAACTCGCCTTGAGATAAGCCACCACGCACCCTCACGTGCCGCCTTGAATGGCTGCGCATGGATGCCACGCGCCTGCTACAGTGCAGGGCACTGTTCATCTTCTCGACCCGGTTGTCTGATAAACGGGTCCTGCAACCCGCGATGCAACCCGTTCAGAACTCCATCAATTCTGCATAATTTTCACCAATTAAAACGTCGAATTTCATCGATTTAATACTAATTAAAGTTCTATGGAATCAATTACATCAATAGTTGGCTTAAATTAATCCAGCTTAATACAAACTTTCGAAGGATGTTCATCGTCTGAGTTCATCAAATCATCATTCAATCCTTCAATTAATTAGTCAGACAACATCGTAGCCTCATTTTAAAGATGATGTTGAATTCAATTTCGAAAGCTTTTACCTCCAATCACCTGAACTCGGCCACGGTATTTCCAAACTGTCGCGGGTCCAGTTCTTGATCAATCCCCTTCGATTTTGATACGGTACTAATAATAAGGGTTCCAGGAAGCTCATATGATTCTCAATTTTTGTCATCACGGCCTCTAATTTGGAATTCGAATTTTTGAAACATTTGAATTCCACGGGTTTGGGTTTCAGGTTTATTTCCATGGTTTCAGATTTTCATCCCTCTCTCCTTCTCTGTTTTCCCTCTCAAATTATCTCTTTATTCCTCTCACAGATCGATCAGACAAAGAGATTGAGGTCTGCGGGTTTGGGCATACTACTGCTCAGTTTTTGCCTTCACAATTACATGTATGTGGATATGTCAAAGCCAAATATCATCAATCTCTGCCACTAATCTCTTTCACCAAGTGACAGTTGTCACTTAATGGCCATTCCACGCCCAATTCAGCAATTCCAGGGGTCCACTATTTGATTAAAACAACATTAATATAGGTGAATCAGCCATCATAGCTAAATTACCATTTTGCCCATGCCATAACAATTTACCAAAATGCCCTTCATGTATCTAGACCCGTAACTTTGTCATCTGAACTCCGATTGACGCATGCCACCTGTCTCCGGATTCAGCGTCTCGGGACCTATCCAACAGTCCCTTCGGAAAGTCCAAATAAGGTCCCGGTCAAAAAGTAAACTTTTGGCCCTTATAACGAGGGGCAAAATCATCATTTTCTTCCAATTTTCCAAATTTTCCTTTTTCGAATTTCTAGGTCGTTACAGTGAGGTGGAGGCATGCGCGAAAATCAGTGCAGTTATCACTTGTCTGACAGGTGTTGAGGGGTAGTTTCGGGACTTCAGTTGACTTGCCAGACGGGAGCAGGATCGGACACGGTTATCAAAGTCCAGCTATCAGTTTTGGTTCAGTATTTGGTACCTGTGTATGCCATAGTTCTGTCGTGGTTTGGCAGTGTGGGACTCTACTGAGGGATGAAGTAACAGTGCTTTAGAGTCTTGACGGTGGGACGGTTATATTGGGACCATCTATCACGATATTACAGGATTGTATATGACGATAGTAATGGAGTTATGACCATTAGATGGTCAGGTCATGTTGAGTTGGGAATTGTGTTGTTGAAGGCAGCTGGGTTTGGGGAACCTTAGTGTGCGATGTATGGTTCGAAAATGTGAGTCGATAAGTGGTTTGACTTTGGCGACTTTTCGGAGTTGAGACCGTTGGTCGGTCATGTCATGTCAATTTTGGTGATTGTGCGGCAGGGTGCAGCTGTGGTCATGGATGAGCTAGAGGACGACTCTGGTTGATTCTAGTTGAGTCTAGTTGAAACTACGGAGATTGATTGGTCTGACACTAAGTGAAATGATGGAATCTGATTCATGAGTACTAATATGAGATGATATTCGAGGTCTCGGGGTAGACCGATTAGTAGTGGACGCTTGGATGCGGAGTATCGATAACTATGTCTTGTGGTTGGGTCTGCACAAGATTGTGGCAGGCACTACCATCGAGGTTGGATGTAGTTGTGGTTGTTGAGAATTAGGGGACGTCAAGGGAACGTTCACTTTCTTGTATGAATTATCAGGGTGATTGTACCCAGAGTTGGTGTGTTGAGGGAGGTAGAGTTCCTCCAACTTGAGCAGAGATTATGGATTCTAGCTCGGTATGAGTTGATATTTAGTTTGGGTCTGATTCATACGTAGTGTTCCAGTGATTGCGATGATAATGGGAGACCATGAGCCACGAGTTGAGGATGTGACTCAGTCATGTTATGCTTGTGTTCGGTGTTGATCCGAAGATGAGTATTCGTCGACTAATGTTGATTCTTGGGAATTGTGTCGAGATGACAGATATGATAGAGATGGTCTGGGTGGGATCCAGTAGTGGATGAGATGTGTTGGGACTCTAACCCAACCGGGATTGAGATAACTGATGTGGTTAAGATGACTAAGTGGTGATTGGATGAAATAGTATAAACGGATAGGGGAGTTGGGGTACTTAGTTAGCTTAGTACGGACACGTGGTTGATGTCTGAGTGAGTTGGTTCCAACATGATTGGAACTTCAGAATCAAGAAAAGTTGTGATTGAGACGATGAGAAGAGTGCTTGATTTTGTATTGGTGATGGATATTCTGAAGTCACTAAGGGTGACTTCTCATTTCCTGCTCTTTAGCAGATGGTGCTTGGTGGCACGAGATAGGGTGACTGTAGTGGATTTGTGGTTGCATTCACGTAGGATGAATTTTGGTGTCATTATCTTGGATCATCCTTGATTTTCCCTAGGTGGGATGACGAGGATCGATATGAGGTAATTGAAGAGGACCCACAGTCTAGACGCGTTCCGTCTTTGACTGAGTGATTAGATGTGGAGATTTGACGAGAGCGGTGTGATAGTATAAGGATTCAAAGAGGGTGTGGGACCTTATGACCTGAAACCTAGTAGTTAGTTGAGAGTGATCTTGTGTGGATCCTAGGTGGATCAGGATCGTGATGTTGAGGATATAGGGTGTTGTGATGATCGAGGATCGTGATGTTAATGATCGGGTGATGTTATGATGGATCTGGATCGTGATCTTGTTGATTAGGTTATATGGTGGATCAGGATGATGTGGATCGTGATTTCGTGCCTGTGCTAGCAGACTTCGCCTTGTTGATTATGCTAAGCTAGAAGCAGAGGAGAAAAGTATTGTGAGACAGTTGAAGAATCTTTTGGAATAGTTGGTGAGATGACAAGACAGAGGTTGGATATAGGAATGTTGGGTCGATTTCTTTTCAAAGTTAATCCGGTATGAGACGGTAGTTGAGTGAATTGAGTGTATACAATCTTTCTTAGATACGTGGATGAGTATGGATCTTGGATTCACTCATTCAGACTGGAAGTGTCAGTGATTGTCGGGCAAAGGCTATCTCTGTAAGTGAGGTGTATTATTGGGATTGGCTTTCTTTCGGAGTCGATCTGGTATGTGACATGGTAATCAAATGAGCAGGTATCCGGTAGGATCGGAGTTGGTACGTCTCAATAGTCGTGGGCAAGATTGGATGCTCATTAGACATGAATAGGTACGGCTTGGTGGATATGATTCGAATTGGTACATATTGGATGAGGTGATTGGGAGTAGACGTGTTGATGCTGGTCGGGTGACCAGGGGACTCGGAATGGACATGGAGTTGGAGTGTATGGTCTGTCTCATACGAGATTGGACAAATAGACTCCAGAATTGAAGTGTGATTGGCTATGAGCTATGTAGTGGACTTGTTAGGGGATGTTTGTACGTACTCGGTACATTGTTCAAAAATAATTCTTAAGCGAGCCTGAGTGGTGCCTGTTTGGAATATACAATTTACCAGTGGTATGTTGATGAACGTGTTGGTAATCGGCTTAGTTCCGATATCATTGGATTGGTTGAGAGCGTGGATTAGACATTGGATACTATGCGCTGGGCCGGAGTGATTTTGATGGGTTCAGTGATTGTATAAGCAGGGTGCTCAGAGCCATGGATGGCTAGTGGAACCCTAGAGCGGAGATGTGTTATCGCTGCTAGGCGGGTATTCGACGTGGTCCAGTTACACACTGGTCGAGTGAGATTCATTTCATCATTAGGAGATCCTATAGAGCTGATTTCAATGTTTGTTGAAATTTAAGGTAAGAAATCTTTACTGTAAGTTCCCAGGTGAGCGAGACGTGGATTGTGTATCCACAGGTGCAACGCGTTGGTGGTTAGTGTAACCTCGGGTTTCCTTGCGTGAGGAAACTGCTTTGTGACTCTCACCAGTATTAGCATGGATCGCCGAGGGAGTCGACTGATGTGGGCATCGAGACTGATAAATGCCCCAGGCTTGAGCCTGCCCCACAAGGTGAGATCATGTTGTTGATTTTATGTACATTGATTGAGATTTGGTACCAGGTACCTTAGTGCGACTCTTGAAGGAGTTAGGGTTGTGTTGGTGACTCTTGAAGGAGTTAGGGTTGCATTGGGATCTATTTCGAGCAGTTTGGTGGTCTGAGGCGGCTGGAAACCGAAACGATGAGTTTACGTTCAAAATTCGAATATGGGTTTTTGGTGCTTGTTGATCGATTTTAACTGTTGGAATGTGTCTTGGTGGCTGTATGGACGTATGGGAATTAATATCGGGGATGGAAGAGGCCAGAGTCGACGGCAGAGCACGGTTGCAGGTTTCCATTACTGTTCACAAGTAAAATTGAAGCCATTTTTCTAGGTTTTGAGCTTATAGATCAATTGGCATTGGATAGACGAACATGTAGGATGAAATCCCATCGAAAATGGTTGAGATTCGAGGGAGAACTGGCTGGGTCGAGTCACCGGCTCGGTTGACCCGGAAAACCAGCGAATCGAGTTCAGCTGGAGGTTGACGAAGGCACTGTTCCAGCTCGTGGCTCCCACGTGCAGCTCCTTTGGGCGGCGCGTGAGGGCTCGTGAGCCCGATTTTCGAGGCAAGATCAACACATGTTTTCATCTTTTCGATGTAACGAACATTTTGGATCTGGTTTCAAGTCGATCAGACACTATTTCAGGGTAATTTTGGGTGTCTGAAGGTTTGGGGTTTATTTTAAATACGTTTAAAAATCCCGAAAAATTGGGGGATTTCATGTTAGGTTATTTGAAATAATTAGTGACCCTTGGGTGTGATTTGGACAGGCCCGAAAGTTTCGGAGACAGTGATTTAGCCCAAGGAGGCTAATGGCACGCATATCGAGGCGGCAGTTAGGACAGTCTGTGAGTGGACATTGATTTCTAAATTGATGCATGCATAACTATTTTATATGCTTTAAATATGTGATTTATGTTGGATTTGATTGTTGCATTTAGTATTCACGTATTTTAATGTATTTCGAGGTTTACGATTTTATATTGTATTTCTACGTGATAGTGATTTTAATAATGGTTCAATGGTATGATTTCGGATTTGGAAATATGGAATCGTGCTTGAGACTCATTTGATTTACGAACTATCGGACTTGGAATCCGTTTGATTTAATGAGGCATCGACGAGGTGTCATTCTACTGAGTGACCAAACCGTAGAGTGGCTCAGGAGCAGGATTGCTTATATTAGATGTCTGGGACGTCAGGCATCTGGGATGTCATACCTCGGACAAGGTTCGAGGTTAACACTCGGGATTGAGACCCTGAGTAGCATGCTTAGCTTATGGACCGTGACATGACGTTTGTGACGTCAGGCATCTGGGATGCCGAGGATTGGTATATAACGGTGTTTGATTGGATTGTGATTTATGGATTTATTGGATTATGTATTTGGATTTCATATTATTGGATTTATGAAATGGTACTTCAGTGCTAGTGGTTTTGGGCAGTGGCCCACATGATTGGATTTACGGTTTTGGGCTGAGTTCCCACATACTTGGATTTATGGTTTTGGGCTAAGGCCCCAATGATTTATTTAATTAAATGATTTGATTGGCGATTTTCGAATGCATGCATGCTTTTTAGTGAAAGGCATAAATGTCTTCTTATGAAATGAGTTTTGATTAAGTTATTTATTTTCGTCCACTCACAGTTTTTAATAGTTTTTAATGCCCTTCAAGTTGATCACGGATGCAGGTTGTAACAATGACCGAGACATCACACTCCTCCACCAATTCTGGTGTGTTCTAGAAGGCCCGAACGGGCAGAAGTTTTGAGTTATCCCTTGTCTGACACTTCGTGTCAGACGGGAGCATGACACATGCCGCGTTAATCCCAGGGGGATTGGGATGGGTCGTGTCAGCTTGGTATCCCACATACTTGGATTTATGGTTTTGGGCTAAGTCCCCAATGATTTATTTACATAAATGATTTGGTTGCCGGTTTTCGAATACATGCATGTTTTTTAGTGAAGGGCATAAATGTTTTCTTGTGAAATCAGTTTTGATTAAGTTATTTATTTTTGTCCACTCACATCTTTTAATGGTTTTTAATGCCTTTCAGGTTGATCACGGATGCGGGTTGTAGCAGTGACCGAGACATCACACTCTTCCACCGATCTCGGCTTGCTCTAGAAGCCCCGAACGGGCAGAAGTTTTAAGTTATCTCTTGTTTGACACTTTGTGTCAGACAGGAGCATGATACATCCTGCGTTAATTTCGGGGGGATTGGGATAGGTCGTGTCAAGAAATGATATTGCATTCATTAAATGATACAGTGCAAAACAAGCTAGCCATCAATAATTTGAGTTAAAACTTAAAACCTTCCGGCAGAGCCATCAAACGCAAAATAGTACAACATAAAACGCGCAAGCTTAAAGTACATTTTATTTCCTGATGTACTGCCAATATGATTATCGTTCTCACAACCAATCATTTTTCTAAAAAAAAAACCAAACTTTTCACAAATTACAATTGTTGTTTACATTATGCATGTAGTTCCTTCCACAAAGGATAATAAAGTTGATTTGTCACTCCAAACCTGAAAACTGGAGAAATAATAATAATAATAATAATAATAATAAACACAAATATGCAACACAAATCATAAAGTACTGAAAATTCTGGAGCTGTCATGTGGCCCATAATTTAAATAATGTCTTAATTATCCCTGGTAACATTAACCGCTCAGAAACACTCATACATTAGATAATATATTTCCAGCTAAATATATTATTTAATCGAGTTAAAACCTCAAAAATATTAATATTATTCCCGAGAATTAATTGTCATTACTCTTAATAATGAACAATTATTATTAATATTAAATTTCTATAATTATTATCATAATGAACAATTATTATAATTATAAAAATATCTTTATTAAAAATATATTATTTATTGATTACAAATTTAACCGACCAATCAGAACGCTCCGTGGCTCCCAAGGTTTCCCTATGAATAGCAGAGCTCATTCCATTTTCAAAGTAAGTCGATTCTTCGCTTTAAAGTATTTCATTTTCGTCCCTCAACGCTAACTTAGGCATCGGTGTGTTCTTGGTCCTGCGAAGCATCCAAGCCTTCGCTTCTGCGAAGCATCAAAAGCATTCGCCCTCGCGAAGCATCCAAAGTCTTCGCTCATGCAAAGCATCCAAGCCTTCTCCCCCGCGAAGCATCAAAAGACTTCTCCCCCGCGAAGTATCTCAAGCCTTCGCTCATGCAAAGCATCCAAAGCCTTTTCCCTTGCGAAGCATCCAAAGCCTTCGCCCTCGCGAAGCATCCAAAGCCTTCGCTCCCATGAAGCATCCAAAGCCTTTTCTCATACGAAGCATCCAAGCCTTTGCCCAAGCGAAGCATCAAAAGTCTACGCCCCCGCATCCCAAGCCTATGCTCATTTGAAGCATCCAAAGCCTTTGCCCATGTGAAGTATCCAAGCCTTCACTCCTACGAAGCATCCAAAGCCTTCGGCCTGTGAATCATTCAAAGCCCTCGCCCATGTGAAGCATTCAAGCCTTCGCTCATGCGAAGCATCCAAAGCCTTCGCCCCCGCGAAGCATCCAAAGCCTTCGCCCCCGCGAAGCATCAAAGCTTTCGCTCCACTGAAGCATCAAAAGTCTTCGGTCCTGCGAGGCATCCAAAGCCTTCGCCCCCACGAAGCACTAAAGCCTTCGCCCCCACAAAACACCAAAGCCTTTGCTCATGCAAAGCATCCAAAGCCTTCACTCCTACGAAACATCCAAAGCCTTCGAGCTCGCGAAGCACCAAATTCTTTGCTCATGCGAAGCATCCAAGCCTTTGCTCTTGCGAAACATCCAAAGTCTTCGCTCCTGCGAAACATCCAAAGATTGCGCCCTCATGAATCACCAAAGCCTTCGCCCCAGCGAAGCGCCAAAGCCTTTGCCCCCGCGAAGCGCCAAAGCCTTCGACCCCACGAAGCGCCAAAGGCTTTGCCCGCGCAAAGCGGCAAAGTCTTTGCCCCCGTGAAGCGCCAAAGTCTTTGCCCCCGCGAAGTGCTAAAGCCTTTGCCCCCGCGAAGCGCCAATGCCTTCGCCCCCGCTAAGCGCCAAAGCCTTTGCCCCCGCGAAGCATCCAAGCCTTCGCACTGCAAAGCATCCAAACTTTCACCTTGCGAAGCATCCAAGCCTTCGCCATGCGAAGCATCTAAGCCTTCGTTCTGCGAAGCATTAAAGTCTTTCTCGGGGAAACACCTCAAGCCTTTCCTCCAGAAAGCAATAATAGAATTTTTCTCGAAAGCGTGCAAAGCCTTCCTCCTAGAAGCACTTCAAGCCTTCAACCTGTAAGCACTTCAAGCCTTCCTCCTAGAAGCACTTCAAGCTTTCCTCAAGGAAGCAATCCAATTCTACATCCTAGAAGCAGTCTAGTACTCTATCTCATTTGTTAACTCTCTCCTAAACCCTACATGGACCTAAGAAGCCATGAGGTTGAGGGTGGTGACTGTTAACACCTCAGTTATCTTAGAACAAACACTTATTCATCTGGAGTAAGAAATTTTTGAGGGTGATATCTAGGACAAGAGACGATACTCGTAACGGATTTTGGGTCTAAAAAAATGGAAATTTATGGAGTTTAAGCCTTGGGATGTCTTGAAATTAGCAATGTCTCTTATGTTTATTCTTTCTATCCTGGACACCTTTGAACTTGCCCAAACAGTTGAATAAACGTAAGATATTTACTTGGGTCGCACGAACGTAGAAGTCTCCATCTAAAATTTGAAGCTATATGAACCATATATTTCCTTGACTTCCCCAAGGTGTAAATATTGTTTCCTATCGAATTGGTAAATTTCATAACCTCCCTAAGGTTTCATGATGCTCGGATTTCATCATCGGCCCCCCTGGACTAAGTGAATCTAAGGAAGTGAGATCGAAGGTGTAGGTCATTCTTGCATGCATTGTTACATAACTCTTATGTCTTGTGTAGGTTCTAACAGTTTATCTCTTTTGCATTCATGCCATTTTTCATGTAGATACTCATGTGTTGCATTAGTTTAACCATTTTTAGAACTTGTGCTTTTGCTGGATATCTCTGTGACTCTACTTTATGCATTCTACACTTGCTTATACTTTGTTAATTCTTATTTTTATATATGTTATTTCCTACTTGTATGTATTTTGGTTACATTTGTTTACACTTTCTCTTACATTACTAGTCATGACATCTTTAACTTGCATCTTTAACTCAACTTGCATTTTTAATTTAACTCGCATCTTTAATTTAACTTGCATCTTCAATTTAACTTGCATCCTTAACAAAACTTGAACCCTTAACAAAAACTTGCATCTTTCACAAATGTGTATCTCTGACTAACTAACTTGCATCTTGGTTTAGGCTTGATGGACATTAAACTTCAAGCGCTTGTTGGGAGGTAACCCAATGCATTCTCAAGATGTGAATGAGTCATCAACGCAGATTTGCTATCTTTTAGCCCTTCATTCTCTTTTACTTTGTTCATTTAATGTTTTCCTACTTTATTTTCGCAAATGTTTTTCCTTACTTTGATTCTATGTATGATTACTTTCTACTTGCATATATTGAGGACAATGTAGAATTTAAGTGTGGGGGAAGAGATTACACTTTCATTGTTTTACTTGTTTACACTTTCCCTTGTTTACATTTTTTACAAGAAAATCGGGAAATAAAAAATTCAATATATAAGGATATAAAAAATAAATTTTTTTTTGGAGTTTTTAAAGCTTTCTTGAGTCTTTTTGTTTTAACTTAGTGTTTTTATTTTTTACAAGTCTTATGATGTCCTTTAACCTGTCAATGATAAAAATGAAAGAAAATAAGTACCATATGACTATAAAGATGATCACTACAACTTGACTTCGTTTGTTAATACTTTGTAATTAAGTGTTTATGACTTGTAGATGATGCATGTTAAACTGGTACATAAACGAGCATGTTAAGATAAGAATGAATCATATGAACCTTATGTGAGCTTTAGAATTTTGTATACATCTTTGATGAGTGATTCATAAGTTCTTTATATAAATTGATATGCATATGCCTCATAACTGTTTGCCATAACCTTTAATGAACTCTAGAGTGTTAGAACTTATTCTATGTGATGTTCAAAGCTTTTAAGTCAATAAATTTTTTGATTTTGGACATGATTAAGGCATTAGGGTTAACACCACATATTCAAACATCCATGTTCCCTATTTTTGCGCACAATTTGCGACCCCTTTAGTTTTAACCTGTTTGAGTCCACTTTAAGTCTTTCTTTCATCGCCATGATTATCTAAACACTTGAACTTAGTATAGACATCTTTTACTCTTGTTCCAAGGACTCGGTTGAAGACATATAGATGGTGTGAAGAGAAATTGATGATGTTTTGAAGACTTGTATGTGTATTATATGGTTTAGCTTGCTCAAAGTTTGTTGTATTGTTGGCACATGTTAATACCATGATCTTAAAAAATCTGAGAGAAAAAAAGTTTTAAAAAAAAATGATGAAAACAATGTTTTTGAGTCTCTCTCAAGGTAATAAGGTTTGATTATGTAAAGTTTGAGTTAAATCCCTATTACTTGTAAATCCGACACAAAGAATGAATGCAAGGCCCAACATGATGAAACTTGGCCTATACTTGAAGAAAGGATTATTAACGTCATTGCACTAAGGATGAGAATTTATGCTATGTTTTGGGAGTCTTTTATTGAGTTTTGGAACGAATTTGAGCACCACTTATCTTATATTTTCCCTGCCTCTAAACTTAGCCTCATTATAACCTTCATAAAGACCTTACGATCCTTAAGGTGGTAAATTTTAATTAGTTGCGTTTATCACTAGAGTAAGCTTATGGTTTTTGGTTTATTTGTGCAAGTTTGTTTAGTTTTATCTTGAGGCGTTTGTTTTAAATTTTGCAAAAATACTTTATTTATGCTATGTGAGCATTTTTTTCACATACTTTGAGTGAAAATTTCTCACATACTTTGAGTGAAATTACAAACCCTAACAAATTAAGTGAATTTATGAGGGCATATCCTTGAGAGTTGATTCATACTTGTTTTATTCATGTTGAGTTCCATTTCACCAAAGTTTACTTATTGTCTTACTTACTGACACATTTTGTTACCATTTATTAACTCTTGAATTACATACGCTTAAATGCATTCGAATGAAAATCTTTAATGCCATATGTATATTAATGAAATTTTGAGACAAATGGTTAAGGGCTTAGTTGTTTTAAAATTCTTAGTTTAATTCTAGTATTTGCTAAGGACTAGCAAAGTTTAAATGTGGGGATATATGATAGGCTCTTTATTTGAATATCATTTTACATCATTTTATACCCTTCATGTTTGTTTTTAATGCAATCAATTTGAAAAAAATAATATAATTTGTGGGAAATTTGTAAAAATAAATAAAACTTGAAATTATGAGCATTTTTGTTAAAGAATCGTCCCAATCAGATTTATAACAAAGAAATTATGTAACGACTCATCCCGAATTAGCGAGATTAATTAAGAATTAATGACGGATTAGCGAGGCTAATCGGGGATTAGACGAGGCTTAACGAACGAGCAGGGCGAAATGACAATTTTGCCCCTATAATGGGCGAATCGTTGACTTTTCGTTCAGCCGGTCAAATAGACGTTGGTCGATGACTGTGACGTAGTTCGGGACGTCACCAGTTCATAGACAGGTGGCACGCTCGATTCCGACATTCCTAGAAGAAGTTATGATGATCAGAAGTCCAAGGGAATTTTGGTAATTTGGTCGAATAGGAGCCAATAGTCAACTTTTGACCCGGGAGGTCCGATGGCCGAGGGCCGAGGACCGTTATGTAGATCGAGACGATACGAAACTGTAGACAGGCAGCACGTCGAATTCAGACGTTCGACGGAAACAAATGTTTTTTGGATTTAAGTGGGGCCCAGATATTTGTCATTTGGACCAATGGAGGAGTGACAAGTGTCACCCATCCACTGGACATCACTTTTCATTCATGCATCTTCCATTCCTCTTCATCGATCATTTTCTTTGTTTCAACCAAACCCAAACCCGATCTCCCTTCCACCCCAAACCCAAACCAATCTCCCTTATGGCCATGACTGAGAACAGAGGAAGGAAGAGAGGACAAGATGATGGTGATGGCCGGCCAGGTTGGCACCGCCGTGCACGGCTGAGGCCATAAACCCGAGAAGGTACTTGGTTCATCCTTTTTCCATATATTTCGATTTACACATTATGGTTGATTTTGGGTGATTAGGAGATGTCTATTAGGTTGTTAGGAAGGTAATAAGAAGGTTTTGGACGGTGGTTTTGGGCTGAGCAGCCCTGGGTGCAATCGGGCAAACTGAACCGTTAGGACCAAAAATCAAACCGTGGGTTTTAGTAGTTTTCTTTTAGGTTTCTTGATTGGAAATGATAGAAAACATCAAATTAGGAATATTAGAATCAAAAAGGAAGAGATTGGACGAAAAAGAAGGATTGGAGAGGCCTGGACTGGTCACGCTAGTCCAGTTGCAGGCATGAACCGAACCGGCCGGTCTGGATCGGTTCAGTCGCTGAGGAAGACAAACAGTGATGGGCGCGTGAGGCCCACGCGCAGTCCTTTCTAGGGGCGTGTACGGGTGCGTGAGCCATCCTTTGGGGAAGTGTCCAACATATCAAATCATCTATTCGATGTAATGAACATTTTGGGACTGGTTTCGTGTCAATCGGACTTCGTTTCGATATAGTTTGGGTTGTCCGAAGGTTTAGGTTTGCGTTTAAAAATAGTTAGAAATTCCGAAAAATTATGGGACTTTAGTGAGAGGTTATTTAAGTAGTTAATAACCTTCTATTACAATTTGGACAGGTTCGGGAATCCCAGAGGCGACGTTTGGCACGGGAGACGCTTATGGCATGCGTATCGAGGCGCAGCTTCGGACAGTATGTGTGTGGACTTGTTTTATGAATTTGATGCATACATAAATGTTTTATAAGTGTTTTAATATATGTTTTGTGATTCCATGAGTTCATTTGTTTGTGATAGCCTAGGATTTACGTATTTGCACGTATTTCGAGATTTACAGTTTTATACGATGCTTATATGTGCTAGGTTTTCAATGAAGGTTTCATGAATTGGTTTTGGATTTGGAAACATGAAATCGGGCACGAGACCCATTTGATTTATGAACTCTCGAACTTGGAGTCCATTTGATTTGACGAGGAATCGGACCGAGGGTCCATTTGAGTTATACGATCGGACCGAGGGTCCCGTTGGTTTACGAGTTCGGGTTTGATGCTCATTTGACTGTAGTATCGGGCTTGAGGCCCTGTTGGTTGTGAAATCAGACTTGAGGCCCCGTTGCTTTATGGTTCGGGCTTGAGGCCCAATTAGTTGTGGTATCGGGCTGTAGGCCCTGTTGATTGTAACATCGAGCTTGAGTCCCAGTTCGGTTTGTGAAAAGATAATTCGGGCATTAGACCCTATTGAACTGTGGATTTAAGCCGAGGCCTGTGAAATGGATTTGAATCAGATTCGAGGAATCCTATTGAGATGAATCGGGTATAAAACCCAGTTGAAATGTGTTTTGAGAAAGAAAGAAATTGTTTTGGAAAATGTATATGAACCCTTCATATGATTTATATGGTCTCCTTCAGACGTCGACCTGGAGAGTCACGATCCACAGACGAGAATGGGTATCCCCATAGGGATCCCGTTCTAGGAGTGGGGGTTACAATTTATTTTGTGGTCCCGAAGTAGATTCAGGAGAGATGATCGGACTAGGTCCGAAGATAGAGCCTCCCAGATGGAGAATTCATGGGAGAAGTCTCGGAGTGAGACCCCGAGTAGTGTACACACTAGTATAGAGTTGATATCGTGACATATATCGGGGATGTGTTCCCTAGGGGTTGTGTGCCCCGAGTTGGCATCTTCTCGGAAGTGCCTCGGATGGGTTATGCGTATATTGATACGTATGTGGTTTTAGAAAGTGGTTTGGGGCAGAGACCCCGTATTCGATGTTTGGTATTTCACTGATAATGATTTTGGGCTGAGACCCACGTGACATGAATTGGGGCTAAGTCCCTATTGATTTGATTTCTGTATTCCATGTTTTAAGATTGTGATTTCGGTTCGGGGACCCAAATGGATTTATGGTCCAGGACGGTTTATGAGGACTGACATGAACCCTTGAAAGGTTTTTATGGGTCATGACGGTTTATGGGAACCGGGCATGAACCCTGGAAAGGTTTTGAGAATGTTTGACAAATGGTTTTATGAACGTTTTGATAAATGGTTTTTGAATGCATGCATATGCTTTTAATGAAGAGCATAAATGTCTTAAAGTGAAAATGTTTTTATTAAAATATTATTTTGTCCACTCAGGACTTTTGATGTTAATGCCCTTCAGGTTGATAGCGGATGCGGGCTGTAGCAGAGACGAGACATCACACTCCTCCTCCTACGATCCTGGCGTGCTCTGGACGCCCCGGTGAGGGCTAGAGACGGAATTTTCCCTGGTCTGACACTTCGTGTCAGACGGGATCAGGCGCGTCCCACGTTAATCCCAGGGGATTTGGGACGGGTCTTGACAAAGCGGTATCAGAGCAGGTTGGCTCATTTGATACTCATGGTGCTCTGATACAAAGTGGTATCAGAGCTTGGAGTATACGCAGGTCGAGGATGTAATGTCTCTAAGGTCATGACAGCCCGTCATCAACCTGGTAGTTAGGGTATTAGTACGAGGATTCAGTAGAATCGAACCTTAGTTAGATGGTGTTTGGCACGTGATCCGATAGTTTAAGGTTCGATTGGCATGGAATGCCACGTGTTTCGATGTTTGATCCCGAGGGGGATCAGTATTCATGTGAATCCGACGGCTTAGAGCCGTAGTGTCACTGGTGAGTAGGATCCAGTGGATCGGTAGACACAATATGACGACTTGAGAGTCATGACCGCTTGATGGTTGGGTCATGTCGGATAGAGGATGTGCGGATTATTACCAGTGGTTGTCAGAGGTCAGGGTCGCCCAGTATACGATGACCCTGTACGACTACAATCACGATGGTTGGGAATAGGAACGTGTGATTCTATTTGGCATATGTTGCCATGTTTCGGTGTGTCGAATCCCGGTGGGATGTCAACTGGTAGGAGATGTCGGAGTAGTTGTGGTGTGACGCGATAGGATAAGATTGCGCACGTAGCGCCTGGGCAGTATGGGACCCGGAATACGGTTAGTTTTTGTGGAGGCCAACGACTGAGAGTCGTAGGGTTACGAGAGGATGAGATCCTTAGAGTGTAGTTATTGGCTGGTTTGGTATAGTATTGAAGTATGACGACTCTTCGGAGTCGAGAGCGAGGGACCTATCAGGATGGTTGGGCTGCAGTGGGCAGCCGGGTTTGTGATTACCCTAGTGGGTGATTGATTGGACAAGTTACCAGGAGTGGTACTTGTGATCGGACCCAGAGGTGGACCGATCGGTGGATATTGTGCGTTGAGAGGTTAGTACCGGCGGTGAGACTACCACATGGATTGGGAGACTCGGTAGCAGAGTGTTTTTGAGATTGGTCTGCACGAGGTTGTGGCAGACGCTGCTATCGATGGACGTAGTCGAGTCTTATCGAGT
This sequence comes from Prinsepia uniflora, assembly GCA_032719365.1. Classification (NCBI taxonomy): domain Eukaryota; kingdom Viridiplantae; phylum Streptophyta; class Magnoliopsida; order Rosales; family Rosaceae; genus Prinsepia; species Prinsepia uniflora. The sequence continues at coordinate 45,458,451 of CM064864.1, forward strand.
TGGCTTGACGATGGGATTCATCAGTCGTGACGATGATATGAGGTGCATTAGTGATGCACAGTACGAGGATAGATTCTAGATTCGACTCGGTTACGACTGAGTGCGATCGCAGAATGAGACGCTGAAGTGGGATGTTGGCATACTTGCCACGTTACCTTTGTGAGGTGAATATGACGAGTAGGATATACCTGGATGAGTGGAACAGAGAGGATCCCGAGTGGCTCAGTGCGAGGTATAGGGAGTACTTGGTATGGAGACCAGTTTCCTCAGTGATGGAGATTAGTTTCCTTAGTGATGGAGACCAGTTTCCCCAGTAATGGAGATCAGTTTCCCCAGTGATGGAGACCAGTTTCCCCAGTAATGGAGACTAGTTCCCCCAGTGCTACGAGATTGAGTCGCGAGGATGTGCTCAGAAGGTGTAACTATTGAGGTGGGACGCGAGATCCAGGTACGAATGGATGACGTAAGTGACGTCTTATGACAAAAAGGTTGATTGGTCAGATATGAGGGTACGCAGAGTTTTGGCTGCAGATCACAGCAGGAGTCTATTGTGACTCTTTAGCTGAGCGGTACATCCGATTGGGATGATTGGGCATCCTTATTGGATGTGCATATACGGTAGTAAACGGGTAGACGAGTTGGAGGTTACGGACGCGTGGATGATGTCCGGTTGAGCTGAGGACTTGAGAGTCCATTACGGATTGGTTTTGGTTGACTACGGTTGACCATACCTCCTAAGTTGGGGACTTGGAAATCAATTATCTAGAGGACGTGGAAATGCTCGTGTAATGAGTGAGCTCAGTAATTGGAAGAGAAACATGTTTCCAACGTGATTGGAACTTCGGAATCAAGAGAAGTTGTATGGAGACGATGAGAAGAGTGTTTGATTCCGTATTGGTGATGAGTATTCCGAGGTCACTGAGTGTGACTCTTTAGCAGATAGTGCCGGGTGCCGGAGGATGACATACTTTGATGTCATCATCTTGGATTCTTCTTTATTCTTCCCTAGGTGGGACGACGAGGAGTGATATGACAACTAGGAGTTGAAAGAGGGTGTAAGAACCAAACACCTAGGCTGTGAGTCAAATTTGATTGACTTGAGGAGTAGATGGTATTTAGCTTCACAGGATGTGACGAGTGAGTGTTCGAGGTGATGGCTTGATGTTCGCCTAGTGATGGACGGTTGGGGTCCGAACCATGGTGGGTGTGCGGATAGGAGTATGTGGTTGGACGTTGCCGGAGTGCAGTCCTTGAGTAGGTCGGGTGGCGCTCCGATGTTCTTGTGATGTGGGTGCACCTGTGTGTTGTGCACGTTGGATGATGGGATTGATCACGGTCAATCGATATGTTGGGTTGAGAGTGTCCCGAGATTACGAGAATGTTGTAGATTGGATAGAGTCCTAGAAGAACGTGAGTGGCAATCAGATTAGATCTGATAGTGACAGGTTGAGACTCGAGGTGAGTCTAGATGCCAGCGGAGATCGCTAAGTAATGCGAGATATGATACGAGGACTCGAGAGCGAGTCGAGATCAGAGTAGAGCAGCGAAGCGCAGTGGAGCCGGGAGTTGTCAGCTCGTCACGAAGTCGTGACATATCGTGGTAAGGGATTGATCGGTATCCAACGTGTTCGGATTGGTATGGATTGACGGGACTCTATTTAGAGTCAGTTTTGAGTATAGGAATTTGAGGGAGTTGATTCATGCGAGTACTTAGAGTCAGTATAGGCATAGGTCTAAGGATGACCTGTGAGATGGGATTCGTACCATTGTGATGGCAGGATCTATAGAACGTTGTTTGATCGGATGCTGAGCAGGATGCCAGCTTGGATGTGTCAACCCTTAGTGAGAGTACGTAATTCAGTCTGACGATGGTAAAATGCATCGTGTCAGAGTGGCAGACTGAAAATGGCTGTTTGGATGTCAGTCTAGTATTGCTGACCTGTCGGAGTGAGTGACAGGCGAGATCGACGAGTGTCGAAATTCCGTCTCGAGTGAGACGTACGAGCTGACGTGTAATTTTTGAAAATAAATTGGAGCTTTGGGGGCTCCGGTGACGATACGTACCATCGCGTACGAGTTGTGTGTCGGACGTGTACTGTCATACGGGTACTCTTGTGTGTGTGGCGATCCGAGTCGAGGGACAAGGTTGGATTCCACAATTTGGCTGTGGAATCGGGTCGATTTGAATTTTGAGGACGAAATTCTTTAAGGGGGGAAGATTGTAACGACCCGTTCTGAATTAGTGAGATTAATTAAGAATTAATGATGAATTAGTGAGGCTAATCGGGGATTAGAAGAGGCTTAACGGACGAGCAGGGCGAAATGCCGATTTCGCCCCTAGAATGGGCGAATCGTTGACTTTTCGTTCAGCCGGTCAAATAAACTTTGGCCGATGACTGTGACGTAGTTTGGGACGTCATGAGTTAATAGACAGGTGCACGCTTGATTCCGACGTTCGTGGAAAAAGTTATAACGATCGGAAGTCCAAGGGCATTTTGGTAATTTGGTCAAATAGGGGCCAATAGTCGACTTTTGACCCGGGAGGTCCGATGGCCGAGGGCCGAGGACCGTTACATATATCGAGACGATACGAATTCGTAGACAGGTGGCACATCGAATTCAGACATTCGACGGAAAAGTTACGGTTCACGGAAGTTCGAAAGTACTATTGCACGAATTACGAAACGGATGCTTTTTGGATTTAAGTGGGGCCCAGATATTTGTCATTTGGACCAATGGATGAGTGACAAGTGTCACCCATCCACTGGACATCATTTTTCATTCATGCATCTTCCATTCCTCTTCATCGATCATTTTCTTTGTTTCAACCAAACCCAAACCCGATCTCCCTTCCACCCCAAACCCAAACCAATCTCCCTTATGGCCATGACTGAGAACAAAGGAAGGAAGAGAGGACAAGATGATGGTGGTGGCCTGACAGGGCCCGTCCCCGAAGGACATAGATAACTGTACCCGGTCCTGCTCCTGTCTGACAAGTCAACTGAAGTTTCAGAATTACCCTCAGCACGTGTCAAACAAGGGATAACTACACATGTCCCCACTCATGCCTCTACCTCCCGATCAACCTCGATCATCGCGCCACGACCTAGAGGGTCAATAAAACAGAAAAGGTGTGAGTGGACAAAACAAAGTTTTCGAAACACATTTATAAATACACATTCTTACCCTCCAGTTTCACAAACATGCATGCCTATCATAATCATAAAACATGAGTCATAGTGTGAAATAAATCAAGTATGAACAGTGGACCGATAAAATCAAAATATGTTTTCCTATGGTCCATAAAACTCATGTTTCTCAAATCAGTGCAAGATATTTAGTATTTAGACACAAATATCAATAAATCATGATACCACCAATCCTCAATATCCAATCTCAATATCCAAGTAACCCGTCACGATATCAATGCAACGCGTGCAAACTTGGGTGTCTCATGTCCGAGTACCTCCCCAGGATCTACGACGTCTGGGGTGATATCATCTCCAGGATCTACGACATCTGGAGGATATCATCATAATCTCCCACTCTTGAGACTGAGCCTCCCTCGGAGCTACTCATCTCCAAGCAGTGGATCGTGACTACTCCAGGATCTACGACGTCTGGAGGAGACCAACAAATCACAGAGGATGGTATATGTGGAACAGTCACCAAATCCAGTAATCTCATTTTAAAACCATTTACATCTCAAATCAAGTCAAAAACATTTCAATAGGGCCTCTACCCGAAACATAGCTTTCACAAAACAAGTTCCACAAATCCATCATAAAAACAGTGTCCAGAATTTACTTTATAAATCAAAATCATCAATTTCAACATATTCACATGTGACTCCAAATCCGAGTCAAAATCAAGCTCAAATCCCGGGCCTTCGCCCAAAACATCAATATCATGATTTTCTAGAAAATCGTGCCCAAAATCATATAAAACAATATAATATTCCCAAAATCTGGAAATCATCATATCGAAACATCAATCAGACCAAATCATGTCAAATCATATCATAAAGCATTTAAAACATATATGCATGCATTTAGGGTAGAAAACAAAAGTCCACTCACACACCGTCCATATCGCTAGCTTTCCGAGCTGCACTTTTTTCCGTAATTGCCGGAAGCCACCATCCCTGTCCAAAGTCATTATCAAGGGTCACTAACATCTCAATATACCTCATATAATTTTCCCTAATTTTTCCGGGATTTAAATACGGGACATAAACCTTTTGACCCTCGAAACAATATCGAAACGGTGTCTGATTTCCTCGAAACCAGTGCCAAAATGTTCGTTACATTAAATAGGACAAGTTTCATGTTGAACTCACCTTGGGATTCCCACTCACGTGCCCCCACACGCCACCGCAAGCGGCTGTGCGTGAGTCCGGCCGCTGCTACAGTAACTACCACTGTTCATCTTCTCGACCCGGTTGCCTGGTAAACGGGTCCTGCAACCCACGATGCAACCCGTTCCAAACTCCATCAATTCTGCATAATTGTCACCAATTAAAACGTCTAATCTCATCGTTTTAATACGAATTAAGGTTCTGTGGCATCAATTATATCCATAGTTGGCCTAAACTAATCCAACTGAATACAAACGTTCGAAGGCTGTTCATCGTCTGAGTTCATCAATTCATAATTCAATCCTTCAATTAATTAGTCAGACAGCATCGTAGCCTTATTTTCAAGATGTTTTTTTAACTCAATTACCAAAGATTGGACCTCCAATTACCTGAACTCAGCTGAGGTATTTCCAGACTATGGCGGGTCCGGTTCTTGATCAATTCTTGATCAACTCTCTTCGATTTTGATATCAGTCGACTCGTCTCAGGTCCAATAAGCTCACCCAAACATTTGTTTCCATCAATTAATCACACAAACCCGAATTCGAAATTTCATGAAGGTTTGGTTTTCGGGTTTTTGAGTCTGGGCACAACTGGGTTCAAAGCCCATCAACCCTCATTCGATATCCTTCGTTTTTCTCTCTGGAACTCGTTTAATTCCTCACAATCCCAGCTCAGGAGTTCAATCTATTGCCTGAGATCAATTTTTAGTTTTTGCTCTGTTTTTCTTCCCACCACACACACAAGCACGACTTGCTTTATATTGCAGAGTTTAAATCTTCACACCACCCAATTATGCACATTCAGCCACTAATTAGTTGATTAAAGTGACAAATGTCACTCAGTGGCAATCTCATGCCCAATTCACCAATTCCAGGTGTCTACTGCTTAATTAAAACAGCAGTAATATAGGTGAATCAGCCATCATAGCACAATTACTCTTTTGCCCCTACCATACCAAATTACCAAAATACCCTTCATATACCTAGACCCATAACCTTCACATTCGAACTCCGATTGACGCATGCCTCTGTCTACGGATTCAGCGTTTCAAGACCTACCTAGCGATACTTACGAAAAGTCCAAACACGGTCTCGATCAAAAAGTCAACAAATGGCCCCTTGTAACCACTTTACCAAATTACCCTTAAACTTCCGAACATCATAACTTTCTCATCGAATGTCGGAATCAGACGTGCCACCTATCTATGAACTCGTGACATCCCGAACTACATCACAATCATCGGTCAAAGCCAGTTTGACCGCTCGAACCAAAAGTCAACTGTGCGCCCAATTCTAGGGGCAAAATCGTCATTTCCTTCAAATATTCCAAATTTTCCTTTTTTGAATTTCGGGGGCATTACATGGCCGGCCAGGTTGGCACCGCCGTGCACGGTTGAGGCCATAAACCCGAGAAGGTACTCGGTTCATCCTTTTTTTCCATATATTTCGATTTGCACATTATGGTTGATTTTGGGTGATTAGGAGATGTCTATTAGGTTGTTAGGAAGGTAATAAGAAGGTTTTGGATGGTGGTTTTGGGCTGAGCAACCCTGGGTGCAATCGGGCAAACTGAACCGTTAGGACCAAAAATCAAACCGTGGGTTTTAGTTGTTTTCTTATAGGTTTCTTGATTGGAAATGATTGAAAACATCAAATTAGGAATATTAGAATAAAAAAGGAAGAGATTGGATGAAAAATGAGGATTAGAGAGGCCTGGACCGGTCACGCCAGTCCAGTTACAGTCATGAACCTAACCGGTCGGTCTGGACCAGTTCAGTCGCTGAGGAAGATAAACAGTGCTGGGCGCGTGAGTCCCACGCGCAGTTCCTTCTAGGGGAACGTACGGGCACGTGAGCCATCGTTTGGGGAAGTGTCCAACATTTCAAATCATTTATTCGATGTAATGAACATTTTGGGACTGGTTTCATACCAATCGGACATCGTTTCGATATAGTTCGGGCAGTCCGAAGGTTTAGGCTCGCGTTTAAAAATAGTTAGAAATTCCGGAAAATTACGGGACTTTAGTGAGAGGTTATTTAAGTAGTTAATAACCTTATATTACTATTTGGACAAGTTCGGGAATCCCGGAGGTGACGTTTGGCCCGAAAGGCGACGTTTGGCCCAGAAGGCGACGTTTGGTCCGGGAGACGCTTATGGCACGCGTATCGAGGCGCGGCTTCAAACAGTCTGTGAGTGGACTTGTTTTATGAATTCGATGCATGCATAAATGTTTTATAAGTTTTTTAATATATGTTTTGTGATTCCATGAGTGCATTTATTTGTGGTAGCCTAGGATTTACGTATTTGCACGTATTTCGAGATTTACAGTTTTATACGATGCTTATACGTGCTATGTTTTCAATGAGGGTTTCATGAATTGGTTTTGGATTTGGAAACATGAAATCGGGCACGAGACCCATTTGATTTCCGAACTCTCATACTTGGAGTCCATTTGATTTGTCGAGGAATCGGACCGAGGGTCCATTTGAGTTCTACGATCGGACCGAGGGTCCCGTTGGTTTACGAGTTCGGGCTTGATGCCCATTTGACTGTAGTATCGGGCTTGAGGCCTTATTGGTTGTGAAATTGGACTTGAGGTCCCGTTGATCTATGGTTCGGGCAATTTGGAAAGATTGTATAAAAATGGCGATTTTACCCTTGTGAATAGTGTGATCAAAAGTTGACTTTTTGATTTGTAGGTCGAACTGACGGTTATCGATGACCGATGACCGTGACGTAGTTCGGGATGTCACAAGTCCGTGGACAGGTGGTACGTCCGATTCCGACATCCGAGGAAGAAGTTGTGATGTTCGCAAGGTTGAGGGCATTTTCGTAATTTGGTTAAAAAAGAAGGAAATCGTTGACTTTTTGTTTGACCATTAGTTTTCATGCAAATCGAAGACCGTTAGATAGGTTTCGACGTCCTTAGTACAACGACAAGCGGCATGCCGTCATCGGAGTTTGAGGTAGGAGATTGGGTCTTCTTTAAGTTATTTCCTTGGAAAGGTATTGTACGGTTTGGCAGACGAGGAAAGTTAAGTCCCTGCTACATTGGACCCTACGAGATTTTGGAGAGGATTGGTCCTGTTGCTTATCGGTTGGCATTACCATCAGATCTGGCTAAGGTACATAATGTGTTCCATGTGTCCATGCTTCGGAAGTGCATTCGGGATGATTCTCACATTTTGGAAGCACAACCTGTTGAGCTTAGAGAGGATTTGAGTTTTGAGGAGCAGCCTATGGCGATCCTGGATCGTAAGGATAAAGTGCTACGGAGGAAGACGGTTCCCTTAGTTAAAGTATTGTGGAGGAATCATCAGGTAGAAGAAGCAACTTGGGAACCCGAGGCCTTAATGCGTGAACAATACCCCTACCTGTTTCATTGAATTTCGAGGGCGAAATTCTTTTCAGGGGGTAGATTGTAACGACCTGGACCTTCAGAAATGGTAAAAATGTAAATTTGGAAAGATTGTATAAAAATGACGATTTTACCCTTGTGAATAGTGTGGTCAAAAGTTGACATTTTGATTGGTAGGTCAAACGGACGTTTACCGATGACCGTTACGTAGTTCGGGACGTCACGAGTCCGTGGACAGGTGATACGTCTGATTCTGACATCCGAGGAAGAAGTTGTGATGTTCGGAAGGTTGAGGGCATTTTTCGTAATTTGGCTAAAAAAGAGGGAAATCGATGACTTTTTGTTTGACCTTTAGTTTTCACATAAATTGAAGACCGTTAGATAGGTCTCGACGTCCTGAGTACAATGACAAGCGGCACGCTGTCATCGGACGTCGGACGGTTAAGTTATAGGTCTAGGAAGGTGAAGGGTAAAATGGTAATTTGGACTTGTAGGGGCATTTTAGTCTTTTTACACCTAGGGACTGATGACCAATCAGATAAGGCCATTTGGGGAATTGGGATCGGATATTTTGGGCTGTGTCCACAGGATGATGGACACCTGGTGGTTTCTTAGAGGGTTCTACACGGTTTCACAATTTTAAATGGGTTTTGTTAATCGTTCAATGGGTAGGAAATAGAATAGAGACTGAGACAAAGAGAACCAGCGATCGATTTCCAGTGTGTAAGGACTTTGGGCTTGAGTGAGTGATCAAAAAAGTTTGAGGGCTTTGTTTGAGCGTGATTACGAGAGCTTGGAGGGTTGAGTGAGTGTGTTTACGTGAGGCAAACCAGAAAACAGAAACAGGACAACCGTGCACAGCTGTGCACCTCAATCGATCGACCCATCAAAAATTGGACTTGTGGTGGTGTTCAGTGACCTGAGAGGTGTCTTGTAGACCCAGTGGAGCACGGCGGAGCTCACTGTGGAGGTCAGAGAGTAGGTGAGTTCCTCGGCTTTCTCTGTTTTCTCTGTTTTTCCAGATTCATTCAAAACAAAAGTCATGAAGTCTGGAGCCTTGTTGGCTCGTTTTATTGGTCCTAATAGTTCTAGGACATTGTTATTAACCTTAAGAATCGAACCAGAGCCTTGTGGTGACCACTGGTGGCTGAAGACAGACCTTGATTTTTTCTGGGTTTTTCTTCGAGTTTGGGAGGTGAGTGTTAGACCATTAATTCGTGTTTTAAGTAGTGGAATAGGTTGATTAGAGTGGGACAAAACTACGGGTGAAGGAAAGACTGAAAATGGACTGGAATCGAGTGAGAACCGGCCTCGCCGGCTCGGTTGGACCGGGTTAGCTAGAGATATGAGACGATGAACAGTGCGGCGCGTGGCTCCCATGCGCAGCCCCTTTGGACGGCGCGTGAGGGCGCGTGGGCAGGTTTTGGGGAAGTGTCCAACATGGTTTTTACTCTAATCGAGGTAACAAACATTTTGGGACAAGTTTCGAGTCGATCGGACACCGTCTCGGGGTAGTTTTGAGTGTCCGAAGGTTTAGGGGCTAATATAATTACGTTTAAAAAATCCCGAAAAATTAGGGGAAAGTAGTGTGAACCTTGTTGAAGTGTTTGTGACCCGAAATTGTGGTTTTTGACAGGTCGGGATATTCCTGAGGCAGTTGAGGCCCGTACGGAGCGCGATTGAAGCGTTCGGACCTAGTGAGTGGACTTTTATTTCTTAATCGAGTATGCATAACTGTTTTTATCTACTTGTTCTATGTTTTTACACATGATTTTATGTTCTTGATTATTCTATAACTGTTTTGCATAATTGCACGTTTTTCGAGACATTTCTTAAAATTATACGTATTTCAGCATATTTTACGAGATATGTTTTGTTATGATTCTGATGCCATTATTTTGGGACTTCAATCTATAATTGGTTTTCAATGATTATAAATGAGTTTTGAAACATGAATCAATAATCAAGGTTTTCAGTTTTAGAATCGAGATTTGGTTTTAAAGCTTGAAAAAGGGATTTCCGGATTTGGGTTCGGAATGACGGTTCTGAACGCCGGCATGGCTTCGGAATAGTGATTTCGAATTCGGGGTTTGGACTTGGATTTAGAAATGGTTTTTAAACGGTTTGGATTGGATTTGCTGGATCTGGTTATTGGGTTTAAAGACCCGGATTATGATTATGATAGGGGCGGGCCCGGATTGGGTTTAAAGACCCGGATTGAGTTTAAAGACTCGGGAGTTTAACGACTCGGATATTGATAAATCCCCTGAAGGCCTATTAAGTTTAAATACTCGAAAGTTTAAAGACTCGGATTATATTGAGGCCTGGATTGAGTTTAAAGACTCGGGAGTTTAAAGACTCGGATAGATCCAACAGGTTCGATTGGATGATGATATATTATATTTCATGTTTTTATGATGATGTTTTCATACACGATTATTATATGGTTTATATAGTTGTTTTCATATACTTAGTTATGCATGCATGTTTTTAAAATGGAGGGAAAAATCCTGGTTTGTTTGTAAAATCTGTTTTTGAAACTCTTGTTTATTTTTAGTCCACTCACACTTTTATGGTTTAAATTACCCTCCAGGTCGTGGTGCAAGCGTTGGGGCTACCGTTGAGACTGAGGCATAGAGTCACCCGTTGCGCACTTAGTTCATAGTAGGACCTTGTACTTATTTCGTACTATTACTATGCTCTGTATGACTATTGACTAGTTACGATATAACTTTTCCCTGGTCTGACAATGTGGTTTGTCGGTTTTTAGGTTACTTTGGTCTTTTGAGTTTGATTGTCAGACGGAAGCAGGGTTCGTCGCGGTTATCTAGGTGATAATCGGGACGGGTCCTATCATGAGGCCCAGTTAGTTATGATATCGGGCTTGAGGCCCTGTTGATTGTAACATCGGGCTTGAGTCCCAGTTCGGTTTGTGAAAAGAGAATTCGGGCATGAGACCCTATTGAACTGTGGATTTAGGCCGAGGCCTGTGAAATGGATTTGAATCGGATTCGAGGAATCCTATTGAGATGAATCGAGTATAAAACCCAGTTGAAATGTGTTTTGAGAAAGAAAGAAATTGTTTTGGAAAATGTATATGAACCCTCCATATGATTTATATTGTCTCCTCCAGACGTCGACCTAGAGAGTCACGATCCACAGACGAGAATGGGTATCCCCATAGGGATCCCGTTCCAGGGGTGGGGGTTACAATTTATGTTGTGGTCCCGGACCAGATTCCGAAGAGATGATCGGACTAGGTCCGAAGATAGAGCCTCCTAGATGGAGAATTCTTGGGAGAAGACTCGGAGTAAGACCCTGAGTAGTGTGCACACTAGTATAGAGATGATATCGTGACATATATCGGGGATGTGTTCCCTAGGGGCTGTGTGCCCCGAGTTGGCATCTTCTCGGAAGTGTCTCGGATGGGTTATGCGTATATTGATACGTATGTGGTTTTAGAAAATGGTTTGGGGCACAGACCCCGTATTCGATGTTTGGTATTTCACTGATAATGGTTTTGGGATGAGACCCACGTGAAATGAATTGGGGCTGAGTCCCTATTGATTTGATTTTCGTATTCCATGTTTTAAGATTGTGATTTCGGATCGGGGACCCAAATGAATTTATGGTTCATGACGGTTTATGGGGACCGGCATGAACCCTTGAAAGGTTTTTATGGGTCATGACGGTTTATGGGAACCGGGCATGAACCCTGGAAAGGTTTTTAGAATGTTTGACTAGTTGTTTTATGAAAGTTTTGATAAACGGTTTTGAATGCATGCATATGCTTTTAATGAAGGGCATAAATGTCTTAAAGTGAAAATATTTTTATTAAAATATTATTTTGTCCACTCACGACTTTTGATGTTTTAATGCCCTTCAAGTTGATCGCGGATGCGGGTGTAGCAAAGACGAGACATCACACTCCTCCTCCTACGATCCTGGCGTACTCTGGACGCCCCGGTGAGGGCTAGAGACGGAATTTTCCCTGGTCTGACACTTCGTGTCAGACGGGATCAGGGGCGTCCCACATTAATCCCAGGGGATTTGGGACGGGTCCTGACAAATTATGATTGAAACAAGGGAGTTCACTGAATTAGATAATGAAATTCGGTGGAAAGCTACCGAAACTTTGCATCCCAAATCCATTTCCGGGAAGCTTAGTTCGCGTGTCCCAAAATTGCAGCCCAGCAGCCCAAAATCCGGTCCGCGACCCAAATCCAATTGTGTGAAGCCCAGCAAGCCGCAAAATAAGCAATCCAAGCCTAGAAGAGAGTTTCGATGAGCGCATACCGACCTAGGTTGACAATTTCAGCGCGCGTGTGCCGAACTTCAACCTGTTGCACCCGTCTGCCACGCTGACTCAACCCACTATGTTCAGCTCCTTTCTGTCGAATCCACCATTCCCTGCACCTGCCTGACCTGCTGATTTCACCTGCCCCTGTCAGCCAACCCATGCTGAAAACCCATGCCCTGCTCCAGCTGTTCCAACTACTCCATTCAGCCATGTTTTCAAGCACAATTCAACCGTAAATTTCAGCCAAAATCCATCATTCCTTATTTTATTTTTATTGCTTTGTTATTTAAATTGTATTTTATTTTCTAATCTTTTTAGATGGGCTTTCTCTATAAATAGAAAGGCCACTCTCATTATAAACTGGCTTTTTTTTCTTCCTCTTTTAGCTTCTTTTAGATCATTTCTATTAGATTTCTTTTCTTTCTTTTCTTAGATTTTCTTTAGGCCTTCTTTTTACGCAATTTTATACTTTCCTTAAGAAAAACCTTAGGCTAGGTAATTCCGATGCAATTCGATAGTTTTAAGTCTGAATTCCTCGTGTTTCTTCCTCCATCTTCACAAGTTTCTTATAGTTGTTCGGTGATCCTTGTGAAAAACCATCTTTCTCTACTTAAACTCTTATTATTGTTTCGGTTTTACATATAATTCAATATTTGTGTTGGTATTTCTTTCTAAATTTTGTAAATGTGAATACAATCTCCATTTGTTTTACTTTCTAAATTTCATTTACTTCATACTTTTTAGTGTTTAACCTTCAATCCAACGCTAAGCGTTTATTCGTTGTTCGGTGCCTTTAGAATATGATTGAAGATATTTAATGTTTGACTGTTGTTTGACGCATTCAATCAATAACTTAATGTGGATCATATTGTAAGTAATAATTTGTTGTTCGATGCATTTACAATATGAAAAATGTATAAAGGAAACTGAGATGATGAATGTAGGATTTTGTGATTGGTTCAATATGTGCAAATGCTAGTGTGTGAGAAAAATAGGTGTTTAAAGAAAGTCCATTGTACAAGGTTAAAGTATGAGTAGTTTAAATAATGTGATTGTTAATTCGGATTTACTTACATAAAAGTGTCGGTTTTTCTATAAAACTAATCTATGGTTTGTAAATCCTAGTTAGCATGAGCTTTCGTATTTCAATTCTTAGTTTATGTAGAATGTAGTTTTGGCTACAACTCTTTCCAAATCCTCCATCCAAATTATGTTATTCTTTGATTATTTAATTCATTTATTCTTTGATTATTTATTATTCTTTTTTACTGACCATTATTTAATGTTCCATAATTTACCCAGTTTAGAACGATCACTATTTTTCAATACTACATCTACATAAAAAAAAAATTAAATTGCATATGCTTTTATTAAGGGGGGTGTATTCGATTGAGATTTTAATGGGTTTTAATAGATTTTAAATGATTTAGAATTATGATGGATTTTATATAATTTCACATTATTTTATATGATTTCACTCAAATCATTTCAAATTTTAATAGATTTTGTAATAAATTTATATAGATTTTGAAGTGTTTCTATGGATTTTATAAATATAAACCATATCCAACAGGACCAGATGTGCACATTCCTCATTTCTCCTCTCCCCATTACCATTCGGTGATGACAGTCACATACTACAAAGTATCAGACATGACTTCTTTCAATAGACAAAATTTCGTACAAAAATAATGAAACAAGATCGTAGTCACACTCTTCCAAACGAAATTAGCTTAATAAAATGTTTATCATGGTAACTATCATAAAAAAAAAACAAAAACAAAAACCAAAATACATTAAAGTAACCAGTCAAAGTTATAAAAAATTAGGAAAGTAACTGCAAATAGAATGTTCAATCCAATAAACCAAGGGAAAGGGAAGAAAGAACAGAAAGAGGGGTAAGAATGAAGCGTGAGCTTGTTATAAGTCAAACTTGGATTGTTAATTGGCTCTTTATGGTTTTGTATTTCCAGATGGGGATTTGGTCTTGTTCCATGTAACATCTGTTATTAATATATCTTGTTATGTTGTCTTCTCTTTTGAATAACTGTTTCCATAAAAAAAATGACAGTGGTGGTGGTGGTGGTGCTGGTTCTATTACTGAGAGTGGTGGTGGTGCCGCTTTAGTTAGGATGAGGAAGGGGGACGTAAAAATATTTTGAGAAGGAAGATTTTTTTTTTCAAATCCAATGAAATATTAAGTGAGATGTGATGATTTTGATGGTGGAGTAATATGTGTATTTTTCATTAGCAAATCTATCAAAATCCACCAATTTAAAAAATCATATGAAATCATCCAATTTTTGAATACACCTATATTTGTAAATTGTATTTTACAATCTTAATTGAATACACCTAGATTTTAAAGAATTTTAAAACAATCTATTAAAAGATAGATTGAATACACCTTGATTTGTATAAAATCTATTAAAATCCTAATTGAATACGTCTGAATTTGAAAACCCTGTAAAATCATTTAAAAACCAAAATTGAATACACCCACCTAAGTGTTGAGTGTTACTTTGTATTTACTTAATTGCTTAGTTGAAGCGGCATCAATAATAAGTAATAATAAGAAAAAATTAAACTGCTTACAACAAAAATCAAGATGATATTCAGGGACTATTATGCATAAAACATGCTGGAATCAAAGAAAGAAGAGAATCTTATTTCGGATTCATTATTTGAGCCTACTTTCTTGGTAAAATAATATGATATATCAGATTAATCAGAATGTGATAAATATTTTGGCATGAAAAAAGTGAAGGTAGAGTTACTTTCTTCCGTGGAGGGTACACATACCATTTCAATGATACTACTTTGTAATTGTATTTGAATTTTTCTTCAATAGATTCATGTTCTAACACCATGTCGAACCGAGAGTTGGAGAGTTGAGAGTTGAGAGAGTCTTGTGAGTGAGAGATTTGAGTAAGGGTAAATTTAGTAATGGGCTTTGAAATAATAAATAAAAAACTGGGTTGTAATCGTGTACGTAAAAGTATTATGGTTGATCTAAGAATTCATTAAATTAATATATTATTTAACTATTTAATTTAGATTTTAACAAATTTTCAAATAAAAATTCAAAACATACCACCACTAATCGAACAATTTGAATTTTCAAACCAGTTGTATATGTGGTCAAAATCAAAACATAGTATAAATAACCAACTTGAGCAGATTGGTTAATTGTTTTAAAGAATTTATGCCTGAGAACTAAGACCACAGTCCAACATTGCTGCCACAGAATAGCTAAACCACCCCTTAACCCCACACAGCTAACAGAAAAGGTGCCACGTACTCGTTTTTTAACGCTCTCCAACTTCTGATCAGATGTTTCAGACGACGGAGCATCCGAGAATTGAGCTAGCCATCGAATGTTGTAACAAAGTAAACTCATGACTCGTGAGTTTTACCAAAGAGTGTGAACCTGAACCCCCACTGGAGCTGGTGCCTCAAGAAGAAGGAGATTTTGGCGGAGAAGGGGCTTCCATCTGTGAAGAGCCACCCAAAGTAGTTGAATGTTCCATCTTGAAACCACGTCTGTGCCCGACTCTGTTTTTTGACACAGCTGAAACATCAGTGCTTGTCTCACCCACCATTTTCAAAACCCCCTACACATCCATTTCCTGCCTCTCTTCCTTACCCATTATCTTATCAGCCTATACCGCCCTCCCTACTTGATAGTTGGTTCCCCTCCCCTACACAGGCCTGGTTTTGAGTTTCGGAGATTTGGCTAGTCATTCCTCGAGACACAGCGTGAACATGCCCATCCACCCCAATCTTTGTTTCTTCATAACCAAAGCATGCAGCCCCCAATCATCATTTCCCCCCCGCAGATTCAACCTCACTCCCTTGGAAGGCGGAAGAAAATGAGCGGACCACCACTAGTATTGATCACATTGGACTTTAATGGCTAGCTCTCCTTAAAAACTGGCCCCAAACCGAAAGCCTTGCCTTGAGCAAGGTTCTTTGGATTAATTAGTTGTTGAAGCAGAAATCGAACCCGCCGCGAAAAGTTCTCACAATTCCTGCAAACAGCAAACAATTAGCTATCGTTGTCTCGATCGATTTACCCGGGGGGTTGTTCGACCAAGAACACTCCGATGCCTAAGTTAGCTTTGAGAGAGGAAAAGGATATACTTCGAAGCGAAGAATCAACTTAACTTGGAAATGAAATGCGCCTTGCTATTTATAGGGGTGAATGAAATGTTCGATTTCCATAGTTTCGATGTGGGACAAATGCTCATCAATTTACCTCTTATATAGGGGTGAGTGAGATGTTCAATTTCCATAGTTTCGATGTGGGACAAATGCTCATCAATTTGCATGCTAACACGTGTTATACAAATCGAGGGTGGAGAGGCTTCCACATGTCATTCTGGTTTGGGCCATGTCCGGTGCTTGTGCTTACAAGTATTATTGCCAAGGGCAATTTGGTCATTTTGAGAATTATGGGCCACGTGGCAGCTCCACATTTTTCCGGTGATTTTGGGTTCCACAAATGCCCCCACATCGATTCGGTATTCAGGGAATCCGGAGGGATGTACATTGTTTGGAGTCTTATATTACCGGGTTACCAGTTACCGTTGGGTTCAAGAATCGATTCAGTGTTTATTTGACGATTTTGCCCCTGGTTATAAAGGTAAAAAGTCCATTTTTAGTTTTAGAATGACTATTCTGGGTTTAGTGGTGTGAATCGGACATAATGTGCAAAATGACCATTTTACCCCCAAGCATGGGCAAAATGTTGTCTTTTGAACCGGGGGGTCCAAAGAACGAGGGCCAGAGACCGTTACGTAGGTCGAGTTGATACGAATCCATAGACAGGTGGCATGCCGAAATCGGAGATCGGATGCGAAGGTTATGTGTCTACGAAGGCGAGGGGCATTTTCGTAATTTTGGAAGCGAAGGGCAAAACGGTATTTTTGAGACAAGCGAACGGTGGACGCTGACTCATGCTACCTACCAATGATTCTTGCTGCTTTGTCTAGACAACATGGAGGAAATCAAGGATTTTAGGGACCCTAAACCCTTAATTAGGGAAAACTCAATCATTTTGTCCAAACCTTGATTTTGTTAAATAGCAGAGCAATTCGATTGTGAGAATGAGAGATTAGAGAGTCTGAATTGGAGCAAAACAAACACAAAGGACAGAGGGTCGCTGGTTTTGCAGATTTTCGAAATTTTGGAAATTTGTGGTAAAAATTCGAATTCGAATTCGTGAGTCTTGAGGATCAAAATTGAGCCTGGATTAAGTCTCCTGGGACGAATTCGAACCGATCCAAATCAAAAACGGGGAGGATTGAGGCCGTATCGAGCAAGAACAGAAGCTTCAAATTCCTCGAAAAATCGAGCTTGAGTTCTACTAGCTGGAGGTAAGGATTTATCAAATTGATCTTGTAAAATCGTTCCTTATACTCTCACGATGTCACGTCGTGGACGGAGTTTGGCCGAACAGTCGACGGGGACTTGGTGGTGACTGAGTGCACTTGCGGACGTGACTAGTGAGCATCGGTAGGCAGGATCACACCTACTGTGACTCTTGTTAGTACCACATACATGCTCGCCATGCGTCAAGATGCCGAGAGACCTAGCAAATTTGTCATGTGGGAGCGTGGCGGTTTTCGTGGCCTAAGTCCATTCCGAGGGAAAGATATGGATTTTGAGAAGCCTGAAGACCTCATGGAGTGGAAGGCTTGCAATCAAAATTCCTTTCCAAACGACGTTCTCGTGGAGCTTGGCGACAGATGTTCTTCCAGAGTTTCGGGACATGAGCCGGCTGCTTTCTCCATGAATGGCGCGAGGCTTTCAGACATCCCGATCAAGGAGTGGTTGTGCGTTCCACTGTGCTCGAAGGAGACCATTGTTCAGAAGAAGGACGATAAACAAGGACTTATTGGTTCTTGGGAGAAGAAAGCATGTCGGGCAACTTCTTTCCTAACCAAAAAGCATACCGAGCAACTTCTTTCCTAACCTTTCCGTTCCGGTCCTGCGAATGTGCTATTTTGAAGGGCCGTAGAAATGGAAGATTATGTTGTTGATGTGATATTACGATAACTTAAGAAAACTTAAGGTCTTAATTTCCCATCGGAAGCCAAGGTGGGCGAGTTGGAGAGGAGCCGTGCGGAGAGGATGCTGATAGAGAATGAGCGAGATACCGCTCGAGATGAGCTCTCCTTGCTGCGCAGAAATTTGCAGGACTCAGAAGGCTTTGATGCTTCGATGACAAAGGCTTGAATGCTTCGCAGGCAGAAGGCTTGGATGCTTCGATGACGAAAGCTTGGATGCTTCGATGACGAAGGCTTGGATGCTTCGATGACGAAGGCTTGGATGCTTCGATGACGAAGGCTTGGATGCTTCGATGACGAAGGCTTAGGTGCTTCGCATGGCGAAGGCTTAGATGCTTCGCAGGGCGAAGGCTTAGATGCTTCGCAGGGCAAAGGCTTAGATGCTTCGCAGGGCGAAGGCTTAGGTGCTTCGCATGGCGAAGGCTTTTTACACTAGATAGAATAAGCTTTGAAAATTGTACATGGTGAACAAATCAATTTGTCGATCTCATTTCATTGATACTTGAATTTAGAAGACAACTTGAAAAGCAAAATTGAAAAGCTCCATAGAATTTTATGTCTCTCTAATGTTGACAGTCTAGTTGATGCGGATCACCTTTGAAGCTGGTTCGCTTGGCCCTTTGTTTTCCATGTGATTTACAGTTTTGATGTAGTCTGCACAATGCCCCTCCCTCAGGATATTTCGGAGATATCTTTCGAAAGATATACATGTGCTGATATTGTGCCCATAACATTCATGATAGGCGCACCATTTGGTCTTATCAGCATTCTCTTGATTGCCTTTGACTGACTCCGGCCTTTTAAACCATGGTTTGTTCTTAATTTCATTGTGGATCTGATGGGCTGGTAAAGATAGCTATAAGTTAGGTTTCCCCATAACTGGCGTTTGGGAGTGTTGCCCGGCCTTTCGCTTGTTGAGCTTTCCAGTCGCAGACTTTTCATGAGGTTCATCCTCATTGGAGGCCCCTTCGCTAGTCCCGGCGTGGTCATGAGTATGAGCAGCGCTCTTCTCGTCCTCCCAACTTGCATGTCGCTCTGCTAGCGAAAGTATTTTGGAAAAACTTCGCGCATTGCTCATGACGATGTCCCCGTAAAGCTGGCTGTCTCGAAGGAGTCCTTGTTTGAATGTCATTGTCGCAACAAGGTCATTACAGCTGATAATGCGAGACTTTTCCTCACAAAATCTCCGTATGTATTGTCGCAGAGTGTCTTTTGCTCGCTTTTGGACAGAGAAAAGATGGTCATCTTTCACCTCGATTGTCTGAAGTTGTGCGTATTCCTTCACAAATGCCAAAGCCAACTCTTCAAAGGACTCAATCGACCTCGGGGGGAGATGATTGAACCAAGTTACGGCTTGGCCTCGAAGGGAAGCTTGAAATACTTTGCACATGAGCGCATCGTTAGACCTGTGGGGGATCATGACTCCTCGGTAATAATCTATGTGTTTTACTGGGTCGGAGGATCCTTTGAATGGAGTGAAGTTTGGTGTTGCGAACCTCTGGGGGAATGGCTCCTCCTCAATATCCCTTATGAAAGGCGTAGAGAGCTGTATTTGGCGATGTAGATTGTCTTCTAGATCGCCACCCTGTTGAGCACGAAGGTGCATGTCCAGCATTTTTTGAACATCATTAGCCCGCAATGCTCCTTGCTGAGCCGATGAGTCCTCTTTTGCTAATTGTTGAGAAACTCCTTGAGCTTCTCCCCTTTTACTGTCGTGGGCAGATCGTTTTGGGTTTTTGTTTTAAGCTCGAAGTTGCCCCCTGCCCCCACATGAGTGCTGTGAATGCTCTGCCCATGAAGTTGCCTCAGTCCGACCTCCTAGCCGTTCACGTACTAACGGCTTTAGGCGTTGTGGGATTTTTGCTTGATGAGCGTGACTTTCTTCTCCAGAGTTTCCCAGCGAAGTATCTTGTGACATTGTTTGGCAGCGGGCCTGCTCTTTCCTAGGTCGTCCCTGGGCATTCTCTTGTCGGCCACGTGACGTGGATCGTCCGTCCCGCTCCTGGATTGGTCTCCCTGCTAGGAGTTGCTGCAAGAGCTCTGACTGAAGTTGAATTTGTTTGCTTAACCCTTCAACTTGCTGCGCCAAATTGTCTTGGGGAGGTTGGTGACGACTTCTCCCTGAGATGTCGTGACATCCGTCCAGAAAGTCCTTTAGGACCATGTTTGTTGTGGGTCGATCATGTCGTGATGCATTTCCCATCAACCTCTCATTCGCTTGTTTTAAAGTCGAAGTTCCTTCCCCTAGCGCGGGTACTTGGTTAGCTGGAGAGAGGAATGCTCCAAAACTGAAGGTTGGCCTCCCTTCGAGTGTCTCAAGGGGCGCTTCCATAGACACGCGCCTGAGTTGAGCTGGGCGCTTCTCCGGAGTTTCTATGTGAGCTTTATTCCTCGTCTGAGCTGTTGAGGCAGAAATACCTTCTCCGGCTGACTGAGCGGATCGACGAGCCTTAGCCATGCCGATTCAAAGAATTTTGAATTTGGAAAGCTGTTGATGGGTAATTTGAACAACGTTCAGAATCTTCGAACAATGTCGATGAACGACGAACGAAGAGAGATGAACGATGAACAATGTTCAAAATCTTCGAACAATGTCGATGAACGACGAACGAAGAAAGATGAACGATGAACGAATTCTTGATGAGTGATGAACAACGTTCAAAATCTTCGAACAATGTCGATAAACGACGAACGAAGAAAGATGAACGATGAACAAATTCTTGATGAGTGATGAACAACGTTCAAAATCTTCGAACAATGTCGATAAACGACGAACGAAGAAAGATGAACGATGAACAAATTCCTGATGAGTGATGAACAACGTTCAAAATCTTCGAACAATGTCGATGAACGACGAACGAAGAAAGATGAACGATGAACAAATGAGAGAGCTTCTTCTGAGTATAACTCAATAGCTCTCAATGAAAGCACCAATTGTTGAAGCAGAAATCGAACCCGCCGCGAAAAGTTCTCACAATTCCTGCAAACAGCAAACAATTAGCTATCGTTGTCTCGATCGATTTACCCGGGGGGTTGTTCGACCAAGAACACTCCGATGCCTAAGTTAGCTTTGAGAGAGGAAAAGGATATACTTCGAAGCGAAGAATCAACTTAACTTGGAAATGAAATGTGCCTTGCTATTTATAGGGGTGAATGAAATGTTCGATTTCCATAGTTTCGATGTGGGACAAATGCTCATCAATTTACCTCTTATATAGGGGTGAGTGAGATGTTCAATTTCCATAGTTTCGATGTGGGACAAATGCTCATCAATTTGCATGCTAACACGTGTTATACAAATCGAGGGTGGAGAGGCTTCCACATGTCATTCTGGTTTGGGCCATGTCCGGTGCTTGTGCTTACAAGTATTATTGCCAAGGGCAATTTGGTCATTTTGAGAATTATGGGCCACGTGGCAGCTCCACATTTTTCCGGTGATTTTGGGTTCCACATTAGTGAAGAGCAATCCTTCCACTGCCGAAACGACATAGCGTAAGGAGCAGTCCTGACTCAAATGCGTCAGTCTCCCATAACGCAGACAAAAATGCAGGATTCGTTCATACTTAACCTCAAATGGAGGAGGTTCATCTTTAACTAACCAACGTTTCAAAAGCATCACTGAATTTTAAAGTGAACCTAATGATTTGCAAAAAACACCCCAAAAAATCACAGTTGATGCCCTTGTCAACCTGTACAAAACTCCCAACTTGATTACCAATACGTTCCGCCATTGCCTCCGTAAGGAAAAGCGGTGGAATTCGTCTCACACGTATCCAAACCTGTCTCTCAACCAAAGGCACCAGGGCATGATCATCAAGGCCATCAAATGCGTCAGTCTCCCATAACGCAGACAAAAATGCAGGATTTGTTCATACTCAGAGGAAAACGCAAATAGGAGTCGCTGCATGCAAGTCCGGCCTCCAAATAACTCAGCGACAACCCTCTTACGATCGATCGTGCCCCTGCCCTGAGCGCCTCCCTGTTAATTAAATGGCCTGACACTAAAAAGCTTGCCTACTGGGAGGAACTTAGCAGCAGTACTCAACGATTCCATATCATCCAAACCGAGTTTTTCTTCTTCCGAGATGGTGAGAGATTGAGCCAACGAAAGAACTCATATCATCAACCCCGGCCCTAACATGCTCCAACAGTACGACTTATTTACACAACCAAGAAACACAAGGCCACGAAAGCAGGAAATTCACTGTAATAAGAATAATGTTACATGTATCTTGATTACATTTAGGGATCATGTTGATGTAGCAATGAATGAATAATATTATTTTAATAAATGAAATTATTCTATATTTATATTAGACCATTCATTGATTGTCATATCAACATAGTCAATTTAAAGAATTCAAATAGCATTATCCTTGTAATAAAGCACAAACAAAACCTTAAACCTGACCAGGGACTCAAATTATTATTTTCCTTTTTCAATTCATTGAAATAGGTAATTTCTTTTTGTTACTTATTTATCACATACTTTAGGACAAATTTGGTTTTTTATTACCAATATTGCCCTTTGATCTAATTACTGATCTAATTTTTGTACTAAAATTAATGAGAAGATAATGAGAAGATGTCCAATTCAAATCTGATTAAGAAATATGTTTAATGCATTGATGGAAAAATAAAAAGTACTTTCTTAGTTTCCCATTTGAGAAAATTATTCAAGGTAGAGAGACAGCAAAGCAATAGATGGACTGATGGACACCACACCACTTGCATATTCGACAGCTGCTCCAATTTCTCGCGATATTTTCTTCATTTCCCGTGTCTCATTCACCCGCTGCACGAGTCACACGTGACACTTTAGCGCGTTACTGTGCGTTGGG
This sequence comes from Prinsepia uniflora, assembly GCA_032719365.1. Classification (NCBI taxonomy): domain Eukaryota; kingdom Viridiplantae; phylum Streptophyta; class Magnoliopsida; order Rosales; family Rosaceae; genus Prinsepia; species Prinsepia uniflora. The sequence goes on from CM064864.1 coordinate 45,481,380, forward strand.
TCGCCCTTTTACCTTTTCGCGAAGAAGACGACTCATCAAACTTCATTCACTCTCTCTTCCTCATCTGAGAAGTGCGGACTTAGAGGTTTCTCTCTCCTTTGACAACTTAACCCATACCGAAATTGTGATAGAGAGTGAGAAAGACTTGGAATCAAATCGAAATCGAACAACCTCAGCCCCAGCCGAGCCCACCGACACTTGCATAGGCACACCCAAAAAAACAAGGGAAAAAAAAAACCACAAGTTGTTCTGTGTGGAGTGGTTTTACCAAAACACCCCTCCCCCACCTCCACGGTCTACTGCGCCACCGACACTCCGGTGGGGCACCACCCCGCGCCCCACCACCACGGCTGGCTTTGGCTTTCATAATCAAAATCTGGGTCCCACCCAAAAACCCATATTTGTGAGAGGTTTGTTTAGTTTAAGTTTCTTTTGTGGGTTAGGGATATTTTAAATCCAATTCTCTGTTTTTCTCTCTCTCGCGTCCTTTGTGTGTGAAGTGTATTGAAATCTCAACCAAAACTCTCATCTTTATTATGCATTTCTCTCTATAATTTGGCAGCAACCGGCTTCACAGATCAAGTATTCTTTGCAGACAGCCAATTTGTTTGAGGACTGGGTCTCTCTCTCACTCAAGAAAAGAATCATTCATTACACAAACAAAAACACTTTCTTTTTTATTCTGATTTTAATTTCACTCTTTTTTATTTATTTATATTCACTCATTCTTTATTTCTGTCTCCCCCTCTCTCTGTCCCTCTTCCTCTCTGTCTGTAAAGCTGTGTTTTTTATTCATTGTGTAATGTGGGGTTGGTGTTTCTTGTAATGGGTGCCTTTGAGAGAGAGGGTAGACTCAATTAAGCAACAGAGAGAGAGAGAGAGAGTGAAGGAGAAGGATAAGCAGAAGCAGAAGCGGAAGTGGTGTTGTTTGGGTGGTTTTGAGTGATGAGAAAGGCAGAAAAAGTAGTTTTGTGAAGTGGGTCTTTTTGAGGTTGAAAGCTCTCAGAGAAGGAAAGTTTGTAATCTGAGATTTTTATGGATACCAAAGGAAGACTTGTTGCAGGTTCTCACAACAGGAATGAGTTTGTTCTCATCAATGCTGATGAGGTTTCAAGAGTAAGTTTTTTTTTTTTTTTTTGCATTTCTGATACTGCAAATTTTATGACCCTTCAAAATCTTTACTTTCGTTCTGTATTTGTCCCAGATGACTCCATTTCTGCATTTTGGAGATTCCCATTTTCTCATATTGACTCTCTCTCTCTCCCCCTCTCTCTCTCTCTCTCTCCCCCATCTCTTCTGTCTTACATTTGTTAGATCTTGAAATAAATTCGTTAGATTTTCCCTTTCCGTTTCTTATACTTGGATTATGCCATTTCCCATCTCTTGATAGTTTACTTTTAGCAGTAAAATTTCTCTCCTTTTTTTCCTTTTTGTAAAAAATTTCTCATATTATTTCAGCTGAGATTTTATTTCTGCAATTATAGAAAAATTGAGTTATCCTAAGAAATATGGATTTGAGCTGTTTCAGCTGCAACACCTCTCTTTGGGCATTGTGAATTGGTTTACTAGTGTCTGGTTTTTATTGAAACGGCTTTCACAAATTACTTCTGTTTTTTTCCCTGTTCTTTGCTGATTTCAGAGCTGGTCGCAATGAACCGATGCTTTAAGTTTCAACTCTGCTTCTGCTAACAGTTCAATTTTGTAGTAAACTTTGTTTCCTTTTTTAGTAGTCTTAAGGGTTTTTCAGTTGGGTATTTTTTCGATTTCTGCCCTTTGGTTTTTGTTTGTTTTGACAACTTTAGTTTTCATGGACTGGTAGAGATTGATTTTTCTTTGACTTCTATAAATTGCAGGTAACATCTGTTAAGGAACTGAGTGGGCAGATTTGCCAGATTTGTGGAGATGAGATAGAGATAACAGTGGATGGGGAGCCATTTGTTGCTTGCAATGAATGCGCATTCCCTGTTTGCAGATCTTGCTATGAGTACGAAAGAAGAGAGGGCAATCAAGCTTGCCCACAGTGCAAAACCAGATACAAGCGCCTTAAAGGTTACTCTCTTCCCCCATATTAATGTTGAGATATGGTGCTCTTTTTATTTTGAAGGTTCTGAAAAACAATTGGTCTGAAATTGCAAAATTGGTCAACTTTGTTAGGGAGTCCGAGAGTTGAAGGCGATGAAGAAGAGGATGATATTGATGATTTGGAGAATGAATTTGATATTGCAAGCAATGATAAGAGAGATCCTCACCACATTGCGGAGGTAGTTTTGGCTGCTCGCCTTAATGCCGGACGGGGTCCCCAAGTTCATGGTTCGGGGATTAGCACACCAGCTGAGTTTGACTCTGCCTCCATTGCAACTGAAATACCTCTGCTGACATATGGCCAAGAGGTGAGTTAATTTAACTGGTTTATGTTCTTTATCTGTCAGCTATAGTTTTATTGATATTTGTCTGATAAGTTGCTAATTGTTGTTTGGTGAAGGATGTTGGTATTGCCTCTGATAAACACGCTCTTATCATTCCACCATTTATCAGTCGCGGAAAAAGGGTTCATCCAATGCCGACTTCTGATCCCTCCATGTCCTGTGCGCTCATTAATTATACCTTAATTTTTGTAGTTTAGATTCCTTTAATCTTTCGTAGATTGTAATTGTGATTTCGATGATGCAGTTCCACCCAGGCCAATGGACCCCAAAAAAGACTTAGCTGTATATGGTTATGGAACTGTTGCATGGAAGGAGCGAATGGAGGATTGGAAGAAAAAACAAAATGAAAAACTTCAGGTGGTGAAGCACCAAGGAGGAAATGATGGTGGAAATAATAATGGAGATGAGACAGATGATCCTGATTTACCCAAGTAGGTGCTCCTTTGGTTGTTTTTTTTTTTTCTGTTGTCATAACTTTTTTTTTTTTAAACTATCAATTGGGGAGAGGAGAATACGTTGTTTCTTGATTCATAGTGGGAGTTTGCTGCTTAAGACCCGTTGTTTGATATATATTAGATATATATATATATATTTATTTATATTTCTGTTGATCATTAGTTAGGTGTTGAAAAAAAATTTGAGCCATGCTATTTTAAAATATCAAGCTTTTGCCCTAAACAGCTTAGTTACTGAAACTTTTCAGTTCTTGTTAAACAAAATCGTGTTTATGCTTAGTTAATTTAACTTTTAGTTTATATAAATGGATACTGACTACAGTGACTCCTTGCATGCATAATGGAGAATCCAAATTGTACAGCAATATTGTCTAGTATGCAACAAGTTTAAAGCTTAGGTTTGTCACTGCTCAAAATGATAATTTTGTTTGAACCAAGAGTTGATTTTTTTATGTAATTTCTACAGGATGGATGAAGGCAGGCAGCCACTTTCGAGGAAGCTACCTATTCCTTCGAGCAAGATAAATCCATATAGAATGATTATCTTACTCCGTCTTACGGTTCTTGGTCTCTTTTTTCACTATAGAATTCTCCACCCAGTCAACAATGCCTATGGATTGTGGTTGACATCTATAATATGTGAAATTTGGTTTGCCATGTCATGGATATTGGATCAATTTCCTAAGTGGTGTCCGATTGAAAGAGAAACATACCTTGATCGATTATCACTGAGGTAATGAAACCCTCTCTCTCCCATACCCCCCTCCCCTTCCCCCCTCCCCCCTCCTCCCTCCCGAATACATATGCATGTATATTACCCCTAGATGCGGCTTTTTGAAAGATCAGTCTGAATAGTGCACCAAAAATTTGTTCAGGTATGAGAAAGAAGGGAAGCCATCTGAGTTGGCCGATTTAGACGTATTTGTTAGTACTGTCGATCCTCTGAAGGAACCTCCACTTATCACAGCAAACACAGTTTTGTCCATCCTTGCTGTAGATTATCCAGTCGACAAAGTTGCATGCTACGTTTCAGATGATGGTGCTGCGATGCTCACTTTTGAAGCCCTTTCAGAGACATCTGAGTTTGCAAGAAAGTGGGTTCCGTTCTGCAAGAAGTTCAGTATCGAACCCAGAGCCCCAGAGTGGTATTTTGCTCAAAAAGTTGACTATTTGAGAGACAAAGTAGATCCTACATTTGTCAGGGAACGCCGAGCTATTAAGGTTTGCAAGTTCTTTCTTTATTTGTTTGTTTCACCAGTCTGGCATTAACTTCTTTGATAAATTCCAGACACATTAGGCACCACAACTGGATAAGACTGACAGCAACTATATTTTCTCCTGTAAAAAATAGGATAATAGTCATGTTGCTTAAATAATTGCGGCAAACGTGCATGAGCAATGAACTTTTTCTTGTTGCTGGATGATGCCATTTCTAATTTGACTTTGTCATTTTGTGTGTATAGAGGGAGTATGAAGAGTTCAAAGTTAGGATAAATGGGCTGGTCGCCACCGCACAGAAGGTTCCTGAGGAGGGTTGGACAATGCAGGATGGAACCCCATGGCCCGGGAACAATGTCAGGGACCATCCTGGGATGATTCAGGTAACTAGGTGTTCATTTAAAGAATATACGTTGAAGAGCCAATGTCTGTGTTTAGCAGGCCTGTCTACATATTCTAATTGATTATTGCTAATCGTTACCAATTTTTACAGGTTTTCCTTGGGCAAAATGGTGTTCGTGATGTGGAAGGAAATGAATTACCACGTCTAGTTTATGTGTCTCGTGAGAAGAGACCAGGTTTTGATCATCACAAAAAAGCTGGAGCTATGAATTCTCTGGTACACTCACTATCTTTCCCTGTCTACGAACTTGTTTATGTTTTCACTTGTCTAATTATTATTACATGTTGGCTAATAAATCCAGGTGCGGGTGTCGGCAATCATCTCAAATGCTCCTTACATACTGAATGTTGACTGTGACCACTATATAAACAACAGCAAAGCCCTTCGCGAAGCAATGTGCTTCATGATGGACCCCACTTCAGGAAAGAAGATCTGTTATGTACAATTTCCACAAAGATTTGATGGTATTGATCTTCATGATAGATACTCAAATCGCAATGTTGTGTTCTTTGATGTAAGTACCCTGGGTGGTTGTTTATTTTTTTATAAGGGTATTCTTTCAAAACCATTACTCTTTGTAGACATAGCTAATTCCTTTTCGTAACTTAATTACAGATCAATATGAAAGGTTTGGATGGGATTCAGGGACCCATATATGTTGGAACTGGGTGTGTCTTCCGAAGGCAGGCACTCTATGGATATGATGCTCCCACCAAGAAGAAACCACCAGGAAAGACTTGTAACTGTTGGCCAAAATGGTGCTGCATGTGTTGTGGATCAAGAAAGAAGAACAAAAAAGCAAAGTCAAATGATAAAAAGAAGAAGAACAAGGATGCTTCGAAGCAGATACATGCGCTGGAAAATATTCAAGAGGGAATTGAAGGTAATTGGTGTCTTCCAAATCATTGCTATTATTTATATGGTTTTTTCCCCAGTTCAGATCATTCTTGAATTTTCTTGCTTGGCAAAACTGCGAATATGGATTGTTATTTTTGTTTCTGCATGCAATTAGTTGTTTTAATACCAGATGTTTATTTCTATATAATCTTTTTTTTACAGGAATAGATAATGAAAAGTCAACCCTAATACCGCAAATAAAATTTGAGAAGAAATTTGGACAGTCACCAGTATTCATTGCTTCAACACTCATGGAAGATGGTGGAGTTCCCAAGGGAACAAGCTCGGCATCACTCTTGAAAGAAGCCATCCATGTTATTAGTTGTGGCTATGAAGATAAATCAGACTGGGGGAAGGAGGTATGCTGCCCCAATAAAGTTTGACTAATTAATATCCCAAGCTCGTACGATTTGATGTTTGGAAGTTTTCTGTTTTCTAATTCTTGATTAATTCAGGTTGGGTGGATATATGGGTCTGTTACTGAGGATATCCTAACAGGGTTCAAGATGCATTGCCATGGCTGGCGATCTGTGTATTGCATGCCGAAAAGGCCTGCATTCAAGGGTTCAGCTCCTATTAATCTTTCTGATCGTCTACACCAGGTGCTTCGGTGGGCCTTGGGTTCTGTTGAAATTTTATTGAGCAGGCATTGCCCAATTTGGTATGGATATGGGTGTGGCTTGAAATGGTTGGAGCGCTTTTCTTATATAAACTCGGTTGTTTATCCTTTGACATCCATTCCCTTGCTTGCCTATTGTTCCTTGCCTGCTGTCTGTCTCCTTACTGGGAAATTTATTGTCCCTGAGGTAATTTTTCTCATATTTATCTGGACTATATATATATATATATATATATATATATGCACACGTATATATGTACTTCTCTAGTAAATATATTTTTTGGAAGGCCTAACTTGCAAATGCTGTGCTTTCTGGATTTGTATTGCAATGCTTCTATCTAATGTTGGGTTTTTCTGATTAACAGATTAGCAACTACGCGAGTATCCTTTTTATGGCTCTCTTTTTGTCCATCGCTGCAACTAGCATACTTGAGATGCGGTGGGGACATGTTGGCATTCATGACTGGTGGAGGAATGAACAGTTCTGGGTGATTGGTGGTGCGTCTTCACACTTTTTCGCACTCATCCAAGGTCTGCTCAAGGTCTTGGGTGGAGTTAACACAAACTTCACGGTCACATCCAAAGCAGCAGACGATGGAGAGTTTTCTGACCTCTACCTCTTCAAGTGGACGTCACTTCTGATACCTCCCATGACTTTATTGATCATAAACATAATTGGAGTCGTAGTTGGGATATCTGATGCCATCAACAATGGCTACGACTCATGGGGTCCTCTCTTTGGTAGGTTGTTCTTTGCCATTTGGGTCATTGTCCATCTTTACCCGTTCCTAAAGGGTTTGACGGGAAGACAGGATAAACTTCCCACAATCATTGTGGTGTGGTCAATTCTTCTGGCATCTATCTTCTCACTTTTATGGGTCCGAGTCAACCCATTTGTGTCAAAGGGCGGCATTGTATTAGAAGTTTGCGGGTTGGATTGTGACTAAGATTATACTAGACAGAGAGAAGGTTTAGATGGTGTGAGGATTTGTGTAGAGGAGCTTTTTAGGACAAAAAGCATAAAAAGATCCAAGTTCAAGCGTGGGTTGTTTCACGCAGTCGTAAGGTTAGATATTGTGGCAAAAGATGAGATGTGAGAGCAATTCTGGGTGGTTGTATGTAGATAGAAAGAGGACTGGATCTGACAGACACATTGATTGTTTTACAGAGTGTTGATTAATTCTTTGATAGTACATGGATTTTGAGGGGTCGGAAGGGATTGTATTCAGGTCTGTCTGTAAACCCAAAGAAAAGATCAAAGTTAGTTTTATTCTTAATATTTTATTCCCTTGTCAATAAGGGGGATTGGTCCATAATTTTATTTTCAGTGTCTTAAAACGTTGTCCTTTTCGTGCAGAAATTGAGAAGAATAGCTGCAAGCTAGGTGGTCGGTCATGCATTTTTCAGATGTCTAGATCTAGATGTGTTTGCCAAACAAGGCATTTATCAACTACTCAAATGTCTAAATCTTCTTGTATGCGTGCTTATTTATCAACTACTCAAATTTCAATAAATCTTCTTTTTCTTATTTATCCTTTTGCGTTCTTGTGTTTTGTTTGGGAGAACCGGCATTTGTTTAGTGGCAATTTGAATTAGTCCAATGACACGTCAAGATGCCCCATAGATCTTGCTTAGGTTCGTTAAAACTGTACTGAACTTGAATCGTATCTAAAAAACTAAATTAAAAAAAAATCAGGGTAAAAAAAGAAAATCGAATTGAACTAAATCGAACCAAAACATATTCAGTTTCATCGAAGGGATTCGTGGCCACCATGTTGGTGATGCCAAAGGCATCGGCGAGAGTTCATTGAGCACGATGGATGCAAAACTCCCTAGTATGGTGATGAGCAGTCATTGGCACAACTTTCCTTTGTGCGCCAGCCTCCACCCAAGTAAGATGTCTTCCTCTACACATTCATAAATCAACAAAGAAGGTAGTCTTAAGTAGGGATGTAATATTCAATGAGAAGACTATGCCTTTAAATCAGAATAAGAGATTAAATCAGAATAAGAGAAATAATGAAATGACTAATGCTGAAAAAGAAACAACCAAAGTTCCTTAACCGTAACCAGTCATGGAAGAAAATCCAACTCAGGTGGAGTATGAGCAAGTGGATTACGATGAGGAAGAAGTAGAGCAACATCAGCAGTCATCAGTACAGACGTAGGTGGAGCCACACGTGCAGAACCAATATTCATGTAGAACAGTTTCAGAGGATCATAGCATTGGACAAACTTGTTCGAAATCGTAAGAAACCAGAAAAGTATGATTTCGAACAGGATGAAGCGAATTATGCTCTAACAATCAGTCAAGAAGGTCCAACCACGTATCAAGAAGCTATAGCAAGTAATGAACGAGAAAGTTGGATGATTGCTATGTCAGAAGAGATGGAATCTCTTGAGAAGAACTCTGTTTGAGAGTTAGTTTCTAAACCAAAGAATAGAAAAGCAGTTGGCTGTAAATGAGTGTTTAGAAAGAAAGAAGGAATACATGAAGGAGACACAATGAGGTACAAAGCCTGGTTAGTGGCTAAGGGATACTCACAGAAGGAAGGAGTTGACTATGATGAGATATTCACACCAATAGTTATGCATACTTCAATTAGATTGCTATTATCTATAGCAGCTCAGCAGGACATGGAGATAGAACAAATGGATGTGAAGACCGCGTTTCTACACAGTGACTTAGAAGAAATCATGTACATGGTTCAGTCAGAGGGGTATGTGGAAATAAGAAAGGAATATGGTTTGCAGATTAAAGAAGTCACTTTATGGGCTAAAGCAATCTCCAAGGCTGTGGTACAAACGTTTTGATTCCTATATACTGAATTGAGTTTCGAAGATGCTTATATGATTGTTGCGTTTACCATCATATGTTCGAAGATAGTAAGATTATACTATAGATGGCATGTTGATTACATGTCAAGATATGTCTAGAATTCGGAAGTTGTGGATGCAGACTACGTAGGGAACCTAGACAAAAGGAGGTCCACAACAGGTTACGTGTTCACGTGTGGTGGTGGCCCTATTTGCTGGAGGTTTACTCTACAGTTTATTGCAGCTTTGTTTACAATAGAGGCATAGCACATTGCACCAGCAGAAGTTGAAAAATAAGCAGTTTGGCTAAGTAGTTTGGAAAGGGAGTTCGGAATCATTCAGAATTTTTTGGTGATTAGGTGTGACAGTGAAAGTGCTATCTTCTTAGCAAAGAATCAGGTGTTTCATGGGAGATCAAAACATATTGATGTTCATCATCACATGATAAGGGATTAGGTCGACTCTAAGGAGATAATAGTCGAAAAGGTCCATACAAAGGAAAATGCTCCTGACTTTCTTACCAAAACAGTTATACTAGAGAAGTTCAAGTATTGCATGAACTTGCTCAACCTTACCTCGTGCTAAAGTGTTGGGTGGAGTACCTCCTCATATGAGGTGCAGTAGGGCAAAATGAGCTTTTGCCAAGGTGAAAAGTTCTTGAAGTTTTTCCCAAAGTTGCTTCAAGAAGGTTCGAAGACATTCTGAGTTTTCAACGGCCATTTCTTGGTTTTTTGACTCACCAAGGTGGAGATTGTTGAAAAAATTGGCTTGGCAAAATACCAAGAATGTTTGACTAGGAATCCTAGTTTGACTAGGATTCTAAGTGTTGAACTAGGAAATCTGAGTTTTCTAGTGTTTCCATATAGGATTAGGAAAAGTATTCCACAACCCTCTAGGGATTAGGAAAAGTATTCCATAGCCCTCTAGGGATTAGGAAATAAGCTATCTTTCCATCTCTAAAGAGGAATAGGAATTGTAATATGCTAAAGAGCATAACCTAAGTCCTATACATTATAAATAAGTCTCTTAGGAGTCCTTACATACACAGAAAAATAAGACAAAAGTAAACAAAGAAGTCATGTATGGGTATAAGAACAAAATAGTGATTTGAGAGATCGTGAACTAAAGTTTGGGGATTAGGTTAAGATTCTACAACTGTTCTTGTAATCTTGTTATCTTCATGGTGCTAGTGATCTCTCAAGGAGATCACACGAGGACATAGGCAAAGATTAGCCGAACCTCGCTAAATTCTTGTGTTCGGGTGTGTGGTGCGTTTACTTTATTGTTCATCTATATTCCGCATTATCTTAGCATCATCCTATTGTTTACATAATCACCCAAGTCTATCAAGACACAAGGGACAAAATTTACAACAATTCCATCAATCTCATATAGTCTGTTTCTTTACTGCAATAACTTTGCCTTTGCACAACTAAGCCTTGTCATCAGAAAAGCCAGAGTTCGTATAGTCTGTCACAAGAGTTTTGGTTTCTTTTGAGAATAATAACAGCTCTAGCAGATCGGAAATGGAAACAAGGGCACTAGGAACAACAAGAATCTTCTTTATGGGATTTGAGTTGCATTAAGTTACTCCCTCTGTCTCTCCACGCAACTGGACAAGCCAACATTTCCACCAAAGTTAGGCTGTAAAACAAAACAAAAGATATCAACTTTTAACACAGAGAATACAATCCTAACCAGATCTTGACGAAATATCACTACATCAATACAATTGCCTCAAAACTTGTTTGTGTTGTATATTAAGTATTGACTCGTACCAAAAAGACTCGATCTGTACTCAATTAAGCCTAAAATGTAAAGAAACCCAACTGCATTTGGCCACATTCGTAAGTCAGAAATTTTGCAAACTATTGTTTTTCTACTATGGCTTCAACTCTGGTAAAAAATCTCTCTCAAACTTCAGAGTAAGTACTTTAATAAATAAATAAAACACTAACAATTTTAGCCCTTGGTACCCTCAAATGGAGGAAGGTAGGTAAATGGAGCACAATTAAGGTACAGCAAACTCTCACAATATTAGGGTTTTAACATAGAATATTAGAAAAAAGACTTCAAATTTCACCTTAATAAAACACTTCAAATTTCACCTTAATAAAACATAAAATATCAGCCAAAATGCACACTGGCCGTCGACCGTCGAGTTGTTCAAAGGAGAAAGACCTGACGGCGTTACGTGTGGGCGTGAAGGCTGCTTAGCGCTGTGTAGACAGTGAGACGGAGTGGAGAAGACGACGCGTTGGATTAGGCGGGTTACGGATCACACGCGGTTTGAATTAACTTTTTAACAAAATGGGTATTCATTATTTTTAAATCGAGGCCGTCAAAACTAATCCAATGGCTCTCGTGATTCCTTGCGGACCTGTCCGCAGCCAATCTTGTCCGCAAAATAGCTGGAAGCCAGAAGGACAGAGAGAGAGAAGTAGAAGCAGAAGCAGAAGCGGTGTTGAGTGATGAGAAAGACATAGAAAGGTAGTTCTGTGAAGTGGGTCGCTTTGGATCTGAAGGCTCAGAGAAACAAAGTGTGCAATCTCAGATTGCTATGGACACCAAAGGAAGACTTGTTGCAGGTTCTCACAACCGGAATGAATTTGTTCTCATCAATGCTGATGAGGTTTCAAGAGTGAGTGAATTTTTCAATTGCATTTCCTCTTCGCTTCTTTTCTCATACTGAAAATTTTAATACCATTCAAATCAATTGCTTTTGTTCTGTATTTGTCGCAGTTGACCCCCATTTCTAGATTTCGAAGATACCCATTTGCTCATATTCACTCTTTCTCTCTCTCTCTCTCTGTGTCGTACATTTCCTAGATCTTGATATAAATGTATTGCCTTTTTCTACTTGGGTTTTGCTATTTTCCTTCTCTTGATAGTTATTTTAAGAAAATTTCTCTTCTTATTTTTATTTTGTAGAAAAATTCTCTTCTAATTTACAGCTGTGATTTTCTGAAATTACAGAATTTTGGCCGAGGGTTTTACACGAATTATGGATTTGAGTTGTTTGGTGTCGGTTTGGGTTCTGATATTGAAACAGTTTTCACAAATTACTTCTGTTTTCTAAAGTTTCAACGTCGTTTCTGCAACAGTTAAAGTTTGTAGCAAATTTGTTTCCTTTTTTAGCAGTCCTGAGGGTTTCAGTTTGGTGTATTTTTGGATTTTATTATCTTCGTTTGTTTGCATAAATTTTTAGGCTTCATGATCTGACAGAGATTGATATTCCTTTGGCTTGTATGGATTTCAGGTAACATCTGTTAAAGAACTGAGTGGGCAGATTTGCCAGATCTGCGGAGATGAGATAGAGATAACAGTGGATGGGGAGCCATTTGTTGCTTGCAATGAATGTGCGTTCCCTGTTTGCAGATCTTGCTACGAGTATGAAAGAAGAGAGGGCAATCAAGCTTGCCCACAATGCAAAACCAGGTACAAACGCCTCAAAGGTGAGTGTCACTTTCCCATATCAATGCTGACTTTGGTGCTCATATATTTTCAAGTTTATGAAAAAAATTATACTGAATTGCAAATTTTGTCAATTTTGTTAGGGAGTCCAAGAGTTGAAGGCGATGAAGAAGAAGATGATATTGATGATTTGGAGAATGAGTTTGATATTGCAAGAAATGATAGGAGAGATCCTCACCATATTTCCGAGGCAGTTCTGGCTGCTCGCCTTAATGCTGGGCGGAGTTCCCAAGTACATGGTTCAGGGATTAGTACACCAGCTGAGTTTGACTCTGCCTCCATTGCTTCTGAGATCCCTCTGCTGACCTATGGCCAAGAGGTGAATTAGTGTAACTTGTTTATGTTCTTATTTTGTCAGCTATTATTGATCCGTGTCTGATATGTTACTAATTGTGTTTTTGGTGAAGGATGTTGGTATTGCCTCTGATAAACACGCTCTTATAGTTCCCCCATTTATGAGTCGCGGAAAACGGATTCATCCAATGCCATCATCTGATTCCTCCTGTAAACTCATTAATTTAACCTCAATTTTTGTAGCTATTTAGACTCCTTTAATCTTACTTGATGCGTAATTGCGATTGTGATGATACAGTTCCACCCAGGCCAATGGATCCCAAGAAAGACTTAGCTGTATATGGTTATGGAACTGTTGCATGGAAGGAGCGAGTGGACGACTGGAAGAAGAAGCAAAATGAAAAGCTCCAAGTGGTGAAGCACCAAGGAAAAAATGATGATGGAAACAATAATGGAAATGAGCCGGATGACCCTGATTTACCCAAGTAGGTGCTCCTTTAGATGAATTGGATTTCAGTTTTATTAGCTGTTATGGTTTAGACTTTATTGTGTGAAATTTGTTTTCAGATGTAATGTAAGAGGTTGGCTATGTATGTTTTAGTTTTCTGTTTTAATTATTTTCTTTGAATCGATTGGGGAGAGCAGAATATCTGGCTACATGATATTTGGTCATAGAGCATATGTAAACTAACTAGTGATTAATTATAATTTTTTAATCATTATTTAGGTGTTGGAAAAAGGTTTGCACGAAAAATTACTGCAAATCTCCTGTAAATAAATTTTGCTCTGAAAAGCACTAGTGATTTAAAAATTCAAGCTTTTTCCATAAACAGCTTAATTGGCTAGTCAAACTCTGCAGTTCTTGTTAAAAGGTACTTGCTTACATTTAGTTGAATTCACGACACTATATAAATGGAAAAGAGATATTACTGGTACTGTTAGATTATGTCTATTTTAATGTACACAAGTTCAAAAGTTGGCTCTGGCACTAAGAATGATATGATTTGGTTTCAACCAAAGAGTTGATATTTATATTATTTTTACAGGATGGATGAAGGCAGGCAGCCACTTTCGAGGAAGTTGCCTATTCCTTCAAGCAAGATAAATCCATACAGAATGATAATCCTACTCCGTCTTACAGTTCTTGGCCTCTTTTTTCACTATAGAATTCTCCATCCTGTAAAAAATGCATATGGATTGTGGTTAACCTCTATAATATGTGAAATTTGGTTTGCCATGTCATGGATATTGGATCAGTTTCCTAAGTGGTGTCCGATTGAAAGAGAAACGTATCTTGATCGATTATCACTGAGGTAGGTCACTTCTCTCTCTCTCTCTCTCTCTCTCCCTCCCTCCCTCTCTCTCTCACTCTCTCTCTCCCTCCCTCTCTCCCTTCCTATACATATATATATTTCACCCACTAGATGATGCATTTTAAAATATATGTTCTGAGCTAGAGTACCAAAAATTTGTTCAGGTATGAGAAAGAAGGGAAGCCATCAGAGTTGGCGGATTTAGATGTATTTGTTAGTACTGTTGATCCTCTGAAGGAACCTCCACTTATCACGGCAAACACAGTTCTGTCAATCCTCGCTGTAGATTATCCAGTTGACAAAGTTGCATGCTATGTGTCAGATGATGGTGCTGCAATGCTCACTTTTGAAGCCCTCTCGGAGACATCTGAGTTTGCGAGAAAGTGGGTTCCATTCAGCAAGAAGTTCAATATTGAACCCCGAGCCCCTGAGTGGTATTTTGCTCAAAAAGTTGACTATTTGAGAGACAAAGTAGATCCGGCATTTGTCAGGGAACGTCGAGCCATTAAGGTATTCAAATTCTTTCTTCATTCATTTGTGTTACTGATGTGGCATTTAGCTATCTTTGATAGTTCAAACTCATACAGAATTTGAGTCAGTAACTGTGGATATGACAGAGTAACCATATTTTCGTCTTTTAGTCAAAGAAGGAAAGATGATTCTCAGATTCTCAATTAATTCTTAGCTGAAATTGTAGTGATAACCTTCATGATACACAAATGTTTTCTTGGTGCTGGATGATGACGTCTCTGATCTGATTGTTTCATTTTGTTGGTATAGAGGGAGTATGAAGAGTTCAAAGTTCGGATAAACGGGTTGGTAGCCACAGCACAAAAGGTTCCTGAGGAGGGTTGGACAATGCAGGATGGGACTCCTTGGCCTGGGAATAATGTTAGGGACCATCCTGGGATGATTCAGGTAACTTGGTGTGCATTTACTGCATTCAGGTTGAAGAGCCAATCCATGTGTTTAGCAGGCCCCCCATACTATAAGTACTGTATATTTCTAATCCTTACCAATGTTGCAGGTTTTTCTTGGGCAAAATGGTGTTCGTGATGTGGAAGGAAATGAACTACCACGTCTGGTCTATGTGTCTCGTGAGAAAAGACCTGGTTTTGATCATCACAAAAAGGCTGGAGCTATGAATTCTCTGGTATAACTCATTCTCTTCCCACCATTCCCCCTCTCCCTCCCTCTCTTCATTATTAAATTGTTAACGTTGTCATTGTCTAACTGGTTGGCTAACAAAACAAGGTGCGGGTGTCGGCTATCATCTCAAATGCTCCTTACATACTGAATGTTGACTGTGATCACTATATAAACAACAGCAAAGCACTTCGTGAAGCGATGTGCTTCATGATGGACCCCACTTCAGGAAAGAAGATATGTTACGTACAATTTCCTCAAAGATTTGATGGTATTGATCTCCATGATAGATACTCAAATCGCAATGTTGTATTCTTTGACGTAAGTGCTGTTTTGTTTGTTAATTTTATTCTAAATTAGTTGTGGGAAAAGTTTGTAAAACATAAATTTTTAAACTTAGTCAATTTCTTTTCATGATATGACTACAGATCAATATGAAAGGTTTGGATGGGATCCAGGGACCCATCTATGTTGGAACTGGGTGTGTTTTCCGAAGGCAGGCACTCTATGGATATGATGCTCCCACGAAGACTAAACCACCAGGGAAGGCGTGTAATTGTTTGCCAAAATGGTGCTGCTGGTGTTGTGGATCTAGAAAGAAGAACAAAAAATCAAAGTCAAATGACAAAAAGAAGAACAAGGATGCTTCAAAGCAGATACATGCACTCGAAAATATTCAAGAGGCAATTGAAGGTAATGGGTTGCTTGCAAATTGCTACTATAGTTATTTGCATGGTTGTTTGCCATGTTACATATTATTCTTAAACTTCGTTGGTCAGGGTACTCGTGAATATAGATTATTAATGTGCTTTCTGTATGTGATTGGTTGTTAATCCCAGATATTTGTTTTTACTGAAACTTTTATACAGGAATTGATAATGTAAAGTCATCCCTACTACCCCAAATAAAACTTGAGAAAAAATTCGGACAGTCACTAGTTTTCATTGCTTCAACACTCATGGAAGACGGAGGAGTTCCCAAGGGAACAAGTTCGGCATCACTCCTGAAAGAAGCCATCCATGTCATTAGTTGTGGCTATGAAGATAAATCAGAATGGGGGAAGGAGGTGCGCTACACTGTTTGTAAATTATCACTAATAAATGATTCGCAAGATATTAAGATTTGACGTTTGACATTTTTCAATTTGTAATTCTTGATTAATCCAGGTTGGTTGGATATATGGCTCTGTTACAGAGGATATCCTAACGGGCTTCAAGATGCATTGCCATGGCTGGCGATCTGTGTATTGCATGCCCAAAAGGCCTGCATTCAAGGGATCAGCTCCTATTAATCTATCGGATCGGCTACATCAGGTGCTTCGATGGGCCTTGGGTTCCGTTGAAATTTTATTAAGCAGACACTGTCCTATTTGGTATGGCTATGGGTGTGGCTTGAAATGGTTGGAGCGTTTTTCATATATAAACTCAGTTGTTTATCCTTTGACATCCATCCCCTTGCTTGCCTACTGTTCCTTGCCGGCTGTCTGCCTCCTTACTGGGAAATTTATTGTGCCTGAGGTAATTTTCCCCATTATGCTAATTCTGGACTATATATTTTTCAACCTTTCTAGGAAATACATTTTTTGGAAGGCCTAGCTTGCAAATGCTGTGCTTTCTGGGTTTGTATTGCAATGCTTCCATCTAATGTTGGTTTTTCTGATTAACAGATTAGCAACTACGCGAGTATCCTTTTTATGGCTCTCTTTTTGTCCATCGCCGCAACTAGCATACTTGAGATGCGGTGGGGACATGTCGGCATTCATGACTTGTGGAGGAATGAACAGTTCTGGGTGATTGGTGGTGCGTCTTCACACTTTTTCGCACTCATCCAAGGTCTGCTCAAGGTCTTGGGTGGAGTTAACACAAACTTCACGGTCACATCCAAAGCAGCGGACGATGGAGAGTTTTCTGATCTCTACCTCTTCAAGTGGACGTCACTTCTGATACCTCCCATGACCTTACTGATCATAAACATAATTGGAGTTGTAGTTGGGATTTCTGATGCCATCAACAATGGCTACGACTCGTGGGGTCCTCTCTTTGGCAGGTTGTTCTTTGCCATTTGGGTCATTGTCCATCTTTACCCGTTCCTAAAGGGTTTGACGGGAAGACAGGATAAACTTCCCACAATCATTGTGGTGTGGTCAATTCTTCTGGCGTCTATCTTCTCACTTTTATGGGTCCGAATCAATCCATTTGTGTCAAAGGGTGGCATTGTATTAGAAGTTTGCGGATTGGATTGTGACTAAGATACGCTAGACAGAAGGTTTGGATGGTGTGAGTATTGTTTGGAGAAGCTGTTTGGATGAAAGCCACAAAAAGATCCAAGTGGAAGCGCGGGATGTTCTTCCGTCTTTCTCGAGGTCAGTCATTCATCTGTTTGTAAGGATAAATCTTGTGGCAAAGGATGAGATGGTAAGAGCAGAGAGGAGCAATCCTGGGTGGTTCATGGTTGCATACTTGCATGTAGATTGAAAGGGGAAGGGGAAGGAGAAGAGTGGATTTGACACATTGATTGTTTTGCAAAGTGTTCATTAATTCTTTGATACATGGATTTTGAGGGCTGGAAAGGAATTGCATTCAGGTCTGTCTGTAAACCCAGAGTTGAGAAGAGAAAGTTTTATTCAAATTATTCATATTCCCTTATCAACGAGGGGTTGGTTCATAATATTTATTGTGCAATATTGAGAAGATTAGTTGCAATCTAGTGGTGTTGTATCTTTGAGATGGCCAAATGTGTACTTGTATGTTCTAATCAGTTGTGTCCTGTTTGGAAGAAGCAACTTATTTGATTGTTCATTCAACCAGAAAACAATCGCTGCTTAATAAACTTAATGCCAACAGTTGCCTCCGTTCACTTTTGATATAATCATATTGGAGAAGTTAAATATGCCAAAAAAAAAAACATTAGGTATTGAATCTCATTCTTTATGAAGTTGAATATGAGACCAGTCATTATATAGTAAAAACAAGGCTTTTTAGTTAAAATGCACCGTAAACCATAAATTCTGTTTCAAAATACACCCCGAACTCATTTTTGAGTCTAAATACACCACAAACTCTCGTTTTCGTTCCAATTTACATTTTCTCTGTCCATGGGTGTTAAATTAAAGGCTAAATTGGTCCAATCAGTTTTTTTATTGCTATTCGCTAGTTCCTGAACAACTCAGCCCGGCATGCTTTGGACTAATATCTTAGAATTGCAGTATTTACTAAGTTACCCGTTAGTGAATCAAGGTGTTATATAGGACTTGAGGTTTTAGAACGCACAAGGAAAGGGGTATGTAAGGGGTGCTTGGGTAGGAGTGGTGGTGGAAAAATTTATAGGTAGGGTTTAATCTTCCAAGTTTTGGGTGGCGCATAACACTTAGAGCTAAATCCTAAGCATATGCGATTAATTCAACATATTTTAGGTGGTCATGCACATTGTTGAAATTTCGAACTTGGTGAACAAAGGTATTTTTTATTGTCTATTACACCTTTTGTCTTTACTTGACAAATTTAAGTTTAAGATATTGTTCTGGGCTGTCAAGAAATTTTCTTCGTGTGCTTGTGTATAAAAAAAAGAGCAGGTTATCAAGGACTTGTACATCACCAACTCTTTATTCAATGAGACAACAAGATGGTAGCAATAATTTCATAGAGCCGCCTTCTTTATTTGAACAAAATAAAAAAAAAAAACAATTTTTAATTTATTACACAAGTGATTAGATGATTGATTCAGATCGATCGCCACCCCATACACGTCTCATAAGCTTGAGCTGCTGATCTGATCAGCAGGCTGCTGCAACAAGAAAGCAGCATCTGCATTCTCGTCGTTGCATTAGAGACAAAGATGTTGCTGCTCAAACCCTTGTTCTTCCAGAACTTGCCTCGCAAGCAACACAATCTGTCTGTTGCTCAACACATCTTCATGCGCTTTCAGCACCATTTCAACTGCGCTGTTGAACGCACCACACGCTTTCCTCCCTTAATGCTCTTCTCTCTCTCGAGCACGATCAAAACCACCAAAAACAGAGCATGTCAGTCGCCACCGCCACCCTCGATTCACGGCCACCCAACCCTGACGACCATCGCTGTGGAAGATCGCCGTGGTGGAAGAATCGAGGAGGTGAAGTTCAGAGGCCTCAAAGCTTTAGGAACTAGCAAACAGCAATAAAAAACTGATTGGACCAATTTAGCCCTCAATTTAACACCCATGGATGAAAAAGATGTAAGCTGGAACGCAAATGGGAGTTTGTGGCGTATTCTAGCACAAAAATAAATTTGGGGACCATTTGTAGACAAAATTAATAATTTAGGGTGAATCTTAACTAAAAAGCCTAAAAACAAATATCACTAATTCTTCCTTTTAAGAGTCAGAATTGAGATCATTCGTGTTAGGTGAATGTCGGGCACTCATATGTGGGTGCCAGGTGGGCCTCAGTCTTACATCCATCAACGGCATAAATCACCTGCCAACCATTCTTACCATTTGCCTTGCCTGGTACCCTAGAAAACCAACCACAAAGCATTTCAGTTCAACTCCAGATGATCAACTTTGCCTGTGATACAAAATGAATTTTATGACTTTGCATTTGAGTCTGAAATAAGAAGACTTTGGTTTCTACTTTTTTTTTTTGGTTGGTGATACAATGTCAAACTCAAAAACTCCAAAACAAACTCAATTTAAGATCCAGTCTTTTTTTGTTTCAATATATTTTCTTAGGAAGACCTGAATTCTGTGTTCAGACAAGATCCCTAGACAAACTTTAGCACCAGACACATTCTGATATTTATAATTGCCCAAAACATTGCAACAACACACCCACACTATTCCCTGGTCACTGCAAACCACAGCTATTGTAGAAGTAGCAAAACAGTGATGAAGCTGTGCTCCGCATGAGCCATGAGAAAATAGCCCCGCTGCTTTAACGCATAAGTACGACGACCTAGACTACTAACTAGCAGGTCTACCCTCAGAAAATTGACTGCTCTCTTTTCTTTTGAAATTCTCCTTCATGACAAAGGTTGCCCTCTTTAACTATTTGTCTTCTTCTCCCAAGTATCTTGCGGCACAAGAAACAACCAAATCTGCCTCCTGACATTCTTGCCGAGGAGATTCTGGATTTTCTGAACAAAATCAGGGAGTTCAACGAACTAGACTGCATGTATATTCATGTAAAATTTATCACGTTTGAATTAATTTAAAGACTAGGAGAAGAAAATGCCAAATAAGTCTTACCTTATGTCAATCCTGAGTTTGCAGATGTGGGACATTCATCTTCTCGTACGCTAGTTCTGATACAGAGTAGCTCTCGACTGAAAACTTGGCATCTTCAACAGACTCATCATTAATTCCTTTCTCCTTTGTTCCTTCACTTACACAGGTGTTCTCATCTGAAACAGGAGGAAGACTGGATTTTTGAACTTCCTCTGACATTCTCTGCCCAGCATCACTACGTTGCTCAGAAATAAGTATTGGAATTTCCAGAGCAGTTTCTCTTCCTTCCTTTATATCCTCACTAACTTCATCAGCTTCAATCATCCCTGTGTCTAATTTCCAAAATTGGTCAGTCCAACTGATTCGACATGTTACACTTTCAGAACCACAGAAATTTAAGTTCAGATTCCAAAACAATTTCCTAACATGTTGGACTCTTCAATAAAACTCCAAATGATAATGAATTCCACCTATTCTAGTAAGTATAGTTGTTGTCTCATACCCTAATAATAGCCTAAACGCGACGATGCAATATCCATTAGAGAATGAAGCTACAGAAAATTTCAGCTGAACGAGGATAAACTATTTTAAGAGAGAACTAGAAGAATCAGACGTGCTCCTTGGACCCAAACCTAGCTTAGGAAATGAAAGATAAAAATAAGAATAACCATGAGACTTTTCTATTAACTCACTGTCACTTATTCCCCCCAATGCAATATGCACTGTCAATCACTAGAACATTATCAGGAAATTAGCAGAGCAGTCAGCGGCCAATGACGTTTTACCTGTAGATTCCTTTGTGTCACCAGAAGAGATCTTTATGCCATTAAAACTATGAGAACCGTGTATTTTCTCAGTCTCTCGGGATGTTCTCGTACAGTTTTCTTCACCAAAACCATCTAACACAGCATTTAGACCTTCCCCAACCTTCACACCTGAGACTCTTTCCAACATTTCAAATATATCACCTTCTTGTGCACGAAGATCTCTCTCTTTGAGGTTACTACCTAGAGATGAACAAGAATATACGTCTTTTAATAAACATCATGAACTTTACATAGTCAAGTTGTTGTCTATTATCACAGAAAACGAAAATAGGGAGGAAATTGTAAGATTATATACCTAACTCATTACAGAAAGCCTCTATTCCAGAGTTTAGACCCTCATCATTCTTCGTGCCTGATACTCTTTCGGCCCCTCCAAATTTTTCACCTTGCATAGGCAGATCTCTCCTTTTATCATTTACAGTGAACAGGAAAATATTTTTCTCAATAAACATCGCTATTTAGATATCCAAAATTTGTCCATCACTAGTGCAGCAAATCATATAGAAAATAGTTATAAAAAAAGAAAACCTAACACAATATACGTATACAATGATAAGAGGTGTGGAATAGCTACAAGAAATAATGATAATCCAAAACTAGTATCATTATCTTAAAACAAGTGCCTAATAGACATCATTCATTGGTAGATTCAGAAAACCAGAAGCAGAGAGACAAGAAACTTACAGGGGAGTGAAACATTTAGCTTTTGGAGAGTAAGGTCCAATGGTTCCAAATAAGCCCTGCTAGAAGAAATACAAGGAAATAAATTGGTATCTGAGAAGTATCCTTCTTCCGATATATTTCCGCCACTTGATCTAGCCTTTGGTTCTTCTACTAACTTACTGCCATCATCAATATTCTCAATACCAGTTATTGCTTCCATGTTTGTAGTCCCAACTTCATCTGAACCCATATCACTGTTTCTATGGCCATAACCAAATGGCGAATTATCAAAACTATCATCATCCCCGGCAGGATACTTCTTTTCAGCCAACTGATCACTGATATTATTTGACATATCTCCTGGTATAGTGTCTAGATTACATTCCTCCTGAGCATCAAACCTGGTATCCTTGGAACTTGATTCTTCATCCATCTTCCTGAAAAATGCTATTCTTTCTGTAGTTTTGTTATCCATGGATATGGAGTCACTTGGAGCAGCAGAAGCACTTTTATCCAGCTCTAATGAGGTTTCTTTGCACTTTCCAAGACCTCCAAAATTTACTTTATCAGATTGCAATCGAGTCTCTGAAACTTCTTTTGCAACCTCAATGCAAGCATTCAGAGCAGGCACGATGATCTTAGAAAAGTCAGGCACTTTTTCAGGGAATGCCATTTTGGAACCTGCTGAACTGAATGCTAACAAAGAGCATCCAGGTTCTGGCCACTGTATCTCCATTCTACCACCTATTATTGGGCAATCTATATCTTTTCCAAGTCCACAATTTCTTTGCTCATCTAAACCACTGTAACCAGACTCACCAATCCTAGAAGCTTTATGGGTGAAAGCATTGGAATCCTGGACCCCAAAATTCTCATCCATACCTTTCTCACAATTAATATACTCCTGGATTATAACAGATGCATTATCTTGCTCAGTACATCTTTCATTATCTTTCAAAGTACGCTCTTCCACAATTCCAGCATTATGATCATGGTCAGCAAGTTCCTTCTCGGAGAACCATTGATCACATTGTTCAATTAACTTTGTATTGTCCACACCGTCCACTTCATTCTCCCAGTTCTTATTTTTCGAGTAGCCTTCATTGGGTTCATCTGGCTTTCCAGCTACATCTTGTTCTGCATTCCCGAAAATAGTTTTCATTTCCCAGTGAGTGAACATTTCAGACTCAACATAAAGATCTAAATCCTGATTATCTGCAATGCCAAGATCTAGTCATTATTACTTAGAAATGAAGCTAAAACATTCTAAAGCCTGAATAGTAATAACTATTGTTCTCTTGTTTTTATCAGTTCATCAAATATCCTTGAAGAACTTGTCATAATTGCATTTAACAGCAGGGTAGAAAAAATAAAAACTGGTAAAAACCAGTTTAAGCAAAGCTCGATATGGTTACAATAAGGAAAGACAGGCATTCTCTGGAATATATTGGAGTTTTACAAGGTCATCATTTTTAACAATCATGCAAAATAGGTGAATGGTTCTACTTGACTACACCCCGTGCACTTCCAACTTGAGTTCAAATCACTCTTCTGACCATGCAACAATGCTAACAACCTTATGTGTCAAATTAGAAACCTTTGCTGTACCTTTCCAGACATCAGATTGCCCTTCAACACTTTTTTGGAACTTGCACTTTTATCCACATTCAAGCAATTTATGGAAACTCAATAAACTAGAGCTACCATACAGGCTTTATTCTCCAATGGGGGAAAAAAAACTCGATCATATAAAACATAAAAAAGAATCTAAAAGGAAACATAAAAATACCTTGCATTACTAGTGTAGGCTTTAATGGAGAAGCAAACGTATCACTGGGCACAATTCCACCCTGATAGATTTCCCCAATTATCTCTCCACTACTTTCACCAGTTCTTATAGGTGCCACACCAACCTGATTTTCTTTTCTGTCAGAAGCACAAAGAGTTTCTTCAACAACATCAAAGGACTTCTCAGTATTTCCATCTGACTCCTTACAGAATGGCTCAACTTCGACTCTGGCTTTTTCATTTTCTTCTATACTTTTGCAGGCTGGCTCAACTTCAGTTATAGGTATTTCATCTTCCTGGTTATTAAAGAATAAACAAAAAATTGTTAACTCCATTACTCTAAAACTCCATTGCAAAGTACATAACTAAATAGAAAAATTACCTGCATATTTGTCTTGCGAAGTACACCATCATCTAGCTTTGAGTTTCTTCCAAAGTCCTCACCAATTACCTCTTCAAACTGAGTCGCATCTGCACATCAAGTTGGAAAAAATAAAAATAAAGGCTCAAGAGGTGGTAACATAACCTTCTGAACAAGACTGAAAAACCACTTATTCTTGTGGAGTAAGTATAAATCCCCTAAGTAATGCTCCAATTACTAATAGCATTAAAGTGCTAACAAAGAAAATCAGCTCAGACAAAGGGACTCATTAACAATCAGATAGAACAGTTAAACCTAACAACGTAATTATCACATAAAAAAGAAAAAGAAATTAGAATTTGAAAAGGAAACATCAGATACCTTGCTCTACTAGTGAAGGGTTTGACCGAGTTACAGCAGTATCACTGGGCACAATTCCACCCTTATGGACTCTTCCAATTGTCTCTGCAGTTAAATCTTCTATGACTTGAGAAAACCTCTCAATATATCTGTCTGACTCGGTACAGACTGGCTTAACTTTGGTTATGGATTTTGCATCTTCCTAATAATTAAGAAATAAAAAATAAATAAACAAATCAAAACAAGTAAAATAAATAAAATTTTACCAAATCAAACCAAAACTACATTATAAAATATAAAATTTACCTGCATATCTGTCTTGTTAAATACACCATCGTCCAAATTTGAGTTTCTTTCAAAACTCTCATGAACAAGATCTTCAATAACAGTTTTCCCAATATCTAATGTTTTACAAGTTTCACTCTCTTCAGGCTCAATAACTTTAGTTCTCTCATGACCACATAGGATTTCCACGTTCCAGGAAGTAGTTGCTTCATCAGGGACTTTAGTCCCATAAGATTCTTTCATTCCCACATGATTTTTATAGATTTCTCCAACAATAGTAGCTCGAGCTTCAAACTGGTTCTCATCTACACATCAAGTTGGGGAATAAAAAATGGCTCAAGGGGTGGGTGGTAACATGAAAAGCTGAACAGACCAAAAATCATTATCCTTGTGGAGCAAGTATAAATCCAGCAAATAATAGTCTGATTAACAATAGCAATAAAGTGCTACAAGGAAAATCTGCTCAAACCAAATTATTCATAAATAGCCAGATCCACAGGTGAACAAACCAACAACAAAACGTCACCTAAATGAAACATAAAGAAGAAACTGAAAAAGAACCGTCATATACCTTGCTTTACTAGTGAAGATTTTGATGGAGTTATGGCAGTATAACTGGGCACAATTCCACCCTGATGGATTTCTCCAGTTGTCTCTGCATTAGTTCCAGCAGTACTTCTGGAACCCACATTAACCTGAACCATTTCTTTACCGTCAGAAGGACAAACAGGACCTAATTTTTCTACGACCTCAGAGGATATCTCAGCATTTCTATCTGACTCCTTATGAACTCGCTCAACTTTGCTTACGGGATTCTCATTTTCTTCAAAAGTTTTACAGACTGGCTCAACTTTGGCCATTGATCTTCCATCTTCCTGAACATGGAAAAACAGCAACAAAAATTAACAAATAAACCAGAGCTGCTGCATTATAAAGAAAATAACAAAAGAGAGATACCTGCAACTCTTTCTTGTTAAGTACAGCATCCCCCAACTTTCTTTCAGGGGCCTCGCTAACAACCTCTGCAATAACAATTTGGCAAATATTTGATTCTATAAAAGATTCATTCTCCTTGTCCATAGCTCCGTCATAGATTGACTCCTTAAGGACTGGCTCAACTTTGCTTATAAGTTTCTCATTTTCTTCAAAACTTTTACAAACTGGCACAATTTCGGCTATTTGTTTTTCATCTCCCTGATACTTAATAAAACAAATAAGTGTTACCAATTAAACCAAAACTGCATTTATAAAGTACATAAGAAAAGAGAGAAATTACCTTCAAGTCTGTTTTGTTTGGTACACCATCATCCAACTTTCTTCCACAGCCCTCACTAACATCCTCTTCAATAACAGTTTGGCAAATATCTAATTCTTTAAAAGATTCGTTCACTTCTTGCATAACACCTTTAGTCCTCTGATGACTACAAAGGATCTCTCCTTTCGAAAAAGATGTTGCTTCATCAGGAACATCAGTTGCAGAACTAGATTCATGCAATCCAATATCACTTAAAATGCTTTTTCCTAGGATAGTAGATTGAAATTTGAACTGATTCCCATCTGCACCTCAAGCAGAAAATAAAAAGTTCAAGAGGTGTTTTAGGCTCATAAAATCATCTAATCAGAACCGGAAACTATCTATTCTTAGGGAGCATACCCTCATTAATGCAGAGTATAAATCCAGTATAAATTATTGATGACCAGATCTATCAGTTGAACTTATCAGCAAAAATATTGTGTAACACAAAAAAATAAAAAAAATAACACAAGGGAACATCACATACCTGTCATTACCACTGAAGATCTGGAAGAAGTTACAACAGTATCCCTGGGAACAATTCTACTCGGATGGATTACTCCAACTGACTCTGCAATAGCTTCAGCTGTTTTTTCAGAACCCACATCAACCTGAACCATTTCTTCTGTGTCACAAGGAGAAAAGGCACTCATTTCTTCAGAGGACTTATCAGCATTTCTGTCTGACTCCTTGTATTCAACAAATTCAGTTAGATTATCCCCAAGAGCTGGCTCTGATAGTACTGGTTGATCAGTCCTGTAAGCAATGAATTGAGCCAAGTTCTGATTCTCAGGAACATTAGCTTTGCTGCTGTCTTCTAATTGGTCATCCACCACATCCGTTTCTCGGTTTGGTGCTTTAATGGACAATGACTCATCTCTTTCCAATTCCTCTTTCAAGTCCAACAGCTTGGAACTTCCACCTACAAATTATACAAACACAGTAAGCACTAAAACTTCATTAGTACAATTAAGAGGGGCATTGTACTGGGTTTTGTTCAACCGCATTACCATGACCAGTATCATCTCGGTTCGAAAAGCGACAAGAACGAGCAACCTGAATTATTTCTTTTCTGTCACAAGAAGATAAATTACTTATTTCTTCTAAAACTTCAGCAGACTTCTCAGAATTTCTGCCTGACTCCTTATTCCCAACAGGTTCGGTTAGGCAGTCCTCAAGAACTGGGTCTACAAGAGCTAGTTGATCAATCCCACTAGCATCCAATTGAACTAAGTCCGGCTTGTCAGGAACATTAGCTTTGCTACTGTCTGCCAATTGATCATCCAGCACGTCATTTCTTTGGTTTGTCATCTTAATACTCGACTCTTCTGATTCTAATCCTTCTTTCAAGTCCAACAGGTTAATAAATTCAGCAAGAAATGAAAATAACATATTAAGCAACTAAATTAAGAATAGCATTTAATTGATCGGAACTGAATATTGCATTTAATTGGTGGGAACTGAATAACTTCCTTACCTTCACAATCTGGTTGATAGTTAGGTGATTGACCATCACCAGTACAGGCAGATCTGGAAAAAACCACATAGCCGAGCTTATCTGGACATTCTACTGGGTTTTGTGCGATGGTGTTATCATGACCATTATCACCTCTGTTCAATGATAGACAAGAATGACCATGCACATCACCAACAGTATCACCACTGTTTAACAATTCACTCTTTGAATTTTCTTCAGCATCTTCGTTGGAGAAACAACCAACATTATTCTCATTTCCTGCAGTTTCCAGAACATAGAATCCACCATCCGGATTTGGTTTTTCTTCAAGTGGTGAATTGATTTTAGCAAACAAGACCTCCTCTGATAATATTGAAATCCTAGATTCACATTTTCGATTCTTCTCAGCAGCCATACCAGTGAGTCCCGAAGGTGCAACTAAGTCACTTTTGGCCGCGTCCACATTATATGAGCTTTGCTTTTCCAATCTTGGCTCTTGAATTTGCTTCACAAACCCGTCTTTTTTAACAGCATTGGAAATTTCATCCATGTCATCAGTGGCTTCTAAAGCAATCTTCATACAAATATTCCGACTGGACCGCCTCAGAGATTTAGTCAAATTGGAGCCCTTTTCAGAAACTGATTCTAAAGATTGCTTCACAGTTCCAGTAGTTTCACGAATTCTCAACTCTTTATCCTCAGAAGCAACAGAGGAAACCGATGTACTTAATCGCCTGGATTTCCTTGCAGGACTATTTGGAAGGAGAACAACACTTTCTTCTACAGTTTCTACATTTTTCTTTGAAGCTCTTTCCGAATCTGTATTCCTTGGTCGTTTTCTAGTATCATCTTCTGATTGTTCCTTGCCCTTCTGGACTACAGAAATCTTCAGCGCAGACTTCATCCTTCGGCCCTCTGATGGTTCTTCAAGTTGAGGAACCTCTTTCCTTTTTTCTTGTCCCGAATATTTTGGCTGCTTATCTATTCCAGCAGCTTTATGAATTTTCAACTTTCTATTGTCAGGTGCATCATAGGAAAACGATGTAGTTTTGCGTCTGGACCTCCTTAAAGGAACTTCGGAAACTCTTTTTAAAACTGTATTCCTTGGTTGTTTTCTATTATCAGCTTTTTCCAGTTCCTTTCGGTTTTGGATCACAGGAAATTTCCGCCCAGAAAAACTGATATTTTGGCGCTTTGATGATTCTTCAAGTTGAGGAACCACTTTGGTTTTTTCTTGGATGCAAGCTTTTCCCATAAACTCTGTTTTAAGCTTTTTTCTCCTAGAAATGGCTTTAGTTTCTGTCAATTGCACACATAGAGAGTCTATGTCCTGGGGTAGATTTCGTTTCGACTTCCTTATGGTCTTCACAGGTCCAAAAGCTTCATCAGCAAGGTTTTCACCTTCCACAGTCCCCTTCATGGGTGCAGCAGACTTCCGCCTCAAATCCTTTCTATCTAGGCCCTTGGAGGTTTCTTCAAGTTGAAAATGCTCTTTAGCCTCTTCCTGAACCTTGAGTGCACCCCTTTTACTTTTAGATCCAGAACTCTTCCCTTCATTCTGAGTCTGAGACCGTGTGATCCTGCCACCAAGATCAACTTTCCCTGGTTTCTCACTCAAAACACTTGAGTCATCAACCTTAGTCGCGTTAACTTTACACTGCCTCTGGACTTTTTCAGGTAAAATGCCTTTTCCTATAGGGATATTGTCTTTATAAGTTTCAGTTGGTAAACAAACCCCTTCACTGCCTTTGTTTTTCTTAGTTTTCTTCGAACCCCTTGGCACTTGATCCTTCCTCAAACACAGTGAATTTTCACCCTCTTCACTCAACACCAGCCTGCTTCCTAGCTGTATTTGAATCAACCCTCCACTCAATTTAGAATTTTCCACATTACCAACATCTCTCTCACTTAACTCAACCCCCTGATGTGGCTTATCACCACCATCAACCTTTTGCACCCCAGCTCTCACTTTCTTCTTCTCACGGACGGCTGAAAAAACTGCTTCTGCATCTCCTTTAACAATATTTTTTGCTTTAGACCTTGTAAATCTACCCGGGGGGTCAATGATCGGAACCGGGAGATCAAGTTCTTTGGACTTTTCAATAACTTGAACCTTCTCAGGAAGGGGTGAAAAAACTGCTTCAACATCTCCTTGAACCATTTTTTGTGCTCTATACCTTGTAACTCTACCTGGGGGCTCAATAATCTCAACTGGGAGTTCAAGCTCTTTGGACCTTTCAAAAGGCTGACGTTTCTTCTTCCCACGAAGAGATGAAAAAACTGCTTCTACATCTCCTTGAACCATTTTTTTTGCTCTATTCCTCGTAACCCTACTCAGGGAGTCAATCATCTCAACTGGGAATTCAAGTTCTTTGGACTTTTCAACCTGAACCTTCTTCTTCTTAGGAAGGGATGACAAAACTGCTTCTACATCTCCTTGAACCATTTTTTGTGCTCTATACCTTGTAACTCTACCTGGGGAGCTGATATTTTCAACTGGGAGTTCATGTTCGCTGGCCTTTTCAAAAATCTGAACCTCCTTCTTCTTCTTAGAAAAAGGTGAAAAAGCTGCCTCTGCATGTCCTTGAACCTCGTTTTGTGCTCTAGACCTTGTAACTCTACCCGAGGAGACAACACTCTCCACCGGGAGTTCAAATCCTCTGGGATTTTCAAAACGCTGAACCTTCTTGTGTTCTGAAACCTGCTTGACGGCCAAAGACTTCCTCTTTCCTCCATTTTTCTTCTTGTCTGAGTCGTTATCCTTAGTCACAAAGTAGAACGTTTGATTCTCAGGACTGAACTTTACTTTCTTCACCTTCTTCGTCCCAATCTCAGACTCAATTTCCCTTTCATTTTCTTCTAAATTTTTACCCCCTGGCTTAATGGGTTTTCCATCTTTCTGCATATTAAAAACAAAAAATTACCAAATTAAACTAAAACCACCCATCACAAATTACACAAAAAGAGAAAATTTACCCGAATTTCTGTTTAAAAAAGAATTATAATCATCGTTTGATAAAGCACCACCCCCAAATCATACCCCTACACGCACAGATAACTGATCCGTACACAAGATTTGCCCTAAGTGAGTGGAGGGTTTCACTTTCTGGACGTAGTAACATGAAACCCAGTATTTTATTTTCATCAATTTTACCAGCACCCAAACCGATAACCGAACTTTGAAATACGAGAGGAGGAAAAAAAGGATGTTACCTTGAGAATCAAAGTAAGCCTATCGGCCATTTCAGCGTTCGTGACATTTGCAGGAATTCCGTGCTCTTTACAAAGCGATTGAAGCTGCTTCCTCTTCATCGCATAGAAATCCATCTCCGCAAGACTGCAACGAAAAGAAGCAAAATAAAAAATAAAAATGAAAAATCAAAACAAACATAATAAATAAAGAATCACTGTTCAACAATATTTACTTTTTACCTTCACGCGCCAATGCGAAATTGGCGAAGCGGAACACAGAAAACTCAGGATTTTTTGGGGAAAAGAAAGAGTGAAGAAGTAAGCATTTGATCAAAAAGATGGCGACGGTTGATTCTCGTTTGTGGGTTTGGGTTGAAATTCGATTCTTTTGTTTTGGGAAAACCGTCTTCAACTCCTATCGCTTCCTTCTACGTGCTATTTTAAAATTTGAATCGGGGAGTTTCCCGCTTTCCGATACGCATACTTTAATTTAAAGTGAGTTTGCAATGTCAGGAGTTTGGCAAAACAATTTCAATTTGTGGTTGCGAAATGAGCGATGCGATGAGGGTGAGACGACGATTAAGTTTATAAGGGTAATTTCGGACGGCTGTAATGCCACGTGTCAGAAAATGAAAGCGAGTATTGGATTACTGGTCTGACTGGCCCAAACCAAACCAGAAGGCTCGAGCTGAAAATCTGAGTTGGATACGATTTGCCAGAATTAAATGATGCTCTGAATCTGAATTAAATCTTGAGGAACAAGTCTTACAAAGACAACCCTGAGTCAGAAGTTTCTCCGGCCGGGTCGATGCTAGCAACATCTTAGAATTGGTTGTAATCAACCAATTCAGAATGCCTTTTATGAAACGGGGTGTGTTCAATTTGGATTTTAATAGATTTTGATGAGTTTCAAATTTGATAGTTTCAACCGATTTTAAAAGTTTTTTGTTGATTTCAAAGTGTTTTTATATGGAATTTAAATGATTTGTTTATTGATTTGTTATGATTTTAAAATATTTGTTATGATTTTAAAAGATTTGTTGTCTTACATGTCATATGTTTTACATTACAGTGTACAAACAATTACTATCTTTCTTTTATTCTACTTGTTCATGGTATCTCCCAAGGTACCAATGTCACCAAAATGAAGCCTATGCTGCCTTCACCATGTCCAACGAATTTTTCTTCTTATGTGATTAGTGTTGTATTTACATTAAGTCTGAACTCATTATTTAGTTTTCTTGCAAGTTTTAAGCACGAGAATTGGTCAATAATAACTAAAAAGGTCCAATGTTGGCACATTTTTTGCGCAATTACTTTGTATGTGAACTAAATAGTTGTATTGAATTTTTATAATGAGAACTAAATAGGTTTGGAGAATGATAAATGTAACCAATAATTAAGACAAAATATACTCCAACTAAATACACTGTAAAATAAAATAAGGAAATTACAACAACTATTAAAAAAATAATTCAAAATTAAGGTCTTAACATTAACCAAAAACTTTAAACATAATGTCAAATCAAGGTCTTAAAATTAACCTGAAATTTTTGAAATATAATACTTATAAAGTCATAACATTAACCACCCATAATTTAAACAAAATACTAGACCAAAACTCTTTACCATTTCTTGTTAGTTCAATCCAAAGTAGTATACTATATCCATTCCGAGCGTTCTTCAGGTGACATTTTTAAGAATGCATCTTTCATCCCCAACTTATGAATCTTATCGAGCGCTTTGAAACGAGTAAGTTTATCCAAGTTTGGAGCTTCCTTGATTGCCTCCCAAATGTTGGTGGTTTTCTCCATTTGTTTCTTCTCCTTTACTCTGCTCTCTCTCTCTTTTTCTCTTTTCTCCAACAAGTTGCGCATCCCTTGAATTTCAGTGGCGATTGTTACAATTGAGTCCATGCCAACACCAACTTTCTCTATAAGACTTGCTCTAGTGGTGGTGTTAACCAAGCTACTAGTTGCTTCATAATCAATACTCGGTTTCTTTCGATGAGGGAGTTTTTCGGAAGGAGCATTCAAACTTGTGTCATAGAAGGGTGATAAATTAGTAGATGTTGACACATTTTGGTATGATATTTCCTGAGCCTCATTGTTATCATCAACCCCATACTCTTCTACCAAGTCCGGTCTAATTTCTTCTTGTACCCTACTAGGCCTTCTTTCTTCAAGTACATATGTCACATCATCAGCGGCATCCCCCCCAGCAATTGAGTGTTTTCCAACAGCTGTTCCATTGCTAAATACAATTGCCAAATCCTCATAGTCATCGTATGACTCAGTGCGGAGTTTCTCTTGATTTGGGTGAGACTGTAAAGAAAACATAATAGTTTAGGAATTTATAACTATTTTATTATAATGAATGTGAAAGTGATCAATCCATGTAATATTTAAAACAATAGAAACTAAAAATATCACCTTGAAGTAATTGTCCCATACTTCATCACTAGCTGTGAACTTCTTTGTGATAGGGTCCCACCCAAATCCAGAACTATGAGACACAAGCTCAGCCAAACTGAGATAGCGTTGCTTCAGAATTTTCAACCGGTTTTGATAATGCTTGTAAGTTTTTTCACATTCAAGACGCTCATTAAGAACGTGAAGTATCTTATCACACACTGTATTTTTAGATATCCCACCACTAGCATCACGCCAACCACTCTTGACGGCATCAACAAGTAATCTTAACAACATACGGCTCTCTTGGATGCGCTCCATTGGCTATACTTCGCTTTTAACTTCTCTTGTTTTGCTTCTTCCATTTTAATGTTACTAGATAATACAACCAATGACTTATTAGTTATTTAGTCATTTATTTTCCATATATGTTCTTATAATCCAAAATAATGAAAACAACTATAGCAGTAAAAAACAAAGCCATCATACAATATGAATAAACATTAACATGCCCACATAATTTGAGGTAAAATGATCATACTCATAACAAGAATGTTATAAAGAGAAAACTTCCCTATTGTAAATAAGCACAACTTATCCAAGTGACAAGTTCCTGCATGAGATGTATATACTATATTTGAACACAGCTAATGTTTGGACTCTATCCAAGTGAAAAGTTCCTGCCTATTGTAAATATATTAAACATATACATTAATGATCCTGATCCCTAAACATCAATGATCATAAACAAGAAATAGAGCTAAAGGAAAATAGTGGTGTTGCCTCCGGTATTATTAGCCTAGTCATATGTAGATTATGGAGATTTCAGGTTATTATTTAAACCTCACGTCAACCGACTGCAGAAACAAGATAATCAAAGCCTATGTTAGAAAAATTAAACACTGTACATTTGAATCAATACTCTTTCTAACATTTATATAGGGTGGAATTGATGGTGTAACAAAGATTGCAATAGAACATCTAAGGCTAAGTACAAAACTGAAATTTAAAAGCAAGTCACTTGCATCCTTAGAACATGATAACATGATGGGCTGTTAATTACACACAAATATAACATGGCGGGTGTTACTTTTCAAAAATACAAACACCATCATATAATATAAAAGCTTAAAGCAGAACTCTACCGTGATATTCTTCAGAAGATCATAACTAATATCCTGAGCCATGTATAACTTTGGATGCCACTTTCTTTCGGACCAATCGACATGTGTTACAGACCAATTTGCAATTCCACCATGATCAATTATCTGTAAAGATGTGCAGCAGAAATTTCATTCAGAATAGAGTCCATAAATACAAAGAAACACAGAAGAGGAAATCCTTAGAGGAAATTCTCACATTGAAAAAGGTTGGCAAGTAATGTTCATCAACAATGCAATTGCGCCCATCCAAACCTGGCTGCAATAACCAAGACCATCCACAACAACCAGTGAACAAAAGAGTTTCATAGTTTTAAATATCACAAAGGGGCTTTAAATAATACAAATTTTGTGTAACCCCTTCGCCCTTGGCAGACAGATTTGATTAATGATTGGGGTTTATGAAGTGAGGTTTACTTTTAACTTCAAAGGGGCTCCATTTTCTTTATGCTGAGATTTTTAGTACTAATGTCACTGCTTATTTTGCACCTGTAAAGACTTTGAAGATGAGATAAGGTTGCAACACATCAAAGCTAACCCTAGTTACTCCTCTGTTTTATTTTCTAATTAACCAACGAATTAGAAACCCCAATTACAAAACCCCAACATGAGAAAGAAAGCTCCAACGAATTATAGAGAAAATCGGAAGGTTTTGTGTGTTAAAAGTTTCACCTTTTCTGGAAATTCTTGACGACGGAGATGACCGGATCCGTGACCGCGGATTTTTCGAGGAAGATGCCCCTAACCTCCTCGGGAAAAAAATAGAGAAAAAATCAGAATTTTTAGGGCTGAGGTTAGATTTGTGTTTAGGCTTTGGTATTTATACTAGCCATCACAAAACTCTTTCAAATCCAAGATTAATTAAAATCATCTAAAATATATGAGTTTTTGAATACAGGGATATTGTAAACGATTCTTAAATAATTTGTTTTGAATACACCCTGATTTGAACGTATTTTAAATCAATCTATTAAAACACAAATTGAAGACACCAAATTTTTTAATAAATCTTTTAAAATCCTGATTTTCAAACTCTATTAAAATCAGTTAAAATCATCAATTGAATACACCCCCTAAAAATATATGTATTTGTCGCAATTCATTATACGTTAATCATATAATCAATTTCATTGTATCTCAACGGCCGCATTTTATTATCTCACCTATAGACAAAATTTAATAATTTAAAATACAGCACATTAATATTAAGTTTCGACTTTCGAGTTTAATTTTTTTTTCTCTACTTCCAGTTTTTATTTTATATTTTAAATAAATATTTTCTAGGTTCAAAATACTCTAATACCCTATTTTGGAAATTATTTGAGGAAATAAGAAAATTATTTTAAATTAAATTGTCTTCTCCTAAAGACAAAAAAGAAAGGAAACAAAGAGAAAGAACCATGGGGCAATTGTGGAGAGCTTCAGCGCGATCACTGAGTAGAAGCAAATATCAATTTCTCTGCCATCCCTCTCCATAGTCTCTCTTCGTCTTCTCGTATACTTTTCCTCCCATCGCCTTCCGATGAAGGCATGATCAAACTTATTCACCATGTAATCAACTTTGTGTCGCCTTCCTCGACACATCTAACATATACGATCCCCTCACCAACGAGATTTTTCTTGGCAAGGTCTAATCTTGCCTTTCCCTAGAGAGATCCACCAAGACAAAATACTATAGATGCAAGATATATAAGGGAGATGAATTACTTTCTTTTTTGCCAATTTTTTATCTGTGAATTTTTTATGATCACTCACACTTTCATTTCTATCAATAAAGAAAAAAAACAGAAAAACCGAAAGAAAGGAAAAAAACCAAAATAACAGAACTTTGGTCGTGCAGACCCGATGGCTGCACTTGGTTCCAGAAAACAGCTAAAGACTCCCTCCATCTCCGAAGCGAAACTGCTGCTACAAGGACGAAAATTAGACTGGACTACAAGAACTGTTGGTGGGAGGTTTCCTTGTGGATGAAAATGTCGGTCAGTTATTTGTAGCCGCCGTTACAGGAACTTAGTAGAGGAGAAGCCACAGCCAAAGTCAAATCAACAGTTACCAAGGCACGGTGACAATACTACCATCCACAAGAAGGAATGAGGGAGATAACATTAAAGGAGATGGAGGGGCTGTTGCCGTCCCCAAAGGGGAGCAGCAGTAACGACCTATCCCAAAAATTTGGGCAATTTCGTAAATTAAATTTGAGAATTGACGTTTTTACTCCTGGGTTATGTGGCCAAAATTTGACTTTTATCTTCGTATACTTTTTGGACCTCTTGAGGACGGATCTTGTTTGGTTCCTATTTTGAGATATATATATATATATATATCCCTTGTCTGCCTACGTTGTGTACATGGTATTTCAGGTACGTTGATAGAGGTGTCAGACGGGAGCATGACCGGATATGGTTATCAAAGCTCTTTTGGAGCGGATCCTGTCAACTGGTATCAAAGCAAACCAGGAAAGTGATCGAAGGCTCAGTAAGTAGACATTGTTTTATAACTGTAATGCATGCATATTTGAAATGCTTTCTTGCATGATATGACTAATAGGGTTTGAGAAATAACTTGACATGATTGAGTTCATAACCCTCACAAATGAATCGTTGTAATGAGATGATAAGTTGACTAAGATGTTGATTGTGTATAGCATTGTGTATGTTGATTATTTGAGGTTATGATATAATGATGATGATGATGACGATGACATGATGAATAATATGAGTAATGCTTTTATATGATTGATTTGATGAATTCTGGATTTATGAAACAATTTCTAAACATTGTTTTATGATTGTTTTGTGGAAACATTGTTTTGGGCTCATGCCCTATTGTAATGTTTGGACTCAGTTTAAGACATGAATGTTTATGAAAATGAGTTACTGGATTTTATGATTGTTTTCCACATGTACTATAACACCCCGGATCTTCAAGAAAATGAAAATGTAGAGAGATTGGGGTAAAATGACGATTTTGCCCATACTAAGGTAAAAAGTTGACCTTTTGACTTGAGAAACTTCTGGGTATTTAGGGAATACCGTCTCGTAGATCTTAGTGTTCTAAGTCTGTAGATAGGTAGAATGTTGAAATTGAAGATCATGTAAGTTAGAAATAGGCCAAAATGGTCTAAGGGTATTTTGGTAAATTTGCTTGATAGGGCAAATTGGTAATTTCACATGTGGGGTTCTAGGATTGTCTAGAATCTTCTTTTTCCCTTGTCTGCAGCTACCCACCGACTTCCCCCTCCATGTATATATGTATGGGCTTGGCTGAATTAAGGTCATTCGGCCATGGATGGCCGAAAGGGAGGAAAAGAGAAAATAAGGAGACCTATGAGTTGATTAGGGGAAACACAGGGAGAGTGTAGAGGAATGAGAGGAAGAAGGGGAAAAGGGAGAGATTGGAGAGGATTAGAGCTTAGAAAGGGAGAGAAACGGTAAGGGTAGTGGTGGAACCCGTGAAGACTCCTTATCAGGTTTCTAGAGCATTGGTATGTTGTTGATGGTCGTACGATCCTCTTAAAGGGAGGAGAAGGGGGTCTGGCCGTGAGAAAACAGTGGGACTGCTCTAGAAAGACATTTCCGAGAGATGTCAAGGATCGAACGGTGAGTTCTGGTATGTATTTCTCCCGTTTGTTTGCATGGATCCATCCCTTGGTTAGTTGTGAGTAATTTGGATCTTTGGAACTTCAAAAATGGACGCAAAATGACCGAGATATGGCCGGGTTTCTATCGCAGGTCAAACAACCCGAATATCAGACATTCGGGTTTGGGACTGAGGAAGAAGACGACATGTGCAAGCGCGTGGCCACCACGCACAAGGGCCTTGCGGTGACGCGTTGAGGTGCGTGCGATGTTCGCTGGTCGTCTGATCAACATGAAAAAAAATTCTTGTAATTTCCTGAGTTTATTGATGTAATCCTTAGGTAAATTGGACTATGTTTGGGTATGGTTTGAGTATTCAATTTGTTATGTTTATTAATTTAATTAATTTACATTTTGGGTCATTAAGAGATTATTATGTTAAATTAAGCCTAGGTAATTAGTGATTTAACAAAGTAATTTCTATAATTTGGTGATCGTTCTACATTGCACTATAATTAACTATAAAAGTCACTCTCAATTTAAAAGGGTAGTTAGGCTTGATATTGGTATGGTGTCAATGATATATTTGCACTTAGATTGTGATAATACTTTGATGTTATTGATAATGGGAAAACCAAGGAAGTAATCTACATGTTATGGATTGGATAATAATGGACTCTTTTTTATGATTAACGAAAATTATATACGTACACTAAAAAGGGGAAATGTTAAGGTTAGGGTAACGAATATAACTTTAGTCATATGATGTTATGGTATGGATTATATGAATATGAATAATAATGTGTATATTACAATGTGAGTAGCCCGACTCGTAATAGTTCCGTGAGTAGCCCGACTCGTAATAGTTCCGTCACATGGTGGGGTTAGTGGGTCAGACGTGGGCAGTAACCCCGTAAGGACCAACTAGGTTGGGTTAAGAGAATCAAATCTGGACATGGGTAAAGCTAGTGATTTCCCTTGTCTGACAAGAGTTGTCAGACGGAAGCAAATCCGGTTCGATTTTCATGGAAATTCGGGACGGGTCCTATCACGTACCATCCTCTATTATGTTGTTGTTTCCTCTGAACGTCTGAGATTCTCAAATAGGTCATGATTTACACTGCATGGAGATGAGTAGCTCCGTGGGCGACTCGATCTCAGGAGTTTCAAATTTCGACATTGCTCGGACGTCGTGTGATCCCGAGGATGTACCAGGACGTCGTGAGGATCCCGAGAAAATATTGACCCGTGACTAGTACTGATGTTTCCTTCGGACGTCTGGGATTCTCGGAGAGGTCACGAGTCGCATTACCCTGATGTGAGGATGTTGGGGATGCTGCCGCCGGATGATGTTTAATCCTGGTGATCCCTCCAAACGTCTGGGAATCCCGAAGAGGTTATAATTGTATCGCTCACATGTGAGGATCACGGGGATGCTGTCGTTAAATGTTGTTTAATCCGGACGATGACTCGGATGTGAGGATCCCTAGAAAACACTGACTCGAGGATGGATTATATTCGTGATACTAGTACTGATGATGAAATAAATTAAATGTCGTTTAATCGAAATGATTTGAACTTGATCCATAATTTTTTTTTTATATTTGCGATGAATTGCTACTATGAGATGTTATCTTCTCGAATGTAACTAAGTCTAGGGGTACTGCTCGGATGTGCATAATGCCCATATATGCTGACTCTGAGAATGTACTTGGCTATTGCCTACATTTTGACGTTGAATCGTTATGATTGGTATTTAAATAGTAAACATTGAATACGTATAGTTGTGGTTATGGTATCCAATTTAGTTCACACACATTGATGTATAAATTGTGTGAAATATGGGTTACAAGTTTCTAGTACGTGCTATGATTTATGGAACTCCGGATAGCCTGCTTAGATCTGTTTTGAAAGCGATTTTGACTTAGGTTTGGAGTTACATATGTGTTCAAAAATAATGATTCGATTCCTCATATGTGTGATTCCCAAGTTAATATCGGATATGTAATTCCCTTGTTGACATCAGATGGTTTATTCCTGAGATTTGAGTATTTGGTTGTATTTGATTGTCATGATTGGTATATCGAGAATTGAATTGCATTAATTGGTGTCGGCTTCTGCTATGGCAACCAAATCTATTGTTTCAGTATACGTTATGATTATGAGTCCCACCTGCCAATTTGGATTTGATTCGTAATCCGATGGTTTATATTTCATATTATGCAGGCATATGTCTATATGGGTGGGTAGGGTTCATAATTGTGAAATGTATTCATTATGGACTCTTACCTCAAGAGGCATGAGGTAATACTTTCAAACATGATATTGACTTACATGCATGATTGGACTCTCCCAATGAACACAAATCTTGTTTGTTTCCTATTTTGAGATATGTACTACGTTGTGTACAAGGTATTTCAAGTACGTGGATCAAGGTGTCAAACAGAAGTAATACCAGACACGATTATCAAAGATCTTTTGGAACGAATGTTAGCAGCGGCTAGTATTTGAAGATTGGATCTGGTTTTCCTAGAGAAAGGGCAGAGAGAAACCGTTAGAGAGAGAAAAAACGTTAGCATTTTACACAGATGCATATAAGGATTAGTGGATTACTGTATCTTTTGTGATGATTTCAAAGTCTCCATTGCAGACATACCTTCTTGTACAATAGCGGACGCCAGACTTTTTTATTTTATTTTATTATCATTTTTTGGTTAAAGAATTTTATTATCAATCGTCTATTTTTAATAATTGATAATAAAATGGAAAAAACGTATAAAAACCCTAATTTATAAAAAAATAATTCATTGATTAAAAAAACCAATTTAAAAAAATAAAATTTGAAGCGCATAATGGTTCATTTGGTTTGTTAAGCGCTTAATATCATTTTCGAAAAACCACAAAATGAGAGAACATTCCTATCATTGGAGGGATGTTATGAGAGAAGCATTCATGGTCATACTACCTAAGTGAAACAACCCTAATTGGGTCTAAATTGTTGAATTATGTGAACATAGTCGTCTCAACAACGTTTGTCGCATCTTTATTTTGATTATTGTATGAACATTTTCCCTTACGCATTTGGGTTGTAATTTTGTATTTTTGGATGTTATTTAATGATGCTGAACACATGAGAATATTTGGATTCGGTGACATTATGAAGCTTCTTGTTTTCCTATGCATTTGTTATATATGTTTGATATGGATACATTTTTTTTCTAAATACATGATGAGGATGAACACCTCAGATGTGATATTAAAAAAAATAAATAAAATGTGTGTTTGGACTTAATTTTTTTCATTCTCCTTTTATAAAAAGCAACAAATGATCTTATGTATACAAAAACAATAATTATGAAATCGCACTAGGTATAATATAATATGACCAATCAATACAATATAATCTCATAATAAAGCCAATATAATATAATCTAGCACTAATCAATATAATATAATCTCCTTAAATAGCCAATATAGTATAATATAGTCAACATTTTAATCCGGTAGAGCACCAAACGCTTGACTAAATAATCAGTCTATCAGGTGGACAGATTAGTTTATCCAACCAAAATAGTCAGTACATGACAGGACCCTCCTTGGAATCCCCCTTGATTCATGTGAAAGACCCTGCTCTCATCTGACACAAATATGGAAATATGACCAAAATACCCTTAACATGTGATAACCACATATCTCGTGCTAGACAAGGGATACCTATCTCAACATACGTCAGGATAAACAGAGTATGCTAACCCACATGATGCCTCAGCCTCTCTACAGCTGGCAACCAACCTGGAGAGTTCTAAAACCATGAAAACTGTGAGTGGATAAAAATAAAGTGTCAGAAAACCATTTTTCGAAAATACCTTTAACCCTCCATTTTTATAAAACATGCATGCATAACTGAATCCCTTTTATTTTCAATAAAACGATAATGCATAAGAACCTTGGGTCCAACCCAATTCACATAAAACACACAAAAGCCCTTGGCCCACATTTCCCTGAAAAATCCCCGGCTCCAAGCCATATTGAAAACATTGAACACATCACAAGTAAATAAAGCCAAACCTGATCCTGTTGGTCCAACCATCCCCAAAAGTCAAACATCACCATGCTGATCCAACCAGCCGCTAGTCCAACTAGCCATAAAGTCAATCCTTGTCATGCTGGTCCAATTAGCTGCTAGTCCAACTAGCGTTCCCTCTGTACTACCGGTAGACACTACGGATCCTACGGAGTCCAACTCTATCGGCACGTGTCGATTCCAACCCACATTCGAGTTCGTGGGAATCCTCGGAGTCCAACTCCGGATATAGTGATCCAATCACATGAGGATGACATACCATAAAACAGTTTGCCAAAATACCTTTGATCCGGGCACCAGCCCAAAACAGTTTCCATCTCCGGGCACTAGCCCAAAACATTTACCTTCCGGGTACCAGCCCAAAATCCGGTTTCCAAAACCATCAGTAAAACCTATGTCTAGAAAACTACCACCGAATATCCATACATATAACAAAATTCAGCATTTATCTAGAAATCACATCAAATCATATAAGCATATCATAGATGTCTAAACAATGTCATAAAATTAGGAAAATGTGTAAATATGCATGCATCATAGTTATGAAAACAAATATCCACTCACAGTACCATCGGTTGCTCGAAACCAGAGCTGTAAGCTAATCTGAAGCCTCCTGGACGTCCTGATCTGGATTTGAAGATATTAGCTTCGAAATATTCGGCCAAAATTCAAGCTTCCACACTGTTCTATCCAATAACTTGCATATCGGCCGCTGAATCAAACATATGCAGCCCGCACTTCGTGATCATAAGCAAAACTGAGAAATTCACTTGAATAATAGGGAACAGTAGAAACAAAATTTAGCCAACCATACATATATTCAAAAAATTCTAACATGAACAATACTAACCATAAGCAAGTTTCATCATGAAAACATGAGCATGATCAAAACTTGAATCTCATCCATAGGGCAAAATTTTAGTTGATTCATAAGAAACAGTAGAATTAAAAGCTAACTATTTATCCAACCGAGTTTTGACCATTCAAATCGAACTCAAATGAATTTGGACACAATAGAAAGCACCAACTAAAATAACTGCAAAAATAAGCAATTTAATTTGTCTTCAATCAAAGGTGACCTTTTTTTTTGCTCTATTGACAATTCCCATTATTTGAATCGAGGTAAATAGCCATAAACAACAATTGCTATTAATTATTCAAATCAACAAATAGAGACGTCTATTAAGCAAGATAAAAACAAACAAAAGGGAACATAGTAAAGAAAAAATTACCTATACTTCCACTTATGAATCAATTAAAATATTCAAATTCTCTCATCCTTTGCATATAGATTTATTCACATAAAATAGACTTAATAATTGTGAGCTTGAAACGTAGAAATGGGTTATATATAAGTTGAAATTAAAACAATTTTAAGTGAAAACATTTGATCTTCCTCTAATTTCAACTTAATTTTACAACGATTTTCCAATAAATTTGTACAAAAACATTAGTCAAAAGCTCAAATTCAAAAGGGCTTCAAAAGGACAACTATAATTTCACAAACTGTCAACATTTGAATTCAATCAAAAATTAAAAGTTTTGCATTCCACTTAACCAAATATGGATTATGATTTAAGCACCCAAATTAATCAAAAGATGCATGCGCCCAAATTGGAAACAGAATGGATACGCCCAAATTGAACACAAGATTCATAACTTTGTTAGTTCTTTATGTCAATATAGAACTACCCCGCCAATGAAAAATAATTACGACGAGAATTATTTTTCTTTACAAAGAAACTAACTTGAATTGATACAAGATCTCTGAAGCACACCAGATTCACAAAAAATATCCACTAAACTTTTGAAATCAATGAAAAATACTAGATGATTTCAAAATTTCACCAAAAGGAGTACAATTTTTACTAACATTTATCAAATTAATAAACTTCAAGTAAAGATTAGTAATTATAATAGCATAAAGAATAAAATTGGACTACAAGTATCAAGGTAGTTTATCAATCTCAATTAATTTCAATGAAATCGATACTCGTCAAGCACAAAAGGATGAGTCAAAATCACTAATTAAAAACTCAAGTAATCTGTGATGTTTCCAATAATTCCCAATTTAAACAATAGAATTGGGATGGGTTTTCTTGTTTTTGAAAAATATGTATCAAAACTTATCAAAATAGTCTCTCTTCAAAATTGCAATTAGACAATTACAAGCTTTAAGCTTCATGCTTGAGTTTAGTAATAATAGAACAATATTATTCAGATTTACCCAAATGAACAAGCAAGCATCAACGAATCAATTGCAGATAACTAGAAAATGATAAGGCTTTTAGAGAAAGCAAAACAGATCAATACTCAATTAACAAGAGTTGTCAACAATACAATTTCAATTTCACAATAGAATTGATGTAACGACCCGTCCCAATTTTTTGGAATTTATTAAGATTAAACCGAGGATTAGTGAGGTTAATTGGGGATTAGTCGAGGATCAGCATACATTCAGGGCGAAATTATGATTTTGCCCTTAGACAAGGGCAAAAAGTTGACTTTGACCCAGGAGGTCCAATGCACGAGGACCGAGGACCGTTACGTAGATCGAGTCGATACGAGTCCGTAGTCAGGTGACACGTCGAAATCGAACATTCAACGGGAAAATTACGGGTCACGGAAGGTTCGAGGTACTATTGCACAAATTACAAGACAGGTGGACTTTTGTCTTGAGTGTGGGCCCATATATTTTGCCAGGCCCAATGGATGATTGACAAGTGTCACTCATCTATTGCATATCATCACACATACATGCACCTACCTCCTTCATCTGTTTCATCCATCCTTCCTACCTGAAACCCACAAACACCCAACCCACACCACCACCCCATCCCATCCCCTACTGTGGTGACCGAGTGACTGAGAGAGAAGGAATGAGACAGACGGATGGTTGAGGGACGACGAAGATCACGGCGGTCGAAGATAAAACCGAAACCCATAAACTGTGTTTATTTCAAAAATTGAAATTGAATTTTGGGTGTGTGTTGAAGGATGGGATTGATTCTAAAGTGTTCTAGGGACATGGGCGACTCGATTGGGACTGGTTTCGAAGGTAACAACGGTGGGAATCGATGGGAAACAGAGGAGGAAATTGACGGTCATTGTTCACCATTCGAACAGGTAACTTCAAACCATTTTTTGAGATTTATGGGTTTGTAGAACCATTCTAGGGCTTAGAATGATCACAACTGTCGAGGAACATATAGATTTAGTGGTCGGAGATGGAAGAACGGACAGGGTCGGGTCCCTAGGTCTA
The DNA here is from genome assembly GCA_032719365.1 of Prinsepia uniflora. Taxonomy (NCBI): domain Eukaryota; kingdom Viridiplantae; phylum Streptophyta; class Magnoliopsida; order Rosales; family Rosaceae; genus Prinsepia; species Prinsepia uniflora. Next base: position 45,526,365 of record CM064864.1, read on the forward strand.
CGAGACCCAGTTGCAGAGATCCTGGTCGACCCAGACAGAAGACAAGGATGATGATGTCATCATATTAGACTGACACGTGTTAGATGTCAGTGATGATGTCACAGCTGATGTCAACGATGACGTCAGTGTTGACTTTAACCGTTGACCGCTGACGTCAGCATTGACCAACTATATTTGACCCGTACATGGGGGGTGCGTGGGCATATATTTTGAGGTAAGACAAGAACATTTTAAAGGTTTCAACGGTACGAATCCAATGATGGTGGTTTCATGTTGATCGGAGATCGTTAGGTTGGTCAAATTGAGGTTTAAAGCCTAGGGAAGCGTGTCCGGGACACGTTGAATTTTTCGGGAATGTTGGAGGTTCTTGATATGGACTTTCATAGGATAGTAGTAACCTTTGAATATGTTTTGGATAGGTCTGGATGACCCGAAGAGGTCAGATTAGCCCGGAGAGGCTTATGACCCGCGTATCGAGGCTCAGCTTGGACGGTCTGTGAGTGGACTTTGTTTTATGAATATGATGCCTGCATAAATGTTTTATATGTGTTTATGAACAAGATTTGAGATGCCATGAATGCATGTGATTTTAATATCAATTGTTTGGCATTCTCGGAGGAAAATGCGTTATTGCACGTAGTTCGAGATTTTTATTTTATATGATGTTTGGGCTTCGGCCGAGTGTACTACGTGCTTGTGTGTTATGTGATTTCGAAGGTTTCACGGAGAGGCGTGAAATCGAGGAACTGATTTACGATTTTAAGGATTTCACGGAGATGCGTGAAATCGAGATTCGGACACGAGTCTAAGTTGAACGATGATTTGAAAGTGTTTTGGAAATGAGAAAGGGTTTTCGGATTTGGAAATATCTTTCGGGCATATGACCCAGTTAATTTGAGGTTTGACTTAGAGTATAGTCAAACGTGAGATAAGTCGGGTGGTGACCCAGTTATGACTTTTACGAAACATATTTCGGGCATGAGACCCAGCTGTGGATTTTATAGGATTCGAGAAATCCTGGGATATGAAGTGTCATTGGACACTGGATTTTCGGGTTGTGACCCATTTGGTGATACTTCGGGCTGTGACCCATTTGGTGATGTTCCGTGCTTGAGGCCTTATTGATGATGGTATTCGGGTGAGTCCCGGATTATATGACCCTCACCTCCGGACTGCGGACATGTTCTTTCTGAAGAGGTCACAATGCACTACCTGTTATCGAGTAGCCGCGGGAAGCAATGACCAACAAAGGCTCGACTTAGGAGTGATGATGTTACCATCTGCGATCGATCGGCAATGTGTTCACTATGATCTAGAGTCGGTCGCAGCTAGTGATGTGTTCACAACGACATGCTGGGAGTTTGAGCGGTCTGGAGCTATTTGCACATGTGCTAGGATTAGAATCGTGACTAACATTGAGGATAAGATGTGTTCCCACGTGTTCTATGATTTAGAGTGAGGCTCCGTTCTGGTTCTCTTTGATTTGGTCTTGAGCTGCAGCCTTGTATGATTTGGTTTTGGGCTGAGACCCTACTGAGATGATGGCTTCGATTGAGAAGCATTTTTCACTGAATTTTGATTTGGGAAGCAATACGTCTTGTTTCCGAGAAAGTATTTGAAATAACTGTTTTATGATGCATGCATGCTTTTACGTGGAGGGTATAAATGTCTTTTCGATAAATGATGTTTTTGAACTATTTATTTTTGTCCACTCACAGCTTTTGTAGTTTTAATACCCTTCAGGTTGATAGCGGATGCGGACTGTAGTAGAGATCGAAACATCACATGCCACCACCGATCCTAGCGTACTCTGAGTAACCCCGAGCTGGTGAAGAGTTTATCTCTAGTCTGACACACGGTGTCAGACGGGAACAACCATGTCCCACGATAATCTAAGGGGATTGGGACGGGTCGTGTCAATTGAGCTACAAAAGGTTCACGTAAACAAGGCTGAATCAGAAAAATTATAGGTTGTAATCAAAATAATTCTTGCGCATAAAGACATCAATCCCATCATAAAAAATCAATAAAGTCATCATACAGTGCTCTGAGCAAAATAACACATGTAGGTTTGAGTCATGATGAGCAATAAAAACTGGAATTACTCAAATGAGTTTATGAATCAAATCAACTCAAATATTACGAAAACATAATACTTAAAGAGTTAATAACAAAAATTTGTTGAATTGATTTAAGGCAAAAATCCATAAACTTCAAAGTTGACAAAACCTTTGTAAATAGATTAATGAAGAAAAAGAACATTAAGTAGATTTGGAATGAATTAAAGGAATTTATGTGGCAAATTCATCAACTTCCAATTAACAAAATACAGATAATTGTATAACATTTTGTTAATGTAGTACGTAATAAAACAACTTTAATGAAAGAAATCTATTTATAGACAATAGATCAGTGTAAAAATACATCAAGTCATTCTTGGAATGAATTAAAGGAATTTATGTGGCAAATTATAACAAAATCCAAATCACACACCCGACTAAATTCACAAGTTTTTAGCTTTAAAGAGGCAATACTCAAACCAATCCATTATCAAACTAATGAATTCAAGTAGAAAATGCACGAATTCAGTAATTCAATAATCAAATATTATTTATTTAAGGATCAATAATTTCCAAATAGGATCATAAAATCGATAAACAATTTCTCATGAAAATCATAATCTGAAGAGGGAGAATCAGTTCACACAACTATAAGTGGAAGAATACAAAAAAACTACATCAACAAAACCTAGTTTGATTAGTTTTCAAAAGCTCTAATCAAACAAAATCTATGAAAACTAGACATTTTTACATAGAGTCAATCACATACCAAACACCATGTAAAACTGACAATTTAAGCTCCCAATGTCTGATCCAATATTCAGAATTTAATTATGAACCTTTGTTATCCAAAATAGCAATCAACATACAATAACTACAAGATTGGTCAAAATGCACATCACATATAATTATGCATTGCTTGGCAATCATAATGGTTCAACATGGTTTGGCAACATCAATCATAGCAATCGAGTACAAAATTAAAAGAACCCATTACTATTAAATACCCATTTAATCTCCAAGATCACTACCATAGCAGCCATGGAAATTCAAAACAATATCATAATATTATGTAGTAAGAAAGCAACATGGAAGTTAAACCTGCAGTAGTAATATATAAATGATGCAACCTCAATATAGTAAATCTCTTGTAGTCGGTTGTAGTCAATATTTCAATTCTCATAGTTGTCAAACATCCTGATTTAGCAATAGATAGAATTTGACAATAACATTTAGTTTCAATAGGTACTTTTGTATAGACAAGTTTTCTTTCATAAGTGTGAAGCGACAATAACTCCTGTTGACACGACCCACCCTCAATCCCTTGGGATTAACGGATAAGCCATGCTCCCGTCTAACTTACATACGACATGAAGGCTAAACCGTCATCCGACCTCCATGTAAAACGTAAGTTGGACAAGGGATATCAGGCCGAAGCACCAAAAACCACCTTCTGATATCCCAGAGTGCGCAGAACTTATTGTGGATTGTGTGTGTGATGTCTCCATCTCTCTAATAACAGCCCGCACCGCATCAAACCTGGAGGGTATCGAAAAACCAAAAGACTGTGAGTGGATAAAAACAATTAATAAGTTCATAAAATATTATATAAGAAAAGACATTTATACCCTCCACAAAAAACCAATGCATGCATATGAAAACCATTTCATAAAGCCATCTCATATCCAAGATAAGAAAACCATTTCCGAAAACCATAAATCAGAATCAAGTACTAGCACTCAGCCCAAAATCCATCACATCTAAATCATCCGGGCCACAACCCAAAACATTTGAAAACCAGTGAAATACCAATCGAAAATCAAGTCAATCAATCTGTTGGATCTCAAGCGCGCCGAGTCTTTAAACTCAAAACACATGCGCATCATCAGGCCTTCCTGGGATATCAACGAGTCTTTAAACTCAAAACACAATCAACAGGCCTCGGGGGATATCACAATAACGGAGTCTTTAAACTCAAAACATATCAATCCAGGGCCCTCCCCCGTCATCAATCAACCGAGTCTTTAAACTCAAAACCAGATCCAGCCATATCCGGGTCTTTAAACCCAAAACCAAGTATCAACGGGTCTTTAAACCCAAAACCAAGTGAAAATCATAGAAAATCCAGAAATCCGTCGAAAATCAAATTCCATAACCAAATCTGAAATCCTCATTTGAAATCTCAATTCCAATATGGAAATCACATCCATAATCCATTTCCAAATTTGAATCTAAAATCATCATTCCGTAGCTGGCATCGGGAATCATCATTCCGAACCCAAATCCAGAAATCCACTTTTCAAGTTCCACAACCGAATTCCGAATCATATTTCTGAAATCCGATTCCAAAACCCGAAATCTCGTTTATCGAAATCATTTTTCAAAATCCATTTAAATCCTTAAAATTAAATCATATTTCAAATCTCAAATCATAGTATCAGAACCATTATCAAATCACGACATAAAAGCATATCTCGTAAAACGTGCAATTACGTAAAATATCTCGAAATACGTGCAAAATAGAAATCATAAAGATCATAATCATAAACATGGAAATCACGTATAGAAAATATATAAAAACATTCATGCATGCATCATAAGTTAGAAAGCAAAGTCCACTCATATCGTTTATGTCGTTGTCTCGATAAGCGCGCACTTATGCTTTCTCGGCTAATCCACTATCACCGGCTTTTCCGAACCTGTCCAAATCTCGTAATAATGTCACTAACTACTTCCTTAAGTTTCTACTAAAGCCTCGTAATTTTCTCGAATTTTTAACTATTTTTAAACTTTTCCTAAAACTTTCGGACATTCCGAAACCTATCGAAGTGATGTCGGATCAGCTCGAAACCAGTCCTAAAATGTTCGTTACATCGATTACATTAAAATTTGTGTTGAAATCTTCCTCAAAAGATGTGCCACGCACCCCCACTCTCCTCCCAAAAGGGCTGCGCGTGGGCTTCACGAGCCAACACAGGTTGTCTTCAACCTCTATCAGACCGGGTCTGAACCGGTCCAGTCTAGCCAAACCGGCGAGGACAGTTCAACCTCCTATGATAGGACTCATCCCCGAAGGACATAGATAACCGTGTCTGGTCCTGCTCCCATTTGACAAGTTAACTGAAGTTCCGAATTTACCCTCAGCGCTTGCCAAACAAGGGATAACCACACATGTGCCCACTCATGCCTCCACCTCTCAAAATAGACTCGATCATCGCGCCACGACTTGAAGGGTCAATAAAACAAAAAAGGTGTGAATGGATAAAACAAACTTTTATAAATACATTTACCAAAACACATTCTTACCCTTTAGTTTCACAAACATTCATGCATATCATAAATCATGAGTAAAATATATCTGGGAACAAATGTATATAAATCACAAATCACAAGAAAACCACGGGACTCATTTCCATATCCAATCTCATAGTCACGTTATCCCTGCAACGCGTGCAAATCAATAGGCTCAAGGACCGCTCAAAATCCGAGCAGGTCGCTGTGAACACATCACCAGCCGACAATCCAGATCGTGGTGAACACATCACTGATCGATCTCCACATAATCCAGCACATCTGATTTGAGTCGAGCCTCCCTCGGCTGCATGACAACAAACCGTGCTACGTGACCCCTCCGAGCGAACACATCCCATCTCGGAGGTGAGCGTTATCTCCAGGGTTCATTCCGGGGAAACACATTCCCAACCAGAAGCCCTAATATCCACCACACAAGGTGCACTCCGGGGGAAACATATTCCCAACCGAAAACCCTAAATATCCGCAACATATCACCACCATGAAAACCAGTGAAAAATAGTTGCATTTGAAATCAAAACCATTTTCAACACAAGGTCTCAGCCCAAAACATAATTTCCTCAAAATCCGTAAAACTAGAGTCCCGATTATTTCATAAATCCGAAAACCATCCATATCATCATGTAATCACATGGAAATACAAATCCAATCAAAATCACATCTCCAATGAGTCTCAAGCCCAAAATACCATTTTCACGCAAATCCGTGCAACCACAACCTCAGTTGCCATTTTCACATAAATCCATAAAATATATCCAAAAAGCATTACAAATCCATCAAATCAATCCCTGACTCAGAACCCGAGTCAAAACCAATCTCAAACCCAGGGCCTTCGCCCAATACATCAATTTCATAGTTTTCTCGAAAATCGTGCCCAAAACAATATAAAACAATATAATATTCCCAAAATCCAGAAATCATCATATCGAAACATTAATCATGCCAAATCATATAATAAAGCATTTAAAACATATATGCATGCATTCTGGGTAGAAAACAAAAGTCCACTCACACACCGTCCATATCGCTCGCTTTCCGAGCTGCACGCCTTTCCGTATTTTCTGACACTTTCCAAGAATCCCAAGTCCAGTCCAAAATCATGCTTAAGGGTCACTAATGACTCAATTAAGATCATATTAACTTCCCATAATTTTTTCGAGAATTAAATACGAATTTAAAACAAAACATCACTTCGGACCCTCAAAACTATATCGAAACGGTGTCTGATCGACTCGAAACCAATGCCAAAATGTCTGTTACATTAAAAGGAGCAAGTTTCATGTTGAACATACCTTGAGGAAAGCTACGACGCGCCCTCACGCGCCGCCGTGAGTGGCTACACGTGGGTGTCATGCGCCTGCTACAGTGCAGGGCGCTGTTCATCTTCTCAACCTGGTTGCTTGTTAAACGGGTCCTGCAACCCGCGATATAACCCGACTCAATTCCTGTCAATTTCAACTTGATTTAGTCAATTGATTCAGCTAGTAGCATCACCATGAATCTAATTAAGGCTCTGTAACCTCAATTCCGTAAGAACTTACCTCAATCTAAACGAATTCGAATTCGAAAAGTCGAAGAATAGGTGGGCACTGTTCATCCTGAAGTTCCTTCGAATTCAATCTGTTTCTTCAAATTAACTCACTTAGAAGCTTTGCAGGGTTCATCCAAACACACTTCCAGGTTCAATTTCATTGTTCAACGCCTCTAATTCCTCAACTTAATCTTTGAATGTTTCAAACCTCACCATGTCTGTTCTCGGCCAAAACGACACCAATTATCTTCGTTCTTGATTGGGTTCGACTCGCCTTGAGCTCAGGAGGCTTAATTCAAGGCCAATTTCAGTGTTTATGGCTCAGAGTTTCAAATTCGATTTTTTATCAATTCGAAAGTTCGAAGGGTTTGAGTTGGGGTTCTGGGTTTTCTTTCACAATTTCATACCCCCACTCTCGTTGTTAAGTCTCTGTTCTCCCTCTCTCTATCCTTCTCAATTTGCTCGATCAGAGGAGAATTGTTCATGGCTTTGTATGGGTATATTGAGGTCTCTGTTTTTTCCTCCAAAACACATACACGCGGGGGGGGGGGGGGGGGGGGGGGGGGGTGGTTTCTAATTCTCCCTTACTCTTAGCTAATTCACACCACTGCACACACATCCACTTGCCACTAATCTTCATTAACAAGGTGACAGATGTCAGTTAACAACCTAGGTGAGTCATAATTGTATTCACTCATCAAAATTCCAGTCAAATTACCATTTTACCCTTCTTACATGATTACCAAATTGTCCTTCACCTTCGCAGACCTGTGAAAACTTTCACATCCGACCTCCGATTGACGCATGCCGCCTGTCTAAGGATTCAGCGTCCCGAGACCTACTCAACAGTCTCTTCGGAAAGTCTAAAAAGTGTCCCGAACAAAAAGTCCACTTTCGCCCGCCATAACCAAGGGCAAAATCGTCATTTCTTTCAAATTTTCCAAATTTTCCTTTTCGAATTTCCGGGTCGTTACAACCTACTCCCCTTAAAAAATTTCTTCCTCGAAATTCCAATCAGTAGATACCATGATAGTTCTCCCGAGGAATATGTATGTGAACCAGAAACATAATCAACCGCATACCCTTCTGGTTCAACCGAATATAACTCATAAGTAAACTTATCGACATCAGACAAATTAATCCTCGTTATTGAATCAACATCGGGACAATTCTCTGTAACCCCTGCCCCACAGGCAGTCATATCCAAGCTTCCTCGGGATACGGAGCCCCGCTCAACGTCCGAGTATACACAATCCAGAAATCACAAGTACTAATATCATCATCCCAATCACATGTCATCCACTCATGACATGGTCCAATGGCTTAAATCACCACGCATATGCCACCCGGCCACCAGGCCAATAACCTCATAAGGTCCAATAAATCGGGAACTCATTCCCCTTGTTAAATCAATCACTCCATGCCCCTTTTTCCAGGGTCACTCAATATCATGAATTGAACCTTTCCTTCTGTTGTGTTATCATCACATGCCTTACTGATGCCTACCTCCTGCCAATAACTGGCACTCAATACAATCATTCATACGATATCGCAAATCATATCCATTCATTAATCTCGACTCTCTCAAACATCATACACCATGTATGATCCTACAGTTGGACTCGAATAGTCCAAATGATCAGAAATCATGTATTACTCCAATCCTATGGAGTTCCATGAATAACAGGATTTCACTCATCTTTACGTTATCCACATGTCAATTCTCGACCGAATATCTTATTAGCTTCCCCGCAAATGATACCTGACCCGACAATGCCTCATCACACATTAAGCCTTTCTGTTTATCACTCATTTCTAATCCTGATGGTCGATATAGTACTCGTACATTCCTTCCTAGAGGTATGACCTCTGCATACTCGACCCATGGATCACTATGGTTGATCCCAAATCATGCAAGGAAAGTAAAACTCCTGAGGGTTCAGCTAGCATCAGCAGTCCCATCCCTATGCTACCGAAGCACACCTCACCAAATCCCAAATCTCATAGTGACATATTACTATGCACATGGAAAGGGTCACATCGAACATAAGTCACTATTTCTCCACTTTGTACTTATTCTATTTCAGTTCTCATTTCCAATAACTCTGACCTCCTTCCGGGTCAATCACCATAACTGGCAAAACATTGTAGAGAACCTTTCTACAATCCTCTGTGGTATCCATCCAATTTCAAAACAGCGCATGTTCCCCGTGACAGTCTTAAATTATTTTCCATTGACCAATACATCTATTTCCCCTGGGATTCACACTAATCCCGACTGTTATTCGTATATGTTCCACAAACCTACTCTGGCGACCAGACCTAACACTTATTCAACCATATATTTTTCTCTCTAAGGGCATTCAATACATCTGTCCAGTATATCACACGCCCATCTGTATATGACCAATCATCAATCATGGTACCATACACCATCTAAATGTGGTCAGAATACCTGACTCAGCATCTCACAAACATACCCAATCCATTTGGCCATCCAAGAGTATCACCATCGACTAACCTTAGCCATATTAAATCCGGACATCATCTTTTTCTCTTTTACTCATAACCGATAGTCATCACCATGTTGTCATCTCTCAATAGGCTCAATAATCACAACCTTCCAACAGAACCACAAATCATTAGCTCATGATACAGGATACTTATCCTATACCGTTATTTTATTAAGTTGTCCATAATCGACATGCAAGCTCAGACCATTATCCCTTTTTCCTCTTATCGCATAAGGAATACTGGGTTCCCCATGGCAACACTGAGCTAAATGAACCCGTATCTACCAAGTCCTGTACTTGCACCTTCAATCCTTAGGACTCCATAGGTGTCACATACCAAAGTGTCCGAGAAACAACTCATATACTCGACATGATCTCCATCATAAACTCAATCTCTCGTCTTGGCAAAACCTCAGAAAATATGTTGAAAAATCCGTACATTTTCAGCCTTCACTAGGCATCTCATACACTAATCACATATGCCACACATCTGACCAGTGAACTTTGATTACCTCATACCAACAGTTCATCGATTGTGAGGTTTAATATCATTCTAGAGTGTAACACCCTCGAGTCTCCCTGACACATCACCTCGGGAAATCTTAGACTCCATATATCGCTCTCCAATCGACATACTTGATAGAGGCATCAGGAGTCATCAACCAATCCATCCCAAGGATTACATCCAAATCATCCAAGTCCAGGAAAACCCCAAGTTAACCACTAGGCGAATAACACCTGTCATCCTGGGTAGCCTCACATCGATAGGCCTACCCCCCTTAGGTCTCACCAATTTCACCATATATAATTACCAAGGTTACCACATAAATATCATGACATTTATCACATTCGTAGCTCTAGTCGACTCACCGACTGCCATACCTTAACCAATCACAGACATCTCCATATCCGTCCAATGTACAATCTCAAGACATGAAAGAGTGGATAGTTTGGGGCCTACTGAATACATACGTCCTGGTTAAACTTACATCCATGTCACCACTCCATAGGCTACTCAGGCTTCCTGCTAAGTAACTGCAATCCTCGAGCATGTGGTCCCAACTGACCACGCCCCTACGATCCACCATGGGCCCCACCAACTCTTCCCTCGCCTGTCACATCAACAATCAATGCGGGATCCAATCCCTACTCCATTGCACCCCAACAGTGCCATATCACTTTATCAATCGATATAACCATTTCTTTATGATGTGACCAGACGACCCACAATCATGAGCAATTAACCTTAGCATTTTATCTCCCAGTGGACCCAACTGGTGTCCCACTGCACTGGACCATCTCCTAAGTCCAAATCTCTATGTACTACGGGTCTCTACCCGAACCTTCAATCACTAAGTAAAATTGACATGACCCATCCAAATCCATAACTCTAGTAAACAGAATCCATCAATTCATAACCCTTCAGTATCTGACCCTATTCTAATCCTTGGCATCCCAGGTGCCAAACATTTCTCAATCAAAGGGTCGATTGTGTCAGAAACCATAGTTATATTCGACCTTTCCGACTCCTCCTGAGCCCTATTACATTACTATGACTCTTCTCAAGTCCAACATCCTGACTCATTTTGAGTCCCGTATCCATCCTCTTGGTGAAATCTCATCTCAATCATCCATGCCATCATTGGCATACCCGGTCACCTAGTAATTATCGTTGGTGAACCACGTCTTATCAGACCTATACGGCCTAAAGGATACCCCATCATTTTCTAGACTCGTTAGACACACATTCCACTTAAGGAATTCACTGAGAATAATCTCATCCCGGGTCCAACCTGCCCATTTGTGCTACCTTTCTAGCCTCTGGGCTCATTCATCCTTGGGACCCACTCAAGTCTGTGTTTAACAGTTAGTAGTTCACAGTGTATGTCAGGACCCACCCCGGTTTCACCCCGAACCCGAGGTAAATCCTGCTCCCGTCTGACACCCCGACACAAAAACAGTCAGACGCAGGAGAAAGCACTCAATAAAAACCGAAGTTAAAGTTTACAGAGCATAGTACAACAAATAAAAACCGATTATTTTTACACGCACGCGGAAGAAAACTTTAACACTTGGAAATCCCGCTCGTCACTTCTATGCCTTAGACACTGCCTCGACGTCAAGACCCCGCGCTATCTCCAGAACCTGGAGGGCAATTTAAAACAGAAGATATGAGTGGACCATAATAAAAGAAAAGTTCTAAAACCATTTATCAGAAAACCGAATTTAACCATCCGTTTTGAAAACCACATGCATAACCCAGTTATTAAAACAGTTAGAAACCAAAGTACCATAAAACACATCATAAGAAACAGAAACACTATAAAATAGTTATAGAAATCACAGCATATGTATCATAAAACTGTATCAGAAACCATAAACATCAATTCATTATTTTCCGATCAAACCTGCTGGACCTATCCGAGTCTTTAAACTCCCGAGTCTTTAAACTCAATCCAGGCCTTAATCATATCCGAGTCTTTAAACTCCCGAGTTTTTAAACTCAAAGGCCTACGGGGGAAATATCAATATATCCGAGTCTTTAAACTCCCGAGTCTTTAAACTCAATCCAGGCCCGTCCCCCGTCCAATCAATATCCAGGTCTTTAAACCCAATAACCAGATCCAGCAAATCCAATCCAAAACCAGTTGAAAACCTTTTTGAATCCATATCCAAACTCGAATCCGAAATCCCCGGTCTGAAACCCTTCCGGCTTCCAGAACCGCCATTCCGAACCCAAGTCCGGAAATCCACTTTTCAACTTTAAAACCATATCTCGTTTCCGAAATCCGATTTTAAAACCGAAAACCTTTAATCATCGAAATCATGTTCCAGAATCCCTTTATAATCAGTGAAAACCACTTATCAATTGAAATCCCAAAACCAAAGCATCAATTTCAGAAACCAACCACTTTCTCGTAAAAAGTGCTAAAAACCGGACTTCCTCGAAAAGCGTGCAATAATGTAAAACCAACCAAAACATATTCGATAAACATAGAATGATGATTAAAACCATAAAACAATTATAGAAAACAGTTATGCATGCTCGAGTTTAGAGAAGGGGTCCACTCACAGTACTGAGCCCTACTCGCGTCCCGAACGTCCTGCACGTTCCTCGGCTTCCTCGGGAAATCCTAATCCTGTCAACAACCACCAAATTACGTCACTAACACGTCTACGAGTATCCATCCAAATTCCCTCAAAAATCCCCGGTCCTAAACATAACGAACCGGAACCCTAAACTTTCACCCTCGCAGAACTACTTCGATTCGACGTCCGATTAACCCGAAACCAATGCCAATGGACTCGTTAGAACACCTAGACCAAAAACCATGTTGACCACTTTCCCCATCGCCGCCGCACGCGCCCCCACGCGCCGCCCAAAGTGGCTGCGCGTGGCCCTCACGCGCCTGCTACAGTGCCTTTCAACCTTGAGCAGACCCGGTTCAGCACAGTAGTCTGCAACCTGAACCGGCGTCAGCGGTTCACCGCCGTGCCTGCACGATTTCTCTCCCTTTCTTCACCTAAAGCCTCGTCCAGTTCCAATCTATCCATTCCCCAGCTCCTCAGACCTCGACACCGCCCCAATCCCGTCGACTTAAGCTCGAACCAGACGGCCAAACTCCCCCTGTTTCACGATCCAGCCACCCAGCTCACCTCCCTTCACGGTGGCTACACCAAACTCTTCCCTGGACCTCACTGAACCTAAACCAACCCTCCTAGACCTTCGACTCAGCCCCTACCTTCACGACTCGCCGTTTGAGCCTACGGCCAAAACAGAGCACATAAGGTCTCTCCGTCGTGCCATCCACCACCGTGCACCATCCATCACGGCAGCACACACAGTCGACTCTTGGGACCTCCAGGAGTCTCACCCTGGTCTCCAAATCCCTCGACTCTACGCCCAACCCCACAACTTTCGAATTGAAACTCACGGGAAAAACAGAGTAATTGTACAGGGATGAGGGAGTACCTGCAACCGTCCGCAACCGTGCTCGCCGCCGTGCTCCCTAGAGTCTACGACGCCACCTCAGCCTCATCTCGAGGTCAATTGCACTACACACGGCCACAGCACCACGATTCCTCGCAAACTCTCTGCTTGCCTTCCTGTTTCCCCCTGATCTTCCCGCGGTTCACAACTCACACACACACAGCCACCGTGCCTCCTTGTCTCCTCCCAAGCTCTCCTGCACTCTCCGGTCACTCCTCACCCACCAGCATGCACCAGCAACCACGATCACCCTTTCAATTCTCTCAATTTCCTCCCTCTGTTTCTCTCTGTGTGTCGAAGAACATGAACACATAGCACGAGTGCACCCCAATTATTTGGGCCGTGCTTGTACAGGATTCAACTAGAACCCTCTACACACTTGCCACATGTCACCATCCAATCCACACACTCCCACATGTCCCAATTTCAGCCATCCATTTCCTTTCTCTGTGCACAAATCCCAATGTGCAGAAGGACCAAGCTACCCTTCTTTTTACCTCATTTTTACGGTTTTACCACTAACTTTCTAGACCCATAACTCACAACTCGTAAGTCCGATGAATACGTGCCGCCTGTCTTCGAACTCAGGACGACAAGAACTATCTAACCATCCTAGGTCAACGTACCAAAACCCGATTCTACAAAAAGTCAACTATTCCCCATACTTTACCCAAATTACGGTTAGGCCCTCAACCTTCCGAACACCATAACTTCCTTCTCGGATGTCGGAATCGGGCGTGCCACCTGCCTACGGATTCGTGACATCCTAACCTACGTCATGGTCACTGGTCAAAGTCCATCCGACCACCCGAACTAAAGTCAACATTTTTTCCCAAACTAGGGGCAAAATCATCATTCTACGCTAATGACCTTATCGATACCGACTAACCACCGTTTAGCCTCGCTAAACCCACCTTAATCACCCTACTAATCCCGGTTCTCGGGATGGGTTGTTACAGTGTACACTAGTTAACATCTGACCCCTAATCTAGGGTTAATCTCATTTCGAGATCTATTACAAGGTCTCATATACCCTCGTATACCCGTCTCACTACCAGGTCGCGCACGAGGCTTGCGTTTCGAAGGCATGACGTGGTAACAAAATCAGCAACCTAGTGCTATGATACCAATTTGACAGGACCCATCCCCGAAGGATATAGATAACCGTGTCTGGCCCTTCTCCCGTCTGACAAGTCAACTGAAGTTTCGAATTTACCTTCAGCGCTTGCCAAACAAGGGATAACCGCACCTCTGCCCACCCATGCCTCCACCTCTCGAATAGCCTCGATCATCGTGCCATGATCTGGAGGGTCAATAAAATAGAAAAGGTGTGAGTGGATAAAACAAACTTTTATATATACATTTACCCAAACACATTCTGACCCTCTAGTTTCACAAACATGCATGCATATCATAAATCATGAGTAAAATATATCTAGGAAAAAATGTTTATAAATCACAAATCTCAAGAAAACCACAGGACTCATTTCCATATCCAATCTCATAGTCACGTTATCCCTGCAACGCGTGTAAATCAATAGGCTCAAGGACCGCTCAAAATCCGAGCATGTCGCTGTGAACACATCACCAGCCGATAATCTAGATCGTCGTTAACACATCACCGACCGATCTCCATATAATCCAACACATCTGATCTGAGTCGAGCCTCCCTCGGCTGCATGACAACAGACCGTGCTACGTGACCTATTCGGGCGAACACATCCCATCTTGGAGGCGAGCGTTATCTCCAGGGTTCATTCCGGGGAAACACGTTCCCAACTGGAAGCCCTAATATCCACAACACAGGGTGCACTCCGGGGGAAACATATTCTCAACCGAAAGCCCTAAATATCCGCAACATATCACCACCATGAAAACCAGTGAAAAACAGTTGCATTTGAAATCAAAACCATTTTCAACACAGGGTCTCAGCCCAAAACATAATTTCCTTAAAATCCGTAAAACCAGAGTCCCGATTATTTCATAAATCCGAAAACCATCCATATCATCATGTAATCACATGGAAATACCAATCCAATCAAAATCACATATCCAATGGGTCTCAAGCCCAAAATACCATTTTCACGCAAACCCGTGCAACCGCAACCTCAATTGCCATTTTCACATAAATCCATAAAATATATCCAAAAAGAATTACAAATCTATCAAATCAATCCCTGACTCATAACCCGAGTCAAAACCAATCTCAAATCCCTGACCTTCGCCCAATACAACAATTTCATAGTTTTCTCGAAAATCGTGCCCAAAACAATATAAAACAATATAGTATTTCCCAAATCCAGAAAATCATCATATCGAAACATTAATTATGCCAAATCATTTCAAATCATATAATAAATCATTTAAAACATATATGCATGCGCTCTGGGTAGAAAACAAAAGTCCACTCACACACCGTCCATATCTCTCGCTTTCCGAGCTGCACGCCTTTCCGTATTTTTTTTTCACATTTTCCAGGAATCCCAAGTCCTGTCCAAAATCATCCTTAAGGGTCACTAATGACTCAATTAAGATCATATTAACTTCCCATAATTTTTTTCAGGAATTAAATACGAATTTAAAACAAAACATAACACTTTGAACCCTCGAAACTATATCGAAAAGGTATCCGATCGACTCGAAACCAATGCCAAAATGTCTGTTACATTAAAAGGAGAAAGTTTCATGTTGAACTTACCTTGAGGAAAGCTACCATGCGCCCTCACGCGCCGCCGTGAGTGGCTGCGCGTGGGTGCCACGCGCCTGCTACAGTGCAGGGCACTGTTCATCTTCTCAACCTGGTTGCTTGTTAAATGGGTCCTGCAACCCGCGATATAACCCGAATCAATTCCTGTCAATTTCAACTCGATTTAGTCAATTAATTCAGCCAGTAGCATCTCCATGAATCTAATTAAGGCTCTGTAACCTCAATTCCATAAGAACTCACCTCAATCTAAACGAATTCGAATTCAAAAAGTCGAAGAACTGGTGGGCACTGTTCATCCTGAAGTTCCTTCGAATTCAATCCGTTTCTTCAAATTAACTCACTTAGAAGCTTTGCAGGGTTCATCCAAACACACTTCCAGGTTCAATTTCATTATTCGACGCCTCTAATTCAACAACTCAATCTTCGAATGTTCGAAACCTCACCATGTCTATTCTCGGCCAAAACGATACCAATTGTCTTCGTTCTTGATTGGGTTCCACTCGCCTTGAGCTCAGGAGGCTTAATTCAAGACCAATTTCATTATTTATGGCTCAGAGCTTCAAATTCGATTTTTGATCAATTCGAAAGTTCGAAGGGTTTGAGTTGGGGTTCTGGGTTTTCTTTCACAATTTCATACCCCCACTCTCGTTGTTAAGTCTCTGTTCTCCCTCTCTTTATCCTTCTCAATTTGCTCGATCAGAGGAGAATTGTTGATGGATTTGTATGGGTATATTGAGGTCACTGTTTTTTCCTCCAAAACACACACACGAGGGGTCTAATTCTCCCTTACTCTTAGCTGATTCACACCACCCCACACACATCCACTTGCCACTAATCTTCATTAACAAGGTGACAGATGTCACTTAACAACCTAGGTGAGTCATAATTGTACCGACTCATCAATATTCCAGTCAAATTACCATTTTACCCTTCTTACATGATTACCAAATTGTCCTTCACTTTTGCAGACGCGTAATTTTCACATCCGACCTCCGATTGACGCATGCCGGTTGTCTACTGATTTAGCCTCCCAAGACCTACTCAACAGTCTCTTCGGAAAGTCCAAAAAGTATCCCGAACAAAAAGTCAACTTTTGCCCCCATAACCAAGGGCAAAATCGTCATTTCCTTCAAATTTCCCAAATGTTCCTTTTCGAATTTCAGGGTCGTTACATCCTAAATCGCCCATTTTTGATTCGTTTTCAATTCGGTTCAATCCTATAGCTTCCTCTAAGTGTTTCCTATTAATCTACGGTGTCAAAACATTAATTTGGGCATGAGACAATACCTTCCCGATCGAGTAAAAAGCTCCACTTTTACCACCGTCAAGTTGCTAGGTTCCTAGCCACCATGGGTCTCCACTTCAAGTTCAAAAGCTTCACAACCACCTTTAGAAGTGTACCTAAGCAACCAATTCGATCAAGACCCTTTACAACTACATTTGCCATTTTCGACCTTAAAAGATGATTTCATGGAAATCTCACTTACCATTCGTTTCAGGCCTAAAAAACAGGCTCCAACATTTCCTTACAACCTTAGACACATCACCCAGTGAACCAAATTGATCATCAGCCCTTCAATCGACCTTTACCATTTTCAAGCTTAAACAGGGGACTTCATGGTTTTGTTCAGGGTTTTCACCACCTTTCGCTGTCGTGGACAGCCGTGCCACCACCATCATCTGCGTCTCCTCATCCTCAGTCTTTTTCATTTTCCCATCAAAGACACTTGATGAAGATCGAAGGGAGTAGTGGGGTGGGTTCCTCACGGCTCACTCTTCGTTCTGTTTCTCTCAACCCATGCAACCAGATTTAAAAACGGTGAGACAATTGTACATGCTTCCACAACCATCCAGAGAGGGCCAAGTGTCCCAATCTCTGTGGACAACCCTAAGGCAAGCCAAGTGTCACAATCTTAGTGGCACAAATCCCAATGCAATCAAAAGGACCAAAAGGGCCAAAATGCCCTTAGTTGCATGAATTACCATTTTCCCCTAACATATTTTGACTAAAACCCAAGCCATCCAAAGTCCGATGACAGCGTGCCAACTGTCGTTGTACTCAGGACATCGAGACCTATCTAACGGTCCTCGAGATACGTGAAAACTACATGCCGTATGAAATGTCAACAGTTTGCCCCCGAACATCCGAATATCATAACTTTTTCCTCGAATGTCGGAATCGGACGTGCCACCTGTCTATGAATTGGTGACGTCCCGAACTACATCACAGTCATCGCCCAAAGTCCGTTTGACGGTCCGAACAAAAAGTCAGCGTTTCGCCCATTCTAGGGGCAAAACCGTCATTTCGCACCGTCCGTCCGAAATTATCCACTAATCACCGATTAACTTCACTAATCTGTCATTATGCACGAATCTAATCTAGACCTCTGGGATGGGTTGTTACACCTGTGGTTGCCATTGTTGCTCCACTATGACTGATTTTCAGGATTAGGAACTGCTTAGGAACAATCACATGTGTGTGAGTGCCCTAAATTGCTCATCATCCCTTAATAAACCATAAAGCAAATATTTTTCTTGGCTCTATGTGGAGAACTAGAAACACAATAGGATTCAGTAATTTCAACATTCATTCATTAGTTAAAACACGATTAGATGCCATTGTGTTGGAAACCATTCGATCCTAACTCATGAAGTCTATCAATTTCCAAGAAATTAACATGACTCATTGATTTAATTTTAAAGATGAGTTCATATGATTCCTAACTGAGAAAGAAAGTAGTTGGGATCAATTATATGAAACACAGATTCACAAGTGTCGTTTCAGTCGTTAATCAGCATTCAACAGTTTGATTTCACAAGTTCATGCCCATACACCAAATAATATCTCATATAGGTAAATCACAGAATGATTACAGTAGATATCATGTAGGCATATCAATAATGAATTCATGAATAAACAATAACCACAGAAATCGAGTTAAAATTTTGTTGAGAGAAAACACCACTAACCTTGTTCGCTTTCTGCAGAAGAGCTTCATACATGAGGAAAGCCACCAGATCAGAATCTGTGTTTTAAAACTTTTGGAGTTTTTGATTTTAGGGTTTTAGCAAGTAACAGAGGGTTATGATTTTTAATTCGAGTTAAAATTTTGTTGAGAGAAAACACCACTAACCTTGTCCGCTTTCTGCAGAAGAGCTTCATACATGAGGAAAGCCACCAGATCAGAATCTGTGTTTTAAAACTTTTTGGAGTTTTTGATTTTAGGGTTTTAGCAAGTAACAGAGGGTTATGATTTTTAATTCGAGCGATTAGTTAAATCAAGATTAAATCGCACCGGAGAAAATAAATTTTCGATTAAAATGGTTTGTTGGTTTGGGAGAATATAGAGTTTTTTTTAGGATCATTCTAGGCAAATGAAGATCAGAAGGCATGGTTTTCAAGTTCCAAGTGTTGGAAAACCAAAACCCAATGCAACAGAAATCGGTTCTAGTAAAGTGAAGTTGCTAGGTTTTTAAAAGTGAGGTGAAGGTTTTCATTGAGAACAGCATGTTGTGTTATCCATGGAGAACAAAAACCCAAGTTCGGTAGAACACGACCAAAAAGTTTTACAAGGCATTCCCAGAATCGAAAATAGTTTTGAAAAATCACAATTTAATCCAAATTAATATTATCAACAGTTATACAATGTTCAAAATGGACCTAAGAGCATGTTTAAAGCTCAGATACCACATGTAAACACATTTATACATACTTAAGATTAAACATCCTTCAAAGATCACAACACATATAATCAAGAGATAAAAGATCACAACACATATAATCAAAAGATAATATATATATATATATATATATATATATATATATATATATATATATATATATGAAGACACAAATTTAGAGTCAAGGAAAAACGTGATTTGGCCATCTTGATGAACTAGATACAATAATATCAATCTTCTCCTCTTTTTCATATGAAAAGGCTTAAGCTTTAGGATAGATTTTTAGCTTAGTTATTAAGCGTAACATCTATGAGAGCATAGACCAATATTTATATACAGCTAGATTCTTATACCTATCACATAACACGTATGAATCATAGACGACTTAATTAAGGTACTAATTAGATTTAAGTTCCACAAATAGCTCAAATCTTATTCAATAGGGATTCCCAAATAAATTCTTAATTCATAATGGACTCTATTAGTTTTAAGTCTTGTTACTTATCTCACAAGTTATCAACATATACTAAATATTCCAACTGACAGGAACCATCCCAATCCCCTTGGATTATCGTGGGATGTACCTACTCCCGTTTGACACCGCGTGTCAGACCAGGGATAAACTCGTCACCCGCTCGGGGTTAGCTAGAGTACGCCCGGATTGGTGGTGGCATGTGATGTCTCGATCTCTAATACAGCCAGCATCTGCGATCAACCTGAAGGGTATTAAAAACTATAAAAGTTGTGAGTGGACAGGACAACAGTTTATAAAAACAGTTTATTGGAAAGACATTTCTACCCTTCATGTAAAAGCATGCATGCATCATAAAACAGTTATTTCAAATACTTTCTCGGAAGCAAGACGTATTGCTTCCCAAATCAAATCTCAGTGAAAAATGCTTCTCAATCGAAGCCAGTACCTCAGTAGGGTCTCAACCCTAAAACCGAATCATTCAAGGTTTCAGCCCAAACAGAAAACACGTATAAGGTTTGAGCCCAAATCATAGAAAACAAGTACGGGGTCTTAGCCCAAATAAAAAACCATGTGGGATCTCTGCCCACTATCATCATCCTCAATGTCAGTCACGATTCCAATTCTAGCACATGTGCAAATAACTCAGGACCGCTCACAATCCTAAAATGTCGTCGTGAACAAATCACTCGCCGCGACCGTCTCTAGATCATCGTGAACACATTACCGATCGATCTCAGAGAATAACATCAGCACTCCTAAGTCGAGCCTCCCTTGGTCATAGCCTACATCGGTTGCTCGACAACAGGTAATCCATCGTGACCTCTCCGGAAGGAACACATCCGCAGTCTGGAGGTGAGCGTCATATCACCCGGGACTCGAACCTGAATGTCATCATCATCGACCGGGACTCTAACCCGATCATCTGGGACTCTAACCCGAAATTTCATCAATAGGGCTTCAAGCCCGAAACATCACCAAATGGGTCACATCCCAAAATATTACCAATTGAGTCACAACCCGAAAACCAGTGTCCAACGACACTTCATATCACAGTATTCCTCGAATCCTATCAAATCCATAACTGGGTATCATTCCCGAAATATAATCCAGGATTCCTTGAATCCTCTCAAATTCACAACTGGGTCTCATGCCCGAAATATCTTTCATAAGTCTCATAATTGGGTCGTAGACTGACTTATCTCGCGATTGACTATACTCTAAGTCAAACCTCAAATCAACTGGGTCATATGCCTGAAAGATATTTTGAAAATCTGGAAACCATTTTCTCATTTTCAAACCACTTTCAAATCATCGTTCAACTAGGACTCGTGCCCGAATCTCGATTTCACCAATCTCCGTGAAATCCTCCAAAATCATAAATCAGTTCGTCGATTTCACGCCTCTCCGTGAAACCTTCAGAATTACATATAACTAATGCACGTAGTATACTCGGCCGAAGCCCAAACATCATATAAAATAGAAATCTTGAACTACGTGCAATACGACATTTTCTACGCAAATGCCCAAAAAATCATATTTAAAACACATACACTCATGACATCTCAAATCATGTTCATAAACACATATAAAACATTTATGCATGCATCATATTCATGAAAAAAGGTCCACTCACAGACCATCCAAGTTGCACCTCAAAACGCGTGCCATAAGAGTCTTCGGGCTAATCCAACCTCTCTGGGTCATCCGGATATGTCCAAAACACACCCAAAGGTTACTACTAACCTATACAAGTCCATATCAAGAACCCCCAACATTCCCGGAAAAGTCAACGTGTCCCGAACACGCTTCCCTAGGCTTTAAACCTCAATTTGACCAAGCTAATGATCTCTGATCGACTCGAAACCACCACCATTGGATTTGTATCGTCGAAATATTTAAAATGATCCTAGTCCCACCTTGAAATACATGTCCATGCGCGAGTCAAAGCAAAAGTCAATGTTGACCAAAAAGTCAATGCTACCGTCAGCAAAGTCAACGATGATGTTAGTAGTCAACGACTGACGTCAGCATGACATCATCTAACACATGTCAGTCTGACATGTCAGGTCTGACAAGATGACGTCATCTCATTCTTGTCCTCTGTATGGGTCAACCCGATTCTCTACAACCAGGTCAGGCGACCCGTGGACCCGACCCGGTCTGTTCTTCCATCTTCGACCACCAAAATCGATCCAGTTTCTTTCATTTTCATCGTCTCAATCCTAGAATCCTCTCCGTGGACTCAAAATCACGAAATATGGCTTAGAATATACCTGTTCGAATCCCATAGTTGCGGCCAAGCTTCCCGTTCCCTGCCTAAGCTGCTCAGTCATCCTTCTCCATCCAAAATCATCCTTGCAGCTTGTAAGAGCTCTATAAACCCTAACCAAATCATTAAAATCCTCCCAAAACTTCCCAAAACGGATTTCGATTTTTTGAATTTAAAAAGGGGTTTCGGGTTACCTGTTTCTCGTGATTCCTCCGTCGTCCATGGCCTCTCTCCGTCGCCTCTATGCGTTCGCTTGTGATCCTCTTTCACTCTCAGTCCCTCTCAACAGCAAAGGAAAGATTGATGGTGTGGAGTGGGTGGGTTTTGGGTTACGGGTGTATGAAGAAAATGGGAAGGGAGAGCATATGCATATATGTGTGTTGGTGAGCAATGGATGAGTGACACTTGTCACTCATCCATTGGGCCTAAACACAAATATCTGGGCCCCACTAAAAGACAAAATAAAAACTTTGCCTCGTAAAATGTGCCATTATAAATAGTACTCGGGGACCTTTCGTGACTAGCTTTATGGTGGAATGTCCGATTTCGACATGTCGTCTGTCTACAGACTCGTATCGACTCGATCTACGTAACAGTCCTCGTTCCACGTGCATTGGACCTTTCGAGTTAAAAGTCAACTTTTTGCCCTCATCCAAGGGTAGAATCGTAATTTCACTTCGAACGTTCGATAATCCTCGACTAAGTCCCCATTAGCCTCGCTAATCTTCAATTAATTCTTAATTAATCCCGTAAATTTGGGACGGGTCGTTATACTAACATTCTTCCACACAAGTATAAGAGACAAATCAGCAAGTTCATACATGACTTAGAAACTAAAAGTGATCACTGAGTCCTCAAAAGTATTAAGAATTGAATCTGACACAGCAGTCACTGCTATTCTTAAATCATAGGACTATAAGAATGTCGATGAAACTTCAGTATCATTGCCTTATAATCACTGTGACATCAGAACAACATCACAAGTTTGTAGCTTCTGGTTTTCAAATAGAAAATCAGTGAGTGTTAAGGTTAAAACACTCCCTTATTTTGGTCACATCAACAGGATATGAACTCAAACAACAGTTCTACTTATACAAAATGTAGAATTCCACAATGAGAACAAACCATATCATAAATCAAAACAACAACAAAAGTCCCAAACCATACAATAACTACATCATATAAGGTTTTGAGCAAGATGCATAGTTTCTGAATTTTAATGCATTCAACTGAAACTCACAAACTCAACATTGTAGTTTAATTCAAGAGGAATATTAAAGTTCGGATAACTATAAAATAAATAAGAATTCACAACTAGAAACAAATGACTAAGCATATAAGGTGATCAACACTACAAGTTTTTTTAAGGGATCACAAGTACACAAGGTGATCAAACTTCACAAGTTTTCGAAACGATCACATATGCACAATGTAACGACCAGTCCCGAAATTCAGGAGTAGATTAGTGATTAATTAAGGATTAGTGAGCTTAATCAGTGATTAGTTGAGTACGTTCGGACTAACAGTGCGAAATGACCGTTTTACCCCTAGAATTGACGAAACGTTGACTTTTGACTCGGGTGGTCAAATGGACTTTGGCCGATGACTGTGAGGTAGTTTGGGACGTCACGAGTCCGTAGACAGGCAGCACGTTCGATTCCGACATTCGAGGTAGAAGTTATGACGTTTGAAAGTTGAGGGGCATTATGGTAATTTAGCCTCAAGGGCATTTTGGTCATTTGGTTACCTTGGGATCTGTGCCCAGTGAAATTGGGACACCTAGCGCATTGGGAATTGTGCCCAATTGTTTTGGGACACTTTTCCTTCTCTAGAAGGCAATGGAAGCCTCCCCCACTGCCTCACACGATTTTAAACGGTGGAATGGTTGCACAGGTTTTGGAAGAACACAGAGAGAAAATAGAGGATTGTGAACCCAACCCCTGCAACTACCTCTAAAATTCTTCCTTTTCCTCTGACTTATGAATGAAAAATAGAGAACTGAAGATGAGGATCGTGGTGGTGCCACCGTGGAAGGTCGTCGTGCACGGTGGTGGAAGAAAGAAGGTAAGGCCATATGCCCTGCTCTTAAATTCGAAAATGGGATTTAATTTTAAGCTACTATTAACTCTTCTAATCAATTGGATGATGATATGGAGGTTCAGAAAAGTTGATTGGGACCAATTTCGAGGCCTAAGATAGGCGGTAAGGTGGTTTCCTGCGAAATTGCCTTGTTTTCCTTCAAATGTGGCAATCTCGGTTTTAAACGTTATTGATCGAATTAATTGTTTAGGTGAGTTTCTAACCATTGATATGAAGCTATTAAGCTTGGAAGCAAGGGAAATGATGGTCGGAAACGATGGGACTAAACGCTGAAAAACTGGCAGGTCGATCAAGAAGGTAATTTCTCGTGCTTAATTTCGTGTTTTGATCATGTAGATTGATAGGAAACAGTTAGACGAAGGTATAGGCGTTGGAAGGGATGAAAACGGGTAGGAAAATAGGAAGATATGGGGGTGGACTGGTTTTTCCGGTTCGGGTTAGATCGGGTTTGACTGAGGAAGAAGAAGCACTGTACCAAGCGTGTGCAGCCCACGCGCAGCCCCTTTGGGCACACGTGAGGGCGCCTGGGACATATTTTGAGGAATTGTTCAACATGTGTTTTAATGTATTTTAATGTATTCTACGTAACGAACATTTTGGGACTGGTTTCGAGTCGATCAGACATATGTTCGATATAGTTTGGGATGTCCGAAGGTTTAGGATCGAGTTTAAAAATAGTTAAAAATTCGGAAAAACTCCGGGGAATTAGTAGAAGCATATTGAAGTATTTAGTGACCTTATTATGTGATATGGACAGGTTCGGGAAGTGCAGTGATAGTGGATTAGCCGGAAACGGCGTATTGCATGCGTATCGAGGCGGCAGCGTGGACGGTTTGTGAGTGGATTTTGCTTTCTAAATTATGATGCATGCATAAATGTTTTTATATGTTTTCTATATGTGATTTCTATGATTATGATTGTGATATCTATGATTTATGATTTGCACGTATTTCGAGATATTTTACGTATTTACACGTTTTACGAGATTATGATTTTATGCTATGATTTGATAATGGTTTCGATACTATGATTTTGGGATTTGAATTATGAATTGATTTCAATGGTTTATAAATGGATTTGGAAAAGTGATATCGATAAACGTGATTTCTGTACTTGGATTCGGAATGATGATTTCGGATTCGGATTAGGATTCAAAATGGTGATTTCGAATTCGAATTTGGAAATGGATTTATGGATTTGGATTTGATAAAATGGTTTTGGATTGGATTTGCTGGATCTGATTTTGGGTTTAAAGACCCAGATATGATATGTGACTGGGGCGGGCCCGGATATGTGATTTTAGGTTTAAAGACCCGGAGAGTTTAAAGACTCGGGAGTTTAAAGACTCAGATATTGTGATTTCCCCCGTAGGCCTATTAAGTTTAAAGAGTTTGGAGTTTATAGAATCAGATTGATATTGAGGCCCATTGAGTTTAAAGACTCGGATATATATTGAGTTTAAAGACTTGGATAGATCCAGCAGGTTCGATTGATGGAAATGTGTTTTAAATGATTTTGGATTTCTGTTATACATGGATGGTTTTCCAATAGTTTTGAGATGTTTTGGGTTGTGGCCCAGATGATTTGGATTTGTGAGTTTTTGGGCTGAGTTCCCGTACTTTGACTTTGATTTATGGTTTTCATAAACGATTTTCTTATCTTTGAAATGAAATGGTTTTATGAAATGATTTTAGAATGCATACATTAGTTTTACGTGGAGGGTATAAATGTCTTTTCTTATAAAATATTTCTAAACTTATTAGTTATTTTTGTCTACTCATAGTCTTTTCTGTTTTCGATACCCTTCAAGTTGTTGATGGGGTGCGGGCTGTTGTTAGTGAGACAGAGACATCACACACGCGATCCACATTGATTCTGCGCACTCTGGGAAATCGGAAGGTGTATTTGGATGACGTTGACCTGGGTATCCCTTGTTTGTCTTGCGTGTTCCACGGGGGTTGAAAGGGTGTTTAGCCTTCGTGTCGCATGCAGGTTAGACAGGAGCATGACTTAGCCTTTAATCCAGGGGGATTGGGGGTGGGTCGTGCCAATCTGGTATCAGAGAGCGGTCTGTACGCTCTGCGCGAGGTTATAGCTTCCAGAGTAGTTGGTTAGTTGACTTGTGTGTTGAGATGTTACTGTGGATGTGATGTCTCGACGCGGAACAACCCGTCATCAACTTGGAAGCTTGAGTGATAGTACGTTAGTTAGTGGCTTAGTTAGTGGCGAGATCACTAGCGATTGGGTGCTGGCTGCCCGATATGCGGTGTGGGTATGAAGTATGTTGGCTTAGAGCTGGAGAGGATAGCGTGTTCGGTGTTGAATATGAACAATCATTGGTTGGACCCTATGGTCGGATGTGTGCTAGGGTGGTAGTCAGTGTGGATACGAGGATGTTTTATGCTCTTGAGATACACTAGATGGAGTTAGGATACATCGTGAGGTCCGTAGTATGATGACGGAAAGTAGATGATAAGGAAGGATAAGAAGGAGTGACTATATCTAATCAATATGAGGTGAGTGAAAAGAAGAACCCCCAATCTAGACTTGTCTTTAAACGTGTGGTATCCTTGAACGATCTGATCAGATGTAGTGATATGCTAAGAAGTGATGTGATCGTATATAAGACCCTATGGATGCTGAGTGGGAACCACTTAGGAGTGAGTGGATCGGGATTGGATTGCTTCTGGATTAGGATTGATTTCTTGTGGATAAGGAGAATCATATTGTAAAACAGAGATTAGATATGTATGGGTTGGCTCTATTGCTGGGTCTGCCTTGTGTACGTAAATGAGATGTGATTGGATTTGATGTTGGTCGGGAGACCCAGGAGACCGAGAAACTCGGAATGGACTTGAATTGGTATTCCTCGGAAGACGTGTTAGGCCTGGAGTGTTGATTGGTTCAGTATTGGATTGAACCGATGGGCTTCAGAATGGAAGTGTGATTGGCTTGTATCCAGGTGGTCGCTCGTGTGCATATAAGGATGTTGCGTGTTCCCAGAGGATACACTATGGTGGTCGGGAGGGCGCACTATGAGGATGATTGGATGGAATTGGAATACATTGTGATGACGTGGGTGTTTGAGTGATCGGCTAATGCCGATGTGATTGAGGATATATTGTACGATGGATGTGATTTCGATGACATTGTGACGTTTTGGTGGTATGCACCGTGATTCTTGTTGGATGTGATTGGTGCATATACTCGAGACATATTAATGGTTGTCTTCGTGATTGGAACCATTCCAGATACGATTGGATGTGCATCGTGATGGTCTAGTAGACGTGTTGATGATTGGTTAAGTGCCGAGGTATGTTGTTGGTTATATTGATGATCGGAGTAATTCCGAGATGATTAATTGACTGAGCATGATGTTTTTTAGTTGTTTAGTGTGAATGATTACGTTGTGACTCCGGTGAGGTCGACACGGATCGCTAACATAGTCAGTATGAACCGTTGAGAAGATGTTAATTGATAAGCGTACCGAGGTTGATAAATTTCGTTTTGAGGATTGGTATTGTGAGGTGAGATTCGTGCCGGATGACGGCAGATCTTACGTTATACGGAGGGAGTTGGTACAAGATATACATGACTCGAGAATGAGTCTAGGTTAATGTGACTGGTAGCTATAGTGATTCGATTGGTGATGACTGAGCCGTGAGTGTCGACTAGCGCGATGTTGGAGGTACCTCTGGAATGAGTTGAGACATAAATGAGAGATGTGTTAAACCTCAGTAAGAATGAGACGATCGCCAGCTAAACTGAGTGTTGGTATGAGTTGGTTCGCTTGGTAGCGATATGGTAATAGTTTTGGTAGTAGGTGATGTACATCAGGTAGAAGGCCCAGGTGTGAGATAAGTTGGATTCCTCCATTAGTTGTGGACTTACGTTATTCGGAATTTCATCTAGGTGATCAAACTTCACAAAACGTACTATCTAACAGAAAGGTACTCCTTTAAGAATTTGAACAATAATCAACCATCACTACGAACAAAATGAATTAGTAGAAATAATAGTTACCAAAATAGTTAAACTCAATCGACGGACTATAGTTTGTTCAAAAATATCAACCATAATAAACAATACTAAGAGTACAAAGACAATATGAAAACGGGATAAGGTTCAAAATAAACTTCTGTTATCAAATCAAACAGATCACTAGCACAATCAGTGATTTTCGGCACAAGTGTTGCACATAAGCAGCATATCTCAGAAAGGTTCACATAGCAAATAGAAATTCCAGACTACAAGGAATTAAGTTAAACAATATAATAGTTCATTTAAACTTTTAATGAACCAAACGAATTGTTCATCACAACAAAATCTGAGAAATAGTTTTTGTTAACAAATCTGAAAACAAAACAAAAGAAACAAAAAGAATTACTCCCACATATCAAAATTTGGTGCCAGACCAAACTTCAATATTTATGATAATTCAATCATCATATCACACCAGATAATGGATTGCAAAATTTGAATTGCTAAAACAATTTTAAAAACCATGCTTGTTAAAGCGTAATAATAGCAAGTCCATCATGTAAAACAATAAAGCATGATGCATATTTTGAGTAATGATTTGATGAATTATGGATTTATGAATCAATTTATGGACATCGTTTTATGATTGTTTTGTGAAAACAATGTTTTGGGTTCAGGCCCTATTGAAATGTTTTGACTTGGTTTAAGACATGAATGTTCATGAAAATGAGTTACTAGATTTGATGACTGTTTTACACATGTACCATCATCTATTGTGTTGTTTCCTCTGGACGTCTAGGATTCCCAGAAAGGTCATGATTTTCACTACCTACAGATGACTAGCTCCGTGGGAGACTCAATCCCAAGATTGCCAGATTTCGACATTGCACGAACGTCATGTGATTCCGAGGATGTACTCAGACGTTGTGAGGATCCCGGGAAAATATTGACTCATGACTAGTACTGATGTTTTCTCCGGGCTGGGATTCCCAACTAGGTTACGAGTCGCATTACCCAGATGTGAGGATCCAAGGATGCTGCTGCCAGATGTTTTTTTAATCTTGGAGATCCCTCCAGACGGCTGGGAATCCCAGAGAGGTTATAATTACATCGCCCAGATGTGAGGAACCCAAGGATGCTGTTGCTAGAAGTTGTTTAATCCCAACGATGACTCGAAGGTGAGGATCCTGAGAAAACATTAACTCGAGGATGGATTATATTTGTGATACTATTACTGATGATGAAATAAATAAAATGATGTTTGATCAAAACGATTTGAACTTGATCCGTAAATTGTTTTTATATTTGCGATGAGTTGCTACTTTATCTCCTCGAATGTTATTAAGCCTAAGGGTACTGCTTGGATGTGCATAAAGCCCAGATATGCTGACCCCAAGAAGGTGCTTGGATATTGCCTACATGTTGATGTTGAATCGTTATGAATGGTATTTAAATATTAAACATTGAATACATATAGTTGTGGTTATGGTATCCAATTGAGTTCACACGCATTGATTTGTAAATTTTGTGAAATATAGGTTACAAGTTTATGATACTTGTTATGATTTATGGAACTTCTGATAGCCTGCTTAGATCTATTTTGAAATATATTTTGACTTAGGTTTGGAGTTACATATGTCTTCGAAAATAATGATTCGATTCCTCAGGCGTGCGATTCCGGAGTTAATATCCGATGTGTAATTCCCTTGTTGACCTTAGTAGGTTTATTCCTGAGATTTGAGTGTTTGGTTGTATTTGATTGTCATGATTGGTATATTGAAAATTGAATTGATTGGTGTCGGCTTCTACTAGGGCATCCAAATGTTTTTACATGCATGATTAACGTAACCTTGGTTTTGGTATTATGATTGTGAGTCCTACTTGCTGGTTTGGATTTGATTTGTAATCCGATGGTTTACATTTCATATTATGCAGGCACATATATATGAGCGAGTAGTGTTCATAATTGTGAAATGTATTAATTGACTCTTACCTCGGGAGGCCTAAGGTAATACTTTCAAACATGACATTTACTTACATGCAAATTTCGAGGACGAAATTCTTGTAAGGAGGGAAGATTCTAACGACCTGTCCTAGAAATTTGGGGAGTTTCGTAAATTAAATTTGAGAATTGACATTTTTACCCTTGGATTGTGTGTCGAAAAGTTGACTTTTGTCTCTGTATACTTTTTGGACCCGGTGAGGACGGGTCTTGTTTGGTTCCTATTTTGAGATATGTATATCCCTTGTCTGACTAAGTTGTGTACAAGGTATTTCAGGTACGTTGATCGAGGTGTCAAACAAGAGTAGGACCGAATACGGTTATCAAAGCTTTTTTGGAATGGATCCTGTCAGCGGCGACTAGGGTTTGAAGATTGGATTTGGTTTTTCTAGGGAGAAGATAGAGAGAAAGGGTTAGAAAGAGAAAAATCGTTAACATTTTACACATATGTAAATAATGATTACTGGACTATTGTATCTTTTGTGACGATTTCAAAGTCTTCATTGGAGACATACCTTCTTGTACGATAGCGGACGATAGACTTCTTTTTTTATTTTATTAACATTTTTTTGGTTAAAGAATTTTATTATCAATCATCTATTTTTAATAAATGATAATAAAATGGAAAAAACGTATAAAACACTTACTTTATAAAAAAAATTAATTTATTAATTAAAAAACTGATTTAAAAAAAATAGAATTTGAAGCGCATAGGTGCATTTGGTTTGTTAAGCGCTTAATATCATTTTTGAAAACCAAAAAATGAGAGAACATTTCTATGATTTGAGGGATGTCATGAGAGAAGCATTCATTGTCATACTACTTAAGTGAAACAACCTTAGTTGAGTATGTATTGTTCAATTATGTGAATGTAGTTGTCTCAACAACGTTTGTCGCATCTTTGTTTTGATTATTGTATGAACACTTTCCCTTAAGCATTTGGTTTGTAATTTTGTAATTTTGGATGTTATTTAATGATGTTGAAGACATGAGAATATTTGGATTCGATGACATTGTAACGGCCCGGAACTTCAAAAAGGGCAAAAATGTAAATTTCGGAAAAGTTTTGTATAAAAATGACGTTTTTACCCTTGTGAATAGTATGGTCAAACGTTGACTTTTTGTTTGGAAGGTCGAACGGACGTTGGCCGATGACTTTGACGTAATTTGGGACGTTACGATTCCGTAGACAGGTGGAACGTCCGATTCCGACATTCGAGAAAGAAGTTATGATGTTCGGAAGTTCGAGGGTATTTTGGTAAATTGGTTAAAAAGGGGCAAATTGTTGACTTTTTAATTGACATGTCTTTTTCACGTAAGTCGAGGACCGTTAGGTAGCTCTCGATCCCCTGAGTACAACGACAGGCGGCACGCTGTCATCGGACGTCGGACGATTTAGTTATGAAGCTAAATGCGAGAGGGGCAAAATGGTAAATTCGACGTTAGGGGTAAAATGGTCTTTTAGAAACTTTGAATTGTGTGAGCAATTGGATGAGGACACCTATGCTTAAGGGATTGGATATTTTTTCTGAGAACCAGAGAAATGAGGACATATGTCCATCCTCCAGTGGCTTCTAGCCAAATCTCACACTGTTAAACAATTTTAAATAGGCTGAAATCGATTAAAAGAAAAACAGAGACATAGAGGGCAATCTTGCAGTTGGTTCAATTGTGAGTCGTGTGTGAGCTCAGAGTTATTGAGTGAGAGATCATGGGCATGTTTGTGACCTGTGTGAGTGTGTTTGAGTGAAGAACTGGGTGAAGAGTGTGTGTGAAAAATGAGGAAACAGGGACAGAGGGGGAAGAAACCGTGAGCAACCGTGAAGGTCCATACCGTTGTGAAGCTATCTGTGGCGGTGTTCAGTGAGCAGAAAGTGAACCTAGGACGTTGAGAGACCACGGTGGAGGCCACGGAGGAGGACATAGGGCACGTAAGCTATCTCGGTTGCTCTGTTTTCCTGAACTTGTTCAAAATGAAAATTGAGAGGTTTGGTGAGTTGTTGAGTAACTGTGATGATCATTATCGTCTTAGAAGGTTTCTATTGGACTCAAGAACTCAAACCCGTGACCGGAGGAACCTGTGGTGGTCGGGAACAGAGAGGTGGATCTCTGGTTTTTTTGTTTCGAACTTGGGAGGTAAGAAATAGGATTTCTTTTCGTGATTTAGTTAGTTAAATCAAACCTAAATTTAAGGACGAAGCTAAGGGTGAAGAAAGGATTGAAAATGGTTTGGAAATGGACGAAAACCGACCTCGCCGGCTCAATTGGACCAGGGCGATCCGGACTGGTCTAAACCGGGCTGGCTGGAGGTTAACGATGAAGAATAGTAATCGAGCGTGGCTCCCACGCGCAACCCCTTTGGGCACCGCGTGAGGCCACGTGGGGCTCATTTTGGGGAAGTGTTCAACATGGTTTTCACTCTAATCGATGTAACAGACATTTTGGGACACCTTCTCGGGGTAGTTTTGAGTGTCCGAAGGTTTAGGGGTTAATTTAATTACCTTTAAAAAATCCTAAAAAATTAGGGAAATTTATGTGAGCTTAATTGGGATGTTTGTGACCCGAAATTACGATGTTTGACAGGTCGGGACATTACTGAGACGTCTGGGGAGCGTGCAGGACACGATTGACGCGTTCAGACTTTGTGAGTGGACTTTTATTTTCTGACCGAGCATGCATAACTGTTTTATCTACTTATTCTGTGTTTTCAAATATGGTTTTATGTTTTTTATTACAATATTTCTGCTTTACATAATTATACATTTTTCGAGGTGTTTCTTCTATTTATACGCTTATTAACACGTAGTTCGAGATATGAATTTATGCTATGATTTCATAATGATTTGGATACCATGATTTGGGACTTTAAATATGATTTGATGTTAATGATTTATAATAGATTTTGGAAAAGTGATTTCGAAATGTGATTTCGGGTTTTGGAACTGGATTTCGGAAATGATGATTTGATTTTGGAACTTGTAAGTGGATATCTGGATTTGGATTCAGAATGATGATTTCAGATGCAGACTTAGCTTCAGAATGGTGATTTCGGATTCGGATTTGGAAATGGTTTTAAAATGGTTTTGGATTGGATTTGCTGGATCTGGTTATTGGGTTTAAAGACCCGGATATGATATGTGACAGGGGCGGATATGAGTTGTGGTTTTAAAATGGCTTCGGAATGGTGATTTCGGATATTATGATTTTTCCCCATAGGCCTATTGAGTTTGAAGACTCGGATTATATTGAGGCCTGGATTGAGTTTAAAGACTCGGATTACTATTGAGTTTAAAGACTCGGATAGATCCAGCAGGTTCGATTGGTTGATGTTATATTTAACTTTTCATGCTTTTATGATGATTTTCCATAACTATTGTCATACGGTTTATATAGTTGTTTTTCAGATACTTAGTTATGCATGCATGTTTTAAAACAGAGGGTGAACCCTGGTTACTTTTAAAACTGTTTTTATAACTTTTATTTTTAGTCCACTCACACTTTTATGGTTTTTAACACCCTCCAGGTCGTGGTGTGCGTTTGGGGCTAACGTCGAGGCAGAGGCAGAGGCATAAAGTTTCCCCGTTGCGCGTGTAGTCAGCTCACAGTAGGATTTTATTCTTATCTTGTACTGTTAACTATGCTTTGTGCTACTGTTGACTGGTTGTATTGTAACTTCTCCCTGGTCTGACAATGTATGATTTGTAGTTATTGCAGTTATTTTGGTCTTTTAAAGTTCGGTTGTCAGACGGAGTAGGGTTCGTCCCGGTTATCGAGGTGATAATCGGGGTGGGGCTTGTCAAACATTATGAAGCTTCTTGCTCTTCGATACAATTGTTATATATGTTTGACATAGATACATTTTTTCCTAAATACATGATGAGGATGAACACCTCAGATGTTATAATAAAAACAATTAAATAAAATGTGTGTTTGGACTTCATTTTTTCATTCTCCTTTTATAAAAAGAAACAAATGATCTTATGTACACAAAAAAGTAATTGTGAAATCGCACTAGGTATAGTATAATATGACCAATCAATATAATATAATCTCCTAAAAAAGCCAATATAATATAATCTAACACCAATCAGTATAATATAATCTCCTAAAAAAACCAATATAGTATAATATAGTCAGCATTTTAATTCGGTCGAGCACCAAATACCCTACTAAATAATCAGTCTATCAGGTGGGCGGATTAGTCTATTCGACTTTGACTGAAATAGTCAGTACAATACGACATACTAAACGAGGCCTTCCATGGTACTGCAACGAGTTTTACCTATTTTCTTTGGGTCATCAACCGGTTCATCCCACCCATTTTACTTTAATCCAATTTTCACTTTCTTGCCTCCCACAACTAACCCCACAAATTGCCTTTGTTTTAATCACCATTGCTCACCCATATCCAATGGTTGGAATAGTTTGGTGCGGACCAGTTTGCATGTAGCTCAATCCGCAGCTCAGGCTACCTCATGATTGAAATGGAGAAGAAAGAAGAAATAATGTAATTATATAGGACTAGTCCCTTGGCACCCGCGCTAACACCCGTGCCAATTTACTTTTTTCAACAACCCGTATATTTAATTAGCGCATTTTCAGAATTATATTGGGAAATGACAAATTTACCTTTAATCGTGTAAGAAGCTTGAAAGTTAATTTTTATTTGGGAAGGGTCCTATCACTTTTTATTTTTACTTTTTACTTTTTATGTAAAACGAAAATAGGAGGAGTGACTACCTAAATGTACTATTATTATTTATTTATCCCCATTTCTTCTATTAACCATAAAATTATTTTTAATTTATAAATTAATATTTGATTTTATTATTATATTATTAAATATTAAATAATTTATTTTTTAAAGATTAAAATTGAAAGGGTAGTTTCATCTTAACTATTAATATTAGAGATAATAGATGTAATGAATTACTAGATTGAATGAAAATGGTTCATTCAAAAGATGGTTGACTATAATAGTTTAAACTGTTTTTTAAATGGGGAAGAAAAGAACCACACTAATTAAACCGTAATGCTAATAATTAGAATAAATTTTGAAGATTTTTGGTGACCTACTATTTATAGATATTCTTATAAATTTATTCAAATTGTATATGTTTTTTTTAATGGAAATAGGAAAATCAGAAACAAAGCTATAAGTAATAACCTTGGGCTGTCTAAAACCACTCGCATCATCTTCAAGTAATCCAATAATTTGCATTTAGGCAGTTGAATCAAACATAAGTAGCCCGTACTTCGACCTTCTCCCAAAGCTCACGAGCCTATATTGATCATTTGCAACTATATTCCTCTCCCAGTACACATGATATGTAACGGGCAATTCCATGCCCTGCAAAGAAGCAAGCTCCTGAATTGCAGCCCGCAAGAGTTTTTGTTCCTAGTCTCCTTGAGGATGGTTCGCCCTTCACAAGCAGAGACATTGCCGTTAGGGAGTTCTGACTCCAGAAAAACCTCCTTCTCTTCATTCCCCAAATCTCGGCTTCCAGCACCTGCCCAACTGTTGCATTCATAATTGTTGAAGTTCATCAGAGTGTTCATCAATAGCTGCGGATGGATTGGTTCTCAACCAAGTAAGTGTACTCACTTAATCTTGTAGCTGAAATTGGTTGTGAATCAGGACTAGCCTGTGATTATATGTGTTTAGAAATGTTTTAGGTGATTAGTGTTTAGGGAAAAGCTGGAAATCGATGATGATTGAATGAAGGAAAATCACATAGTTTGGATATGCACACCAACTGTTCGAAGAAATGACATGTGAGGAAAACTGACACATTCTTCACAATTCAATATGAGATTTCATCATTCTTATTCAAATAAACTCATCATACAGTTGTTTGTTACATTGCAATTCATATATAAGAGATTACAAGCTTTTCACACGCGTTTCTTTTTCTCTCTCTTTTTCTCTCTCTCTCTCTCACACACACACACGGTTACAACACACACACACACACACACACACACACACACACACACACACACACACACACACACACACACACACACACACACACACACACACACACACACACACACACACACACACACACACACACTCCATGACTCCCTCATGACCAATCAAACAGTCCCATCTCATTTACTAGATTCACAGAACCTTCACTGATCCATCACACACATTTGCACGATCCTTTTCAATTCAGTTATCCACCTTAGCAGTACTTTCCACCTCAGCAATCCCAGCTTGAGTGTGTTGCACTGGATTAAACCAGCTGACAGCTTACACTTCAACAACCCTTCCTAAGATGGAGGCTGGTTTAATTCCAAGAAGTGTTCTGAGTCTCCCTAGAGTGTCCTTAGATACTGCCTTAGGAAAAATATCTGCAAGCTGCATTTCAGTGTTGCAGTACAAGAGTGATATCTTGTCTTCCTGCAAGGCCTCTCTAATGAAGTGATATTTCCTGTTAATGTGCTTGGTTTTCTAGTGAAACACAAGATTCCTTGCTATGGCTATAGCTGACATGTTATCGCAGAATAGTGTAGTGGCTTCACACTGTTCCTTCCCAAAGTCTTTAAGCACAAACCTTAGCCATATAGCCTGAGTTGTAGCATCTGCTGCACTCACATATTCAACCTCAGTAGTGGACAAAGCCACACTACTTTGTTTAACTGAGGCCCAGGAGAACACCCCCACTTCCCAAAGAGAATGCATAACCTGATGTACTTCTCATATCATCTTCTGAACCACCCCAATCACTATCACAGAACCCTATCAAGTTGGAACACTTCCCCTTTTCATATTCTATGCCATAGGACAGTGTCCCCTGAATATACCTCAGAACTCTTCTGGCTGTTCCTAGGTGCTTAGTTGTAGGACCATGCATGAATCTTGATAGTAAACTAGCAGCAAACATTATGTCTAGTCTAGTAGCTGTAAGATACAATAAACTCCCAACAATCTTCCTGTATAGAGACTCATCAGCAGGTTCACTCCCATCAACTCTTCTTAGTTTGTCTCCTGGAACTAAAAGTGTACTTATAGTTTTACAGTCCCTTAGACTAAACTTGTCAAGTTGTGTAGTGACATACTTCCTTTGATGTATGAACACATACTGATTTGTTTAAACCACCCCCATTCCTAGGAAGTGATGCAACAAGCCAAGATCTGACATTTCATACTTGTTCATCAGTTCTGACTTGAATTGTCTCATTAGTTCCTCACTTAATCTAGTGCAGACAATGTCATCTACATATAATGACACAATTAGGATACCTCCATCTTCTGCTATCTTTACATATAATGTAGCTTCACTGGTACCCTTCTTGTAACTACTTTGAGACAGGAAGGTGTCAATCTTTCCATACCATGCTCTAGGGGCCTGTTTTAATCCATACAGGGCTTTCTTAAGTCTATATACGTTTTCTTCTTGATTTCCCACAATGTACCCCTCTGGCTGTTCAGTATAGACCTCTTCTTCTAGTGTCCCATTTAGGAAAGCAGACTTTACATCCAACTGATATAGCCTCCATCTTTTTTGTGCTGTAAGAGCAATAAGAGTCCTGATAGTGTCTAATCTGGCTACTAGGGTAAATGTTTCATTGTAGTCGATCCCAAGATTCTGTACATAGCCTTTTTCCACCAGCCTTGCCTTGTGCTTTTGTACTGAGCCATCTAGGTTCATCTTTGTTTTGAAGATCCACTTCACACCTATGATAGGTTTTCCCTTAGGTCTGCCAACCAAGTCCTAATTTCCATTTTTGTGAATCATCTCAAGTTCAGTTTCCATAGCTGATATCCACAAGTGATCTTTAGCAGCCTCATTGTAGTTCTCAGGTTCTACTACGCACATGTGGCATCGTGCATAGATGTCATTGATACTCCTATATCTTACTGGTGTACCACTGGATGTTTCTGACTCAGAGACCTAAGCTCTGGTTGATTTTGGTTCAGGGTGAGCTGCAGGAACACTAATCTGATCCTGTGGCTCAGATGTCATGTCCCTATACTCAATACCATAACCTAGTGCAACTGAACCTCCTTCATGCTCCTTGTTCTTCTTCCAATCCCACTCAGCATTTTCATCAAAGATCACATTCCTTGCAACTACAATATTCTCTAACTACAAATTTAGTAACCTGTAGCCTTTTTCACATCCACCATATCCCATAAACACACTTGATACTTTTCTCATCAAATTTTTGTCTCAGTTGATTAGGGATATGTGAATAGCAGATTGAACCAAACACCCTTAGATGTTTAACTCCAGGTCTCCTCCCTGTAAACTGTTCAAAAGGTGTTTTACCACTTATAGCTTGAGTAGGACATCTATTTAACAGGTACATTGCTGTATGCATAGCCTCACCCCAGTACTTATAGGGCACCCTTTTGTCATGCATCATTGTTTTTGCCATCTCTACCACTGTCCTATTTTTCCTCTCAGCAACTCCATTTTGCTCTGGAGAATAGGAAACAGTTAGTTTCCTCACAATCCCATGTTCTTCACAGAATCTCTCAAATAAATTTGACATGTACTCCCCTCCCCTATCACTTCTCAGTTGCTTAATCTTGAATCCAGACTATAACTTCACCCTAACTTTGAACTTTTGAAACACATTGAAAACTTCTAACTTACTAGAAAGAAAGTAAATCCAACACATACTGGTAAAGTTATCAATGAAGGTGAGGAAGTATTGATTTCCTCAAGTTGTTGATTCCTGCATGGGACCATAGACATCTGTGTGTACCAATTCCATAGGAGAGGATGCCCTCCAGGCCTTTTCTTTGTCAAATGGCTCAACATGCTGTTTCCCTGAAACACATGCCTCACACACACCACTCTTCTGTTCTGTGAGAGCAGGCAGACCCACAACCATGTCCTTATGTTTCAGAAGCTTCGAACTAGCAAAGTTTAAGTGTCCATACCTTTTGTGCCATAGTTCTGAGTCTTCAACAATAGTTGACTTTAGAGCAATAGGATTCACACACTCCAAAGTCATAGGGAAGCATCTGTTGCCAGTCATAGGGACCTTGGCTACCCTATCTTGTAGGTTTTTGTCTTCAAATATGTCAACAGTGTTATTACCAAAAACTAGGTAATAGCCATGCTCTATCATTTGACCTACACTTAGAAGATTTTCTTCTAAACCAGGTAGCAACATCACATCTTTAATGTACCTTTGTCCTTACTTGGTTTGAATTACTAGGGTTCCCTTCCCCATAACCTGCACAAGTTCACCATTCCCCATCTTAACTTTCACCCTGATGCTTCTGTCAATATCCACAAGCATAGATTCCTGAGCTGTCATATGATTACTACAGGCACTGTCTACATACCACGCACGACTGTCCTTGGCATTAGTGACTGTGTGCATGCTAAAAACAGGTTACAAGGAGCTTTTGTAACTTCTTTTGCTAAGTTTACAGTGGCCTTGTCTCCACTACTCCCACCACTAGTTTTAGTAGGACAGGTCCTTGCAAAATGCCCAAATTTCTAGCACTTGTAGCATTTGACCTTAGCAACTGACCAATAATCTCCATAGTGAACATTCTT
This sequence comes from Prinsepia uniflora, assembly GCA_032719365.1. NCBI lineage: Eukaryota > Viridiplantae > Streptophyta > Magnoliopsida > Rosales > Rosaceae > Prinsepia > Prinsepia uniflora. The sequence goes on from CM064864.1 coordinate 45,566,517, forward strand.
GCATTTCTTACACAATTCCCTAACCTGATTACTAGAATCCTTCCCTAGTGTAGAACCCTGATTTGAACTGGTCCTGTGAGACTGTGAACCAGTGCTTATTTCCTTTGTAATTCCCTCTGTGCTTATAATAGGAACTGTCCTGTCTAGATTCAACCGATAGACTTGAAAATGCCCTATCTACTGAGTTCTCAGCATGCAATCCTACCCTCTGATCATAAGCCCTGATTGATGCAATTACATTTTCAACATTGATTGAATCAAAATCCCTAGTTTCTTCAATTATGGAGACAATGGGATCATAGGGTTTTGTCAAACTAATCAGTATTTTATGTGCTAATCTCTTTTCATCAACTTCTTCACCATAAGTTCTCATTTAATTAACTACACCATACAACCTAGAGATGTAAGTTGCATGTGTCTCATTGTCATTCATTCTAGTGTACTCAAAGTCACGTCTAAGTGATTGAAGTTTGACAGATCTCACCTTTGAATCTCCTCTGTATTCCCGTGTTAGAAGATCCCAAACACCTTTTGAGGTTTCTTCATTCTGAATTCTTGGGAAAATATCATCAGCTACTGCATTCTGTAATATGCTCAAGGCCATTACATCTCGAATCAGGTCTTCATGAGAGGATTGCATCTCAACTTCTTCAGTTCCTTCACGTCTCACAGCTCTCTTAGGTATACCATCTGATTCTAGGCTCCACAGATCGTATGCCTTCAGGATTGTCTTCATCTTTACACGCCAAAAGTCATAGTTAGTTCCTGTGAACACAGGAGCTCTTAGCTCATCGCCTGATCTTGCCATCCCAGCTAGTGCTTCTTCTGTTCTCCTTCTTCATAGATAGCTTCACACCCTCATACGCCCCAGATCACAACAATGGTGAATGCTCTGATACCATGTTGAAGTTCATCAGAGTGTTTTATCAACAGCTGCAGGTGGATTGCTTCTCAACCAAGTACGTGTACTCACTTAATCTCCTAGCTGAAATTGGTTGTGAATCAGGACTAGCCTGTGATTATGTGTTTAGAAATGCTTTAGGTGATTAGTGTTTAGGGAAAAGCTGGAAATCGATGATGATTGAATGAAGGAAAATCACACAATTTGGATATGCACACCAACTGTTCGATGAAATGACTTGTGAGGAAAACTAACACATTCTTCACAATTCAATCTGAGATTTCATCATTCTCATTCAAATAAACTCATCATACGGTTTTTTGTTACATTGCAATTCATATATAAGAGATTACAAGCTTTTCACACACTTTTCTCTCTCTCACACACGGTTACAACACACACATACACACACTCTCCATGACTCTCTCATGGCCAATCAAACAGTGCCACCTCATTTACTAGATTCACATAACCTTCACTGATCCATCACACACATTTGCATGATCCTTTTCAATTCAGTTATCCACCTCAGCAGTACTTTCCACCTCAGCAACACTTTCCACCTCAGCAATCCCAACTTGAGTGTGTTGCACTGGATTAAACCAGCTGGCAACTTACACTTCAACAATAATGAATCCCACGATCCAACCCTCAGAGTCCCACAGAACCCCTCTAGCATAAATATGCCCCTCGGAGACCAATATCATCCATATGTTGCGCATGCGACGAGGCTAAATAGTCGAAGATTTGCCCATCGCCATTCCACCGCCGCATGCCTGATATATCACCACCAGACTTGGCTAATGCGGAAACTGAAAGAATTGTATCTTTATGTTGCTTAATTTGAACTCCGCCATTTGAAAGTTGGTGATCTATAATTAATTGTTTTTATTTCATTTTAAAACGTATTCTGTTTTCTTTTTTTGGTGAAGGATTGGAGGGTAAGCAATTAGTAACTGGAAATTTTTTGAGGTAATGTTTTATTTTTACTTTTTCTAATTTTAAGGTTATACAAGTTATAAGAAAATTGAGTTTTGAATACGTACGATCTATTTATTAAACGATCTATTTATTAAATGATTTACATGGATAACCTGGTTCATTAATATGTCAGGTTTGAGTTAGATATTCTTAATACGTTTATTTAAAGGGTCGTAATTGGATTGGTATATTAAATAAAACAGACTTCATAATACAACATAAATCTGACATCATGATCCGACCTATTGTCAGCTCTGATTCGCAAATTGGAATAAATGAAACTAATTTGGACGCTATATATATAATGGAATTAAAAGGTATGAGTTGATAAAGTTTCATTGAGGCATAGCTTTGCCGTACAACCAATCCATTTCCCTTTTGTTACACCATATCCACGCACAAATTTTACATGTAACCCATCTAAAGACCTAAAATCAAGAATTGAAAATCTGCTTGAAAATTGTGATTGAATAATGTCAGATTTCACCACCATCTCCATTTGCATACTCAACTCCATACCCCCTTTCTTCACGTCTTGCACCGCCTCAACGTTCAGATTCCGGCCAAAGTCCGGCTTCACCGCCTCCCGGCACAGCGAATGGCTAAATGTCACATTCACTATTCTCTCCTCCAAACTCTCCATTTTCACCGGCAACCTCAGCACCGGGGTGCAAGCAAACGGCTTCTGTTTGTAAATTAGGATGATTTTGTATCTATTGATGAGGATTATGAAGTTCTTGCGGTGGTTGTTCTGTATTGCGACGGTCGCTTCCCATTTGGTGGTGTTCAATGGCAGTTTGGATTTGACATGGAAGTTTGGTGTTGTCAAGGAATGCAAAACCACTTCAATAAGTTTTGCTTGCGGACAATAAATTCCAGACATGTATATGATACCCCCACACACGTACACCAGAAACCCTATAAGAGCAAGCAACGAAAGCATAATTCTTCCTGCCGTTGCATGGGGTGCAAGCTGATCACTGCACACAGGTTTTGAACGGGACTTGTCCGTGCGAGGGTAGGGACGAAAAGCGCCATCGTAATATTCCATATATGCTAATCAAAGTTCGTTCTTCGATCTCTTCACCTATCTGGGGACCCACGTAATTGACTTGGGGACCCACGTAATTAACCTGAGGAGAAGTACGTAGTAGAGGCAGGTGGTGGCTAAATTGAATACATATAGCTAGGGTTGAGACTTGTGAATGCCCGTTTTCGGTTCGAAATATCCGTTTTCGGTTCGAAATATTTTGTACCTGAAAAAACAAACACGTGTAGTGAAATTCTTTGATGTAGTAATAATTCATTGGTTCGGCAACATAAGTTGTTTAAAAAAAAGAACGTGTACTTAATTAACTGAATAGCACAGGTAGCTTTTTTTTTTTTTCGTGGAGATTGTGGAACTCAAAATCGTATGAAAATTGTGGAGCTATCAGGTGGTACATAATTTTTAAAATGTCTAAATTACCCCTAGTAAGGACATTAAAGATTTATAGACATTCGCACAATAAATAATGTATTTCTAGCGAATTACATTACTAAATCGAGTTAACGCCTCGATAATATTGATATTCATAATAATAAACAATTGTTATTAATATTAATTATCATTATTAACATAATTACTATTAATGTTAATTATCATAATTATCATAATTATTATTAACACTAATTATCAGTATTATCATAATTACTATTAATGTTGATTATTATTATTATTGTTGACACCATATCTGACCAGACCCACTGGGCCGTATACTTAAAGCCCTGACAACGCTCAAGGCCCAAGAACACCATACTTGCGACAGCCCTAACACCGGGCCCAATGCGGGATGCCACGTGGAAGCATATCCACTCTCGATTTACGTAACACGTGTCCGCACGTAAATCGAGAAGCATTCGTCCCACATCGGAACTTTGGGAATTGAACATCCCACCTACCTATACATAAATGGTACACATTTCCCAATAAAGGTAACAAAGTTTTACTATTACAATTACTCTACCGAACTTACCATTTACTGTTTCTTCTTACGAACAAGGTAACTGACTTGATCGTCGGAGAGCCTTAGGCCGGCACCACACCGGTGCCCGTACTAACGGAGACCCGCGATCCACTTAAGTTGACAGGTCACAAGAGGGATACGCGTCATTTGGTGATTGGGCAACGAGTACTCGACAGTTGGAACATTTAACGCTTCAACAGTTTGGCGCCGTCTGTGGGAAATCTGACTAAGGTTGCCCACGCTCAACCAGACCGAGTTACGACTCATCCACAAGTTACACCGAGAAACAGCTTTTCGTCACCGAACATGCAGGGCGAACACGACCTCGGTGAAATCACACCCGGGCAAGGCCCCAGAACGAGGGGAGAACCCTCTCCCAACTTCTTGCAGATAATCGAGAAACTCCAGAGCGACATGGTCGAGGTGAAAGCTAAGGGCACCCAGGTCGAGTCGAGGTGTCAGGTGCTCGACGATCGATACACTGAGGTGGCCGAACAGCTACGGGTCGCACAGGCAGAACTCGCTTCCCACCGAGCATGCGTCGGTAGCGCTGAGGCCGACAAGGTAGTGACCGAATGCGCAGAGCGTGCCGAGAAGAATCGCCGACTGGCGGAAAAAGAAAAGAAACATGCAGTCGCCGAGCCGCGGAAGGGAAGGCATGGGGACACCGAGCCGAGCAAGAAACCGGCTCGGATGTTGATCATCCCCGGTAACCAACCCGGCGACACTAGGATCTACCGGGACGCCCGAGACGCCCTCAGCGAGGGAGGGCGGAACCGATCGGTCAACGAACAACCTTCACGCCGACCTGACCCTCGGTCGGAGGTGGGAAGGGGAGACCACCACCGAGGAAACGTAACCGCTCGGTGGTCCCGCCCAAATGTCAGCCACGGGACCTTCGTGACCGGGGATCCTGTCCCCATCACCGACTCGTCCATGGAGGCCGAGAGCACGGCCAAGTCCGCTCGGCATCTTGGCACCAGGACCAACCACGCGGACAGGGGGAGGCAAACATCGAGGTCCCCTCGCAGCGACACCGAGCGGTCAACCCACCTCGGCCTCCCGCTCCTGCCTCGCCCTGAACCAACCCGCCGAAGGAGCACCGAGCGGTCAGGGCAGGCTGGGCGGCAGAACGACAAGCCTCAGGAACGATCCCGCCTGCGGGACACCGAGCTGTCTAGGCCGTTCGGTCAAAATGCAAGTATATGCCGGAGCATACCCAAACAGGGGTACACCGAGCGGTCACGGCAGGTCGGTCACAGAAGGAGTGAATCACAGAGCCCGCCAAGCGGAGGTGGCACCGACCGGCCTTATAGGGTCGACCGCGACCAAGCATCCAGGGATAAACACCAATCCAAGACCGACTCACTCGTCCAGCACCTCATGGACCGAGTCCGGACGCTTGAGGCCGGGACAGCCCGGGAAGCGAGACCAGCCTGGTCAAAAACCAGCCCGGGCCCCTTCACAGAAAGAATCAACTAGTTCAGGATCAACCACGAGATTAAACCCTTGAAAATCCCCCTTTACAACGGGAAGGACGACCCGTGGAATCATCTAAACAACTTCTACTCGGCCATCGCCCTCAAGAACCTCGCCGATGAGGAACAGTGCCTCATCTTTAGTTCCACGCTGACCGAGGCAGCGATCAATTGGTTCTACAAGTTGGAATCTAGGTCCATCGACTCTTTCGAGCAGCTCACCTCCACCTTCATGAACCAGTTCATGATACAAACCGACCGCCTGTCCTCGACCGAGGACCTCTTCCAGCTCAAACAAGGTGAAAACGAGTCGCTGCAGCGATATGCAGCGAGATTCAGTCATGAATACTCTCGGTGCGCGGAAACGGACGATCGAGCAGCTTTTACGGCCTTCAAGGGCGGCCTCTGAGACTCCCCATTCAGGTACGCAGCTCACACCCAAGGTTGGAAAACTTATAACGAAATAATGAAACAGGCGGCGATCCACGCCAAGGCTGAGGCACTAACCCAAAAGTCCAACGCTGCCAATGCCTACCAACCCCCACGGGCCGACTCGGTGAAAACATACCCACCGAGCGTCCCGGAACAGCAGGGCCCGGCACAACGTCCGCAGGAGCAGGGGCAACAGAGCTATGGGGGAAAACGGAAAGACTACCCCCACAGAAACAATCTGTACAGCCCTGGGAAGAAGGGTACGAACCCGAGTCACCAGGAAAGACAGCAGGGGGAGCGGTCAAACAACGGGGAAAAACGGGTCCCTCGCTCCAAGTACGAGACTTACACCATTCTTAATACCCCCTACGAGAATGTCCTCCTCAATGTGGAACACATGATCCCGAAGTCTACTTGGGCACCAGCGAAGGGCAAGCTTGGCAAAGACACGGGAATTTATTGCCAATACCACAAATACAATGGCCATAGCATTGACCAATGCGTTGCATTCCGGGATCTGGTGGAGGCTCTGGCCCGAGATGGGAAGATCAACCAATTTCTTCAACACGCTCCACCTCCACCTCGCAACCCACAGATCAACACGATCTCCGGAGGGCCGTCAATCTCTTGCCCGCTCACTTCCAACCGGGCAAAGAAGAACTTTCTACGGGCCACCAAACAGAATCAGCAGCTCTTCAGCATAGAGGAGGGAAGAGCCAAGAAAACAAATCGACTCGGTTGGGAGCCGATCACATTCTCCGAGGAGAAGGAGCGCGGGATCATCTACCCTCACGACGACCCCATTGTCGTTATGGCGGAGATATCTAACTTCGACGTACAACGGGTAATGGTCGACATTGGGAGCTCGATGAACATCCTTTTCATGCGAGCTTTCAAGCAATTGGGCATCCCAGAAGCAAGTCTGGACCGCTCACCCACGCCGCTCTTTGGCTTCACAGGGGACTCCATTGTCCCGCATGGAACGGTCACTCTCCCCCTCTCCTTCGGAACACACCCACGGAGGGCAACCGTACTGGCACCTTTCTTGGTGGTAGACTGCCCCGCGGCCTACAATGCCATTCTCGGGCGGGGAATACTCAACCAGATGAGGGCAGTCGTCTCCACCCACCTACTACTGGTAAAGTTCCCAACCTCTATGGGGATTTGTCAAGTCAAAGGAGACCAAATGGCTGCAAGGGCCTGCAATTCTGCCACCCTCATCCAACCTCCGAAAGAAACCATGGCAGTATCAGAGTCCGCGTTCGAGGCCGACCCCGTGAGCCCTCAGGACGCACAAAAAATCCGGGCCGAACCAATCGAAGATCCTCGGGACCATTCCGCAACACCCCATCCACAGCCCATTGAGGATGCCGAAGAAATAGTACTCTCCCACGACTTTGCGGACCGGAAGGTAAAGATTGGGACAACTCTTTCGCCCGACCTGCGCTCACAACTGATCCGGTTTTTAAGGGACAACTCTGAGGTCTTTGCCTGCTCGTACGCCGACATGCCCGGCATCTCCACCGACGTGATCTGCCACCGGCTCAGTATCGATCCTACCTACAAACCTGTCGAACAGAAACGCCGCCTCTACGATGCTGAGAGGACCGAGGCTATGAAGGCAGAGATCATCAAGCTCAGCACCATCCACTTTGTCCGGAAGGTTGTCTATGCTGCTTGGGTTGCCAATGTTGTACTCGTCAAAAAACCCTCGGGGGCGTGGCGAATGTGCATTGATTTTACTGACCTTAACAAGGCCTGCCCCAAGGACAGTTTTCCTTTGCCCAAGATTGACCAACTGGTCGACGCCACGGCAAGACATGGCCTCCTGAGTTTTATGGATGCGTACTCGGGCTACAACCAAATCTTTATGCATCCGGCAGATCAGATCCACACAACCTTCCGGACGGATCAGGGGTTATACTGTTACAATGTCATGCCTTTCGGACTCAAAAACGCCGGGGCCACTTACCAGCGCCTAGTGAACTTCATGTTCGCCGACCAGATTGGGAAAACCATGGAGGTTTACGTCGACGACATGCTCGTCAAGAGTAAATCGGCTGACCTCCACATCCCCAATCTCTCGCGAATGTTCGACGTCCTCAAACGGTATCGAATGAGGTTAAATCCGGCGAAGTGCGTGTTCGGAGTCAGCTCTGGGAAATTTCTGGGTTTCATGATTAGCCAGAGGGGCATCGAGGCCAACCCGGAAAAAATCAAGGCCCTGATCGATATGGAGCCCCCACGAACCCAGAAAGAAGTGCAAAGCTTAACGGGCCGAGTCGCAGCCCTTACACGCTTCATCTCCAAGGCCACGGACAGGTGCATACCTTTCTTCAAGGCCCTAAAGGGCAGGTCTAAACACATCATCTGGACCGAGGAATGCACCAAGGCCTTCACTGAACTTAAGGAATACATGGGAAAAGCGCCGCTGCTAGCAAGACCAGACACCGGGGAAACCCTTTACATGTATCTATCTGTCTCCGCTTCTGCCACAAGTTCAGTTTTGGTCAAGCGTAGGGACGGTACCGAACATCCGGTGTATTACGTCAGCAAGGCTCTGCAGGACGCCGAGACAAGATACTCTGACTTAGAGAAGCTCGCTTTTGCCCTCATCATGTCCGCCCGGAAGCTCAGGCCATACTTCCAAGCTCATTCTATCATCGTCTTAACCGACAGACCACTCCGGCAAGTACTTCAGAAGCCCGAAACTTCGGGCCGCTTACTGAAATGGGCAATAGAACTCAGCGAGTTCGACATCACTTTCATTCCCCGCACTGCCGAGAAAGGACAGGCCATGGCGGACTTTATCTCTGAGTTCTCCTACGTCCCAGCAGCGACCACAACTGAGGTCCCACCATCTTCCCCTCTGTCCATAACACATACTTTGGACGAAGAGAACCCCCGACTCGACCCCACTCGGCCAACCTGGCTCCTTTATGTCGACGGGTCAGCATGCCACAACGGGTCCGGAGCTGGACTTGTCCTTACCACACCGGACAAGGTCCGGATGGAGTATGCCCTTCGTTTCCAATTCAAGGCCTCCAACAATGCCGCCGAGTATGAGGCCCTCCTTGCAGGGCTCCGCCTCGCTAAAACCATGAAGGCGGAACAGGTCAAGATCTTCAGCGATTCACAGCTCATCGTCAACCAGATCAACAACGCCTATGAGGCGAAAGACTCTTCCATGGCAGCATATAGAGCACTGGCGAAGACCCTTCTATGTAGTTTCCGCAGCTACGCTATCACTCGGATTCCACGCTCCGAAAACAGCCATGCCGATGCCCTGGCCCGGCTCGCATCCTCCCTCGATGAGAAGCAGAGTCGAAGTGTACTGATCGAAATTCTGGATCAACCCAGTACACAATGCTCGGCGGTCTACGCCATCAACACTAATGTCACGTGGATGACCCCACTGATTAGATTCCTCACAGATGGAACTCTTCCTTCTGACAAAATCGAGGCCAAAAAGGTCCGAAGACGGGCAGCCCGCTATACACTCATCAACGACCAACTCTACAAACGGGGTTTCACTTTGCCCCTCTTGAAGTGTCTCGTCCCGGAGGCAGGCAGAGCCGTTCTCGAGGAAATCCACGCCGGTATTTGCGGAAATCATTCTGGACCACGGTCGTTGGCCCACAAGGCTTTCCGGCAAGGTTTCTATTGGCCAACCAAGCACGGAGACGCGGCCGAGCTGACCAAGCGGTGCGATAAGTGTCAACGGTTCGCCCCTCTCTTCCCCCTACCTCCAGAAAACCTCACACCAATGGTCAGCCCCTGGCCCTTCTCGCAGTGGGGACTTGATTTGATTGGGAAAATGCCGGCGGGAAAGGGCAAGACAGAGTATGCGGTGGTAGCGGTGGATTACTTCACAAAGTGGGTTGAGGCGAAAGCTTTGGCTTCTATCACCACGGCCCAGATCGAAACGTTCGTCTTCCAGAACATTATCTGCCGTTTCAGTCTCCCCCACACAATCGTCACGGACAATGGGAAGCAATTTGACAACACACGCTTCCATGCCTTTTGTGACAGACACAACATCCGCCTTTGCTTCGCCTCACCAGCTCACCCTTAGTCCAACGGCCAAGTGGAGGCCATAAACAAAATCATCAAGCATACACTGAAAACGCAGCTGGACGAGGCCAAGGGCAAGTGGTCCGAAATTCTCCCCAACGCACTCTGGTCGTATCGGACATCCTACTGCACATCTACAAATGAAACCCCCTTCTCGCTAACTTTCGGAACGGAAGCAGTCATTCCCGCTGAACTAAGCGAAACTTCTTACCGAGTGTCGTCTTATGAGCCTGAACAAAACAACCGTCAGATCGCACTCAGTCTAGACCTCATCGAGGAACACTGGGAGCAGGCCAACCTCAGAAACATCGCCTGCAAGCAGCGGCTTTGCAACTACCATAACGTCAGAGTCAAACATCGGGGTTTTCAGGAAGGCGACTGGGTCCTCCGAAAAGTCAGCCTGGCCACCAAGGATAGCTCAGCAGGGACTCTCGGTCCCAATTGGGAGGGTCCATATCGGGTTACCAGAATCTGCCGGCCCGGAACTTACGAACTGGAAGACCCAGATGGGCGAAGACTGGGCCACCCATGGAATGCCGATCATTTGAAGAAATACTACATTTAAGGCTGTATTTTTTCGTTCTTATGACTTGCTGTACTTTACCCGTTTTTGCACCAGTTATTTATAAACTCTTCCATTTCTCTAGCCTTTGTAACATAACATTACGACTCAAACATACGAGTCGGGGTTCAGTCTTACTCGGCCCACACCCCAACACTTGCTATTTTGACTCAAACATTAGAGTCGGTGTACAGCCCTACTCGGCTTGCACTACCATTACGACTCAAACATAGGAGTCGGGGTTCGGTCTTACTCGGCCTACACCCCAACAATTGCTATTTTGACTCAAACATTAGAGTCGGTGTACAGCCCTACTCGGCTTGCACTACCATTACGACTCAAACATACGAGTCGGGGTTCGGTCTTACTCGGCCTACACCCCAACACTTGCTATTTTGACTCAAACATTAGAGTCGGTGTACAGCCCTACTCGGCTTGCACTACCATTACGACTCAAACATGCGAGTCGGGGTTCGATCTTACTCGGCCTACACCCCAACACTTGCCATTTCTAGACTCGAACATTAGAGTCGGTGTACAGCCTCACTCGGCCTACACCAACACTCAGATAAACGGAAATCGAAGGATAACTCGGTCTACAATTTTTGATCCAGAAGAGTCTATTTTCATTCAAAATGTGCAGACCTATTATGCTCGGACTGCAAGAGCTTTACAAAACTCGACCTCTCGGTCGTCCCCACTATTAACAAAAAAAAACACAAACAAAAATAAAGAGGGGGAGAAACACAAGCATCCTACACTAGCTCTTCCACCGGCTGCTCGGCTTGCTGAGCTCCCTCCACCTCTGGCTCAGGCTCCTTTTGCGGCTCAACCTGGTCAGCTTCCGGCTGGTCATTCGGCTGGGCACCCTCCTCATCCTCCTCCCCCGACTCGTCCTCAAACATGTCGGCAGTAATGTCCTGACCGAGCCAGGAAGTCTTCACGGTCAGTCCAGGATTATGCAGGAAGAGGTTGCGGAAGAACTCCTGCTCGCACTCGGCGGCATACTCGTTCTTCAGCTGGTGAAACTCCTCCGAAGCCTTGAACTCCGCCACCGCTTTTTCCCCGCCTCTTCCAGGTCGGCCTCTCTCGCTGTCTTCACCCGACAGAGCTCCTTCCAGTGCTTTAGCCTGTCCTTCTCCTTGGCCTCCACCTCGATCTTCAACTGATCTCTAGAAGCCAGGGCCTCCTGAGTCTTCCACCTCTCGGTTTCCAACTTTCGAGTAAGGTCGGCCGCCTCTTTCATCGCCCTCTCGGCTTCCTGAAGTTTGGGAGTGAGCTCTTCCTGTTTCTGCTTCAGCCGCTCCTTCTCCCGCCGAGCAGACGCCACCCTCCTCTGGCTGTTCCCAAACTGGAGGTACACCTCACCGAGAGCCTGCACATGAAAACTGTTAGCAACTCACTCGGCCTAACATACCACACTTGCAACATACGAAAAACTTACATTGCTCAGTAGCAGCAGGGCCTTCTCCATCCTCTGATCAGATGACCGGCATTGCACCTCGGCTAGCTCTTCCAAGGGCGTCGAAGCCCCCTGACAGACCCCATTCAGTAACGGCACCATTTGCCTCGGGCAGCAGAGGGTTGTCTCGGCACTGGATCCCTCGCTGATCGCCTCCCCGTTGGTGAACACACCGAGATTCACATCTCCTCTCCTTTGGAGCATCTCCAGGATCCTCGCATCCAACCGAGGGGGGGACGGTGGAGGATTGAACTCGGGTACCGGCATCGACCTCTTGCCGCCAATTGCTTCATGTGCCAACAGGATCGTCTCGGCCTCTTTTCTCACCTTCGTTCGCCTTGGGTCGGGGGAGAGTACTCGGTCTCCTTCGACTGTGCTCCGCTTCCGCTTTGGCGACTTGGGCGGAGGGCGGGGGGCCTCGGTTTTGAGGATTGGCCCTGCTGTGCTCGGCCGGAATTCCCAGGCTGCTTCTTCTCGGCTCGCTCCTTTTTCTTCTTTAGCAGTAGGTCCAAGCGCTCGGCCGCCTTGGATAGGGACGCAGATTCTCCGGAGCCTTTGTTTGCCTTCATTCTCAGTTGCTCACAATCCTTGTAAATCCGGCTGCCGAGGTGGTAGGGGACTACAACACCGAGACACAGGTCAGATATAAGAAAACAAATAGCAAACCAACAACAAAAACAGACTTACCCTCGTCGGTGTCGATGAGGCCGGCCTTGTACTGAAACCCAGGTAGCCGAAGTATTCGTCGGTTCCGATTCAACTCGTCCAAGATCTCCCTTACTCGTTGAACGATCGCTTTCTCTTCTGGCGATATTTCTTCTTCTGGGAACAAACCTGCACACCGAGAAATGGTCAGCTACAACACTATTACTTAGCATTCAACATATCAACATTCACATGAAGGGCGGCCTATGCTACAACTATCAACCTTGGGTCTGGAATTTGGACGGTATCGGGGGTCCCTCGGTGTTCCCCTCCCAGTTCCCACCGACCAGGCAGAACTTCGTCTTGTACGATTTTTGGGAGGTCGGTATGTCCAGAATGAACTCCCCCCGTTTGCTCTTCTTACGGTGACGGACGAAGACCCACCCGGTACTCTGCTGCTGGAACCCGAACTCGTACAGGTACATCAGTTGGGCATAGGTCGGCTCTGGCTGCTCGGCCCATCTGAAGGCCGTGTAGAGTGAGCATAGCACAATCCACACGTTTGGATTGAGCTGACCGAGTGCCACCCCCATCTTCTTCACCATCCTCCGCAGCTAGGGGTGAAGGGGCAGCCTTACCCCGTGGTGCATCAGCTCGGTATAGAACAATGCCATACCGGCTGGGGGGTTGCTCGGTCTTTCCTCTCTAGTCGGTAACCTTGTCGTCACCGAGTCGGGAACGCCAAACTCAATCCTCATTTTCATCAGGCCCTTCTCGGTCTCCTTGTTCACCATTTCGTCCACGGTGAAGGCCGCCCTCTCAATCGGCACGGCTTCCAGGACCGACTCGTCCCCGGCCGTTTTCACTTTGTTCAGCCGAACCGTGCCCTTATCACGGCCGTGGGTCAGCTTCAACGCTCGGTGCACCCCCACCTTTACTATCGTTTCAGCATCTACCAGCAGATTGCCGCTACCCGACCTACCCGTCGGCCCAGCCCCAGAACCCGTGTCCGTGGTCCTACCGGACGACTCGGCTGTACTGTGCACCGACTCTACCCTTTTTTGTACCTCCGCCAAGGAGGCCTCGTCCTCACTCCCTGAGATGGGAGTGAGCACCTCCACACTACTATCTGACGACTCACCGCCCTGTGAGTCGTAGCATTTACCCTCAGCTACCGAGTCACTTTCGACCGACATCTACAAAAGAAAAAAAACAGAAACAGAAAAACAGAACTCAGCCGACCGACTCGTTCCTATGAAGATCTGACCACAACCTTCATGACAGGACCCGTCCCAATCCCACTGGGACCACCCGGGGACGTGACCCGCTCCCGTCTGACAATGACTCTAAACATACCAAAATTACCCTTAAATAAAAACCGAAGACTCACATAGATAGATAATGTACAAACACAGTGTTTAAAGTGATACTATCAGACAAGGGAAAGTAAAATACAACATGTGAGCACACTAGTCAGAGTACATTTATTCGGTGCTCAACCTACCCACAAGTGGGTGTACAGGTGCACAGTTAGGCAAACTAAACCTCTGCCTCCTCCTCCGGATCCTCCTCCTCTATTGCCGTGTCAGGGTCTGGAGGGGTCAGTAAAACAAGGGTGAGTGGGCCAAAAATAACAGTTTAGAAATCAATTTAATAATAAAATAATCATAAGGTTTTTACCCCTCCGTTTTCCAAATCTTGCATGCAGTGAAAACATAATATTACAATGACATCATAATGAATGAACCACAATAATAATCGTAAGGTGAAACTAACATATCAGTGCACTGTAAAACCCAACCCAAATGATGTCACGGTTCTAAGGCTACGCGTTGCCACTTAGGGTCTCACACCCGAGACTCTCTAGGTACATCAGCTCCCGGTATCCCGGTCACTGCCCGAGGTATATGAACATGCCTTCCTGAGAGTAAGCAGCCCAACGGGGGTCAACTCCACTCAGTCAGAGCCCCGTGACTACTCCAGGGTCCACCCAGGCCAACGACCCTCCCTGGAGGAGACAATATACACAGGTAGGAAAGTACAGTACAATAACAGTTTAGTTTACCCTATGTCCCCCGGACATCCCAAACAAAATCCACATATAATCCAGACGGGTCTCATGCCCAAAACATTGTAATAACATATATAAACAGTTCATAAGACTCATCAGTGGAAATAGTAAAACAGTTTATGCATGCAAGCCTTTTATAAATCAAACAGCCCACTCACACTCGGTCCTTGCTGCTCAACGATCTCTATAAACCTGTATTATTATTCCTGAGGGTTACTTAAGGACCCTACAATATCAATACCAAGACCCTAGAACAGATCCGCCTCAAAAACGCGTCCCGGGCACTAGTCCCGGTGCTTCAAACCCCATTTTGACTAACATAACGATCTCCGATCGACACGAAACCACCGCCATTGGATCCGTATCGTCGAAACCTTGAAAATGGTACCGGCCCCACCAAAATTACTGTTCACACGCGCCCCCACGCGCCTGGTCAACGCGTGGGTCAACGCTGCTACAGTACTGCTGACGTCAGCAGTGACGTCATGCTGACGTCAGCATGACGTCATCACTGACACTTGTCAGGTGACACGTGGCATGTTCTGATTGGTCCCTGGTCTGACAACATCTGACAGGATGACGTCATCATGACGTCAGAAGTGACGTCAGCATGATGACGTCATCATGCTACAGTACCGGGTCGACCCGTTTGACTGGAACCGGGTCGCCGTTGACCCACAGTTTGACCCGATTCCACCACACAATTCCGGCCACCATTTTCGACGGGGTTGATCCCTATGGGATCGTCTAGGTCTGTCCTATGGTTCTACAACCTCAAAACAAGAAGAAAGTGGGAAGAAACTCACCAGAATGTCTCTGAAACTCACGGTCACGGTCCGGTCGTCGTCTCCGGTGATCCACGGCGTCTCCGTCGTCCAACCCGGCCCCAAACGACTCGTCTCTCACCCTAGGACATGTCTATCACCTAACAATCAATTTCTAAGCATTAAACACGATCGGGTCGAACAGGGAAGGAAAACGGGCTTGTCGGGTTTTGGGTCTTACCGCCGCCGTCACGCCGCCGTAGCCCTCGCCGTCGTCCAGTTAGGCTCCTAGGATCCCCACGGTGCAGACTGGAGCTCCTCCCGCGTCGAGGTGAGGTGGTTATCGAGTTTTGCTTCCTGGACCCGTTTCCTTGAGGTTTTCGGGTCGTGTTTTGGACGGGATTTTCAGGGCTGGGAAATGGGGTGGTGGCTGCCGGTGATGCTCGGTGATGGTTAGTGGATGTTGGTGATGCAGCTGGTGATCGGGTGGTGGTGTGAGAGTGGCTGGTTCGATCGCCTGGTTTGAGAGAAAATGGGAAGAGAAGCACGGGTGTGAAGGGGGAATGGATGTGTGTGGTTGTAAACAAAGGCAGAGATCGTGCATGAAGCAGAAAAAGCAGAGGAAAATGGAAGGCTAGGATTCACTTGAGCAGCAGATCCAAAGGCTAGGAACAATTGGAGGGAAAAGAAATAATATAAAAATTGATTAAATAGTGTTAATTGCTTTATTGGAATAGTGTGGCCTTGGATGGGTGACACTTGTCACCAATCCATCGGTTTGATTTAAATATTAATTTGGCACGGATTCCCGTAATTAATTAATATTTTATTCCGTTGTTCTCGGTTCGTAAGTTCCGCTAAAACGCTTCCTTGACCATAACTTCTTCATACGAACTCCGATTTCGGCGTGCCGCCTGTCTACGGATTCGTGACGTCCCGATCTACGTCATAGTCATGGGTCAAAGTCCGAATTATTTCCCGAGAAAAAGTCAAAGTTTTCCCCCCAAGGGTAAAACAGTCTTTTTACATTAAAATATTATTATTTTGGTTCGGGTCGTTACACTTCACCACGTTCATGGCCAGTTCTTCACACCCTCCCACTTTTATTCGACAAAACTGAACTTGGAAAAGTGCTTACCTTGTTTTTCACGGAGGACCGTAGGTCGGAAATCGGAAAACACCGTACGCACCGCCGTCAAAAGCTCGTCAGAAATCGCCTCTTTGGTTGGACAGAATTTCCCCAATTCTCTCAAAAACACAAGTGAGGAAATCGGTGAAGAGCTCCCTATATTTATAGCAATTGATGCACAGACTACGAAGCGTCACTCCCCTCAGTGACAGACACGTGTTGCAACCAAACATTCTGACCGGACACGTGTCAACCATCTGTCCGAGGAAGCCCAACCGTCTTCCTACAGGTCGACACCGACTTCCGTACACCGCTCGGTGTCTGGGACTGCTTAACAGACGCTGGTCCTCCCACCGACCCATGTACACCGCTCAGTGCTCTCATCCGTGGGCGGGTGTTGGCTCTATTCACCGACTCGTATACACCGCTCGGTGTTCTCACCCCCGTACAGACGCTGGTCCTCCCCCACCGACCCGTGTACACCGCTCGGTCTCTGCAGCTCCAACGCGTCATCTGGCTCCTATCACCGACCATGATGCCGCCACCGACCGACTGCGCACAACCACGACCGACTGAGCCACTTTTCCGCCGAGTGCTCTTTATCACCGGCCGCCTACTAGCTCCTTCCTCTCCATGACCGAGACTGTCTCGGCGGACTATCCCACCAGGGGACTTGGGGGACTACAGGTATACTTCCCACCAGGGTCTGGGAGAATGAAACAAGTCCCCGACCGATAAATTCCACCTTAGTCAACGACTTGGGGGACTTCTGTTGACACCATATCTGACCAGACCCACTGGGCCGTATACTTAAAGCCCTGACAACGCTCAAGGCCCAAGAACACCATACTTGCGACAGCCCTAACACCGGGCCCAATGCGGGATGCCACGTGGAAGCATATCCACTCTCGATTTACGTAACACGTGTCCACACGTAAATCGAGAAGCATTCGTCCCACATCGGAACTTTGGGAACTGAACATCCCACCTACCTATACATAAATGGTACACATTTCCCAATAAAGGTAACGAAGTTTTACTATTACAATTACTCTACCGAACTTACCATTTACTGTTTCTTCTTACGAACAAGGTAATTGACTTGATCGTCGGAGAGCCTTAGGCCGGCACCACACCGGTGCCCGTACTAACGGAGACCCGTGATCCACTTAAGTTGACAGGTCACAAGAGGGACACGAGTCATTTGGTGATTGGGCAACGAGTACTCGACAGTTGGAACATTTAACGCTTCAACAATTATTAACATTAATTATCATTATTATCATAATGATTAATTATTATGATTATTATATAATATTTAAATATATTATTTAATTACAAATTCAACCGACCAATCAGAACGCTCTGAGACTCTCAAGGCTTCCCTATAAATAGCGGAGCTCATTTCATTTCCAAGGTAAGTCGTTTCATCGCTACTTAAGTTCTTGTGATTTCTCTCTCGAGGCTGACTTAAGCATTGTAGCGTTTGTAACAACCCGTACCTACGGGAAGGGTAAAAATGTAATTTCTGTGAAGTTTTGTAAAAAGGACGATTTTGCCCCTGTGAATAGTAAACGAAAAGTTGACTTGTTGTAATATTGATTGGATGAGTGTTAGCCCTTGACCGTGACGTAGGTTAGGACGTCACGAGTCCGAAGACAGGCGGCAGGTTTGATTCGGACAACCGGAGGAAAAGTTATGATGTACGGAAGGTTGGGGGCGTTACCGTAATTTTGAGCTAAAAGGGAAAATGTTGACTTTTTGGAGGATGTGTGATTTTCACGTAGACCGAGGACCGTTGGATAGGTCTCGACGTCCTGAGTTCAACGACAGGCGGCACGCTGTCATCGGACGTCGGACGGAAAAGATACGGGTCTGGAAAGTCTAAGGGCAAAATGGTAATTTTGTGCAGGAGGGGCATTTTGGTCATTTTTCCTCAGCCCAATCAGATAAGGGCAAGTGGCAGATATTTGGGGCTGGCCTATGGATGTTGGACACGTGGGAGTGGCTGGATGGTTCCAGGCCATTCTCAAGTGTGCACGGCCACACCTTGTACAAAAATCAAACCGTGTTTGGGTTTGAAACACAGAAAACAGAGAGAAGGTTGAGTGAGACGGTGATCGATCTGAAGGCTAGGGAGAGTGAGGAGTGACTGGTGAGAGTGACAGAGAGACGTGGGTGAGGTGCTGATCGTGTTTTGGGATTGGCATCGTGCACGGCGGCACGGTGGTGGTGCGGCGAACGTTTGAGGAAAACAGGGGAGACCGTGGACGGTGGAGGCTGTTGTGTCGTGTGGTGAGGCAAACCAGGGCGGTAGGAGACTCAGGAGGTTGAGGGGAGTCCCACGAGCACCGTGGTGGTTGACGGTTCTCACGGCGGCGCCGGAATCGAAAGGTAAGCCCGTTTACTCTGTTTTTCGTGGCTTTTTCAATTGCAAAGTCGTGATGATGGGCTTAGAGTCGAGGGATTAGGAGGTCAGGGTGTTGTTCAGGGAGGTCTTAGGCGTCGTCTGTGGTGGTTGCCGTGACGGGAGGTTCACGGTGGCTGGTGGTTCGACGGCGAGTATCCAATACTCTGTTTTGGCCGTGATTTCAAACTTGAAGTCGTGGACTTCGGGGATGAATCGACGGATTCTGTGAGTTGGGTAGGACTCAGTAAGGTCCTAGGGTGGTGCTGGTATCACCACCGTGAAGGGGGAAGCTGTGGACGGCCGGGAAGGAAAACAGAGCCACGGGCAAGTTTTTTCGAGGTTGAAGACGAAGGGTTCTAGGCCGTGATTGCTGGATTTTAGGATTGGGTTTGATTGCAGGGAACTGGACGAAGCTAGTGGGATTGAAATGGAGAAGAATGGTGGGTGAACGGCGGAGAACCGGTCACGCCGGTTCAACTGTGTTGAACCGGGTGACTCGAGGTTGAAGGTGACTGTAGCAGGCGCGTGAGGCCCACGCGCAGCCACTTTGGGCGGCGCGTGGGGGCGCGTGGGAAGGAATCCGGTTAAACGTCCAACATGAGTTTAGTCCTAAATGTCCTAAGGAGTCCAATGGTATAGTTTTCGGGTTAATCGGGCGGTGTTACGGAATGGTTCGGAAATCCGTACGGTTTAGGGTTTATGATTAAAATATTATTAAATTCCCGAAAAATTGGGGAAAATAGGGAAGGTATCCTTGATGTTATTGTGACCCTATTTGGTATCTATTGACAGGACGGGAGACACCAGAGACGGTTGAGGAGCGCACGGAGCGCGAGTGACGTGTCGTAAACTGTGAGTGGACTTTTTCTTATTTCCGAGCATGCCAAACTGTTTTAATTACTGTTTTATGATTCTATGTGTGTTTTTATGTTTTAAATGATGGTTATACGTGATTGAGATGTTTGCACGTTTTTCGAGATATTTTCGGGGTTTTGCACGTTTTTCGAGAAAAAAAACCGATTTTCAGATTTTGATGCTATATTTGAGAAATTCACCCTATAATTGTTTTCTGATGATGGTAAATGGGTTATGAAACATGGTTAGGGATTTCCTATGGTTTTTAGTGTGGAAATGGATTTTCCGGATTTGGGTTCGGAATGTCGGTTCTGAATGCCGGAAGGGCTTCGAACCGGGGATTTCGAATTCGGATTTGGCGATGGATTTTGAACTAGGTTTTACACTGGATATGGATTGGATTTGCTGGATCTGGATATGGGTTTAAAGACCCGGATTGATATTGATGGGGGACGGGCCCGGATTGAGTTTAAAGACTCGGGAGTTTAAAGACTCGGATATTATGATATTACCCCCATAGGCCTATTGAGTTTAAAGACTCGGGAGTTTAAAGACTCGGATTGATATGTGAGGCCTGGTTGAGTTTAAAGACTCGGATAGGTCCAGCAGGTTTGATCGGGTTATACTTTGGTTTCTTATGATGTTTTATAGTGTATCTGTTTCTTATGGTATTTATAGTGTCTCTGTTTCTTATGATGTTTTTCATATTATGATTTTTCTATTACTCCATTGGCATGCCTGGTTTTTAACCGGAGGGAATAAAGGATTTTATTTCCTTACGTTGATTTGTTGGTAAAACGGTTTTAAACTTTCATTCTTTTTGGTCCACTCACACCTTTTGTTTTTAATTTTCCCTCCAGGTCGTGGTGATAGCGTCGGGGTGAACGTTGAGGCAGAGATCGAGGCATAGGGCTTCCGACGTTCTTCCGTTGCGGACTTAGACTTGTAGGACTTTTGGTGCCCATTTTGTAGAACTATGCTCTGACTTACTGTTGTATATATTTACTCCTTCGTCTGATGGTTATGCTTATAGTTGTATTAAGTTTCTTTTTTGGTATTGTAAGTATGATTGTCAGACGGGAGCAGGGTTCATCCCGAGTATCGAGGTGATATTTGGGACGGGTCCTGACAATTGGTATCAGAGCATAGGTTGTGTCAATTTGTGTTGGGTCTAGGTTATTATACTAACTCTATGCCTCTTTCAGCGTACGATTGATCATGCCTCCGAGACGTGAACCCCCTCCACGACCTGAAGATGAAGCGGCGAGAGGGACTGAGAGCGCTTCGATCGAGAGAGCCCAGAGGCTTGGGGCTACTACGTTCAGCGGTGGGGCTGATCCCGAGGAAGCTCACCGATGGATCACCCGACTAGAACGTATTTTTGGGGTGATGCACTGTCCTCCCGAGGATCGGGTCTTGTTAGCCACTTTTCTGTTGGATGGAGCTGCCTACGAGTGGTGGTATACGCTGGAACTGTCCGGCTGGGATGCACATACTGTGACCTGGGAGACGTTCCGGGAGAGGTTTCTAGATCAGTACTATCCCCGTTCTTTCAGGGATGCGAAGGAAGCGGAATTCCTTCACTTGAAGCAAGGAAACTTGACAGTGGCTGAGTATGAGCAGAGGTTCCAGATGCTATCTCGTTTTGCTCCGGCATTTGTGGCGACTGAGGCGGAGAAGTGCCGCCGGTTTGAGTTGGGTCTCCGGGGAGAGATCAGGGCCATAGTGACAGCCGGCTCTTTTGCTACATTCCGAGAGTTGTCTGATGCTGCTGTCAGGGTGGAGGCCAGTTTACCTGCTCGACCACAGTATTCGGGCAGTGTTCGACGCCGAGAGCAGTCATTCCCAGGAGCATCGAGTCAGAGGCCCCCGAAACGGGGTAATTTTGGTGGATCACTATCGGCTGGTGGAGCCCGGTATGGTAGACCAGGCAGTTTCCAGGGCTCAGGATTTCGAGGGGCTAGGTCACAGCCGACTCCTCAGGCGAGTGCGACTTCAGTGGCTTCGACAGGGAGGCATACCGGTGGACCCGGTAGAGACACTTGCTTCTACTGTGGGGAGCGAGGACATTTCCGTCGGGAGTGCCCATTGTTAGCTCCGGAGGGTGGAGCAGGCAGAGGTGCAGCAGAACCCGGGCGGAGTACTGCATCAGTATCAGGGGCGGCAGGCCCTAGGGGTGGCGGTGGTGCCACGAGCAGTTCCAGAGGGCGCGGTAGGTCATCGGGACCACAGGCGCGAGTTTTTGCGATGACTCAGCAGGAGGCTAGGTCAGCACCGGGAGTGGTGACAGGTACACTCACCATACTTGGTCACACTGTTTTTGCTTTGATAGATCCCGGGGCTACCCATTCATTTGTAGCTCGGAGTTGTAGTCTGGTTAAGGAAAGGGAGGTGTCTACTTTGGATTGTGCGTTAGGAGTGAGTACACCTACTGGGGAGGTGTTGGTAGTGACTCAGGTTTTGAGAGAGTGTCCGGTACTGGTAGGCCAGGTGGAGTTACTGGCAGATTTGTTACTCTTAGATTTACGGGACTTTGATGTGATCTTGGGTATGGACTGGTTGACGAGACATCATGCTTCTATCGAATGTTTCGATAGGAGAGTGACTTTTCGGAGTCCCGGATTACCAGAGACTACATTTCAGGGGGATCAGCGTGCACTTCCTACGGGAGTTATTTCGGCACTCGAGGCTAGTAAACTGTTACGGAAGGGGTGCCAGGGTTACTTAGCTCATGTGGTGGATACGCGTGCTACGCCAGAGAGGGCGGAGGATATACCAGTGGTACGGGAGTTTCCCGATGTTTTTCCCGAGGAGTTGCCAGGACTACCCCCACACCGAGATCTTGAGTTTACGATTGAGCTTCTACCAGGTACACAACCTATTTCTCAGACTCCTTACCGTATGGCACCTGCCGAATTGAGGGAACTTAAGGCCCAGTTGCAAGAGTTGGTCGATATAGGATTTATTCGGCCGAGTACGTCGCCTTGGGGAGCACCTGTTTTGTTTGTCAAGAAAAAGGACGGAGGATTGAGGTTGTGTGTGGATTACAGGCAACTGAATAAGGTAACTATTCGGAATAAGTACCCCCTACCCCGGATTGATGATTTGTTTGACCAGCTCAAGGGAGCACAGTATTTCTCGAAGATTGATCTTCGCTCCGGCTATCACCAGTTAAGGGTTAAAGAGGAGGATATACCGAAGACAGCTTTCCGGACCAGGTACGGTCACTATGAGTTTGTGGTGATGCCTTTTGGTTTGACTAATGCCCCAGCAGCTTTTATGGACCTTATGAACCGAGTGTTCCGGCTCTACTTGGATCGTTTTGTGATTGTTTTCATTGATGATATTTTGGTGTATTCGAAGAGTGCGAAGGCGCATGAGAAACATCTGAGGATTGTGCTTAAAACGTTGAGGGAGCATCAGTTGTATGCGAAGCTCAGTAAGTGTCAGTTCTGGTTGACCAGTGTTGGATTTCTTGGCCATGTGATTTCGGCCGAGGGTATTCGTGTGGATCCTCAGAAAGTTGAGGCGGTAGCCAATTGGGAACAGCCTAAGACGGTAACGGAAATTCGGAGTTTTCTGGGTTTGGCAGGGTATTACCGGCGTTTTATTGAGGGCTTTTCTATTCTTGCAGCACCGTTGACGAGGTTGACACGGAAGGGAGTTCGGTTTGAGTGGGATGAGAACTGTGAACAGAGTTTCCAGGAGCTTAAAAGGCGGTTGACATCTGCTCCTGTGTTAGCCCTTCCAGATGATAGTGGGGAGTTTGAGGTGTACAGTGACGCTTCTTTACAAGGTTTGGGTTGTGTCTTGATGCAGCACGGGAAAGTGATTGCTTATGCTTCCCGGCAATTGAAACCCCATGAGGTGAACTACCCTACACATGACTTGGAATTAGCTGCGGTGGTTCATGCATTGAAGATTTGGCGACATTACTTGTACGGTGAGAAGTGCAGAATTTTTACGGACCACAAGAGTTTGAAGTATTTGTTCACTCAAAAGGAATTGAACCTCAGACAGCGCCGTTGGTTGGAGTTACTTAAGGACTACGATTGTACTATTGAGTATCATCCAGGGAAGGCTAATGTGGTAGCCGATGCTCTGAGCAGAAAGTCAGCTGGATCTTTGTCGCATTTGAGGACAGTACGGTTACCTTTGTTGGTTGAGCTCCGTAAGTTGGGAGTAGAGTTGACTGTGGATGATCAGGGAGCCCTCCTAGCGAGTTTCCATGTGCGACCCGTTTTGATTGATCAGGTGATTGATGCTCAGTTTGAGGACCCTATTCTGGGCATCATTCGGATTGAGGTCGAGGCTGGAGAAAGACAGGATTTTGAGATCCGTGAGGATGGAGCCTTGGTTAAGAATGGACGGTTGTGTGTTCCTGAGGATGAAGTCTTGAAGAAGGTGATACTGGATGAGGCTCACTGTTCAGCTTATGCGATGCATCCCGGTGGGACCAAGATGTATCGTACACTTCGAGAGCATTACTGGTGGTCAGGGATGAAACGTGAAATTGCAGAGTATGTCAGTAGATGTTTGATTTGTCAACAGGTAAAAGCCGAGCGGCAGAGACCTTATGGAGCAATGCAACCTTTGCCGATTCCCGAGTGGAAATGGGATCACTTGACTATGGATTTTGTGTTCAAGCTTCCGAGAACACCGAAGGGACACGATGGTGTATGGGTTGTTGTGGATCGACTTACGAAGTCCGCTCATTTCTTACCAGTACGGGAGAACTTCAGGCTGGAACAGTTTGCACAGTTGTTTATAAATGAGATTATTCGATTGCATGGGACTCCGGAGTCGATAGTATCTGATAGAGATCCGAGATTCACTTCTCGATTTTGGCAGAGCTTACAGGAAGCTTTTGGGACTAAATTACACTTCAGTACTGCTTTTCATCCTCAGACTGATGGGCAGTCTGAGCGGACTATTCAGATTCTCGAGGATATGATGCGAGCTTGTGTGCTTCAGTTTCAGGGTACTTGGGAATCACATCTGCCTTTGATGGAGTTCGCCTACAATAATAGTTTTCAGGAGAGCATTGGGATGGCTCCTTACGAGGCTTTGTATGGGCGGCAGTGTCGGACTCCATTGTGTTGGACTGAGGTTGGTGAGAGGAGGTTGACTACTTCTGAGCTGGTGGAGCTTACTCAGGAAAAAGTGGCGTTGATTAGGGATCGATTGAAGGCAGCGCAGGACCGCCAAAAGAGCTACGCTGACCGTAGGATCAGGGATTTGGAGTTTGCTGTTGGAGACTGGGTTTTCCTGAAGCTATCTCCTTGGAAGGGAATTGTACGATTTGGCAGACGAGGGAAGTTGAGTCCTCGTTACATTGGACCGTATGAGATTTTGGAGCGGATTGGTCCTGTAGCTTATCGATTGGCCTTACCAGCAGATTTGGAAAAGGTACATAATGTCTTTCATGTTTCTATGCTTCGGAAATATATTCGAGATGATTCGCATGTTTTGGAAGCACAACCAGTGGAACTGAGGGAAGACTTGAGTTTTGAAGAGCAACCTGTTGCAATCCTGGATCGGAAGGATAAAGTGTTGCGAAGGAAGACGGTTCCCTTAGTGAAGGTATTGTGGCGAAATCATCAGGTCGAAGAAGCTACTTGGGAACCCGAGGCCTTGATGCGAGAACAGCACCCTTATTTATTTCACTGAATTTCGGGGACGAAATTCTTTTTAGGGGGGTAGATTGTAACAACCCGTACCTACGGGAAGGGTAAAAATGTAATTTCTGTGAAGTTTTGTAAAAAGGACGATTTTGCCCCTGTGAATAGTAAACGAAAAGTTGACTTGTTGTAATATTGATTGGATGAGTGTTAGCCCTTGACCGTGACGTAGGTTAGGACGTCACGAGTCCGAAGACAGGCGGCAGGTTTGATTCGGACAACCGGAGGAAAAGTTATGATGTACGGAAGGTTGGGGGCGTTACCGTAATTTTGAGCTAAAAGGGAAAATGTTGACTTTTTGGAGGATGTGTGATTTTCACGTAGACCGAGGACCGTTGGATAGGTCTCGACGTCCTGAGTTCAACGACAGGCGGCACGCTGTCATCGGACGTCGGACGGAAAAGATACGGGTCTGGAAAGTCTAAGGGCAAAATGGTAATTTTGTGCAGGAGGGGCATTTTGGTCATTTTTCCTCAGCCCAATCAGATAAGGGCAAGTGGCAGATATTTGGGGCTGGCCTATGGATGTTGGACACGTGGGAGTGGCTGGATGGTTCCAGGCCATTCTCAAGTGTGCACGGCCACACCTTGTACAAAAATCAAACCGTGTTTGGGTTTGAAACACAGAAAACAGAGAGAAGGTTGAGTGAGACGGTGATCGATCTGAAGGCTAGGGAGAGTGAGGAGTGACTGGTGAGAGTGACAGAGAGACGTGGGTGAGGTGCTGATCGTGTTTTGGGATTGGCATCGTGCACGGCGGCACGGTGGTGGTGCGGCGAACGTTTGAGGAAAACAGGGGAGACCGTGGACGGTGGAGGCTGTTGTGTCGTGTGGTGAGGCAAACCAGGGCGGTAGGAGACTCAGGAGGTTGAGGGGAGTCCCACGAGCACCGTGGTGGTTGACGGTTCTCACGGCGGCGCCGGAATCGAAAGGTAAGCCCGTTTACTCTGTTTTTCGTGGCTTTTTCAATTGCAAAGTCGTGATGATGGGCTTAGAGTCGAGGGATTAGGAGGTCAGGGTGTTGTTCAGGGAGGTCTTAGGCGTCGTCTGTGGTGGTTGCCGTGACGGGAGGTTCACGGTGGCTGGTGGTTCGACGGCGAGTATCCAATACTCTGTTTTGGCCGTGATTTCAAACTTGAAGTCGTGGACTTCGGGGATGAATCGACGGATTCTGTGAGTTGGGTAGGACTCAGTAAGGTCCTAGGGTGGTGCTGGTATCACCACCGTGAAGGGGGAAGCTGTGGACGGCCGGGAAGGAAAACAGAGCCACGGGCAAGTTTTTTCGAGGTTGAAGACGAAGGGTTCTAGGCCGTGATTGCTGGATTTTAGGATTGGGTTTGATTGCAGGGAACTGGACGAAGCTAGTGGGATTGAAATGGAGAAGAATGGTGGGTGAACGGCGGAGAACCGGTCACGCCGGTTCAACTGTGTTGAACCGGGTGACTCGAGGTTGAAGGTGACTGTAGCAGGCGCGTGAGGCCCACGCGCAGCCACTTTGGGCGGCGCGTGGGGGCGCGTGGGAAGGAATCCGGTTAAACGTCCAACATGAGTTTAGTCCTAAATGTCCTAAGGAGTCCAATGGTATAGTTTTCGGGTTAATCGGACGGTGTTACGGAATGGTTCGGAAATCCGTACGGTTTAGGGTTTATGATTAAAATATTATTAAATTCCCGAAAAATTGGGGAAAATAGGGAAGGTATCCTTGATGTTATTGTGACCCTATTTGGTATCTATTGACAGGACGGGAGACACCAGAGACGGTTGAGGAGCGCACGGAGCGCGAGTGACGTGTCGTAAACTGTGAGTGGACTTTTTCTTATTTCCGAGCATGCCAAACTGTTTTAATTACTGTTTTATGATTCTATGTGTGTTTTTATGTTTTAAATGATGGTTATACGTGATTGAGATGTTTGCACGTTTTTCGAGATATTTTCGGGGTTTTGCACGTTTTTCGAGAAAAAAACCGATTTTCAGATTTTGATGCTATATTTGAGAAATTCACCCTATAATTGTTTTCTGATGATGGTAAATGGGTTATGAAACATGGTTAGGGATTTCCTATGGTTTTTAGTGTGGAAATGGATTTTCCGGATTTGGGTTCGGAATGTCGGTTCTGAATGCCGGAAGGGCTTCGAACCGGGGATTTCGAATTCGGATTTGGCGATGGATTTTGAACTAGGTTTTACACTGGATATGGATTGGATTTGCTGGATCTGGATATGGGTTTAAAGACCCGGATTGATATTGATGGGGGACGGGCCCGGATTGAGTTTAAAGACTCGGGAGTTTAAAGACTCGGATATTATGATATTACCCCCATAGGCCTATTGAGTTTAAAGACTCGGGAGTTTAAAGACTCGGATTGATATGTGAGGCCTGGTTGAGTTTAAAGACTCGGATAGGTCCAGCAGGTTTGATCGGGTTATACTTTGGTTTCTTATGATGTTTTATAGTGTATCTGTTTCTTATGGTATTTATAGTGTCTCTGTTTCTTATGATGTTTTTCATATTATGATTTTTCTATTACTCCATTGGCATGCCTGGTTTTTAACCGGAGGGAATAAAGGATTTTATTTCCTTACGTTGATTTGTTGGTAAAACGGTTTTAAACTTTCATTCTTTTTGGTCCACTCACACCTTTTGTTTTTAATTTTCCCTCCAGGTCGTGGTGATAGCGCCGGGGTGAACGTTGAGGCAGAGATCGAGGCATAGGGCTTCCGACGTTCTTCCGTTGCGGACTTAGACTTGTAGGACTTTTGGTGCCCATTTTGTAGAACTATGCTCTGACTTACTGTTGTATATATTTACTCCTTCGTCTGATGGTTATGCTTATAGTTGTATTAAGTTTCTTTTTTGGTATTGTAAGTATGATTGTCAGACGGGAGCAGGGTTCATCCCGAGTATCGAGGTGATATTTGGGACGGGTCCTGACAGCGTTCTTGGTAGAACAACCCCTCGGGGCCTCGATCAGAGCAAACGATAGCTTACTATCTGCTGTTTGCAGGAATCAAGAAGACTTTTGTGAGTATGGACGAATTCTACTTCAACAACTGGTGCTTTCATTGAGAGCCGATTGAGAAATATTCAAGAGGAGCTCTCACGATCGTTCATTGTTCTTCAATGTTGTTCATCATTCTTCAGAGTTTGTTCATCGTTCATTTTACTTCGTTCGTTGTTCATCGATATTGTTCGAAGATATTGAACGTTTTTCATCGTTCAACAAAAACTTTTTGTTCAATCCTCACGATTCAACATGGTTAGGATTCGTCAATCTGTTCGATCAACCGGAGACGATGTTTCAGCCTTAATAGCTCAGATGGGGAATGAAGCTCACATAGAGACGCTGAAGGAGCGCCCAATTCGTCTCCGATGTGTATCCATCGATGCTCCCATAGAGACACGGGGACAGATTCCAACTTTTAGTTTCAGAACCTTTCTCTCTCCAACAACTCAAGTACCTGCGCTAGGAGAAGGAACTTAAGCCTTACAGCAAACTAGTGGGCAGTTGATGGGAGAAGCGTTAAGATAGAGTTAGCGTTATGCAAACATAGATCTGTGGGGTTTCCTGAATGGACGCCATGAAATCTAAGTGGAGAACCAAACGCAAATTGGACTTGATACATACCAGCAACTCGTAGGGCTAAGGTCTCGACGTGATACACGCTAGTCGCAAGCACCTCAATTCCAATCTCATCAAGATAACTTGTCACAACAAGTCGAAAGGTTGAGCAACCAAGTTCAAATGCAGTCAGAACTTTTGCAACGGCTCTTAGAAAAACGAACAACTCAAGAACCTGAGAGACACTTTACCTCACATGGAAGGCAAAAGGACGTTCCAAGGCTTCCGGGAAAGGAAACGGTCTGATGCTAAATGATGTCTCCAGACACCTCGTTAGGTGACTCTGGAGAAGAAAATCACACCCGCAGAGTAAAGATTCCACAATGCCCAAGGCCATCAGTGCATGAGCGGCTTGGAAGGTGGGTAGGGGCGACATCTCGAGTGGAACACTCACAATGAGGAGGGGGGCGGGCTTACTCACCCGCAAGATCTCAGAAATCAAAGGTTGAGACTCGATAAGGTACCCGACGGATAACACGTAATGACTCTCCACCTCAGTGAGGGGCCCTGCAAGCTGATAATGTCCAAATGATGTTGGATCGACACATCCGTATCCAATGTGATGGCGATCTAGAAGATGATCTACATCGACAAATTCAGTCATCCTTGCTCTTTTTGAGAGATATTGAGGATGAGTCATTCCCTCAAAGATTCGAGACGCCGAATTTCAATTAGTTCAAAGGAACTTCCGATCCGATAAAGCATATAGATTATTACCGAGGAGTCATGGTTCCCCATAGACACAATGACACACTTATGTGCAAAATGTTTCAAGCCTCTCTTCAAGACCAAGCAATGACGTGGTTCAACCATCTCCCCTGGAGATTGATCGCTTCTTTTGAAGAGTTGGCTTTAGCATTTGTGAAAGAGTACTTGCAGTTTCGAACAGTCGAAGTGAAGGATGATCATCTCTTCACCATCCGAAAGAGAGCAAAAGAGACCATGCAGAAATACATCTGAAGGTATTGCAAGGAAAAATCTCAGATAGTCAGATACAATGATCTAATCGCAGTAATGGCATTCAAGCAAGGACTTTCCCGGGATAACTAACTTTACGGAGACATAGTAATGAACAATGCATGTAGCCTCACCAAGATACTCTATTTAGCAGAGCGACATGCATGTTGGGAGGATGAAAAGAATGCAGCACATGCACTAGATTATGCCAGGACGAGCGAGAAAACCTCCAAACCATCATCACTATGCAAAGAGGATGTCGGTAGCAATTTTCATATGGGGAGTCCAACAAACGCAAGGGGAGCCAAACTTCCAATGACTCAGCCATCGGGAAGCTTAATATGAAATTATCAATACCAATCCACCAGATTGATAATGAGATCAAAGATCAAGCTTGGTTCAAAAAATCAGGACCCATCAAAGGAGATCATGAGAAAGCTGATAAAACCAAATGGTGCGCCTATCATGAATGCTACTGGCACAATATCAGTACATGCATATCTTTTGAAAGATAACTCCAAAATCTTGTGAAGGAAGGACATTGTACTAATTACATCAAAAGAAGACTACAGATTATCTAGAGAATAAAGAACCCAAAGAGCTTATGATAGGACCCTTCCCTAATTCCCCTGGGTTATCGTGGGATGTCCTGCTTCCGTTTGACACCACGTGTCAGACCAGGGATAAGACCATAACTCACTCGGGGTTTCCAGAGTATGAAATGGGTTCCAGAATACGCAGCCTTGTGTGATGTCTCAGTCTCTACTACAGCTCGCATTCGCGATCAACCTGAAGGGTATCAAAAACCATTAAAACTGTGAGTGAACAAACATAAACAATTGGAAAACAATTTCCGAAATAACATTTATTGTAACGACCCGGACATTTGAAAAAGGAAAATATGATAAAAATGACGATTTTTCCCTTGGAATTGGGCGAACGGTTGACTTTTGGTTCAAGCGGTCAAACGGACTTTGACCGATGACTGTGACGTAGTTTGGGACGTCACGAGTTTATAGATAGGTGGTACGCCCGATTCCGATGTTCGAGGAGAAAGTTATGATGTTCAGAAGTTCAAGGGTAATTCGGTAATTTGGTTTAAGGGGCAAATTGTTGACTTTTCAAGCGACATGAACTTTTCACGTTTTGCGAAGACCGTTTGGAAGGTCTCGAGACGCTGAGTTCGTAGACAGGCGGCACGCGTCAATCGGAGCTCGGACGACAAAATTACGGGTTTAGGAACTTGAAGGGCATTTTGGTAATTTGTAAGCAAAAGGGCAAAATGGTAATTGTTCAATTAAAAAAAATGGGACGGTGATTGGGCTGATTCAGCCATGGGTATGCCAGATGGTGACATCTGTCACTTGATTTTTGCCAATTAGTGGCACTAATTAGCATGAGGTGGAGATTAATTTGTGCACCATGTGTGTAAGCTTGAAAACAGAGTAGTGTGACTGATCAAGAGTCCACCACCCAACCGTTTGAATCAATGAGTAATTGAATTATCTGGGAGGAGATTAGAGTTACAAAGAGGAAAGAAACGGGAAAAATCAGAGAGAAAGAGTGGTTGTAAAACCCGAAATCCAATTATCGAAATTGATTGTGATCAATAGTCGAATTTGAAATTATGGATGTTTATGACTACAATTGAGATTAGAATTAGCTCTCTGGAACCTAGATGACTCAAATAGCTTCAAAAATGAAAGAAAATGAGGTCGTTTTGACCGTGAACGGAGTACCTCCACGCCTCAAAAATTCGAAGGTTGGGTGTGTAATTGGAGGAGTTAGACGATGCAATTGAGATCGAAGACAAGTTTCTGATAATCCTACGAAGCTTTTGGTTTGATCAATTGAAGAAAAACGTTGGGAATTGATGAACCTTGATGACTGAACAGTGTTCGAATGTTCTTCGAAATCTCGAGCTTGAATTCACGGTTTGAGGTACGCTATAATGAAATTGAACTTACCGAACCATAATTAGATTCATAAGGATGCTTTTGATTGAATCAATTGAAGGAAACAAGTTGAAATTGGCAGGGATGGACCAGGTCAATACGCGGGTTAAATGACCCATTTCGCAGATATCTAGGTAAGAACGATGAACAGTGATTTCACTGTAGCAGCGCGTGAGCTTCACGCGCAGCCACTCACGGCTGCACATGGGGGCGCGTGGGACCAAATCTCGAGGTAAGTCCAACATGAAACTTGCTCCTTTCAATGTAACGAACATTTTGGCACTAGTTTCGAGGAAATCGGATATCGTTCGATAGTGTTCAGTATATCTGAAGTTTCAGTATACGTTTAAAATACGTATTTAAATCCTGGAAAAATTTGGGAAAATTATATGATGTTTATTGGAGTTTTAGTGACCCTCGATATTGATTTTGGACATGGAATATGATTTCTGGAATTTACGGAAAAACGTGTAGTTCAGAAGCGAGCCGTTTGGACGGTGTGTGAGTGGACTTTGTTTTCTAAAATTCAATGCATGCATAATTGTTTTCTATGATTTCTATTGATGATTTCTATGATCATGATTATGGTTTATGGTAATTATGATTTTCGTATTTATACGTATTTCGATATGCAATACGTAATTGCACGTATTTCGAGACTATAGTTTCTTCTATGCTTTGATGATGGTTTAATGAATAATTTTATATGAATTGCGCGTATCATGTTTTGATGATGTTTTGATTATGAATGTGAGTATGATTTACGGTTTTGGCATGTATTTCGAGATTATTACGAATTTGCACGTTTTACGAGATTTCGAGTATGTTGTAATTTGACCATGATTTTGTTGATTTGAATTTGGGATTTGAAATATGATTTGATTTCGAAGATTTCAAACGGATTTGGGAAAAGTGATTTCGGGCTTGATGCCCAGTTCATAAAAGTGGTTTTGATAAACGCGATTTCGAGTTTCGAAAACTTGAAAGTGGATTTCCGGATTTGGGTTCGGAATGATTATTCCGGATGCCAGCTTACAGAATGATGGTTCCGAATTCGGATTTGGAAATGGATGATGGATATGATTTGGGATTTGAACGTGAAATTCAGACATGAGTTCCATTTCGATAAAATTTGATTTCAGATGTGGTTTTGGAATGTGGCTTATGATGGATTCTGGATTTGTTATGAATTACACATGGTTTTGGGTTTAAAGACCCCGTTTAACGACCTGTCCCGAAAGTCGGGCTTAGATTAGTGGTTAATGACGGATTAGTGCAGATAATTGGTGATTAGTTGGATACTTTTGGACGGACGGTGCAGAATGACGATTTTGCCCTTGGAATGGGCAAAATGTTGACTTTTAGTTCGAGGGGTCAAATGGAATTTGACCGATGACCGTGACGTAGTTCAGGGTGTCACGAGTCCGTAGACAGGTGACACGTCCGATTCCGACATCCGAGGAAGAAGTTGTGATGTTCTGAAGGTTGAGGGCATTTTCGTAATTAGGTTAAAAAAGGGGGAATTTGTTGACTTTTTGCATGACAAGTATTCTTCACACAATTCGAGGACCGTTAGGTAGGTCTCGATGTCCTGAGTACAACGACAGGCGGCACGCCGTCATCGGACGTTGGACGGTTAAGTTATGGGTCTAGATAAGTGAGGGGTAAAATGGTAATTTAGACATTTAGGGGCAAATTAGTCTTTTAGCACCTTGGGATTTGTGTACAACTGGATAAGGACACCTGGGCAGAGGTAATTGGATATTTTGTGAGGGATGGACCACAGATTGGAGGACACCTGACCTATTTCCAGTGGCTTCTAGCCAAGTCGGTCGTGGTTTTACATTTTAAATGTTTGGGTTTATCGATCGACTGAGAGAAACAGAGACAGAGTGAGCAACTGATCGTTCATCTGCTGTGTGTGAGTCCTGTGAGTTTTTGTGGCAGGGTGTGAGTGATCAGAGTTGAGATGAGAGCTTGGTGAGTGAATCTTGGTGAGGGTTTGAGTGAGGAAGGGCTGGAGAGGTGAGAATACCCAGTAAACAGAGAGGTTAAGGTGTGATCAGCCGTGGACTCAATCGATCAAACCTATCAAAGTCTGGTCTGTGGTGGTGATCAGAGACTTAAGGAGTGACTTTGGGACGTGTAAGGCTGTGGTGGAGGTCACGACGGAAGGCTGGTAACAGGTAAGTTATTTGGGTCCCCAGTTTTTTCCAGAATTGTTCAAACCAAAAGTCGAGAGTTTTAGGGATTGGTTGAGTGATTTTGTTGACTCTGGCAGCTGTAGGAAGTCACTGCCAAACCCAGGGACTCGAAACCGTGACTGGAAGGGCGATTGGTGGCAGGAATCAGGAAGTCGAATTTCTGAGTTTTGGTTCGAAGTTTGGAAGGTAAGGTTTAGAGTCTCATTTCGTGATTTTGTTAAGTGAATCACTCCCAAATTCAAGGACGAAACTAAGGGTGTAGGAAGGATTGAAAATGGCTATAAAATGGTTGAAAACCGGCCTTGTCGACTCGGTTGGACCGGACCGGTCTGAGTCGGGTTGGCTGGAGGTTGACGATGACACTGTAGCAGCGCGTGCCTCCCACGCGCAGCCCCTTTGGGCGGCGCGTGAGGGCGCGTGGGGCATGTTTTGGTGAAGTGTTCAACAATATTTTCACTCTAATCGATGTAACAAAAATTTTAGGACAAGTTTCGAGTCGATCAGACACCGTCTCGGGGTAGTTTTGAGTGTTCGAAGGTTTAGGGGTTCGTTTAATTACGTTTAAAAATCCCAAAAATTTGGGGAAATTAGGGTAAGCTTAAATGAAGTGTTTGTAACCCGAAATGGTGACTTTTGACAGGTCGGGATATTCCTGAGAGAGCCGAGGAGCGTATGGGACGCGATTGACGCGTTCGGACCTAGTGAGTGGAATTTTTGTTTTCTAACCGAGCATGCATAACTGTTTTACTTATTTGTTTATGTTTCGATATATAATTTTATGCTTTCGATATATGATTTTATGCTTATGGCTTCTATTTTCTTGCTTTAAATGATTGCACTTTTTTCAATATGATTTATCGGATTTGCACGTACTTCGAGAATATGATTTCTGTTATGCTTTTGAGGATGATTTCGGATGGATGATTTATGTTTATACGCATTCTATTTTACTAAAGATGCGGGCGGAAGTCCCATTTCGATTAAACGTGATTTCGGTTTTCGAAGATTTCTAGTTTGGTTTTGGTTTTCGGATTTCGATGCATTTTCTTATGCTTGAAAAATGGTTTTGGGTTTAAAGACCCAGAAAAAGAGAAAAAACCCGCTGCATCTGGTTTTGAGTTTAAAGACTCGGATTGATTGACGGGGGGAAGGGCCCTGGATTGAGATGTTTTGAGTTTAAAGACTCGGTATATGTCTTGAGTTTAAAGACTCGGTGATTGTGATACCCCCCGAGGCCTGTGATTGTGTTTTGAGTTTAAAGACTCGTTGATATCCCGGGAAGGCCTGGTTATTGCACATGGTTTTGAGTTTAAAGACTCGGGCGCACTTGAGATCCAGTAAACTTGTATGATTGATGTTTTTCACTGGTTTTCAAATGTTTTGGACTGTGACCCGAATAACTTGGTTCTTATGGGTTTAGGGCTGAGTGCCCGAACTTTGGTTTGATTTCTGATGATTTCCACACTTATTTTCATATCGTACATATGGTTGTTTTCAGATACTTGGTTAAGCATGCATGTTTTAAAACAGAGGGTGAACCTTGGTTTATTTCGTAAACAGTTTTATAACTCTTATTTTTAGTCCACTCACGCTTTTAATGTTTTTAATACCCTCCAAGTCTAGCACCGGGGCTAACGTTGAGGTAGAGGCGGAGGCATAGAGTTTTCCCGTTGCGCGTGTAGTCAACTCTTAGTAGGATTTTTGTCTTATCTTGTACTGTTACTATGCTCTGTGCTACTGTTGACTAGTTGTATTATAACTTCTCCCTGGTCTAGCAATATATATTTTGTGGTTTTCGTGGTTCTTTTGGTCTTTTAAGTTGGGTTGTCAGACGGGAGCAGGGTTCATCCTGGTTATCGAGGTGATAATCAGGGTGGGTCCTGTCACCCGGTACTATTGCTGGATCATGTTGATGACGGGGGAGGGCCCTTGATTGATATGTTTTGAGTTTAAAGACTCGGTTATTGTGATATCCCCCGAGGCTTATTGATTGTGTTTTGAGTATAAAGACTCGTTGATATCTCGGGAAGGCCTGATTATACGCATGGTTTTGAGTTTAAAGACCCGGGCACACTTGAGATCTAGCAGATTGATTGACTTGTGATTTACTGTTGAAAACCGATGTTTTCAGATGTGTTGGGCAATGGCCCAGTTTATATGGCTTGATGGATTTTTGGGTTATGTTCTGTACTTGGATTGTGATTCATGATTTTGGACTGAGGTCCCGTGTTTATGGTTTCCGGCTAAGGCCGAGGTTTGAGAAAAGGAAAATGGTTTTGGTTTTCACACACAGTTTTCTGGTACTGGAAATGAAATGGAAAGAAAATGATTTTCGAATGCATGCATTGGTTTTACGTAGAGAGTAGAAATGTCTTTTTTGTAACATTTTTTGTAAACTGATTATTTTTTGTCCACTCACACCTTTTGTGTTTTTATTGACCCTCCTGGTCGTGGGCACAGGTACGATTATCCCCGACTTGACAAGTACTGAGGGGAGATAGGGGAACTTCAGTTGACTTGTCAGACGGGAGTAGGACCGGGCACGGTTATCAATGTTTCCCAGGGGATGGTCCTGTCATTTATACCCTTCAATTAAAATCATGAATGCATTAGAAAACAAGTAATCTTAATATGCTTTCTTAAAACCAAATCATATTGCTTTTTAAATCAATAAACAGTGAAAACATTCATCAAATCAAATCAAGTATCTCAAGTAGGGTCTTAGCCCAAAACCAAATCACACAGGGTCTCCGCCCAAATCCTAATCACATAGGGTCTCAGCCCAAATAAAATCTCATAAATCATTATCAAATCTCATCAATAAGTTCACCAGTATTTGTTTCAAACATCTCAATAGGGCCTTTGCCCGGCACATAGCTTTTAAGTACACATGGACTCACACTCGAATTCGTATGAAAACATGAGTAACCCAAACTTAATATCTAATATCCAACATCCATACAATAGTCACGATATCAATGCAATGTGTGTGTAATGACCCGGAAATTCGAAAAAGGAAAATTTGGAAAATTTGAAGGAAATGACGATTTTGCCCCTAGTTATGGGGGGCCGAAAGTTGACTTTTTGATCGGGACCTTGTTTTGACTTTCCAGAAGGACCGTTGGATAGGTCTCGGGACGCTGAATCCATAGACAGGTGGCATGCGTCAATCGAAGTTCGGACGTGGAAGTTACATGTCTAGAATTGTGAGGGGTATTTTGGTAATTATTGGTGCAGGGGTAAAAAGGTAATTTGGCTGGGCCATTTGATGAATCAGCTGGGTTGGTGACAAAATTGTGCTGTTGAGTGACACCTGTCACTGAGAAATGGTGCTGGGTGGCAATTGTTGCCGCTTGAAATTGAATAAGGATAAACATATACACAATGATATACATATCCCTTCCTGATCAAGGTTGATCAAATTAACTCCAGATGTTGAGAGACTTAACAAAGATAATAACAAGGGATTTATAGAGTGAAAAACGAGGAAAAAGAAGAGAGAAGACTAAAAGAAAACGCCTAAACCCGAAGACCCAACCCGTGAAGTTCATACCTTTTAAAAATTCGAATTTGAATTGATAGCTCGAGATGCTTCAAATTGAGCCTTCTGGGATCAATTCGATTAGGACCAGCTCAAATTCGATGCGAATTGGGGTTGTTTTGGGCTAGAACAGAGGGGATGAAGACGTTGAATTGTCGAACTTGAGTTGAGAAATTGGGGACAAGGAACGATGCAATTGATGTTGGAAATCTGGTTAATAGAATCTCACGAAGCTCCCTTATGCATCAATTGAAGGAAAACAATAAGAAATTATGGAGATTGGACAATGAACAGTGTTCGGTGTTCTTCGAATTCGAGTTCAATTCGATTGGCTTGAGGTAAGGTTTCATGTAATTGAGTTCACAGAACCTTGATTGGATCCATAACGATGCTAATGGACAGTTTAATTGTAGAAATTAAGCAAGAAGTAAGGGAGATTCAACCGGGTCATCTCGTGGGTTGTTGGATCCGTTTAACAGTTAAACGGGCGAGGAAGAACACTGTAGCAGGGCACTGTAGCAAGCGCGTGAGTTTCACGCGTAGCCACTCATGGCGGCGCGTGGGCCCTATTCACGAGGTGAGTTCAACATGACTTTTGTTCCATGCAATGTAACGAACATTTTGGCGTTAGTTTCGAGTTAATCGGACACCGTTTCGATATTGTTTCGAGGGTTTAAAGGTTTATGTTACGTTTTTAATTAATAATTAATTCCCAAAAAATTATGGGGAATTAATATGATATTCGTTGAGTCATTAGTGACCCTTAATAATGATTTTGGACAGGATTCACGATTCCTGGAAAGTACCGGAAATTATGGAAACGTGTGCAGCTCGGAAAGCGAGCGATTTGGACGGTGTGTGAGTGGACGTTTGTTTTATAAATTGATATGCATGCATAGTTAAATGTTTTACATGATTGATTGCATAATTTTAATTTCAATGATGTCATGATGATTTGACATGATTATTTGTGATTTAATGATTATTTTTATCGGTCTTTCAGGCACATTTTACAAGAAGAGTGCAATTGATGTTTTGGGCTAGGCCCGAAGTCAAAAAGATTTCTAAAAGGATATTGTGACTTAGTTAATGAGTCAATGATGATTTCTGGATTATTTTATTGTTTTAAAATGAGATTTTACGGATTTGCTTGTAAATGGCATTTGGGCTTGAGACCCTGCCGGGAATGCTTTTGACTTGGTTTGAAGTCAAAGATATGATTGATATGTGTTTGCGGTATGGATTGTGTTTGTGATTGTGGATACTGGATCATGTTCTGGATAGTGCGAGTGCAGTCCCTAGATGTGACTCGGATGTTGCGTGAGTGTCGTTCCCGAGAATGTGGTATGTCTAGATGGTGCGTGTGCAGTTCCCAAACATGACTGATATGACTCGGATGATTCCTGAGTGCAGTTCCCGAGGTTGGCCTACGTGTAGTGCGGATGTGACTGTGTGATTGTTTGTGCACTTGTGAGTAGTGCGGATGTGATTGTGTGATTGTTTGTGCACTTATGAATAGTGCTGTTTGATGTTGATTGTGATTGCGTACTGGTATTGAGTATGAGTTTTTGGTCTTTTTGGCCAGGTGATTATGTTTCATATGTTTTGGATTGAGAGCCGAGATTTGATACTGTTATGTGATTTGGCTGGAAAGCCGGTGATTATTATACATATGTTTTTCCCTATGCATGCATGGTTTGATAAACTGGAGGGTAAATGATGTATTTTGAAATGTGTTTTAAATGATATTATTTTTGTCCACTCACACCTTTTCTGTTTTGATGACCCTCCAGGCCGTGGCACGACGTTCGGGGCTGATCGAGAGGCGGAGGCATGAGCAGAAATCAGTGCACTTATCCCTTGTCTAACAGGTGTTGAGGGGTAGTTTCGGGATTTCAGTTGACTTGTCAGATGGGAGCAGGACCGAGCATAGTTATCAAAGTCTAGTTGGAACGGGTCTTGTCAAATTGGTATTAGAGCATTGGGTTACTGATTTGCCATGCCCCTGAGATACGAGCCCTGTGCTCGACCTAGTGATGAGACGAGATACGAGGGTATAGAGAATCCCTGGAGTAATTATGACCCTGGATTAGGGGTCGAATATTCTAAAAGGATATTTTGACTTAGTTAATGAGTTAATGATGATTTCTGGATTATTTTATTGGTTTAAAATGAGATTTTACAGATTTGCGTGTAAATGGCATTTGGGCTTGAGACCTTGTCGGGAATGCTTTTGACTTGGTTTGAAGTCAAAGATATGATTGATATGTGTTTTTAGTATGGATTGTGTTTGTGATTGTGGATGCTGGATCATGTTCTGGATGGTGCGAGTGCAGTCCCTAGACGTGACTCGGATGTTGCGTGAGTGCAGTTCCCGAGTATGTGGTACGTCTAGATGGTGCATGTGCAGTTCCTAGACATGACTGATATGACTCGGATAGTGCCTGAGTGCAGTTCCCGAGGTTGGCCTACGCGTTGTGCGGATGTGACAGTGTGATTGTTTGTGCACTTATGAGGAGTGCGGATGTGATTGTGTGATTGTTTGTGCACTTGTGAATAGTGCTGTTTGATGTTGATTGTAATTGCGTACTGGTATTGAGTACAGGTTTTTGGTCTTTGTGGCCAGGTGATTATGTTTCATATGTTTTGGCTTGAGAGCCGGGATTTGATACTGTTATGTGATTTGGCTGGAAATCCGGTGATTGTTATACATATGTTTTTCCCTATGCATGCATGGTTTGATAAACTGGAGGGTAAATGATGTATTTTGAAATGTGTTTTAAATGATATTATTTTTTTCCACTCACACCTTTTCTGTTTTGATGACCCTCCAGGCCGTGGCACGACGTTCGGGGCTGATCGAGAGGCAGAGGCATGAGCGGAAATCAGTGCACTTATCCCTTGTCTGACAGGTGCTGAGGGGTAGTTTCGGGACTTCAGTTGACTTGTTAGAGGGGAGCAGGACCGGGCACGGTTATCAAAGTCTAGTTGGGACGGGTCTTGTCAGTGTGTGACTCGGGATTACTGCATCTGAGTATACACCCAGGATCTACGACGTCTGAGTGTTGACATTCCCAAGATCTACGACGTTTGGGTAATGTCCATATCTGACACTCCTGAGCCTGAACCTCCCCTCGGAGCTACTTATCTCCAGGCAGTGTAATCATGACCTCTCTAGGATCTACGACGTATGAAGGATACAACTCCGGGATCTACGACGTCTGAAGGGAACAATCACATCATAGAGGATGGTCATGTGGAAAATAGTTCACAAGGACTCATAATTTGAGTTAAAATCATTTCAAACGGGGTCACAAGCCCAAAATATCATTTTGTAAATCCACAACAGGGTCACAAGCCTGAAATCTCATATCATAAATCAAAATTGGGTCACAAGCCCGAAATCTCATATCATAAATCAGAACTGGGTCACAAGCCCGATATATCATTTTCAAATCTGAAAACCATTTCACTATTCAAAATATTGTTCAGTTTCACATTTGACTATACTCTAAGTCAAACCATAAACCAACTAGGACACAAGCCTAAAATATTATTTCCAAATCCGAAACCAATTCACTATTCAAATCACTGTTCAAAATCACATTTGACTGTAATCCCGGTCAAAGTCAATAACCAATTGGGTCTCAAGCGCGAAATGCTCATTTCACGCACCTGATAATCAAATCCTCATTCAAATCATTGAAATCACATGCACGTAGAAAACTCGGCCTAAACACAAAGTATCACATAAAATACGAATCTCGAAATACGTGCAATATAACATTTTCCATGAAAATTTTCAACATCAAACACAAATCATATCAAATCATATGAAATCAGTGCATCTCAAACCATGTTCATAAAACATATAAAACATTTATGCGTGCATCATTTAAGAAAATGTCCACGCTGCGCGCTCACAATTCGCATCGTAAGCCAATCTGAGGCTATCCAACATCTCTGGAACGTCCGAGCCTGTCCAAATCATACCCAAAGGTCAATATCAACCTATATAAGTCCATAAGTAAAACCCCAAAAAATCCTGGAATGAAGAACGCATCACGAACATACTTCCTGAGGAGAAAAACCTCAAAATGATCTACCAAACGATCTCTGATCAACTTGAAACCACCACCATTGGATTCAGATCGCCGAAACCTTTCGAACAAGATGAGTTTGACCTCAAAATCCATGCCCACTCGCCATTAAGCGTTTGCCAAACCTCACACGCGCCTGGTCAATGCTAATGTCATCACCCGTACCGCTGTAAAGGGTTGTTCGACCCGCAACCTCGACCCGACCGTATTTTGGCTATCTGACCACCAAAACTTGCGATTTCTGGTCTCGACGTGCCACTTTTCTGTCCCTACAGGCTCTCAAGTTTGTCCTTACAGGCTTGTATGAGCTCAACAAACACACCCAAGGCATCAGAACACCTTCCCAAAGCCCCAAAGAAAAAACCTGAAATTCAACCAAACTGGTTCACAGTTTTTACCTGGTTCCTCAGGCCACCGCCATGGCTTCGCTGTCTCTGCCATCCCCTTCAGTCTCTCATTCACTCTCTGTCTCTCTCTCTCTCTCTCTATCTCTCTCTCTCTCTCTCTCTCTATCTCTCTCTCTATCTCTCTCTCTCTCTCTCTCTCTCTCTCTCTCTCTCTCTCGCTCTCTCATGTCAGCACCATGTGAGAAGGATGATGGTTTTGGTTTGGGGTTGGTTTCTGTTTAGATGCAAAATGAAATAAGAAAATGGGATGATGCACGTATGTAAAGTGTGGACCAAAGGATGGGTGACACTTGTCACTCACCCATTGGTCTGCAAATGATATTTTGTGTCCTAATTTCAAATACCAAAGTCAACCGCCTCGAAACACATATAACCAAAATAGTTCGTACAACCGTTCTTGACTCGTAACTTTTCCGTGCGATGTCCTTCTTGACATACCGCTTGTTTACAGACTTGTAATGTCTCGATCTACGTAATGGACTTTGGTCCACGTGACAATGATTTCCCAAGTCAAAATTCAACATGTTATCCGTTCAGGGGCAAAATCATCATTTCACCCCGATTGTCTAATAATCCTCAATTAATTCCCGATTAATCCTTAATCAATCTCGATAATTACGTAATTTCGGGACGAGTCGTTACAGCCTGCATCAAAGGTTATCCGCATCAACTAGCTGCATGCCAATGGAATTGATCCTGACATCGCTTGCCACAAGCTGCATGTCAAAGTCCAAGAGACATAGAAGCCTAGGAAAGTTTCTATTTTGCTTTTGATGTTGTTTTCTAAATGCACAAACCATATATTTGATTTCTCAATAAAATTTCAAATTGTTCTGAATTCATACAAACATATTTGTACATCATATACAATCTTCAAAACTTCTTCCAAAAAGTACTAAAAAAAATCCAAGCCTTCCTCCGGGAAGCATCATGAACTTTCATTTGGGAAGCATCTCACTAGGCAGCACTTTGAACCTTTCCCTTGAAAGCATTCGAATCTTCCTTTGGTGAGCAACTAAGCATTCCTTCCAGAATCAAAACCCTCGCCACATGAAGCGCCTAAGCCTTCGCCCTGCAAAGCATCTAAGCCTTCACCATGATAAGCATCCAAGTCTTCGCCACGTGAAGCCTCTTAATTTTTGCCATACGAAGCATCCAAGTTTTTACCATGCAAAACATCTAAATCGTTACCACACGAAGTGTCTAAACCTTCATCTTGTGAAGCATCTAAGCATTTGCCATGCAAAGCATCCAAGTCTTTTCCACAGGAAGCATCTAAGCCTTCGCCCTACAAAGAATCCAAGTCTTTGCCATGGGAAGCATCTAAGCCTTCGCCCTACAAAGCATCCAAGTCTTTGCCATGCGAAGCATCTAAGCTTTCGCCACGTGAAGCATCTAAGCCTTCGCCATGCGAAGCATCAATGTCTTCACCATACAAAGTATCCAAGCATTGAAGACTTTGTCATGTGATGTAACGACCCGTCCTGAATTTTGGGGTTAGATTAGTGAATAATCGTGGATTAGTGGGACTAATCGGGGATTAGTCGAAGAATCGCTAACGAATGATGTAAAATGACAATTTTGCCCTTGGGAATGGATAAAAAGTTGACTTTTGACTCGGATGGTCAAAAGAACTTTGACTGGTGACCGTGACGTAGATCGAGATGTTTTGGGTCTGTAGACAGGCGGCACGTCAAAATCGGATGTTCGATGGGAAAGTTACGGGTCTAGGAAGCTTTATGGTGCCATTCACGCAAACCGAGACATGACGACACATGGCAGGATTTGATTGGGGAAGGTTCTGGAAGGACCCAGCAGATGAGTGACAAGTGTCACCCATCTGATAGGCCCAGACCCCAATTAAATGGATCCTTATCCTCATCTGATTTGATCATCTTCTTCATTGTTCCAAAACCCGTGGAAAAACCCATACCCGTGCAACCCCATCCCTCACAAACATCTCCCAAACCTCACCCACTGATAATAATGTAAACATGAAAATGGAAGGGGAGACTGGGACGAGCTGAACAGTGGCGAGGTCGAGGACCGTCGTGCACGGTGGCCGGGAAAACCAGAGACGGTATGTATCACATTCAAAAATTGAAAAATAGGATTTTAGGTTGTGTTGATCCGATTTAATGGATGGGATGATGTTCTAGAGAACGAGAATAGCTCAGGGGACTTGGAGCTAAGGCCAACGGTGGTCGGGATCGTGAGAACTCGACGATGGAAGATTGGTCGGTTTTCATCTATCGGGAATGTAATCTCTCGTGCTTTTCTTGGTTTTCTGGGCTGGTAGATTGATTGGAAATAGATAG
The DNA here is from genome assembly GCA_032719365.1 of Prinsepia uniflora. Taxonomy (NCBI): domain Eukaryota; kingdom Viridiplantae; phylum Streptophyta; class Magnoliopsida; order Rosales; family Rosaceae; genus Prinsepia; species Prinsepia uniflora. The sequence continues at coordinate 45,611,068 of CM064864.1, forward strand.
ACGAAGCTTTAAGAAGAAAAATGGAGTGGAACGATTGAGAAATGGCTGAGAACCGGTCTCGTCGGTTCGATCGAACCGAATTTATAGTGAACTGGGTTTGATCGAGGAAGACGACGACACTGTTCCCCACGTGTGGGCTTCACGCGCTTGGGACGCTCGTGGGGGCGCGCGGGGCAGAGTTTGGAGATGTAGCCAATGTGTAATTTTATCCTTTCGATGTAACGAACATTTTGGGACTGGTTTCGAGTCGATCAGACACCGTTTCAGGGTAGTTTTGGATGTCTGAAGGTTTAGGGTCTATTTTAAATACGTTTAAAAATTCCAGAAAATTATGGGGATTTAATGATACATTAATTAAAGTGGTTAGTGACCTTCCGGTATGGTTTGGACAAGTTCGGAGGTTCCAGTGATGGTGATTAGCCTAGGGAAGGCTTATGACATGCGTATCAAGGCGGCAGCTAGGACAGTCTGTGAGTTGACTTTTTTTTTCTAAATATGATGCATACATAACTATTTTATATGCTTTATATATGTGTTTTGTGATGATTATGATTGTGATATTTGGTGTTCATGTATTTGCACGCATTTCGAGGTTTCTGGTTTTATACTATGTTTATACGTGCGGGTATTTGAATGTGTTCGGGCCGGGAGCCCAGTTGATTGAAAATCGGGCATGAGTCCTATTTGTGATTTATAAAATGTATTTGGAAAGATGAACTCGGGCATAAGACCCATTTGGTTTGGAAATTGTCAGACTTTGAGTCCAGTTGATTTAATGAGATATCGAGCTAAGACCCAGTTGGTTTACGAATTCGGGCATGAGGCCCAGTTATGGTTTATAAATGTGATTCCGAGCCGGGGACCAAGTTACGGATTTGGATTCTGGATTTATGAGGATTTTATGGAAATTTTGGGCATGGCCCCTTTGAAAGACTTTGAGATGTTTTGAAACGGTTTTATAAGGATGTTTCCCATTTACCATCCTTAGATGAGGATATATGGATGGTCTCCTCCAGATGTCTGGGACACTGGGAAGTCACGGCGCATTGCCTACGAGGGGTCATTGCACGGAGCGATCGGACCGTATAGTGACTCAAGAGCAGGATTACTATGATTAGACGTTTGGGACGTCAGACATCTGGGATGTTAGAGATTAACCCGGAGAGACTTCGGGCAGCACGCGTTGCTTAGACCATGAGATATGATGTCTGGGACGTTAAGCGTCTAAGACGCTAGGCATCTGGGATGCCGAGGATGAGTATTTTGTAAATATGATTTATTGAGTTTATGAAATGTTATTTCTGTGTTTATGGATTTGGGTAGTGGCCCACTAGGATTTGGATTTACGGATTTCGGTGTTTTATGGTTTTGGGCTAAGGCCCTAATGATTTGAGAAAAGGAGATGACTTTGGTTTTCTAAACGGTTTTTATTATGTTTTAATTAACTGGTTTTGTATGCATGCATAGTTTTAAGTGTAGGGCATAAATGTCTTCTTATGAAATGTGTTTTATTAAATTATTTATTTTCGTCCACTCACAATCTTTTAATGGTTTTAATGTCCTTCAGGTTGATAGGGGATACAGGCTGTGACAGAGACCGATACCTCACATTCCTCGGCTGATCCTAGCGCACCTTGGGAGCCAATTGGGCTCAGGATTTCGGGTTATCCCTTGTCTGGCCTTTGTGTTACCTCGTGTGGCACGTGGGTTAGACAGGAGCATGACACATCCCGCATTAATCCTAGGGGCATTGGGATGGGTCGTGTCATATGAAGCATCCAAGCCTACAACATGCGAAACATCCAAGACTTCGCTATGCGAAACACCAAAGTATTCTTTCAAGAAGCACCTCAAGTCTTCCTCTTAGAAGCAATCCAAGGCTCTATTCGGAAGTTGCTCTAAAACCTTATTTGAAAGGCAATTGGAGTCAAAAAGATCTTAGTGGATGCTCATGGCGGCAATGTGGGCATTTGACAAACCTACAAGTTCGGAAGTTAATAAAAAGTTTGCATAAGAAACTTCATACATGAATTTAAAATTCTGCATGAACAAACTTTTTATATCTTTATTCGAAAAACGGTTGGCAAATCACACATTGATTGCTCAAACCAAAAATTCAATACTAGAATCAAAATACAATCATCAAAAATTTCCTACGGCACGGGAATGAAGCAAAACAAAAAATATCGATAGACATGAAAGTAGAAAATCCAAAAAATGTACATCTCTATGGATTCCCTGAATTCCTAAGCGACGTGGTGGCATTTGTGGAACCCAAAATTGTCTGAAAATTGTGGAGTTACCATGTGACTCATAATTCTCAAAATGCCCAAATTACCCATGGTAATGGCATTAATGACTCATAGATACCCGCACATTAAATAATGTATTTCCAACCAAATACATTATTAAACCGGGTTAACGTCTCGATAATATTGATATTCCCCGAGAAATAATTGATATTCATAATAAAAACAATTGTTATTAATATTAATTATCATTATTATCATAATTATTATTAACATTAATTATCATTATTATCATAATTACTATTAATGTTGATTATCATTATTATCATAATTATTATTAACATTAATTATCATTATTATAATAATGATAACTTATTATGATTATTAAATAATATTTAAATATTATTTCATTTCATGTCCAAGGTAATTCGATTCAACTTAGTTATAAATTCAATCGACCAATCAGAATGCTACGAGACTCTCAAGGCTTCATTATAAATAACGGAGCTCATTTCATTTCCAAGATAATTTGATTCAATGCTACTTAAACTCTTGTGATTTCTCTCCCAATGCTAATTTAAGCATTGGAGCGTTCTTGGTCGAACAACCCCCCTGGGGCCTTGATTAGAGCGAACGATAACTTATTGTTTGCTGTTTGCAGGAATCAAGAAGACTTTTTACAAGTACGGACGAATTCTGCTTTAACAGAGGTAAGTTTTTTATTGTTGAAAGAGATGTAAATCGTGTCCGTTTAAAAATGATATATGGCCATTTGTATTTTGATTATATAAAAAAGTAAAATCATAAAATTCACTCAAAGCATTCTGAATATTTTTTTCTTTCCATCAAGGGGTAATGAATAACTTGAATCGGAGAATTTTCTTAATATTGGGAAGATAAATAGTGCGATCGTACCGAAAACTACCACATCAAAGAATTTATTGTAAGAGAGATCGAGGTAATTAATCAGTAAGGAGTGTTGTGGAAAATAGAAAAACCCATTGAACCAATCCAAATTGAGCAATAACTAAAACAAAAAAGTGATGAAAACCAAACATCACCAAATTTTTTGATACGGTTTTTTTTTACTTGACTCCATATTACCCGAATCGATATATAAAAATCATGGAATTTTTTCTATGAAATCCAAAGCGAATCATATTATATAAACGAATTATTTTCCTCAGAATTAAACTGACTCAAATCAAATTATATGAATTGTTGATTTAAAAAAAAAAACAAATTGAACCAAATCAGCAGCAACTTGGGCATCTAGCACTCTTTATTCTTCATTGTTGTTGTTGAAGTCTCATTGCTGATGGTTGAAGTTCATATGACATTAGTAGTTGTCCTTTGTTTTATAGCTTTTGCTTCTTTTTCCCGGTGAACTTTCACTCAGACAGCGAATCTTTTAAAGATTATGTTATTATTACTAATGTTCACGTTTGAGTTATATTATATTATTTTAAGGTTTTCTGAATAAAAGATTTTTTCTAAAGAGAAATAAAAAATAAGGTTTGCTTTAAAAATGACTGTTTCCCGTAGCCACCTATGTGTGTGTGATTTTTTTTTTAATTTTTAAAAATAAAAGGAAATGAAAAAATCCTCCACTTAAATATTAATTATTTAAAATTTTAACTAATATCTGATTTCATTATTTTGTTCATATTTTTTAAACCATCAATTTTTAGAATTTTCATTAAGTAAGGGTATTTTGGTTAGAAATTTTGGTAAAGTTTGTTGACCCTTCTGACTTTATAATAATAAAAATTATTTAAAATTTTAATTATATAATATTTTACTATTTTTTTCATATTTTTAAATTATATTTTTAAAGAACTTTTATTAAGTAAGTGTATTTTGGTTAGAAAACTTTGGTGAAGCCTTTTGGCCTTCTGAACTTTATAATAATACTAGACTCTTAACACCTGCTAATACGAGTACTAATTAATTTTTTATTTTTGTTAAAAGAATTTAATTTTTTTTAATTTTTAATTTTTTAAATAAAGATAAGATGAGTAACTCCCCTAGCCCACTAAATTTTTTTACCCCCACTACTTCCATTAACCTTTATTATTATTTTTTAATTTATAAATTTGATATTTAATTTTACTATTATATCCTTAATTATTAAATAATTTAAAGGGTATTTTTGTCAGATTTTTTTGGTGAAATCTATTGAGCCTCTTAACTTTATAATAGTAGAGATCAATTCTATTGGGTTATGCATCTTGGGTACTTTGAATTGGTTATTAGCCCAACCCTAGTAAGCTTGAAAATATGGGCCTTTAATAGTCCAAAAAAGTGCCCTCAAATTAGTTTGGACTTTCAATCAAATCTTTTTCGTTTCAAGTTGTCTGCCTTCTCCTCTATCTAAAAGTTCACAGCAAAACTATAACTTTCTAATGACGGTGATAACACTAACAACGATGTAAGGAGTTCAGCTTCTTATAGCCTTGAAGGTATGCTAATGTCTCCCTATATCTCTATATCCCTACATAGAATTATATACAAACATGTGCCTGTGATTGCCCATTTGGTAGGATTGTCCGTGCTTCGTACAATGGCAGATTCAGGGTTTTTCTTTTGGAGGATCACCACTTAAAATTATATTAGTTACTATTAATGTTATGATTCTATATGATTAGCAAACGTAAAACTCAACGAAAAATGGTTTTCAACTTCTCCAATTATTCTGATTACCTACGTTCTTCCCCATTGTTTGTAAGAAAATGTGCTTTTGATATTAAATGTTGTATGCAAACTTTGTGCATTTATTATTTTGTTTGATTAGGGTTTGTTGATGTAGCATTGAATTAGGTGCAGGTTCATTGTCAATCCGATAATGTACATATACCACTTAACAAAAGTGATAAATAAAAAACACATGCTGGTGTCGAAAAAATAATTAGTAAATATTCAAATGTTGTATGGTTATTAAATGTACGTATCAATGAAAATAATTACCTAATTTTCCGAGTACATTTTCACTGATTATTTACTTCATCATTATTTTGTAAGTAAACATGCACTCTTTCACTGATTACCTACTTTCTCATTACTTTTAAGTATGTAATATAAAATTTGGTACACCTATTATTATATTTGATTAGGGCCAGTTGAATTAAGGTATGTTCCATAGCATATCCGCCAATGTAGAAATGCCATATAATAAAACGGGCAGTAAGAAAAGATACTTGCTAGATCCAAAATTTATTGATACATTAATTTCAATTTTGGAACCTAACCTAATTCATGATCCAACCAAATATGGGTTCGAACTCAAATTGTTCGGCTCACCAAGGAGGACCTTAAATAATGCTAGACTTATGATATTTGATCATAATATCTGACCACATTTGATGTGGCTCTTAATATGTTATGACATGTCAATAAATTGATTATATTCTATATATTTTAATATTAAAAAATTTCTATTAGCAAAGAAAATGTCACATTAAGTGAATTAAATAAAATGATCAATTATTGTGTTCAAATGGAATCATTCTTAATGATAATTAATAACCATTAAATTAACTTATTCCTATTAATCAATTTTGTTAATTTTGGGAGATATTTTTTAACTTATATGATATGAATGTCGGTTATAATGCAGTATTGTATTGAGTTTAATATTAAATTTGAAAAGTGAATTATAAGATATACACCAAATCCACCTAATAAAATATTATGCAATAAAAACTAGATACTTTAAGGGGATGTATTGAATATAGAATTTAGTTAACTTTTATAGAGTTTTGGTTGATTTCTAATTCTAGTGTATTCAATTTAGAGTTTTAAAGAGTTTGTATAACTCATCATGTATTCAATTCATACTTTTTAACACTTTTTAAAACTCTATGAAAGTTGAGATGTAACGACCCGTCCCGGAGTTCGGGATTAGATTAGTGGTTAATGACGAATTAGTGATGTAAATTGGTGATTAGTTGGGTAATTTAGGACGGATGGTGCAAAATGACGATTTTGCCCCTAGAATTGGGTGAACAGTTGACTTTTATTTCGGGCGGTCAAATGGAATTTGGCCGATGACTATGACGTAGTTCTGGACGTCACGAGTTCATAGACAGGTGACACGTCCGGTTCCGACATTCGAGGAAAATGTTATGATGTTCGGAAGTTTGAGAGTATTTTGGTAATTTGGTTGAAAAGGGGCAGATCCCCTGTGTACAACGGTATGCGGCACGCTGTCATCGGACTTCGGACGACTCGGGTATGGGTCTAAAAATGCTAGGGGCAAAATGGTAATTTGTCATGTAGGGGTAGTTTAGTCTTTCGCTGCCTACATATCTGTGCCCAGTGACACTTGGCTGCCTCAGGATTGGTGCCCACCCAGATTGGAACACATGACCCTCACTGGAAGGCTGTGGAAGGCTCCCTTCACCGCCACACACATTTATTTTAAAAATATAAGACATGTTTGAGCACGGGTTAGAGAGGAAAATAGAGGTTAAGTGACACCGTGAAGATCAAGCTCTACAACCACCTTCAAACGTCCTCATTTGCTTGTATTTGATGCATGGGAATGAGAGAGGAAGGTTAGAGGATCCCATTGATGACCACGGCGGTGCACGACGGTGTTGGTGACGGTGAACAAAGGTACAAACCCGTGAGTGTCCTGTTTTAATTTGAATATGGAGAACCGCATTTTGACCGTTATTACTCAAATGGATTGCTAGGTTGATGATCTAGAGGTAACCATGAATTACTTGAGCCTGTTTTCGAGGCCTGAGTTGAACGGTAAGTGCAATTCCCATGAAACCTTCTTTTAAGTTCGAAAATGGTAACTTTGGTTGTGATAATTATTGATCGAACTGGTTATTTGGGTGAGGTTTTGGACATCAAAAGAAAGCTTTTGGATGTGGACTTAGAGGCAGAGATGGCCGGAGCCATGAAAACAGAAAGGAGAAATTCGAAGGAATGTAAATTGATCGGGAAGGTACTCTACCGACCTTATTTGTGAGTTTTGAAAACGTAGTTGTGTAGGAAAACATTAGGCGACACTAATGGTGAAACTAGGATTGAAAATAGATTAAAAATTGACAAAACCCGTGAACGCAGGTTCAGGTCTGGACCGGTCTGAATCGGGTTCACCCAAGGTTGAAGATGAACAGTGCCAGCGCGTAAGGCCCACGCGTAGCCCCTTTGGGTAGCGCGTGAGGGCGTGTGGTGCCTCTTATGGGGAAGTGTTCAACATGTGAGATGATGTAATCTATGTAAAAAACATTTTGGCACTGGTTTCGAGTCGATTGGACATCGTTTCGATAGGTTTTGGGATGTCCGAAAATTTAAAGGCTAGTTTAAAAATAGTTAAAAATTCAGGAAAATTACGGGGTTTTAGTAGAAGCTTAGTGAAGTATTTAGTGACCTTATTATGGGATTTGGAAAGGGTCTGGAAAGCCGGTGATAGTGGATTAGCTGAAAAAGCGTAATTGCACGCGTATCGAGGCAGCAACGGGAATGGTCTGTGAGTGGAGTTTGCTTTCTCACTTATGATGCATGCATAAATGTTTTATATGTTTTCTACTTGTGATTTCTATGTTTGTGATTTGATCATGTTTGATCACGTATTTTCACGTTTTACGAGCTTACGATTTATGTTGTGATTTGATCATGGTTTTGGTGGTTTGATTTTGGATTGACTTATGAATTGATTTTAATGATTTATAATGGATTTTGGAAAAGTGATTTCGATAAATGTGATTTTGGGGTTTGGAATCGGATTTCGGAAATATGATTCGGGATTCGGTTTTGGAACTTGAAAAGTGGATTTCTGGATTTGGGTTCGAAATGATGATTCCGGATGCCGGCTTATGGAATGATGATTTTGGATTCGGAATTGGGAATGGATTTCTGGATTTCTATGATTTTCACTTGGTTTTGGGTTTAAAGGCATGTTGATACTTGGTTTTGGGTTTAAAGACCCGGATATGGATGGATCTGGTTTTGAGTTTAAAGACTCGGTTGATTGATGACGGGGGAGGGCCCTAGATTGATATGTTTTGAGTTTAAAGACTCGGTTATTGTGATATCCCCCGAGGCCTGTTAATTGTGTTTTGAGTTTAAAGACTCGTTGATATCCCGGGAAGGCCTGATGATGCGCATATGTTTTGAGTTTAAAGACTCGGCGCGCTTAAGATCCAGCAGATTGATTGACTTGATTTTCGATTGGTTTTTCACTGGTTTTCAAATGTTTTGGGCAGTGGCCCGGATGATTTGGATTTTTTGGATTTTGGACTGAGTTCCCATACTTTGATGATTGATTTATAGTTTTGGACCGAGGCCCCGGAATTGAGTTACAGATTTGAGTAAAGGAAATGATTCCGGTTTTCATTGATGGTTTTCTTATCTTGGATATGAAATGGTTTTGTGAAAAGGTTTTTATATGCATGCATTGGTTTTACGTGGAGGGTATAAATGTACTTTTCTATAAACTGTTTTCTGAACTTATTATTCATTTTTCTCCACTCACAGTCTTTTGTGTTTTTGATACCCTCCAGGTTTGATGCAGTGCGGGCTGTTGAGAGAGAGACGGAGTGACATCACATACGCGATCCACAGTGTTACTGTGAGTTCTGGTTGAATTTCGGATGACGTTGACCTAGAATCCCGGCTTACATGTTACACGGAGGTTGGACATCGGTTTAGCCTTCATGTCGCACGTAAATTAGACGGGAGCATGGCTTATTCCTTAATCCCGAGGGATTGGGGGTAGGTCGTATCATGAGAGGTATTCAATTAAGTTTTTTTACCAAGTTTTAGAAACTCTATGAAAATTTGGAGGTATTCAATTATAACTTTTCAAGAGTCAACAAAAGTTGGATGACATTCAAAACTGAGTTAACATTGATTGAATTCATTAAATGTGACATTTTGTACATTTAGAGGTGTAAAATATAGATACTAATGCCATTTCATTTTCTTACCTCTACCCTAAATACTTTCATAGACATTTTTCATGTGATTTTGTTTTTTTGCATAAGGATGCTTTTATCTTGTTCGTTGAACTGGTCGGTCCATTTGATTTATTTTTTTCTTGATGGAAAAAAATTATAAGGTGTTTTTTTTAATAATTAGGGTTTCAACTAATTACTCCATGGAATAATTGTTTTTTCCTACTGTAAAATCCTAATCACATGTACGAAAAAAATTCAGATTGTAACACCTTAATCACAAATTGGGAGAAAATTTGGGTGAGATTGATCAATATGGATTCATGAACCAAATATTCTTATCTCCATGATTGATTTAGAATGATTAATCTGATTGGTTTATATATAATGTCTTTTGAATAAATAGGATTTATCAACTGTATATTTACTAATTAAGAGATTGTTAATGACTTATTTTTCTATAGGCATCAAGGGAATTTTGTGACGTTCAATCATTGACCTCTTTGTTGCATGTATTCTTATTTTCATCATGTAAGAATAATTTCTTCTCACATATGTGTGTGTGTGTGTGTGTATATATATACACACATATACATACTCCAATTTTCATATACTCATATTTCTTTACCATATGGAAATATTCATCTTGTATAGTTCTAACTAGGACCTGGTCATCTATGATCATTGCCTATAAAACTGGTACTTTTATGATTCTATCAAATTATCGTACATTATCACGATTTCATACATAGGCCTTCGAGAAATCTTCCCAGAATTCAGCTCAGTTTACAAGTTATTTCCACATCCAACTCTTTCCCCAGAAGCGGTATCTTCTCGCAAGAGCTCCTAGGCATGTCCTAGAACCCCAACTCTGAAAGTATTCTTCAGGAGATTCAAGCTCGACCACTTCTCCAAACTTTCCAAATTTCTTCTCTTTCGGTTTCCTCTTCTGCACACACACACCCTCTCTCTCTTTTCCAGACTCCTATCTTCCCTCGGTTCCCTTCTCTTTCTCTCATTTCTTCATTTCTTCAGGTTTTTCGTGTCTCTCTTCCTCACGGCCGATGCCCCCCCCCCCCCCCCCCCCCGGAAATATAACACACACAAAAACCTTGAGGCAATGGCACAAGTCCCAAACAAATCAGGACACTTGTCCACCATCCAATGGCACACTAGAAAGTTCCATGATGTAAAAATGACCAAATTCCCCTTGGGGGAGCAAATGGCCAAAATGCCCCTCACAAAAAAAAAATCTTCTTGGGTCCACACCAATCCCATCGGCAGATTTAACATGGCCCAAGAAATTTACACTGGTTATCCAAAAGTGGCACTTACTAAGCTTGGCGTACAACTGATTATTCTTGAGCGTCCTTAATATGACCCTTAAATGCTCCTCAAGTGCCTCCCTACTATTCGAATATACCAAAATATTATCGATAAACACTATTACAAACCGATTTAAGAATGGCCGAAATACCATGTTCATAAAATCCATAAATGTTGTCGGGGCATTAGTCAAAATGAAAGGCATCACCAAGAACTCGTAGTGACCATGCCTCGTTCGGAAAGTCATTTTGGGAATATCCTTTTTCCTTAATTCTCAACTGATGGTATCTAGATTGCAAATCAATCTTGGAGAAATGTCTAGCTCCTCTCAACTGATCAAATAAATCATCAATCCCATGCAATGGATACTTATTCTGCACCGTCACTTTATTAAGTTGTCTATAATCAATACATAATCGCAAGCTACCATCCTTCTTTTTCACAAACAGAACTGGGGCTTCCCAGGGCGAAGTACTCGGTTGAATGAAACCCATATGTAACAACTCCTGCAACTGAACTTTTAGCTCTCTTAATTCTGCTGGAGCCATTCTATAGGGTGTCTGGGATATAGCCCGGGTGCCAGGGAGTAACTCAATCATAAAATCAACCTCCTTGTGAGGTGGCAAGCCCAGTAACCCCTCGGGAAATACATCAAAAAAGTATCGTACTACAGGTATCTCCTCAATATATTTCGACTTTTTCTGATTATCCGTCACATAAGCTAAGTAACCCTGACACCAGCCTTTAATAATTTTTCTACTGTCAAAACCAATATTATTATAGAGGATATTACTCCCTGACATCCCTGGAATACCACTTCCAGCATCCTAGTACTTCATTGTATTACCTTCCTAACACTCGATAGAGGCTCAGTGAGCAGTCTCCCAGTCCATCCCTAATATCACATCAAAATCATGCAAATCTAAAAGATTAAATCAGCTTCAAGACAAGTTCCCTTAACTAACACTCAGGCACTTCGATTCATGCTATTCACCACTAACACAACTCCGATAGGTGTATGGACCCTCATATCAGACCCAATATGCATTACCTCCCTAACTACCACTGACGCAAACCTCTGAACAAGAAATGAATGTGTAGCCCCGAGATCAATCAAGACACATGCAACATAACTAAAAACAGATAACGTACTTGTAACAACACCTGGTTCTTCTAGAGCCTCATGTCGAGTGACTTCTAAAAATATGGCATCTGTTCCCGTAGGTCGACCACGTCCCAGCGATCTACAACCAGCTCCCTCAGTCTGTGTCTGCCTGTAACAACCCGTCCCGAGAGCCGGGATTAGTAGAGTAATTAAGGTGTGATTAGTGAGGTTAATCAGTGGTTAGGTGGTTCCGACAGGTCCGGGCGCCTAGCATGACGATTTTGCCCCTGGTCCGGGCAAAAATGTTGACTTTTATTCGGGTGGTCCATTGGGTATTGGTCAGTGACCAGGATGTAGTTGAGGACGTCACGAACCCGTAGACATGAGGTACGTTCGATTCCGACATCCGAGGAGGAAGTTGTGATGTTCGGAAGGTTGAGGGCTTAACCGTAATTTGGGTAAATTAGGGGGAATAGTTGACTTTTTGTACGAATGGGTTTTGGTAGGTTGACCTAGGATGGTTAGGTAGCTTTTGTCGTCCTGAGTTCGATGACAGGCGGCACGTATTCATCGGACTTACGAGGCGAGAGTTACGGGTCTAGGAAGTTTTGACAAAACTGTAAAAATGTGTAAAACTGGAGGGTATTTTGGTCTTTTTAGCATCTGGGGATTTGTGCAGAGAAAGCAAAATGGACGGCTGGGGTTTAACCAGATGGGACAAGGGTTGAGTGGATGGTGACACTTGGCAGGTGGCTAGAGGATTCTGGTGAAATCCTGTGTAGTCACGGTCCTAAATAATTGGGTGAAACCGTGTGTGCGTGTGGGATGTTCTTCGACAAACACAGAGAAACAGAGGGTGGAAGATTGAGAGCAATTGAGTGATTCAGTGCAAGGGTGAGTGAAGCGTGAGGGGTGAGAGTGACAGGGAGGTAAGAGTGAGCTGGTGGTGGTGATTTGGAGCTGTAATCGTGCACGGTGGCACGGTGGTGGTGAGGCGGAAGCGTGAGGAGAACAGGGAAGCCGTGAGTTCGTGGTGGTGGCTACGCTGTGAGGTGGTTCAGACTAAGGAAGGGGAGCTGTAGGAGGTTGCACGGAGTCCAACGAACACCGTGGCACGCGGCGGTGTGCACGGCGGAGCTGAAATCGATGGGTAAGTTTTCCTGCTCTGTTTTCCCGTGAGTTTCATTTGGAAAGTTGTGAGTTTTGGCTTAGAGTCGAGAGGATTGAAGGTCAGGTTGATGTTCAGGGAGGTCCTAGGAGTGGTTTGTGATGGTCACCGTGACGGGGGCGTACACGGCGGAGCTCAGTCGATGGTGAGTGTTTGGTGCTCTGTTTCGGCCGTGAACTTCGAACTTAGAGTCGTCGAGTTTGGGGCTGAGTCGACGGTATAGAAAGGTTGGTCTAGGTTCAGTGAGACCCTAGGAAGAGTCTGGTGTCGCTACCGTGACGGGAGGTGATCGGAGTAGAAGGATCGTGAAACAGGGGTTTGAGGGCCGTCTGGTTCGAGCTTCAGTCGTGAAGCTGGGAGTCGAATCGAACCAAAAGGAGTTGAGGAATGGATTCGTGGTGTTTGGACGAAGCTGTGGGTGAAAGAAGGGAAGGAAATGGTGGCCGGACGGTGGAGAATGCTTCTCGCCGGTTCAAGCCACGGCGGCTGGTTCAGCACAGTGAGGTCGAGGTTGATGGTGCTACTGTAGCTGGCGCGTGAGGGCCACGCGCAGCCACTTTGGGCGGCGCGTGGGGGCGCGTGCGGCGGCGGTTGGGAAAATGGTCAACATGGTTTTTGGTCCAGGAGTTGTGATGAGTCCATTGGAATTGGTTTCGGGTTAATCGGACGTCGAATCGACGTAGTTCCGCGATGGTGAAGGTTTAGGGTTCCGGTTCGTTACGTTTAGGACCCGAGGATTTTTAAGGGAATTTAGGTGGTTACTCGTAGACGTGTTAGTGACGTAATTTGGTGGTTGTTGACAGGATCGGGATTTCCCGAGGAAGCCGAGGAACGTGCAGGACGTTCGGGACACGATTGAGGGCTTGGTACTGTGAGTGGACCCCTTCTCTAAAATCGAGCATGCATAACTGTTTTCTATAATTGTTTTATGGTTTTAATCATCATTCTATGTTTATCGAATATGTTTTGGTTGGTTTTACATTATGGCACGCTTTTTAAGGAAGTCCGGTTTTTAGCACGTTTTACGAGAAGTGGTTGGTTTCTGAAATTGATACTTTGGTTTTGGGATTTCAATTGATAAGTGGTTTTCACTGATTATAAAGGGATTCTGGATCATGACTTCGATGATTAAAGATTTTCGATTTTAAAATCGAATTTCGGGAAACGAGATTTGGTTTTAAAGTTGAAAAGTGGATTTCCGGATTTGGGTTCGAAATGGCGGTTCTGGAAGCCGGAAGGGCTTCAGACCGGGGATTTCGAATTAGGATTTGGATATGGAAATGGACAATGGTTTTACAAATGATTTGGATTGGATTTGCTGGATCTGGTTATTGGGTTTAAAGACCCGGATATATTTGACGGGGGACGGGCCCGGATTGAGTTTAAAGACTCGGGAGTTTAAAGACTCGGATATATTGATTTTCCCCCGTAGGCCTTGAGTTTAAAGACTCGGGAGTTTAAAGACTCGGATAGGATTAAGGCCTGGATTGAGTTTAAAGACTCGGGAGTTTAAAGACTCGGATAGGTCCAGCAGGTTTGATCGGGAAATGATGATTTGAGCTTTGTGGTTTATGATACGGTTTCTGATACTCATGCTATGGTTTCCATAACTGTTTTATAGTGTTTCTGTTTCTTATGATGTTTTATGAAAAGTGATTCTAACTGTGTTAACAATGTTGGTTATGCATGTGGTTTTCAAAACGGAGGGTTAAACTCAGTTTTTCTGATAAAGGATTTTAGAACTTTTCTTTTATTATGGTCCACTCACATTTTCTATTTTTTTTACTTGCCCTCCAGGTTGTGGAGCTAGCGCGGGGTCTTGACGTCGAGGCAGTGTCCGAGGCATAGAAGTGATGTGGGGGAATCCCGGAATAGTTTAAAGTCTTCCGTGTGCGCGTAATTTATCGGTTTTTATTTTAATTGTATTTTCGTACTATGCTCTGTACCTGATAACTTTGGAACATTGTTACTCCTGCGTCTGACTGGGTTGAGTGAGTTTTACTTGCGTGTTGTGTCGGGGAGTCATACGGGAGCGGGGTTTACCTCGGGTTTCGGGGCGAAACCGGGGTGGGTCCTGACAATTAGTATCAGAGCATCGGTTTATCGGGTTTGTGGGGTTTGTTGGTTGTGTTTTGGTTGTTTGACTACTTCTATGCCTCTTTCAGTGTGCGGTTGACGATGCCTCCGAGATGTAGACCCTCTCCACAACCATAAGAAGTAGCAAGAGAGATGGAGAGTGTTACTATTGAGCGAGCCCAACGGCTCGGGGCGACTACATTTAGCGGTGGGGCTGATCCTGAGGAAGCCCAGAGGTGGATTACCAGACTTGAGCGGATTTTTGCGGTGATGCATTGTCCGCTGGAGGAGCGAGTAGTGTTGGCTACATTTTTACTAGATGGTACGACGTACGAGTGGTGGTACACTCTCGAGTTGTCCGGTTGGGATGCCCATAGTGTGACCTGGGAGACGTTCAGGGAACGGTTTCTGGAGCAGTATTACCCTCGCTCTTTCCGGGATACCAAGGAGGCGGAGTTTCTGCAGCTCCAGCAAGGGAATATGACAGTGGCAGAGTATGAACGGAAGTTCCAGATGTTGTCTTGGTTTGCTCCTGCTTTTGTAGCCACTGAAGCCGAGAAGTGCCGTAGGTTTGAGTTGGGCCTGCGAGGTGAGATTCGAGCCATAGTGACGGCCGGATCTTTTGCTACCCTCCGAGACTTGTCAGATGCTGCGGCGAGGGTGGAGGCTAGTTTGCCGGTGCGACGCCGGGAACCATCTATTCCTGGAGCTTCGAGCCAGCGGACACCGAAAAGGGGTAACTTCGGTGGAGCGTCATCGTCGGGCGATGATCGTTTTGGTAGGCCTGGCAATGTCCAGAGTTCAGGAGTTTGGGGTTACCGAGCACCGCCAACTCCGCAAGCGAGTGCGACATCTGTAGCGTCTACAGGGAAACCGAGCAGTGGACCAGGTTGGAATGTGTGTTTCTACTGTGGGGAGCGAGGTCATTTCCGACGGGAGTGTCCACTGTTGCCACAGGAAGGTGATGTAGGTCGAGGAGGAGCAGAGCCCGGACAGAGTACAGCGTCAGGGACAGCAAGCCCGAGAAGAGGTGGTGGCACTGCCACTAGTAGTTCGAGGGGACGTGGTAGAGCGTCGGGATCTCAGGCCCGAGTGTTTTCGATGACTCAGCAGGAGGCTCAGTCGACACCAGATATGGGGACAGGTACTTGTCTTACTTTTGGTTGTGCTGTACTTAGGTTTTGGTTGTTGGATCCAGGGTAGAGTCTAGGAGTGTTCCTAGAGGACTTAGAGTGTTACAGTAAGTTCCGTAGGAGGGTGACGAAAGGTACAGGAAAGGAGTGACGATAACTGATCGATATGAGGTTATTGAAGGAGAGAACCCACAAGCTAGAGTTTGTGTAACGACCCGAACTTTCGTAATTATTATTTTATTGAAAAATGACCGTTTTGCCCCTGAGGGGGGAAAAGTTGACTTTTACCTCGGGAGGTATTTAGGACTTTGACACGTGACCGTGACGTAGTTTAGGACGTCACGAGTTCATAGGCAGGTGGCACGTTCGATTCCGACGTTCGAGGAAGAAGTTGTGACGTTCGGAAGTCGAGGGGCATTTTGGTAATTTGGCCATTTGGGGGCCAAATGTTGACTTTTGACCCGGGAAGTCCAACGGACGAGGGCCAATGACCGTTACGTAGGTCTCGTCGATACGAATCCGTAGACAGGCGGCACGCTGAAATCGGACTTACGACGAAAAAGTTATGGTCAAGAACGTAACCGAACTAACCGAGACTCGGAACTTAAAATAATAATAAAATATTATAATCTGATTCACTTTAACCCAATCAATCTGGACCCTTGATGAGTGACACATGTCACTCATCTACCCCATCCACATCATCCCCAATAATCTGGATCTTGGTCTGCCATGTGATTAATTAATTAGTTTAATTTCCTTAAATCCTCACCCTTCATCCTTAGGTCAGATTAAATCCTAGCCGTTGGTTTCTATTCTCTATTCTGTTTTTAAAAGCATCAGAGACTCACTTGTTCATTTTCATTTCTTCCTTCAAACCGTGCAACCTCTCATTCTCTGCACAAACACACCAGCGATCACACCATCCCTCAGCCTCAACCCACACACCAGCCTACCTCTCAGCCACCTCCAGACGGCCATCACCACCACCACGGACGGCGGAGCAACCCGGAAAACCCACAAACCCGTGAGGAACCCGTGCGGCCCAAAACCATCCAACCATCCAAACCGTGACTTCTGGGCTCGAACCAACCTAGGGCTAGGACCGTTGTGACCTCTGGACGGCGTAGGACTGGACTGGGCAGCCCACGGCGGCGACACGGCGGCGGTAAGCCTGCAAACCCGTGAAGGCCGATTTTCCTTCCCTGCCTCGAACCGTCCGTTTTTAACGTTAAACTTGTTTGGTTGTTTTTGAGACTTAACCTAGGGGACTAGACGAGCATTTTGGACCAGAGTTGGTGGCTGGAAGCGTGACGGCTCGCCGGAGAAGACGAACCAGAACCGGCAGCCAGTTCCCCGTCGTTTTTCAGGTGGTTTCTCGATCTTAAAATCCAGTTTTGATTACACAGAGCCATAGAACATGTTCAGACGAGTTCATAGGAACAAATCCCATCGATTTTGGTGGTCGGAATCACGATCTGTGATCGGGTCGAACCGTGGGTCTGCGGTGACCCGATTCGCAGACCCGGTTACTGTAGTTGATGACGTCATCATGCTGACGTCAGCAGTGACGTCATGATGACGTCATCATGTCAGAATATTGTCAGACCAGGGACCAATGGGCTGTTGACACGTGTCCTCTGACACTGTCAGTGATGACGTCATGCTGACGTCAGCAGTGACGTCATGCTGACGTCAGCATCACTGTAGCAATGTTGACCAGAGGGTTGACCGGCGCGTGGGGGGCGCGTGTGAACAGTATTTTGTGTGGGACCAGTGCCAATTTCAAGGTTTCGACGATACGGATCCAATGGCGGTGGTTTCGTGTCGATCGGAGATCGTTAAGTTGGTCAAATTAGGGTTTGACGCCTTGGGAAGCGTGTTCAGACGGCTTTCCCGGGCCGGTTTCAGTCTAGGGTTTCTTAGTTGTTTAGTAGGGACTTAAAGTGACCTTTACGTATGTTTTGGGCATGACAGGAATTGTACTTTAACCCTTGGACGGGGCTTTACGCTCGGGATTGCAGCGGGATTGTACTGTGAGTGGGCCTTTGATTTCACTAAACTTCGGCATGCATAACTGTTTTACTTTCTACTATATCTATATGTGATTTGAGTAAAAGTATCTGTTTATCTTGTGTATGATTTATGGCACGTATTACGATGTTTGGGCATGAGACCCGTCTGGTTGTTTATGAATGGTTTGGAGTCATATATATATATATAATGGATCTCGATATTATCTGTGGTACTGCACTGTATGGATCTACCCTAGGATTCTATCTCCTCCGGATGTAGGTACACCGGAGTGGTCACGGCGCATTGCCTGTGAGGAGTCATTCTACGGAGGGACCGGACCGTAGAGTGACTCAGGAGCAGGATTGCTACTATTGGACGTCTAGGACGTCAGGCATCTAGAATGCCATGCTCGGACTAGGTTCGGGATTTGGACTCGGGATTGAGACCCCGGGTGGCACGCGTAGCCTTGAGACTGTGACCTTATTGGGCGTCTGGGACGTCAGGCATCTGGGATGTCAGGGTTGGGATGTATAGTGCAGTGACTAAGATTATATTATGTTGATATTATTCTGCTTATGACTATATGGTTTTGTGGTTTATGATACTATGCATGTCTTTTCGGAAAACGGAGGGGAAAAGCTATATGTTTTCGAAATGGTAAACTACTTTGTAAACCTTGAGTTTCGGCCCACTCACCTTTGTTGTTTTACTACCCCTCCAGGTAGTGCTATCGAGGAGGAGGATCCCGAGGAGGAGGAGGAGGATCCCGAGGAGGAAGAGGCATAGGTTTACGTTGCGTACCTGAACCCTACTGCTGGGTAGGTTGGCACGTAGTGTGTCTAGAGTCGTGCTCAATAAACTGTATTCGGGAACCATCCCTTGTCTGACACTATTTGTATTTGAGTATTTGTGTGGTGTGCTATGTATGACTTAACTATGGATTTTCTTTATGGATTTTATCTTCAATAAGGGTCTTTTTGGTATTTTAATGTCGGGTGTCAGACGGGAGCAGGGCAAGTCCCGGGTGGTCCCAGGGGGATCGGGGCGGGTCCTGTCAACTTGGTATCAGAGCACTAGGTTGTGGTCAGCATGCTAGACTAGTGGTCAGTACTTAGTTTAAAAGATGTCAGTATCTAATCTATGCCTCTTAACAGCGGGTTATGCCTCCAAGGAGAATTCCTCAAACACGAACTGACAAGGAAATCGCGAGAGAGATGGAATGTGCTAGCATTGAGCGGGCTCAAAGGTTGGGAGCCACACCGTTCAGCGGGGGATCAAACCCCGAGGATGCCCATGAGTGGATTGCAAAATGGGAAAGAATCTTCACCGTTATGCACTGCCCACCCGGCGAGCGGGTGGCATTGGCGGCCTTCTTACTGGAAGGCGGGGCTTATCAATGGTGGCATGGTCTTGAGATGTCCGGGTGGACTGTTCACACCACCACATGGGAGGTCTTTCGTGCCCGATTCTTAGATCAGTATTACCCGCGTTCATTTCGCATGGCACGAGAGGCAGAGTTCCTGCGGCTGGAACAAGGAGATATGTCCGTGGCAGATTACGAGCAGACTTTCGGGAAGCTTTCCCGTTTTGCCGCATCTTTCGTGAGTACTGAGGAGGAAAAATGTCAAAGATTTGAGTTGGGACTCCGAGGAGAGTTACGGGCAAGTGTGACGGCTACTAGCTACGCGACTCTGAGGGACATGGTCGACGCTGCAGTTCGTGTCGAGGCCAGTCTGGCGGCACACCAGGCGCGACAATCATCAGGCGAGGGGCAGCGCCGGGATCGTCCACATCCTGGACCAACCGGCCCAAAGATCTCTAAGGGGGGAAATTACCGAGGAGCACCCTAATCTTTACGTGGTCGTGGCTGGTCAGGTCGACATGGGAACTCTCAGAGGGGCGGATCGAGATTCAGTTCTGGACAGCATCAGGCTTGGAGTGGTGCATCAGGAGGGTCTTGGGATGGACCGAGGATAGTTAATTGCTTTGCTTGTGGAGGAGCGGGCCACTATGCCCGAGATTGCCCTTTACTGTCAAGGAACAACGAGACTAAAGGTGTTAGTGTGACACAGAGTTCGGCTTCTCACCCTTCCAGAGGCCGAGGACAGAGTGCTGAGCGTGATTTGGTGGTTGTTGACAGGATCGGGATTTCCCGAGGAAGCCGAGGAACGTGCAGGACGTTCGGGACACGATTGAGGGCTTGGTACTGTGAGTGGACCCCTTCTCTAAAATCGAGCATGCATAACTGTTTTCTATAATTGTTTTATGGTTTTAATCATCATTCTATGTTTATCGAATATGTTTTGGTTGGTTTTACATTATGGCACGCTTTTCAAGGAAGTCCAGTTTTTAGCACGTTTTACGAGAAAGTGGTTGGTTTCTGAAATTGATACTTTGGTTTTGGGATTTCAATTGATAAGTGGTTTTCACTGATTATAAAGGGATTCTGGATCATGACTTCGATGATTAAAGATTTTCGGTTTTAAAATCGGATTTCGGGAAACGAGATTTGGTTTTAAAGTTGAAAAGTGGATTTCCGGATTTGGGTTCGAAATGGCGGTTCTGGAAGCCGGAAGGGCTTCAGACCGGGGATTTCGAATTCGGATTTGGATATGGAAATGGAAAATGGTTTTACAAATGATTTGGATTGGATTTGCTAGATCTGGTTATTGGGTTTAAAGACCCGGATATATTTGACGGGGGACGGGCCCGGATTGAGTTTAAAGACTCGGGAGTTTAAAGACTCGGATATATTGATTTTACCACGTAGGCCTTGAGTTTAAAGACTCGGGAGTTTAAAGACTCGGATATGATTAAGGCCTGGATTGAGTTTAAAGACTCGGGAGTTTAAAGACTCGGATAGGTCCAGCAGGTTTGATCGGGAAATGATGATTTGAGCTTTGTGGTTTATGATACGGTTTCTGATACTCATGCTATGGTTTCCATAACTGTTTTATAGTGTTTCTGTTTCTTATGATGTTATATGAAAAGTGATTCTAACTGTGTTAACAATGTTGGTTATGCATGTGGTTTTCAAAACGGAGGGTTAAACTCAGTTTTTCTTATAAAGGATTTTAGAACTTTTCTTTTATTATGGTCCACTCACATTTTCTATTTTTTTTACTTGCCCTCCAGGTTGTGGAGCTAGCGCGGGGTCTTGACGTCGAGGCAGTGTCCGAGGCATAGAAGTGACGTGGGGGAATCCCGGAATAGTTTAAAGTCTTCCGTGTGCGTGTAATTTATCGGTTTTTATTTTCCTTGTATTTTCGTACTATGCTCTGTACCTGATAACTTTGGAACATTGTTACTCCTGCGTCTGACTGGGTTGAGTGAGTTTTACTTGCGTGTTGTGTCGGGGAGTCAGACGGGAGCGGGGTTTACCTCGGGTTTCGGGGCGAAACCGGGGTGGGTCCTGACACTGCCCACCACCAGATGTGCCATAAGTCTGACCCTGTTCTAGCGCACTTTGACCTATAGTATCACCATCCGGGTTGTTCGAGCAATCCCTCCAAATATACCCAGACTCTCCAAAAATAAGACAACGAACCACAAAAGTTGGGGTAGACCTGCTCCCTTGCCTACCAGTCGACTGTACAGAAGCCCTACTAGACTGAGCTGACATCTGGGTCTGGGACCCAAAGCTCTATGTACCTCTCGATCCAGTCCCTCTACTACCCGGACGATAACTACCGAAAGATCCCAAACTCATACCACCTCTCCTTGGGGTTCTCTGATTGTAGGCACCAGTATACAGACGTTCACGCCTCTGGTCTGTACTGGCTTGTCGAGCTGATAATCTAGACTCCACCTAAATAGCTGCATTAGACAACTCCTTCAAAGTAACAAAGGACCCTACTGTGACTGCTGCTCGAACCTCATCTCGCAGTCCCATTTCAAACTGACGAGCACTTGTCCACCTCTGTTGCCACCACTGCTAGAACAAACCTGGACAAACTCGGAAATTTCTGCACATATTGAGTCATAGTCATACTTCCTTGTTTTAGGCGAAAAAACTCCAATTCCCTAGCATCACGATAAGATTGAGGACAAAAATGATGCAGAAATCGATCATCAAAAGCCTCCTAGTTACCTCATAAGCATCCCAACCCATCATCTGTAGGTTGTGCCACCACTGATAAGCAAGCTCAGTCAACTGAAAGGTAGCAATCAGCACCATGCCCTCAGGCGGACATCGCATAATCTCAAAATTCCTTTCCAGCCGCGTAACCCATTCCTCTGCCTGTTCAGGGCTCACCCCGCCTGAAAAGTTAGGAGCCCCCAAACGTTGTGCTCTCTCAATATCTGGGCCATCTCTGACCTTGTCACCCCCATCTTCCAGCCGTGCACGGGGATCACGTCGCGGAGGCATAATCAAAACATATCTCCCTCCTAAAATATCCACACAAAAGTTACACTCCTACACTAATAAGTGTAGTCAAAAGATCAAAACCTATGTTCAGATACCAAATTGATAGGACCCCTCTTGGAAGGAGAAATCCTA
The DNA here is from genome assembly GCA_032719365.1 of Prinsepia uniflora. Lineage (NCBI taxonomy): Eukaryota > Viridiplantae > Streptophyta > Magnoliopsida > Rosales > Rosaceae > Prinsepia > Prinsepia uniflora. Next base: position 45,633,553 of record CM064864.1, read on the forward strand.
CTCTCGTCTGATAGTAAACCACAACCAAACTAAGAATAAACTAAAGTCATGAGAATAATGGTTTAACACTATCAGATAAGGGATAATTTGTAAACCAGTTACAATATAAACATAACAAAAAAATACCACACATGGTTTAGTCAACTACTCTAAGGTGTGGCAAAATATACAATAACCCGTCAAGGCCTCCGGTTGTTCAGCAGATCCCCGTTGATAAGGACACTAACAAAGAAATTCTGTTATTATGCATGTAAAACAAGAAAGCCAAAACTCATCAATGGAACAACCATAAGTCAAATCTTCCACCCAGAACACATCTTCGATCTCCTAAACCAACACTCCCAACTCAAGCTATTCAGGGATACAAAATTTGAGGGCTCACCTAGGGATACAACATCCGGGTGTCAATCCATTTATCCCATCCTACACTATCAGTGGCCTAACATACCACCTATCCTGTAACAGCTCGTCCCGAAAATCGGGATTAGATTAGTTGTGAATGACGGATTAGTGAAGTTAATCGGTGATTAGTTGGATGTGTTCGGACGGACGGTGCGAAATGACGATTTTGCCCCTAGAATAGGGCAAAATGTTGACTTTTCGATAGGACGGACAAATGGATTTTGACTGATGACCGTGACGTAGTTCAGGATGTCACGAGTTCATAGACAGGTGGAACGTTAGATTCCGACATCCGAGGAAAACGTTATGACGTTCGGAAGTTTGAGGGTACTTTGGTAATTTGGTTAAAAGGGGGCAATTTGTTGACTTTTCATACGATATGGACTTTTCACATAATTCAAGGATCGTTAGGTAGGTCTCGATCTCCTGAGTACAACGACAGGCAGCACACTGTCATCGGAGTTCAGATGGCTCGGGGTTCGGTCAAGATATGCTAGGGGCATTTTGGTAATTTACCTCAAAAGGGCAGTTTGGTCTTTTTCACTACCTAGGGATCTGTGCCTGTTATCTGTGGACACATGGCTTACCTTGGGATTAGTGCCCACCAGGTTTTGGACACATGGCTGGGTCTAGATTGGTGTAGAAGCCTCAGGTAGATTTTAAAGTCGTGCAAGGTGTGTGTGTGATTTGAAAACAGAGAAAAACAGAGGAGAATGAGTGACCCTGACCCAAACCCTCCTCAAACATGATCGTATGCCCGTGGTGTCTGAACAAAAGTGAGAGGTGAGGACAAGGCAAGTCCGATGGTGGTGGCACGGTGGCTCACGACGGCGGGAGAAGGTTGGAAATCTGTAAGACCCTTGAGTCCCCTGTTTGAATTTGAAATAATGAAATCGAATTGAAGGATGAATGAGCCTAATTTATTAATCAAATGATGATTCTGAGGTGTCTAGGAGTTGGATGGCCTTGGAATGAGGGCTCGCCGTGGACGGTGGCCGTGAAACCCGTGGGAGGTAAGTTTCAGTTTGAAAATGGTAAGTCGCGTTTTGTTGGTCTTCTGTGGAATTGGTTAATCAAGGAAGCCTTTGGATGTTGCTAGGAACTTGTTAAGCCTGAAAGGAAGGCCTGAGACGGTCAGAGGTGCAAGAACATAGAGGAGGAACATTGAAGGATGTTCTTTGATTTTGGGAGGTACGATTTGGATTGAAAATTCTTGATTTGATCATGTAAAACAATAAGAAACACTTAGAGGAAACTGTAGGATCAATTAGAATTGAAAACGGCTCAAAAATGAACGAATTAGGAGGTTGGACAGCCTGCGCCGGTTCGAACCAGGTGAACCTGGTTCACCAGAGGTTGACGACGACACTGTTCACTCGCGTGGATTTCACGCGCAGGAGGTTCCATACGCGCGTGGGGGCGCGTGAAAGGTAGTTTGGGGAATCTTCCAACATGACTTTTAAAGTACTCAATGTAACGAACATTTTTTGATTGGTTTCGAGTCGATCAGACATCGTCTCGATATATTTCGGGATGTCCGAAGGTTTTAGAGCTCGATTAAAAATAGTTAAAAATTCGGAAAAATTACGGGGCTTTAGTAGAAGCTTAATGAAGAGGTTAGTGACCTTATTATGGGATTTGGACAGGTTCGGAAAAGCCGATGATAGTAGATTGGCCGGAAAAGCGTAATTGCACGCGTATCGAGGTAGGGGCGAAACTGTCTGTGAGTGGACTTTAATTTCAAACTTATGATGCATGCATATATGTTTTCTATATATGATTCTATAAGTTGATTATGATGTTGATGATTTATGGTTTTGCACAGTTTTCGAGATATTTACAGAATTGCGTGTTTTACGAGATTTCGATCGATGTTGTGATTTGACTATGGTTTCAATGATTTGACTTCGGGATTTGAAATACGATTTGATTTCAAAGATTTTAAAATGGATTTTGGAAAAGTCATTTCGGGCTTGAAGCCCAGTTCATAAAGTGGTTTTGATAAATGTGATTTCGGGTTTTGAAAACGGATTCCAGGATGACGATTCTGGATTTGATTTTGGAACTTGAAAATGGATTTCCAGATTTGGGTTTGGAATGGTTATTCCGGATGCCGGCTTACGGAATGATGGTTTCAGATTCGAATTTGGAAATGGTTGATGGATATGGTTCTGGATTTGGATTCGGGATGCTGATTTCAGATTCGGTTGGGAATTCGAAATGGTGATTTCGAATTCGGATTTGGACATGAATATGGAAAATGGTTTTCAAATGGTTTGGATTGGATTTGCTGGATCTGGTTATTGGGTTTAAAGATCCGGATATGATTGACGGGGGTGGGCCCCGATTGGGTTTAAAGACCCAGATTGAGTTTAAAGACTCGGGAGTTTAAAGACTCGGATATTGATATTTCCCCCGTAGGCCTATTGAGTTTAAAGACTCGGGAGTTTAAAGACTTGGATCATATTGATGCTTGGATTAAGTTTAAAGACTTGGGAGTTTAAAGACTCGGATAAATCCAGCAGGTTCGATGGATGGAAATGTGGTTTAAGATGTGTTTTGAATTTCACTGAGACTTGATGATGATGGTTTTTAATAATGATTTTCCAATGTTTTGGGCAATGACCCAGATGAAACAGATTTTGATGGTTTTGGGTTGAGGCCCGGGATTTGAGAAAAAGAAAATGAGTTTGGTTTTTCTTAAATGGTTTGAATGACTTGAATATAGAAGGGTTTTATGACATGGCTTTGATTATGACATGGCTTTGATATGCATGCATTGGTTTTTAAATGGAGGGTATAAATGTAATTATGTTTTTCTGATAACTGTTTTAAACTTATAACTTATTTTTGTCCACTCACAATCTTTTCATGTTTTCGATACACTCCAGGTTGTTACAGTGCGGGCTGTTGGTCGAGAGAGACGGAGACATCACACACGCGATCCATAGTAGATTTTGCGCACTCTGGGATGTCTGGAAGCTTTTTGGACGGTCAGATCGAGAATCCTTTGTCCGACTTACGTGTCACATGGAGATTGGACGTCGGTTTAGCCTTCGTGTCATGCGTAAGTTAGACGGGAGCAGAACTTAGCCCTTAATCCCGGGGGATTGGGGGTGGAACCTGTCATATCCACTCGGGGATACAACATCCGAGTGGCCACCTAGGGATACATCATCTGGGCGTCAATCTCTCGACTAAACCATTCAGGGATACAGCTTCTGAACAACCATCCATGGATACCACATCTGGACATAATGCAGACTCGAGGTGGGTGGCTAACACCCTATTCACATACGAATATATACATAAACAGGAAACATCTCAACAACACATATCCATAAGTCTCGAATCACATCAATTCACTATCCCCCGTCATAATCGTAAATTGACTTATCATTAGATCAAAACACCATTTAACCACACACAAAACACAGTCCATCAAATATTAGGAAAGCCACATAAAAGATATGTCAAATCAGTCAAGTATGCATGCACGAGGTTTGAAGGAAACAAATGTCCACTCATATAAATTACATTGTATTTATCCTCGATTTGCGTGCTCCCTGTTAGCTTCCGAGGTCGTGCCGCCTGTCAAAATTCACAATCACATGTCACAAAATACCCATTGTGGGTCCCAATATAACTCCTAGTTCCAAGAATTAAATATGAATTTTTTATGAATTTTTAAACATGAAACATACACTTTAAACCCTTAAAACTACATTGAGACAATGTCTGATTTCCTTGAAACCACCACCATTAAATTCAAAATGTTGAGAACTATTGGACACGCGTCGTGGTGTCTCAGAATTCGAGCCCATGTGTTGCCATGCACGACTAGAATGCTAGTGGTCTTCCCACGCGCTTACACACGCATCTACACGCGCGGCGCTGAAGCAAGCTGCCACATGGCCTGACAAGTCTGATAGATCTGCCACGTGGCTGACACGTAGTTGACACATAGCCGCCACGTGGCTACCACGTCAGTTCCACGCGGCTACCATGTCAGTGCCACGCCATCACCTTTTCCTATAACGAGTTGACACATGGCATCCTTGTCACCTTCATTTCTAACCCGTTTTCCTCCGTTCTTCGACCAAACTAGCCTAATCATGCTCCAGAATAGATCTACAGACTAAAAACAGAATAAAACATCATGATTTCATACATGGGCCTTTGAAAATCCTCCTAGAACTCAGCTCGGTTTCCAAGCTATTTCCACGTCCAACTCCTTCCATAGAAGCGGTATCTCCTTGTAAGAGCTCCTAGGCCCTTACTAGAACCCCAACTCTGAAAGTCTTTTTTCAGAAGATTCAAGCTCGACCACTTCTCCAAACTTTCCAAATTTTTTCTCTTTTGGTTTCCCCTTCTGTACACACACACCCTCTCTATCTCTTTTCCAGACTCCTCTCATCCCTCAGTTCCTTTCTCTTTCTCTCCTTTCTTATTTTCTTCTGGTTTTTCGCTTTTTTCTTCCTTTTCTTCCTCACGGCCAATCGCCCCCCCCCCCCACCCCCCCCAAAAAAAATGAAATATAACACACACAAACAGCTTGAGGCGGTGGCACAAGTCCCAAACAGATTAGGACACTTGTCCACCATCCAATAACACACTAGAATGTTTCATGATGTAAAATGACCAAATTGCCCTTGGGGGAGGAAATGACCAAAATGCCCCTCACAAAAAATTGATCATCTGGGCCTCTTCTAAGGTCTAACTAGCGCATACTAACCACATATGAAAACGTCCATTCAAAACCTACATAACTAAGGTCCCAAAAGTCTGTAAGTCAAAAAAATCACTATTAGAGGCAAAACGTCATTTTACATTAAAATATTATTTCAATACAACACTCAAAGTTCCAGTGCATTACATGTTAGGCCAGGGAACAATGCAGGGCTTGAGGTTTGGTTTGGGTAGTAGTGACTTGGGTATGCGAGATGTGGGTTTGGATCCTTTCAATTTAGGACCCTTAATTGAAAAAGCTAGCAATGCAAAGGGGCTTTCAAACGAGTTGGGTGCCTTATTAATGATGGCCATAGGGGTGACCCTTTGGCCTAGAATTCCTGTAATGACCCGTCCCGAATACCGGGATTGAATATTAATTAATTATGAATTAGAATGACTAATCGGGGATTAGTTGAGTGAAATCGGACGAAACGTGCAAAATGACCGTTTTACCCCTAGCGTGGGCAAAATGTTGACTTTTATTTCAGGCGGTTAAACGGACTTTGACCGATGACCGTGACGAAGTTCGGGACGTCACGAGTTCATAGACAGGCGGCACGATCGATTCCGACATCCGAGGAGAAAGTTATGATGTTCGGAAGTTGAGGGGTATTTTGGTAATTTGGCATGTTAGGGGCCAAATGTTGACTTTTTGATCGGGACGTCCGATGGACGAGGGCCAAGGACCGTTACGTAGGTCTGGTCGATACGAATCCAACGACAGGCGGCATGCCGAAATCGGAGATTCGACGACGAAGTTATGGTCACGGAATCGGACTCGATTAACCGAACGAACCGGGATTAAAATAATATTTTAATGTGAACAGTACCTGGTGACTGTGCACATCCGGATGAGTGACAAGTGTCACCCATCCCTTGTTTCCAGCTCCATGTTTCCCTCCCAACACTATCATTACAACATCATCATTCCTCATCCATCATTCCCCTTCCTTTTCTTTGATTTTTCTTCAAACCGTGCACAAATTGGGGGAGGATTGAACTGGGAGAATTGGCTCCCTTCCTCTGCTGTTCCTGAGAGAAAAATGAGAGACTAAGATGATTGAATTAACGGGGAAACACGAGGGGTTGTGAGAGTACTGAATTTTGGATTTTGGATTTTGGGAAAATTGGGGGGAAAAATCGAAATGGAGGAATTAGGCCGTGAGGATCGAATTGGAGATTACCTTCAGCTTTCTGGGAGTGCCACGATCATAATCGTCGAAGGAACGAAGGGAATTGGTGTTGTTTTGGCTCTGATCACACTTGGTGACAGAGGAGGAAAATCGAGTTTGAGTCGTGGAGTTGGAGACTTCGATGGATGAAATTGAGGTGGGGAAACTACTTCTCATGATCCCACGATGCTTCTGGGTTCATCAATTGAAGGAAAACGCTGGAGATTGACGAAACTCCATGGTTGCACAGTGGACGGTGTTCGAGCTAGAGTCGTGATCATTTAGTGATCAAACGACGAAATTGATGTGGGGGAATTGTTCCTCATGGTCCATTGATGCTTCTGGATGCATCAATTGGAAGAAACCTGCAGCCATTGAAGGAATCCCATGATTGAATAGTGACCGGAGTGTTCTTCGTGTTCATCGTGGAATCAATGGAATCTGGGTAAGTGTTCATGTAATTGAGTTTACAGAACTTAAATTAGACTTAAAACGAAACTAACTGATTGATCAATTGAAGGAATTAGGGTCGAATTGATGGACATTGAACCGGGTCGTCTCGCGGGTTAATTGGACCCGTTTACCAGACATACGGGTTAGGACGATGCACTGTTCACGGCGCGTGGGTTTCACGCGCAGCCACTCACGGCAGCGCGTGACGGCGCGTGGGCATGAATCTCGAGGTGAGGTCAATATGACTTCTGTACTATTTAATGTAACGAACATTTTGGGATTGGTTTCGTGTCGATCAGACACCGTTTCAATATTGTTCGGGATGTCCGAAGGTTTTAAATCAAATTTAAAAATAGTTAAAAATTTGGGAAAATTACGGGACTTTGATAGGATGTTAATGTGGAGGTTAGTAACCCTCTAATATGATTTGGACAGGATTGGGAGTCCCGGTGATAGTGGTGAGGCCCGGGAGGGCCGGTGGCACGCGTATCGAGGCATACCGTTAAAACGGTATGTGAGTGGACTTTGTTTTCTAACCGTGATGCATGCATATATGATTTAAATGCCTTATTATATGATTTTATATGCTTGGGCATGATTTATGTTTCAATCCGGTAATTTCTCGGTTTTATGATTATTATATTATTATTTTGGGCGATTTTCGAGAAATTACGAAATTTGGTAAAAATGATGTTTGGACTTGGTTTATGAGTCTGGGATTAAAATTGATTGAAAATAATGGTTGGACTCGGATTATTGAGTCATGGATTGAAAAATGATGTGGTGACTCAAGAATGAGTCCATGGTCAATTTCGTGGATTTACGTGAAAATGGCAACGGAGGTTGCAACGCATGGATTTGCGTGATAATGTTATTTTGGGCATGAGAACCCAAGTGAATAGTGATTTTGACTCGGATTTGGAGTCACATGTGAAATTGTGAAATTAATGATTTATTGTGATTTTATGATTATTTTAATCAGTCTTTTCGGGCACGTTTTACGAGGAACGTGCAAATGATGTTTTGGGCTAGGCCCGGAGTTTAAATGATTTCTAAAATGATATTTTGACTTTGTTGGTGAGTCAATGATGATTTCTGGAATATTTGATTGAATTAAAAGGTGATTTTAAAGAAATACGTGTAAATAGTATTTTGGGTTTGATACCCAGTCGGGGATGATCTTGACTTGGTATGAAGTCAAGATTTGATTGAAATGTTTTGGGATGTAATTCCCGGGATGGTTCATTGTGATTGTGATATTCCCAGACGGTCGGTGCTTGGGGGGATTACCCAGACGACCGGAGCTTGGGGGATGTGATTGTAGGATCTGGAGTTGATCCTATGGTAGTCAGCTTCTCGGATGAGACTGAGCCTGTATGTACCACTCGGAGGTGTCTGAACCTGGGGATGTTTTCGCCCAGAGGTGACTGAGCCCGAGGGGGTTGAGCCTAGAGGTGTCTGTTCCCGAGAGTGACTGGATATTGGCCTACGCGTAGTGCAGCACTTGTGAGTAGTGCAGTTTGATTGATTGTGCACTTGTGAGTAGTGCATATGTGATTTGTGATATTTGATGCACTTGTGAGTAGTGCGGATTGATTGGATTGTTATAGTTCTGGTGCACTGGTGATTAGTGCTGATTGATGTTGTTGTGATGATGTACTGGTATTGAGTACGGATTTTTGGTCTTTGTGGCCAGTGATTATGTTTTCACATGTTTTGGCCTGAGAGCCGGGATTTAATGTTTTATAACATGAACTGTTTTGGTGAACATGAGTTTTATGGACCATGGGAAAATATGTTTTGATTTTATCGGTCCACTGTTCATACTGTTACTCATGTTTATGATATGCATGCAAGTTTGTGAAAACTGGAGGGCATAAATGTCTTATAAATGTGTTTATTAAACTTATTGGTTTTTGTCCACTCACAGCTTTTGGTTTTAATGCCCTTCAGGTTGGTCTATGGATGCGATTGCAGCAGAGACTGGGACATTGCACACCTCCTCCATCGGTCCTTGCGCACTCTGGATGCCCCGGTTGGGCAGTGGCTCTTGGTTATCCCTTGTCTGACACTCCTTGTTGGACGGGAGCAGGGCACATTCCACGGTAATCCCAGGGGGATTGGGATGGGTCCTGTCAATTCCCCTATAGGCTCGGCTCTGGTTGGCAATAAAATATGTGATGTCTGTGCAGGTGAGACTTGTCACGACCCAACTGATCTAACACAATTCGCTTAGGTCCAGCCCTCACGGTTTTGTTTTCGGGAGCTTAGGTGCAACTTCCCAGTAGGTTACCCATCTTGGGATTCCACCAGCCTCAACTCGCTTAACTTTGGAGTTCCCAAGGAATCCAAAGCCAGTGAGCTCCCAAAATGCCTTGTGTTAGATAGATGTGCGCCCACACATATAAGGCACTTCACCTTTCCCTCCCCGAGCGATGTGGGATTGTTCACTGATCTTACCTTTCCAAGCTCACTGGTCTTGCTCACCGTTGTTGCTTCTCAAGCTCATGGGTCTTGCTCACCGTTCTTTCTTTCAAGATCAGGTCTTACAATCCACCCCCCCTTGGGGCCCAGTGTCCTCGCTGGGACACTTCCAGTCGGGGTCCATCTCTGATACCATTCTATCACGATTCGACCCATCTAGCACAATATTGTCCGTTTTGGGACCAGCCTTCACTGTTTTGTTCTCGGGAGCTCACGTGCAACTTCCCAGTAGGTCACCCATCCTAGGATTGCACCAGCGTCAACTCGCTTAACTTTGGAGTTCCCAAGGAATCCAAAGCAGTGAGCTCCCAAAAGGCCTTGTGTTAGATAGATGTTTGCCCACATATATAAGGCACTTCACCTTTCCCTCGCCGAGCGATGTGGGATTGTTCACCGATCTTACCTTTCCAAGCTCACAGGTCTTGTTCACCATTCTTACTTCTCAAGCTCACGAGTCTTGCTCATCGTTCTTGCTTCCATGACCGGGTCTTACAAGACTGAAGAAGATTATGAGGATTATTCGAGTTGTCGCAAGCTGAATATCGTGGAAATTTTGATCAGGTAGTTGGGACCTCTCCCTTAAAGCTGCAATTATCTTGCGGATTCTCTATTAGAACTGTCAAGGTATCGAGGGTGTCTTCGTAGTTCAGAGCCCGGTGGACCAATGTAGGATCTCTACGTTTGATATTGTTATTTTATTGGAAACTAAGAATAAAAGTATGAAGTTTGAGTCTTTGAAGTGTAAATTAGATTTTGATTGTATGCATGTTGTGGAGCCCAAAAGGCGTGGTGGTGGTTTGTGCATTTTTTGGAAGTCTGTTGATACTCTATTCTTAGGTAAGTATGGTGATTTTATGATTGAGATGTTGTTCCATGATGGTTTTCCCCGAAAGGTTTGGCGGTTGTATGGTGTTTATGCTAGTACTGATGATATGTTTCGAGAAATGGCATGTCTTCAAGGCCGAATTAAATGTTTTAGGGACCCATGTTTCATACTTAGTGATTTTAATGACATTCTGAGTATTGAGGAAAAGATGGGGGGTAATATTCACTCCGAAAATAGAATGAGAAATTTCAAAACGTTTGTATCCCATAGTAGTCTTCTAGACCTTGGTTACAAAGGCTACCCATTCACTTAGCATAACAAGAGAGAGAAAGGGGGGTGAGGGTACATTCAGGAGCGGATTGACAAGGGTTTTGCCACTGATCAATGGATTCATTGGTATCTTGAAACCCAAGTTGCTCATATAGTTTCTAAGGGCCCTGATTACGGTATGCTTGCTCTTGATACGGTTCCCAAGTGTACAAGCAAGCACAACCAATTTGTGTATGATCTGATATGGGGTTCAGACCATGGGTGTACTGAGGTGGTGAAGGAGAAATGGAGGCAGCCGTTGTTTGGAGTGGGTACGGACTCAGTTTTGGGAAACTAAATGGGGTGAGGAAGGGTTGGTTGCTATTGAGAAAGTGTCACGACCCATCCCAATCCCCCCGGGATTAACACGGGATGTGCCATGCTCCCATCTGACACGAAGTGTCAGATAAGGGATCATTCAAACCTTCAGCCCGACCCGCTTCCAGAGCGCGCCAGGATCCCGTGGAGGAGTGTGATGTCTCGTTCTCTGCTACAGTCCGCATCCGTGATCAACCTGAAAGGCATTAAAACACCAAAAGCTGTGAGTGGACGAAAATCAATAAGTTCATAAAAACACATTTCATAAAGATATTTATGCTCTTCACTAAAAATCATGCATGCATTCGAAAACCATTTAGCAAACCACATATTCAAATAACCATTATTAGGGTCTCAGCCCCAAGTTCTGTAAACTCAAGTCATGGGGGCCCCTGCCCAAAACCATTTACACAAATCCATAATTCATTTCAACCATATGTGGAAACTCAGCCTAAAACCGTTTATCCGAGTTTGTGGGTCATTGCCCAAATCCATTTAAAATTTACAAAACGCCATTTCATCAAATCCAAGAAATCATGTTTACCAAATATCATATAACCAATCTTGTCACGATTTCCAAAACTACGCACGTGCTACCTAGGGTCTCAAATCCCAAGTCTCCCTAGGGTCCACCCAGGTCAATGTCCGCAGATCATTGACCCTCCCTGGGGGTTATAATCCATATATGCCTTCTTGAGTGTAAGGTACCCCACTGGGGCGACTCCATTCAGTTAGTGCTCCGTGACTACTCTGGGATCCACCCAGGCCAACGACCCTCCCCGGAGGAGACAATCCACAAATACAAGGACGCTATATGAAAATCCATTTCGAAATCATTCTCAAAACCTTTCAAAGGATCCATGCCCGGTCCCCATAAACCGTCATGAAACCAGAAATCCATGTTTACCAATTCCAAATCCATGTAGGGTCTCCGAACCCGAAATCACATTTATAAACCATAAAGGGGACTCATGCCCGATATCATAACCAATTGGGTCTCAAGCCCGATTATGTAAACCAACTGGGTCTCAAGCCCGATTATGTAAACCAACTGGGCCTCAAACCAGATTTCGTAAACCAACTGGGCCTCAAACCGAATTACGTAAACCAAATGGGCCTCAAACCCGATTTTGTAAACCAACTGGGCCTCGAACCCGATTTCATAAACCAATAGAGCCTCCAGCCCGATGCCTTATTAAATCAAATGGAATCCAAGTCTGAGGGTTTGTAAATCAAGTGGGTCTCATGCTTGATTCCATATTTCCATTCCGAAATCAATCCACGAACCAATTGGGCCTCTAGCTCGATAACGTAACTAAATGGACTTCAAGTCCGGGGGTTTCCAAAACAAATGGGTCTCATGCCCGAGTTTACCTTTTCAAATCCAAAACTATTTCATTAAACCATTTCCGAAACCATAAGCACGCATAATCAGCGTAAAACCATAAACCTCAATATACGTGCAAATACGTAAATCGCCTCGAAATACATGTAATCATGTAAATCACCAATCCATACTCATCATGATAGAAATCATATATATAAAACATATAAAACATTTATGCATGCATCACAGTTTAGAAATCAAGGTTCACTCATAGACCTTCCTAGCTCTCGCCTCGCTATGCGTATCAATACGCCTCCCGGGGCTAATCACTGTCACTAGGACTCCCAAACCTGTCCAAATCATACTAGAGGGTTACTAACTACCACATTAACCTCTCATTGAAGTCCCGTAATTTTCTCGAATTTTTAACTATTTTTAAACTCAATCCTAAACTTTCGGATACCCCGAACTATATAGAAACGATGTCTGATCGACACGAAATAAGTCCCAAAATGTTTGTTACATCGAATAGATTAAAAGTCATGTTGAAAACTTCCCCAGAAAGTGTGCCACGCACCCTCATGTGCCACCCAAAGGGGCTGCGCGTGGGCCTCACGCGCCAGGCACAGTCGTCTTCAACCTCTTGCTGAACCCGGTCCAGACCGTTTCAGGCCAGCCTAGTCCAACTGAACCGGCGTTCACGGTTCAACGCCCTAACTTGTCCAATTTTAGTCTGATTTCAATCCTTTTTCTTCCATTATCCTCATCTAGTCTTAATCTATCAATCTATGGTTTCAAAATCAGGAAAACAAGCCAAGATCATACATCCTTGATCGATTCATGAACCGGTCATCCTTCCTCCGTCGTGTCCTCACGACTCCGGCCACCTCAAGCCACGGTTTCAAGCCCAAAAGCCTCATTTCATCCTCCTAAACCTTTCCTAATTAATAGAAATGAGCAACAACCACTAAACCATGATTTACCATATTGAACCAAAACAGAACATAACTCGGTTCTTACCTCCTCTCGCTGCCGTGGGCCACCGCCGTGACCACCGTCACGGTTGTCTTGACCTCCGGAGAAACCTCCATAACATAGAAACGATTGATAGCCCCTACTTCAAGCCTTTCCATTTTTGAATTCCAAAAATAGGCATTCGGTGCCTTGCCTTCAAACCAGGCCACCGTGCACCGCCGTCCACGATGTTCGACGTCATCGACACCATTCGACTCGTCTCCATTCACAAGTCACAGGCAAAGGAGGACGTTTGGAAGGGGTTTGAATGGTTTGTTTCTCATGGTTTGGGTGTTCGAGTTTTTAGAAGGAAATGAAGAAGATGATCGCAAGAAAGAGAGAGAGATGAAAGATGTGAGTTTGATGATGATGATGATCATATGAGGTAGGATGGATGGTAAGGATGAGGGGGTTGAGGAAAATGGACGGCTGGGATTGGGAGAGAGTGTGTGAGTTTAACAAATTAATTAATTAATGGCTAAAGGACATAAATCCCCTTTTTAAGGAAATTGACCAATGGGATGAGTGACACTTGCCACTCATCCAAGGGCCCCACCTACAAATATCTGCCCAATCAGAATTAATTATTATTTTAATCGGATCCGGAGACGTAAATCCCCGATTTCGATCCCGTGACCATAACTTCTCTGTTCGACGTCCAATTTTTCGTGCCGCCTGTCTACGAACTCTTGTCGTCTCGATCTACGTCACGGTCATCAGTCCTTGTACGTTTGACTTCTCGAGTCAAAATTCAACATTTTACCCAAGACCAGGGGCAAACGGTCATTTTACACCGTCCGTCCGATTTCGCTCGACTAATCATTGATTAATCTCACTAATCCTTCATTAGTCACAAATCTAATCCCAGAATTCGGGACGGGTGTTACAGAAAGAGAGTTGTATCTAATGCCTAACTCTGTATTACGAAACTCAGGGAGGAATTGTAGGCTGCTTTTCAACAACCTACTTTTGAGGCTACTCAAATTGGGAGGTTGGAATCATAATTGAAACAGGCTCTACTGGATGAGGAAATTCCTTAGAAGCTAAAGTCTAAGGTTCACTAGTTAAATGAAGGGGGATAAGAATACTAAATTCTTCCATGCAAAAATAGTTAAACGAAAATGCTAGAATCGACTCCTTAGCATACATGATCAAGTGAGGTGCTGGATTGAGGAGCCAGAGGAAGTCTACTCGATTTTTATGGCATACCTTCAAGATATGTTCACGGCTGCTCCCCTCCTTTGGGGATACTATAGTTCGTGACTAGATTCCATGCTGTATTTCTGATAGAGACAATAGTGTATTGACTTTCTAGGTTACGGATGCAGAGATTCGGTGTGCAATGCTATCACTGCACCCTACGAAATCCCTAGGTCCTGATGGGCTTACAATTGCTTTCTTCCATAACCATTAGGGTATTATTGGTGATGATGTTATAGTCTTTGTTAAGGGTTATTTTGATACAGGTCAGCTGGAAGGATGGTGCAATCAAAAAAATATTGCGTTGATTCCAAATGTCCCTAATCCTACTCATATGCGTCAGTTGAGACCTATTTCTTTATGTAATGTCACGTACAAATCATATCTAAAATTATCACTAGTCGATTGCAGAAGGTCTTGAACAAGATTATTAGCCCTCTCCAGTCTGTTTTTGTTGAAGGTAGGTAGATATCAGATAATATACTAGTGCACAAGGTTCAAAACGGCAGATTACACGATCGCTTAAGTGATGCCTAGGCGCTAGGCGGGAATGAGCTGCGGCAAATTTGGCTGCGGCGATAAAGAAACGTGGCTGCACCATTACTCTAACTCTAAGCGGGCTTGACAGACCTCGGCGGACGTAGGCGGCAATTTATTCATTTTTCCCATTATCATGGAGTCAGTTTAGAAAATTTGCACTCAAATTAGAATTTCAATTTTGACACAACACTCACCCCAATTCGCAGAAGTCATAACCCAAAATATCAAATTAGAATTTCAAGTACAGTAATCAAATTAAAACCCCAAAAAATTCAAGTACATAAATAAAGAAATGCAGAACCTCCATCTCAGTTCACCTAAACTCTTCTCGACTTCTCAATCTCTCTCTCGACTCTCGAATCTTGAGTCTCTTCTCTATCACTTTGAGTCCTTGGACTCTTGTTAAAGGATGAAGATTGACGAGCAAAACCTTACGCCAACGTTCTTCGTCTCTCCGGTAGATAGAAAGGCTAGGTAGATTTGGGATTGGAACCGTGAGACCAAGCAGTACAGCTACTTGATTTTTCCCTCATACGGATCCATGAGTCTTTGGACTCTTTGTTATTGTCTTTGGACTCTTTGTGAATAATGAAGAGTGAAGTGAAAGAATGGAGTCCTGACTTTTCTTTAAGAAGTGTACAGTGGGAACAATGAAGAGTCTTGACTCTTCTTTGAGAAGTGGGTGGTGGGTCGAAGACTCAAAGAACAAAGAGAACCCCGTCCTCCCATAAACACCTGTTAGTTAATTAAAGTAGTCTTATTTAACAATTAAAATTAAAATTTTCACTCATAAACAAATTTATTGATTTTTTTCTCTAAAATAAAAATAAAAATCTGCATTGGTCACATTAATAGGTCTCTCTTCCATTGATCTGTCTCCCACTTGCTCACCGAAGAGTCAAAGACACAATACAAAATCATAAAGACAATTAATTCAATTAATAAGAAAATAAAAGGTGGATAGTGGAGTAGAATAATCTCATTGTCTCTCTAGTCTATATAATATTGTGACGGATCAAATATCCACTAAGATCTAATTTCATTATTATGGTAACCATAAATAATAAATAATAAATTTATGATTAATTAATTACTTTGCACCATCATATCATCTTCATATTGATGAATTTGTGATATTGTGGTTGAATAATGATATAGATTAGTGTTTGAAATGAATTATTTAGTATATGTTATTATGTAGTACATAATTATTTGATTTTTTTCCTTAAAAAAAATCGCCTAGGCGCTAGGCCCCCACCCGCCTCCCTGGGCGTGCCTAACGCCATTTGGAACATGGGTGGTGCTTGAAGTCTTGCATACCTTGAAGAAAAAAAAGGGGTTGGAAGGAGAAGAGATGGTTCTAAAATTGGATATGGCTAAAGCCTATGATCGTGTTGAGTGGGGTTTTCTACAGGCAGTGATGCGAAGGTTCGGTTTTGTTGAGAAATTCATACGGTGGGTATTGGGCCGTGTCACTTATGCTACCTATAAAATATGCCAAAATATGCCTTTTAAGGCGCGCAATGCACTCCTTAAAAAGTTATGCCGTAAAAAATCTTTATTATTCAGGACATACAATGTGCTCCGTAAATAATGATATTTAAGGCGCGCAAAGAACGTCGTAAATAATAATATTTAAGACGCGCAAAGCACGTCGTAAATACTGATATTTAAGGAGCGCAACGTACGCCATAAATACTGATAATTAAGGCGCACAACGCACACTGTAATATCAAATATTTAAGGCGCACATTGCACGTCGTAAAAATGTTTCACACAACTTTTAAAGGCATGCATTGCACGCTGTAAAATGAACATTGAAGGCATGCTTTGCGCGTCCTCATTGCAATTTTTTTTAATATTCACTTATTAATTTGCGTAGATTTCAATTTACACCAATACCTACTACATTATATAGTATTTTCAACAAAAGATATAAATAATCAATTTACAAGTACACCAAACATAAAAAAGAAACACTTCATTGATTGATAGTAATTCAATAGAGAAGTAACAAGTTGAGGTGTTTGAACAAAACACAAAATAATAAAACCAGCCATAATCAAATTTCTTTTGAAACCTAATGAACATAATCCCCAAACAAAAACCAAGTTTACTACCTCATATTCCTTCTAAGTAATACAAACATATCTTCAAACACAATGCTTCAAGTTGGATAATCTTTCGCTCCTTTTCTAATTAGAAATTTCTAGATCTCTTTGATTCATATAGCGACTGCAAGCACACATTCAACGTCATATAACTCATCTGAACCATAAGAGAGAATGAAAAATTGGAATATGGTATTCAACTACATATGCTAGAATAAGCAACTAAATGAAATAAAGAGAAAGACCAAAAAACGACACATGTAATGAATTTTAAATTTAAAGTATAAATAAACCTCTTGTAAATTAAAAGTAAGCAGTTCTTGAGATAGCAACTGAAGCTACTCATTGAGATGACATTTGCTTCAGTTGATCTTCAGTGCAATTTGGACCTAAATTTGCAATGAACATAGTGGAACATGAACCTCCATCAACCTGCTTTTCTGTTTGCTCCTACACAACCAATTCGAAACCAGATTGGAAATAGAGGCCCATATGCAATCCATACATATGAAATATTTGTCATCTATATTCAAATGACACACATAAAAACATCTTAAAAAGTTGAAATCATTTTCAAGTTTATTTCCTAAAACACCAAACCAAGATTTTCAAAGCATCAAAGACTTTTGGCAGTAAGAAGAGACAACCCCGAATGAAACAATAGAATATTTCTTTGGTCTCATAAACCATACTTGCATTCTTGAAAACCTCTAATGTTAGGCAGCAAAGAAAGAAGAAGCTGGGAATATAGAATCTTAAAAAGCTTTATTTAAAAAAAACATGGGCCAGTACTGAACCCATGATTTAATCAGACCACCAACTCATATAACTAAAGAGCAACATAAACAAGGAAAGCTCATTATCCATTGTAAATAAATCATGGAAGGCATACAGACCTCACTTTGGCATTTCAGCTTGTAGATTGCCTCCCTAATTGATGAGGCAAAGAAATTGTTAATCCTAATCTGCAAGATAAATGCTATATATTGAGAGAACGGGAAAATTTCAAAGTTAAGAATAGTTGAAGATCAACCTGTGCATGATGAAGGTCCGGTTCAATGTGCTTCCTAAACAGTGGAAAAATGCGTAAGGCAATCGAGTGAACAAGAATCTCCAATATCATATCTAACTTTCAAAAGAAGGCTAAAATGAACACCACCGACCTAGTTTACCAGAATTAAAAATCAAATGTCATGTCAATTTCTTTTAACAGATAAATCTAAAAAGTCTTGACGAACAAAATAGGATAAGAAGATTACAACTGCAACCCAAATATCAAGTAAAGAACGCAGCTACACATAAAAAGAACAAATTTATTGGCACATAATTACTCAAAAGAGAAGCGGATTTACACATAAAAGAGAAACAAGATTGCACTTAGGAAAATCGTAGGAAACTCTTCGCCTTCTATAATTATGATTAAATGTTTGAAGGTTTATAAGGCTAGCCCAAGTATTCAAGCAGAAATAATGAACCTATACAATCAACTAATCAAGCAACATGATTACATGAAACACAAAAAGAAATAAGTGGATGCAAACCTCAAGATTTCTGACCAGCATATTAAAATCTATTGAACCCATATCATTCGCTTCATCAAAACCATTGCGATAGTTCTCCATTGAGACAATAGTTCAACCAATAGCAGATGCCACCTTCTCTGCTAAGCTTCAGGAGAAATAAGTAATTGCTTTTTCTCTTCTTCAAAGTATAAGATGATAAATTTTGGCAGTATGAGTTAGGTTTTCCTATGCTGAAAATGAATTGAACATGCTAGTAATTCCTGCCTTATTTTTTTTTTTCAAAAATGAAATTAATCAACCAGCCGCAATCTTTCACACCAGGACAGAACAAGCCAAAAATGAATTGACATATGAAAGAACGAATCTAGTAGAAAGAAGTGACATTTAAACATATGTGGGAGGTAAATTGGCCAGCCCAAGGGGAAACAAAACAAAAGGGCAATAAAATGATCAATAGAGGAAACAAAAGTCTGGTGACCTAGACTCTGCAAAAATAGTGATAAATTCCATTGTGAGCACTAACTAAAAAATTGCATTATAGCAAATTGCAAGGCTGAAAATACAAGAACCTGGTGTTCACTTGAGGAAAAATGCCTTAAAATTTTTAGATCCACAGTTATCAAAAGAAATGAACAAAATTTCTAAAACAACTTAAATTTTCAAATTCAAACTAAATTACCTCAATAACCACAAGTTTCTTTTTCTCTTCTTTGAACCTAGAAAATTCCAATCTGAAACAAACCCATAAACCAAGACCCAAAAGGGAATCAAAGTGAAGAAGAAGGGGAATTTAACACCCAATAACCAAGCAAATAAGTATGCTTGAATTACAAATTTACCTGAAGCACTTCGGCGCCGGACCCAAACGAAAACTGTGAGTCGGTGCTATGGTGAAACCATATATAAACTCTAAGTCCGATAGATTTCACGTTTGACTAAACTCTAAGTCAAACCATATATAAACTGGGTCACAAGCCTGAATATTGTTTTCAAATCCGAAAACCATTTCACTATCCAACTGGGACTCAAGCCCGAAATGTCGATTTCACGCATCTCCGTGAAATCATTCAAACTCGAATATCAAATCCTTATTTTCATGCCTCTCCATGAAACCATTAAAATCACATAAATCACATGCACGTAGAATACCCGGCCTAAGCCCAAGTATCATATAATACATAAATCTCTAAATACGTGCAATATAACATTTTCACAAAATCATAAACAATCAAACTCAAATCATTAAGAAATCAATGCATCTCAAATCATATTCATAAAACATATAAAATGGTTATGCATGCATCATTTAGAAAGTAAGGTCAACTCACAGACCATCCATGCTGCACGCTCACAATCCGCGTCGTAAGCCACTCCGGGGCTAATCCAACATCTCTGAAACGCCCTAACATGTCCAAATCATACCCAAAGGTCACTAACCATCTATATAAGTCCAAATCATAAACCCTCAAAACTCCCGGAACAATCAACGTGTCCTGAATTCGTTTCCCGAGGCTAAAAACCTTCAAATTACCTATCAAACGATCTTTGATCGACCTGAAACCACCACCATTGGATTGAGAACGTCGAAACCTTTCGAACAAGATTGATTTGACCTTGAAATTTGTGCCCACGCGCCCTCACGAGCTAGTAAAAGTCCAGTCCACGGTGGTCAATGTCAGTCAAGTTGACATTAGCCCTAACTGACGTCACTGCTGATGTCAGGCTGACAGGTCTGATAGTCTGACAACCTGCCACATGGCACACCCTGATTGGTGCAATGTGGCAGCCTCTGACACTACCACGTCACATTATGACATCACATGTTGACGTCATCACTGCCACTTATCCTGCTATGTGTCACTGACAACTCGGATACCTGCCATGTGGCACCACCTTTGACAGGACCCACCCCGATTATCACCCTGATAACCGAGGCGAACCCTGCTCCCGTCTGAAAAAACACACTTAAAAGACCAAAATAACCTTATATATAACAAAACCCACATTGTCAGACCAGGGAGAAAAGTCATACAGTTTACAGAGCATAGTAACAGTACGAAAATAAATCCAAGCCCTACTGTAAGCTAAGCGCGCAACAGATGACTTTATGCCTCAGACTCTGCCTCAAACTCTGCCTCAACGGTAGTCCCAACGCTCGTACCACGACCTAGAGAGTGTTAAAAACATTAAAAACGTAAGTGGACTAAAAAAATAAGTAAGAGTTATAAAACCGTTTACAAAATAAAACCGGATTCACCCTCCGTTTGAAAACATGCATGCATAACCAAGTAACTTAAAACCACCATATAAATGATATGAAAATAAACGTGGAAATCATCAGAAATCAAAACCAAGTTCAGGCACTCGGCCCTAAATCCATAAAAACCAAGTTATTCGGGTCACAGCCCCAAACATTTGGAAACTAGTGAAAAACATCGATCATACCAGTTTACTGGATTTCAAGTGCGCTCGAGTCTTTAAACTCAAAACACAATGCGCAGTTAACTAGGCCTTCCCGAGATATCAACGAGTCTTTAAACTCAAAACACAATCACATGCCTCGGGGGGTATCACAATCACCGAGTCTTTAAACTCAAAACATTTACCGAGTCTTTAAACTCAAAACATAATCAATCCAGGGCCCTCCCCCCGTCAATCAATCCGAGTCTTTAAACTCAAAACCAGATCCAGTGGGTTTTCCGAGTCTTTAAAATCAAACCCATTTTTCAAGCATAAGAAAATTCATCAAAATCCGAAAACCAAAGCCAAACTGGAAATCTTCGAAAACTGAAATCACGTTTATCGGAAAGGGGCTTCCGCCCGAATTTCCCTTCCAATCCTCAAATCAAATCCACAAATCTTTCATAAAACAGAACGTATAAACATAAATCATTTATATGAAACCATACTCAAAAGCATCACAGAAATCATATTCTCGAAGTACGTGCAAATCCGATAACTTAAACGTGAAATCAAGCAAAACCCTAACATAGAAAGCATAAGCATAAATCCATATATCGAAAGCATAAAAGCATAATCGAAACATAAGTAATATAAGGAAAACAGTTATGCATGCTCGGTTAGAAAACAAACAGTCCACTCACAGTTCTGAACACGTCACTCGCATCCTGTACGGTCCTCGGCTGTCTTAAGAATTTCCCGACCTGTCAAAGTCACCAATTCGGGTCACAAACACTTCATGTAAGCTTACCCTAATTTCCCTAATTTTTCCAGATTTTAAACGTAATTTAAACGAACCCCTAAACCTTCGAACGCTTAAAACTATCCTGATCTGGTGTCTGATCGACACGAAACTTGTCCTAAAATGTTCGTTACATCGATTAAAGTGAAAACCGTGTTGGACACTTCCCCAGAACATGCTCCACGCGCCCTCAGGCGCCGCCCAAAGGGGCTGCGCGTGGGAGCCACGCGCCTGCACTGTTCATCGTCCCCTACCTCCAGCCAACCCGGTTTAGACCGATCCAGACCGGTCCAGTCCAGATCGGTCCGGTCCAACCGAGTCAGCGAGGCTGGTTCTCACTCAAATCCAGTCTGTTTTCAAACCTTATTACTCCACTAGTTTCGTTCTACTCCTAGCAACAGATTCATGTAATAAAAACACGAATTAGAGTCCTGGAACCTTACCTCCCAAACTCGAACTTAAACCCAGAAAAACCAGGTTCTGTTTCCGGGCACCAGTTGTCACCGCAGAGCTCTGGTTCGACTCCTGAGCTTAAATACAACCTCCTAGAACCATTAGCATCAAAAGAACAAGTCGACAACCGTCCACAAGCCATGACTTTCAATTTGAACCAAAATAGGAAAACAGGGGACCAAAACCTTACATTCCTTCTTCTCACCGCCGTGAGCTCCGCCGCGAGTCTCAGGGTCCCCAAAAGCACTCACCTGGTCCTCTGAACACCACCACAAACCAAGCTGGATCAATTTGATCGATTGCGGCTCTCAGCCGTACACGAGGAACTTCTCTGTTTCCACGGTTTCCTCACCTTTCCCAGCCTCTTCCTCACTCAACACTCACCCAGAAACACTCACCAGCCTCTCAACTTAACTCTAAACACTCCACAAAGAACACACGCACGACTCAGACTTAGGAAATGGTCGATTTCCTCACGGCCCAGTCTCTCTGTTTTTCTCAACCGATCGAGCACAATCCATTTTAAACAGTCACCGTGTAACCGTGTATAGGCTAGAAGCCTCTAGGAAACAACCAGGTGTCAACACCCTGTGGTCCAGCCCTTAAAAATATCCAATCCTCTCTGCCCAGGTGTCCCAATCTGGCTGGTCACAGTTCCCCAAGTGTAAAAAGACCAAAATGCCCCTACAAGTCCAAATTACCATTTTACCCCTCACCTTCCTAGACCTATATCTTAACCGTCCGATGTCTGATGACGGCGTGCCACCTGTCGTTGTACTCAGGAAGTCGAGACCTATCTAACGGTCCTGGGTTTACGTGAAGAAAACTTGTCGTGCAAAAAAGTCAACAAATTCCTCATTTTTACCCAAATTACAAAAATGCCCTAAATCATCTGAACATCATAACTTCCTCCTCGGATGTCGGAATCAGGCGTGCCACAGGTGTCTACGGACTCGTGACGTCCCGAACTACGTCACAGTCATTGGTCAAAGTCTATTTGACCGTCCGAACTAAAAGTCAACATTTTACCCATTCCAGGGGTAAAATCGTCATTCTGCGCCATCCGTACAAGAGTATCCACCTACTCACCGATTCTCTTCGTTAAATCCGTCATTAAACTATAATCTAATCCCGACTCTCAGGACGGGTCGTTACAACCTCACTAGTCCATGTGGTCTGACATGTCTGACGTGGACTTCCACGTCACTTGACAAGTCCTAACACAATGCCACATGGCACCATCTCACTGGTCAATGTGGTCTGACATGTCTGACGTGGCCCTACAACGTCAGCTGCTAACTAGACTGACATGATGACATGGCATGCCACATCATCATCTTCAATCCTCAGTCAGGTCGACCCATTATTAGAACCAGGCCCAACCATTTGAAAATCCAAGTTCCAAAATCAAACAAGTCCATGTCATTAGAACACGTCCATGTCATAACTTAACTAACACGTCCATTCCAAAATCAAACCCGTTTTTGGTTCCTCAGCCTCGCAAGGACTTAACAAACATGTCCATGTCATTAGAACCAGGCCCAAACATTTGAAAATCCAAATTCCAAAAATCAAACGGTTTTGGGTTTTACCTTTCTCCGGTTTCCTCAGGCTACTGTCGTGGCTCAGTCGTCCACCACCGTCATCTCAGCCTCTTAATCTCACCATCTCACTCTCTCTCTTTCTCTCTTTTTCTCTCTCTCTCTCTCTCTCTCTCTCTCTCTCTCTCTCTCTCTCTCTCTCTCTCTCTCTCTCTCTCTCTCAGGCAGAACAGAGGAAGAAGATGATGGTTTGGAAAATGGTTGGGTGAGAGGTTACGGGTAGGATGAAGATGAAAGGGAAATGGGAGCAGATGCAAGCATGTGTAGGTTTGGACCAATGGGATGAATGACATTGGTCATTCATCCATTGGTCCAGATGAGATCTTTTAGGCCGACTAAAAACAAACCCAAAACTTAACTTTTTGAAAAATGTGTAACCATAATACCTACTAAAACTTCTGTTGTCAGGACCGACCCCGGTTTCACCCCGAAACCCGAGGTAAATCCCGCTCCCGTCTGACTCCCCGACACAACACCCAAGTAAAACTCACTCAAACCTAGACAGACGCAGGAGTAATTACGAAATATCCCAACCTTATCGTTTACAGATCATAGCACTAAATTACAAGGAAAATAACAACTGATAAAGTACACGCACACAGAAGCCTTTAAACTCTTCTAGGATCCCTCACGTCACTTCTATGCCTCGGACACTGCCTCGACGTTAAGACCCCGCGCTAGCTCCACAACCTGGAGGGCAATTTAAAACAGAAAATGTGAGTGGACCAGAAAGTACAAAAAGTTCAAAACCACTTTATATGAAAACCGAGTTTAACCCTCCGTTTTGAAACCGCATGCATAACCAACAGTTATGAACACAGTTATAAAATAATCATTATAAAACATCATAAGAAACAGAAACACTATAAAATATCATAAGAAACCATAGCATGAGTATCAAAAACCGTATCAAATCCTCATTTCCCGATCGAACCTGCTGGACCTATCCGAGTCTTTAAACTCCCGAGTCTTTAAACTCAATCCAGGCCTTAATAATATCCGAGTCTTTAAACTCCCGAGTCTTTAAACTCAAGGCCTACGGGGGAAATCAATATATATCCGAGTCTTTAAACTCCCGAGTCTTTAAACTCAATCCGGGTCTTTAAACCCAATCCGGCCGGTCCCCCGTCACATATATCCGGGTCTTTAAACCCAATAACCAGATCCAGCAAATCCAATCCCAAAACCATTTGAAAACCATTTACCAATCCATATCCAAACCCGAATCTGAAATCACTGGTTCGATACCCTTCCGGCATCCAGAACCGTCATTCCGAACCCAAATCCGGAGTCCACTTTCCCACTTTAAAACCAACGTCCATTTCCAAAATCCGTTTCTAGAACCAAAAACCTTGATCATTGAAATCATGTTCCAAAACCCACTTATAACCATTGAACACCACTTATCATTTGAAATCCCAAAACCATAGCATAAATTCCAGAAACCAACTATTCCTCGTAAAACGTGCTAAAAACCAATTTCCTTGAAAAACGTGTAATAATGTAAAACCAACCAAACATATTCGATAAACATAAAATCATGATTAAAAACCATAAGACAATTATAGAAAACAGTTATGCATGTTCGAGTTTAGAGAAAGGGTCCACTCACAGTACTGAGCCCTACTCGCGTCCCGAACGTCCAGCCCGTTCCTCGGCTTCCTCGGGAAATCCCGATCCTGTCAAACACTGTCAAATTACGTCACTAATATGTCCACGAACACTCACCTAAATTCCCTCAAAAATCCCCGAATCGAAAACCTAAAACCCGGGACCCTAAACATTCACCCTCGCGGAACTACACTCAAACAACTTCCAATTGACTCGAAACCAACTCCATTGAACTCACCACAACTCCTAGACCAAAAACCATGTTGACCGTTTCTCCATACGCCGCCGCACGCGCCCCCACGCGCCGCCCAAAGTGGCTGCGCGTGGCACCCACGCGCCAGCTACAGTGCACCGTCAACCTTGAGCAGACCCGGTTCGCACCAGTGGTCTGGACCCTGAACCGGCGAGAGCGGTTCTCCTCATTCTGTCCACCAAAACGACTCCTCTCTTCACCAACAGCATCGTCCCATCCTAGGCTACCCCTTCCCGTATGTCACTCACCTCGATTCACCCTAAAACTCGTCGACTCAACCTTGAACAAAAACCCGTACACTGCCCTGTTTCTTACTCCGGCCACCCACGACTTCCCCCTTCACGGAGGCTACACCAACCTCTTCCTAGAACTCTACCAAACCTCAACCAACCTTCCTAGACTGTCGACTCAGCCCCAAGCTCGACGCCTCGCCGTTTGAAACCCACGGCCAAAACAGAGGACACAGACACCTCCGTCGTGCCTGTCGCCACTGTGCACCACCCATCACGGCAGCACCACCAAACTATTCCTAGGACTCAACTAAAACCCTTAGACCACTCTAGACTCATCGATTCAACCTCCCAAACCACGACTTCCAGGTTGAAACTCAACGGGAAAACAGAGTATCGACATGGGAATGAGAGAATTACCTGCCTCCAGTCGCCGTCGTGAGCTCCGCTGGTAGTGGTTGACTCCTCGCAACCCGCACGACACCACCACGGACTCAGTTGCCCCGTACACGGCTGCCACCGCCACAATTCTCACAAATTCCTTCCTGTTTCCCCCCCTGATTTTCCCAAATTACGGTTATGCCCTCGACCTTCCGAACATCACAACTTCCTCCTAGGATGTCGGAATCAGGCGTGCCACTTGCCTATGGATTCGTGACATCCTAAACTACGTCCTAGTCACCGATCAACACTCAAATCGACCTCCCAACTAAAAATCAACTATTTGCCCGAACCAGGGGCAAAATCGTCATTCTACGCTCATGGACCCATCGGGACCACCTACCCACTGCTTAACCTCAATAATCACACCTTAATCACTATCTTAATCCCGGCTCTCGGGACGGGTTGTTACAATCTACCCACCTAAATAGAATTTCGTCCCCGAAATTCCACAACGCGTTCCCAACACCTAGGGTCTCCTACCCGGTAAAGAACAACCTCTCCTAGGTTCTCTGTCTATCAACTCCACCTTGGGTATTTCACTCCATCCCCAACTACTGTTACCACGCCCAGCTCTCGCTATGTAACAGCTGCATGGAGTACGCAAGGGAAACTCTATGAACAGAAAACAAAGGTATTATAAAATACCTTATTTCAGAGTACCCGACAGAAGTCATAGAGTACATCCTCGTATACAATCACCCTACCTTCCCAAACCAACTCGACTACTAACCCAAACAATCGTCCACCCATCTCCCTCGGCTGCCATTCCGGCCACGGTCGGAATAACTCCACAAAGTCCTAAAGGCAAACTCTAGCTTGTGGGTTCTCTCCTTCCATAGTCTCAGATCGATCAATTATAGTCACTCCTTTCCTATACTTCCCGTCAACCTGCTACGGAACTTACTGTATACTCCAAGTCCTCTAGGCGAACTCCTAGACTCTACCCTGGGATCCAACAACCAAACCAACCGAACAACCAAAAGTAAAACAAGTACCTGTCCCCACATCTAGTATCGCCTGATCCTCCTGCTGAGTCATCGAGAACACCCAGGCCTGAGATCCCGACGCTCTACCACGTCCCCTCGAACTACTCGTGGCTGTGCCACCACCTCCTCTCGTACCTGCTGTCCCTGACGCTGTACTCTGCCCAGGCTCCGCTGCTCCTCTGCCTATACCACCTTCATGTGGCAACTGTGGACACTCACGTCGAAAATGACCTCGCTCCCCACAGTAGAAACACACATTCCAGCCTGGTCCACTGCTCGGTCTCCCTGTGGACGCTACTGACGTCACACTCGCTTGCGGAGTCGGCGGTGCTCGGTAACCCCAAAATCCTGAACTCTGGGCACTGCCAGGCCTACCAAAACGGTCATCGCCCGATGAGGAAGATCCACCGAAGTTACCTCTTTTCGGTGTCCGCTGGCTCGAAGCTCCAGGAATCGATGGTTCCCGGCGTTGCACCGGCAAACTAGCCTCCACCCGCACTGCAGCGTCTGACAAGTCTCAGAGGGTAACAAAAGATCCGGCCGTCACTATGGCTCGAATCTCACCGCGCAAACCCAACTCAAACCTACGGCATTTCTCGGCTTCAGTGGCCACAAAAGCAGGAGCAAACCGAGACAACATCTGAAACTTCCGTTCATACTCTGCCACTGTCATATTCCCCTACTGGAGCTGCAGAAACTCCGCCTCCTTGGCATCCCGGAAAGAACGAGGATAATACTGCTCCAGAAACCGTTCCCTGAACGTCTCCCAGGTTACACTATGGGCATCCCAACCGGACAACTCAAGAGTATACCACCACTCATACGCCGCACCATCTAGTAAAAAGGTAGCCAATAACACTCGCTCCTCCGGCGGACAATGCATCACCGCAAAAATCCGCTCCAGTCTGGTAATCCACCTCTGGGCTTCCTCAGGATCAGCCCCACCACTAAAAGTAGTAGCTCCGAGCCGCTGGGCTCGCTCAATCGTGGCACTCTCCGTCTCTCTTGCTACTTCTTCAGGTTGTGGAGAGGGTCTACGTCTCGGAGGCATCGTCAACCGCACAATGAAAGAGGCATAGAAGTAGTCAAACAACTGAAACACAACCTCACAAACCGACAGACCCAACAAACTCGACAAACCTATGCTCTGATACCAATTGTCAGGACCCATCCCGGTTTCACCCCGAAACCCGAGGTAAATCCCGCTCCCGTCTGACTCCCCGACACAACACCCAAGTAAAACTCACTCAAACCTAGACAGACGCAGGAGTAATTACGAAATATCCCAACCTTATCGTTTACAGATCATAGCACTAAATTACAAGGAAAATAACAACTGATAAAGTACACGCACACAGAAGCCTTTAAACTCTTCTAGGATCCCTCACGTCACTTCTATGCCTCGGACACTGCCTCGACGTTAAGACCCCGCGCTAGCTCCACAACCTGGAGGGCAATTTAAAACAGAAAATGTGAGTGGACCAGAAAGTACAAAAAGTTCAAAACCACTTTATATGAAAACCGAGTTTAACCCTCCGTTTTGAAACCGCATGCATAACCAACAGTTATGAACACAGTTATAAAATAATCATTATAAAACATCATAAGAAACAGAAACACTATAAAATATCATAAGAAACCATAGCATGAGTATCAAAAACCGTATCAAATCCTCATTTCCCGATCGAACCTGCTGGACCTATCCGAGTCTTTAAACTCCCGAGTCTTTAAACTCAATCCAGGCCTTAATAATATCCGAGTCTTTAAACTCCCGAGTCTTTAAACTCAAGGCCTACGGGGGAAATCAATATATATCCGAGTCTTTAAACTCCCGAGTCTTTAAACTCAATCCGGGTCTTTAAACCCAATCCGGCCGGTCCCCCGTCACATATATCCGGGTCTTTAAACCCAATAACCAGATCCAGCAAATCCAATCCCAAAACCATTTGAAAACCATTTACCAATCCATATCCAAACCCGAATCCGAAATCACTGGTTCGATACCCTTCCGGCATCCAGAACCGTCATTCCGAACCCAAATCCGGAGTCCACTTTCCCACTTTAAAACCAACGTCCATTTCCAAAATCCGTTTCTAGAACCAAAAACCTTGATCATTGAAATCATGTTCCAAAACCCACTTATAACCATTGAACACCACTTATCATTTGAAATCCCAAAACCATAGCATAAATTCCAGAAACCAACTATTCCTCGTAAAACGTGCTAAAAACCAATTTCCTTGAAAAACGTGTAATAATGTAAAACCAACCAAACATATTCGATAAACATAAAATCATGATTAAAATCCATAAGACAATTATAGAAAACAGTTATGCATGTTCGAGTTTAGAGAAAGGGTCCACTCACAGTACTGAGCCCTACTCGCGTCCCGAACGTCCAGCCCGTTCCTCGGCTTCCTCGGGAAATCCCGATCCTGTCAAACACCGTCAAATTACGTCACTAATACGTCCACGAACACTCACCTAAATTCCCTCAAAAATCCCCGAATCGAAAACCTAAAACCCGGGACCTTAAACATTCACCCTCGCGGAACTACACTCAAACAACTTCCAATTGACTCGAAACCAACTCCATTGAACTCACCACAACTCCTAGACCAAAAACCATGTTGACCGTTTCTCCATACGCCGCCGCACGCGCCCCCACGCGCCGCCCAAAGTGGCTGCGCGTGGCACCCACGCGCCAGCTACAGTGCACCGTCAACCTTGAGCAGACCCGGTTCGCACCAGTGGTCTGGACCCTGAACCGGCGAGAGCGGTTCTCCTCATTCCGTCCACCAAAATGACTCCTATCTTCACCAACAGCATCATCCGATCCTAGGCTACCCCTTCCCGTATGTCACTCACCTCGATTCACCCTAAAACTCGTCGACTCAACCTTGAACAAAAACCCGTACACTGCCCTGTTTCTTACTCCGGCCACCCACGACTTCCCCCTTCACGGAGGCTACACCAACCTCTTCCTAGAACTCTACCAAACCTCAACCAACCTTCCTAGACTGTCGACTCAGCCCCAAGCTCGACGCCTCGCCGTTTGAAACCCACGGCCAAAACAGAGTTCACAGACACCTCCGTCGTGCCTGTCGCCACCGTGCACCACCCATCACGGCAGCACCACCAAACTATTCCTAGGACTCAACTAAAACCCTTAGACCACTCTAGACTCAACGATTCAACCTCCCAAACCACGACTTCCACGTTGAAACTCAACGGGAAAACAGAGTATCGACATGGGAATGAGAGAATTACCTGCCTCCAGTCGCCGTCGTGAGCTCCGCTGGTAGTGGTTGACTCCTCGCAACCCGCACGACACCACCACGGACTCAGTTGCCCCGTACACGGCTGCCACCGCCACAATTCTCACAAATTCCTTCCTGTTTCCCCCCCTGATTTTCCCAAATTACGGTTATGCCCTCGACGTTCCGAACATCACAACTTCCTCCTCGGATGTCGGAATCAGGCGTGCCACTTGCCTATGGATTCGTGACATCCTAAACTACGTCCTAGTCACCGATCAACACTCAAATCGACCTCCCAACTAAAAATCAACTATTTGCCCGAACCAGGGGCAAAATCGTCATTCTACGCTCATGGACCCATCGGGACCACCTACCCACTGCTTAATGACACGACCCATCCCAATCCCCCCGGGATTACCATGGAATGTGACGTGCTCCCGTCTGACAAGAGGCGCCAGACAAGGGATAATCGATTGCCATTGCCCAAACGGGCTTCCAGAGTGCGTAAGGATCGATGGAGGAGGTGTGCGATGCTCAAGTCTCTGCTGCAGTCGTATCCGGAATCAACCTGAAGGGCATTGAAAACAAAAGCTGTGAGTGGACGAAAATAAACAAGTCTGTTTCAAAAATTTATAAGACATTTATGCCCCTCAGTAAAATCATATGCATGCACCAAAACCAATAATTCCATAATTATTTAGAAATAACCATTAGGGCCTTAGCCCGGAAACCAAAGCATAGTTTCAATTTCCAAAGGTAAATCCAAGAGTTATTTCATAAATCCAGTAATATGAACCATAAGGCATATAAACCATAACCCTTATTTTAGCCACTGCACTATACACTCCAATCCGACATCCCTGATGTCTGACGTCCCTGACGTCAATAAGGTCACAATCACAAGGCTACGCGTGCCACTCGTGTCTCAATTTTCCGAGTTAAATCCCCGAACCCCGTTCGGGTACAGCATCCCCGATGCTTAGCGTCATAGACGCTGGACGTTCTAGACGTCCGTGACCTCTCCGGGGTACCTCATCCGGAGGAGACAGTATCATATGAATGGATCTATACAGTGCAGTACCAAATACATTTTATTGATATCCACATGCAAGCATATATATACATAGATAGAATCCAAACCAATCATTAAGTTTCATCAGACGGGTCTCAAGCCCAAATACCGTGAAACATGCCATAACCAGATTTTCCATATCATCAAAACCACTATTGTTTTTAGCATGTGAATATATATAAAATGTAAACCAGAAAACATTTATTCAATTCCGTTTTAGGGTCCCCGACCCGCAAACACATGTAGAAGTCAACTGGGCCCCTGGCCCGATTTCATAAGTTAACTGGGCCCCTGGCCCGATTCATTAATTAACTGGGCCCCTGGCCCGATTCCATTTATCAAATCCGTAACTGTTTCATGAAATCATATCCAACCACATTTATGGAAATCGGTGTAAATCCAGAAAACCTCGATTTACGTGCAAATACGTAAATCGCCTCGAAATGCGTGAAATCATTTAAATTCACCGATATCCAAAGTAAATCATTTAATCATAACCATAACAATCATAAAACAGTTATGCATGCATCGAATTTATAAAACCAATGTCCACTCACAGACCGTTTAACCGAGCGCCTCGATACGCGTGCCATAGGCCTTCCCGGGCCACCTCACTATCACCGGGACTCCCAATCCTGTTCAAATCAATTTAGAGGATCACTAACCTCATCATTAACATCCCATTCAAGTCCCGTAATTTTCCCGAATTTTTAAGTATTTTTAAACTGGATTTAAAACCTTCGGACATCCCGAACAATATCGAGACGGTGTCCGATCGACACGAAACCAATCCCAAAATGTTCGTTACATTGTATAGGACAAAAGTCATGTTGACCTTACCTCGAGATTCGTGCCCACGCGCCGTCACGCGCCGCCGTGAGTGGCTGCGCGTGAAAGCCACGCGCCTGCTACAGTGACTGCTACAGTCACCACCTTCACCCGTTTGTCTGGTAAACGGATCGAAAAGCCCGCGACAGGATCCGGTTCAATCTCACTCATTTCGACATCAATTCAATCCGTTCTTTCAACTGATCCCTTGTAATCAATCACCATTTAAGTTCTGTAAATCTAATTACACAAATTAGGGTATAAATCTCCACGACTCACGATTGATCCTCGACGGGTTTTCAAATCGGGTTTCACGATATAGTCCCTGGTTTCCAAATTAATTCATTCAGTTAGCATCGTGAGAGTGTAAGGGACATTTCTACAAGGTCAATTTGAGAATTACATACCTTAAACTTACTGAACCCAAGCTCGATTTCGAGCTGCCATGGAAGCTCAGTCCTCCCTCAATCCGACATGGTTTCCCGTCGTTTTTGCTGCAAAGCTTCACGTTTTGATCCCAGAAGACTCCAGCTAATCTCCATTTTGATCGACACAACCCAATTACTCCAATTCGAAATTCCCTCCAATTCCCCGAAACTTTGATTCCCAAATTACACCACCCCACTCAGTCCCCCGTGCTCTCCCTCAGCCAGAACCTTCCCCAAATCACCAATTAAACATTTGTGCAATCAATTGTGGAAGAGAGATTGGCAATGGCCAGAACCCAATCTCTCAATTTTGTTGTTCACGGTGAGGGAGGAATGATCAGAAATGGAAGGGGGAAAATGAGATGGACGGCTGTGATGCAATCTGGGGGTGGAATGGATGGTTCAGATCAAAAGCAGGGATTAAATTCTAGATTATTATGTAGTGGAAGCTTTTAGTATATAGTTTATGATTAGTGGATCAAGATCCAATCTAGCCGTCGGATGAGTGACACTTGTCACTCATCCAAGTGTCCTCCAACCACCATTTCAGAATAAAATAATCCACACAGTTACCGAGACGTAACTTCCCCGATTTCACGTTCCAGACCATAACTTCCTCGTACGAAGTCCGATTTCGGCGTGCCGCCTGTCGTTGGATTCGCATCGACGATACCTACGTAACGGTCCTTGGCCCTCGGCCATCGGACATCCCGGTCAAAAAGTCAACATTTGCCCATATATCGTCCAAATTACGAAAACGCCCCTGAACTTCCGTACATCATAACTTTCACCACGAACGTCGGAATCGAACGTGCCACCTGTCTATGAACTCGTGACGTCCCGAACTACGTCACGGTCATCGGTCAAAGTCCATTTGACCATCCGAATTAAAAGTCAACGTTTTGCCCACGCCCAGGGGCAAAACGGTCATTTTGCACAATTCGTCCGAAACGCTCAACTAATCCCAGATTAGTAAATCACAATTAAATATCATTAAATCCCGATATTCGGGACGGGTCGTTACAACCTTCCCTCCTTAAAGAATTTCGTCCTCGAAATTACCAATAACCTTATTCCACAACCACCACGTGGAAAACATTTCGACCACACATCTGTGTACACTTGTACACCCACATACTGGGACAACACCAGTCTCGCTTGTACCCAGACATCCCATCCCAGTCATACGTCATAATAGCAACAACACTCGACCACCTCGAGTGGAAATGATCACCTGATCCGCGATAAAATCGCCTAACCATTTAGCTGACTCCTTCAGCTAGATGGTTCCTTTCCATTATCAATAAATCCTTACATTTGCTCCCGTTGGGAGTCACCAAATCTCATTTGTCAGTCCATGCTGACACCATCAGTCAAACTGTCACCACTAAGCTTTACCACCCTAGTAAAGCCCCAACCGAGCGGTGAATCAATGACAACACCATGTACTACATCGCCCTTGATGTAGCGTAAGATCAACCACATGATCTCAATTCGCAGGGCAAGCCCATCCTGCGACATAAATAAATCTCAATGTCCATAATCGCCGACTCCCTCAGCGAACCGAGACGCTGGGAAATCACGGTGTGATCAAGTCACACAAGGCTTCACGTGGTTACTCTGACCACCAATTCACTCATCCTGAGTGTACGTATACCGTCAACTTACTCCATCAAGTGGTGTAACTGGAACACATTGAATACCAGCCCAGCAGTGAACACACATATCAATACCGGGGTTCCACTAGCCAACCATGGCTAAGAGCACCTGCTCACACAATCACTGAACCCGACAAAATCACTCTGCACAGCGCACAGTATCCAATGTCCAGTCCACAATACAGCCAAACAAATGATATCATATCCAATCAGATTACCAACACATTAGTTACACACCACTGGTACATCCCACGTACCGCCATTAGGCACCACTCAGCCTAACCAGTATCAATCATCGTACAACGTACCCTGTACGTACATCAGTCCATCAATCTGACTATAGCCACCCAGGTTATAGCCAAACACGTTCTAGTAATGGAGTACATTTGCCCAAACCAACATGAGACAAAACGAACTCCACCCGTCATCTAGTTCCAATTCCGAATCCGAATTCGCAATTTCGTAAGAAATCCTGAACCCGAACCCAACATCATATTTTTAACCCATTTCCAAATCCGAATCCGAAATCATTATTCCGTAAGCTAGCATTGGAATAACCATTCCGCACCCAAATCCAGTAATCCATTTTCGAGCTTCGCAATCGAATCCTGAATCGTCACCCAGAAATTCGATTCCAAAACCCAAAATCTCGTTTACGTCCATCAAGACGTAACGTAACCGAATCTATCGGTTGCCTCTCCAAAACACTCGATTGACTTCATAGGGAAGCCAATCCCAAAATCCACACGTCAAAGGTTGACAAAATCCGACCACATCGGAAACCTACTCAACCGAGTAACAACCATATGGACTCACTCCGAAAAGAAGTTCAGTCCCGTCATTAACGACTCACGTACCAAGGTAAGAGTGATAAACTCTCCACCCATCTGGATCATCAAGATCACAATCCATATCCATCGCTATGTCACCCGACAAGTAACATCACGATCCTAGATCGTCACATCGACCAAAGTCGACAACATCTCAAATCAGATCCACCTAGGATCCACGCATGCCCACGCAGTTAACAATCCATCTGAAAGCTGATCATAGGGTCTTACACCCTCAGTTGAATCCTTCGCCAAATTTCCCTTGGTGGAAAGATGACCTCGCATTTCACCACCAAATCCAAATTCATACTCAACTTCTTGTGTCCAATGACCCCAAGCCAAACATGGGTCCACCAACCAATACACACTCAACGTACTGGTAGCAACAATCATCATCTGCCACGGCAGGAAATAAGAAGTCAACCCCAAAGACTTCGGAATACCAATCACCGGTGTGGAAACGAGCACTCCTCTCGTCTCCCAATCACAACTCTCCCCGACACGGGAGTTCCAACCATGTTGGGAACAGACATGCTCCCAATGAGATGTCAAGTCCAACCGCTGGACTGCCCACGTCCATACCTCACTTGGACCACCACGTGTCCAAAATCAATTTATTACTCGGACCTCACGTCCGTCAATAATCATGTATGCACACACCCCGATTCCGAACGGGATATCCACAAATCTGCCTGGATGTGCATACCCAACTGCCTTCGTCTCACATCACAACCTAAACAGGTTCAATCCTCAGGTTCCAAGTGATTCACAATCACAAAATACCACGAATGGTTTCCCCGACTTTTCCAATTTCAATAATTTCCTTGTATTTCCTGGGGATATAAGAAGTATACCAACATACCAATCTCGGAGTTGACAACAACTCCCCAAATCCACCAATACACCTGACGTAGGGAACAGCATCCCAAGATTCCCCAAATTTCAATCATACCATTATATCCGTTCATCACTTGTCGTCATATATCTGTTAGGACTTATCCCAACACGACACAACCTCCACTGGATCCCATCCAGTCCAAGACTCAACCACCACTGAGTCGCATATACCAATCATCGGTCCATTATGACAGAGTCACACCCCAACTGGTGGCTCATTGTCAACACAATTTCTGACACCAGCACCAGCGCTAGTACCAGCACCATCGCACCATCATCAACACTAGTATCAGCACACAGGCATCCATACCAGTATTGGCATAAAGGTATCACCATACCGACATCCATACATAGCACACGAACATCCATGCTAGCACACAGTGTGCAAAGTTGTTACCCTGGATCTCCGTTCATTACGAACGACGATCCCATAACACCACTCGTACCCCACGACTATGGGTACCTCCAATTTGACCACTGGCACATCAGGATAATGGACGTTCCCTGAACATCCCCAAGTATTAAAACCACACTAAATACCCTCGATAGCCAGTCATCTCGACACAACTGTCGACCAACAGTCATCGTTGTCAAGATCCGTATCCACACATCACACTACTATTCGATCCAACACGGGATTCCATATTTTATCTCATAACCGCATCCGTGGATCGAATCCCATAATCCAGACTAGACTCACTAGAGTCATCCACATGGTCATCCATGACCTCAGTCGCTCGTCGCAGCACAAGTTCTCACTTAAGGTTCACCTTCCGGTCCATCAATTATAAATTAGGGTTCCAAAATCACACCCTAGGGTTCACCGAACCCAACTGCCTTCTGCAGTAAAATCCACAACCTGACCGACTCTGCGGTCCTAACATCGTATAGACGTCCAATTCAATCCAATCGTCAACTCAACGTGGGTTCCACCACGAAGGTCATCGGCTAACTCCGATGCACCAACACCCCGTACACTAGCCAACACTACTAGGGTCCAAAACTTAGACCAATACTCAACTGAGTTTCGCATTTCCAATACATTATTCAAATGGGGTTCCCTGAACCCGGCTGTGCCCAGTGGCACAACAATCCATCATCACATGACCGAACCGACGGTCCCACATTACCAGTTAATCGTATACAACCCCACTTGGGTTGAATCGCATCAATGCACGGCGTATCGGGCCAACACACCCAATCTACCAAAACTATCTATCAGGTTGACAACGGAACAGCAGCCCAAAGAGACATCACACCCTCGACCTTCGCGCACAAAAAGAGCAAAACCTGCTCTGATACCACTTGACACGACCCATCCCAATCCCCCCGGGATTACCATGGAATGTGACGTGCTCCCGTCTGACAAGAGGCGCCAGACAAGGGATAATCGATTGCCATTGCCCAAACGGGCTTCCAGAGTGCGTAAGGATCGATGGAGGAGGTGTGCGATGCTCAAGTCTCTGCTGCAGTCGTATCCGGAATCAACCTGAAGGGCATTGAAAACAAAAGCTGTGAGTGGACGAAAATAAACAAGTCTGTTTCAAAAATTTATAAGACATTTATGCCCCTCAGTAAAATCATATGCATGCACCAAAACCAATAATTCCATAATTATTTAGAAATAACCATTAGGGCCTTAGCCCGGAAACCAAAGCATAGTTTCAATTTCCAAAGGTAAATCCAAGAGTTATTTCATAAATCCAGTAATATGAACCATAAGGCATATAAACCATAACCCTTATTTTAGCCACTGCACTATACACTCCAATCCGACATCCCTGATGTCTGACGTCCCTGACGTCAATAAGGTCACAATCACAAGGCTACGCGTGCCACTCGGGTCTCAATTTTCCGAGTTAAATCCCCGAACCCCGTTCGGGTACAGCATCCCTGATGCTTAGCGTCATAGACGCTGGACGTTCTAGACGTCCGTGACCTCTCCGGGGTACCTCATCCGGAGGAGACAGTATCATATGAATGGATCTATACAGTGCAGTACCAAATACATTTTATTGATATCCACATGCAAGCATATATATACATAGATAGAATCCAAACCAATCATTAAGTTTCATCAGATGGGTCTCAAGCCCAAATACCGTGAAACATGCCATAACCAGATTTTCCATATCATCAAAACCACTATTGTTTTTAGCATGTGAATATATATAAAATGTAAACCAGAAAACATTTATTCAATTCCGTTTTAGGGTCCCCGACCCGCAAACACATGTAGAAGTCAACTGGGCCCCTGGCCCGATTTCATAAGTTAACTGGGCCCCTGGCCCGATTCATTAATTAACTGGGCCCCTGGCCCGATTCCATTTATCAAATCCGTAACTGTTTCATGAAATCATATCCAACCACATTTATGGAAATCGGTGTAAATCCAGAAAACCTCGATTTACGTGCAAATACGTAAATCGCCTCGAAATGCGTGAAATCATTTAAATTCACCGATATCCAAAGTAAATCATTTAATCATAACCATAACAATCATAAAACAGTTATGCATGCATCGAATTTATAAAACCAATGTCCACTCACAGACCGTTTAACCGAGCGCCTCGATACGCGTGCCATAGGCCTTCCCGGGCCACCTCACTATCACCGGGACTCCCAATCCTGTTCAAATCAATTTAGAGGATCACTAACCTCATCATTAACATCCCATTCAAGTCCCGTAATTTTCCCGAATTTTTAAGTATTTTTAAACTGGATTTAAAACCTTCGGACATCCCGAACAATATCGAGACGGTGTCCGATCGACACGAAACCAATCCCAAAATGTTCGTTACATTGTATAGGACAAAAGTCATGTTGACCTTACCTCGAGATTTGTGCCCACGCGCCGTCACGCGCCGCCGTGAGTGGCTGCGCGTGAAAGCCACGCGCCTGCTACAGTGACTGCTACAGTCACCACCTTCACCCGTTTGTCTGGTAAACGGATCGAAAAGCCCGCGACAGGATCCGGTTCAATCTCACTCATTTCGACATCAATTCAATCCGTTCTTTCAACTGATCCCTTGTAATCAATCACCATTTAAGTTCTGTAAATCTAATTACACAAATTAGGGTATAAATCTCCACGACTCACGATTGATCCTCGACGGGTTTTCAAATCGGGTTTCACGATATAGTCCCTGGTTTCCAAATTAATTCATTCAGTTAGCATCGTGAGAGTGTAAGGGACATTTCTACAAGGTCAATTTGAGAATTACATACCTTAAACTTACTGAACCCAAGCTCGATTTCGAGCTGCCATGGAAGCTCAGTCCTCCCTCAATCCGACATGGTTTCCCGTCGTTTTTGCTGCAAAGCTTCACGTTTTGATCCCAGAAGACTCCAGCTAATCTCCATTTTGATCGACACAACCCAATTACTCCAATTCGAAATTCCCTCCAATTCCCCGAAACTTTGATTCCCAAATTACACCACCCCACTCAGTCCCCCGTGCTCTCCCTCAGCCAGAACCTTCCCCAAATCACCAATTAAACATTTGTGCAATCAATTGTGGAAGAGAGATTGGCAATGGCCAGAACCCAATCTCTCAATTTTGTTGTTCACGGTGAGGGAGGAATGATCAGAAATGGAAGGGGGAAAATGAGATGGACGGCTGTGATGCAATCTGGGGGTGGAATGGATGGTTCAGATCAAAAGCAGGGATTAAATTCTAGATTATTATGTAGTGGAAGCTTTTAGTATATAGTTTATGATTAGTGGATCAAGATCCAATCTAGCCGTCGGATGAGTGACACTTGTCACTCATCCAAGTGTCCTCCAACCACCATTTCAGAATAAAATAATCCACACAGTTACCGAGACGTAACTTCCCCGATTTCACGTTCCAGACCATAACTTCCTCGTACGAAGTCCGATTTCGGCGTGCCGCCTGTCGTTGGATTCGCATCGACGATACCTACGTAACGGTCCTTGGCCCTCGGCCATCGGACATCCCGGTCAAAAAGTCAACATTTGCCCATATATCGTCCAAATTACGAAAACGCCCCTGAACTTCCGTACATCATAACTTTCACCACGAACGTCGGAATCGAACGTGCCACCTGTCTATGAACTCGTGACGTCCCGAACTACGTCACGGTCATCGGTCAAAGTCCATTTGACCATCCGAATTAAAAGTCAACGTTTTGCCCACGCCCAGGGGCAAAACGGTCATTTTGCACAATTCGTCCGAAACGCTCAACTAATCCCAGATTAGTAAATCACAATTAAATATCATTAAATCCCGATATTCGGGACGGGTCGTTACAACCTTCCCTCCTTAAAGAATTTCGTCCTCGAAATTACCAATAACCTTATTCCACAACCACCACGTGGAAAACATTTCGACCACACATCTGTGTACACTTGTACACCCACATACTGGGACAACACCAGTCTCGCTTGTACCCAGACATCCCATCCCAGTCATACGTCATAATAGCAACAACACTCGACCACCTCGAGTGGAAATGATCACCTGATCCGCGATAAAATCGCCTAACCATTTAGCTGACTCCTTCAGCTAGATGGTTCCTTTCCATTATCAATAAATCCTTACATTTGCTCCCGTTGGGAGTCACCAAATCTCATTTGTCAGTCCATGCTGACACCATCAGTCAAACTGTCACCACTAAGCTTTACCACCCTAGTAAAGCCCCAACCGAGCGGTGAATCAATGACAACACCATGTACTACATCGCCCTTGATGTAGCGTAAGATCAACCACATGATCTCAATTCGCAGGGCAAGCCCATCCTGCGACATAAATAAATCTCAATGTCCATAATCGCCGACTCCCTCAGCGAACCGAGACGCTGGGAAATCACGGTGTGATCAAGTCACACAAGGCTTCACGTGGTTACTCTGACCACCAATTCACTCATCCTGAGTGTACGTATACCGTCAACTTACTCCATCAAGTGGTGTAACTGGAACACATTGAATACCAGCCCAGCAGTGAACACACATATCAATACCGGGGTTCCACTAGCCAACCATGGCTAAGAGCACCTGCTCACACAATCACTGAACCCGACAAAATCACTCTGCACAGCGCACAGTATCCAATGTCCAGTCCACAATACAGCCAAACAAATGATATCATATCCAATCAGATTACCAACACATTAGTTACACACCACTGGTACATCCCACGTACCGCCATTAGGCACCACTCAGCCTAACCAGTATCAATCATCGTACAACGTACCCTGTACGTACATCAGTCCATCAATCTGACTATAGCCACCCAGGTTATAGCCAAACACGTTCTAGTAATGGAGTACATTTGCCCAAACCAACATGAGACAAAACGAACTCCACCCGTCATCTAGTTCCAATTCCGAATCCGAATTCGCAATTTCGTAAGAAATCCCGAACCCGAACCCAACATCATATTTTTAACCCATTTCCAAATCCGAATCCGAAATCATTATTCCGTAAGCTAGCATTGGAATAACCATTCCGCACCCAAATCCAGTAATCCATTTTCGAGCTTCGCAATCGAATCCTGAATCGTCACCCAGAAATTCGATTCCAAAACCCAAAATCTCGTTTACGTCCATCAAGACGTAACGTAACCGAATCTATCGGTTGCCTCTCCAAAACACTCGATTGACTTCATAGGGAAGCCAATCCCAAAATCCACACGTCAAAGGTTGACAAAATCCGACCACATCGGAAACCTACTCAACCGAGTAACAACCATATGGACTCACTCCGAAAAGAAGTTCAGTCCCGTCATTAACGACTCACGTACCAAGGTAAGAGTGATAAACTCTCCACCCATCTGGATCATCAAGATCACAATCCATATCCATCGCTATGTCACCCGACAAGTAACATCACGATCCTAGATCGTCACATCGACCAAAGTCGACAACATCTCAAATCAGATCCACCTAGGATCCACGCATGCCCACGCAGTTAACAATCCATCTGAAAGCTGATCATAGGGTCTTACACCCTCAGT
Organism: Prinsepia uniflora; assembly: GCA_032719365.1. NCBI lineage: Eukaryota > Viridiplantae > Streptophyta > Magnoliopsida > Rosales > Rosaceae > Prinsepia > Prinsepia uniflora. The sequence goes on from CM064864.1 coordinate 45,675,693, forward strand.
TGAATCCTTCGCCAAATTTCCCTTGGTGGAAAGATGACCTCGCATTTCACCACCAAATCCAAATTCATACTCAACTTCTTGTGTCCAATGACCCCAAGCCAAACATGGGTCCACCAACCAATACACACTCAACGTACTGGTAGCAACAATCATCATCTGCCACGGCAGGAAATAAGAAGTCAACCCCAAAGACTTCGGAATACCAATCACCGGTGTGGAAACGAGCACTCCTCTCGTCTCCCAATCACAACTCTCCCCGACACGGGAGTTCCAACCATGTTGGGAACAGACATGCTCCCAATGAGATGTCAAGTCCAACCGCTGGACTGCCCACGTCCATACCTCACTTGGACCACCACGTGTCCAAAATCAATTTATTACTCGGACCTCACGTCCGTCAATAATCATGTATGCACACACCCCGATTCCGAACGGGATATCCACAAATCTGCCTGGATGTGCATACCCAACTGCCTTCGTCTCACATCACAACCTAAACAGGTTCAATCCTCAGGTTCCAAGTGATTCACAATCACAAAATACCACGAATGGTTTCCCCGACTTTTCCAATTTCAATAATTTCCTTGTATTTCCTGGGGATATAAGAAGTATACCAACATACCAATCTCGGAGTTGACAACAACTCCCCAAATCCACCAATACACCTGACATAGGGAACAGCATCCCAAGATTCCCCAAATTTCAATCATACCATTATATCCGTTCATCACTTGTCGTCATATATCTGTTAGGGCTTATCCCAACACGACACAACCTCCACTGGATCCCATCCAGTCCAAGACTCAACCACCACTGAGTCGCATATACCAATCATCGGTCCATTATGACAGAGTCACACCCCAACTGGTGGCTCATTGTCAACACAATTTCTGACACCAGCACCAGCGCTAGTACCAGCACCATCGCACCATCATCAACACTAGTATCAGCACACAGGCATCCATACCAGTATTGGCATAAAGGTATCACCATACCGACATCCATACATAGCACACGAACATCCATGCTAGCACACAGTGTGCAAAGTTGTTACCCTGGATCTCCGTTCATTACGAACGACGATCCCGTAACACCACTCGTACCCCACGACTATGGGTACCTCCAATTTGACCACTGGCACATCAGGATAATGGACGTTCCCTGAACATCCCCAAGTATTAAAACCACACTAAATACCCTCGATAGCTAGTCATCTCGACACAACTGTCGACCAACAGTCATCGTAGTCAAGATCCGTATCCACACATCACACTACTATTCGATCCAACACGGGATTCCATATTTTATCTCATAACCGCATCCGTGGATCGAATCCCATAATCCAGACTAGACTCACTAGAGTCATCCACATGGTCATCCATGACCTCAGTCGCTCGTCGCAGCACAAGTTCTCACTTAAGGTTCACCTTCCGGTCCATCAATTATAAATTAGGGTTCCAAAATCACACCCTAGGGTTCACCGAACCCAACTGCCTTCTGCAGTAAAATCCACAACCTGACCGACTCTGCGGACTCGGTACGATGTCCAATTTCGACATGTCACCTGTCTACAGACTCGTATCGTCTCGATCTACGTAATGGATCTTGGTCTACGTGTCATTGACCTCTCGGGTCAAAGCTTAAAATTTTCACCCATCCAAGGGCAAAATTGTCATTTTACCCCGATCTCTCCGATTAATTCTCGATGATCTCCGATTAATTCTCGATGATCTCCGATTAATTCTCGATGATCTCGTAAATTCGGGATGGGTCATTACAAGTCAGTTTCTTCTCATTGATGTCCCAAAATTTGAGCGAGTTTTTTTAGCGTGGCTGGGTTTGCTAGGATTAATTCATGATAATTCTCCATTATGTTTTTTGAGAGGAAGGAGGCTAAGCCTGGGTTTGTTAGGGATTCAAAATTTTGAATGTGTTTATTTTTCGAGAGAAATGAGGCACATGCTTGGGCAGTTTAGAAATTTAAGTGTGAGGGAACTTAAAATTTTGAGGTTCAACATCTAAATATTTTCTTTGGTTTTAAGGGCAAGCGAAAGCGCGCCTTAAAAGCCTATATTTTACAGCACATATTGTACGATATAAAAGATAACTTTTTAGGGGACACATTCAAAGCGCGCATTGACCAGTTATAAAACAAGGCACACAAATAATGTGAGCTCTAAATAATATTAGAATAAGCTCTTTTATAGCGTGCAAAAACGTATGCCCTAAAAAGTAAGGCGCACAATCTTGTAAGCCCTAATTTGCACCCCATAAAGCCTTGTTTTGGTATAGTTATAGTGTAATGGTTAATGGAGAATCGTCAGGCTTTATTTGGCCTTCCTGGGGTATACATCAAGGTGACCCGTTTTCCCCTTCTTGTTTGCCATGTGTGCTAAAGGCTTTTCAGCCCTTATTCGGAGGCATGAAGAAGAGGGCATGTTCCAAGGCATCTGACTCTTGCCTAATGGGATTAATCTCACTCATCTCCTGTTTGCAGATGATTCGATGTTTATGTGTAAAGCTACCCAGGAGGAAGTTATCAGTGTTAAGGAGATTTTGACCACCTATGCCACTGAGTCTGGTTAACTCATTAATTTTGAAAAAAATGCAGTCTTCTTCAGTGGTGATGTCCCTTCTGCTAACAAGCACTTTTTGACTAGTCTTCTTGGGATATGGTGCAATGAGGGTCTCAGAAAATGCTTGGGTATGATGGCAGATTTTGGTACCTCCAAGAAGAAGGTTATTGAGGAAATTCGACTTCGCATTGAGGGATGAATCCAAAGGTGGGTAGAGCAATTTTTATCCCCTGATAGTAATAAGTCCTTCTAAAATATGTTGCTATGACTATGCCAATTTATTCTATGTCTTCTTTCTTGGTTCCTATGGTTGTGTGTTAGGATATTACTAAGATTATGGCTGATTTTTGGTGGGGTAGTATGGGTAAGAAGACGAGGACTCAATGGGTCTCTTAGGAAAAACTTACACATCCTAAACAAGCTAGAGGTTTGGGCTTCAAGGACCTGGTGTGTTTCAATGTGGCTATGCTAGCTAAGATTACCTGGTGAGTTTTGAATTGCCATGATTCTATACTATCTCATGTGTTGAGAAGTAAATACTTTATTGATAGGCATATATTGAGGGCTAAGGCAGTGAGTGGAAGCTCTTGGGGTTGGAAGGGGATTCTTCAGGGTATCCAGGTCCTAAATGCTAGTGTTATGCAACGGATTGGAGATGGTACACAAGTTCGGATCTTGACAGATCCGGGGTTCTGCTCTCGTAAGCCTTTCCTCCCTTTGTCCTACCATCCTCTCTTACCTCAACTTGTTTTAGATCTTATGGATGAGAGAGAAGGGGGAGGGTACATGTTTGAATATCACATTGGTCTCCACGGTCTTCAATTAGGAAGAGGCTCACCATATCTTCGCTATGTCGATTAGCTACTTAGATTGTCTGGATCGACTTATCTGGCATCATGTTCGTAATGGAGGGTATAGTGTCAAGTTAGGGTACTATGTAGCTCTTAATTTATTGAAGAATTGGGAGTTCAGGAAAAAGCAAGGGTCTGGTGAATCTAGTTGTTCGAACCAACAAAGTGACCTTTGGGATTCCATTTGGCATCAGGTGGTGCCTCCAAAGCTAAAGCTGTTTATGTGGTGATGTTGTAAGGAATATCTAGCAGTGCAAGTTAATCTAGTTAAACGATGTATTTTGGTTGATACCCTATGTCCTGAGTGTGGTGATGCCGAAGAGACTCAGGTACATTTATTTTTTCCAATGCAAGTGTGCTCAAATTATTCTAGTTGGGGAGTTATTTGTAGATTAACCTGGGTTGTTTGGGAGATGGAGATTTTGAATGGTAGTGGCGGTCCCTAGTGCAAAAATGCTAGCTGATTGGCTGCTGGGATGAGGTTATGCAGTCCCTGAGTTTTGGCCTCTGGTAGTTGTGGAAATGTCATAACCTACGTTGCTATAATGATATTGTTACTGACCCTACTGTTGCAATCCAGTTGTTGGTGGCACAACTGGTCGAGTTCCGCATGGATAGGGTGGAAAAACCTCCTCATGTATAAGTTGTTTCATGGCCGGAGGTGGGCGTGTGCTTGTTGGCGTCGTGACGCGATCCATCTCAACCCCCCCCCCCCCCCCCCCAACGCTCATATCCAAATATCCAAATATCTGAGACAGAGGTTGGATAATCATTTCGTTCTAGTCCAAGAGATTTTTTAGTTGCCCCACATTACGCTTCTCCTCTACTCCTAGCTTAGTATAATCAACAAGACGGAGTTTTCCAGCATGGTACGACATCACGATCCACACTATCCTAATCCACCACATGCCCTGATCATCAAGATCCCTATCCAAATCCATCTAGGATCCACACATGCTCACTCCGCTAACGACTATATTTCAGGTCATAGGGTCTCACACCCTCTTTAAATTCGTATACTATCAAATTGCTTCTCAACCACTTTCACACCTAAACTGATCAGTCAACGACGGAACACATCTAGACTGTGGGTCCTCTCCAATTACCTCATATCGATCCTTGTCATCCCACCTAGGGAAAGCCAAAGATGGTCCAAGACAATGACATAAAAATTCATCCTACGTGAATGCAAACGAAATCTCGCTGCACTCACCACACCATGTAACCTAACATCGTCTGCCACTAAGCAGAAAATGAGAAATCTCATTCACCTAACTTAGAAATTTCAACTCCTCTTGATGACCCGAAACAAATCACGGGTCCACCAACCAATACACGATCAACGTACTGGTGGCAACATACATCATCTGCCATGGGAAAAAAATGAGAAGTCACCCTTAATGTCTTCGGAATATTCATCACCAATGTTGAATTAAGCACTCCCCTGGTCTCCTCAATCACAACCTCTCTCTCGATTCTGAAGTTCCAACCATGTCGGAACCAACTCAGTCGTGCAACCCACGTGTTTGTACCAAGCTAACTTGGTACCCCAACTCGCCAACTCATTCATACTGTTTCATTCATTTACCATTTAATCATCCCAATCACATCAGTTGTCATACTCACGGTTAGGATAGAATCCCAACACATCACATCCACTTCTGGATCCCTTCCAGTCCATCTATATCTGAGATCCACTACTGGATCCCAAATACCGAACGTATACCCATCACGATGGAGTCACATCCCAACTCGTGGCTCATCTTCAACACAATCACCGGCACACAGCACCAGCACTAGCACACTGTGTGTGAATCAGACAACCCTGAATCTTTGTTCATATCGAGCAACGACCCCGTACCTCTGCTCAGGTTAATGGAACTCTGCCTCCCTCGTACCCAACAACTCTGGGTACAACCACCCTGACAACCCATACAAGAAAATAAACGTTCCTTGAACGTTACTCGATTCACAACAATCACAATAACAACCACTCTCGACAATAGTGCCTGCCACAATCTCGTGCAGACCCAACCATCAGACATCGCTATCGACACTTCGCATCCAACAGAATCAATCGCCCGTACTAACTACTCAGTATCCCCACTCCGATATTCCATTGACAAGTACCACACCCTGGTAACCTGTCCAACCAATCTCTAACTAGTCTCAACTCGACTTAACCAGAGTAGTCCGCTAGGTCATCCACGACCTCATAGCATCAAACTATCCATCACAAAATAGGGTAGCACGAAAACCAACTAGGCCTAACCGATAATCACAACTTCGGCTATAGAGTGCAGTACCATCACCAATCTGACATGACATGATCGACCAATGGTCTCGACTCCGAAAAGTCGCCAAAGTCAAACCACTCATCGACTCATATTTTTGAACCATACATCGTACACTAGGGTTACTGTAATGACCCATCCCGAATTTCGTACACTAGTGAGGTTAATCCGTGATCAGTTGGGCGAAATCGGACGAACGATGCAAAATGACTGTTTTGCCCCTAGTCATGGGTAAAACGTTGACTTTTCATTCATGCGGTCAAATGGACTTTGGCCGATGACCGTGACGTAGTTTGGGACGTCACGAGTTCATAGACACGTGGCACGTTCGATTCAGACATTCGTAGAAGAAGTTATGACGTTCGGAAGTTCATGGGTATTTTGGTAATTTGGTTGAATAGGAGCAAATAGTTAACTTTTGGACCGGGAGGTCCGATGGCTGAGGGCCGAGGAACGTTACATAGATCGAAACGATACGAATCCATAGACAGGCGGCACGTCGAATTCAGACGTTCGACGGAGAAGTTACGGTTCACGGATGTTTCGGGGCACTATTTCACGTTTTACGAAATGGGGAGCTTTTGTATTCAAGTGGTCCAGATATTTTGGGAAGGCCCAATGGATGAGTGACAATTACCCATTGAAATTTAATTCATGCATCTGTTTCCCATTCCCTTCTTCATTCGACCATCCCACCCAATGACAGGACCCGTCCTTGAAGGACATAGATAACCGTGCCCGATCCTGCTCCCGTTTGACAAGTCAATTGAAGTTCCGAAATTACCCTCAGTACTTTCCAAACAAGGGACAACCGCACATGTGCCTACTCATGCCTCCACCTCTCGAATAGTCTCGATAATCGCGCCACGACCTAGAGGGTCAATAAAACAGAAAAGGTGTGAGTGGACAAAAAAAAACTTTTAAAAATACATTTATCAAAATACATTCTTACCCTCCAGTTTCACAAACATGCATGCATATCATAAATCATGAGTAAAATATATCTGGGCACAAATATTTATAAATCACAAATCTCAATAAAACCACGGGACTCATTTCCATATCCAATCTCATATAGTCACGTTATCCCTGCAACGCGTGCAAATCAATAGGCTCAAGGATCGCTCAAAATCCGAGCATCCGTCGCTATGAACACATCACCAGCCGACAATCCAGATCGTGGTGAACACATCACCTACCAATCTCCATAGAATCTAGCACATCTGATCTGAGTCGAGCCTCCCTCGGCTGCACGACAACAGACCATGCTACGTGACCTCTCCGGGCGAACACATCCCATCCCGAAGGCGAGCGTTATCTCCAGGGTTCATTCCGGGGAAACACATTCCCAACCGGAAGCCTTAATATCCACAACACAGGGTGCACTTCGGGAGAAACATATTCCTACCCGAAGGCCCTATATATCTGCAACATATCATCACCATGAAAACCAGTGAAAAACAGTTGCATTTGAAATCAAAACCATTTTCAACACAAGGTCTCAACCCAAAACATAGTTTCCTCAAAATCCATAAAACCAGAGTCCCGATTATTTCATAAATTCGAAAACCATGAATATCATCAGGTAATCACATGGAAATACCAATCCAATCAAAATCACATTTCCGCTTGGGTCTCAAACCCAAAATGTCACTTTCATGCAAATCTGCGTAATCGCAACCTCAGTTGCCATTTTCACATAAATCCATAAAATATATCTAGAAAGTATTACAAATCCATCAAATCATTTTCTGACTCATAATCCGAGTCAAAACCAATCTCAAATCCCGGGCCTTCGCCCAAAACACCAATATCACAGTTTTCTCGAAAATCGTGCCCAAAATAATATAAAATAATATAATATTCCCAAAATCCGGAAACCATCATATCGAAACATCAATCATGCCAAATCATTTCAAATCATATAATAAAGCATTTAAAACACATATGCATGCATTCTGGGTAGAAAACAAAAGTCCACTCACACACCGTCCATATCGCCTGCTTTCCGAGCTGCACATTTTTCTGTAAATTCCAGAAATCACCATTCCTGTCCAAAATCATTATCGAGGGTCACTAACACTTCAAGATACCTCATATAATTTTCCCCAATTTTTGCGGGATTTAAATACGTATTTTAAGCATATACAAAAACTTCGGATATACTGAACACTATCGAAACGATATCCGATTTCTTCGAAACTAGTGCCAAAATGTTCGTTTCATTAAAAGGAGCAAGTTTCATGTTGAACTCACCTCGAAAATCCCGCCCATGCGCCTTCTACAGTAACGGTTACTGTTCACCTTCTTCACCCGTTTCCTCTGTCAAACAAGTCTGCAACCCGCGTGTGAACCCGACTCAATCCTGTCAATTTCCAGTAGATTTCTTCAATTGATTCAGCTAATAGTATCATTTTAACTTGAATTAGAGATCTGTAATGTCAATTATATCAATCCTTACCTCAATCTATTCGATTCGAAGATGAAGACTCGAAGGATACCTGTGCACTATTCATTCTTTGAACTTCATCAATTCCAGTTGTTTTCTTGAAATTGATTTACTCAAAAGCTTCAAGGAACTCTTATGAACTTGTTTTCGATGCCAATTTTATCTTTAATTCCTTCCAAGTAATCGAACTCCGAGATGAATTTTCAAATTAAAAGCAGGGTCTATTTGGGCTTACTCCTCTCCAATTCTCTTCGATTTTGGTGTCATTCAACTCATCTAAATTCCAATAAGCTCACCCAAACATTTGTTTCCACCAATTAATCACACAAACCCGAATTCAAATTCAAGCTTTCAATCAAGGATGTCGGATGGGGTTTCGGGTTTGTTTCCACGGTTTCAGATCCTCATCCCTTTCTCGTTCTCTATTCTTCCTCTCAAATTTTCTCTTTATTCCTCACAGATCGATTAGACAGAGAGATTGAAGTCTACTATTTGAAAGCATAATGATGCTCTGTTCTTCCACATACATGCACATAAACATACTCAAGTCCAGTATCATCCTATACTTGCCACTAATTGCTCCTTTCCAGTGACAGATGTCACTAAGTAACATATCCTCATCCAAATCAACGGAGAACAGGTCTCCCTCATCAGACTAATATTAGCTGAATCATCCATTATAGCCAAATTACCATTTAGCCCATGCCATTACAAATTACCAAAATTCCCTTCATGTATATAGACCCGTAACTTTGTTATACGAACTCCGATTGACACATACCGCCTGTCGACGGATTCAGCGTCTCGAGACCAACCCAACGGTACTTACAGAAAGTCCAAAACAAGGTCCCGGTCAAAAAATCAACTTTTGACCATTATAACCAAAGGCAAAATCGTCATTTCTTTTCAATTTTCCAAATTTTCCTTTTTCGAATTTTCGGGTCGTTACACCCAAACCATTAAACTAGTGAACCCAAAACCATATTCCTCCTCCCCAATCGTTTATGTGTGAGGACAGAGAGAGAGAGAAGGACTGTGGGGCAGCTGCAGGGCGGCTTGCCATCGTGGATGGCGGTGGCACCCCAACCAGATAAAACCCGAACCTGTTCTCTGTCTTTACGATTCAAAAATTGGATTTAAATGTTTAGGGTATTAGAGAGTGATTTGGGGGTGGTTACTGGGTCTTCTGGACGCCTAGGAATGGTGGTTGACGGCGGGGGGATGGCTGAGCCTCCCTGGAAATTTATGGAAAAACTGGACCGTGGGCAAGGCTTTGAACCAATAGGTTTTAGGGGGTGTTTCTTCATCCATTTTATATAGTTAGACTCTTAGGGATGTGAGGAAGACTGTAGCATTGAATAGGGGTGGAATCGGATCAAAATAAGGGGGAAACCATTGGACCGGTCACGCTGGTCCGATCTGGGTCGAACCAGGTGGACTGGCCAGTTCGCCTTAGGAAGATGACTGCTACAGTGGCGCGTGGCTCCCACGCGCAGGGACTTTGGCCGGCGATTTTAGGCGCATGGCCCACATTCTGGGGAGGGTTTCAACATGTGAATTATTCTATTCGATGTAATGAACATTTTGGGACTGATTTCGTGTCGATCAGACATCATTTCGATAGGTTTCGGGGTGTCTTAAGGTTTAGGATCGAGTTTAAAAATAGTTAAAAATTCGAAAAAATTACGGGACTTTAGTGAGGGGTTAATTAAGTAGTTAGTAACCGTCTAAAGTGATTTGGACAGGTTTGGGAGTCCCGGTGACGGTGATTGGCCCGGGAGAGCCAAATGGCACTCGTATCGAGACAGCAGCTCGGACAGTCTGTGAGTGGACCTTGTCTTCTAAATTGGTGCATGAATAAATGTTTGTTATATGTTTTAATACTTGTTTTGTGATTCCATGAGTGCATTTGTGTGTGGTTACGTATTGGCATGTATTTCGAAGTTTTGGCCTTATACGGTGCCTATACGGGTTTGTGTTTCTACGTTGATTTAAAGGAAATGGTTTTGGATTTAAAAAGGATAAACTATGGAATGAGACCCATTTGGTTTTGTCTAGGGAATATGACCCTATTGATGGCTTACGGGTCTGAATTGTGGTCGCGGCAAGTGCTCTGTGCACGGCGAGGGACGATACGACGCTCGCCTCCGGACTGGGATATGTTCCTTCCGGAGAGGTCACAATGCAAGATCTGTTGTCGGGCAGCCGATGGAAGCTCGACTTCGGAGTGTTGACGGTTCAGGATATCGATCGGTGATGTGTGCTTCATAATCTAGCGGTGGTCGCGTCAGTTGATTCGTTCACGCCGACATACTAGGATTGAGGGCGGTCCTGGATGGATGGTTCCACGCATCACTACGATTGGAGTCGTGACTGACCCTGAAATATCGGACACGATGCCCAGTTGAGTCATGTGTTCGAGCACGAGACCTAGTTACCTTATAGTTATGTTTTCGGGTCGGGGACCCTAAATGGATTTCCAGGTTCATGACGGTTTATGGGGACCGGCATGAACCCTTTAATGGTTTTATGGCTCATGACGGTTTATGGGGACCGAGTATGAATGTTTTCATTATATATATATTCATATACCTTCCTTATTTGGAATGTCTTCTCCGGGGAGGGTCGTTGGCTTGGGTGGACCCCGGAGTAGTCACGGAGCACTAACTGAGTGGAGTCGCCCCCGTTGGGTACCTTACTCTCAGGAAGGCTTGGATCATCACCTCAGGGAGGGTCATTGTGACAGGACCCGTCCCAACTGGACGTCAAAAACCGTACCCGGTCCTGCTCCCGTCTGACAAGTCAACTAAAGGTCCGAAACTCCCTTTCAGTGCTTGCCAGACAAGGGATGTTTGCGCAGATTTCTGCTGCTGTCACTGCCTCACGATCAGTCCCGAACGTCGTACCACGGCCTGGAGGGTCACAAAACAGAAATGGTGTGAGTGGACAAAAATAACCTCTTATAAAAACATTTATCAAAATACAATCTTACCCTCCAGTTTTCACAAACTTGCATGCATATCGTAAAACATGAGTGACCGATAAAATCAAAACATATTTTCCCATGGTCCATAAAACTCATGATCACCAATTCAGTTCATGTGATAAAACATCAAATCCCGGCTCTTAGGCCAAAACATGTGAAAACATAATCACCTGGCCACAAGGACCAAAAACCCGTACTCAATACCAGTACATTATCACAATCAATACCAATCAGCATTACTTACCAGTGCACAATAAATATATCAATCCAATCAATCCGCACTACTCACGAGTGCATAAAATATCACCAATCACATCTGCACTACTCACAAGTGCACAATCAATCAAACTGCACTACTCACAAGTGCTGCACTACGCGTAGGCCAATATCCAGTCACTCTCTCGGGAATAAACACCTCTGGGCTCAACCCCCTCGGGCTCAGTCACCTCTGGGCGAACACATCCCCAGGATCAGACACCTCCGAGTGGTACATCCAGGCTCAGTATCATCCGAGAAGCTGACTACCATAGGATCAACTCCCGATCCTACAATCACATCCCCCAAGCTCCGGTCGTCTGGGTAATCCCCCCAAGCACCGACCGTCTGGGAATATCACAATCGCAATGAAAACCATCCCGGGAATTACATCCCAAAACATTTCAATCAAATCTTGACTTCATACCAAGTCAAGGTCATTCTCAACTGGGTCTCAAGCCCAAAATACCTTTTACACATAAACCGTTAAAATCACATTTAAATCAATAGAATAATCCGGAAATCATGATTGACTCACCAACCAAGTCAAAACATCAGTTTAGAAATCATTTAGACTCCGGGCCTAGCCCAAAACATCATTTGCACGTACCTCGTAAAACGTGCCCGAAAGACTGATTAAAATAATCATAAAATCACAAAAATCATTAATTTCATCAAATTCACAAGTGACTCCAAAACCGAGTCAAAATCACTATTCACTTGGGTTATCATGCCCAAAATATCATTATCACGCAAATCCATGCGTTGCAACCTCCGTTGCCATTTTCACGTAAATCTACGAAATTGACCCTCGACTCATTCCCGAGTCACCACATCATCTTTCAATCCATGACTCAATAATCCGAGTCCATACATTATTTTCAATCAATTTCAATCCCGGACTCATAAACCAAGTCCAAACATTATTTTTACCAAATTTCGTAATTTCTCGAAAATCGCCCAAAATAATAATATAATAATCATAAAACCGAGAAATTACCGGATTGAAACACAAATCATGCCCAAGCATATAAAATCATATAATAAGGCATAAAAATCATATATGCATGCATCACGGTTAGAAAACAAAGTCCACTCACACACACCGTCCAAAACGGTCCGTTTCCGAGCTGCACGTTTTTCCGTAAAATCTGGAAATCACAACTCCTGTCCAAAATCATTATAGAGGGTTACTAACATCTCAAAATACAACATATAATTTTCCCCAATTTTTCCGGGATTTAAATACGTATTTTTAATGTAATACAAAACTTCGGATACGCGGAACATTAACGAAACAATATCCGATTTCATCGAAATCAACGTCAAAATGTTCGTTACACTGAGAGGATCAAAAGTCATGTTGACCTCACCTTGAGACTAGGCCGGACGCGCCCCCACGCGCCGCCGTGAGTGGCTGCGCGTGAAACCCACGCGCCAGCTACAGTGCTGTCTCCCTCACCCGTTTGTCTGGTAAACGGGTCGTTTAACCCGCGAGCAGACCCGGTTCAAATCCTACCAATTCGACGTTAAATCCTTCAATTGAACATTCACACGGCTTAGTTACAAGTCTAATTAGAGGTCTGTGGACTTAATTACAAACGACATTACCTATAACCCCACGATCACAGTTGATCATTCGAAGGAGCTCCGGCCATTGTTCATCCTTCGAAAATCATCAAACCTTCACGATTTCGTTCAATTGATCCACCAGTAAGCTTCAATGGACTAAGAGAAACATTTCCCCTCCATCAATTGCGTCGTATGATCACTCAATGATCACGACTCAAGCTCGAAATTTCTGAAAGCTTCCTTCCTCAGTTCCACCTCAAATCGACCTCAATTCGACTTAGTTCCTTCTTCAACATTGATCGTAGCAATCCCAGAAGACTAAAACTGAACCCAATTTCGATCAACAAGGCTCAATTCGTCCAATTCGATTTTCCTCCCAAATTTTCTAAAACCCGAATTCTCAGTCCTCAGTTCTCAGTTAATCTCTCGTGTTTCCCAGTTCGAATCACTCTCAATTAACTCACAATTTGCACTCTCAAGCTCAGCTGATGGAGAGGAATGAAGGAAGGAAGAAAATTGGATAATGGTTGTACACGGTTTGGAGAAACTGAAGAGAAATAATGGAGGAAATAAAAGATAATCAAGTAATTAAAATAATAACATAACATCATCATTTGGTCTCCCCCAAAATCATGGATCCATGTTTTGTGCCTGATTTTAAGGGATGAGTGACACTTGTCACTCATCCAAGTGTGTCCAATCACCGGGTACTGTTCATATTAAAATATTATTTAATTCCCGGTTCGTTCGGTTAACCGAGCCCGATTCCGTGACCATAACTTCGTCGTCGAATCTCCGATTTCGGCATGCCGCCTGTCGTTGGATTCGTATCGACGAGACCTACGTAACGGTCCTTGGCCCTCGTCCATCGGACCTCCCAATCAAAAAGTCAACATTTGGCCCCTACTATGCCAAATTACCAAAATACCCCTCATCTTCCGATCATCATAACTTTCACTACGAATGTCGGAATCGAACGTGCCACCTGTCTATGAACTCGTGACGTCCCGAACTACGTCATAGTCATCGGTCAAAGTCCGTTTGACCGCCCGTACTAAAAGTCAACATTTTACCCACGCCAGGGGCAAAACGGTCATTTTGCACGTTTCGTCCGATTTCACTCAACTAATCCCCGATTAGTCATTCTAAATCATGATTAATTAATATTCAATCCCGATATTTGGGACGGGTCATTACAACCTTCCCTCCTTAAAGAATTTCGTCCCCGAAATTCCAACTACTCGTATCCCAACTACCTCGTGGAAAACAAATGGGCCTCACCACACGTATACACCTGTACACCCACTAGCCAATGCAGAACCCGTCTGCGCTCAGACGTCACATCACAGATGCACGTCGTACTAACTACACTCGACCACCCCGAGTGAAAATTAATCACCAGAAATCGGCAATGTCATCATTAAGCTGACTCTTTCAGCTTGACGGCCCCACGTAATCACTACTGTACCCTGACATCCGCTCTCATAGAGAGTCACCAAAACTCACCTGTCAGTCCATGCTGACACCACAAGCCAAACTGTCACCACCAAGCTTTACCACCCTTGTAAAGCGCCAATCAGTAACAAATTAGTGACAACACATCATACCACCACGTCCGTCAATGTAGCACAAGATCAACAACACGATCTCCCCTCGCAGGGCAAACTCAATCCTGCGACAAATACCAACAGCAGTATCCACAACTGTCACCCCCTCAGCGATCCCAGATGCTGGTAAGGTCACGACAAGGTAACATCTCGCCGCAAAGCAACTTGCGGTCACACTAACCACCAACTCACTCATCCTGAGTATACGTATACGGCCATCACACTCAAACCGACGGTGTAACTGGAACACATTGAACACCAGCCTAGCAGTGATCACACAACTCAACACTAGAGTTATTCTAGCCAACCATGGCTAAGAGCACCTGCTCAAACAATCACTAAAATCATCAGAATCACTCTGCCCAGTGCATCGTGTTCAATGTCCAGTTCACGTTCACAACCCATCCAATGGTATCAGGATTAAGCCGACTACTAACACGTTCCCCAACGTACTACTGGTATAACCCGTATATCGTCACCCGACACCACATGTCTGCAAAGTATCATACCCCAAACCATAAACGAGGTACACCCATCTATCCCTTGACAAGACTACAACCACCTAGGTCATAACCAAACACGTTCCAATAATGAAGTCCATTCGCCCAAACCAACAAGAGACAAATCGAAACTCCACCCATTAACTAGTTCCAATTCCAAATTCGAATCCGCAATTTCGTAAGAAATCCCGAATCCGAACCCACACTTCACATTTTTAATTCATGTCCAAATCCGAATCCGAAATCATTATTCCGTAAGCTAGCATTTGGAATAATCATTCCGCACCCAAATCCAGTATTCCACTTTTAAGTTCTAAAATCGAATCCTGAATCGTCACCCAGAAATTCGATTCCAAAACCCGAAATCTCGTTCACGTCCACTCGGACGTACCAAAACCGAACCTATCGGTTACCCATTCATTATACTCGGTTGACTTCATAAGGAGGCCAATCCAACAACCACACGGTTAAGGTTGACAAAATCCGACCACTTCGGAAACCTACTCACTCGTGTAATATACCATAAAAGGGCTCCACTTCGAAAAGAAGTTCAGTCCCGTCATTTACGACTCACATACCGGAGTAAGAGTGACAAACTCTCTACCCAACTGGATCATCAGGATTACGGTCCAGATCCATCACGACGTCAGCTGACCATGAACATCACGATCCTAGATCGTCACAATGCCCAATGTCCATGACATCACAAACCCGATCCACCAAGGATCCACACGGTTAACTACTAGGAACCATAGGGTCTTACACCCTCATCTAATTCGCGTACTGTCACAACGTTTGACAACTAACGCCCACAATTAGAAAGTTCAGTCAACGACGAGACATGCCGCGACTGTGGGTTCTCACTGATTACCTCATATCTACCCTTGCCATCCCACCTAGGGAAAACCAAGGATGATCCAAAACGATAACACCAATATTCATCCCCGGGTCAAGTTTATTCTGGGCCCAACACGCCCATCTACAACCCCAACTGTTAACAAAAACAACCATCCGGACCCACACTAGTCTGACACACCCAAAACACATGATACAATATTACAACACAGATGGACACTACAAACCATTTACAAGGTATCACGAAAACATGTATCAATACAATTATTCTGACCTACGGTCAAGTCGATCGGGGCAGTTCCTTCGCAAATGTCCAAGTTTCCTACAAAAGTGACAAGTGGCAGTGCTGAGGCGACTTGCCCCACCACGCCGCTTACTTGTCGACTGGGTTGAAGTTCCACCCGAATGAACGCCCACCGAGGATTGCGACACAAGAGTATGAAGGCTAACTCGTTTCGTTGTATCCTGACTCATCTGTTCAGTATCCTGACGCTCTCGGCGTCGTCCAGCGCCCAAAGATTGTTCTGGCACAGGTAAAATAGTAGCCTCAACTCGGATAGCAGCATCCGATAATTCCCTCAGAGTAGAATACGAGCCAACAGTTACAGCACCTCGTAACTCATTCCTCAATCCCTGCTCAAACCTTCGACACTTATCCTCCTCTGTAGCCACATACAGAGGAGCGAAACTAGATAAGTGCAAAAATTGCTGTTCATAATCGACCACTGACCGATTCCCTTGCTGCAATTGGAGAAACTCAACCTCCTTAGCGTTCCGAAATGAGCGAGGATAAAACTGATCCAAAAATCGCTCTCGGAATGCATCCCACGCCAAGGTACGGGCATCCCAGCCAGTCAACTGTAAACTATGCCACCACCTGTAAGCATAGCCATCCAAAAGAAAAGTGGCCAAGGGTACCATGTCCTCTAGGGGACATATCATAACCTCAAAAATCCTTTCCAATCGAGTAAGCCAATCTTCGGCACCATCCGGCCCCGAATCACCACGAAACACAGTGGCTCCCAACCGTCGAGCTCGCTCAATATCTGGGCCTTTACTAATACTACTCTCGCCCCTCCCATCTTCAGACCGTGTACGGGACGCACGACTCGGAGGCATGACGTATCAACAGAAATCAAGAACCAAATGCTCTGATACCAATTTGACAGGACCCGTCCCAACTGGACGTCAAAAACCGTACCCGGTCCTGCTCCCGTCTGACAAGTCAACTAAAGGTCCGAAACTCCCTTTCAGTGCTTGCCAGACAAGGGATGTTTGCGCGGATTTCTGCTGCTGTCACTGCCTCACGATCAGTCCCGAACGTCGTACCACGGCCTGGAGGGTCACAAAACAGAAATGGTGTGAGTGGACAAAAATAACCTCTTATAAAAACATTTATCAAAATACAATCTTACCCTCCAGTTTTCACAAACTTGCATGCATATCGTAAAACATGAGTGACCGATAAAATCAAAACATATTTTCCCATGGTCCATAAAACTCATGATCACCAATTCAGTTCATGTGATAAAACATCAAATCCCGGCTCTTAGGCCAAAACATGTGAAAACATAATCACCTGGCCACAAGGACCAAAAACCCGTACTCAATACCAGTACATTATCACAATCAATACCAATCAGCATTACTTACCAGTGCACAATAAATATATCAATCCAATCAATCCGCACTACTCACGAGTGCATAAAATATCACCAATCACATCTGCACTACTCACAAGTGCACAATCAATCAAACTGCACTACTCACAAGTGCTGCACTACGCGTAGGCCAATATCCAGTCACTCTCTCGGGAATAAACACCTCTGGGCTCAACCCCCTCGGGCTCAGTCACCTCTGGGCGAACACATCCCCAGGATCAGACACCTCCGAGTGGTACATCCAGGCTCAGTATCATCCGAGAAGCTGACTACCATAGGATCAACTCC
Source organism: Prinsepia uniflora (assembly GCA_032719365.1). Lineage (NCBI taxonomy): Eukaryota > Viridiplantae > Streptophyta > Magnoliopsida > Rosales > Rosaceae > Prinsepia > Prinsepia uniflora. Next base: position 45,693,587 of record CM064864.1, read on the forward strand.
CGATCCTACAATCACATCCCCCAAGCTCCGGTCGTCTGGGTAATCCCCCCAAGCACCGACCGTCTGGGAATATCACAATCGCAATGAAAACCATCCCGGGAATTACATCCCAAAACATTTCAATCAAATCTTGACTTCATACCAAGTCAAGGTCATTCTCAACTGGGTCTCAAGCCCAAAATACCTTTTACACATAAACCGTTAAAATCACATTTAAATCAATAGAATAATCCGGAAATCATGATTGACTCACCAACCAAGTCAAAACATCAGTTTAGAAATCATTTAGACTCCGGGCCTAGCCCAAAACATCATTTGCACGTACCTCGTAAAACGTGCCCGAAAGACTGATTAAAATAATCATAAAATCACAAAAATCATTAATTTCATCAAATTCACAAGTGACTCCAAAACCGAGTCAAAATCACTATTCACTTGGGTTATCATGCCCAAAATATCATTATCACGCAAATCCATGCGTTGCAACCTCCGTTGCCATTTTCACGTAAATCTACGAAATTGACCCTCGACTCATTCCCGAGTCACCACATCATCTTTCAATCCATGACTCAATAATCCGAGTCCATACATTATTTTCAATCAATTTCAATCCCGGACTCATAAACCAAGTCCAAACATTATTTTTACCAAATTTCGTAATTTCTCGAAAATCGCCCAAAATAATAATATAATAATCATAAAACCGAGAAATTACCGGATTGAAACACAAATCATGCCCAAGCATATAAAATCATATAATAAGGCATAAAAATCATATATGCATGCATCACGGTTAGAAAACAAAGTCCACTCACACACACCGTCCAAAACGGTCCGTTTCCGAGCTGCACGTTTTTCCGTAAAATCTGGAAATCACAACTCCTGTCCAAAATCATTATAGAGGGTTACTAACATCTCAAAATACAACATATAATTTTCCCCAATTTTTCCGGGATTTAAATACGTATTTTTAATGTAATACAAAACTTCGGATACGCGGAACATTAACGAAACAATATCCGATTTCATCGAAATCAACGTCAAAATGTTCGTTACACTGAGAGGATCAAAAGTCATGTTGACCTCACCTTGAGACTAGGCCGGACGCGCCCCCACGCGCCGCCGTGAGTGGCTGCGCGTGAAACCCACGCGCCAGCTACAGTGCTGTCTCCCTCACCCGTTTGTCTGGTAAACGGGTCGTTTAACCCGCGAGCAGACCCGGTTCAAATCCTACCAATTCGACGTTAAATCCTTCAATTGAACATTCACACGGCTTAGTTACAAGTCTAATTAGAGGTCTGTGGACTTAATTACAAACGACATTACCTATAACCCCACGATCACAGTTGATCATTCGAAGGAGCTCCGGCCATTGTTCATCCTTCGAAAATCATCAAACCTTCACGATTTCGTTCAATTGATCCACCAGTAAGCTTCAATGGACTAAGAGAAACATTTCCCCTCCATCAATTGCGTCGTATGATCACTCAATGATCACGACTCAAGCTCGAAATTTCTGAAAGCTTCCTTCCTCAGTTCCACCTCAAATCGACCTCAATTCGACTTAGTTCCTTCTTCAACATTGATCGTAGCAATCCCAGAAGACTAAAACTGAACCCAATTTCGATCAACAAGGCTCAATTCGTCCAATTCGATTTTCCTCCCAAATTTTCTAAAACCCGAATTCTCAGTCCTCAGTTCTCAGTTAATCTCTCGTGTTTCCCAGTTCGAATCACTCTCAATTAACTCACAATTTGCACTCTCAAGCTCAGCTGATGGAGAGGAATGAAGGAAGGAAGAAAATTGGATAATGGTTGTACACGGTTTGGAGAAACTGAAGAGAAATAATGGAGGAAATAAAAGATTAATCAAGTAATTAAAATAATAACATAACATCATCATTTGGTCTCCCCCAAAATCATGGATCCATGTTTTGTGCCTGATTTTAAGGGATGAGTGACACTTGTCACTCATCCAAGTGTGTCCAGTCACCGGGTACTGTTCATATTAAAATATTATTTAATTCCCGGTTCGTTCGGTTAACCGAGCCCGATTCCGTGACCATAACTTCGTCGTCGAATCTCCGATTTCGGCATGCCGCCTGTCGTTGGATTCGTATCGACGAGACCTACGTAACGGTCCTTGGCCCTCGTCCATCGGACCTCCCGATCAAAAAGTCAACATTTGGCCCCTACTATGCCAAATTACCAAAATACCCCTCATCTTCCGATCATCATAACTTTCACTACGAATGTCGGAATCGAACGTGCCACCTGTCTATGAACTCGTGACGTCCCGAACTACGTCATAGTCATCGGTCAAAGTCCGTTTGACCGCCCGAACTAAAAGTCAACATTTTGCCCACGCCAGGGGCAAAACGGTCATTTTGCACGTTTCGTCCGATTTCACTCAACTAATCCCCGATTAGTCATTCTAAATCATGATTAATTAATATTCAATCCCGATATTTGGGACGGGTCATTACACATTGATCTACGGACATTGACCTGGGTGGACCCTGAGAGACTTGGGCTTGAGACCCTAAGTAGCACGCTCGTAGCTTTAGATACCGTGACAGGATTGGTTATGTGATTTATATGTATATGCTATATGATATGTGATGTGTGCAGGTTTTGGACTGAGTCCTACATGGATTTGGACAGTGGCCCGTATGGTTGGTTTCAGTTATGGTTTTGAGCTTAGTTCCCACATATGGTTTTTTTGGATAAATGGTTTTCGAATGCATGCATGCTTTTTAGTGAAGGGTATAAATGTCTTTATGAAAATGTTTTTATAAATTATTGTTTTGTCCACTCACAGCTTTTAAATGTTTTGACTGCCCTTCAGGTTGACAGCGGATGTGGACTGTAGTAGAGACCGGGATATCACATACCTCCTCCGGATCCTGGCGTACTCTGAAGCCTCTTGCTAAAGTCGGAATTTTCTTTGTCTGACACTCCATGTCAGACGGGATAAGGGTCGTCTCGCGTTAATCCCGGGGGGATTGGGACGGGTCCTGACAGTTACCCACTAAGGTCATCCGCCAATTCCGTTGTACTCACATTCTCTAAACCATCAATCATAACTAGGGTTCAAGAAACCCGGCTGCCCTCGGCAACACAATTCCCAACTCAAGATGACCTGGCCATATAATAGTCACAACTCCACACTATTGTCATATCCAGTCCTGCAATATCATGATAGACGATCTCGACATAACTGTCCCACGGTCAAAACACTAAAGCACTGTTACGTTCATCCCTCAGTAGGGTCCCACAATACCGAACCACGGCAAAACTATGGCACACATAAGCATCAAATGCCAAACCAAAACGATCCACGATTCATTCTTACTAACTATTAAACCGGTATCCTAACTATCAGGTTGATAACGAACTGCAGCCCACAGAGACATCACATCCTCGACCTGTGTGTAACTCTTGTGGTATGCCTCGACAACCTCTCTTTGAAACTCAGAGTAACATGAGCCAACGTGCTCTAATACCACTTGACACGACTCATCCCAATCCCCCCGGGATTAACGCGGGATGTACCATGCTCCCGTCTGACACGAAGTGTCAGATAAGGGATAACTCAACCCTCGGCCCGAACAAAGCTTCCAGAGCGCGCCAGGATCGGTGGAGGAGTGCGATGTCTTGGTCTCTGCTACAGTCCACATCCGTGATCAACCTGAAGGGCATTAAAACCATTAAAGCTGTGAGTGGACGAAAATAATAAGTACATAAAACATATTTATTAAAAAGACATTTATGCCCTTCACAAAAAGTATGCATGCATGCATCCGAAAACCAGTAATCAAACCTTTTACTTAAATAAACCAATAGGGCCTTAGCCCAAAACCATAAATCCAAAGTATGTGGGAACTCAGCCCAAAACCATAGAATAGCAAAATCCGTAAATCCAGAACCAAGTGGACCACTGCCCAAATCCATAAATACAAATTCGTAAGAACAAAAATACCATTTCATAAATCCAATAAATCATGTTCACCAAATACCATATAACCAATCCTGTCACGGTTTCCAAAGCTACACGTGTTACTCGAGGTCTCAAATCTCAAATCTACCCAAGGTCCACCCAGGTCAATGTCCGCAGATCAATGACCCTTCTTGGGGGTTATAGTCCATAATGCCTTCCTGAAAGTGAGGTACCCCACAGGGGCGACTCATCTCAGTTAGTGCTCCGTGACTAATCCAAGGTACACCTAGACCAATGACCCTCCTTGGAGGAGACAATCCATAAATAAAAGGATGGTATATGAAAAATCCTTTCAGGATCATTCTCAAAACCTTTCAAACCTTTCAAAGGGTCTATGCCCGTTTTCCCATAAAACCATCGTAAACCCAGAAATCCGATTTCTCAAATCCAAATCCATTTAGGGTCTCTGAACCTGAAATCACATTTATAAACCATAAATGGGACTCAAGCCCAATATCATAACCAACTGGGCCTCAAGCCCGATCATGTAAACCAACTGGGCCTCAAGCTCGATGCGTTATGAAATCAAATGGACTCCAAGTTCGATAATTCATAAATCAAATGGGTCTTAAGCTCGATTCCATATTTCCAAATCCGAAATCATATCATCAATCCATGAACCAATTGGGCCCCTAGCCCGGTAATATAACTTAAATGGACTTCAAATCCGAGGGTTTCCAAAAAAAAAATGAGACTCATGCTCGAGTTTACCTTTTCACATCCAAAACCATTTCATCAAACCATCACTGAAACCACAAGAACGTATAACCACTATGTAAAACCATAAACCTCTATATACTTGCAAATACGTAAATTGCCTCGAAATACTTGTAAATATGTAAATCACCAATACCACCATTATCATCATAGAAATCACATATGTAAAACATATAAAACAGTTATGCATGCATCACAGTTTAGAAATCAATGTCCACTCACAGACCGTCTTGCGCTGCCGCCTCAAAATGCGTGCCATAAGCCTTCCCGAGACTAATTCGACCTCTCCGGGTCATCCGAACCTGTCCAAATCATATGTAATGTTCCGCGTCGAGACATCACATCCACAGTAGTATCACAACACCCAAGTCGACGAACCAACTACTCTGGGAGCTCAAACCTCGTGCAAAGTGCACAAATCCAGCTCTGATACCAATTTGACACGACCTACCCCCAATCCCACGGGATTAAGGGCTAAGCCATGCTCCCGTCTAACTTACGTGCGACATGAAGGCTAAATCGACGTCCAACCTTCACGTAACACGTAAGCCGGACAAGAAATTCCCAAGCGAACCGTCCAACAATTTCTGGACTTCCCAGAGTGCGCAGAATCTACTATGGATCGCGTGTGTGATGTCTCTGTCTCTCTAACAACAGCCCGCACCGCACCAACCCTGGAGGGTATCGAAAACATAAAAGACTGTGAGTGGACAAAAATAAATAATACGTTCAGAAAATAGTTTATAAGAAATTGCATTTATACCCTCCACGAAAACCAATGCATGCATATGAAAACTTTTTCATAAAACCATTTCATATCCAAGATAAGAAAACCATCAATGGAAACCGGAATCATTTCTTTGTCTCAAATCCGTGTCTCAAATCCAGGGCATCAGCCCAAAATCATAAATCCACATCAAAGTACGGGAACTCAGCCCAAAATCCACAAAATCCAAATTATCCGGGCCACTGCCCAAAACATCTGAAAACCAGTGAAAAACCAATCGAAAATCATAATCAATCAATTTTCTGGATCTCAAGCGCGCCGAGTCTTTAAACTCAAAACACATGTGCATAACCAGGCCTTCCTGGGATATCAATGAGTCTTTAAACTCAAAACACAATCAACAGGCCTCGGGGGATATCACAATAACCGAGTCTTTAAACTCAAAACATATCAATCCAGGGCCCTCCCCCGTCATCAATCAATCGAGTCTTTAAACTCAAAACCAGATCCAGCCATATGTCCGGGTCTTTAAACCCAAAACCAGTTTCAACAGGTCTTTAAACCCAAAACCAAGTGAAAATCATAGAAAATCCATATCCGAATTCACAATCATGATTCCATTAGCCGGCATCCAGAATCATCATTTCGAACCCAAATCTAGAAATTCACTTTCAAGCTCCAAAATAGAATTGAGAATCATCTTTCCGAAATCCGATTCCAAAACCCGAAATCACATTTATCGAAATCACTTTTATGAACAGGGCCTGAAGCCCGAAATCACTTTCCAAAATCCATTATAAATCATTGAAATCAAATCACAATTAAAATCCAAAATCACAGTGTCAAAATCATCATCAAATCATAGCAAAAAATAATATCTCGTAGAACGTACAATTTCGTAAATATCTCGAAATACGTGAAAAACCGTAAATCATCAAGATCATAATCATAAACATAGAATCAAGTATAGAAAACATATAAAACATTTATGCATGCATCATAAGTTAGAAAGCAAAATCCACTCACAGACCATTAGCGTCGCCGCCTCGATACGTGTGCACTTACGTTTTCCCAGCTAATGCACTATCACCAGCTTTCACGAACTTGTCCAAATCCCATAAGAAGGTCACTAACTACTTCATTAATCTTCTACTAAATCCTCGTAATTTTTCCAAATTTTTAACTATTTTTAAACGAGCCTTAAAACCTTCGGACATCCCGAAACCTATCGAAACGATGTCTGATCGACTCGAAACCAGTGCCAAAATGTTCGTTATATCGAATACTTTAAAAGTCATGTTGAACGCGCCTCGAAAAGAGGGCCCACACACCCTCACGCACTACCCAATCACCCTGCGCGTGAAACCACGCGCGGTTACTGTTCACTGTCCCTGTCCTCAGGTGAACCGGGTTCAAACCGGTCCAGGCCGACCCTGTCTAGACTCGAACTGGCGTGGTCTGTTCTCCTATGTTATCAGTCCATTCTTGATCCTTTTTTGCTTCTAATTAGTCCTCTAGGTTTGCCTCAACGTCTATAATCGTTTTTAGTCCTTAAAAACAAGAATTGACACTTGGAACTAACCTCCCAAATCGAAGGTTAGACCGGTCACTGTCCTTCATCGAGTTGCCACGATTTCGGCCACCGTCATTCTTGGTTTTGATCTCAAACGCCTTCTGGAATCCTTAGAAACATGTCTCAATTATCAAGACCTCGCAATAACCCCCAATTTTCAACTTACCATTTTTGTTTCGAAACTTACCAGTTGTAACATTCCACGGCCGCCGTCCACGGCAAGCCTCGAAATTGGTCCCCATCGACTTGTCTGACCTTCATGATCATTATCCAACTAGTTAGGACGGTTAACAAGTTCCTAAACTAAAACTCACTCTCAAAATCCAAAAACAGGGCACACAGCTTACCTGAACTTCTCCCACCGTACACGACGGTCCATGGTGACAGCACCACCACACTCGTCCCATCCTTCTCTCCAACATTTGTTCAGACATTACAGGCAATAGCTGAGGGTCAAGGGTTTATCGAGGTGGGATTTTATGGTTTACTATGTTCCTCTATTTCCTCATTTGAACCCAAAGCCGTGCAACACATTTCAAATAATTGTGAGGCGGTGAGCAATGTTCTACAGCCATCCAGAAAAAGTCAGGCGTCCAAAAACTTGTGGGCACACTTCCTAAGGCAGCCATATGTCCAAAACTAACTGGGCATAGATCCCAATGCCATCAATTGACCAAAATGCCCCTTGATGCCCAAATTACCATTTTCCCCTCTCGTAATTAAACTCATAACTAAACCGTCTGAAGTCCGATGACAGCGTGCCACCTGTCATTGTACTCATGGGATCGAAACCTACCTAATGGTCCTCGAAATACGTGAAAAATACTTATCGTATGAAAAGTCAACAATTTGCCCCTTTTCAACCAAATTACCAAAATACCCTCGAACTTCCGAACATCATAACTTCCTCCTCGAATGTCGGAATCGAACGTGCCACCTGTCTACGAACTTGTGGCGTCCCGAACTACGACACAGTCATTGATCCAAGTTCATTTGAGTTCCCGAACTAAAAGTCAACATTTTGCCCATTCCAAGGGCAAAATCGTCATTTCGCACCGTCCGTCCGAAATCACCCAACTAATCACCGATTAACTTCACTAATCCGTCATTAACCACTAATCTAATCCCGATTTTTGGGACGGGTCGTTACATTTTACCCGAAAAACAGGGCTCACTGGTCTAGGGCTTACCTCGTCGTCGCGAGCGTTGTCGTGGCCACCATTGGGGTCGTCTCACCTCCCTTTCCATCATTCCTTCACACAACACACACAATCGATGAAGTTTGAGGGTGTTTGTACAAGTTTGGGTTTCATGGGCTTGCAGGGGTTCACGGGTCAGCTCACAGTTCATGGCCACCGTCCACGACGGCCCTCCACCAAGGTACCACCACACTTGTCTCACTCCACTCTTCCTTTTTCATTCATACCTCAAATATAAATGATGAGGATTGAATGGGTTATAGTAGGGTTGGGTGCTCGAGTTTGGAGGAGAAAAATAAAGAAGAAAATGAAGTCTGATGCGCGGGGAAGAAGAGAGAGAAATGAGAGGGGAAAAATTTAATAAAATAAAAAAAATATAATATTTTAATACTTAATTAATCTCCCCAATTAAAACAAGATTCTTTTTTTTTAGAGAAAGTCATCAATAGAATGAGTGACACTTGTCACTCATCCAAGTGCCCCACCTAAATATCTGCCAACGAATCAGATTTAATTATTATATAATTCGAATCTCGAGACGTAAGTTCCCGATTTCAATCCCATAACCATAACTTCTCTGTTCGACCTCCGATTTCGACGTGCCGCTTATCTACGAACTCGTGACGTCCCGATCTACTTCACGGTCATCGGCCCTCGTATGTTTGACTCTCCGAATCAAAAGTCAACATTTTATCTAAGACCAGGGGCAAAACAGTCATTTTACACCGCTCGTCCGATTTCGCTCAACTAATCCCCGATTAGTCATTCTAAATCTATAATTACTTAATATTTAATCATGATATTTGAGACGGATCGTTACACGTCACCCTTCAGATGGTTTTGTGAAGGTTAATTTTGATAGTGCTTTTTTTGTAGTGGATAAAAAAATGGCCTGTGGTTGGGTACATAGATCCAGTCTAGGTGAATTTATTGCAGCAGGAGGTGATGGGAGGTCTCCAATGTGTGAGTTTTCTACAGGCGGAAGTTTATGTTATGCGTGTTATTATGATTGTGTGTGCAGTATATAAATACAAGAAGGTCATCCTTGAGATAAACTAGTATCTCACAACTAGATAAGATGTGGAGGCTAACATTGAAAGAGTAATAGATGATATCTTAAGGTTGCAGTTCTTTTTTGAGATGGTTCTAACTTTACACCTCTCGTAAACATAGTTTTGTAGCACATCAAGTTGCAGTTTTAGTAAGCAGGCTAACAACTGTTTGAGGTGGGACGACCTTGAGCCCATGACCAATGTTCTAAATGGCGGCCTGTGCTACGGCAGTAAGCTGCCCTGAATATGTGCTAGGCGGCAGCAAAATGCGGCTTGGGGTTTCCACGGGGCATATGCGGGCTGGGCGGCTCCTGGGCAGCACGACGACCCTGCAGTTAGAATGTATATGAAATAAATTTTTGTCTCAAATTTCACCCAAACTGACACCCAAAATTAAATTATACATTGATTACACTCAAATTTCATCCAAATTACACTCAAATTTCATTCAAGTTACACCCAAATTAGAGATTTAGAAGTGAACTCACCCAAATTGAAAATAGTACTCAAAGCACTCGCACCATCGCACATGCCGGTGCCGTCTTCTTCATCAGGAGTTCACGAAATCACCTTCGAGTCGTTGAAATCTCTTACCCAGACATAATCGACTCACCTCACCGGTCACCCACGTCGCACTCGCCTTCCTATGCCCATCTCCTTCCTACGGAAGATGCCTTCATCTCAATTCAACCACTCTATTTTCTCAAGTATTTAATCATTTATGCAACCAGACTCATTCTTCAAGCAAGAGTTCTCTTCGCAACTGATTTGAGTCCTCTGGACTTTTCTCGAAAGATGAAGAAACGTGAAAACTGAAGTCTAAAGACGAGACTCAAGTGGCGGTGGGTCAAAAGTACGCCAAAACCCAAAAGTCAATTTGAAACAATCAAAAAAATTAGGATCCACACAAACCCATCCACCCAAAAGCGCTATGGATTATTGAATGAGGACCAACACAAACCCACCCACCGACTCACTCTATTATTAATCAAAGTAATTAAATTCATTATAATTAATTAATTAATTGCACATTTGCACATATTATAAATATGAATATAAAGATGTTTATTTGCCAATAAACTATATATAAAGATGTTTGCATATGAAGAATATTACTAAAATAAAATGGAGAAAAAGAGTTAGAAGCCTAAGTTGTCTAACTTTATAAGCATTTTTCTATTTTTCATGTTTATGTATAAGTTTACGCTTATCTTCATAAATTTTTTATTTTGAATATTTATGATTTTCAACATCAATTTATTTGTCTTTATAGTGAATTTAATTATATAATTATTTGTTAGTATCCATATATTTTTAATTTATGTAATTTTATCCTAAAAAAAACTGCCTAGGCGCTAATCCCTTATCCACCGCCGCCCTAGGAATGCCTAATATCGTTTTGAATATTGCCCATAACTATATGACTTATTACGGATGTAAACATTTATATTTGCCTTAATTAATGAAGATAATTCTTTTTTTTTTAAATAATCCATTTCAACAACTCTATAATTATTCATATAATACTGAATTCAATATGCCATAAGTTAAAACTAATATCATTATATATCATTGGTTAATTATTAATTTATTTTAAGTTAAAATGGGCCGAGATATTAAAATCGTTGCCTACGGCCCAAAAATTAGACCCTTCAGCTTCCAAGGATTGAGTCGATTGTTGAGGTTTGAGAGCGGCAAAACCTAGCCTCCTCATAACATCATCCCTCCCTCTCCCCATCTCTTACTATCGTTCTCGCGATTTCGCCGGCGTCGAATTCTCCTGCAGCCACGAAGGGCCTTGGTTTATCGGGTTCATCTGATCGCTTGCTCTTCTCAGCTGTCAGGTTTTTCATCGTACTCCCATTTTTAATTTCTTTAGCTCATTGCTGTAATTGCCTCAAAGGTGGAGCGCAGAGGCAGTGGACGAGCAGAACTCAGCGCAAAAGCAAGGGAGAAGAAGAGGGGACACAAAGGTAAGCAATTTCTTATTGAAGCACTTAGAGGTCAAGATGTTAGATGTTTTTCGCCTGAAGATGGAAGCTTTAACGGAGGTTTTCAGGAGTTGGGGTGGTCAATTGACCACCCTTGACCCTTAATAGACCGCCCCTGCCTTTGTAAGATAAACGAAGATATGGGTCCACCAAATTTGTAGTTTCTAATTATTTTTGGGTGGTTCTATTTTTGTTTGAATTCTTAATTTTTGAATGCATTTGCGGCTTCGACGTGGTTCGAAATGTGAACTTACTAGTTTGTAGACTTCAAAAGCAAAAGAGTGCTCAAAAGTAAGCTGAATCTGATATCAGTAAGACGAAATGATTACTGGGTTTGGGTGTTTTTAGGTACATTTACTCAAATGGAAGCCAAATTTTTTCGCTTTCTAAAGATTGTGGGTGTGGGTTACAAAGCCAGAGCTGAAGCTGAAGGGCGCATGTTATTTCTGAAATTGGGTTACAGTCATGAGGTTGAATTGACGGTTCCTCCTGCTGTTCGTGTTTTCTGCTTCAAGAACAATGTGGTTTGCTGCACTGGAATTGATAAGGATAGAGTCCACCAGTTTTCTGCCACTGTTCGTAGTTGTAAGCCACCTGAAGTTTACAAAGGCAAGGGAATCATGTACGTTGATGAAGTTATTAGGAAGAAGGCAGGAAAGAAGTCATCCAATAAGTGATCAAATGTTTCAAAGCTTGTCTATGGCTGGAAATTGGTAATCACGGTTGTAATAAAAAAATTCCAGTATTTTGAGATTTTATATCACAACTATTGTCGTTTAATAGGTTTCTTAGTTGATCCCTAACTCTTTTTAGGTTTCTTAGTCTGTAGTTTTGGGGCCTTCCTGAATTTGGACTACAAAGGTCATGTTTCATCTACTCTTGAACTATGGTAAGGATGAAGTTAACATGTTATTCTTGGACAGGACTAGCTTATGAGTTGTTGTTGCTTGACTAGTAAGGAATTCAGATAGGTGAAGGTCTATTTCTTGCTTTTTTCCTCTGGGAAAAGAATAATTATTGTATGGTGTACATGCACGAGTTTCTGAAAATATTGAATTTACAGTTTCCCTTGTAAAACCATTTCACAAATTTGATCATTTGTGGACCAGTGACTTATTATCTCTGTCATGTACAGAAACACAATACTTGTCCTCGTTTTGATAAAATATATGTTTGAAACTCGGGAGTTTTTATTTGGCTGGCATCAATACTTTGATATGTCTAGTATTGTTTTATGGTGTTTAGGTAATGATACTGTCAGTATTATTTAAACCTGAAATATTTGATTTCCCTCTTTCGGGTTTTTTATGCTTATTTGCTATTTTATATTCTCATTTATTTCTAGCACTGGGTGATTTGCCTTTGAGATTGAAAACATTGTCATTTTGGGTTCTTTAGGGGTTGGAATTAGGTGGTTGATTAAATTCAACTGAACCTATGCCATGTAGTTTTTGTATGTTGGTACTCGTTTGACCTTAAACCTGTTTTGATTCTAGCTTATTTGTGAATATTTTTTTTTATGTGCATGGTATGATCTTTTTCATCTTTTTGTTATCAAATAGAATAGTTACTTTTGTAAACTGACTCTGGAGACTATCAAATTTATGCTTCGGTTGATTCATACACCGGTTTTTGTTGTTTGTTTCGTCCTCAGTATTTGTTGTAGGGTGCTGCTAGTATTTTGGGTGCACATCAAGTTTATTGAAGAAGTACTATGCTGCTAGGGGTTACTTAACGGAGTCCATAGTTGTAACTTGTAAGTCCTAGTAACATGGACAATGCAACATAACAATGTTGGTCCCCAAGTCACTAATGAATATAGTCATCATGTATGAGGCCAGAGGCTACAAAGGTGTGTTAACCGTGTCCCTATAACTCTGTCGAAGGGCATTAGATCCATATGACTTGTGGGTAACTGTTATCAGTGGAAGATTGAAGAGGTAGAGCTAGGAAGTGAAAACTTGAATGATTTCAGGTTTTAGTTTTATTGTATCTATGGACGGACAGGCTAGAGTCTTTTCAAGTAGTGATTGACGTATTGCATTGCATTGCACCATCATGATGAGTCATGACCATGCTCATGATGTGCCTTTCATCCCTTTCATCCCCATCTAATCTTTCTATTGCATTTTAGCCTTAGGGCGGTGTATTCAAAGACATTTTTTTAATGATAACTTTTGAGGATTTTTCAAAAATCCTATAAAACTAATATGGACATTTGGATATTATTCAAAAAAAAAATAATAATCCTATTCTAGAATTTCTTTTTATTTGGACGATTTTTGGTGGACATATATTAACAAAGGTGGACAATTTGGATTACAAGTTGCTTGCCTTTGTGAAGCACAAGTTTCATCTTCAGGATAAGTGCATGAACTTCCATCTCCTTCACTGCCACTTCAAAAATCACATCAAACATCTTGACCAAATCAAGCCCCCATCTTCGACATCCTTGATGGTTCTATTTGAACAAAATTGCACAAAGACTTCACTTACATTATTACATTTTTTTCCATTGAAATTGATCACATTTTAGAATTGATCTATTAGATGCTTTTGAATATGATGGAGGCTTGTAATCGGTCCAAGTTAGTTCTTGATTTTTTTTGGATTTTTTCTGAATTTTTCTTGATTTTCTGGAAAATATGAGGTTACTATGAATTTGTCACTAAAAGATGTAGAATATTTTTGGTGATGAAAAATCTCAAGAATACTGCGACAAAAAGCAACAAGAGTGACGTTTTCTGGAAAAATTCTTCAGCATTATATAGAAAATTTTTGGTGATCAAAATTTTGCGTCCTTGACCATTACTTTCCCGTCAGTCTCCGATTTCGGCATGCCGCCTGTCTATGGACTCCTTACGTCCAGATTTACGTCACGGTCATAGGTTAAAGTCCAAAATACAGTCTGAGTCAAAAGTCAACAATTCCCCCGAACTAGGGGCAAAACGGTCATTTTACATCTAAATTTTAACTTTACCAATTCATAAAAGTTCAGAGTGTTATAATCTACCCACCTTACAAAAATTTCGCCCTCAAAATTTACTAAAATAAATGCGGATGTTGTTCTCTCATTTGAGTCTCGGGTTCCCACATGACTTATTCTATGTCGTGATTTCTCCACAGCACTTTCACCAAGCGAACAGTCTTGTTCCTCAGAACCTTGTCCTTCCTATCCAATATCTACACGGCTGCCCCTCAAAGTTCAAATTGGTCCTCAGTTCCACTGGCTGTTCTGGTAAGATGTGTGATTCACCACGCACGTACTTCCGTAGCATCGATACGTGGAACACATCATGTACCCTCGCAAGTTCTGGAGGCAAACCTAACTGGTACGCTACCGAACCGACCCTTTCAGTGATCTTATATGGCACAATATAACAAGAACTCAGCTTCCCACGTCAGCTGAATCTCACGATTCCCTTCAACGGAGACAATTTCAGAAACACCCAATCGCCAACAGTAAATTCGAGATCCCTGATTCGTCTATCCGCATATCTTTTCTGGTGATCCTGCGCCGCTTTCAGCCTTTCCTTGGTAACTCGGACCTTCTCCAGGATCAAATCCATCAACTCTGGGGTCAAAGTGGCTCACTCGCCTACCTCTGTCCAACACACAGTTGTCCTGTACTGCGGACCATACAGTGCCTCATAAGGTGCAATCCCAATACTCGCCTGGTAGCTATTGTTGTACGCAAATTCCATCAGAGGTAAAAACATATCCCAGGAATCTTGGAACTGCAGCGCACACGCTCTCATCATATCCTTCAATGTTTGAATAGTCCTCTCAGACTGCCCGTCAGTTTACAGATGAAAAGCTATGCTAAAATGTTGGCTCGTACCTAGGGCCTTCTGTAGACTCCGCTAGAATCTCGAAGTAAAGCGCGGATCTCAATTCGAAACTATTGACTCCGGCGTACCATGTAGTCTGATAATCTCATCCACGAATAATTGAGCCAACCAGTTTGGCTTGTACGTCTCTCTCACAGGTAGAAAATGTGCCGACTTCATCAGTCTGTCCACTATCACCCAGACTTCATCACAACCACTCCGCGTCCTAGGCAGTTTAAATACGAAATCCATAGTGATGTGATCTCACTTCCACTCAGGGATTGGAAGTGGTTGCATAGTCCCATACATTCACTGCCGTTTTTCCTTAACCTGCTAATAGGTCATACATCTGCTGACAAACTCAACAATATCCATCTTCATTTTGGCCCACCAATAATGATCCTAGAGGGTACGGTACATCTTTGTCCCTCCCGGGTTCATAGCATAGGCTGAACTATGGACCTCCTTTAGAATCTCCGCTCTCAGTTCTGCCACTGTAGGCACACATACACGACCATGTTTCACTAGAGCTCTATCACCTCGGATGGTGAAATCCTGCCATTCACCTGCCTCAACTTTGATCTGATAAACCCACAGTGTAGGATCCTGAAATTGGGCCTCAATGTTCTGGTCGATCAGAATGGGTCGTACATGAAAAATATCCAACAAAACTCCCTGATCGTCCATTCCTAGCATGACTCCAGCCTTCCGGAGTTCCACAAGCAAAGGAAGATACACCGGCCTCAAGTGTACAATTGAACCCTCAGACTTCCTACTAAGTGCATCCGCCACCACATTTGCTTTTCCCGGATGATATTCAATCGTGCAGTCGTAGTCCTTAATCAACTTCAGCCACCGCCTCTGCCTTAGATTCAATTCCTTCTGCGTAAACAAATGCTTTAAACTCTGGTGGTCGGGGAAGATTCAGCACGTTTCACCATACAGATAGTGTCTCCAAATCTTCAAAGCATGTACCACTGCCGCCAACTCCAAATCATGGGTGGGATAGTTCAGCTCATGAGGTTTCAATTGTCGCGGGGCATAAGCGATTACCCTACCATGTTACATCAATACACAACCCAAACCCTCTCGTGATGCATCGTTGTACACCTCGAACTCCCTACCATCATCAAGAAGTGCAAGAATTGGTGCAGTAGTCAAATGTCTTTTTAGCTCCTAGAAGCTCTGCTCACACTGATCATCCCTGACACGACCCATCCCCAATCCCCCTGGATTAAGGGACAAGCCATGCTCCTGTCTACCCACGTGCGACATGAAGGCTAAACACCTGTTTAACCCTCAAGTAACCTGTAAGCCAGACAAGGGATACCCAGGTCAACGGTCCGAATACCCAGTTCTAGTTTTTCCAGAGTGCGCGGAAATCACTGTGGATTGAATGTGTAATGTCTCTATCTCTCTAACAACATCCTGCACCTCATCAACAACCTAGAGGGTATCGAAAAATAGAAAAGACTGTAAGTGGACAAAAATAAATAATAAGTTCAAAAAACATTTTATAAGAAAAGACATTTATACCCTCCACGTAAAACTAATGCATGCATTCGAAAATCATTTAGTTCCAAGATAAGCAAACTGTTTATGAAAACAAAAAATAATTTCCTTTCAAATCTCGTTTCTCAAATCCCGGGCCTCAGCCCTAAACATCTGAAAACCATTTGGAAACCATCATTATTGAAAACCATCATGATATCACAGAAATCCAAAACACATTTGAAAATCCATTTGAAATCCATTTCAATCAATCGAACCTACTGGATCTATTCGACTCTTTAAACTTAATATATATCCGAGTCTTTAAACTCAACAAGCCTCAATATCAATCCGAGTCTTTAAACTTCCGAGTCTTTAAACTCAATAGGCCTATGGGGTAAATCACAATATCCGAGTCTTTAAACTCCCAAGTCTTTAAACTCATCGGATCTTTAAACCCAAATCACATATCCGGGTCCGCCCCCGTCACATATCATATCCCGGTCTTTAAACCTAATAAGTCTGAATCCAAAATCATTATTCCAAATAAGTCTGAATCCGGAATCATCATTCTGAATCCAAACCCAGAAATCACATTTATCGAAATCTCTTTTCCAAATCCATTTATAAACCATTGAAATCAATTCATAATTCAAATCTCAAAACCATAGTATCGAAACCATTATCAAATCATAGCATAAAACCATAAACTCGTAAAACGTGCAAATACGTAAAATATCTCGAAAAATGTGCAAATCATAAATCGCAGATATCACAATCATAAACATAGAAATCACGTATAGAAAACATATAAAAGCATTTATGTATGCATCATAATTTAGAAAACAAAGTCCACTCACAGACCGTCCTCACTGCCGCCTCGATACGCGTGCAATACACCGTTCCTAGCTAGTCCACTATCACCGGACTTTCCGAACCTGTCCATATCACATACGAAGGTCACTAACTACTTCATAATGCTTCTACTAAATGTCCGTAATTTTTTCGAATTTTTAACTATTTTTAAACGCAATCCTAAACCTTTAGACATCCCGAGTCATATCGAAGCGATGTTGGATCGACTCGAAACTAGTCCCAAAATGTTTGTTACATCGAATACATTAAAAGTCATGTTGACAAATTCCCCAGAAAGTGTGCCACGCGCCGCCCAAAGGGGCTGCGCGTGAGCCTCATGTGCCAGGCATAGTCGTCTTCAACCTCTCGCTGAACTTGGTCCAGACCGGTTCAGATTGGCCCGGTCCAACTGAACCGACGTGAGCGGTTCAACGTCATAACTCGTCCAATTTTAGTCTGATTTCAACCCTTTTTCTTCCATTAGCCTCGTTTAGTCTTTTCCTATCCTTCTATGTGATCAAAACATAGAAAACATGTCTAAATCATACCTCCTTGCTCGATGCATAAACCGGTCTTCCTTCGTTCGTCGTACTCTCACGATCCTAGCTACCTTCTTCCTTGTTTTTGATCCCAAACAGCTTCTGTGACCTCCAGAGACAAATTCCAATCATCAAAACCTCACAACAACCACCAATTCTCAACTTACCATTTTTGAGTTTAAACGGAATTTCCCGTGAACTCGAGCTTACCTCCACCGCCGTGCCTCGTCGTAACCATTACCAGCTTCGTCCTATCTCCTCCTTCTATTCTTAGTCACAAACCACGGGCAAAAGACCACATTTGAGGGTTCTTGGACGGAAGAAGTGCATGGTTGCTCTATTTCACGGGTTGTCTCATGGGTTCAGGGCCATTGTCCACGACGGCTCATTACGGTGGCACCACTACGCTCCACATCTTCCCCTCTCTCGGTTTCATTCTTAGGTCATAGGCAAATGATGAAGATGGAGGGAATTGGGTTTCACAGTCACACACAACACTCTGTTTCTCTATTTTTCCAAACATCGTGCAACACCATAATTTAAAACCGTGTGATAATTATGAGAGACGGTAAGGCGGCTTCCAAAACCATCCAAAGAAGGCGAGGTTTCGCAATCTGGTTAGATACCAATATCAAGGCAGCCAAGTGTCACTGGCACAGATCCCAAGGCACCAAATGACCAAAATGCCCTTGAGGTTAAATTACCAAAATGCCCCTCAACTTCTAAACATCATAACTTCTTCCTTGAATGTCGGAATCGGATGTGTCACCTGTCTATGGACTGGTGACGTCTCGAAATACGTCACAGTCATTGACTAAAGTCCGTTTGACCGTCCAAACCAAAATTCAACATTTACGCATTCCAAGGGCAAAATGGTCATTTTGCGCATTCCAAGGGCAAAACGGTCATTTTGCACCGTCCGTCCGTAATCACTCCACTAATCACCAATTAATCTCACTAATCCTTCATTAAGCACTAATCTAATCCCGACATCCGGGACGGGTCGTTACAATCCCAAACAAACTTAACCCCTTTTCGGGTCAATCGGGTCAAAGGAGCTGCAATCGTAGAGAAACCCTCTACAAACCTCTGATAGTAACCTGCTAGACCTATGAAGCTCCGAACCTCAATAAATGTCCTTCGCCTTTCCCAATTGGTTATCGCTTCCGTCTTCTGGGGGTGCACACTAATCCCCTCAGCTGAAATAATATGATCCATAAAACCGATACTAATTAACCAGAACTGGCACTTGCTAAGTTTAGCATACAACTGGATCTATCTTAGCCTGCCCAACACTAACCACAGATGTTTCTCGTGCGCTCTAACACTCCTCGAATAGACCAAGATATCATCGATAAACACAATCACAAAATTTTCCAAATATGCTCGGAACACCCGATTCAACAAATCCATGAATGTCGTCGGTGAATTCGTCAATCCAAACGGCATTACCAAAAACTCATAATGCCCGTAACTCATCCAAAAAGCAGTCTTCGAAACGTCGTCCTCAACAATCCTCAGCTAATGGTAACCAGATCGAAGATCAATCTTAGAGAAATACTTTGCTCCCCGCAGCTGGTCAAACAGGTCATCGATCCTAGGTAAGGGGTACTTGTTCCTTATCGTAACCTTGTTAAGATGCCGATAGTCCACACATAACCGTAAGCTTCCTTCATTTTTCTTAACAAACAACACCGGTGTTGTAACGACCGTCCCTAATTTTAAGGATTAACTAAGACTAATTATGGATTAGTGAGGCTAATTGGCAATTAGCTAAGGATTATCGAACGTTCGGGGCAAAATTATAATTTTACCCCTACACGAGGGTAAAAAGTTGACTTTTGACTCGGGAGGTCCGATGCCCGGGGCTGAGGACCTTTACGTAGATCGGGTCGATACGAGTCCTTAGATAGGTGGCACGTCGAAATCGGACGTTCGACAGGAAAATTACGGTTCACGAAAGGTCCGAGGTACTATGGCATTTGTCCTCAGTGTGCCCACATATTTTGAAACAGGCCCAATGGATGAGTGACAAGTGTCACTCATCCATTGCTCCCATTACACAAATACATGCACCCACCCTCCATTCTCATCTGTTTCATCCATTCGAACCAAAACCGTGCAACCCCTTCTCTCACAAACACCCCTCAAACCTCACCTGATGATTGTGACCCATGAATGAAAAAGGGAGAAGAGATCAAGATGAGCTGTACGGTGATGGGATCGAAGACCGTCGTGAACGGTGGCCGTGAAACCGTGAATGGTAAAGTTTTAGTTCAAAATTCGGATATGGGTTTTTAGAGGTTATTGATGGGTTCTAAAGATTGGGATGGTTTTCTGGTAGTCTTACGAGGTGTTTGGAATCGAGAACAAGGACAGAGGAGGCTGGAGTTGACGGCGGAGCGTGGTGGCAGGCTTCCATTTCGGTTTCTCTTCGAACAGGTATGTTCTTGATCGATTTTCACGGCTTTGAGGACATAGATCGATATGGAATGATGAGAGGAAGCTATATGAATTGAAAGGGGTGAAAACAGGGTTAAAATGAGGGAGGAAATCGCCTGGACCGGTCTCGCCGGTTCGGGTGGATTGGTTTTGCAGTTGATCGGTTCAAACCGGTCTGCTGAAGGTTGAAGATGAACAGTGCACCGCGCGTGGGCTTCACGCACACCATTTTTGGGCGATACTTGGAGGTACGTGGGGCACTATTTGGGGATGACTTCAACATGTAATTTCATTCTTTCGATGTAACGAACATTTTAGGACAAGTTTCGAGTCGATCGGACATCGTTTCGATATAGTTCAGGATGTCCAAAGGTTTAGGATCGAGTTTAAAATATGATAAAAATCCCGAAAAATTAGGGGGATTTAATGAGCGGTTATTAAGGTAGTTAGTAACCCTATAGTATGATTTGGACAGGTTCGGGAGTCCCGGAGATGGTGATTTGCTTGGAGAGGCTTATGGCGCGCGTATAGAGGCGCAACATGGACGGTCTGTGAGTGGACCTTGCTTTCTAAATTGTGATGCATGTATAAATGTTTTATACGGTTTTTAAATACATGTTTTGGAATGCTTTGAGTGCATATTTTTTTGGTAATTAGTATTTACATATTTGCACGCATTTCGAGATTTGAGGTTTTATGTCGTGCCTATACGTGCTATGTTTTCTATGGTGATTTGATGGAAAGGTTTTGGATTTGGAAACATGGAATCGGGCATGAGATCCATTTGATTGGAAACCATCGGACTTGGAATCCATTTGATTTGATGAGAAATCGGGCTGAAGGACCATTTGAGTTATACGATCGGGCCGAGGGCCCCGTTAGTTTACAATTCGGGAAATAGGCCCAGTTATGATTATAATATGATTTCGGGTCGGAGACCCCAATTGAATTTGGGTTTATGATGATTTTATGGAAAACCCGGGTGTAGCCCTTTGAACAGTTTTGAGATGAATTGTAAAACGATTTTCCATATACCATCCTCACGAACGGTTGCCCTCTTGATGTCCCGTAGTATCCTGGAGTGGCAGGTTGTCTCCTCCAGACATCTCGTAGTATCGTGGAGTAGTCACGGGGTATTTCCTGCGAGGGGTCATTGTACGGAGCGACCGGTCCGTATAATGACTCAGGAGTAGGATTGCCAGAGGTTAAAACCTCCCCCCATAAAAGGTCATTGGCATGCCGGTTATTAACCTGGGTAGATGTCAAGACCCGTCCCAAATCCCCTGGGATTAACGTGGGACGAGCATGATCCCGTTTGACACGAAGTGTCAGACCAGGGAAAATTTTGTCTCTAGCCCTCACCGGAGCTTCCAGAGTACGCCAAGATTGTAGGAGGATGAGTGTGATGTCTCGATCTCTGCTACGTTCACTTATCCAAAACGTTCATAAAACTATTTGAAAATATTCTCCACACCTTTCAAGGGTTCATGCCCGGTCCCCATAAACCGTCATGAACCATAAAAACCTTTCATGGGTCCCCGACTCGAAATCACAAACTTAAAACCATAAATAAATACATGGGAACTCAGCCCAAATCAACACAAGTGGGACTCTGCCCAAATCCAGTATACGTGGGTCTCAACCCAAAACCGTTCTCAGTGAAATACTAAAATATCACATATGGGGTCTCTGCCCCAAATCACTTTCTAAAACATAGAACACGGGGTCTCCGCCCCCTAATCACTTTTCGTAAAACCTCATACGTATCAACATACGTATAACCCATCTGCGGCACTTCCGAGAAGATGCCAACTCGGGGCACACAACCCCTAGGGAACACATCCCCGATATATGTCGCGATTCATAATATCTATACTAGTGTGCACACCACTCGGGGTCTCATTCCGAGTCTTCCCCCAGGAATTCTCCTTCTAGGAGGCTCTATCTTTGGATCTAGTCCGAGCTCTATCTCCGGATCTAGTCCGAACATCTCTCCGGAATCTGGTCCTAGACCACATCATAACTTCCACACTTGGAACGGGATCCATATGGGGATGTCCATTCTGGTCTATGGATCGTGACTCTCCAGGTCGACGTATGGAGGAGACCATATAAATCATATGGAGGGCTTATATACATCTTCCAAATACTTTCTTTCTCAAAACATTTCTCAACTGGGTTTCATACCCGATTCATCTCAATAGGATTCCGTGAATCCAATTCAAATCAGTTTCACAAGCCTCGGCCTAAATACACAGTTCAATAGGGTCTCATGCCCGAATTCTCATTTTACAAACCAAACTGGGACTCAAGCCCGATGTTACAATCAACTGGGGCTCAAGCACGATACCACAGCTAACTGGGCCCTAAGCCCGAAACCATAAATCAACGGGGCCTCAAGCCCGATTTCACAACCAACAGGGCCTTAAGCCCGATATCACAGTCAAAGGGGCCTTAAGCCCGAGATACAACCAACTGGGCCTCAAGCCCGAATTCGTAAACCAACGGGGCCCTCGGCCCGATCGTATAACTCAAATGGACCCTCGATCCGATTCCTCGTCAAATCAAATGGACTTCAAGTCCGAGAGTTTGTAAATCAAATGGGTCTCATGCCTGAATTCATATTTCCAAATCCAAAACCAATTCATTAAACCCTCATTGAAAACCTAGCACGTATAAGCATCGTATAAAACTAGAAATCTCGAAATATGTGCAAATACGTAAATCCTAGGCTACCACAAACAAATGCACTCATGGAATCACAAAACATGTATTTAAAACATTTATAAAC
The DNA here is from genome assembly GCA_032719365.1 of Prinsepia uniflora. NCBI lineage: Eukaryota > Viridiplantae > Streptophyta > Magnoliopsida > Rosales > Rosaceae > Prinsepia > Prinsepia uniflora. The sequence continues at coordinate 45,716,793 of CM064864.1, forward strand.
ATTTATGCATGCATCAATTTAGAAAGAAAGATCCACTCACAGACCGTCCGAAGCCACGCCTCGATACGCGTGTAATATACCTCTCCCGGGCCAATCGTCGCCTCCGAGATTCCCGAACCTGTCCAAATTAATTTAGAGGGTTACTAACTACTTAAATAACCCCTCACTAAAGCCCCGTAATTTTCTATAATTTCTAAATATTTTTAAACGCGAACCTAAACCTTCGGACATTCCGAACTATATCGAAACGATGTCTGATTGACACGAAACCAGTCCCAAAATGTTAGTTACATCAAATAGATGAAATTACATGTTGGAACCTTCCCCAGAAAGTGGGCCACGTGCCCACACACGCTGGCAACATCCCCTGCGCTTGGGAGCCACGTGCCGCACTGTGGATCTCCTTCAACCCGGTGTGAACCCGGTCCGGCCGGTTCAGCCCTGTGCAGCTGGTCTGCCTGGACCGGCATGACCGGTCCAGCTTGGTTTCTCACCCATTTTTCGTCCAATTCCTTCCCAATCAATCCTAAACTTCCTATTTCATCATTTCCCATTTATTCAAATCCCTAAACCTAAGGAAAACCCTTAAACCCGACGCGTTTTGATTTGAATCCTACGGTTCAAAGTTCCCACTTTTTCCCTAGCCAGTACCTCCCCTCTCAGCCATCAAAAACAGCCCCTACACACCCCTAACAACCTAATAACCATCATCCAAACACTTAAAACCGTCAATGATGCCCAAATAGAATTATGGAATCCAAAAATAAAAACCAAGTTACCTCTCTCCACCGTGCACGACGGCTCAGCCGATCCCGCCATCCCCTTCATCATCTCAGCCTCCTCTCTAGCCTTCCTTCATGGTCCAAAAACAGTAGGTGAAGATTGGGGAAGATGGGTCTGAGTTGTGGGGTGGTTTGTACGTGGGTTTCAGGTTTGGTTTGGAAGCAACAAAGAAGATGATCGATACATGTATGTGGGAAGGTGGACAATGGATGAGTGACACTTGTCACTCATCCATTAGGCAGCACAGAAATATCTAGGCCCCACTTGATGCCAAAAGGCATCCATCTCTTTAAACGCGCAATAGTGACCCAAAACTTCCAAACGTCATAACTTCTTCCTCGAATGTTGGAATCGGGCGTGCCACCTGTCTATGAACTCGTGACGTCCCAAACTACGTCACAGTCATTGGCCAAAGTCCATTTGACCGCCTGAACGAAGAGTCAACGATTCACCCATTCCAAGGGAAAAATCGCCATTTCGCCCTGCTGGTTCGTTAATCCTCGTCTAATCTTCGATTAGCAAGGCTAATCCGTCATTAATTCTTAATTAATGTCGATAATTTGGATGGTTTGTTACAATCCTTTCGAGAGCTCATGGTGCAACTTTCCAGGGGGTCACCCATCATGGAATTGCACCAGCCTCAACTCGCTTAACTTTGGGGTTCCAATCCTCCCCAAAGCCACTTGAGCTCCCAAAAGGCCTCGGGCTAGATAGGTTTGTGCCGACACCTTTAAGGCATACCACCATTCCCTTCTCAGAACATTCCCCCCTCACAGGAATGTGGGATGGTTCACCGTTACCTCCAGGATACGGGTCTTACAATCCACCCCCCTTAGGGCCCAGCGTTCTCGCTGGCATACTTCCCGGTCGGGGTCTAGCTCTAATACCATTCTGTCAGGACCCGAACCTCTTCTGTCAGGACCCGACTCATCTAGCACAATATTGTCCGCTTTGGGTCGCCTTGCCCTTGCCTTCACGGTTTTTTTTTTCGGGAGCTAATGGTGCAACTTCCCAGGGGGTCAGCCATCATGAAACTGCACTCGCCTCAACTCGCTTAATTTTGGGGTTCCAATCCCCCCCAAAGCCACTTGAGCTCCCAAAAGGCCTCGTGCTAAATAGGTGTGTGCCAACACCTTTAAGGCACACCACCATTCCCTTCCCAAACCATTCCCCCCTCACAGGAATGTAGGATCGTTCACCGTTCCCTCCAGGACACGGGTCATACAGTGGACCCTGGGGAGACTTGGGATTTGAGACCCCGGGTAGCACGCGTAGCTTGAAACCGTGACAGTGGTGTTGATTGTGACACCTGGGATGTCAGGCATCATGTCAGGACCCACCCCTAATCCCCCAGGATTAAGGGCTAAATCCCGATCCCGTCTAACTTACGCATGACACGAAGGCTAAACTGATGTCCAACCTTCATGTGACACGTAAGTCGGACAAGGGATTCTCGATTCGACCGTCCAAAAACTTCCGAACTTCCCAGAGTGCGCAAAGTCTACTGTGGATCGTATGTGTGATGTCTCCGTCTCTTTCTACCGACAGCCCGCGCCACAACAACCTGGAGGGTATCGAAAACAAGAAAAAACTGTGAGTGGACAAAAATAAAGTATAATTTAGAAAACAGGTACATTTATACCCTCCACGCAAAACCAATGCATGCATATCAAGCCAAGTCATGAAATCACTCATATCAAAAACCATCACTGAAAAACCATTTGAAAACCCGTATCAAAAAGTTATTCAAATCCAGGCCTCAGCCTCAAATCTCAAATCAAACTCAAATCCGGGAACTCAGTCGCAATACTCATCAAATCCAATCCATCCGGGCCACTGCCCAAAACATCAGAAAACCAGTGAAAAACATCAATCATACACATTTACTGGATCTCAAGTGCGCCGAAATCTTTAAACTCAAAACACAATGCGCAATAGCCAGGCCTTCCCGGGATATCAACGAGTCTTTAAACTCAATACACAATCACAGGCCTCGGGGGATATCATTATCACCGAGTCTTTAAACTCAAAACCATACCAAGTCTTTAAACTCAAAACCATCAGTCCAGGACCCTACCCCCGTAAATCAAACTGAGTCTTTAAACTCAAAACCAGATCCAATGGGTTTTCTCTTTTATTTCCGGGTCTTTAAACCCAAAACCATTTTTCAATCAACAATGAAAACCACAGAAAATCCATCTTCGGATTCGCAACAATGATTCCGTAAGCCAGCATCCGGAACCATCATCCCGAACCCAAATAAGGACTTCCTTTCCAAATCTCGAAAACCAAATCCAAAACATCCTTTCTGAAATCACAAAAGCTGGGCTCCAAGCCCGAAATCACTTTTTAAAACCTTGAAATCAAATCATCTTTCAAATCTCGAAATCAAATCATTAAAACCAGGTTCAAATCACAATATCCATCAAAACCTCGTAAAATGTGAAATCTCATAATTTCCTCGAAAAACGTGCACAAACGATAAACCATCACAATCATAAATCAAATCATAGAATCAAGTATAGAAAACATATAAAAACATATATGCATGCATCAAGAGTTAGAAAGCAAAGTCCACTCACAGACCATTCCGACGTCGGCTCGATACGCGCGCACTTATGCCGTCCCCGACCATTCCGCTATCCTCGGCTTTCCCGAACCTGTCCAAAGCCCATAACGAGGTTACTAACTACTTCACAAAAGTCCTACTCAAGTCCCATAATTTTCCCGAACTTCTAAGCGTACTTTAAATGGAACCCTAAACCTTCGACCACTTAGAACTAACCCGAAACAACGTCCGATCGTCCCGAAATTTGTCTCAACGGATTCGTTTCATCGATTAGACCAAAAACTATGTTGGAGGGTTTGCCAGAATCCTCCCAACGCGCCCCCACGCGCAGCCCAAAGTGGCTGCGCGTGGGCCTCACGCGCCTGCACATAGTCACTGTTCATCATCTTCTTCGATGGGTCGACCGGTCTCAATCGGCGTTCCCGGTTCTCCGTCCTTCCTCCACCATTTTCCTTCCTTTTTCCACCAAACTCTTCGTCCTATTCTAAACAACTCAACCTAATAATCAAAACACGACATTAACACCTCTAATCCGTCGTCCCAAACTCAAACCCGTAACCAACAAAACCCCTGTTTCTCAATCCGGCCACCCGTGCATCCCCCTTTCACGGCTGCACAACCAACAGCTTCCTAGGGACCTACTTAGTCAACTAGCACTCACCAAACACTTCGACTCATACCCAAAAGCCATGATTCACCGTTTGAATCTAAACTGGAAAACAGAGCAAACAGGGGAAAGAAGAGAAATTACCTGCTGTCTGTGCTCCACCGCGAGCTCCGCCGTGTCCATTGGGTCCCTAAGGCTCCACTACGGTCCCTGACCACCACCAGCAGGCCCGATTGATCGACACACGGCAGCACCACCACCAAACTTCCTCCCTATTCTCTGTTTTCCCTGAGACACTCGCACACTCTTCACACACAAACACTTCTCTCTCTTACACCTCTCACCACTTCCTCTGTACTCACAGTCTCCTCTGAACACACTCACACACCCAAGAACTCACACACTCACTACAACCCTTATCGATTCCCTCTCAAGCCTAGTCGCTGTTTTTCTTCAACACACATACAAGCACGACTTACCCGTTTAATTTTGTACCGTGCAACATCCTAGAAGCCACTAGAGCACCCCCACGTGTCCACCATCCCCTGGCCCAAACTCAAAAATATCCAATAAGCCCTGCACACTTGTCCTTATCAGAATTGCACAATTCCCAATGTCCCAAAAAGACGAAAAGGCCCCTATGAGTCAAAATTACCATTTTACCCTTCACCGTTTAGACCCCTATCTCGCCCGTCCAATGTCCGATGAAGGCATGCCGCCTGTCGTTGAACTCAGGACGACGAGCTCTACCTAACGGTCCTCGATCTACGTGTAAAAACCTTATCATATAGAAAGTCAACTTTTCCCCCTTCTTTAATCAAATTACGGTAATACCCTCAACCTTCCGAACATCATAACTTCCTCCTCGGATGTCGGAATCAGGCGTGCCACCTGTCTACGGATTCGTGACGTCCCAAACTACGTCACAGTCATCGGTCAATGTCCAATTGACCGCCTGAACTAAAAGTCAACATTTTGCCCAACTAGGGGCAAAATCGTCATTCTGCACCCAAAGTCCAACAGTAACCAACTAACCACCGATTAAGCTCACTAATCCGTCACTAAACACTTTTCTAATTCCGACTCTCGGGATGGGTAGTTACACATCAGGGATGCCAATGATTGGTTTTTGGGCTGAGACCCACATGTATCGGTTTTAGGCTGAGACCCACGTGGATTTGATTTTGGGCTAAGACCCACTTGATTGGTTTTGGGCTAAGTTCCCACGTGTATTGGTTTTGGGCTAAGACCCTAATGGTTTCATTTTTATAACTGGTTTTTGAATGCATGCATGCTATTTAGTGAAGGGCATAAATGTCTTCTTTTTATGGAATGTTTTATAAATTATTGGTTTTATCCACTCAGATTTTCGTGATTTTAATGCTCTTCAGGTTGATCGCGGATGCGGGCTATAGTAGAAATCGAGACATCACACTCCTCCTCCGATCCTGGCGCACTCTAGAAGCCTCGAACGGGCTATGGTTTAGAATTATCCCTTGTTTGACACTTCGTGTCAGACGGGAGCACGCACGTCCCGCGTTAATTCCTAGGGGATTTGGGACGGGTTGTGTCAGGTGCTCCCCACGGTGAGGTACTCGGTCGAATTAATCCCCGATCCAACAACTCATACAGTTATACCTTTAATTCCCGCAATTCTGCTAGTGCCATCCGATACGGCGGCTGCGATATCGGCCCTGTTCCAGGGAGTAGTTCGATCGTGAACTCGATCTCCCGATGCGGTGGTAATCCAGGCAATTCATCCAGAAATACATCAGGAAACTTCCGGACTACCGATGTATCCTCAGTCCTCAACTGATCATCACGCATCTCAACCACATACGCTAGATATCCCTGACAACCCTTATGTAACAACTTCGTAGCTGTAAGCGCGGAAATTACCTCTGGTGGTGAACCTTCACGCTCCCCCTGAAAAGTCACCTTCGATAGACCTGGACTCCGCAATGTCACCAATTTACTACAATAGTCGATGATTGCCCCATGGTCTCCTAGCCAATCCATTCCAAGTATCACATCAAAATCATGTAGGTCCATGATGATCAAGTCAGCTAATAGTTCTAAATCCCCAACTCCCACTGGGTAATCCTTCATCATCTAGTTCACAATGTATATAACTCCTATCGGGGTACCTACACCCATCTCATGATCTAATGCTGACACCTCACGGCCTAACATTTCCGCACAACCTTTGAATAAAACGAATGTGTAGCACCAGGATCCATCAGAACACGAACATGAATGTCAGATATAGTGAGTGTACCTATGACAACACCTGGTGCCATCCTAGCCTACTACTAGGTCACAGCGAAAACTCTAGCATGTGGTACCGCATGTCGACCACGATCACGTCCTCAAGCTCCCCTGAGCTCCGCCACCTTTGGCATCCGATGTAGTAGCCGCATGATGAGTTGGTCCTGCCGAGCTCTGGCAGATTCCACTACCGCCAACCAGGAGTAAAGGGTACTCCCTGGAAAAATGTCATGTATGCCCACAACAATAGCATGACAATGCCATTGATCCTAACGACCCCACAAATGCACCATTGACAGCTGTTTGCTGTGGCCAGAAGCTCAACCTCTGCCCCGATCTTTGTGGACTCCCATACCTGCCAGACCGTCCATGTGTAGGAGAAAATGACCCCCCCCTATAGTGTCTTCTCTTCGAACCCCTGTGGCTCGAAGGTCCAAGATGCAGACGATCCCTACGTCGTAGCTCACTTTGGGTATGCTGCTGCTGCACTGCCAGGCTGGCCTCAACACGCACTGCTGCATCAGTCAAGTCCCTTAGGGTGGCGTAATTAGATGCCGTCACAATAGCCCGGATGTCCCCCCAGAATCCCTGATCAAAGCGGCGAAAATTGTCCGCTTAGGTCCTCACATATGCTGAGGCAAATCGAAATAGTGCCAAAAAGCTCTGCTCATACTCTGCAACTGTTCGGCTCCCCTGCTGAAGCTGCAAAAACTTTGTCTCCCGAGCATCCCGGAATGAACGGGGATAGTACTGGTCCAGAAACCTCTCCCTGAACACCTCCTAGGGTGTAGTGGCTGCACTCCAACCAGTCATCTCCAGTGCGTACCATCACTGATAGGCACCACCCTCAAGCATAAGCACGGCCAATAGTACCCGCTCCTTTGGAGAAAAATGCATAACTGCGAAAATGCGCTCCCATCTATTAATCCACATGTAAGCTTCCTCCAGATTAGATCCCCTAGCCGTTGGGCTCGCTCAATGCTTGTACTTCCAATCTCTCTCGATCCTTCTTCCTTAGTCTGTGCCAGGGGTTCGCGTCTAGGAGGCATGATCCACTGCTAAGAGACATAGATTAGTTATCACATTAAAAGAATCAAGCTTATACAATAAGCTATCCTAGTGCTCAACCTTGCTCTGATACCAACTTGAGAGGACCCATGCAAATCCCCCAGGGACCCTACGGCGATGCGCCCTACTCTCATCTGACACAACCACAGAGAATGACTAAAATACCCTCAACGGGTGAGAAGAATTCACAACATAAACGTTTAAAGATAATTAAAGCCAAGAACGGGTTCAACAGTGCTAGACAAGGGATAGAGAGCACTACAAAATACGAGTATGAATATCAGTTTTACATAATGGTGCTCGACGTACCCAACACGGGTATTAGGTACACAGTAGTAAAATCACTATGTCTTAGCCTCAGGATCCGTCTCTACCTCTGGGCCACATCTTTGAGGGGTCAAGAAAATAATGGAAGTGTGAGTGGGTTGAAAATAAAGGTTATTTCAAAACCATTCATAATTCATAGTAAAAATACTATTTTACCCCTCCGTTTTCAAATCATGCATGCATTTGAGTCAAACATATATAATAAAAACTGAATCATACCACATATCATCAATCATATATCATATCATCACACACAATAATATAATAATAATGCATCCACCATAATCGTATTGCACCGTATATCCCAACCCTGGCATCCTAGATATCGGACGTCCCAGACATCTAATAAGGTCACGGTCCTAAGGCTACGCGTGCCACCTGGGGTCTCAATCCCGAGTCCTATCCCCGAACCTAGTCCGGGTACGACATCCCAGACGCCTGACGTCCTAGACCTCTAATACTAACAATCCTGCTCTTGAGTCACCCTATGGTCCGGTCGCTCGTTAGTATGACCCCTCGCAGGCAATGCGTCATGACCATTCCAGGGTACCAGTAACTGGAGGAGACAGTAATCCATATGGTCAATATATACAGTGCAATAGTATGAACATGTGACATCCCGGTATGACTGCACAGACCAACATTATAATAATTAGACGGGTCTCGTGCCCAACATAATGGAATACCTATATACATAATCCATAAATAAGACCCAACATATTCCACACCCAATCATATAATATTATAATGAAAATAGTTATGCATGCATTCAGTTTAAAAATAAAAAGTCCCATTCACAGTACTGTCCTTCTGCTTAATCGAACGTCTAAAACCTATCTTGAAGCTATAACACAGTCTCTGACCTGTCCAAACATATCCAAGGATCACTGATGGTCTCTATAAACTCATATCTAAAACCTAGAAACAGTGCCGGCCCAGAAACGCGTCCGAACACGCTTCCCGAGGCTATAAACCTCATTTTTACCTATCAAACGATCTCTGATCGACCTAAAACCACCAGCATTGTATCTGGATCTTCGAAACCTTCAAAATGGCATTGATCGTCGAAACCAAAAAGTCAACACTGACTTCAGGCTACGTGTCAACTGCTGGTTGGTCCACTTCACTGACATGTCAATGACATGTGGCAGTCAATGAATGGGCCACATCACTGACATGTTAGTGTTAACTGTGCACTGACATGTGACAAGTGTTCTTCCCTCATTAGGCCATGTCATCTGACATCTGGCAGATCTGTATGATCAAAACTAGGGAAAACGATTTAAAATCTACCTGTGAGTCGATGAACAATAGCCCGTAAACTTCCTCCTCTGTTTCTTCTCAACTTTGGCCATTCTTTGCTTCACAAACTAGCCCACTGAGATCGTCTCAGTTCCTAGAACCTGTTAGGGGCCTTTAGATCGATCGACACACGTCTTAACCAATTTCCATTTTTGAACCAAAATGGATGTTTTGGGTTTTACCTTCCCTCTGTGTCTATCGTGTACCACCGTCGTGTACAGCCTCGTCGTCGGCTCCCTCAAGTTTCACAATGAACATATGAGATAATGAAGTAGTGGGGCTGTGATGTGGTGTTTAGTTGTACGTGTTTGTGTGTTTTGGTCCTTCACGGGTCAAAGAGAGTTGAAATGATGAAGATGGAAAAAATGAAGAAAATGGATGAGGATGGAGCCCTAAACTGATCCAAGTGCATGGGGAAACCCACCAATGGGATGAGTGACACTTGTCACTCATCCAAGGGCCCCACCAGATTGCCCTTATCCATTAAGACCCTGCCAAGTGTGAGATTCCTGGGTTTTGTGAATAGTACTCTTTTTGCGTCCTTGACCATAACTTTCCCGTCCAGTCTCTAATTTCGGCATGCCCCATGTCTGCGAACTCGTGACATCCCGATCTATGTCACGGTCATAGGTTAAAGTCCAAAATACAGTCCGAGTCAAAAGTCAACAATTCTCCCCAACTAGGGGGAAAATGGTCATTTTACATTTAAATTTTAATTTTAACAATTCATAAAAGTTCCGGGCGTTACATTTGAAGCTTGTTAAGGTAGGGTTAAATGGGCTAAATCGTAGGCCTTTAGCTGATGTTACTTTTGCAATTCGTGCTGCTAAGAAGGAATAATAATCCCAAGCTACACGTGCTACCCGGGGTCTTAAATCCCAAGTCTCCCCAGGGTCCACCCAGGTCAATGAATCGCAGGTCAATGACCCTCCCTGGGGGGGAGGTTTTAACCTCTGGAAATCCTGCTCCTGAGTCACAATACGGACCCGTCGCTCCGTGCAATGACCTCTCCCACGCAAAGCCCCATGACTACTCCAAGATACTACGAGACATTTAGAGGAGACAACCCGCCACTCTAGGATACTACGGGACGTCTGGAGGGCATCCATTCAAGAGGATGGTATACGAAAAACCTTTTAATAATTCATTTCAAAACCGTTCAAAGGGCAACACCCGGGTTTTTCATAAACCATCGTAAATCCACAATTGGGTCCCCGACCCAAAATCACCTTTATAAGTCATAATTGCGCCTCATGCCTGAATTCGCAAACTAACGGGGCCCCCGCCCCGATATCACAACCAACTGGGCCTCAAGCCCAATCATGTAAACCAACTAGGCCCCCAGCCAGATCATGTAAACCAACTGAATTCGAAATACGTGCAAATACGTAAATACTAACTACCACAAACAAATGCACTCATGGCATCTCAAAACATGTATAAAACACTTATAAAACGTTTAGGCATCCATCAATTTAGAAAACAAAGTCCACTCACATACCGTCCAAAGCTGCGCCTCGATACGCACGTCATACGCCCTTCCCGGGCCAATCATCATCACCGGGACTCCCAAACCTGTCCAAATAATTTTACAGGGTTACTAACAACTTCATTAACCTCTCATTGAAACCCCGTAATTTTAATTTTTTAACTATTTTTAAACCCGATCCTAAACCTTCGGACATCCCGAACTATATCGAAACGATGTTAGATCGACTCGAAATTTGTCCCAAAATATTCGTTACATCTAATAGATGAAATAACATGTTGGACACTTCCCCAAAAGACGGCTCACGTGCCCTCACGCGCAACCCAAATGGGCTGGTCGAGGGAGCCCAGCGCCAAGCTACAGTTCATCCCCTACCTCGCGACAGACCCGATCTGGTTGGTTCACTGTAAATTCGGTCTAACCGGACCGGTGAGGCCGCTTCTCTCCATTTTCTCACCCATTTTCGATCCTTCCAATTCCTACATGTTCGTCCCTCCCATTCCTATCATCCTACCATTTCAAAACCAATAAAACGGGCCAAAGATCATACCTTTAGATCGAAGAATAGACGACTTGTTTTCCTCCTCGGTTTCCAGCCGTCTTCGACCACCTCCAGCCATGATTCCAATCCCATTCTATTCCTAGGATAACCAGAAACCTTTTCCAATCAATAGAATCGATCGATGAGCATTGAAAACCAATATACAAATTTAAACCCAAAAACTCACCGTTTTCGGTTTCTCGGGCCGCCGTCCACGACGGTCCTCGACCTCGCCACTTTTTCAGTTTGTCTTCCCTCACTCTCTCACTTCCCTTCGTAGCCCAAGGATGATAGATGAAGATTGAGAAAAGTGGGTTTGAATCCTTGGGGTGGATCGTATGGGTGTTTCGGGTTTGGCTGAAGGGATGAAACAGATGAGGGTGATATGCATGAATGTGGGGTGATAGGCAATAGATGAGTGACACTTGTCACTCATCCATTGGGCCTGGGAAATATCTGGGCCCACATAAGACAAAAGAGGAAAGTCAATTGCCTCATAAAATGTGCCGTTTCGAATAGTTTCTAAAATCTTACGTGAACTGTAGCTTTTCTGTCGAACGTCTGAATTCGACGTGCCGCCTGTCTACAGACTCGTATCGACTCGATCTACGTAACGGTCCTCGGCCCTCGGGCATCGGATCTCCCGGGTCAAAAGTCAACTTTTTACCCTCGTTCAGGGGCAAAATCATAATTTTGACCTGAACATCCGTTAATCCTCGGCCCCTTATTAGCCTCACTAATCCGTAATTAGTCATAATTAATCCCTAAAATTAGGGACGAGTCGTTACACATATGCAGTCCTAAACAAAGTTTTATAACAAGCTCGACAAAAGTACTAAACAAAAAATACAACAACTTGAAGATAAGTAAAGGAAAGAAGATAAAGCAAAGGAAAGGAAGATAAGTTCAAAATAATGAGTACCTGAAGGTTGGAGAAGCTGGAAGAAAGGAGACGGCTTGGAAGAAGAAGCACTGAAAATTGTCACATAGGGTTCTTCAAGCAATCATAAGGGCGAAGGCAAGACATTTTAGGACCGTTAGTATTTATACATTTACCCTCAAACCCACCAAAGTCCACAACCTAATTAAATCCTTCCAAATTAATGTTTTAGTTGAATACACCTGTATTTATTAATACATTTGTATAATCCTATTTGAATACCTCTGGATTTTTTTTGAAATTTTTAAAACAATTAAAATTCTTAATTGAATGCAGCATAACTTTTTAAAAATCTTTTAAAACATTTAAATGTCTTTATTGAATACACTTGTATTTTTAAAGTCCTTAAAAATATTTAAATGTCCTAATTGAATACACCCTCATACGAGTGAGTTGGATGGAAGATTTTACCATTATTAATTATTAAATGACAAAATTTAAATTAACAAAAATTAACTTTTCAGAATAATGTTCGTACATAAATGGTAGTTATAAGACTGGAATTTTGAAAATGACACCATTTGTAAGGACCCGTCCCGAATTTACGGGATTACTAAAGGTTAATGACGAATTATTAAGGATTAAGTAAGGATTAATCGAGATTAACGGAGGATTATCGAACGATCTAGGGTAAAATGACGATTTTTTCCCTAGGGAGGGCAAAAAGTTGACTTGACTCGGGAGGTCCAATGCACGAGGATCGATGACCATTACGTAGATCGAGATAATACGAATCCGTAGACATGTGGCATGCCAAAATCGAACATCGCATGGGAAAGTTACGGGTCACGAAAGATTCAGAGAACTATTCACAATTGTACAGGTTTCAAAATGGCTTGTCTTTAGTGGGGCCCAAAATATCTAATTCTGGACCATAGGATGAGTGACACTTGTCACCCACCTTATGGCCCACTTTCATACACACATGCAACATCATCATCATCATCATCTTTCATGATTTCATCTTCTTCATTTCTTCACCTTCAAACCCGTACCCACCCTAAACCATTATCTCCATCATCCCATCTTCTTCCTTGAGACCAAAGAGAGATAGAGAGGACGTGAGGAGGAACGATGAAACAAAGGTAACCCGTGGTTTCTTTGAAATTAGGTTTCGGATTTCGATGGTTTTGATTGATTCTAAGCCCTTATTCATGTTCTTTGAGCTCATATGAGCTTGTAGGTGCAAGAATGGAAGGTTTTGGGTGACAGGAGTGGCTGGAACATAAATTTGAAGTTTGGCCTAAACTTTGGGAGGTCATATCTTCAAAACCAGATACTTTCTCACAATCCTGGGTTCAGATTCGAATTCCTGAGCTCGAGTAGCATGATTTCCATATATAGAACGTAAGATTTGGTTGAGAAATGAGAGAGTTATGAAGGTTTGAAAAATTGGACAAAATTGGAGTTTTCCATCCGCTGGCGACAGCAGCACCGATCGTCTTTTTCGGCGAGCCGTTGACCGTTGACCAGCTAACGTCAGTGTTGACTTTGATCGGTTGATGTCAACATTGACTTTGACATTGACCATGATGACGTCAGCATTGACTTTGATGACGTCAGTGTTGAATTTGCTAACGTTAGCGTAACTTTACTGACATCAACGTTGACCGTTGACTTTGTGGTTGACCGAACTATGAACCGCGCATAGAGGGGCATGGGCATGAGTTTGAGGTGAAACCGGTCATGTTCGAAAAATTTTGACGATCAGAATCCAATGGTGGTGGTTTCAGATCAATCAGAGGTCGTTTGATAGGTTAAGTGCAGGTTTTTCTCCTCGGAAAGCGTGTTTGGGACACGTTGACCATTCCAGGATGTGTGAGGGTTTATGATTAGGACTTGTGTCGATGATTAGTAGCCTTTGAGTATGATTTGGACAGGTGATACGTAAAAACTAAGCATTAAAGTAAACACAAAGTCACACTCAACACTTAAGGAAACGTATGCAATTAAAAACCCTTTTTTGTAGAATGTAGCATTGATAAGTATGAATCGTTCTTAACCGAGGATTGAGGGTACCTAAGCATGATTATCGTTTGATTGATTAATTGGGGGTAAAAAGATTGATTTAAAAGTCCTAAGTAATTAAACTAATCTAAACTAACCTACACTAATATTTACATGGTCAACTCACCTTTAACCTAACTCATTCATGAATTCTATTAACTTCAACCTATGAAATCCAATAATCTAGCCTTACGAGTTTCTTGCATATTCTTTTAAGTACGTGCCTGGGACCTCCGACGACACTTTCAATGATCTAGACTCGGGACCTCCTATATCTAGTCAAGCATTAAGAGCGAACATATGAACATAACAAAAATTAGAATAATAAAACACATAGAAAATTGAATCAATACAAATCATGAAACCAAGAATAATATTAGAAATCAATTCATAAAAGCAATATTCAAGCACAAGAGATAATTATAAGGTAAAGAGGTCGTGTTAAACCTTTTCTCTTCGGGACAACCTATGGATACGAAGTGAATGAACACTTTTTGGTGAGACAAGCGGGGACCCCCCAACTAAGTCACAGATGAATGTGTAAAATATGAAGTATGGTATAATTAATTTTGCACAAAAAATCTTGAATTTATTGAAAATGAAAAATTGGTTAAACGGAGCTTTGCTACAAAAATGGGCGACCCTTTTACAATTAGCCTAAGTCTATCTATTTATAAGAGAAAATTAATCCCCAAATAAATAGGAGTTTAAAATTTAATTCTAAAAGGAAAATGTATCGTAAATATATAAGAAAACTAATTAAAAACTTTTCCTACAAGTAAAAAGGGTGAAAATAATAAAATAAAAGGAAATAGGATTGAGATCCTAATACAAAATGGAGAATAGGTGTGAAAAAAACTTGAATTTATCCTAAAAATATGCCTAAATCACGAAATAAAGCTTCAGGATGAATTTCGGTGGACGCTCACCGAACATGGCAAGGGAAATCAGTGGTCAACTGCGGTCAAAGGAGCAAGGACGCTTGGAAGGGAATTCGGTAGGCACGCGCCGAATCGGGCTACATGGTTCAAGAGGTGCACGCCGAAAATGTGGATCACGATCAGCAGACGTCTGCCGAATGGGTTTCTGGGCTAGTTTAAAGGATTCGGTAGCCTGCTACCGAATTTCCTTGCCCTTTTTGGTGGGTTCCCTTCATTCGATCATAACTTATTCGTTACAACTCCGATTGAGGTGATTCTTTTATATAAATTCTCATAATTCTGAGCTTAATCCAATTATACACATTTCTCACAAAATATATATTATTTTCTCCTATTGTTTGACATTTAAACATTAAATGATAAGTATAAATGGTATACAATGATGCTTAATTTTAAACTTATCAATAGGTCCGGCTGTCCCGGAGAGTATGAATTAGCCCCGAAGTGGCTTACAGTGTGGGATTCGGAGCGCAGCACGGATGGTCTGTGAGTGGACTTTATTTTATGAAATATGATGCATGCATAAATATTTTATATGTTTTATGAATTGTGTTTGGATGATAGAAAAATAATAAGGAATTTGGAAAAAATTCAGAGTTTAGAAATTTCTATGCATCATTCTCTCCTTTTGATTCATAAAAATTGAAAGTTAGAAATTCCCCCCAAAAAAAGGTAATTTGTTGCCCCAAATCTCCGCTTAAAATTCTATATAAAAATATATCATTTTCTAATCTATTTTTATAACTATAATTTATGTGTAAACATTAAATTCTATATTTAAATTTTATTTTATTTTTATATTATCCAAATAAAAAACTTTATAAAATGATGGAAATAATTTCCATTATTTCAAATTCTACTAATTGATAAATTTTTAGTAATTTTAAACTTTTCCATCTAGATATATCCTAATATTTTACTGTATCTTTGACTTAGAAGAGGCGCAAACCTCTTGTTAGGCCCATCTCGGCCCGGCCTCTTTTTCTTTTTTTGGGCGTCAAATAAAAAGTCCTTTTTTTTTTTTTTTTTTTCTCTTTTAGTTGCTGTAAGTGGTGTGTCGAAAAATAAATAATGAAAAAAGTTTGTGCAGAATATAAAAATGAAACTTCTAGCGCATGATGAATAAACCGAATATCAGAGGAAAATTCAATTCTCTGCACTCTGTTGTTCTCTCTCTCAGTTCGCTCATCGCCTCTTCGTCTTCTGCTCTGTCCACGAAGTTCTCGCATTTCAGGTATCTCTTTTTCTTTTGACCTCTCTACCTCTCCCTCTTTCTGGTTCTGGATTAAACCGTTGTTATTAGGGTTTCGATCGTTTTCTTTATCCATCTTTCTTTTGTCGTTCGTAACCTTCTTTTCTCTCTCGCTTCTCTTGGTTGGGGTTTCCAGCCATCTTTTTCTTATCTATCTCTCTTTTGTCGCAGTAGCCATCTTAGTTTTTCGTCATTGTGATTCTTTTTTCTCGATTTAGATTGATTCTCGCTTAGGGTTTAGTCGTAGGTGACGGAATTTAAAAATCGACATACTTTAATTCTATTTCTTTTTCATTTTGGGTCTCTTTATGAGCTAGGGTTTTCGATGTTATTGCGATTTGGTTTGTATGATTGTTGTGGTGTTTTAGTTTAGAGACTTCTTATGATTTTATGATCTGGGTTTGACTTTTTTTTTGTACTTTAATTTTCTGTTTTTATTTCTAATTACAATCAAATCAAATCGAATTTGTATTTAGGATTTCTTCTATTAAATGCAAAGTGTATTGCTTTGGTCTGTCGACTATTTAATATTGATCGATGTTTGTGTTTAATAATGTTGGAAACAGGGTCTTGATTCTGCACCCGATGTCTTTTGATCACAAGAAGAAACATTCATCAGTTATTAGATCATTTTGTTTTATGAACCGAGGCAGGTTGTGGTTGCGGAGGATATTGTTTCGGGATTGGACTTGACACCCTTTTTTGGTTGGAGGGAGTGTTGCTGATTATACACTTCACTCTCTTCTGAAAAAAGACTTCTAACTGCTTGTGTGCTGGGTAGTAAGCGGGTGAAATTATAGGCTTAGTTTCAAGAAATAGACACATTATTCCTTCACTTCTTGTGAGGAATCTCTACTTTCAGACTTTACTGTTATTGTGTATAGTGGTACTCAAATTTTGGATTTTGTAATGGGGAAATCTTCAATGGGTCCCGGGTTTCGGTTTAAGCCAACTGATGTTGAGCTTCTACAATACTATTTGAAGAGGAAAATAATGGGGAGAAAGCTCCATTCTAAAGTCGTTGCAGAGCTTGACATCTACAAGTATGAACCTTGGGATCTTCCAGGTATAAATAATTTTCTGTTTTAAATTCTGGATCTGACATTAATGCTACCTTTTGTTCTTTGTATTATATGATTTCTTACCATGTTTTGCTTTTCTGTAACAGACAAATCTACTTGTGATAGTGGAGATCTGAAATGGTATTTCTTTTGTCCGAGAGGAAAAAAATATAATAATGGGAACAGAATTAAACGAAGCACTGAAGCTGGTTACTGGAAGACCACTGGAAAGGATAGATCTGTTGTTTACCATGGTCAAGTTTCTGGGTGGATAAAAACATTAGTTTTTCACACTGGTAAACCCCCACGAGGAGATCGAACCGATTGGGTTATGCATGAATATAGGCTTGAAAATCAGGCTTTGGCTGATAAGGGTGTGGCTCTGGTAAGTATCTCATCCTTATTTCATTTTTTTCCTTCCTCTTTATCACTGGCATTTTTGTTCCTTTACGCTGTCTTTGTGACAGATTAGGGTGACTTTTCCGTATCATAATGAATTAGTCAAGTTGGTGGGCATATTGATCCACTTCCATTGCTCTTTGAATATTGCAGGACTCCTATGTTATATGTATGTTTTTTCAAAAAGAAGGGCCAGGGCCAAGAAATGGTGCACAATATGGTGTACCCTTTAAAGAAGAAGACTGGAGTGATGACGAGGTTGAAATTAGTTCAGAAGCAGTTCCATGCAGCCACAATAATCCAGTTGCTACTATTATCCACTCTACTGAGGATGTTGGCACATATGCTTCATCTGCATCATGCATATTTGATAATTTACCATTTTCTTCCATGTTTCCCCAACCGGTTTCCAGTAATTATCTTATCCAGAAGAAGCCTGCTGCTTCCGATGCTAATGATATCCGTTCAATGGAGAACACTTTCTTCACAGAGGAAAATGGACAAAGTAAGTATATCTGTTTAGACGCCGTCCCTAATGCAAGCATGCCGGAGCGAGATCTTATACCACCAAATGACTCTGCAATCGGCACACATCTTTTCAAGGGTATAAAGAAAAACCCATTTGAATTATCCACACCTGTTATTTTTCCACCGCCTTGCAATTTTCTCCAACCGGATGCTGTTCGTTATGTTACAACTGAGAAGCCTCATGTATCCTATGGTGATGACATCCTTTCAAGGTTCGACTGCTTTACAGAAGAAAGTGCTTTCTGTATGCATGAAGTGGACAAAAATGAAGTTGATGGTTGGTTAGACTCATTCCCAAATCGAAACATGCCTGAGCCTGATCCAGTACTTGTGAACAATGACAACAATTCCATTGTTGCTTGTGGACATTCCCCTGTGGTTATTGGCTTAGGTCCTTCATTTGAAGCATGGAAATTTGATGTTTTACCACCTACTTGCAAGGTTCTCCAACCGGATTCCTGTAATTTTGTTACAATGGAGAAGCCACTTGCTTCTAATGGAGATGATATCATGCCAATGATGGACTGCTTTTCAGAAGAAAGCACTTTTGCTATGAATGAACTTGACAAAACTGAGGTGTGTGGTCTGCCCTCCTCTTGTTTCTATGTGTAGCATAGGTTTATACCTTTTCCTGATTTAGTAGTAGCAAGTGGAATTGCAAATTATGATTTTAGTTTTTATTTGGCCTTTTGATTTGCTGTTTGCTTTTCTCTGTACCATGATCTGTTATTAGGTGGTGCCATTTTCATATGTTTTCTTTTCCATTCATATATGCATGCTATGTGAATCTTGCGATAATCTGTTACATATCTTTGCGACAATTTTGCGACAAAGAAGCCCTTTTTCTTTGTGTTACCGATTTGAAAGATACATCTGTGGTGGTTACCAATGCATGCATCTACATCTTTTTTATAGTATACAAGTATATGTTTTTCTCTTGTGCATATTATCTTTCCCGCACTTGTTTCGCTACTTGTGACTTTTGTTAATGTAAAATTATCCTCACGGGTTTGCAGGAACCTAATGATCGCTTCCATTCTGGCAACGCCAATGCTACACATCATTTCGATACAAGCAATGTGGGTGAAGATTTAACAGACTCGAGAAATTTGACTGGTGTTGGTGAAGTTGGAAACATATTCGCCAGTGGGCCTGATGATTATATTCCTGATTTTCTGGAGCTAGGTGATCTGGACCAGCCCCATCATCCTACTCACTCCTTTTAGTTGTGTAATTTTAAATGCTTGAATTTTTATGGAGTCGGTGTATATAATTTATTTTTATCATTTTCATCCCAAATTGTAAATTGCTCTCAACTTATCATTTAATGAATGAAATTTTAACTCCCTTTCAGCTTTGCTAGATCCTACTGTTTGTAGTCATTGTATACAACGTCTTGCATATTCTAGATATTGCTATTAACCAGGTAAACTAATTTCTTTCAGGAGATTACCGAAGCACCCACCACTAAACACAAAAATAAACCCATTCTATACCTACTTGAAAATTCCACGAGGAAAAAATTCCACAAATAATACAAGACAATACGCAAATAAAATGAACTAAAATGAAATTTTCATTTTTCCTTGAAAGCTTAAAAGGGGAAGAATAGTTCCCCTTTTTTGGTCATGAAAAAAAGGTAAGAAACTACATAATGCGCAAAACAACAACCATAAATGAGGACTAAAATGTCTCTCATTTTGTCTCTTGCAGGGGTGTACTTTGAATGCTGGAAAGATGTTGGGCTGCAGGAAGTCTCAATGGAGACTCGCAATGAGCTTCCAACTTAAGTATTATACCCTTGTGAGTCTAAGTGAGTAAGCGAGACCAGGTCTCACTGAAAAAGTGTATTCCTTCGGAGAAAAGTTTATTAGGCTAAATGCACTAGAAACAAATCACTTTGTCTCAAAATGCATTAAGGACTGCCTCAATATGCACTAAGAACGGTTACATTGTCAGAACTATCACACCATCTTATTAACGCCGTCCTTCATGACGTTAATGTCGTAGACGTGGGACAATGTTTGCAGACGTGGAGTCGTTGTGGCAAAGTAAAGGAGGACGTGAAAAATGAGATGCACCAACAAAATCGAAACATTGAGAGAAAATCGAATTCGAGATAACTCCTCTGCTAGGGTTTTGCAAATTTTGGGGGAATTGAAGAAACTGACATCGAATTTGCGTGGGGATTGCAGGGTTTTCGATCGGAGGGACAGACTGTAACGATCCGAACTTTCGAAGAACTAGAAAAATGACTGTTTTGTCCATGATCAACTTTCAGTGGTCAAAATCAAATGTTGACTTTTGATCCGAGAGGTCATTTGCCCTTGGATTGAGGTCCATTGTATAGATCGCGGGATGGTGATTACGTAGATAGGCTGCACGTCGATTTTGGACGTCGGGAGGTTATTTTACGAGTCACGAAAGGTTTTTGGTGATTTTTATGGTGCACGCATTACGAGAAAAATTGCATTTTGTTTGTCTATTGTGGGCCCTAGAAATATCTGGTAGGGACCACAGGATGAGTGACAAGTGTTACTCATCATATGACCCTCATATTTGATCCTTATCCCTCAAAATATAGCTCAAAAGCTCACAAGGCTTTATGCGATTCAAAACATAATTCTAACATGCGGATTTTATACCAAGTTTTACAAACTATATCTAATATAAGCCAAACACTCAAAATATCTCAATCAGCACAAGAATTCCAACAAAGTGATATGCAAATGCCATAATATTCTTGTTTTATTCCATTTCATCATTGATTAGTTAAGGGCATCCTAAGACTCTTGAATGCAACTACAAAAACAAAAAAAAAAAATAATTAATTTTTTTATTTTTTTAAATTTTAATTTTTGTTTTTTGTTTTTTGAAAGAAGTAACAATTAAAATTAAAAGCAAGAATCAAGTATGAGATAGAGTTTAACAAAGATAACTAAGAGAACAAAAGTAAACGAAATTAAAAAAATAAGGGAAGAGAATGCAAATCTGTTGTAGAGTCCTCTATTGGGTTGCTTCCCAACAAGTGATTGAATTTAACGTCTTCAGTCTAGACAAAGTGCTTCAATCAACTCATTCGATGCGAGGTCTATGCACTCTTTCGAACTCCACATCGTGCACACCAATTTCCTCGAGGTACAGCTTCAATTGGTAGCCATTTGTCTTGAACTCTTTTCCTGTTTCTTCATAAATTAAGTTAGCACTCAACTTTACAAGTTAATTTCTACGAAGATAATATAGTAAACTAAGACTATGTTTCCACAATTTACAAGTGTGAAAGTTATGCACAAGTATGATATTTACATTATGAACATATTTATACAAACGAAATCACACAAAAGATTTTTCAATCCCCGGAAAAGGCGCCAAAAATTGATACGCAAAAATTAAGCATTAAAATAAACACAAAGTCACACTCAACACTTAAGGAAACATATGCAGTTAAAAAACCCTTTTTGTAGATTGTAGCATTGGTAAATAGGGATCGTTCTGAACCGGGGATTAAGGGTACCTAAGCATGGTTATCATTTGATTGGTTAATTGGAGGGGTAAAGATTGATTTTAAAGTCCTAAATAATTAAACTAAACCTAAACTAACCTAATCTATTATTTACACGTGGTCAACTCATTCTTTATGCCTTACTCATTCATGAATTATATCAATTTCAAATCTACGAAATTCTATAATCTTAGTTCTACGAGATGATTGCATATTCGTAAGTACGTGTAGGGAGACACTCACGCCGCAATTTCAATAATAGACTAGGGAACGCCCAAATCATCTATCAAGCATTAAGCACCAATATTCAAACATAACAAAAACTAAAATACTAGAACACATGAAAGATTTATACGAAAACAATATAAAGCATAAAACCAAAATAAGATTAATAATCAATTCATAGAAAGGATATTCATGCCAAAAGATAACTACGAAGTAAGATGTCGTGTTACACTTTTTCTCTAAGGAGCCCAAAGGATATGAAGTGATGGAACTCTGTCGTATTACACTTTTTCTCCTGAGTAACCCAAAGGATACGAAGTGATAGAACTCTTGGAGTGAGACAATAGCGAACGCCCAAATATGCCACGGATGAATGGTAGAAGATAGAGTATGATGTAATTAATCTTGCAAAATAATACCGATTAATTTTCCCCAAATAAATAGGAGTTTACAATTTAATTCTAAAAGGAAAAGGTTTCCTAAATATATAAGAAAATTAATTAAAAACCTTTCCTACAAGTAAAATGGGTGAAAATAATAAAATAAAAGGAAATAGGATTGAAATCCTTATAGAATATGGAGAATAAGTGTGAAAGTAAGTTGGAATTATCCCAAAAAATTGCCTAAAACTCGAAATAATGCTTCAGGAATTGTTTCGGTGGGCATCGGCCGAGATATGGACTGAAATTCGGTGGTCAATGGCAAGGTCAACACGGCAAGGAGGCTTGGAAGAGAGTTCGGTAGGTACGCGCCGAATAGGGATTCAGGATTCAGGAGGCGTGCGCCGAAAGGTTTCTGGGCTATCTTTGTGGTCTTCTGTAGCGCCCTACCGAATTTCGTAGCCCTTTTTGGTGGCCTCCTTTCATTTGATCATAACTTTTTCAATATAAGTTCGATTAAGGTGATTCTTTCACCTAAATTCTCGTAATTCTGAGCTCTATCCAATTCTGTACATTTCTCACAAAATATATTATTTTCTCCTATTGTTTTATAATTAAACATTAAAAGATAAGTATAAAAGGTATAAAATGATACTTAATTCAAGGTTTATTAGCATGTGACATGTGGTACATATCAGAGGGTGACACGTGGCACCTGTTGTGTGGTGCCACATGGCAGGTTGTCAGGTTGTTAAATGTCAGGCTGACGTCAGCATTGACCCAAATTTGACTGGCTCGTGGGCATGAATTTCGAGGTCAAACTAGTCTTGTTCGTCAGGTTTCGACATCCTGAATCCAATGGTGGTGGTTTCAGAACGATCAGAGATCATTTGGTTGGTGTTTTGGAAGTTTTTCTCCTCGAGATGCGTTTTTGGTTTCGAGGTTTGTGAAGGTTTATTGTATGGTGATAACGCCCAAACTACGCATTAAATTAAATACGTAATTCGAGTATTTTGCGATTTAAATTCTTTTTGTATAGATGTAGTATTGGTAAATAGGGATCATTCTTAACCAGGGAAATTAGGGAATATTAATAATATGTTAGTTAAAAAGAATAATGAATAATCAAAGAATAATGAATTAAAGAATTAAAGAATTAAAGAATTAAAGAATTAAATAATTAAATAATTAAATAATAAAGAATTAAAGAATAAATGAATTTAAGAATAAAAGAATAAAGAATTAAATGGGGGGTTTGAAAGATTGTAATCATAAAATAAACAAAACAAGTAAAAATAATTAAGAACTTAATTCTACTTCTACTTTAACTTTTGTACAAGTGAACTTTCTTTAAACACATATTTTTACTAACACTCTAACATTTTGCTCATATTGAACTAATCCCGAAATTCTACCTTTATCATCTTAATTACATGCATACATTTTTCAATATTATAAATGCACCGAACAACGGTTATAAACACTTATAATACGATTCACCTTACGTTATTGATTTTAATGTGCGTCAAACATTTAAATCTCTTCAACCCTATTCTAAGTGCACCGAACAACGATCATAAACACTTAGCGTTAAATTGAAGGTTAAGCGCTAAAACATATGAAGTAAATGAAATTCAAAAAGTAAAACACATGGAGATTATATTCACATTTACAAATGTTAGAAAGAAAATACCAACACATATATTGAATTATAAGTAAACCGAAAAAATCACAAGAATTTAAGTAAAGAGAATAAAGTTACACTTTCGGAACCCAAGAACGGCTTGTGATTCCGAAAGTGGATGGAAACAATGGAATGTTATTCATAAGGAACACTGAATATCGGCTGGAACCTTATGAAAATGGAGGATAAAATATAAGAATTCGGACTTAAATTGTAACGACCCGTTCCGGAAACCGAGATTAGATTAGTGGTTAATGACGGATTAGTGAAGATAATCGATGATTAGTTGGATAATTTCGGACGGACGGTGCGGAATGACAATTTTGCCCCTGGAATGGGCAAAAATGTTGACTTTTCGTTCGGGCGGTCAAATGGACTTTGACCGATGACCGTGACGTAGTTCGAGACATTATGAGTTTAAAGACTCGCTTGATTGACGGGGGAGGGCCCTGGATTGATATGTTTTGAGTTGAAAGACTCGGTATATGTTTTGAGTTTAAAGACTCGGTTATAATATCCCCCGAGGCCTGTTGATTGTGTTTTGAGTTTAAAGACTCGTTGATATCCCGGGAAGGCCTGATTATGCGCATGGTTTTGAGTTTAAAGACTCGGGTGCCCTTGAGATCCAGCAACTCGCATGATTGATGTTTTTCACTGGTTTTCCGATGTTTTGGGTAATGGCCCGGATGATTTGGATTTGATGAGTTTTGGGACTGAGTTCCCGTACTTGATAAGGATTTATGATTTTGGGCTGAGGCCCTGGATTTGAAAGTGTGGATTTGAGGAAAGGGAATGATTCTGGTTTTCAATGATGGTTTTGGCTATGAAATGGTTTTATGATATGAGTTGATTATGCATGCATTGGTTTTAAACGGAGGTTATAATTTTATTTTCTTATAAACTGTTTTCAGAACTTATTGATTATTTGTTTTTGTCTACTCACAGTCTTTTTATGTTTTCGATACCTTCCAGGTTGTCGAGGTGCGGGTTGTTGGTCGAGAGTGACGGAGACATCACACACACGATCCATAGTAAATTCTGCGCGCTCTGGGAAGTCTGGAAGTTTTTAAATGGTTCGTTTGGAAATCCCTTGTCCGACTTACGTGTCACACGGAGATTGGACGTCGGTTTAGCCTTTGTGTCACGCGTAAGTTAGACGGGAACATGACTTAGCCCTTAATCCCGAGGGATTGAGGGTGGGTCGTGTCATAAATTCTAGAATTATTTCGGAAATACTCGGCCTAGGTATTTCTTAAGAAAAGCATAAAAATGTGTTTAAGAGATCTCAAAAAAAAAAATCATAAGAACAAAGTAAAGAAGAAATGAAATTAAGAACTAATATAAAAATAACATAAATTAATAACAAGAATTAAAAGAAAGCTAATTAATAAGAAAATCTATAAGAAGTTAAAATGGTCCCCAAAAATAAAGAACAAAAATAAAGAAGATGAACTAAAAGAAGAGAAAAACAAGAGAGAAATATTAGAACCTAAACTAAAAAGAGAAACAAAATGGGACCATTGGGGACTCTTGTTACATGAAATGAACCCCTATTTATAGGGAGAAAAAGCTACCAAAAATAAAATAAAAATTACAAAAAATAAATAAAAGTGAAATGATGAATAATGATGATTTTAGGGATGGTTTGGAGCTGAATTTCTGATGAAAAAGGAGTGGGTGGAGTGGTTTTTGTGCAGTGAAAAGGGCTGTAGCAGGGTGGTTGGGTTCGTTTTGATGAGACTAGACCCAGGCAGCTGATTAGGCTGGGCTGTTGCTTGTTACATGCGGGTGGGTGGGCTGGCGAGTAGGTGGACTGGCAGCGCAAGTGGGCGGGCTAGGCGCGCCTGTAGAATGGATTTGGGCTTTGCGACGCGAGCCTGGGCGCAGGCGACACGCGCTGGTTTCTTCATAATTCTGGGTTGGTTCTAATTTGGGCTGCAAACAAGTGACAAATGGATCGGGCTGCATAAAAAGAATTTTTGGGCTGCATTTAAATATGAGTTTGGGCTTGCAAAATAAAAATTAATTAAATTATAACTTAATTAATATTATCACCGAATTTCGTCCATAACATTTTCGTTATAATTCCGATCGAGACGATTCTTTCACCAAAACGCTCCAAATTACAAGCTTTATTTATTTAAACAAAAATATCACAAAATAAATTATTTTATCTAATTATTTATTATTTTAATATTAAAAGTAAAGTATAAAGGGTATAAAATAATATAAAATAATGCTTAATTAACGACCTATCATATGAACTTATATTGATTGTTAGCGACCCTCCGATATGACTTCGACAAACTTGAACGTTCCGGAGGCTTCAGATTAGCTTAAGGCTCGTGTTTTGAGCGAGCGAGGGTACGGCGAGTGGACTTTGTTTCCTAACCCTATGCATGCATTTTTATATGGTTTTATATGATTTATAATAAGAGTTGTTGGATGATTCTTTACGTACTATTTATGTGAACTTTGAGAGCTCTACGAATGATTAAAAAATATCTAAATAACGTGTTTTGCGAGGAAATTGGGTTTCTTATACTCTGTATCATTACTGAGTCTTGGTAAACGGTTTTATACGTTTTCTGTCGTGTTTATATGATTTTGGTGATGATTGATGAATTGAGATTTTTATATGATTTTCTGAAGATAGTAATGGTTTGTTTTACGAGGATTGATTAAACTGTGGTTTGGGGCTTAGGCCCGCGATATTGGTTTTTGGTTTGGATTGTGATGTTAATATGGATATGTGGTTCCGCGGTATTCATGCCGATTGTGGTGTTGAGATTATGTGTGGTGATTATGATGATCTAACTATGATATGATGTGAGATGTGTTGTGGAGACTCTCATCGAGATGTCAATGGGTCGAACGGTCTCGGACGTCAAGCTATGTAGTTCCTAAGATCGATATTTTGATGGGTAGTCTCGGACGTCGAGGTAAAGCTCCATAGTTCCCGAGACTTGTGAACAATCTCAGATGTCGAGGTAATACTCTGTGGTTCCTGAGACTGGGACTGTGACTCGAGCGTCGAGGTAGTGCTATGTAGTTCCTGAACTGGTCCACACTCGGACGTTGATGTAATGCTCCGTAGTTCCAGAGTGATTTTAACCTACCGGTAGTGCACTTTGGTATGATGACTCAGCAGTGGATTCAGTGTGTTGGGTATTTCGATATGGCTGTTGTGGTATGCTTGGTATGCTTCTGCACTGATATGGTTATGCTTTTGTTGAGATTGTGACAGGGTTGGCTATCTATTTTGTGAGTATGTGATTTGGTCTTATCGTATATGCAGTGATGTTTGATATGGTTTCATATTGGTAAAGTTATGATATTATGGGTTTTCTAGTCACTACACCCATTTGAGATTAATGTTTTATTTGTAAACTCAGTGTATGCATAGTTTCTTAAAAACAGAGGGTAAACATTGTGTTTCTAATTATGCTTTGTAAACCTTTGGTTTTTTGTCCACTCACACTTTTTATTGGTTTTGATACCCTTCAGATTGATCGCAGACGCAGGCTGTATGAAGGCTGAGGCATCACGTAGATTTACGTACTCTAGATACCCTATCCCTTGTATGACATGTGGTAAGTAGACATACGTAAATATCGAGGGTACTTTAGCGTTTTTGCATGACGTGTCAGACAGGAGCAGGTCCTTCCACGCTAATCAAGGGGGATTACGGGGAGGGTCCTGTCAACTTGGTATCTGAGCGCTAGGTTACTCTCTTTGGGAATTGCACACTGAGTGCATACAATAGTTTCGTTACTAATTTCATGCCACTACGACGATATCCCCGTCATCAGCTTGGTAATAAGGATAAGGATAGAAGATTTAACGAGAAATGACCTCGTATTGGTTCTGTTAGGCATTGGATGCCGAGTTTAAGCGGGGTTGGACCCCGAGAAGGGTCGGTTTTTGTGTGGGCTCAGCGGCTTGGAGCCGTGGATTTATTGGTTGATTGGATCCCAGGATAGTGATTACTTTGAGGTATATCCGATGGTCGGTCCGGATGGATGTGCTGCTAGGGGCTGCAGGGGTTGTTGATGACCCTGATTCGTGTACGGGTTAACCGAAATTCCAAGTAAGTGGCACTTGTGGATCGAATTCTGTGGTGACCGACTAGTGGATCTCACGTTTGAGCGGATCATACGGACGATGGGTTTCCCTCGTGGGCATGTGGTACTGATAGCAGTGTGTTTTTCGGATTGGTCTGCACATGGTCGGTGGCAGACATTTCATTTTACGGATTTGGATGTGACAACCAAGACTCTCATGGCCCGAGTTTTATTGAGAAGCCTGAAAGGTAGGATTCATGCCTTCGATGCAGAGGTATATGAGTGTTGCTCGGTATGAGCAGAGATTTCTGGTTTTGGCGAAATTCGCACTAGGTGCGACGAAGATTAAGGCATTGAGGCTTTGTTGGTTTGCGTCGGGTCTTGGAGTAGGACTCGAACGATGGTGCTAGATGGAGGACTTACCATATTCCGGACTCTGGTAGGTGTGGCATCTCTGAGGGAGATGAGTTTGACGGAATCCCAGCAGCGATCAGATGTTTTCGACTAATGTCGGGGGCGTCTAGCGTATGCATTTCTGGGGAACTTTGAATAGGGACACTTATAGCTTCGATGAGTGATTGCAGTGGTCGATGAACGGGACAGAGAGGACACCGAGAGGGGCGCTTGACATATTAGTATTTTACTAGTCCTGTGGACTACACCTGGAGTAAAGACGTGTTTTGTCTTGCCTTGGCTTGGATGCACGAGTATTGGTGGAATACAAACCAGCAAACTTTATCATTTTTGTTGACTGGGAGTTGACTCCACTGGGTTGGGACACGAGTATCAGTACTCCGACCGATACTATGCTCAGGGCTAGTTCAGCGACTTGAGATCGCTTGATCTGGCTAGAAAAGTTTGACAGTAATATAGATTGGATTCCTTTGGATATTTTAATGATTTAGGTTTGATTTTAAGGGTGGTTTGGTGGACTACCCGTTACACCTCTGTGAGTGTTTGAGGAACTAGTGGTATTTTGTAGTCCTGACTGCGTCTTCCGGGAGTTAGTTCGTCTTTGGAAGCCGGGAAGTTATTACAGAATAGAAGCAGTGGTATGCCTAGTTGAGCAAGTATCAATTTGGTTGGACCAATATTAGTTTCCTGCTCATGATTTTAATGTTGAGATGATTTGTGTGAACATGGCTCTCAGGAATTGGGAAACGATTGACTACTGCTATGGTTTGAATATCTTGGACGATTATGGAGATTTTGGAATTGACAATAAGACATCGATACACGATTTTAGATGGTGCATGTTTGTTGCACGTGAAGGTTTTTACTTATGTAGCTAGGCGGTTAAGATGTCTCGAAATGACCTAGTTTACCCACGTTTGGGAGCTTTTTCGTAGTGGCGCGTGTATAGAAGAGTTTGACTCATTATCTCTTGGGGAGATGTACATCATCTTTATAGATCATTCGAGCCTTATGTGTTGGTACTCCGAGGGAGTTCAACTCAAGGGAAAGGAGACAGATAGGGCTGATGCTCGAGTGGGATGTTTGTAAGCTTGTTATCCCTTAAGCATATGCTTCATCTACCTTGCCATTAGTGACAGGACCCATCCCTAATCCCTCAGGATTTACGCCGGATATTCTGCTCCCGTCTGACACCGCTTGTCAGAGGAGGGATAAAATTGTAACCCACTCGGGGCTTCTAGAGTGCGTAGTGATTTCCAGAGTACGCAACAACATGTGATGTCTCGGTCTCTTTTACAGCCCGCATCTGCGATCAACCTGAAGGGTATCAAAAATCATAAAATCTGTGAGTGGACAAAAATAAACAGTTTATAAAATTTAACAAAAAGGCATATATACCCTTCACTTAAAAGCATGCATGCATCAGAAAACAAGTATCTCAAATACATTCTTAAAATAAAATCATTTTTCTTTTCAAATCCATAATCAGTGAAAAATGCTTCTCAAATCAATACTAGTGAAAAACATCTGTCACATCTCATATCATCATCATCAGTCACGATATCCAAGCAACACGTGCACATAAGCTCAAGGATTGCTCATGTCCGTGCACATCGCCGTGAACATATCACCAGCTGACGTTCCACATATCTTCGTGAACATATCAACGATCAATCTCATATAACATCGGTACTCCTGAGTCGAGCCTCCCTCAGTTTCACGACAACAAGCAGTGCATCGTGACCTCACCAGGGGGAACACAGCGCATCCCGGAGGCCGTTGAGACCTCTCCGAGGAAACATATTCCTATCAGAGTCCCTCTCATGGGAAACATATTAACGCCAGAGCTATGTCAATTTCATATGGTCTTAGCCCAAAATCAAATCATATAGGGTCTCAGCCCAAAATCAATCTTGTAGGGTCTCAGCCTAAAATCAAATCACATAGGGTCTCCGTCAAATACACATGGACTCACACACGGAGTCCATATCTTTCCAACAAGGTCACAAGCCCAATATATTTCACGTTTGGCTATAATCTAAGTAAAACCATAAATCAACTGGACACATGTCAGGGCCCACCCCTAATCCCCCGGGATTAAGGGCTAAACCCCGCTCCCGTCTAACGTACGCATGACACGAGGGCTAAACAACCGCCTAACCTCCTTGTGACACGTAAGTCGGACAAGGGAGTTCCAGACCAACCACCTCAACAACCTCAAACTTCTCAGAGTGCGCAGAGTCTACTGTGGATGGTGCATGTGATGTCTCCATCTCTCTCAACCGACAGCCCGCACTGCAGTAACCTGGAGGGTATCGAAAACACGAAAAGACTGTGAGTGGACAAAAATAAAGTTTAAATTCAAAACAGTTATCAGAAACACAAACAGTTATACCCTCCGTGTTAAAAACCAATGCATGCATATCAAATTACGTCATAAAACAATATACGAAAACCAAACACATTTTTCCTTTTTCCAATCCCGGGCCTCAGCCCAAAATCACCAAAAACCATCAAATCCGGGCCACTGCCCAAAACATCATCATCAAAGCTAGTGAAACCCAAAACACATTTAAAGCCACGTTCTCATCCATCGAACCTGCTGGATCTATCCGAGTCTTTAAACTCCCGAGTCTTTAAACTCAATCCAGGCCTCAATAATATCCGAGTCTTTAAACTCCCGAGTCTTTAAACTCAAGGCCTACGGGGGAAATCAATACATCCGAGTCTTTAAACTCCCGAGTCTTTAAACTCAATCCGGGTCTTTAAACCCAATCCGGCCGGTCCCCCGTCACATATATCCGGGTCTTTAAACCCAATAACCAGATCCAGCAAATCCAATCAAAACCATGTGAAAACTTTTTTGCAATTCCAAGTCCATATCCAAACCCGAATCCGAAACCACTGGTCTGATGCCCTTCCGGCATCCATAACCGTCATTCCGAATCCAGACCCAGAACTCATTTCCTTCTCATTTCCCGGTCTGAGTCCGCAACCATCATTCCGTAAGCCGGCATCCGGAATAACCATTCCGAACCCAAACCCGAAATCCACTTCAAGTCCCGAATCGAATCCCGAATCGTCACCCGGGATTTCGATTCCGAAACCCGAGATCTCATTTCTGAAAACACCTTTGAACTGGGCCTCAGGCCCGAAAATACTTTTCAAAATCCTTTTACTTTCCTTGAAATCCAACCGTATTTCGAATCCCGAAATCAACCATTAAAACTAGGTTCAAATTACAATAGTTATCAAAACCTCGTAAAACGTGAAAACCGTCATTTTCCTCGAAAAACGTGCACAAACCACAAACCATCACAACCATAATCAAATCATAGAATCCAGTATAGAAATCCTATAAAAACATATATGCATGCATCAAGAGTTAGGAAGCAAAGTCCACTCACAGACCATTTCGACGTCGCCTCGATACGCGCGCACCTATGCCATTCTCTGCCAAACCATTATCCTCGGCTTTCCCAAACCTGTCCAAATCCCATAAAGAGATCACTACCTACTTCACAAAGGTCATACTAAAGCCCCATAATTTTCCCGGATTTTTAACTATTTTTAACCCAGCCCTAAAACCTTCGGACAGCCCGAAACATATCGAGACGATGTCCAATCGACTCGAAACCAACACCAAAACGTTCGTTACATCAAATACTTTAAAAGTCATGTTGACTAATTTCCCAAATTACCCCTCACGCGCCCCCACGCGCGTCCAGAAGGTTCTGCGCGTGAAATCCACGCGCGTGAACAGTGTCACCAGCAACCTCAGGTGAACCCGGTTCACCTGGTTTGAACCGGTCCGGTCCAGCCGTGAACCGGCGTTCACGGTTTTCATCCCATTTTCATCCATTTTTAATCCCGTTGAATCCCTTAGTTTCGTCCTATCCTCCTTAATCCATTCCCCACCAGAAAACCCAACATCGAAGTCCTTAGCTCGTCGACTTCGAATTTGAAAACATTTACCCGAAACCCTTTTTTCGGTTCCCAGCTAATCAAACATTCCCCCCATCGCGGCAACAACTTATTCGACTCCTAGGGACCTCCTGAGTCTCATAACACCCACCAAAAGCCTCGACTCGTACCCAAAACCCACAACTATTGATTTTAACCAAACTGGGAAAACAGAGGACCGTGGGCAATTACCTGTGTTCTGACCTCCGCCGTGCACGCCGCTGTGCTCCTCTCGGTTCACAAAGCTCCGCTCAGGTCCCTGAACACTTCCACCCGTCCAATTTTGGAGATTGATCGATCGGGGTGCACAACTGTGCACAAAACCCCTGCCCTGTTCTCTGGTTTTTTCCTCACTTCTCACACACCTCACATACTCATCGTCACGCCCAAATCCTCACAGATACAATCACTCCCTCTCCTAGCTCTCCTTTGAACATCACAGAACCTCACAACACTCACCCGGTTCAATCAATTCCTCCCTCAGCTCACCTCTGTTTTTCCCCCCTTCGGCTAAACTCAACACACACACACGACACAATTTTTAAACACACTCATGCACGG
The DNA here is from genome assembly GCA_032719365.1 of Prinsepia uniflora. Lineage (NCBI taxonomy): Eukaryota > Viridiplantae > Streptophyta > Magnoliopsida > Rosales > Rosaceae > Prinsepia > Prinsepia uniflora. The sequence continues at coordinate 45,749,668 of CM064864.1, forward strand.
CCTAGAACCCACTAGAGCCCTGCCACATGTCACAATCTTCTCCCTTCTCACACAAAAATCTCCTCTCTGCCTTGGACAAGTGTCCCAATCCGATTGCACCATGCCCCCCAGCCAAAAGACCAAAATACCCTTCTTAACTCCAAAATTACCATTTTACCCTTACCGTTTTAGACCCGTAACTTGCCCGTCCTAACTCCGATAAACACGTGCCGCCTGTCGTTGAATTCAGGACGACGAGATCTACCCAACGGTCCAAGGTCAACATGTCAAAACTCGGTCGTAGGAAAAGTCAACTCTTCCCCCCCTAATTTAGTCAAATTACGGTTATGCCCTCAACTTTCCGAACATCATAACTTTTCCTCCGGTTGTCCGAATCAAACCTGCCACCTGTCTTCGGACTCGTGACGTCCTAAACTACGTCACAGTCAAGGGCTAACACTCAACCAATCGGTAATTCAAAAAGTCAACTTTTCGTCTACTATTCACAAGGGCAAAATCGTCCATTTACACAAAATTTTAAAAAATTACCTTTTTACCCTTCCCGAAGGTACGGGTTGTTACAACACAAGCCTGAATATTGTTTTCAAATCCGAAAACTCTTTCACAATTTAACGGGGACTCAAGCCCAAAATGTCAATTTCACGCATCTCTGTGAAATCATTCAAAATCGATAATCAATTCCTTAGTTTCACGCCTCTCCATGAAATCATTCAAATCATATAAATCATAAGCACGTAGAAAACTCGGTCTAAGCCTGAATTATCATATAAAACAGAAATCTCAAAATACGTGCACAATAACATTTTCTACGAAAATACCAAATCATAATCAAATCATATGAAATCAATGCATCTAAAAACATGTTCAAAAAGCATATAAAACAGTTATGTATGCATCAGTTTATAAAGCAAGTGTTCACTCACAGACCATCCATGTTGCGCGCTCACAATCCGCATCGTAAGCCACTCTGAGGCTATTCCACAATCTCTGGAACGTCCAGACCTATCCAAATCATACTCAAAGGTCACTAACCATCTATGCAAGTCTATGCCATAAACCCTTAAAACTCCTGGAACTGTGAACGTGTCCTGAACAAGCTTCCCGAGGTTAAAAACCTCTAAGTGACCTATCAAACTATCTTTGATCGACCTCAAACCAACACCATTGGATTCAGAATGTTGAAACCTTTTGAACACGAGTAGTTTATCCTCGAAATTTTTTCCTACATGCCCTCACGCGTCGATCAAACCTCTCACACGCCTGGTCAACGGCGGTCAGCGCTGCCGTCAACTACTGATGTCACCTGCTAACGTCAGCATGTCAACTATGACATCTGATAGCTCTGACAATATGACTCATGTCACTGACAAGTCTTACACCTCTCTGACACACTACCACATGGCACCATCTCACTGGTCCACGTGGTTTGACACTGCTAACATGGTATGCTTGGTATGCTTCTGCACTAACATGGTTATGCTTTTGTTGAGATTGTGATAGGGCTAGCTATCTATTTTTTGAGTATCTGCTTTGGTCTTATCGTATATGTAACAACCCGTCCCGGAAATTAGGGCTAAGATAGTGGGATTAGTGAACTTAATCGGTAGTTAGTTGGTTACGATAGAACCGTTAGCATAGAATGACGATTTTGCCCCTGGTTCAAGCAAATTGTTGACTTTTAGTTCGGGTGGTTAATGGGGCTTTGACTGATTACCGTGGCGTAGTTTGGGACGTCTCGAATCCGTAGACAGGTGGCACGCCCGATTCCGACATCCGAGGAGGAAGTTATGATGTTCGGAAGGTTGAGGGCACTACCGTAATGTGGCTAAAATAGGGGGAATGGTTGACTTTTCTTACGGTCAGGTTTTGACACGTTTACCTAGGACCGTTAGGTATATCTCGTCGTCCTGAATTCAACGACAGGCGGCACGTGTTCATCGGACGTCGGACGACTTAGTTACGGGTCTAAAACGGTAAGGGTATTATCGTAAATTTGGACTCAAGAGGGGCATTTTGGTCTTTTGCACATTGGGAATTGTGCAACAGGATAGGGATAGCTGTACAGCTGAGATTGGGACAATTGTGAGAGGGTTGAGAGGATTGTGACATGTGGCAGGGACCTAGTGGCTTCTAGACGGGTTCACGGGTCCAAATAATTGGGGGTGTAACCGTGCATTCGAGAAAAACAGAGACAGAGTGAGGCTGAGAAGAAATCGATCGATGGCCGGGAAGGGGTGAGTGTTGTGAGCTGGTGAGAGTGAACAGAGGTTAAAGGAGAGTTGAGGAGTGAACTGGAGTGGGTTGTGTGATCGTGAGTGAGTGAGAAGGAAGGGTGAGTACACGGGAAAAACAAAGAGAGCTGAGGGAGTTGGTGGTGGTGTGGCTGTGTGTTGCTCCAATTGGACTCGAGAAGAAGCTGAGACGGCTCTGTGGACTCCAGGGAAGGCGGCAAGCACGGTGGTGGACGGCTGTAGGTAATTTCTAATCCCCGTTCGTATGCTCTGTTTTTCCGTGATTTTCAAACGGGAAGTCGTGGGTTTTAAGTACGAGTCGAGGGATTTGGTGAGTTGGGTGAGCTTTAGTGAGGTCCTAGGAATCGTCTAAGGTGGTTTCCGTGAAGGGGGAAGACTTGGGTGGCCGGATCGTGAAACAGAGTTTTGGGGAGGTTTAATTTCGAGCTTGAGGCGACGGGCAGGAGGCTGTGTCAAGGTGTTAGAGTGAGGGGAATAGGTTTCTTAGGACTGGACGAAGAGGCTGGAGAAGAGAGGGAAGAAAACGGTGAAGGAACGGCGGAGAACCGGGTGCGCCGATTCAGACCGGTTCGCCCAAGGTAGACGATGATGAACAGTGATCGTGTGCAGGTGCGTGAGGCCCACGCGCAGCCACTTTGGGCGACGCGTGGGGGCGCGTGCAGCGGTTCTTGGGAAAACGGTCAACATAGTTTTTGGTCTAGGAGTTATAACGAGTATAATGGAATTAGTTTCGGGTTAATCGGACGTCAATTCGAAGTAGTTCTACGAGGTTGAAAGTTTAGGGTTCCGGTTCGTTACGTTTAGGACCCTGGGATTTTTGGGGAAAATTAGGAGAGTCTTGGTAGAAGTATTAGTGACGTTTTTTGGTGACTTGTGACAGGATCGGGACTTCCCGAGGAAGCTAAGGAATGTACAGGACGTACGGGGCGCGAGTGACGTTCCGGTGACTGTGAGTGGACCCCTTCCCTAAACTCGAGCATGCATAACTGCTTTTAATTACTTATTTTATGGTTTTCATTGTGATTTCATGGTTATTTGAATATGCTATAACTGTTTTACTTAATTGCACGTTTTTCGAGAAAATTACGTATTTGACACGTTTTACGAAAAATTCTTGATTACTGATTATGATGCCATGATTTGGGATTTCAAATGATCAATGGTTTTGGAACATGATTTTGATGATCGAGGCTTTCGGTTTTGAAATCGGATTTCGGAAACGGAATTTGGTTTTAAAGTTGGAAAGTGGATTTCCGGATTTGGGTTCAGAATGACGGTTCTGGATGCCGGAAGAGCTTCAAACCGGTGATTTCGGATTCGGGTTTGGATGTGGATTTAGAAATGGTTTTAAAATGGTTTTGGATTGGATTTGCTGGATCTGGTTATTGGGTTTAAAGACCCGGATATTGTGATTGACGGGAGACGGGCCCGGATTGGGTTTAAAGACCCGGATTGAGTTTAAAGACTCGGGAGTTTAAAGACTCGGATATATTGATATTTCCCATGTAGGCCTGTTGAGTTTAAAGACTCGGGAGTTTAAAGACTCGGATATTATTGAGGCCTGGATTGAGTTTAAAGACTCGGGAGTTTAAAGACTCGGATAGGTCCAGCAGGTTTGATCGGATAATGATTGGTTGAAACTTATGTTTTATGACGTGGTTTTTACGATGCTTATGATGATTGTGCAAATGTTTTTATGACAATGTTTATGTGATTTATAACTGATTTCAGTAAATGGGTTATGCATGTGTGATTTCAAAACGGAGGGCTAAAACCCTGGTTTTATTATGAAATGGTTTTCGGAAAGTATTTTATTATTTATGGTCCACTCACACCTTCTATTTTAAATTGCCCTCCAGGTCGTGGAGCTAGCGCGGGGGTTGACGTTGAGGCAGTGTCGGAGGCATAGAATACTCGAGAGTGACCCCGGAGTGCTTTAAATTTTCCGTTGTGCGTGTACCTAGTTTATCAGTTTTCTTTCCTTTGTATTTTGGTACTATGCTCTGTAACACTTTGGCTTCGGGATGTTTAAATTTTCTCCTGTGTCTGGCTTGTATTTGATGATTTTTCGTGAGTTTACTTTAGTTGCGTGTCGGGGTGTCAGACGGGAGCAGGATTTACCCGGTTTTCGGGGTGAAACCGGGGTGGGTCCTGACAGTATATGTAGTGATGTTTGATATGCTTTCATATTAGTAAAGTTATGATATTATTGGTTTTCTAGTTACTGTAAGCATTTAAGATTAATGTTTTATTTGTAAACTCAGTGCATGCATAGTTTTTTAAAAACGGAGGGTAAACGTTGTGTTTCGAATTATGCTTTTTAAGCCTTTGTGTTTTTGTCCACTCACACTTTTTATGTTGTTGACACCCTCCAAGTTGATCGCAGATGCGGCCTGTGTGAAGGCTGAGGCATCACGTAGATATGCGTACTCTGGATACCATATCCCTCGTCTGACACGTGGTAAGTAGACATACGTAAATATCAAGGGTACTTTAGCATTTTTGCATGACATGTCAGACGGGAGCAGATCCTCCCACGCTAATCAAGGGGGACTACGGGAAGGGTCCTCTCACGGATGACTTGAAATAGGGGGATTGCAATGATAATGAAGACTTAAGCGACATGGTTTTTTATTTTGGGAGATATGGAAGAGAGTCGAGGGTGGGAGGACATTGAAGATGCCTTTGTGGGAAGGTGGCCACAATGAAGACTTCGTGGACAGATGATAACTTAGGGAGGAGGTTTCTTAAATGTACAGATTCTCGGGGTAAGCAGTAGTTATCTCAATTTGATATGAATTTATAGGTTTATAGATAATGTGGAAGGTTTATAAGGATTTGAGGAATTGATGGTTAGTGCTAAAGAAATTTATGGAAGGAATTGATAATTTCTAGGTTCATAGATAATGTGTACCATTTGGAAGGAATTGAGGAATTGATGGTTAGAGCTTAGGAATTGATGGAATGAATTGATAATTTCTGGGGTTGTTGTTGTTGTTTAAAACCAACAAATATTTTCAATTTTTGAAGAATTTTTCAATCCCTTGTATGCATGCAATTGATGATGGTTTTGATAATGCAAGTTCGGGGTAGAAATATTGTGGTAATCCACGTCATCATATTAGGCCAAGAGGCCAACCAGATGGCGACATGTGGCAGTATGCCAGGTCGAGTCAGCATCTTCGTGGAAAGTCCACGTCAGTTCTGTCAGACCACGTGGACCAATCAGGTGGTGCCATGTGGAAACATGTTAGAAAGTTGTCAGATTGTCAGGCTGACGTGTCAGGTGACGTGGCAAGTCCATGTTAGCACTGTCAGATCACGTGGACCAGTCATGTGGTGCCACGTGGTAACTTGTCAGAGTGATGTGGCAGTACACATAGTAGTGATGATGTCATTAGTGATGTCAGCATGATGTCATTAGTGATGTCAGCTTGATGTCATCACGAGACATGTGGAACATGTCAGAGGGTGACATGTGGCACTAGTCAGGGAGTGCCACATGGCAGGTTGTCAGATCTGTTAGTTGTAAGATGTCAAGCTGACGCCAGCAGTGAGGTTAGTGTTGACCAGGTGCGTGAGAAATTTGACTTATGCGTGAGGGCACGCGGGCACAAATTTCGAGGTCAATCCAATCTTATTTAAAAGGTTTTGACGTTCTGAATCCAATGGTAGTGGTTTCAGGTCGATCATAGATCGTTTGGTTAGCGTTTTGAAGTTTTTTCTCCTTGAGAAGCATATTCGGGACACGTTTAATGTACCAGGGTTTAAGGGGTGTGTACTTATGGAATTGTATAGGTTGATAGTAACCCTTGGGTGTGATTTTGAATGATGGTTTAGAAATGAAAGGTTTTCATTATGCTTTGAATGATGATTTGTGGATTTGAATATTGGGATCTGAAATGGTTTTCAGATTTATGAAATGATGTTTCGGGCTTGTGACATTGTTGTAAAGATGTTTGACTCCGAGTGTGAGTCCATGTGAATTTGAAAGAAATGTTAGGACTTATGAAATGAGTGTTGGACACTGTTTTAAGATGATTTGTGGAAACTATGTATTGGGCTGAGACCTAACGTGAAACGCATGATTTGATTTGAAATCAAAATGTTTGTGAAAATGCGTTTATGAGATTGGATAAATGTTTTCACTAGACCATCCTCCGTGATATTGATGTGACTCTAGTAGGAATGTGTTTCCCCAAAGAGGGACTCTGGTTGTGAATATGTTTCCCCAAAGCGGTCCCTATGATATGTTGCTCGCCTCCGAGATGCGCTGTGCCCCCCCCCCCCCCTTCTCTCTCTCTCTCTCTCTCTCTCTCTCTCTCTCTCTCTCTCTCTCTCTCTCTCTCTCTCTCTCTCTCTCTCTCTCTCTCTCGGAAAGGTCGCGATGCACTACCTGTTGTCGAGCTTCCGTGGGAGGCTCGACTCAAGAGTGCTTATGAGGTATGAGATCAGTCGTTTATATGTTCACGACGATATGAACGTCGACCGTTGATTTGTTCACGGCGATGTGCTCGGACGTGAGCTGTCCTGGAGCTTATTTGTACGAGTTGCACGAATGACGTGACTGATGATGATATGAGATGAGAAAGATGTGGGATATAAGGATTAGGCGGTTTTTCAATTATTGCTTTATGTCTAGATATTTTCACATATTTTGGTTTGAAAAGAAACATAACTTCTTTAAGAAAGCATTTGAGATTGCATGTTTTCTTATGCATGCATGCTTTTAATTGGAGGGTATAAATGTATTTTCCCGATATGTATTTGAAATGTGTATTTTTGTCCATTCACAGTTTTAATGGCTTTGATACCCTTCAAATTGATCGCGGATGAGGGTTGTAGTAGAGACCGAGGCATTACATGAAACTACGTACTCTGGAAACCCCGAGTACGTCATGGCAGTATCCTTGGTCTGACACGTGGTGTCAGACGGGAGCAGGTCATCCCACGTTAATCCTGAGGGATTAAGGATGGGTCCTGTCATATACACCCCATACAACACCTATACACCCAATTCAGCACATATACAACACATATACACCCAATACAACACATATACAACACCTATACACCCAATTCAGCATATATACACCCAATAGAGCACATATACACCCAATTCAGCATATATACACTCAATAGAGCACCTATACACCCAATACACCCCATGTACAACACGTATACACCCAATACAGCATATATACACCCAATACAGCACCTATACACCCAATACACCACATATACAACACCTATACACCTTATTTAGCACATTTACACCCAATTCGACACATATACACCCAATATAGCACCTATACACACAATACATCACATATACAACACAATACATAAAAATATACATGAAAATACAACAAGATATACTTGTGCATCATTCACATTCCCAGCATTTTTTTTCTTTTGCTTCTCTCTTTTTCCTTTGTTCATGCTTGCGCTTGAACTTTACTTCCTTATTAGGATCTACAGGTTCTGTGCACGCAATTTGCTTGTGATTGTTAGACCCACAATTGCCACATTTTAGTGTTGAATGGTACCTAGGAAACTTGGTAGGATTTGATGGTGCCTCCTCATTCTAACTTTTCTTCCTTTTCATCTTTGCCCTTCCGAGCTGCTTGTGATATTTAGGAGGATTAAAGGGTGGAGCCCCAAATTTTTCCCATTGGTCTTCACTAGGGATTGGTTTGATGATCCCCTCGTATACTTTTGTATAAGCTTTGTGACTATAACTTTGATGGACAAACATCTCCGGATTTCCCTTAAACAGGCTTATTGCACTGCATGCATGAGGGCATGGGATTCCACTAAGGTCTTATCTTTTGCAAGAGCAGGTTTGGAGATTGAATTCCACTGAAAAAATTCGTATGAATGGATGGATGATCTCGAAAATTTTATTCCCAAAATGTGTGGGAATCAACCTCTGCCCTTTCATCTTATGATTTGCTAACAAGGTTTGAATCCTTTTTTCTACTAGGTGGCCGTGCCACAATTAACCTTCATTGTGTCTCCTAATCATCAAGGTAGCGATGTACTGCCTAACTCTTTCCAACATAGATACTACGGGCTTGGCTCTATACTACACAATTGTCTTGTTAAATGTCTAGTATAGATTGTTTAGGAGAATGTCACACTTGAAATCAATCCTAAAGTGGGATCTGCACCACTGCTTTGCATCTTATTCTTTTAACCATTGAGATGTACCAGGACTCATATCTTCCATCTTCACCATCTCTTCCTGAAACCAAGGAATGATGGTCGCTCTTGCAATAACATCCATTTGTTCTTTGAAGGCCATCCGATTATAAGTATGGTTGAAGTTTTCATAAAGTTGCCTTAAGCAATGGTGGTGCTCGCATAAGGAAAAATCTGACTAACAGCAATCTCGTCTGCTTGTCTCTCATAACTAACAACCCCCTACTATCTCGAATATGCAAAGCTTTCTACAAGATCTCCAAAAACCATCTCCAACTGCTATAATTTTCCACTTCACATAAGGCATACGCCATGGGAAACATCCCATTGATAACATCCACTCCTACTGCTGAAAGAAATTGGCTCAGGTGAATCCCTTTTATGTGGCATGCATCTAACCTTATAAATGGTCTACAACCTTTAATCCATCCATGTTTGCAGGTTTGAAGCAATCATACACCCTGTCAAATCTAGCTATCCCATCAAACTCCAACTCAGACTTTACAATCGCAATTAAACCTGGATTGGTCTTCAACAATTGAAGATAGTATACTCCAAATTATTTCGTACTTTCTTTGACATGACCCCTCAACAAGTTTCTGAATCATGTACCTTGCCCTGTAACAGGTGGATCTTGATGGCTTGTGCCCAGTTTCAACATAGACAAGATCTTGAAATTCTGTAAAGTCCCATTTGCTACTTGTCAAAAAAAAAAGCACGCGAGGGAAGATTAATGTCGAGGGGCATATGGAAGACCATCTTTGTCGAGAATAAAGACCAGAGAGGATGGGGGTCTGGAAATTCAGACTTCCAGGCTCATTCTTAGAGCAGCATGCGACGCCAAAAAATCCGCCACTAAATTACCATCACAACTAACCTAGGACCAGGAGCAAGAATTAGAGGAGTCCTCCTTGATTCAGGGAAAGGCAGGGTAGAGCTACCAACTTCCACGAGCGATTCGACCAAGCAAACACTAAAAAAATCCACATTTTACAGTTACATGCTTGCATTTTCCTTTTTTTAATGCTTGGATAGTAGTGAAGCCACATGTATTTCTAATTTACAAAGCCAAAATTTAGAGCCCGACCAACATTTGAAACCAAAAGCGAATGTCTTTCTTTGTAACCCCATTCCACATTCAAACATAAACATAATATTTAGTATCTTAAAAAGTTAGCTACCCGAGATGGAGATCCTAACTAGTATTGATTACAATAATTTTTCAGATTTAGTCAATTTCAAACTTAATGTTAATTCATCAAAACCATGTACAGCTCAAAATCAGGGAAAAAAAAGAGAAAAAAAAAATAGATCGATGTGTACAAATTGAGCTCATAAATTGTGGGAAAATTAAAAAATAGAACAGATTAGATTGAGGGAAAATTACAGATCTTGATTATTCTTACAATGCTTTTAGCGATATGAGAGTGTGGGAGACTATACGATTTATTCGTAAACAGATTTTAGTTGTTAGGTGGTGATATAAGCTTCACAGTTCATACTCTGCAAATCATTAGTAAACAAACAATCACAGAAATTAGAAGCAAAACCATCACATACCTTGTAGAGAAAGAGAGAGAAAGAGAAACAGAGAAAGAGAAAGAGAAAGCGAGAGAGATGACCTCGGAATTGGATGATGGCGGTGGGTAAGAGGATCTCTCTCTGTTCCTGCTATTGAGAAACTACCATGGGGACGGAAGGAGGTAAAAACTAACGAGTGAAGAGTCCATATAGGCAAAAAACAGGGGGAAAAGGTCTAGCATTTACGGATGAGATGAGAGTGGAAGAGGGAAGATTAATAACTTTGATTCTAATTTTGTAAGGACAACACTAGTACCTTTGGTTCCAACCTCCGTATAATTAATCACACATTTTTTTGTTGTAATAAAAATAACTAAGTTATGCAATGCTATTTTTTTTATCCAAGGTCCTGGACCCACGAAGTGTCTTGGGTGGGGCTCATCGCAATGAGTGGTTTCTTTAAGTCGTAATCACGCCCACACTAATCCCCATTCGTACCGGGTCAGCTCGTAAGGGGTAAAGTGCTGACTAAAGTGGTGACTCCATACGAGAGTAAGGGTCCTCGAATCTCAGACCTCTCTTAAGGAATGAGAGTGTAGAACCACTCACACCAACCACCTTGGTTAGTTATGCAATGCTATTGATCCAAATGAAAAAGAAGAATTAGGGTAAACTCCACCTTCCTCTCTTTCCCTCCCCATCCCTGCCCTTCCTTCCCTATAACCCCCTCTCCTCCCTCGACTTTTGTTTCTCGTCCCTCCTTTTTCTCCGTCGTCTTTGGAGTCGGCTTTCGGTGATGGGGACGATGACTAATGTTTGTGGTGGAGCATTGGATATGGGAAATCCAGGACCGGTCCAAATATTTGAAAGTCATGGTGAAAATAGAAAATGTGCTCTTAATTTATACATTAAACCATTAAAAACATAAATTTTTTTATGGACTGATTATTTCATTTTTATACTATAAGTCTTCATTAAAACCTTGTTAGGAAAAACCTATTGGGAAAAAATCCCTAATAAAGAAAAAAAGATATCATGTCCAAACAGTTACATTTTTATTTAATATATATATGTAGAATATATTAATAATTTTGGACTTATTTTCGACCCTATAATTAGGCCCCCTCTTATGGCCGCCCCTAGAGAAATTTATCATCTCAACGTTCTTTGTCGTTCACTCGGTCTTGTTGGCCGCTTTTAGTTTTCTTATTTTCAGCCTCTTTATTTTCAGTCTATGTCCTCCCTCATCAAACCACATCCATTACTTCATGTTCATCAAATTCCCATCCCCAATCTACAATTTTCCTTTCCCCCAAATCTGGCGATTTTGAATCTATTTCAGATTCTGCTCCATGGGATTTTTTCACTGCTAATTTCCATCTACAACTCTTCCCTAAATCTAATCTTCTGATTTAGGCGCATGAGTTTTGTAGTTTACCAGTCATTCTTGACTTAAATGATCGTTTGAATATGATGATCATTGAAGGCTTTTTGTCTCTAATTCATGCTCTACAGATCGATCTCATTGGCTCTTTCAATTGGTTTCTGCTCTACTGTGGGGACTTAAATATCGATGGCAATGGGGAGTGGTGGGGCGCTGTTTTAGTTTTTAGGGTTTGTTGGGTTTGTGTTTTGTTTTGGAATTGTTTTAGGCTTGTTTTGGATTAGCTTATTTTCTTAGTTAAGTCCGTTTATTTTCTGAATGTGTAATTGGGCTCCTCTATTTTGTAATGCATCTTAGTAACGCATATCATTTCCTTGGACTAAAAAAAAATTGAATAGAAGAATTATTTTGTTTTTTTTTTTCTGGCAAATGCCAAATGATTTTTTTTTTCTGAAAGGCATTGCTCAGAATTTGAATGGCGCCAATGTTTTCCACCCTAACGAATTGGCGCCAATGTTTATGTACCAACGAAAAAGGTGCGGAAGTATTAAGTCCATGCCATGCGGGAAGCAAGTTGTTGATGCTTTAGGAGGAAAAAAACCGAACCGAACCGCATTGATGGTGCGGAAGTATTAAGTCCATGTTATTCGGTTCGGTCCTGTTAATTGGTTCGAAAAAACCGATCGAAAAATCGAACCAAACCGGAACCGAACCGAAAGAAAACCGAGACCGTTTGGAGAAAGCCGAACCGAACCAAACCAGTTCGGTTTCGATTTTCGGTATAACAACACCGAACCGAATGGACCTAAAAATTGAACCAAACCGAACCGACCCGAACCGAAATGCTTTAGGTTACTTTGTAATGAACATTGATTAGTTATAATGGATCTTGATTAGTTGTAATAAATATTAATTAGGTTGTAATGGACATTAATTAGATAATAAATATTGATTATTGTATAAAAGTACAAAAAAAAATGGTTTTTAGAGAAAATTGAACCGATTCACAATAATTTGAAGAAAAAAAAATCGGTTTTAACCGGAACCGAACCGAACCGAATAGGAGGAAAAACCGAACCGAACTGCATTGGAGGAAAAACCGAATCGAACCGAATCGATTCTCCAACCGGTTTCGGTTTCGGTAAAAAAACCGAACCGAAAAACTGATTAACACTTACATTTCGATATTTCAGAAAGCTCAGTTTTGGGCCTTTTGGCTTTTGTATTTTATACATAATTTTTTTTTTGAATAATTAAAAACGAAATTATATGTACTCTCTTAGGGAACTCTTTCTTCATAGACACAAGACATTATGCATGTTTTACATAATTATGATTTTTGGATAATTAAAAATAAAAAATATATATTAATATAAAAAATATATATATATATATATATTAAATATCGAATTTAACATTTACGGGAAATAAAGTTAACACCTCACTACAGTACCCCATAAATAAAAGTATCACTTAAAAAGTAGTAGTGAATTTTTTGTTTGATTAAAAGGAAATCACTCTTTTTCTTAGCTCTACTACTGAATATTTAAATGAAGTTTAAAAAAAAAAAAAAAACAAATCATAAGTTATCTGAACATTTTGATGCTGGGCGGATCGGGCCTGGTGGAGTGATCCTTCCTCCTCGCGACTTGGATTCTAATTTGGGTTTGGGAGGTAAACTGAGCCGTGATGCTTGCATGGAGGTGCATGACATGTCTTCTTCACCATGTGGTATTATGGTGGGCCAGGATAGAGAACTGGATGTGGGTATCGTTTTGGGTGCAATTGCAGGGGAGATGCGGGTTGTGGACAATAGGGGTGATGATCTAATTGTGGGAACTCATTTGGGCCGAAGTACTTGCCAGGAGATGCATGGACAAGTGCCTTCTTCTACAGACCATGTGGTTGCAATGGTGAGCCTAGAGAGAGAAAAGAATGGGCGGAACAATTTGAATAGTAGTGCATGGAGGATGCGAGACTTGGGCTCGGACCAGCAGGTCCTTTCACTCGCCCATTCGAGCCATACCGTAGGACCTTCAAACGGACTGGGCTTTTGATTGAAGGAGGCTGTGGGGATGCGAGTGTGGGTCAGGGTCTCTCTACGGGCCTGGGTTTGGTGGGGAACAAAAGAAGTTCTGCGGATGTTGTTGCGGATGCCGGAATTTCCTAGGCGTCGTAAGTTAAATGGTGATGGAACTGGTAATCAGGTGGTTGGGACCTCCCTTGATGAGTCTCTTGAGCGGATGGGTGATTTGTCCACCTCTCCCCAAAGGTTGTGATCAACATGAGAATTCTTTGTTAGAACTACCAGGGCATCTTGAGTGTCTTGACGGTTTAGAGTTTGATGGACCAATGTAGGATCTTCAGGTTCGATATTGTTATTTTATTAGAAACAAAATATAAAAGTTCAAAGTTTGAGTATTTGAAGCGTAAATTAGATTTTGATTGTGTGCATGCTCTTGAGCTCAAAGGCCGAAGTGGGGGTTTATGCATTTTTTGGAAGTCTATGGACACTATGGTTCTAGTTAAATATGGAGAGTTTCATATTGAGATGTTGATACATGATGGGATCCCTCGTAAGGTTTGAAGATTGTATGCCATTTATGCTAATATGGATGATAGGATACGAGAGACATAGTTGGCTTGTCTTCAGGATCGGATTAAATGTTTTGGGAACCCATGTTTGATTATCGGAGATTTTAATGACATTCTGAGTACTAATGAAAAGATTATGGGTAATATTCCATCTGAGAATAGTATCAGGAAATTCAGACGGTTTTTATCAAATTGTAGTCTTATGGATCTTGGCTACAAAGGCTACCTGTTCACATGGTGTAATAAACGAGATTGTGGTTACATTTAAGAGCAGATAGATAGAGGATTTGCTACTGACCAATGGATTCACTAGTATCCTGAAACTCAAATTGCCCACATTGTTGTTGAGGAGTTTGACTATGCTATGCTAGCCCTTGATACGGCCCCTAAGACTCTTTGTAAGCGAAGGCAATTGGTGTATGATCCGAGATGGAGTTCTATTCATGGATGTACTTAGATGGTCAAGGAGGAATAGAGAATGCCGAGTCCTGGTATCGGTATGACCCCCAATTGAGGGACATTTAAATAGGGTGAGAAAGGGGTTGTTGACCTGGAGGAAGAAAACAATACCTTGACAGGACCCATCCCGATCCCCCTGAGACCCCACAGGGATTCGCACTGCTCCCGTCTGACATAACCCCAAGGAAAGACCAAAATGCCCTTAATGGGTTTAAATGATTTGCATATAAGGTTTAAACACAAATAAATTCAAATTTAATGTTCTACAGTGGCAGACAAGGGATAAAACACTACATAACACGAGCACAAATACTAGTTTACAAAAATGGTGCTCGACCTACCCAACAAGGGTAATCAGGTACGCAGTAATAATTAACTATGCCTTAGTCTCGGGATCTGCCTCTACTTCTATGCCACGTCCTGGAGGGGTCAAGAAAAAAATGAAAGTGTGCGTGGGCCGAAAATAAAGACTATTTCAAAACCATTTATAATACATAGTAAAATTAATGTTTTACCCCTCTGTTTTCAAATCATGCATGCATTTGAGTCAATACGTATATAATAATATCCTAACCATAAATCGTATAATCACACACAGTATAACATAGATACATCCACAATAATTGTATTGCACCGTATATCCTAACCCTGACATCTCAGATGTCTGACGTCCTAGATGTCTGACGTCCAAGATGTCTAATAAGGTCACAGTCCTAAGGCTACGCGTGCCACTCGGGGTCTCAATCTCGAGTCCTATCCCCGAACCCAATCTGGGGTATGATGTAACGACCCGTCCTGAATTCCGAGATTTGATTTGTGACTAATGAAGGATTAGTAAGAGTAATCGGTGATTAGTTGAGAGAAATCAGACAGACGGTGTAAAATGGCCGTTTTGCCCTTAGTCTTGGGAAAAAATGTTGATTTTTCACTCGGGGAGTCAAACGTACGGGGACCGATGACCGTGATGTAGTTTGGGTCGTCACGAGTCCATAGACAGGTGGCACGTCGAAATCGAACTTTGGACGGAGAAGTTATGGTCACGGGATCAAAATCGAGAATTTGACGTCTCGGGATTCGCAATTAAATATTATTTTAATGTGATTGGCTGATATTTTGTATGGGGCCCTTGGATGAGTGACAAGTGTCACTCATTCCATTGGTTACCTTCCCTAATTTGTGGATCTATGACTATTGGTCAGATTAATTAATTAATTAAACTAAAAATTAACATCTCTCAATTCTCTCTCTTCTTCCCCGCTGGTCATCTTCCTCATTCTCTCTAACAAACACACGTAATCAATCTCACAAATAACCTCCAAACCTCATCCATTGTTGTTGGACCATGAACAAAGATTGAAGAGGAGATCGAGATGAGTTGAACGGTGGCCACGATTCGAGCTGTCGTGGATGGTGGCTAGGGATCACCAAAATGGTACGTTTTGGGTTGAACTTGGGAAGTGTGGTTTTGAGGCTTGTCGATCGATGCTGACCTTTGGAACATGTTTCTGGGGGTCTTAGGATTCGAATGGGACTGGTTGCGAGGTCTGTGGTGGCCGGGATCGAGGACACGACGGAGTTGCAGGTGGTCGATTGTGTTTCCTCCATGAACAGGTACGTATCGACGTCTTTTCTTATTTTTGAATCAATAGAACTCTAGGAAAGGATGAGACGAGCACATAGGAACAAACAGGGAGGAAAATGGTGGCCAAAATTGGGAGAACCGGTAGAGTCAATTCGGCGGTTCGGCCGAACCAGACCGAACCAGTGAACCGGGTTCACGCGAGGTTGACGATGACACTGCTCATCGCGCGTGGCTTTCACGTGCAGCCTCTTGCGACGTCACGTGGGGGCACATGGGGGTATTTTGGGAAATTTTTCAACATGTGAAATCATCTATCCGATGTAACGAACATTTTGAGACTGGTTTCGTGTCGATCAGACATCGTTTCGATATGTTTCGAGGTGTCGGAAGGTTTAGGATCTTGTTTAAAAATAGTTAAAAATTTGGAAAAATTACGGGTCTTTAATGGGAGGTTAATATAGAGGTTAGTAACCCACTAGTGTTATTTGGATAGGTTTGGAAGTCCCAGTGATAATGTTGTGGCCCAGGAAGGCTTATGACACGCGTATCGAGGCGGCAGCGTAGGACGGTCTTTGAGTGGACTTCGTTTTATAAACTGTGATGCATGCATAACTATGCTATATGTTTTACATATGTGATTTCTATTATGATGATTGTGGCAGTGGTGGTTTACATGATTGCACGTATTTCGAGGTAATTCCGTATTTACACGTATTTCGAGGTTTACGAGTTTATGCTATTGCTATGTGATTGTGAGTTTAATAATGGTCGTATGGCATGGTCTTCGATTTGGAAAGATGAACTCGGGCATGAGACCCATTTGAATTATGTGATCGGGCTAGGGGCCCAGTTGGTTTACGAAATCGGGCTGAGATCCTTTTTAGTTATGTGATATGGCCGGGGGCCCAGTGGTTTACAAAATTGAGCATAAGGCTCATTTGAGTTTTATAAATGTGATTTCGGGTCTAGGACCCTATGTTTCATAAACGCGATTTCTGGTCGGGGACCCTAAATGGACTGTGATGTTTTTCGAGAATTTCGGGCATGTCCCATTGAGATGTTTTGAAATGACTTTGTAAAACTGTTTTCCATATACCATCTTGATACGAGGATATGTGATGGTCTCTTCTAGGTGTCTGGGACACTAGGGAAGTCACGGTGCATTGCCAGCGAAGGGTCATTATACGGAGCTACCAGACCGTATAGTGACTCAGGAGTAGGAATGCTATGATTAGACGTTTGAGACGTCAGATATCTGGGATGTCAGAGATATTGATCCGGAGAGACCCCGGGTAGCACACGTTAATTATTACTGTGAGATATGACATCTAGGACGTCAAGCGACTGGGACGCTAGGCATCTAGGATGCCGAGGATGGTTATATGGTAAATATGGATTATTGGATTCATGAAATGGTATCTCGGTCTTTCTGGATTTGTGGTTATGGATTTAGGCAGTGACCCACTTGGTTTTGGATTTATGGATTTTGGTATTCTACAGTTTTGGGCTGAGTTCCCACATTTGGTTTTAATGGCCTTCAGGTTGATAACAGTTGCAGTCTGTAGTAGAGACCGAGACATCGCACTCCTCCACCGATCCTGGCGCGCTCTAGGAGCCCCGTATGGACTGAGGTACGTATTATCCCTTGTCTGACACTTCGTGTGATGACCCATTCCCAATTACTGGGATTAATTAAGAATTAATGACGGATTAGAGACACTAATTAGGGATTAGACGAGGATTAGCGAATCGTTGACTTTTTGTACAGGTGGTCAAATGGACTTTGATCGATGATTGTGACGTAGTTCGGGATGTCACGAGTTCATAAATAGGTGGCACACCTGATTTCGTCGTTCGAGGAAGAAGTTATGATTTTCGGAAGTTCGGGGGCATTTCGATAATTTGGTTAAAAGGAGGCAAATAGTTGAATTTTGACCCGGGAGGTCCGATGACCGAGAGCCGAGGACTGTTATGTAGATCGGGACGATACGAATCCGTAAACAGACAGCACGTCGAATTCGGACGTTCGACGGAGAAGTTACGGTTCACGGAAGTTCGAAAGTACTATTGCACAAAATTCAAGACGGATGCTTTTTGGAATTATGTGTCAGGACCCACCCCGGTTTCACCCCGAAATCCGAGGTAAATCCTGCTCCCGTCTAACTCCCCGACACAACACCCAAGAAATCAACTACAACTCAGTCAGACGCAGGAGTAACTATATAAAATATCCCGAAGTTATAATTTACAGAGCATAGTACGAAACACAAGGAACATAAAAACCAAACTAATCCCGGCTCTCGGGACGGGTTGTTACATTATGTGGGCCCAGATATTTTTCCTAAGGCCCAATGGATGAGTGATAAGTGTCACCCATCCACTGGACACCATTTTACATTCATGCATATCCCTTCCCTTCATTTTCATTCGATCATCTTCTTTGTTTCAAACCAAACCCGATTACCTTCATCCCCATCCAAACCCAATCTCCCTTATGACCATGATTGAGACCAAGGGAAGGAAGAGAGGACAAGAAGAGGGTGGTGGCCGGCCAGGATGGCACCGCTGTGGACGGCTGAGACCAAACCCGAGCAAGGTACCCGGTTAGACCCAAAATTCATTTTAATTCGATTTGTACGTTATGGTTGATTTTGGATGATTGGGGGATGATTAGTAGGGTGCTAGGAAGGTTCTAAGGTGGTTTTGGATGGTGGTTTTGGGTTGAGCAGCCCTGGGTGCAATCGGGCAAACTGAACCGTTAGGACCAAAAATTAAATCATGAGATTTTAGTTGTTTTCCTTAGGTTTCTTGATAGGAATAGATAGGAAATGACAAATTAGGAAGATTAGAATCAAAAAGGAAAATATTGGAATAAAAAAGGGTGAGAAACCAGGCCGAACCGGTCACGCCGGTCCAGGCGAACCAGTGAACCGGCTAGACCCGGTTCAGTCGCAGGAGGAAGAAAACTGTAGCGGCGCATGAGGCCCCCGCGTAGGCCAATCCTTGGGCATGTGACGGTTTGTGGCAGGGAATTTGGGGAAGTGTCCAACATGTAATTTCATCTATTCGATGTAACGAACATTTTGGGATTGGTTTCGTGTCGATCGGACATCGTCTCAATATAGTTCGGGATGTCAGAAGGTTTAGGTTCGCGTTTAAAAATAATTTGAAATTCTGGAAAATTACGGGATTTTAGTGAGGGGTTATTTAAGTAGTTAGTAACCCTCTAAATTAATTTGGACAGGTTCGGGAATTCCAGAGGCGACGATTGGCCCGGGAAGAAGTTTTGGCATGCGTATCGAGGCGCGGCTTTGGACGGTCTGTGAGTGGACTTGTTTTATGAATTCGATGCATGCATAAATGTTTATAAATGTTTTAAATACGTGTTTTGTGATGCCATGAGTGCAATTGATTGTGGTAGCTTAGGATAGACAGATTTGCACGTTTTTCGAGGTTTTCGACTTTATGTCGTACCTTTGCGTACTGTGTTTTCAATGATGATTTAATGAATTGGTTTTGAATTTGGAAATATGAAATCGGGCACGAGACCCATTTAATTGGAAAGTCTCGGACTTGGAGTCCATTTGATTTGACGAGAAATCGGACCGAGGGTCCCGTTGATTTATGATCCGGGCTTGAGGCCCAGTTGGTTGTAATCTCGGGCTTGAGGCCCATTTGACTGTAGTATCGGGCTTGAGGCCCTATTGGTTGTGAAATCAGGCTTAAGGCTCCGTTGATTTATGGTTTCGACCTTAGGGCCCAATTAGTCGTGATATCGAGCTTGAGACCCTGTTGATTGTGAAATCGGGCTTGAGTCCCAGTTCGGTTTATGAAATAGGAATTCGGGCATGAGACCCTGTTGAACTGTGGATTTAGGCCGAGGCCTGTGAAATGGATTTGATTTAGATTCGAGGAATCCTGTTGAGATGAATCGGGTATGAGACCCAGTTGAAATGTGTTTTGAGAAAGAAAGAAAGAGATTTGAAAATGAATATGAACCCTCCGTATCATTTATATGGTCTCCTCCAGACGTCGACTTGGAGAGTCACGATCCACAGACTAGAGTGGGTATCCCTATAGGGATCCCGTTTCAGGAGTGGGAGTTATGATTTATGATGTGGTCCTGGACCAGATTCCAGAGAGATGTGTGGACTAGATTCGGAGATAGAGCTCGGACTAGATCTAGAGATTGAGCCTTCCAGATGGAGAATTCCTAGGAGAAGACTCGGAGTGAGACCCCGAGTAGTGTGCACACTAGTATAGAGATGAATCGTGACTTATATCGGGGATGTGTTCCCTAGGTGCTGTGTGCCCCGAGTTGGCATCTTCTTGGAAGTGCCGCGGATGGGTTATACGTATATTGATACGTATGAGGTTTACAGAAAGTGATTCGGGGGCGGAGAACTTGTCTTTTATGTTTTGGAAATGGTTTCGGGCAGAGACCCTGTATTCGATGTTTTGGTATTTCACTGAGAATGGTTTTGGGCTAAGACCCACGTGACATGATTTGGGGCTGAGTCGCTATTGATTTGATTTACCGTGTTCCATGTTTTAAGATTGTGATTTCGGGTCGGGGACCCTTGAAAGGGTTTTATGGGTCATGACGGTTTATGGGGACCGGGCATGAACCCTTGAAAGGTTTTGAGAATATGTTTGACAAATGGTTTTATGAATGTTTGATAAATGGTTTTTGAATGCATGCATATGCTTTTAATGAAGGGTAAAAATGTCTTCTTGTGAAAATGTTTTTAATGAAATGTTTATTTTGTCTACTAACGACTTTTGATGTTTTAATGCCCTTCAGGTTGATCGCGGATGCGGGCTGTAGCAGAGACGAGACATCACACTCCTCCTCCTACGATCCTAGCATACTCTGGAAGCCCGGTGAGGGCTAGAGACGGAATTTTACCTAGTCTGACACTTCGTGTCAGACGGGATTAGGCACGTCCCACGTTAAACCTAGGGAATTTGGGACGGGTCCTGAAACTTCGTGTCAGACAAGAGCATGTCACATCCCACGTTAATCTCGGGGGGATTGGGATGGGTCGTGTCAAGTGGTATCAGAGCGAGGTTATCGCTATTAAGTAGTTCTTGTGGTACGCCCAGGTCAATGATGTGATTTCTCTACGTGGTCAGCCCGTTATCAACTTGATGGTAGGATGCCGATTTGATAGTTTTTGAGATGGAATAGTGAATAGAGCGTGATTGGCCCGATACGCTGTGCGTTAGTGCGATTCGACCCAAGTGGGGTTATATATGATGAACTGGTAGTGTAGAACTGTTGGTTCGGTCATGTGATGCTAGACTGTGGTGTTGCTGGGAGCAGCTGGGTTCGGGGAACCCCATTTGAGTGGTGATCAGGAAATGTGAACCCTAGTGGTGATTGCTGGTGTGGGGAATGTTAGTACATCGGAGTTAGCTGATGGTAGGATTGGCTTTGACGTCCATAAGATGTCAGGACCGCAGGGTCGGTCAGATTGTGGATTATACTGCAGTGGGCAGTTGGGTTCAGAGGAACCCTAGGGTGTGATTGTGGAACCCAAATTTATGATGGATGGACTGGAAAGCAAAACCTTAGTTGTGATTGATGATTTGGAATTGTGAGTCTATAGTTGTTGAGGATTGAACGACCTTCCGAAGTCGAGGTAGTTTTTCAGGTCGAACCCTAGATTGTGACTGATGGATTGGAACTTGTGCTGCAAAGAGCGGTTGTGGTCGTGGATGACCATGTGGATGACTCTTGTGAGTCTAGTCGAAACTATGGAGATTGGTTGGCCCGACACGAAATGAAATGATGGGATTTGATCCACGGGTATGGTTATGAGATAATATATGGAATTTCGAGTTGGACCGGATAATAGTGTGATGTGTAGATGGGGATCTCGATAGCAATGTCTGTTGGTCGACAGTCGTGTGGAGATGGCTGGCTATTGAGGACGATTGATGTAGTTATGGTAATTGAGAATTGGGGGACGTTCATTGAACGTTCATTATCTTACTATGGATTGTCAGAATAGTGGTACCCATAGTTGTGGGGTACGAGAGAGGCAGAGTTCCTTTAACCTGAGCGGAGGTACGGAGTCGTTGCTCGGTATGAGTAACAACTCAGGGTTGTCTGATTCGCACACTGTGTGCCGATGATTGTTATAACAATGAGCCACGAGTTGGGTTGTGACCCCGTTGTGATGGACATATGCTCGGTATCTGAGATTCGGTAGTGATTGAGTGATGGACTGGATGGGATCCAGTAGGGATTGTGATGTGTTAGGATATGTCCCAACAATTATGAGATGACTAAGTGATGAATGGATGGAGAGAACGATTGAGACATGTGAAGTTTTGTATGATGCATGGGACGTCATGGAAATTAGTGGATTCGGGGAGCTGTCGTCAACTCGAAACTTGTGTGGTTGTGTGTTTCTAGTATTCCAAGGAAGTACATGAAAATTATTGAAATTGAAAGAAGCTGAAGAGAATCATTGATGGTGTTGATGTGGGATTCTGTGATTGTGAATAACTTGGAGATCCGAGAGTTGAGCCTGTGAAGGTTGAGATGTGAGAACGAGATAGTAATGAATTACATCCTTTCGGATGTGCATAAGCAGTTATGAACGGACATGAAGATTGGGTAATAGATTGGTTATGGACACATGGTTGTCCGAGTAAGTTGAAGAATTGGGAAGTCCAGTAGTTGGACTTGACAGTTAGTTGGAAGCATACCTATTTCCAACATGGTTCGAACTTCGGGATCAAGGAGTTGTGTTTGAGGCGACGAGAGGAGTGCTCGTTTCAGCATTGGTGATCGGTATTCTGAAGTCATTGGGGGTGACTTCTTATTTTCTACCCATGGCAGATAATGGTTGTTATCACTAGCACGTTGGGCGTGTATTGGTTGGTGGACCCGTGTTGTGTTTTGGGGTCATCAGGAGGAGTTGGGTATTTCGAGGTTAAGTGAATGAGATTCTTCATTTTCTGCTAGTGGAAGACGATGTTGGGTTACTTGGTATAGTGGGTGCAGTGAGTTTGTTTTTGCACTCACGTAGGATGGATGTTGATGTCATCGTCTTGGATCATCCTTGATTTTTCCTAGGTGGAACGACAAGGATCGATATGAGGTAATTGGAGGACCCACAATTTAGACGTGTTTCGTTTTGACTGAGTGATTAGATGTGAAAATAGTTGAGGAGTAATGTGACTGACGAAGGATCCAAAGAGGGTGTAAGACCCTATGATCAAATTTCAGATGGATTGTTAGCTAAGTCAGCATGTGTGGAACCTAGGTGGATCGGGATTGTGATGTTGTGAACATTGGGCATTGTGACGATCTAGGATCATGATGTTACTGGTCAGATGACGTGGTGATGTATCTGGATCGTGATCTTATCGATCAGGTTAGCTGGAGAGTTTATTGCCCTGTCGTGAATCTTTAGATATGGGAATGTTGGAACTGAACTTCTTTTCGAAGTTAATCCGGTATGAGATAGTACTTTAGTGAGTTGAGATGTTTACGTTTTGGCTTGGGTATTTGACTTTGTGAACGAGTGGGTATCCGATGGGGTCAGATTTGGTCAGCCTTAGATGTGTGGATGGTGGTATTTGTCAGGACCCGTCCCAAATATGGCCTCGATACCCGGGACGAACCCTGCTCCCGTCTGACAATCACACTTACAGTATCAAAAACAAACAAACAACATTCACACAACTATAAGCATAACTATCAGACGAAGGAGTAACATATACACAACAGTCAGTCAGAGCATAGTTCTACAAAATGGGCACAAAGTCCTACAATGCTAGTCTCGCAACGGAAGAACGTCGGGAACTCTATGCCTCGATATCTGCCTCAACGTTCACCCCAGCGCTATCACCACGATGATAGGTCATCAAATAAGCATTATTTTATATTATTTTATACCCTTTATACTTAGCTTTTAATATTAAAATAATAAATAATTAGATAAATTAATTTATTTTGTGTTATTTTTGTTTAAATAAATAAAGTTTGTAATTTGGAGTATTTTGGCGAAAGAATCGTCTCGATCGGAATTTTAACGAAAATATTATGGACGACTTTCGGTGAAATGTTACTAAATTAATTAAATTAATTGATTATTATTTGTTTTGGCAGCCCAAACCCAAGTTACAAACCCAGCCCAGCAGCCCTACATGCGCGGCCCATGCGAAGCCCAATCACGTCAGTCCGCGCAGCTGATTGCCCCAGCCCAGGCCCGCGTCTCCGGCCCAAATTCCAGCAGCCCAGCTCCTGCGCCTGCAGCCCAATCCCGAACTGCTTTATCCCGCTTCGGCGCGCGCTCACCGGCAGCCAACTCCCCTCCTCGACGCCCGCCTACCGAACCTCATAGCTTCACTTCAGCACCGCCCAGCCGGCTTCTCTCTTCCTTTCCAGCGCACACATGTCGGCCACGCCTCCACTTTCCAGCTCCCTCTGACCGAATCTCCATCCTTTTTCCAGCTGATTTATGCCATCCACCAAACAACACTATTTAATATGCTTTCTTTGCTGTTTTTTTTAAGCTTTTCCCTTGTTTTTTTTACATTTTTTTCCCCACAAACACCACCCAATCTCATCATTTCACTTTTTATATTTTTATTGTAACTTTTATTTGTTTTTATTTATTTTTTAGAGTGTAATTAGCTTTTCCCCCCTATAAATAGGGGTTCAATTCATGTATTTGGGGAGTCCCCAATTAGTTTCATTCTTCCATTTCTTTCATTTTTCTTAGTTCTAGTTCTTAGTTAGTTCTTTTGTTTCTCTCTTTTGAGAGACATTTTTGGGGACCAGTTTAACTTCTTGTAGATTTTCTTATTAATTAGCTTTCTTTTAATTCTTGTTCTTAATTTATGTTATTTTTATTTTTCTTAATTTCATTTCTTCTTTACTGTGCTCTTGTGATATTTCTTTGAGATCTCTTAAACACATTTTTATGCTTTCCTTAAGAAATACCTAGGCCAAGTAATTCTAAGGCAATTCAAGAGTTTTAAGACCGAATTCCTCGTATTTCTTCTTCCATCTTCACAAGTTTCCTGCCGCTGTTCGGTGATTCTTGTGAAAATCCATACTTCTCTACTTAAATTCTTGTTATTGTTATTGGTTTTACTTATAATTCAATATATGTGTTGGTATTTTCTTTCTAACATTTGTAAGTAAGAATGCAATCTCCATGTGTTTTACTTTTTGAGTTTCTTTTACTTCATATGTTTTAGTACTTAAACTTCAATTCGAAACTAAATGTTGATCCGCTGTTCGGGGCATTTAGAATAGAGTTGAAGAGATTTAATGTTTGATCGCTGTTCGGCGCATTAAATCACTTACTTAAGGTGGATCATATTGTAAGTAATAATCCGCTGTTCGGTGCATTTATAATATGAAAAATGTATGCATGTATTTGAGATGATTAAGGTAAGATTTCGTGATTGGTTCCATATAAGCATGATGTTAGAGTGTTGGTAAAAATATGTGTTTGAAGAAAGTTCACTAGTACAAAGGTTAAAGTAGAAGTAAAATTAAGTATTTAATTATTTTTACTTGTTTTCTTTATTTTATATTTACAACTCTTTTCAAAACTCCCCTTTTCAATTCTTTATTCTTTATTCTTTTATTCTTTTATTCTTTTTTATTCTTTATTCTTTTATTGTTTTATTCTTCTATCCTTTTTATTCTTTATTCTTTTATTCTTTTATTCTTTTATTCTTCTTTTCTACTTTTAGTTTATTATTCTTTGATTCTTTCATCTCTTTATTTTTTATTCTTTAATACTTTTAGTTTATTATTCTTTGATTAATTAATTCTTTAATTTGTTAATTCTTTTATTATTTAATTATTTAATTCATTAATTTATTCATTATTCATTTATTCATTACTCTTTCCCACTAACACATTATTAATGTTCCCTAATTTCCCCGGTTAAGAACGATCCATATTTACCAATACTACATCTACACAAAAAGGGTTTAAATTGCACAACACTCAAATTACGTGTTTAATTTAATGCGTAGTTTGGGCGTAGTCACACGACATGGAGGGAAAATTTAAAACCAAAAGTGTGAGTGGACTAGAATAATCAAAAGTTGTAAAATCAGTTTATCACTAACTCGAGGTTAAGGAAAAATAAGAATCAGTGTTCCCTCCGTTCTTAAAACAGGCATGCCCAACGAAGTACTAGAAAATCATAACATGAAACATCATAAGAAACAGAAACACTATAAAATCTCATAAGAAACAGATACACTATAAAATACCATAAGAAACAGAAACACTATAAAGTGGCTATAGAAATCATAGTTTCAGCATCACATCATCATTTCCGATCAAACCTGCTGGACCTATCCGAGTCTTTAAACTCAATCAGGCCTTACATGAAATCCGAGTCTTTAAACTCCCGAGTCTTTAAACTCAATAGGCCTATGGGGGTAACATCAACATATCCGAGTCTTTAAACTCCCGAGTCTTTAAACTCAATCCGGGCCCGTCCCCCGTCAATATCAATCCGGGTCTTTAAACCAAATATCCAGATCCAGCAAATCCAATCCATATCCAGTGTAAAACCAATTCGAAATCGATCGCCAAACTCGAATTCGAAATCCCCGGTTCGAAGCCCTTCCGGCGTTTCGAACCGACATTCCGAACCCAAATCCGGAAATCCATTCTTATACCCAGAAATCACACATAAGCACAAATCATATTTCATAACCCATTTATCCTTATCAGAAAACATTTATAGGTTGAAATTGTAATTATGGCATCAAAATCCGAAAATCAGCTTTTTCTCGAAAAAGTGCAAAATCTCGGAAATGTCTCAAAAAAACGTGCAAACTCATCAATCACATATAATCATCATTCAAAAACATAAAAATATATTTAAGATCATAAAACGTCAATAAAACAGTTAGGCATGCTTGAAAGAAAGAAAGAGTCCACTCATAATTCCAGAACGAGTCACTCGCGCTCCGTGCGCTCCTCGACTGTCTCGGGTGCTTCCCGTCCTGTCAAAATGCACTAAATAGGGTCACAAATACATCAAGGATCCTAATCCTAATTTCCCCAATTTTTCAGGAATTAAATAATATTTTAATCCTAAACCCTCAACCGTCTGGATTCCCGAACAACTCCGTCACATCGTCCGATTCACCCGAAAACTACACCAATAAACTCCTTAGGACATTTAGAACCAAACTCATGTTGGAAGCTTGGCCGGATTCCTCTCCACGCGCCTCCACGCGCCGCCCAAAGTGGCTGTGCGTGGGCCTCACGCGCCTGCTACAGTGCCCTTCAACCTTGAGCAGACCCGGTTCAGCACAGTAGTCTGCAAACTGAACCGGCGTAAGCGGTTCTCCGCCGTACCTGCACGATTTCTCTCCCTTTCTTCACCAAAAGCTTCGTCCAGTTCCAACCTATCCATTCCCCTCACTCTCCTGGTTCGATTCACCACTCAGCTTCACAACTGAAGCTCGAAAGAAACACACCGACGGCCCCTGTTTCACGATCCAGCCACTCCGGTCATCCCCCGTCACGGTAGCAACACCAGACGGTTCCTAGGGCCCTTCTACGTCTAACCCGACTCACCTTGACCGTCGACGCGTGCCCAAACGTCACGACTCGCCGTTTGAACCCACGGCCAAAACAGAGTACAGAGTACTCTCCGTCGACTGGCTCCGCCGTGTACGTCCCCGTCACGGCGACCATCCCACACCACTCCTAGAACCTCCCTGAACACCACTGCACTCACCACTCCCCTCGATTCTCATCCTACCCTCACGACTTTTGAATTGAAAAAGCACGGGAAAACAGAGTAAAGAAGCTTACCCTTCGATTCCGTCTCCGCCGCAAGCGCCGCCGCGTACCACGGTGTTCGTTGGACTCCCTACAGCCTCCTGAACGTCCCACGGTCGTGATTTGAGCCACCACACGGCGTAGCCACCACCACGAACTCACGGCCTCCCTGTTTCCTCAAATCTTCGCCGCACCTCCACCGCGCCGCCGTGCACGATTCCAGTCCCAAAACACGATCAACACCTCACCCTCGTCTCTCTAACACTTTCACAAGTCATCAACTCACTCACCCTTGCTCTGAATCGATCGAACTCTCCCAAAATCTCACCCTCTGTTTTCTGTGTTCTTCGAACAAGCACGGTTCAAATTTAGACAAAGTGTGGCCGTGCACACGTTAGTAGCCCCTGGAACCATCCAGTCCCTTGCACGTGTCCATCAGCCATAGGTTTGCCCAAAATATCCCTGCCACTTGCCTTTATCTGATTGGGCTGAGGGAAAATGACCAAAATACCCCTTATCCAAAATAATTACCGTTTTGCCCTCGAACGTTCTAGACCCGTAACTATTTCATCCGACGTCCGATGACAGCGTGCCGCCTGTCGTTGTACTCAGGACGTCGAGACCTATCCAACGGTCTTCGGTCTACGTGAAAATCACAAGTCCTCCAAAAAGTCAACCTTTTCCTCATTTACTCAAAATTACGGTAACGCCCCCAATCTTCCGAACGTCATAACTTTTCCTTCGGTTGTCCGAATCGAACCTGCCACCTGTCTACGGACTCGTGACGTCCTAAACTACGTCACAGTCAAGGGTCAACACTCATCCAATCGGTAAATCAAAAAGTCAATTTTCATCTACTATTCACAAGGGCAAAAACGTCTATTTATACAAAATTTTACAAAATTACCTTTTTACCCTTCCCGAAGGTACGAGTTGTTACAATCTACCCCCCTAAAAAGAATTTCGTCCCCGAAATTCAGTGAAATAAGTAAGGGTACTGTCCCCGCATCAAGGCCTCAGGTTCCCAAGTAGCTTCTTCCACTTGATGATTCCTCCACAATACTTTAACCAAGGGGACCGTTTTCCGCCTTAAGACCTTATCCTTCCGATCCAAAATCGCTACAGGCTGCTCTTCGAAACTCAAGTCTTCTTTCAGTTCAACTGGTTGTGCTTCCAGAACATGCGAATCATCTCGAATATACTTCCGAAGCATAGAGACATGAAAGACATTATGT
Organism: Prinsepia uniflora; assembly: GCA_032719365.1. Classification (NCBI taxonomy): domain Eukaryota; kingdom Viridiplantae; phylum Streptophyta; class Magnoliopsida; order Rosales; family Rosaceae; genus Prinsepia; species Prinsepia uniflora. Next base: position 45,778,691 of record CM064864.1, read on the forward strand.
ACCTTTTCCATGTCTGCTGGTAAAGCCAATCGATACGCAACAGGACCAATCCGTTCAATAATCTCATAGGTCCAATGTAACGAGCACTCAACTTCCCTCGTCTGCCGAACCGCACAATTCCTTTCCAAGGGGACAACTTCAGGAAAACCCAGTCTCCTACGGCAAACTCCAAATCCCTGATCCTACGGTCGGCGTAACTCTTCTGTCGGTCCTGGGCTGCCTTTAATCGATCCCTGATCAATGCCACTTTTTCCTGAGTAAGCTCCATTAGCTCAGAAGTAGTCAACCTCCTCTCACCAACCTCAGTCCAACACAATGGAGTCCGACACTGTCGCCCATACAAAGCCTCGTAAGGAGCCATCCCAATGCTCTCCTGATAACTGTTGTTGTAGGCAAACTCCATCAAAGGTAAATGAGACTCCCAAGTACCCTGGAACTGTAAGACACAAGCTCGCATCATATCCTCGAGAATCTGAATAGTTCGCTCCGACTGTCCATCGGTCTGAGGATGAAATGCAGTACTGAAATGCAATTTAGTCCCAAAAGCTTCCTGTAAGCTCTGCCAAAATCGGGAAGTGAATCTCGGATCTCTGTCAGATACTATCGACTCGGGAGTCCCATGCAACCGAATAATCTCATCTATGAACAACTGTGCAAACTGCACCAACCTGAAGTTCTCCCGTACTGGCAAGAAATGAGCAGACTTCGTAAGTCGATCCACAATAACCCACACCCCATCATGTCCCTTGGGTGTCCTAGGCAGCTTGAACACAAAATCCATCGTCAGGTGATCCCATTTCCACTCGGGAATCGGTAAAGGTTGCATTGCTCCATAGGGTCTCTGCCGCTCGGCTTTTACCTACTGACAAATCAAGCATCTACTGACATATTCTGCAATCTCACGTTTCATTCCTGACCACCAGTAATGCTCCCGTAGTGTACGATACATCTTGGTCCCACCAGGATGCATCGCATAAGCTGAACAATGAGCCTCATCCAGTATTACTTTCTTCAATGCTTCATCCTCAGGTACGCACAACCGTCCACCCTTAACTAAGGCTCCATCCTCACGGATCTCAAAGTCCTGTCTCTCCCCAGCCTCGACCTCAATCCGGATGATGCCCAGAATAGGGTCCTCAAACTGAGCATCAATCACCTGTTCAATCAAAACAGGTCGCACATGGAAACTCGCTAGGAGTGCTCCCTGATCATCCACAGTCAACTCTACTCCCAACCTGCGGAGCTCAACCAGCAACGGTAACCGTACTGTCCTCAAATGTGACAAAGAACTAGCTGACTTCCTGCTCAGAGCATCGGCTACCACATTAGCCTTCCCTGGGTGATACTCAATAGTACAGTCGTAGTCCTTAAGCAACTCCAACCAACGGCGCTGTCTCAGATTCAATTCCTTTTGCGTGAACAAATACTTCAAACTCTTGTGGTCCGTGAAGATCCTGCACCTCTCGCCGTACAAGTAATGTCTCCAAATCTTCAGTGCATGAACCACCGCTGCTAGTTCCAATTCATGTGTAGGGTAGTTCATCTCATGGGGTTTCAATTGCCGGGAAGCATAAGCAATCACTCTCCCATGCTGCATCAAGACAAAACCCAAGCCTTGCAAAGAAGCGTCACTATACACCTCAAACTCCCCACTATCGTCTGGAAGGGCTAACACAGGAGCAGATGTCAACCGTCTTTTAAGCTCCTGGAAACTCTGTTCACAGTTCTCGTCCCACTCGAATCGAATTCCCTTCCGAGTCAACCTCGTCAACGGTGCTGCTAGAATAGAGAAGCCCTCAATAAAGCGCCGGTAGTAACCTGCAAAACCCAGAAAACTCCTGATCTCTGTCACCGTTTTAGGCTGTTCCTAATTTGCTACCGCCTCAACCTTCTGAGGATCCACGCTGATGCCCTCGGCCGAAATCACATGGCCAAGAAATCCAACACTAGTCAACTAAAACTGACACTTACTCAGTTTCGCATACAACTGATGCCCCCTCAATGTCTCAAGCACGAGTCTCAAATGTTCCTCATGTGCCTTCGCATTCTTCGAATACACCAAAATGTCATCAATGAAGACAATCACAAAACGATCCAAGTATGGCCGGAACACGCGGTTCATAAGGTCCATAAAAGCTGCTGGGGCATTAGTCAAACCAAAAGGCATCACAACAAACTCATAATGACCGTACCTGGTCCGGAAAGCCGTCTTCGGTATATCCTCCTCTTTAACCCTTAACTGATGATAACCGGACTGAAGATCAATCTTCGAGAAATACTGTGCTCCCTTCAATTGGTCGAAAAAATCGTCAATCCGGGGTAGGGGATACTTATTCCGAATAGTTACCTTATTCAGTTGTCTGTAATCCACACACAATCTCAATCCTCCGTCCTTTTTCTTAACGAACAAAACAGGTGCTCCCCAAGGTGACATACTCGGTCGAATGAATCCTATATCGACCAACTCTTGCAACTGGGCCTTAAGTTCCCTCAATTCTGCAAGTGCCATACGGTAAGGAGTCTGTGAGATAGGCTATATACCTGGTAGAAGATCAATCGTAAACTCGAGATCTCGGTGTGGGGGTAGTCCTGGCAACTCCTCGGGAAAAACATCGGGAAACTCCCGCACCACTGGTATGTCCTCCGCCCTCACTGGCGTAGCACGTGTATCCACCACATGAGCTATGTAACCTTGGCACCCCTTACGCAACAACTTGCTAGCCTCAAGTGCCGAAATAAATCCAGTAGGAAGTGCACGCTGATCCCCCTGAAACGTAGTCTCTGATAAACCGGGACTTCGAAAAGTCACTCGCATATCGAAACATTCGATAGAAGCATGATGTCTCGTCAACCAGTCCATACCCAAAATAACGTCAAAGTCCCGTAAATCCAATAGTAACAAATCTGCCATTAACTCAACCTCACCTACCATCACCGGACACTCTCTCAACACCTGAGTCACCACCAACACCTCCCCAGTAGGTGTACTCACCCCTAAAGCACAATCCAAAGTAGACACCTCCCTCTCCGTCACCAGACTACAACTCCGAGCTATAAATGAATGGGTAGCCCCGGGATCTATCAAAGCAAAAACAGTGTGACCAAGTATGGTGAGTGTACCTGTCACCACTCCCGGTGCGGATCTGGCCTCCTGCTGAGTTATAGCAAAAACTCGCGCCTGAGGTCCCGATGACCTACCGCGCCCCCTGGAACTGCTCGTGGCACCACCACCACCCCTAGGGCCTGCTGCCCCCGACACAGAAGCAGTACTCCGCCCGGGTTCCGCTGCACCCCTGCCTGCTCCACCCTCCGGATCTAACAATGGGCACTCCCGCCTGAAGTGTCCTCGCTCCCCGCAATAGAAGCATGTATCTCTACCGGGTCCACCGGTATGCCTCCCTGTAGAAGCCACTGAAGTCGCACTCGCCTGAGGAGTCGGCTGTGACCTAGCTCCTCGAAATCCCGAGCCCTGAAAACTGCCTGGTCTGCCATACCGGGCTCCACCAGCCGATGACGATCCACCAAAATTACCCCGTTTCGGGGGCCTCTAACTCGATGCTCCTGGAAATGAATGCTCTCGGCGTCGAACACTGCCCGAATACTGTGGTCTAGCAGGTAAACTGGCCTCAACCCTGACAGCAGCATCAGATAACTCCCGAAATGTAGCAAAAGAGCCAGCTGTCACTATGGCCCTGATCTCTCCCCGAAGGCCCAACTCAAACCGGCGGCACATCTCCGCCTCGGTCGCCACAAATGCAGGAGCGAATCGGAATAGCATCTGGAATATCTGCTCATACTCTGCGACTGTCAAATTCCCTTGCTTCAAGTGAAGAAATTCTGCCTCTTTAGCATCCCGGAAAGAACGGGGATAGTACTGATCGAGAAACCGCTCCCGGAAGGTCTCCCATGTCACAGTACGTGCATCCCAGCCGGACAGTTCCAGCGTGTACCACCACTCATATGCAGCTCCATCCAACAGAAAAGTAGCTAACAAAACCCGATCCTCTGGAGGACAGTGCATCACCCCAAAAATACCCTCAAGCCGGGTGATCCATCGGTGAGCTTCCTCTGGATCGGCCCCACCGCTGAACGTAGTAGCCCCAAGCCTCTGGGCTCTCTCGATCGAAGCGCTCTCAGTCCCTCTCGCCGCTTCATCTTCAGGTCGTGGAGGGGGTTCACGTCTCGGAGGCATGATCGATCGTACGCTGAAAGAGGCATATAGTTAGTAAAACAACCTAGACCCAACACAAATCGACAAACCTATGCTCTGATACCAATTGTCAGGATTCGTCCCAAATATGGCCTCGATACCCGGGACGAACCCTACTCCCGTCTGACAATCACACTTACAGTATCAAAAACAAACAAACAACATTCACACAACTATAAGCATAACTATCAGACGAAGGAGTAACATATACACAACAGTCAGTCAGAGCATAGTTCTACAAAATGGGCACAAAGTCCTACAATGCTAGTCTCGCAACGGAAGAACGTCGGAAGCTCTATGCCTCGATATCTGCCTCAACGTTCACCCCAGCGCTATCACCACGACCTGGAGGGAAAATTTAAAACCAAAAGTGTGAGTGGACTAGAATAATCAAAAGTTGTAAAATCAGTTTATCACTAACTCGAGGTTAAGGAAAAATAAGAATCAGTGTTCCCTCCGTTCTTAAAACAGGCATGCCCAACGAAGTACTAGAAAATCATAACATGAAACATCATAAGAAACAGAAACACTATAAAATCTCATAAGAAACAGATACACTATAAAATACCATAAGAAACAGAAACACTATAAAGTGGCTATAGAAATCATAGTTTCAGCATCACATCATCATTTCCGATCAAACCTGCTGGACCTATCCGAGTCTTTAAACTCAATCAGGCCTTACATGAAATCCGAGTCTTTAAACTCCCGAGTCTTTAAACTCAATAGGCCTATGGGGGTAACATCAACATATCCGAGTCTTTAAACTCCCGAGTCTTTAAACTCAATCCGGGCCCGTCCCCCGTCAATATCAATCCGGGTCTTTAAACCCAATATCCAGATCCAGCAAATCCAATCCATATCCAGTGTAAAACCAATTCGAAATCGATCGCCAAACTCGAATTCGAAATCCCCGGTTCGAAGCCCTTCCGGCGTTTCGAACCGACATTCCGAACCCAAATCCAGAAATCCATTCTTATACCCAGAAATCACACATAAGCACAAATCATATTTCATAACCCATTTATCCTTATCAGAAAACATTTATAGGTTGAAATTGTAATTATGGCATCAAAATCCGAAAATCAGCTTTTTCTCGAAAAACGTGCAAAATCTCGGAAATGTCTCAAAAAAACGTGCAAACTCATCAATCACATATAATCATCATTCAAAAACATAAAAACATATTTAAGATCATAAAACGTCAATAAAACAATTAGGCATGCTTGAAAGAAAGAAAGAGTCCACTCACAATTCCAGAACGAGTCACTCGCGCTCCGTGCGCTCCTCGACTGTCTCGGGTGCTTCCCGTCCTATCAAAATGCACTAAATAGGGTCACAAATACATCAAGGATCCTAATCCTAATTTCCCCAATTTTTCGGGAATTAAATAATATTTTAATCCTAAACCCTCAACCGTCTGGATTCCCGAACAACTCCGTCACATCGTCCGATTCACCCGAAAAATACACCAATAAACTCCTTAGGACATTTAGAACCAAACTCATGTTGGAAGCTTGGCCGGATTCCTCTCCACGCGCCTCCACGCGCCGCCCAAAGTGGCTGCGCGTGGGCCTCACGCGCCTGCTACAGTGCCCTTCAACCTTGAGCAGACCCGGTTTAGCACAGTAGTCTGCAAACTGAACCGGCGTAAGCGGTTCTCCGCCGTACCTGCACGATTTCTCTCCCTTTCTTCACCAAAAGCTTCGTCCACTTCCAACCTATCCATTCCCCTCACTCTCCTGGTTCGATTCACCACTCAGCTTCACAACTGAAGCTCGAAAGAAACACACCGACGGCCCCTGTTTCACGATCCAGCCACTCCGGTCATCCCCCGTCACGGTGGCAACACCAGACGGTTCCTAGGGCCCTTCTACGTCTAACCCGACTCACCTTGACCGTCGACGCGTGCCCAAACGTCACGACTCGCCGTTTGAACCCACGGCCAAAACAGAGTACAGAGTACTCTCCGTCGACTGGCTCCGCCGTGTACGTCCCCGTCACGGTGACCATCCCACACCACTACTAGAACCTCCCTGAACACCACTGCACTCACCACTCCCCTCGATTCTCATCCTACCCTCACGACTTTTGAATTGAAAAAGCACGGGAAAACAGAGTAAAGAAGCTTACCCTTCGATTCCGTCTCCGCCGCAAGCGCCGCCGCGTACCACGGTGTTCGTTGGACTCCCTACAGCCTCCTGAACGTCCCACGGTCGTGATTTGAGCCACCACACGGCATAGCCACCACCACGAACTCACGGCCTCCCTGTTTCCTCAAATCTTCGCCGCACCACCACCGCGCCGCCGTGCCCGATTCCATTCCCAAAACACGATCAACACCTCACCCTCGTCTCTCTAACACTTTCACAAGTCATCAACTCACTCACCCTTGCTCTGAATCGATCGAACTCTCCCAAAATCTTACCCTCTGTTTTTTGTGTTCTTCGAACTAGCACGGTTCAAATTTAGACAAAGTGTGGCCGTGCACACGTTAGTAGCCCCTGGAACCATCCAGTCCCTTGCACGTGTCCATCAGCCATAGGTTTGCCCAAAATATCCCTGCCACTTGCCTTTATCTGATTGGGCTGAGGGAAAATGACCAAAATACCCCTTATCCAAAATAATTACCATTTTGCCCTTGAACGTTCTAGACCCGTAACTATTTCATCCGACGTCCGATGACAGCGTGCCGCCTGTCGTTGTACTCAGGACGTCGAGACCTATCCAACGGTCCTCGGTCTACGTGAAAATCACAAGTCCTCCAAAAAGTCAACCTATTCCTCATTTACTCAAAATTACGGTAACGCCCCCAATCTTCCGAACGTCATAACTTTTCCTTCGGTTAACCGAATCGAACCTGCTACCTGTCTACGGACTCGTGACGTCCTAAACTACGTCACAGTCAAGGGTCAACACTCATCCAATCGGTAAATCAAAAAGTCAATTTTCATCTACTATTCACAAGGGCAAAAACGTCTATTTATACAAAATTTTACAAAATTACCTTTTTACCCTTCCTGAAGGTACGAGTTGTTACAGTATTGGCTTCCTTATGAAGTCAATCGAATGTAATGTGTTAATCGAATGAACAGGTAACCGATAGGTTCGGAGTTGGTATGTCTCGGTAGACGCGGGTGAGATTGGATGCTCAATTGGCATGTATGGGTACGCGTTGGTGGGCGTGAGTCGGATTGAGACGTGTTAGATTACGTGTTTGGGAGTAGACGTTGTGATGCTGGTCGGGTGACCATAGGACTCCGAATGGATGATGAGTTGGAATAATCGATTTGTCTAGTACATGATTGGACAAATAAACCCCAGTATTAAACCGTGATTGACTACGAACCATGTAGTGGAGTGGTTGGAGGATGGATGTACGTACCCTGTACGTTGTGCTAGGATCGATACTGGATAGGCCGAGTGGTGCTTGGTGACGGTACATAGGATGTACCAGTGGTGTGTGGTTGAGCGTGTTGGTAGTCGGCTTAGTTTCGATACCATTGAATTGGTTGAGGACGTGAACTGGACATTGAATACTATGAGATGGGCAGAGTGATCTTGATGGATTCAATGATTGTATGAGCAGGTGCTTAGAGCCGTGGATGGCTAATGGAACCCTAGAGTTGGGATGTATTTTACTGCTGGGCAGATATTCGATGGGTTCCAGTTACATGAAGGTCGAGTGAGATGTTTGTATACGTATACTCAGGTTGAGTGAGTTGGTGGTTGATGTAACTACTGGTTGTTTTGCATGGATCAGCTGCTCTGTGACTCTCACTAATGGCAGCATGGATTATGAGGAAATATTTGGTACGAGGTACCTTGGTGCGACTCTAGAGTGAGTCAGGGTGTGTCGATGATTCGAATTGTGACCATAGAGCCGTGAGTGACGGCTGAGCGCGATGTGATGGAACGTGTAATGTTGACTCAGTAAAATTCAGGAAGTGCAGAGTAATTGTGAGATTTGGTAACTCTCGATGTGGGAGAGATGTCAAATTGATTTACGACTGGCCAAGTGGTGACGATTTGGCTGAATGTGTCAGCGTAGATTGGTTAGTAGGATTTTGTGACTCCTAGTGGGAGCAGATGTCAGAGTGTATTAGTGATTGAAGGAAACCGTTAAGCTGAAGGTGTCGAGTTTAATGTGTCAAAGTAATGGTAGAATTGTTAAGCGGTATTAACTCGGATCCTGTGATCAATTTCACTTGAGGTGGTCGGGTGTAGTCGATGCGATGTGAGTTCGTGATGGAACGTCTGGGTGCAGACATGTATGGTTCTGGTTAGTGGGTGTACAAGTGTACACATGGTGTGAGATCGAATTGTTTTCCACGAGGTGGATGTGGAATCGGGATAGTTGTAATTTCGAGGACGAAATTATTTAAGGGGGGAAGGTTGTAACGACCCATCCCGAATTCCAGGATTTGATTTGTGACTAATGAAGGATTAGTAAGAATAATCGGTGATTAGTTGAGCGAAATCGGACGGACGGTGTAAAATGACCATTTTGCCCCTGATCTTGGGCAAAATGTTGAATTTTGACTCGGGAAGTCAAACGTACAGGGACCAATGACCTTGATGTAGTTTGGGACGTCACAAGTCCGTAGACAGGCGGCACGTCGAAATCGGACGTTGGACGGAGAAGTTATGGTCAAGGGATCGAAATCGGGAATTTGACGTCTCAGGATTCGCAATTAAATATTATTTTAATGTGATTGGCTGATATTTTGTATGGGGCCCCTGAATGAGTGACAGGGGTCACTCATCCCATTGGTTACCTTCCTTAATTTTTGGATCCATGCCTATTGGTCAGATTAATTAATTAATTAAACTTAAAACTCACATATCTCAATTCTCTCTCTTCTTCCCCGCAGGTCATCTTCCTTATTCTCTCTAACAAACACACATAATAAATCTCAAAAATAACCTCCAAACCTCACCCATTGTTGTTGGACTATGAACGAAGATTGAAGAGGAGATTGAAACGAGTCAAATGGTGGCCACGGTTCGAGCTGTCGTAGACGGTGGCCAGAGATCACCAAAACGGTACGTTTTGGGTTGAACTTGGGAGGTGGGGTTTTGAGGCTTGTCGATCGATGTTGACCTTTGGAACATATTTCTGGGGGTCTTAGGAGTCGAATGGGACTGGTTGCGAGGTCTGTGGTGGCCGGGATCGAGGACACGGCGGAGTTGCAGGTGGCCGATCGTGTTTCCGCCATGAACAGGTACGTATCGACGTCCTTTCTTATTTTTGAATCAATAGAACTCTAGGGAAGGATGAGACGAGCACATAGAAAGAAACAGGGAGGAAAATGGTGGCTAGAATTAGGAGAACCAGTAGAGTCAATTTGGCGGTTCGGCCAAACCGGACCGAACCACTGAACCGAGTTCACGCGAGGTTGACTATGACACTGTTCATCGCGTGTGGCTTTCACGAGAAGCTTCTTGCGGCGGAGCGTGGGGGGTATTTTGGGAAAGTTTTCAACATGTAAAATCATCTATTCGATGTAATGAACATTTTGGGACTCGTTTCGTGTCGTTCAGACATCATTTCGATATATTTCGGGGTGTCTGAAGGTTTAGGATCGAGTTTAAAAATAGTTAAAAATTTGGAAAAATTACGGGACTTTAATGGGAGGTTAATGAAGAGGTTAGTAACCCTCTAGTGTGATTTGGACAGGTTTGGAAGTCCCAGTGATAATGCTATGGCCCAGGAAGGCTTACGACACGTTTATCGAGGCGTTAACGTAGGACGGTCTGTGAGTGGACTTCGTTTTCTAAACTGTGATGCATGCATAAATATTATATATGTTTTACATACGTGATTTCTATGATGATGATTGTGGCACTAGTGGTTTACATGATTGCACGTATTTCGAGGTAATTCCACGTATTTCGAGGTAATTCCACGTATTTCGAAGTTTACGAGTTTATGCTATTTCTATGTGATTGTGAGTTTAATAATGGTCCTATGGCATGGTCTTGGGTTTGGAAAGATGAACTCAGGCATAAGACCCATTTAAATTATGTGATCGGGCTAGGGGCCCAATTGGTTTACGAAATCGGGCTGAGACCCTTTTTAGTTATGTGATCGGGTCGGGGGCCCAGTAGTTTACAAAATCAGGCATGAGGCCCAGTTGAGTTTTATAAATGTAATTTCGGGTCTGGGACCCTATGTTTAATAACTGTGATTTCGGGTCGGGGACCCTAATTGGATTGTGATGTTTTTCGAGAATTTCAGGCAGGGCCCATTGAGACGTTTTGAAATAACTTTGTAAAACTGTTTTTCGTATACCATCTTGATACGAGCATATGTGATGGTCTCCTCCAGGTGTCTGGGACACTGGGGAAGTCACGGTGCATTGCCTGCGATAGGTCATTATACGGAGCTACCGGACCATATAGTGACTCAGGAGCAGGAATGCTATGATTGGACGTCTGGGACGTCAGACATCTAGGATGTCAGAGATATTGACCCAGAGAGACCCCAGGTAGCACATGTTACTTATTACCGTGAGATATGACGTTTGGGACATCGAGAGTCTGGGACGCTAGGCATCTCGGATTTCGGGGATGGTTATATGGTAAATATGGATTATTAGAATCTTGAAATGTTATCTCGATCTTTGTGGATTTGTGGTTATGGATTTGGACAGTGGCCCACTTGATTTTGGATTTACGGATTTTGGTATTCTACAGTTTTGGGCTGAGTTCCCATATTTGGTTTTAAGTTACGGTTTTTGGCTAAGGCCCTAATGATTTATTGAGTAAATGTTTTGATTACTGATTTTACGATGCATACATACTTTTTAGTGAAGGGCATAATTTATCTTTATTAAATGCGTTTTTATGAATTTATTGATTTTTGTCCACTCACATTTCTGAATGGTTTTAATACCCTTCAGGTTGATCATGGATACGAGCTGTAGCAGAGACCGAGACATCGCACTCCTCCGTCGATTCTAGCATGCTCTGGGAGCCCCATATAGGTCGAGGTACGTATTATCCCTTATTTGACACTTCGTGTCAGACGGGAGATTGGCACATCCCACGTTAATCCCGGGGGGATTGGGATGGGTCGTGTCATATGACGTCCCAGATATCTATTACTAGCAATCCTGCTTTTGAGTCACTCTACGATCCGGTAGCTCCGTAGGATGAACCTTCACAAGCAATGCACCGTGACCACTCCAGGGTACCAATATCTGGAGGAGACAGTAATCCGTATGGTCAATATATACAGTGCAATAGTATGAACCAATGAAATCCCTGTATGAATCCCAAAATCAACAGTATAATATCTAGACGGGCCTTATGCCCAAAAAATTATAATACGTATAAATACTCCATAAATAAGACCCCAAGTAATTTACACACAATCATATAATAGTATAATGAAAACAGTTATGCACGTAATCAATTTAGAAACCAAAAGTCCACTCACAGTATTGTCCTGCTGCTTAATCGAACGCCTTAAACCTATCCTAAAGCTAGGTCACAGTCTCTCACCTGTCCAAAATATATCCAAGGGTCACTAATGGTCTCTATAAACTCATATCTAAAACCTAGGAACAGTGCCAGTCAGGAAACACGTCCCAAACACGTTTTTCGAGGCTTTAAACCTCATTTTAACCTATCAAACGAACTCTGATCAACCTGAAACTACCACCATTGGATCCGGATCGTTGAAACCTTTAAAATGGCATTGGTCTCACCTCAAAAATCATGCCCACGTGCGGGTGAAAGTCACAGTCAACGCTGACGTCCGCAAAAAGTCAACGCTGACGTCAGGTCAACGATCAAAGTCAATATTGACGTCATTGCTGACGTTGTCTGACAGTGTCAGGTCTGACACCTGTCAAACTGATAGGTGCCACGTGTTAGTGCCTAGTTGGTCCACGTCACTAACATGTCAGTGACATGTGGTAACCTCTAATTGGGCCACGTCACTAACATGTCAGTGCTGACTGTGCACTAACATGTGACACGTGTCATCACTCTATTGGACCACGTCACTTGACAACCTGACAGGTGATGAAATTAGTTGATGACATCATCACCCCTAACCTCTCGACGGGTCCTGCAAATCGGGTCGCACAGACCCGCGACCCGACCCGGTTCTAAAACCTTAGTTCCTCAACCATTTTCGATGTCGTTTCTTCCTACTTGTTCGTCTCATCGTAACTAATAGATTTGTATGATCAAAACCTGAAAAAACGATCTAAAATCACCTGAAATTTAATGAACAATAGGTCGTAACTTTCCCCGTCGATTTCTCTCAGCTCCGGCCACCAAAGCTCCTTCAACCAAGCCCAATGAGATCGTCTTAAACCTTAGAACATGTTAGGGCCCATTAGATTGTTCAATAGTCATCAAAACTCAAAGTTTCAAAAATGAGGTTAAAGGGGCTTTCGGGTTTTCTCACCTTTTCGCCATGATCCGCTGCCATGTACAGCCCACTATCGTCCTCGTCTGCTCCCTCAAGTCTCACAATGGATAAAGGAGATGATAGAGTAGTAAGATTGTGGTGTGGTGTTTATTTGTAGGTGTTTTTGTGTGTTCACGGTTTAAAGAGAATGAAATATGAAGATGATAATTGATGAAAGAAGAAAATGATAACAATGAACCCTAAACTGATCCAAATGCATGGGGATTCCCACCAATGGGATTAGTGACACTTGTCACTCATCCAAGGGTCCCACCAGATTTCCCTTATCCAATCAAAATATGCCAAGTGTGAAATCCTAGGAATTCATGAATAGTGTCATTTTCGCGTCCTTGACCATAACTTTCCCGTTCGGTCTCCGATTTTGACATGCCGCCTGTCAACGGATTCGTGACGTCCCTATCTACGTCACGGTCATTGGTCAAAGTCCAAATTATAGTCCGACTCATAGTCAACATTTTTCCACACTAGGGGCAAAATCGTCATTTCACATTAATTATCCGAATTTACAAATAAATTAACATTCGGGGTGTTACATACCTAATGCCCAATTACGCATTAGGGCTTCTTGAGTTAGGGCGTTGGAAATAGAACTGAAACAAACTCTCTTAGATGAGGAAGTTCACTGGAAGTTGAAGTCTAGAGTTCATTGGCTGAATGAAATGGACAAGAATACCAAGTTTTCCATGCGAAAACTATTAAATGACGATGTCAGAATCGAGTTCTAGGCATCCATGACCAGTTGGGGTGTTGGACTGAAGATTCAGAGGGTATTTGAGCAAGTATGGTGGCCTACTTTCAGGTTATGTTCATAGCTTCATCCTCTACTAGGGACACATCGATTAGAAATTGCATTCCATGCTGTATTTCTGATCCTGACAATAGTATACTAACTGTCCAGATTACAGAATAGGAAAATCGTCATGCTGTGTTATCTATACACCCTACGAAATCTCCAAGCCTTGATGGTTTTATGACCGTTTCTTTTTTCCATAAATTTTGGGGCATCATTGGTGAGGATGTTATCTCTTTTATGCGAGCTTTTTTTGCTATGGGGCAGTTGGGCAGGTGCCATAATCATACCAATATTTCATTGATTCCAAAGGTACCTAACCTTATTCATATGCATCAGCTGAGACCTATTTCTTTATGTAATGTTACGTACAAGATTATTTCTAAGATTTTAGCTTGTCGGTTTAAGAGGGTTCTAAAAAAGATCATCAACCATGTACAATCTATCTTTGTTGAAGATAGGCAGATTACATACAATATTTTAGTAGTACATGAAGTTTAGCATTCTCTGAAAAAGAGGAGGGGGTGGAGGGAGAAGAGATGGTTTTGAAGTTAGATATGGCTAAAGCCTATGCTAGGGTTGAGTAGGGTTTTCTACTTGCAGTTATGCGAAGGTTTGGTTTTGCGAAAAAATTTATACATTGGGTAATGAGCTGTGTCACTAATATTACCTATCGTGTTATGGTAAATGGAAAACCAACATGTTTTTTCCACCCTTCCCAAGGCATACAACAAGGGGACCCACTCCCTTTTTCCATTTGTTAAGTGTTCAGAGGGACTCTCTGCCCTTATTCGGCGGCACGAGGAAGAGGGACTTTTTGGGGGTATCCAGCTTGCTCCAAATTGTATTAATCTTACTTATCTTCCATTTTCTGATGTTTCAGTGTTTATGTGCAAGGCCTCCCTGGAGGAAGCAGCCTGTATTAAGGAGATCCTAACCACTTATGTGATTGAGTCGAGTCAAATGATTAATTATGAAAAACGTGTCATCATGTTTAGTGGTGATGTGCCTCCAAATACTAAAAGTGCTATATTAGGTTTTCTAGGGGTTTGGAGTAATGGGGGGTTTGGAAAATATTTGGGTCTTATGAAAACTTTTGGTAGCTCAAAGAAGAAGGTTTTTTAGAAAACCCGGCTCCACATTGAAGGATGAATCCAAGGTTGGGCAGAGCAATTTTTATCCCCCGTTGGTACGTTCTCCTAAATCTGTTGCTATGGAAATGCCTATCAACTATATGTCTTGTGTTTTGCTGCTTGTGGGTGTGTGCTAGGATATTACCAGGATTATGGCTGATTTTTGGTGGGGAAGTACGGGTAAGAAATCTAGGATCCACTAGTATTCTTGGGATAAACTCACACAGTCTAAACGGACTGGCGGTTTGGGATTCAAGGATCTGTGGTTTGGGATTCTTGAGATAATACCAAATCCCCCGGGATTAACGTGGGACATGCCTGCTCCCGTCTGACACGAAGTGTCAGACCAGAGATAATTCCTTCCATAGTCCAACCGGGACTACCAGAGAGCACCAGGATGTGGAGGAGGAGTGTGATGTCTCGGTCTCTGCTACAGCCCGCATCCGCGATCAACCTGAAGGGCATTCATACATCAAAAGTTTTAAGTGGAAAAAACAAACATTTTTATAAAAACAATTTCACAAAAAGACATTTATGCCCTTCCCTAAAAACATGAATGCATTCGAAAACCGTTTATCAAAAAAATCACAAAATCATTAGGGCTTTGGACCAAAAACCGTAAAGCAAGTACATGGGAACTCAGCCCAAAACTAGTTTCCGTAGGGACTCAGCCCAAATCAACATACTTGGGTCTCAGCTCAAAACCATATCCCAAACGTATAATACGGGGTATCCGCCCCTAATCACTTTCCAAAACATAGAACACGGGGTCTCTGCCCCAAATCACTTTCCATGAAATCTCGTATACATATACATGTACATATATATACAACCCATCCTCAGCACCTCAGATGAGATGCCAACTCAGGGCACACAGTCCCTAGTGAACACATCTCCGATATATGTCACGATTCATCTATATAAGTGTGCACACTACTCGGGGTCTCACTCTGAGTCTACCCCCAAGAATTCTCCGTCTGGGAGGCTCTATCTCCGGATCTAATCCGAGCTTCTCTCCGAAATCTGGTCCAGGACCACATCATAACTCCCAATCCTGGAATGGACTCCCTATGGGGATACTCATTACGGATAATGGATTGTGACTCTCCAGGTCGACGTCTGGAGGAGACCAATCAACTCATGTCAGAGGGTTTATACATTTTCAAAACACTTTCCTTCAAATCTCAATTCAACTGGGTCTCATGCCCGAATCTCAACAGGATTCTTCGAATCCGATTCAAATCCAAATCTCATAGCCCTAGGCCTAAATCCACAATTCAATAGTGTCTCATGCCCGAATTCTCATTTCATAAACCGAACTGGGACTCAAGCTCGATTTCATGATCCAACGGGGCCTCAAGCCAGATTTCATGATCCAACGGGGCCTCAAGCCCGATACCATAAATCAATGGGGCCTCAAGCCAGATACTAAAATCAACTGGGCCTCAAGCCCAAATTCACAACGATCGGGGCCTCAAGCCTAAAACCATAAATCAACGGGGCCTCAAGCCCGATTTCACAACCAACGGGGCCCTCGGCCCGATCGTATAACTCAAATGGGCCTTCAGCCCGAATTCTCGTCAAATCAAATGGACTCCAAGTCCGAGAGTTCGTAAATCAAATGGGTCTCATGTCTGATTTCATATTTCCAAATCCAAAATCCATTCATCAAATCATCATTGAAAACGCAGTACGCAAAGGTACAACATAAACCCGAAAACCTCGAAAACGTGCAAATATGTCAATTCTAAGCTACCACAAACAAATGCACTCATGGCATCACAAAACATGTTCTAAAACAATTATAAAACATTTATGCATGCATCAATTTAGAAAGAATGGTCCACTCACAGACTGTCTGAAGATGCGCCTCGATACGGGCGCCATACGCCTCTCCTGGGCCAATCATCGTCACTGAGGTTTCCGAACATGTCAAATCGTAATAGAGGGTCACTAACTACTTAAATAACCCCTCACTAAAGCCCCGTAAGTTTCTGGAATTTTTAACTATTTTTAAAGCCGATCCTAAACCTTCGGACAACCCGAACTATATCGAAACGATGTCTGATCGAGACGAAACCAGTCCCAAAATATTCGTTACATCGAATAGATGATTTCACATGTTGGAACCACCCCCAAAAAATATCCCATGTGCCCACACGCACCGCCTAAAGGGGCTACGCGAGGGAGCCACGCGCCAAGTCCGCCTGCAATCCGGTCCTGTCCGACCTGTGTGACCGGTCTAGCCTCCTGAACCATTCAATCTTTGTATTTTTTCTCCCTAATCAATTCCAATCCTCCTAAATCGACCCTAGGAATCTATCTATGCAATCAAACCATGAAAAACCTACAAAATCCTAATGGTTCGATATTCCTCCCACATAGTTCAATTTCCAGTTTTTCCCCAGGGCTTTCTCAACCACTAACCTCCACCAAAACCTTCCTAAAACCTCCCTAGAAACCTATTAAACCCATCCTAATTGGCTAAAACCCTCCCTAACGTCAAAAATCAATAATAAAAGGAAATGGATATAACTGGGCTTACCGTGCTCTGTTTGCCTCTGCCTTCCACAACGAACCTGCTCCTGGCCAGCCACCACCATCTTCACGGCCTCACTTCACTCTCTTGGCCTCAAACATGATCAGGTGGGGGAAGGGTTGGTGTTTGGGTTGCGCGTTTATGGGTTTCGGGTTTGAATGAAGAAACAAAGAAGGTGAAGATGATATGCATGAATGTGGGGTGATAGGCAATGGATGAGTGATGGATGAGTGACACTTGTCACTCATCCATTGGGCCTGGAAAAGGTCTGGGCCCACATAAGACAAAACAAAAGTCAATTGCATCGTAAAACGTGTTGTTTCGAATAGTTCCCTCGAACTTCCGTGAATCGTAACTTTTCCATCGAATATCCGATTTTGACGTGCCAGCTATCTACGGATTCGTATCGACTTGATCTACGTAATGGTCCTCGGCCCTTGGCCATCGAACCTCCCGGATCAAAAGTCAACTCTTTACCCCGTTCAGTGGTAAAATCATAATTTCGCCCTAAACATTCGTTAATCCTCGACTAATCCCATATTAGCTAGGTTAATCCATCATTAAGTCTTAATTAATCCCGATATTTCGGGACGGATCGTTACAATCTTCCCCTCTTCAAGAATTTCGTCCTCGAAATTCAAACCGACCCAATTCCCCAACCAAACTGTGGAATCCAACCATGTTTCCTCTACTCAGTAATCTCCTGTACACATACACGTCAGACACAACCGTTGTACTCATCGGTGCGCACTGTCACTGGAGCCTCCAATGCTCCAATTCATTCTCGAGAACTACACGTCAGCTCGTACATCTCAGTCAAGACGTCGACATTCGTCGACTTCGTCTGTCACTCTGCCAGGTCACCCCTACTAAGTTGACGTCCAATCGGCTTCTCAGCCTGACGACCTTCCTTATCCGAAAATCGGGCAGATATCCTATTCAGACTCCGATTCTGACAACATCCTCTAGATCCTTCCATCACAATGGCACGAATCCCAACTCGCAGATCATCCTCAAACCTATGTCGCAGGTTTAATCGACCTCGATACTTGAATGAATCAACTTTCTCATCTTCCCATACTCAAAGCTGACTCTCCTTAGAGTCCCATCAATCCATACCAATCTGAACGCATCAGATACCGATTAAATCCATTACCACCATAGGTCACAACCTTCGTAACTAGCCGAAAAATCCCAGCTCCACTGCGCTTTCGCTACGCCACTCTGATCTCGACTCGCTTTCGAGTCCCCACATCATACTTCGTGTCACTCAGTAACCGATGTTAAAATATTGACTCACTCGAGTCCCAAACTGTCACTATCAGATCTAATCTGATCGCCACTCAGGCCCAACTAGGTCTCTATCCAACCTACAACGCACTTATACTCTCGGGGCATTCTCAACCCGACATACCGATTGACCGTGGTCAATCCCATCTTCCAACGTGTACAACACACTGGTGCACCTCTATCAAAACAGTCATCAAGGAACTGCTCGACCTGCTCTAGTCCCGCACTCTAGTAACGTCCAATCATGCACTACTGTCCGCGCTCCAACTACGGCTCGGACCTCAACGTTCCGTCACCAGGCGCACCTCAATCCAGTACACTCTCTGCTCTCATACCCAAGACAGATCATACACTCCTATAACCAACTTCTGTCTTTTCTTCTCACTGACTATGCTAAGGGACTCCTTGACTGTCTCACTATACAATTCTCCTCTGCTCCTAACTTAGCATAATCAGCAAAGTAATTCAATTTAATGATGACCGGACCTCGGTCTACTCGACTCACAATCTCCACAACCATCTCAATCATCTCGATCGACTGGACCGTCACCACACTACTCAACCCACCAAGGATCAACTATTAGCTTCCTCGGCCAACGTAGGATAACCCATATGACCAACATGGGTTTGCTACCTTAGACACTCACTCGTCACATCTGGTGACGCTAAGTATCATCTGCTATTCGGTTCTTACACCCTCTTGAACCTTTAACTATCACATCGGAAATACCCATCTCCAACTAATTTCGGGATCAAGTATCCTTCTCTTGGTCTCAATCACAGCCTTTCATGATTCCGAGGCTCCAATCACGTCGGAAACATGCTCCTTTTCCGATTACTGGGCTTACTCTCCACCCGATTATTTATGTCTCATAGGCAAAATAGTGCCAATTCCTCAACTCATGGGGTATGGTCAACCACAGTCTAGCAAACCAAGTATACCCCGTACTTCATACTGAGCCACTCGGGATCCTCTCTGTCCCACTTAGTGCCCATCGAACTCACGTGTTTACCTCTATAGAGCACGTCTACCAACTCGGTCACACGTCTACCAACTCGGTCGCAAACCACGCCCTCAACTCACTCGGACATCATCCACATGTCCGTAAGCAATCCAACTCGCCTATCTGTCTACGACCGTTTATGCACATCCAAAAGGATGTCAATTCATCCTAATTTGATGTACCGCTCGACTGAGGATTCACAACAGGCTCTTTCTGTGATTCGCGGTCAAAGCTCTGCCTAACACCGTACCTGACCAACCGGTCACTAATCCCTACTACACTACTTATGTCGTCTATTCTTAGTCATCTCAATCGCTATCGGGACAGAGTCCCTGTCCAGTCCAACCACTGCTGGATTCCACCCAGTTCACCTTCATCCTACCTGTCATCTCGACATAACTCATCAGAATCTACACTACCCGACGAATCCTTCTCACCGTGTAGTGGTAGAAACCAACCATGAGCACAACATGACTGAGGTACCCTCAGCTCGTGGCTCATTGTCTTTCCTTGTTATCGTAATCGCATCGCCGCTGCGCAGAGTGCTAATCAAACCAATCCTAAGACTTTGCTCATTCCGAGCAGTCGCCTCTTATCTTTGTTCAGGTCGGAGGGGCTCTACCTCCCTCGTACCCCAAGACCTTGCGTACGACCATCCTGACATTCCATACGGGAAAATGAACGCTTCCCAAATGTTCCCCGATTATCAACAACCATCAACAATTCCAGCCTCGATGGTGGTAACTACCGCGACCTCGAGCAAACACCACCCACACACATCACCACCGAGACTCCGAACCTATGCTGTCAACTCACCGCCGGCACCAACCGCTCACACACAGTATCCACCGATCGGTCCGCCTCGGACTCCGATCAACAAGTACCCCTCTCTGGGTAACTTGTCCAATCGTTCGCCAACTAGGGTTATCGCGAACTCGGCTGCAGCACGTCCACTCGAGTGATCCCTCGCGCTCAACTCTGAAGAGTCGTCGTACACTGATACTGTAACGACCCGTCCCAGAAATTACAGTTTAGATAGTGATTAAGATGAGCTTCGTGCGTGTAATTGGTGACTAGTGGGTAAATGACGAGTTTGCCCCTAGTTTGGGCAAAAAGTTGACTTTTGGTTCGGATGGTCAAATGGACTTTGACCGGTGACCAGGACGTAGTTTAGGATGTCACGAATTCATAGGCAAGTGGCACGCCCGATTCCGACATTCGAGGAAGAAGTTATGATGTTCGGAAGGTTGGGGGCATAACCGTAATTTGGGTAAAATAGGGGGACAAGTTGACTTTTTGTACGAACGGGTTTTGGTATGTTAACCTAGGACCGTTAGATAGATCTCATCGTCCTGAGTTCGATGACAAGCGGCACGTGTTCATCGGACTTACGAGGTGTGAGTTACGGGTCTAAAACGGTAAGGGTAAAATTGTAATTTTGA
Source organism: Prinsepia uniflora (assembly GCA_032719365.1). Lineage (NCBI taxonomy): Eukaryota > Viridiplantae > Streptophyta > Magnoliopsida > Rosales > Rosaceae > Prinsepia > Prinsepia uniflora. The sequence goes on from CM064864.1 coordinate 45,799,548, forward strand.
CTTAAAATGAGGGGTATTTTGGTCTTTTGGTTATCTGGGGATTTGTGCACAAAGAGGGACAGATGGATGACTGGGATTGGGCCATTTGTGAGAGAATTGAGAGGATTGGTGACATGTGGCAAGTGTGTAGTGGGTTCTACACAATTGTGCACGGGTCCAAAAATTTGGGACGTTTGTGTTCTTCAAACCAGAGTGAAACAGAGAGGGAGATCGGGGAAAATTGATGGTGGCTGAGTGTGTTGGCGAGGTTGTGAGTGTGTGAGAGTGATCAGAGGGTGGAAGAGTGAACTGGTGAGCGTTTGGGGAAGTGAAATCGTGCAAGAACACGGTGGTCGGGGCAGTCGGTTTTCAGAGAAAAACAGGGAGGAAGCAGGGAGGTTGTGAGAAATCGTGGCGGTGGTGGCCGTGTACGGTGCACTTGGGCACGTGGTGGTGTCGTGAGGGGTGAAAGGAGTCGACCAGCCCCAGCGGAGCTTGCGACGGCGACAGAAGGACAAGTAATCCCTCATCCCTATATCTTTGCTCTGTTTTGCCGCCAATTTCAAAGTGAAAGTTGTGAGTTTAGGGGTTGAATCGAAGAGTTTAGAAAGGTCTAGGGGACTCAGTTGAGGCCTAGGAGTCTTCTGGTTGTGCTACCGTGACGAGAGGTGCACGGTGGAGGTTGGAACGACGGAGAGTACTCTGTGTGCTCTGTTTTGCCGTCGATGCTCGAACTGGAAGTCGTGAAGTTTGGGGTAGAGACGACGGTTATGGTGAGTGGTGTGAAGTTCAGAGAGGTCCTAGGATGCGTTTGGGATAGCCACCGTGACGGGGGAAGACCTGGGTGGTCGGAGAAGGAAATAGAGCAGTGTACGGGTTTTCTTTCAAACTTCAGTCGATGAGTTGTGGGTCGAGTCGAGGTCTGTGGAGTTGGGGAAAAGATAGCCTAGGTCTGGACGATGAGAATGGTGAAGGAAGGGAGGAAAAGGATGGTCAGACGGAAAAGAATCGCTCTCGCCGGTTCAGGTTGCAGAACTGGTGCGAACCGGGTCGACGTGAGGTTGAAGGTGCACTGTAGCAGGCGCGTGAGAGCCACGCGCAGCCACTTTGGGTGGCGCGTGGGGGCGCGTGCGGCGGTTCTGGGGAAAATGGTCAACATGTTTTTTGGTCTAGGAGTTTTGTTGAGTCCATTGGAATTGGTTTCGGGTTAATCAGACGTCGAATCGAAGTAGGTTCGCGAGGGTGAAGGTTTAGGGTTCCGATTCGTTACGTTTAGGACCCGGGAATTTTTGACGGAATTAGGGTGGATCCTCGTGGATGTGTTAGTAACGTACTTTGGTGGTTTTTGATAGGACCGGGATTTCCCGAGGAAGCTGAGGAACGTGCAGGACGTTCGGGACGCGATTGAAGGCTCGGTACTGTGAGTGGACCCTTTCCTTAAACTCGAACATGCATAACTGCTTTTCTAAATTGTTTTATATATGTGATTCCATGAATGTTGGATTTATGATGCGGTTTTATATATTTACACGGTTTTCGAGGAAGTAAAGTAATTGGCACGTTTTACGAGAAATTTTGATTTCGGGAAAATAAAGCTATGAATTTGGGTTTTTCAAATGATAACTGATTTCTAATGATGATAACGGGATTTTGAAATGAAATTTTGATAATTGAGGTTTTCGGTTTTGAAATCGGATCTCGAGAATCGAGAGTTGGTTTTCAGATTGAAAAGTGGATTCCGGATTTGGGTTCGGAATGACGGTTCGGGATGCTGGAAGGACATCGGACCGGTGATTTCGGATTCGGGTTTGGATATGGATTTAGAAATGGTTTTTCAATGGTTTTGGATTGGATTTGCTGGATCTGGTTATGGGGTTTAAAGACCCGGATATTGTGATCGACGGGGGAGGGCCCGGATTGGGTTTAAAGACCCGGATTGAGTTTAAAGACTCGGATATATATTGATATTTCCCCCGTAGGCCTGTTGAGTTTAAAGACTCGGGAGTTTAAAGACTCGGATATTATTGAGGCCCGGATTGAGTTTAAAGACTCGGGAGTTTAAAGATTCGGATAGGTCCAGCAGGTTTGATCGGAAAATGATGCTTTACACTATGGTGTTATGATGCTTGTGATATGATTTCTATAACTGTTTTATAGTGTTTTCGTTTCTTATGATGTGGTTTATGGTGTTTTGGTTTATAACTGTTTTATGAACTGGGTTATGCATGTGGTTTCAAAACGGAGGGCTAAACCCGGTTTTCTTATAAATGGTTTTAGGAACTTTTCTTTTATTTATGGTCCACTCACACCTTCTGTTTTTTTAACTGCCCTCCAGGTTGTGGAGCTAGCGCGGGGTTCCGGCATCGAGGCAGCGTCTGAGGCATAGAAGTCACGTGAGGGATCCCGGAGTGTTTCAAATTTTTCCGCGTGCGTGTATTTAGTTTATCGGTTTTTCTTTTCTGTGTATTTTGTACTATGCGCTATAAAACTTGACTTCGGGATATTGATATAATTTCTCCTGCGTCTGACTGTGTTGTGTCGGGGTGTCAGATGGGAGCAGGATTTACCTCGGTTTTCGGGGTGAAACCGGGGTGGGTCCTAACAATTGGTATCAGAGCATAGGTTTGTCGAGTTTGTTGGGGTTTGTCAGTTTGTGAGGTTGTACTTCGGTTGTTTAACTACTTCTATGCCTCTTTCAGCGTGTGGTTGACGATGCCTCCGAGACGTGGACCCTCTCCACGATCTGAAGAAGAAACGGTGAGAGGAACAGGGAGTACTACGATTGAGCGAGCCTAGTGGCTTGGAGCTACTACTTTTAGTGGCGGGGCTGATCCTGAGGAAGCCCAGAGTTGGATTACGAGACTTGAACGGATCTTTGCAGTGATGCATTGCCCGCTGGAAGAGCGAGTGTTGTTGGCTACATTTTTACTGGATGGTGCGGCGTATGAGTGGTGGTATACCCTCGAGTTGTCTGGCTGGGATGCCCATACTGTGACCTGGGAGACGTTTAGGGAATGGTTCCTGGAGCAGTACTATCCTCGTTCTTTCCGAGATGCCAAGGAGGCTGAATTTTTGCAGCTTCAATAAGGGAATATGACAGTGGCTGAGTATGAGCGGAAATTCCAGATGTTGTCTCGGTTTGCTCCTGCGTTTGTGGCTACTGAAGCCGAGAAGTGTCGTAGGTTTGAGTTGGGCCTGCGAGGTGAGATTCGAGCCATAGTGACGGCTGGATCGTTTGCTACCCTCCGGGAGATATCGGACGCAGCGGTAAGGGTTGAGGCGAGTTTGCTGGTGCAACGCCGGGAGCCATCTTTTTCTGGAGCTTCGAGCCAGCGGACGCCGAAAAGAGGTAACTTCGGTGGAGCGTCGTCGTCGGGGGATGATCTTTTCGGTAAACCTGGTAGTTTCCAGAGTTCAGGATTTCGTGGTTACCGAGCACAGCCCACTCCGCAAGCTAGTGCGACGTCTGTTGCGTCGACAGGGCAACCAGGTCTTTCCGGTCGGGATGTTTGTTTTTACTGTGGAGAGCGTGGTCATTTCCGACGTGAGTGTCCACTGTTGCCACAGGAAGGTGGTGTAGGCCGAGGAGCAGCGGAGCCCGGACAGAGTACAGCGTCAGGGACAGCGGGTACTAGAGGAGGTGGTGGTGCCACTAGTAGTTCGAGGGGACGTGGTAGAGCGTCGGGATCTCAGGCCCGAGTGTTTTCGATGACTCAGCAGGTGGTTCAGTCGGCACCAGATGCGGGGACAGGTATTTTTACTCTTCTTGGATATGTTGTACCCAGCTTTGTTGTTGGATCCCAGGGTAGAGTCTAGGAGTTTCCCTAGAGGATCTGGAGTGTTACAGTGAGTTCCGTGGAAGGATGACGGAAGGTATAGGAAATGAGTGACTATAACTGATCGATATGAGGTTATTGAAGGAGAGAACCCACAAGCTAGAGTTTGCCTTTAGGACTTTGTAGATTTATTCCGATAGTGGCCGAAGTAGCAGATGAGGGAGATAGGTGTTCGATTGTCTGGGTTAGTATCCGAGTTGGTTGTGGAAAGGTGAGGTGGTAGTACGTGAAGATGTACTCTGTGACTTCTATTGGGTACTCCATATGAGGTATTTTAAAATATCTTTGTTTTCTGTTCATAGAGTTTCCCTTGCATACACCATACAGTTGTTACAGAGAGAGGGTTGGCCGTGGTAACAGTAGCTAGGGATGGTGTGAAATACCCAAGATGGAGATGATAGACAGGAAACCCAAGAGAAGTTGTTGTTGACCTAGTGATGATTACTAGGTAGGAAACCCTAAGTGTTGGGAACTAGTTGTGGAATTTCGGGGACGAAATTCTTTTTAGGTGGGTAGATTGTAACGACCCGTCCCAGAAATTACAGTTTAGATAGTGATTAAGATGAGCTTCGTGCGTGTAATTGGTGACTGGTGGGTAAATGACGATTTTGCCCCTAGTTTGGGCAAAAAGTTGACTTTTGGTTCGGATGGTCAAATGGACTTTGACCGGTGACCAGGACGTAGTTTAGGACGTCACGAATTCATAGGCAGGTGGCACGCCCGATTTCGACATCCGAGGAAGAAGTTATGATGTTCGGAAGGTTGGGGGCATAACCGTAATTTGGGTAAAATAGGGGGACAAGTTGACTTTTTGTACGAACGGGTTTTGGTATGTTAACCTAGGACCGTTAGATAGATCTCATCGTCCTGAGTTCGATGACAGGTGGCACGTGTTCATCGGACTTATGAGGTATGAGTTACGGGTCTAAAACGGTAAGGGTAAAATTGTAATTTTGACTTAAAATGAGGGGTATTTTGGTCTTTTGGTTATCTGGGGATTTGTGCACAGAGAGGGACAGATGGATGGCTGGGATTGGGCCATTTGTGAGAGAATGGAGAGGATTGGTGACATGTGGCAAGTGTGTAGTGGGTTCTACACAATTGTGCACGGGTCCAAAAATTTGGGACGTTTGTGTTCTTCAAACCAGAGTGAAACAGAGAGGGAGATCGAGGAAAATTGATGGTGGCTGAGAGTGTTGGTGAGGTTGTGAGTGTGTGAGAGTGATCAGAGGATGGAAGAGTGAACTGGTGAGCGGTTGGGGAAGTGAAATCGTGCAAGAACACGGTGGTCGGGGCAGTCGGTTTTCAGAGAAAAACAGGGAGGCAGCAGAGAGGTTGTGAGAAATCGTGGCGGTGGTGGCCGTGTACGGTGCACTTGGGCTAGTGGTGGTGTCGTGAGGGGTGAAAGGAGTCGACCAGCCCTAGCGGAGCTTGCGACGGCGACAGAAGGACAAGTAATCCCTCATCCCTATATCTTTGCTCTGTTTTGCAGCCAAGTTTCAAAGTGAAAGTTGTGAGTTTAGGGGTTGAATCGAAGAGTTTAGGAAGGTCTAGGGGACTCAGTTGAGGCCTAGGAGTCTTCTGGTTGTGCAACCGTGACGGGAGGTGCACGGTGGAGGTTGGAGCGACGGAGAGTACTCTGTGTGCTCTGTTTTGCCGTCAATGCTTGAACTGGAAGTCGTGAAGTTTGGGGTAGAGACGACGGTTATGGTGAGTGGTGTGGAGTTCAGAGAGGTCCTAGGATGCGTTTGGGATAGCAACCGTGACGGGGGAAAACCTGGGTGGTCGGAGAAGGAAACAGAGCCGTGTACGGGTTTTCTTTCGAGCTTCAGTCGACGAGTTGTGGGTCGAGTCGAGGTCTGTGGAGTTGGGGAAAAGATAGCCTAGGTCTGGACGATGAGAATGGTGAAGAAAGGGAGGAAAAGGATGGTCGGACAGCAAAGAACCGCTCTCGCCGGTTCAGGTTGCAGAACTGGTGCGAACCGGGTCGACGTGAGGTTGAAGGTGCACTGTAGCAGGCGCGTGAGGGCCACGCGCAGCCACTTTGGGCAGCACGTGGGGGCAGGTGCGGCGGTTCTGGGGAAAATGGTCAACATGGTTTTTGGTCTAGGAGTTGTGTTGAGTCCATTGGAATTGGTTTCGGGTTAATCAGACGTCGAATCGAAGTAGATTCGCGAGGGTGAAGGTTTTGGGTTCCGATTCGTTACGTTTAGGACCCGGGGATTTTTGAGGGAATTAGGGTGGATCCTCGTGGATGTGTTAGTAACGTACTTTGGCGGTTGTTGACAGGACCGGGATTTCCCGAGGAAGCTGAGGAACGTGCAGGACGTTCGGGACGCGATTGAGGGGGAGGGCCCGGATTGGGTTTAAAGACCCGGATATTGTGATCGACGGGGGAGGGCCCCGATTGGGTTTAAAGACCCGGATTGAGTTTAAAGACTCGGATATATATTGATATTTCCCCCGTTGGCCTATTGAGTTTAAAGACTCGGGAGTTTAAAGACTCATATATTATTGCGGCCTGGATTGAGTTTAAAGACTCGGGAGTTTAAAGACTCGGGAGTTTAAAGACTCGGATAGGTCCAGCACGTTTGATCGGAAAATGATGTTTTACGCTATGGTGTTATGATGCTTGTGATATGATTTCTATAACTGTTTTATAGTGTTTCCGTTTCTTATGATGTGGTTTATGGTGTTTTGGTTTATAACTGTTTTATGAACTGGGTTATGCATGTGGTTTCAAAACGGAGGGCTAAACCCGGTTTTCTTATAAATGGTTTTAGGAACTTTTCTTTTATTTATGGTCCACTCACACCTTCTGTTTTTTTAACTGCCCTCCAGGTTGTGGAGCTAGCGCGGGGTTCCAGCGTCGAGGCAGCGTCTGAGGCATAGAAGTCACGTGAGGGATCCCGGAGTGTTTCAAATTTTTCCGCGTGCGTGTATTTAGTTTATCGGTTTTTCTTTTCTGTGTATTTTGTACTATGCGCTATAAAACTTGACTTCGAGATATTGATATAATTTCTCCTGCGTCTGACTGTGTTGTGTCGGGGTGTCAGACGGGAGCAGGATTTACCTCGGTTTTTGGGGTGAAACCGGGGTGGGTCCTGACAGATACTGGTGTCCAAATAACCAGCAACCACACTCTGAGGATTTCGTCCCCTCGTACCTATACGGCTCCTATCTGCTGGCCTCCACAAGAACTTAACCATATGCCGTTCCTAACAAGGCACAAGTGCTACAAGTCACAATCGCATCCTACCGTGCCACAACAATGACTCTGGGCATCCTCTTCTAGTCGACATCCCTCCAGGATTCGACACACCTAACCATGGCCTCTCATGCCAACTAGGATCAACGTTCCTATTCCAACCAGTCTGAACTAGGGTCATCGTGCGTTTGACCGCTCCTAGCAACCAAACTCTGATCTTTGCACCTTTCTCGTGGACGGCTCTGTCATCCGACCCCTACTAATTCCACTTTGGCTAGATCCAATTCTGACACGACCACTCAACGGTCTCGACTCTCAGGTCATTGTACTACATCTACTGGTCCACTAAATCCTATCTCCAGTACCACTACGGCTCTAAGCCGTTGGATTCACATGAACGTTGATCCCACTCGGGATCCAACCTCTCGGAGAACACGGCATCATATGCCAATCGAATCCTAAACTATCACACCTCGTGCCAAACAACTCTAACTAGGATCCGATTCTACTGAATCCTCGCACTAATAGTCTAACGATCAGGTTGATGACGGGCTGTTACCAATGTAGAGACATCACATCCTCGACCTGCGCACACTCTGAGAGAAAAACACGCTCTGATACCAACTTGACAGGACCCGTCCCAAATCCCCCGGAATTAACTTGGGACTTGCCTGCTCCTGTCTGGCACGAAGTGTCAGACTAGGGATAATTCTGTCCATAGCCCAACCGGGACTACCAGAGAGCACCAGGATCTGGAGGAGGAGTGTGACGTCTTGGTCTCTGCTACAGCCCGCATCCGGAATCAACCTGAAGGGTATTCAAAACATCAAAAGTCATGAGTGGACAAAACAAACATTTTTATAAAAACAATTTCACAAAGACATTTATGCCCTTCACTAAAAACATGCATGCATTCGAAAACTGTTTATCAAAACATTCACAAAACCATTAGGGCCTTGGCCCAAAAACCGTAAAGCAAGTACAATGGAACTCAGCCCAAAACTAGTTTCATAGGGACTCAGCCCAAATCAACATACGTGGGTCTCAGCCTAAAACCATATCCAAAACGTAGAATACGGGGTATCCGCCCCAAATCACTTTCCAAAACATAGAACACGGGGTCTCCACCCCCAAATCACTTTCCATGAAATCTCGTATACATATACATGTACATATATATACAACCCATCCTTGGCATCTCCAATGAGATGCCAACTCGAGGCACACACCTCCTAGAGAACACATCCTCGATATATGTCACAATTTATCTATATAAGTATGCACACTACTCGGGGTCTCACTCCGAGTCTACCCTCAGAAATTCTCCGTCTGGGAGGCTCTATCTTCGGATCTAATCCGAGCATCTCTCTGGAATCTGGTTCGGGACCACATCATAACTCCCACTCTTGGAATGGGCTCCCTATGGGGATACTCATTCCGGGCAGTGGATCGTGACTATACAGGTCGACGTCTGGAGGAGACCAATCAACTCATGTCGGAGGGTTTATACATTATCAAAACACTTTCCTTCAAATCTCAATTCAACTGGGTCTCATGCCTGAATCTCAACAGGATTCCTCGAATCCGATTCAAATCCAAATCTTACAGGCCTCGGCCTAAATCCACAGTTAAACAGGGTCTCATGCCTGAATTCTCATTACATAAACCGAACTGGGACTCAAGCCCGATTTCATGATCCAACGAGGCCTCAAGCCCAATTTCACAATCAACTGGTCCTTTAGCCCGATATCACAACCAACGGGGCCTCAAGCTCGAATTCACAACGAACGGGGCCTCAGGTCTGAAACTATAAATCAACGGGACCTCAAGCCCGATTTCACAATCAACGAGCCCCTCGGCCCAATCGTATAACTCTAATGGGCCTTCAGCCCGAATTCTCGTCAAATCAAATGGACTCCAAGTCCGAGAGTTCGTAAATCAAATGGGTCTCATGTCTGATTTCATATTTCCAAATCCAAAATCCATTCATCAAATCATCATTGAAAATGCAATACGCAAAGGTACGACATAAAGCCGAAAACCTAGAAAAACGTGCAAATATGTCAATCCTAAGCTACCACAAACAAATGCACTCTTGGAATCACAAAACATGTTCTAAAACAATTATAAAACATTTATGCATGCATCAATTTAGAAAGAAGGGTCCACTCACAGGTTGTCCGAAGCCGCGCCTCGATACGGGCACCAAACACCTCTCCTGGGCCAATCACCGTCACCGAGGTTTCCGAACATGTCCAAATCATAATTGAGGGTCACTAACTACTTAAATAACCCATCACTAAAGCCCCGTAATTTTCCGGAATTTTTAACTATTTTTAAAGCCGATCCTAAACTTTCGGACGTCCCGAACTATATCGAAACGATGTCTGATCGACACGAAACCAGTCCAAAAATGTTCGTTACATCGAATAGATGATTTCACATGTTGGAACCACCCCCAAAAGATGGCCCATGCGACCACACGCGCCGTCCAAAGGGGCTGTGCGTGGGACCCACGCGCCATGCACTGTGCATCTTCTTCCTTCGACAGACCAGGTCCAAACCAGTCCGCCTGCAATTAGGTCCGGTCCGACCGGTGTGACCGGTCTATCCTCCTAAACCGTTCAATCTTTGTCCTTTTTCTTCCTAATCAATTCCAATCCTCCTAAATCGACCCTAGGAATCTATCTATGCAATCAAAACCATGAAAAACCTACAAAATCCTAATGGTTCGATTTTCCTCCCACACAGTTCAATTTCCAGTTTTTCCCCAGGGCTTCCTCAGCCACTAACCACCACCAAAACCTTCCTAAAACCTCCCCAGCAACCTATTAAACCCATCCTAATCGGCTAAAACCGTCCCTAACGTCAAAAATCAAAAATAAAAGGAAGTGGGTATAACTGGGCTTACCATGCTCTGTTTGCCTCCGCCGTTCACGAAGACGCTGCTCCTGGCCAGCCAGCCACCATCGTCACAGCCTCACTTCACTCTCTTGGCCTCAAAGATGATCAGGTGGGGGAAGGGTTGGTGTTTGGGTTGACGTTTATGGGTTTCGGGTTTTAATGAAGAAACAAAGAAGGTGAAGATGATATGCATGAATGTGGGGTGATAGGCAATGGATGAGTGACAAAGCAAAAGAAAAAACAAAAGTCAATTGCCTCGTAAAACGTGATATTTCGAATAGTTCCCTCGAACTTCCGTGAATCATAACTTTTTCGTCGAACGTCCGATTTTGACGTGCCACATGTCTACGGATTCGTATTGACTCGATCTACGGAACGGTACTCGGCCCTCAGCCATCGGATCTCTCAGGTCAAAAGTCAACTTTTCGTCCCGTTTAGGGGCAAAATCGTAGTTTTGCCCTAAACGTCCGTTAATCCTCGACTAATCCCCAATTATCGAGGCTAATTTGTCATTAAGTCTTAATTAATCCCGATAATTTGGGACGGGTCGTTACATATCTGGTCAGTGATGGTGCCTCCAAAGTTATAGCTATTTCTATTTTTGTGGAGATGCTTTAAGAAATTCTTTATAGTAAGCGTTAATTTGGTCAAGAGACGTATTTTGGTGGATATTGTTTGCCCCAGTGTGAGGAGGTGGGGGAAACCCAAGTACACTTATTCTTTCAATGTAAATTTGCTAAATTATTCTGGATTGGAAGCCTTTTGCAAATTGATTTAGGTTTTCCTGGCAGAAGGAAATTTTGAATTGTACTAGTTGGCGATGGTCCAAAAATTCTCTTCGAATGATAGCAGGGAGAGTATCTTGCCGTCTTTGAGTTTCAAACTATGGCAGTTGTGAAAATGTCGAAACATATCTTGCAGTTTTTGAGTCTGGAACTATGGTAGTTGGGAAATTCCGAAATATGCTTTGTTATAATGATGTGGCTACCAACCCATGTGAGGCTGTTTAGATGATGGTGGCACAACTGTTGCAATTTCGCTCAGCTAGGATAGAGAAACCTAACCTTGTGCAGGTAATCCCACAACCTGTGGTGGTAAGCCGGGCTAGCGCTCGTTGGCATCACCCCCTGGCTGATTTTGTCAAGGCAAACTGTGATGGTGTTTTTTATGCGATGGAAGGGAAATGAGCTTATGGCTAGGTCCGCAGATCTAGTATGGGTGAGCTCATTATAGCAGTGGAAGGGGGGGCCTCATCTGTGCTAGCTCCCTACAAGCTGAAGCTTAGTGAAGTTGGTTACTACTAAGTGAAATGCGAAGGTCAACATTGAAGAAATTATACATAACATAATAGACCTGCAATCGCTCTTTAAGAATATTCAACTCAGATACACTTCTCGTAAACATAATGCTACAGCACATTAAGTGGTAGCTTTTAGCAAGCAATCTAACTGTTGTTCAAAGTGGGAAAGCCTTGAGCCTCATGAATTTTTAATTTTTTAACTAAGGATGTAAACATTTCTATTCGCCTTGATTAAAATAGAAAATAAAATTAGGCCAAATAAGGGTGACCGAAAAGATAATTTCATCCATACAAACTAGGTAGAAGAAACACAGTAGTTTATCACAAGAAATCTGAATACTCTAGCACAAAGGCCAACTTAATAAGCTGAGAAAGCAGTTGACGACTTCGGGGGAAAATGAGGAAACTCAAAAGGTCCTCCACACCTGACCATTTGAAATCCTTTGGGTCCCGCTGTACTTTTCGGCTTGCTCTCACAATAAAAATATCGCCGGAAGAGACGGTGATTGGTTCAGTTGTTCCCACTCCACATCAAGATTAAATGGCCATGCTAATAAGGCAAGCATAGAAATAGCATTTACCTTCAGCTCCACTACTCCAACACGACAGACCTGACCATGCCAATAGAAATCATCACTTTCATCATCTTCAACTGGGGGGCAGAATTACTAACGTAAACAAAATATGAAATTTTACATCACAATATAATCAGGTAACACCAAAAATTAGCTCACCAAAGTTTTACATGCCTGAAGCTGAAGAGGAACACAAAAATTAAATAAATAAAGGCAAAAATTAAGGTCTTTGGGATTCAAATCTAGTCTTATTATGTCGAACCTCACTATCATCACACTCATATGTTTCTCATAAGTTCAAAGCAATAATTCCACAAAAGGTTCATACTTCATACCTAGGAATGATAAACAGGCGCTATCCAAGTCTTTTTGCCTTGGGCACTGTCATTACCTTGGGAGATGCTTGAGGCAGCACAAGTTGGTCCAAGCTTTTTTAAGGAAGCTTGTTTAACAAAAGAAAGAGAGTGCTATATCTTAATACTAAGTGCAGAGCTATCAAACTGACATTACATGGTCCAGTAAACCTTTTTTCCACCAGCGTCAACTCTGGGGAAGGATGTGCCACAGCTTCAATGAAATTATCCTTTGAACTGCAACCAGTCAAACACATGCATGATATGAAATTTATGTTTTAAGTTAAATCATGAAGAATAGAATCTAACTGAAAAATCTTAATAAAAAAATTACGGAAAAACAATACATCAGTAAACCCTGAATCTTGTTTCCCCCCAGCAACTTTAATTGATGTCAATAAAAAATGATGCATCGTTTTTGGTGTAACATAGACAGGATTTGATAGGCAAAAAATTGGAACCCTGAAATCATACAAGTACAGTACTATAAGCTTGGCGATAGAAAACAAACCTCAAACAAAATATATAAATAATAATAAAAATCATGCCAAAAGTAATAAGTTGCATCATCCAACACAAAGGGTCAAATGGCAAGTCATGAAAATGAACTGCACTACATATTTTCACCAAGAAGTCTTCAACAATCACTACTCCCTCAGAGTTTCTAGAAAAACATCTGCAGCTGCAATCCATTATGAAAGAAAAATATTATATTCTAGCAAATGTATCAATATAATAAAGAAGGTTGTATGTTCTCTCTTCCCAAGAAAAAAAATTTAATTAAATTAGGCTTTCGGTTACTTAGAATATGTTCCCTATCCACGGGCGTTTAATACAGACAAACTTAGCTTCCCACTTTCTTTTTTTTTTTTGAAATTTTTAGTCTATCTAATATTATTTGAGGAAAAATAACCAGAAGAATCATCTATCAGCTCTTCTTCTTCTAGCTTTTTCTCTCAAGGACATGCATGGACCATCCACCACACCCACACAAACACCGAAATGTCTACAAGTTTTGAACATACAATTAAAGGATCTGCTTCCGGTCCACATATTTATCTAGCTTTTGCTTCAATAAAATATTGCAGTTATACAATTATAGAGAAGAGTACAAAAGGAACCGTTAAGATAATTAAGATGCTATTACCTAGTAGATGGTGACCATGCAGACTCCGGATTGTGCACTGCATTAAAGTGCAGATTTTATCTGCAAATCATGTGGTTGAGGGCTCATATATTTTCGTTGATCAGTTTGAAGAATATGCTCTGCTATCATCCTTTGGATAACAGCATCTGGTATGATGCCACTTATTAACATACGACCATACAACATGAGGGCTTCTGCTATTCTTCCTACCTTGCAGTAACCACGAATCAGAATCCCATATGCTATTACATCAGGCACCAAACCTCTGTCTATAGCACAATGAAATGCAAGGGATGCTTTCTCCATCAGTCCTCTTTTGCAGAGACCATCAATGAGAATGCTATAACTGACTAGATTGGGAGGGATGTTCTCAAGCATCTCTTCGTGTAGTTCAAAGGCAGTTTCCATGTTTTCAGATTTAAAATATCCATCCATCAGACAACTATATGTGACCACATTAGGTTTCGGATCCTTTTCCAGCATTTTATCAAAAATCCTCATCGCATCATCCATTTTGCCTTCTTTACAAAAAGCATCAATCAATATAGAATAAGTAATGGCATTGGGTTTGCACTGTCCCTGTATCAGATTCTTAAAAAGTCGAACAGCTGAATCTAACCTTCTCAGAGAGCAATAACCACAAATCATTGTGTTGTATGTAATAATATCAGGCTCCGGTCCACTTTCAGTAAGTTGCTCAAAAAGTTCACATGCAGCTTCTAAGTAACTTCCTTTGAATAACATATCAATGAGTACATTATAGATAGCAATATCAGCATCTACTCCATTCCTTCGCATCATCTCAAATATCCAGAGTCCAGCATGCACATGTTTCTGCTTGCAGCAACTATTAATAAGTGTGCAATATGTTACAACATCAAGTAAAAAACCCTTCTTTAATGATTGGAAGAAAAATACCAGCGCATCATTTAATCTTCCTCCTTCAGAAATACCTTTAATAAGAACAGTATGGGTCACCACATCTGGTCTTACGTCATATGTTCCCATTTGGATGTACACCTTCACAGCATCCCTTAGTCTTTTCAATCTACAGAAACCATCTATTAACATGTTGAAAATATAGACATTGGGCTTTACACCCTTATAAACAGCCTGAAAGAAGAACCTAATTGCATCACCCATCAGCCGACGTTTGCAAAAGCCATTTAATAACACTCCATAAAGAATAATATCAGGTTCATAGCCAGTCTTGATCATGCTATCAAACAGGTAGAGTGCATCTTTTAAATTTCCACTTTTGCATAATCCATCAATTAAACTACTATATGTTAGTTTGGATGGCACACAACCACATTTCACAATCTGACCAAATATGCCGCAAGCTTCCATGATATTCCCATCCCGACACATGCCATTTATAAGGATCGTGTAACTAACAGAGTTTGGTGAGATCCCTTCTTTCAGCATTCTTTGGTAAACCTCCACTGACTTCACCAAATCTCCAACTCTCACATATGCATCCATAACAGAACTGAAAATGACTACATCCAATTCGACCCCACTATCTAATGCCACTGAAAAAAGTCGAAGCCCTTGCTCCAATTTCCCAACCTTAAAAAGGCAATCAACTAGAATACTATACACAACCAAGTCAGGGCTGATACCCATCTCTATCATAACCTTATAAACCCTCATTGCATCTTCCAATTTCCCATCCTTACAATACCAGTTGATCATCGTGCTAAATGTCACCACATTTGGCTCCGGACCAACCATAAGTAATACATTGAGAAAATCTTCCCCAACTCCTAACTGATTTTCTTCACACAGACGGTTTAATATCTTGTTGCAAGCAACAATACTGGGCGCATAGCCTCTATTGATCACCACTGAATGAAAATCAAAACCCAGTTCAAATTCACCCTTGCTCAGAAGATCAACCATAACAAATTCATGCACACAAAAACGCTGTCCTCTCAATGCTTGACACATTTTTTCATAGATATCAAGAATTACATGGACACGATTCGAATCAACCAACGAAGTCAACATTCTAGATAATGCATAAGGTGAAACCGGAACTCCCAATTTATACATATAAATAAATGTCTCAACAGATGAATCTAACATCCCATTTCGACAAAAATTCTCAATCAGAAAGTTATAGAAATCACTAAAGTCTGACGCATAAGTGTGAAGAACTTCAGAAAAGGCAGAAAAACTGTGAAAATGAATCCTGAATTGGTGTACCATTGTATCAAAAAGATGTGAAGCCGGAGTGAGCATTCGGTGGCAAAGCAGAAGATGAATAAGAGTACAAAAGGAGTGCAGGGAGTGGTGTAAGCCCAGAGTGTGGTGAGACCAGTCAAAGAAGCGGAGGGCGGAAATGGGGTTTGATTGGAGGCAGAGGAGGATAGAGTGGACATGGTTGGGTTGTAATTTGGAAACAAACAGGGGATCTAAGAGTTTGGGGTTGTTTTGGAGAAAGGCATCTGAGACGTGGTGAATTAGGGTTTTGCAAGAGAATGTGGAAGAAGTCGAATAGAAATGAAGAGAACGGCGTGTGAGCAGAACTAGTAGGTTTGACAATGAAGAGGATGAGGAAAATATCATTGCCTTTTCAAGTTCCGACAGGCTTTATTAAGTGGCAGAACAAGGAACAGAATGTGGGACGGGATGTACCTAAATACATGCTGTTTTGCCCCAAGTGAAAAAGTTGTATCCAAAACTTTGGTAGAGACTTGTTTGCTTTTTTGAAATTTCCCATATTTACAAAACCTGTCAAATACATACGAACGAATTAAATAATATGATCCAAAAAAAATAAAATCTAAACAATATGAGAAAATAGGTATTGCTAAGCAAAAGAAAGTTATACCAAATGAGGGGATGAGGTAAAATGAATCTCTAGAAAGAAATAAAACTAGATTAACTAATCAAAGCGCATGGATTGATTGCTTGCATAATAGTCACCTTGTATAGAGCTGCATTTAAAAGCAATAACACATGTATCGATAGTGATGATTTTCACAAGAAGAAATAAGGTATACTCTCTGCAGATATATAGATTTTTTTTAACAAAACAAATTTTCCAAGAAAGGAGGCTTGGAAGAGGGAAAGCGCGAAGACAGCTACTGATTGAGTTGACAAAACAGCACGACAACCCTAGTTGTTTCCCCGCAACGACTAGACATGCACTTGGAAAAATTACACTCAGAAACTAGAGATATGGCAATGGTTGGAACAAAACTAGAAGTTTGAAATTGTAACATGAACAAATATTCACATCCATCATGCGAGACCAAATTTCAACAGCATCCCCATAAATAACGGTCCTAATTTCGAAAAAAAAAATATCCAAAAATTACAGCCCTAATTTTGACTAAAGCCCAATAATCACATAATGCCTGATTAATTTGTTGCATAAAGTTTCTGCAAGTTCCTATTGAAATAAAATTTAAGGTAGAGTACCTGGTTCGGTATTGAGCATAGACCCGCCACGGACGAGAACTGGGACTCCACCAAAATTTTGGTTTGGGTGATGGCGATGACGACTGCAGTACGGCCACTAGAGGCGCAGCTCTAATGAAATGGAGGAGAAGAGACTCAGGCGACGAGCGCTTGAACGCTGAGAAGAGTCGGTAGAGAGAAAGAGAGCTACTGAATGATTGTCGACTGTCGGCACCCACAGTAGTCTAACACTCAACAGGGGTGGTGGAGGATCGGAGATCACAGGTAAGCCTACAAACACCCATCCAATGTCACGTGTGTGTCACGAGTTATTAAACAAATAGATAATGCCATTTATACCCAGACAGATGACAAAAATGCGTAAGGGTATTATTGACCATCCATACTATAATTCAAATCTCGCATTAGAAATCCGTGATGGTTTATGAATAGTGTTTCCGTGCTAAGTAACGAAAACGGTTTGCTTTCTGGTGTTGATAAATATTGGAATAAATCCGAAGAGGACAAGGAAACCAAAATCCCAGCCCAGCTTCTTCTATCTCTCTTACTCGCTCTTTCTCTTATGCGTCTTCGCTCTTTCTCAGACAAAGATCTCTCTTTCTCTTACGATTCTTCCCCTTACTATTGTTTATCTAACATCTCTCTCTCTTTCTTCTTTGGGTGAATCGGTGTATCAGTGATCGAGTATGAGCTTGAATAAGAGAAAAAGATCGGAAGAGGCTCCTGTACTTACTAGCTCGAGTATGAGCTGAGACGGGTTGCTTGGACAAGGCGGATTCGGCACTGTTTTTTTTGGAGGAGACTTATCCCTCTATTATGGCCGTTAAATCGGCCGTGATTTCTTTTGACATTGAGTTGCGGCGTGAAAATTCTATCTTGATTTGTTCTCCGACTGTCCATTCGTCATTGATTGTTTTGGAGACGATGATTCAAGCGCGGACAGCAGTAGCAATATGATGTATGATGTGTTTCTGGAATATGCCAATGGAGGTTCTCTTGCGGATTTGATTCAGAAATCCGGAAAATTTGGGTTGCGAGAAACCCTAGTGAGGAAATATACCCAGCAGATTTTGAGAGGCTTGAAGTTTATTCATCAAAAATGGTGCGTTCACTGTGATTTAAAGCCAGAGAATATCTTGCTTGTGGGTAGTGGGTCAAATTCAAATCCAAGTTGTGATTTTGTGGCCAAAATTGCCGATTTGGGTTTGACAAAGAAGGCAATGCGGAGGGCGTCTTGCAATGGAACACCAAAATATATGGCTCCAGAAACTGCAGGTTTTGATGTTCAGGAGCAATACTCTGATATTTGGGCATTGGGTTGCATTGTGGTTAATATGGGAGGCACCTATGGAATGTGAAACCAGGTACCAGCCGAAAGCACCTCTTGAATATAATTGCTTCTTAAGAGCCTCATATTCCGACTGGCTTGTCAAAGGATGCCACAGATTTTCTGGTGAATTGCTTGCAGAGGTATCCTAGTGCCAGGCTAACAGCTTCACTGCTCTTAAAACATCCATTCATCTTGCAACGTTGTCAGTGTGAACTGTGTGAGTGTGATAGAGAGGTTGAAGTTCTTGAAATTGAACCAAGAAGCCTCCCAGTCCAAGGTGCATTGCGAATAAGAAGAAGTTGGCTGTGCCAGACTATATACCGCTTGGAAGTTATTATGGGCAAGCAGATGTAGATGTACAGGAAGAGGCACTGAATTTGATCACACAATCTGCACCTGCTGCCATTCCAGATTCAACACCACCTGTGAGAACTCCAATCGATTCAAGACCACCTGTTAGAGCTTGGAATATAATTTGTGGAGGATAAGCTTAATAAGCTTAATTTTTTGGGATATAAATAGTGGAAGAGCTTAATCTTATTTTTTTTTTTTTAAGCCTCTTCATGAATCTGTATATGTGAATAATACCTATATTCCTTTAGTTTAATAACAGTTTTGATCTCTTTATTTCTCATGCTTCCTTTCCTTTTTCCTTTTGTGCTGCTTATCTTTATCATCAATACCTGTATTAGAATTTGACTGATGAAGCACATTCTTACAACATAACCAACACCTCTTAGTCTTTGATCAGCGTTTTAACTTGTGAAATCCATCAGAATACAATAAAGGTCAAGAATTTTAACTTGTGCACATCACGAGCATCATCATACCCGATCTTCATATTTCTCAAGTCAATGAATGTTGATCCACCTAATGGATCTGGTGCAAATAACCAAAAACAAATGACCAAAAAATTGATATAAATAACTGAGCCTGGCTCAGCAGAGAGAGTTATATCCCCACCTTTGTTAGTTTCACTAACTGAAATCTGAAAACGAAGGTTGACATATTCTACTTCTTTGACACAAGCTGTGAGAACCCTAGAGTAGCACTAGCTTGTAAACAATTTATCGATCAACCCCACACAGGGAAGCCATGAATGAAATGAATGGAACACCAAACTAAAATGATATGAATATAAAAAGAATATCTGTACAACAATTTAAGTTGCAGCATAAATCCTACAAACCGCATGGCAGGCAACACCACTTCTCAACTTGAAGAAAGAACCACAACAAAGGGTTTGGACCTTCATCTTCCTCTGAAGATGCCATTGGCATTGGTAGCTCAGGAGGCAACTGCCGATGAAATGCGTTAACTGCAGCCACAACACCGTCTTCATTCTCTATCAACTTTGCTATTTCTTGTACTCGGGATTTAACCTAAGAGGGTTCAAGTCCTGATTAGAGAAATGCATGGTGTAGCTATATCCACATAACCTCTTACAGTACAATGTTATGTTGACATTGATTTGGAACAGAGCATTCATTAGTGCGTCAGGAAGAAACATGAACTGGCAAAAATATCTTAAAACAGCTAGTTATCTGTGGCTCAACCATTTTTTCACTGTTTTTATGTCAATTAATATAGATGATTACAAGAGTCCTATGCGTTTTAATTTGAGAAACTAGAATTCCTGTCCAGATATACAAAACGTAGCCAAAAGATGGAGTATAAAATCCACTAAAGTGCCCACTGTAAGTCTAAAAAACATATTGTTTTTCCCTTTCTCCAATAGCTAAAGCTTTGGTGATTTACCGTTCGGCCCTAATTATTTCTATATGACACTCGCCACACTTCAAATTCACCACTGAGATGATAAACAACTAATTTTCCAAATGAGATTTAATTTGTTAATGAAAGAAGTGAAAGATATAAATCAGAAATACCTCTGGCTCCAGCATGAATCTAATAGCATCAGATAGGCTCTCTACGCTGAGCTGTGAAATAGGTATTGGGGAAGGCCCCAAGCCTTTCTCATGTATCCTATCACCCCAGAAGAACTGATCACCAAAAAATGGCACTATGGTTGTTGGACACTGCATGTTGTAGAATAGTGCTATTAGACAGGATCCACCAAATAAAATAATCTAGCAGGTAAAAATTGGCTTCAAGTATCATACATTGTAGGACTGATTGTGATAGAATTATAGTAGGCATTAGGCCAAAACTAATTATAATGGGTAATTACGCAAGGCTTCCATTTACCCATGTTGGATAAGAGTCTTAAACTACCCCCTCATGTGGGTTGTCCTTGTCACTCAAGCCAAACACGTGGACAACTCGAATGGGTGAGGTGGGAGCATGTGTAGCCATTAGGGCCCAACATGGGAATAACCTTCTTTAAAACCATGAAGATCTTGGGAGTTTTCTTATTGTATTCTTCTCATGTGGAGGATCAGTTAAATCCTACAAAGGAAGGCTAAACTAGTAAATATATAAGAGTTAGCCAAGACTAAAGGGATTTACAGTCAAAGACCTGACTTGAGAGAACTATATACAGCGAGTCATACGAACAAACAACATGAATTAAGTAGATTGTCTAAGAAATTGTATGACTAAAAGTTATATTGTATCACATCAAATGATCAGAAGTACTCTTCAAAAGCTTGATGAAGAAACATTTTCTTCTTTCTTTTATTTTACTTCCTTTTTTCTTTTTTGTCATTTTTCCAAGATTTAAATTTAGAAAGGACCCCAACGCTGCCCCCACCTTTACCACCAGCCGTAGACCTGAGCCATAGGCCAGGTGCGTGGCTGACCAAATAGTCTCAGAAACATGTTAAGAATAAAGATAACGCATTCCTTCTCCAAGAAATGAAGGATACAGTGACTGAATAGAATATTACCCCAGCTCTTAATCCGGTAGCTGTGGTCCCAGCACCGCCATGATGAACCTGCATATTTTTGGTAGCAGGTTCAAGTTAGCTGAACCCATAAACTATAAAGCCTAGAGATTAAGAACCTCATAAGAAAAGAATTAAAACAGTTCGCCCATATCTAAAAGTTCCCCTAAAATTGATAACACATCAAATACAACTCACCACTGCTGAACATTGAGGAAACAGCCAATCATGAGGGCAGTCCTCCAATAGGAAAACATTATCAGATGCTTCGGTAACTGTAACATGCAAATCAAATAAGAAGAAAGTATCGGATACTTCGTCTTGAATGTAAAGCAAGCCACTATAACTGATTGCTTTTCCCCTTTTTTGGTTTTAAATTTCCTCATAACAAGCATGTAAATCGGTCAGGAAATACAAAAACTAACATGAATAAATAAGTGAAATTCAAAACACAAAGTACATTAAAAAAATTAATGAGACTAGCATACAATGTACGAGGGCAAATACGAAAAAAAAAAATATAGGTATCAATCAATAAATAATGAGAACAGTCCTTGCCATAACCATTACAATAAACATGTAATTGGACAGGAAATATTAAAATTAAGATGTTATAGTCAAAATTCAATAAAATAATCAAAAATAGGAATTAGGTATCTAAGAGACACATGTACAATAGTCAAAATTCAATAAAATAATCAAAAAAATAGGAATTAGGTATCTAAGAGACACATGTACGAGAACAGTCTTTGAAGTTGTTAAAATTGTGACGCATGTCCACTATTATAAGAGAAAACAAAACCATGTCATTGTTACAATCCTAACTGGTCCTCAAAATCACAGAACCAAAATTTTTGAATTAGTAGTAAGATTTGAATAAACAATAACATTTAATTTGAATTGTTCCATCATAATATTCTATAAAGAAATTGGTCATTTAAGGTAATGACACGTTTCAATATATAGCTGAGGGGGGAACCTAAGAATAGACTCAATAGAGACCAAAGAATAGAGACCTCAATTCTCTGATTTCTAGCAGACATTTTATGCAGGAGTATCAATGATGGACGATGGAAACTTAAAACTTGAAACTACTTTCAAATACGATTGGGATTTAGGATCCTCTATTTGAGATTTACTGTCCCTTACCAGGGGTGATAATTGCTCATTAATAATTATCCAGTATGTTCAACTGAGTGGCCTTATGAAGGTGATTATCCTAAAGCAAGATTGAATCTCTTTTCACTCTCTAAAAGGCAATAAAATTCTTCGACTGTTATCTTAGTCTGCACACCTGCTAACTTAAAATACTATCAAATCTTATGTAGTAAAAAATAAAAATAAAAAATAATCAAATTCCAGATTCAGTCTGCATCTAAGGAATATCAACCATGTCTCCCTCAATCCTGATTGTGGAAATAAGTTTACCAATTGAATTATCCATCCAAAACTATTTAGAAGCACCGAGATTCAGAGATCCTACACAGTATGCAACCTTTATCAAACTTACTGTTACTTACCAAAAGATGCAACAAAAATGAAAAAGAAAAAAAGAAATGATCAAACCATACTGGTGATATAGTCCTATGCTATATCAAAAGAGACATTAATTGGAAAACTGAAGCACATAATAGGCACAGAATTTTTACCGGACAGAGTATATTCCAAGAAATATACAGATTAAACACAATAGTTAATGGGAAATACGAATACACTTACAATTCCCCAGGTCCCCCCAACCTCTATCAATTATTCCTCTTTGCCCTGTATCTTTCAATGCCTCCAATATAATGTCCGTAGTTTTCTTGGGATCCTCAAGCGGCTTAACAAGCAACAGGTGAAGTTTTAGGTTCTAGTCCTTTCAAAATACATGATGCAACATGATTTTATCATCCAAGAACGTAAATCATAAAGAAATAAAGTTGATGTAAAGAAATCAGCTATCAAAGTACTAAAATGACACAAGGAATAAGCCATCAGCCACAACTACAAACCATCTATCTTAACCCTCACTGACGAGACAAGCACCCTCTCCAAGAAATATGACTTTACTATATTAAAAAAAAGGTAACATCCAGATTCCGCCTAAGGACAGAATTATCTAGAGGTAGAACCTTTTCATATACACGATATGAGAAGGTAGGCATTAATAAATTTATGTTCCCACATATATCATTTCTGGGAAGTAATTGGTATGACTAGCAAGGTACTCAAAGGGCGATTGAAACTTCGTTACCAGATGATAAATATACTATTAACGTTCACTTTCAAGGAAAAAGGCTAATATGCACAGGAGCTATATATTAACTTCCTACTGATTGAATAAAGTTTAATCAAGATTGTCCCACCAGTCCTTCGAGATACTCTATAAGATTTGATTAACTAGCATTTACCCTTTCATTATCTGTTGGTGCAAGGCATCACATAGAGGCTCTTCTAAATTGTGTGCTAAAACTTTCTTCTTGGTAACATTTTGGATTCATTTCATATATACATATAACAAGAAACTAACAGGAGAAAATATATAAATCAAATAAGAAAAGGATTGCACACTACAGTTGAAATCATTTCACTCATGGTTTTAGAGAGATCGAAATACCATGCTTCCAAAGCCAATATATATAGGTTTTGACCCTTTTTCAATCCATTGAACAAAGTCATCTTGAGGTTGATACTTGGACCCAAGGTTTAGGAAACAGTAACCAACAACATCCACAAGAGGTCCCCAATCTGCAAGTTTTATACGACATCACGACATTACAACAAAGATAGCATAAACATTGTACACGTCAGACAAAAAAGTGACTGAGACAGGTGGGTTTCAAAAGACAGATGTTATATTCACATTGAAATGGAAACCATGAAACTTTCACTTTAATTTTAGGTAGGGTAATATAGCGTATGCAAAAGAGAAGCATGAATCAGTCTTTCAGACACAAACAAGAAAATTAGTTTTCACTTCAACATAGAGGCAAATGTAGAAAGCACCTAAAGACAATGACACGTGATAAATTACACCATATGCACAAACTTTTTTTAACACCCCCTTGAGCAAAATGCTGGGTGCAGTAAGTTTTCTAAAAAACTATATTAGTCTCAGCAGTAGGAATAGAATAACAAGACTAACCATCATCAATATCCATGTGCTATGCTACTCTAGCAAAAGGAGCTAGGAAGATAGTATAATTACCATGGACCAAGATACTAGGTACCGCAGTATGATCATCAGATTGGCATGAGCAAATTAGCAGTAAAACCTAACTTAAAATTTTGGGAAAGGTGGTACACCCACTATCTTTATCATGGTATCAAAGCAAGAGATCCTGAGTTCGAATCTTTGAAATTGCATCTTCCCAATACAAGTTGAATTCCAAATGTTGGGCTCTAATGATGGAGACAGGCGCAAATGTGAGGGGGGGTGTTACAATTTAAAACAACTATCGTCCCTTACTCTTTTGGAAAAGCACCAACATATCCAAGCTAATATTATAATTTCTAATGTGACTAGTAGGAGATATAAAATGAATTAAAACAAATACTAACCACTAGGCTTTGGCACAACATGAGGACTCCACATATAACCAGTGGGCAAATGAGATATTGATCCATGGTAGGTGCTGAAGTATGCAATAGGAGCAAGCTTCAACTTCTTTTTTCTGAAGTCATTAATATATCCCCTAATGCCCCACCATATCAGTAAATCCACAACAATATATGAAAGCTGGATGTGACAAAGACATTAAGGATCAGAATTGCAATGAAATTCAAACATATCACAAAATAAATATTAGTGTAACACCTAACAAAGAGCATACCCAATAACCAGCACTTTGAGGTACACGTGCTAGGGGGTGAGGAAATTCATAAGTAGGCCTGCCTATAGAAAAGATAGGTAAGATGATATAACAAAGAAAAGAGGGTCATGCAAACAAAACCACCATTCAACATAATATGCTACTGCCAAAAAGAAAAAAGATTGAAAAAAGATTATAACCTAACATAACATAATTTTAAACTTCATTAAACAGCTTCTTCAGTAATTCTATAATATAAATTTCAACTTAAAACATCAATTAAGTCGACATGACCAAAACAGTCTATTTTTAGCTTTTCAGCTTCCCGGTGATTTGTATCAGCTGACTATATGTACGTACACTTTACACTTTTTAAGATCTAAACTGAGCAGGAAATCCAAGGGCATAATCCCAGCTCTAGGATATCTATCATTGGTGTAGATCAAAAGACTCAAAGTAGAAGAACTCTATTTCCATCCATAAAAGTTTCAGCCCTAGACCCGAGAATATAAGATAGTCGCCTGAGTTACCTCCTTTTTTAGCCTCTTACTAGAGTTATACTGGTATATATAGGGAAACGTTGTCCAACTAATCAGCCAGTCTAGCATGTTTCCGGACTGTCAATTAGAATAACTCCTAGTGGATTCTTGTTTGAATGAGTGATTGGTTTAGATTGAGAACCAAACATAACATATCAGACACCTACAAGTGGATATTATTGATCTACGTACATGCATGAAAATAAGTGGAAGTGGGCCTTCTTATTGTTGACTCAGTGCCAATGTCATCCTAAGCAACACTCGTTAAAAAATATAGTCTCGAGGAAAGTATGACATAGTACATGATAAAGATCCACCAGAATCAAAGGAGATTGAGGATCAATCTCCTTGATTCTCTGGTATCTTAGTCAATGGAATCATTCTGATTCCTTCCCAAAACTGTACATAAATCTCTGTAGATACTTACATAGTTTAGGCCTATGATTTCTTTCCTAGCCTAAAGATGTATTTCCTATTTAGTCTCTACTAGAAACAGTATATATAGGATCTCTCTGATGTAAAGATTTAAGCAATCAAATATACAAGAAATTCATACCACTTTAGTACATACATTATACAACTACAAGCCCTTCAAATGAGGATGGTTACATTTCAGACACACACATTCTGTCCTTAAGGGCATTTTGAAATGCATTTTAAAGATCAGAGAAGTCTATCATTTAGGTCACTACATAAACATCATCCATGCAATAACTCAGCCAAAACGATAAATGTTTGGACATTTAATATTTCACAATCTCAGTCAGAGATGAAAATAATTATTGTATTAGTAGTTCCACTTAGGCTTTTTTTTTTTTTTTTTTTTGCATTAATGGTCCTTAAACAACTAGGAAATGGACGGTTCCAATCAAGGGAATGCTGATAGGTGATAGAATGTGCATATTTTTTAAATTCAAACATCCTCACTTGAGAATTATCCTATATTTATGTTACAGATTGTTTCCTAGGACATTTCATTTGTAAACAGTGTTTTTTCCGTATCAAAATTAAGGAAGAACAGAAGTGGTTAAAACTCACGTCCATGGCATTGTGAAGAAAATATGAAGAGGTACTCCAAGAGCTTCGGCAACATGAGCGTGCCCTGAGAGAAAAGAAGTGGTTAAGAATAAATTAAATCACAGTTTATATATTTATAAAACAAGAAGAAAATATTAGATTATGTTCCTCCCCCCATCACCACACCTTTTTCTCTCTGCTCACACAACCGTTTTCTTTTTTGGAGATCTACGAGGAGAGTGACTACCATATTCAACCAAAACTTTCCTTGCATGAATTAGGAGACACTGCTATTTAATCCTAAAAACTGCACAAGAAATAAGATCTTGTTCTCCTAAATATAGTTTATACTTCCAAA
The DNA here is from genome assembly GCA_032719365.1 of Prinsepia uniflora. Classification (NCBI taxonomy): domain Eukaryota; kingdom Viridiplantae; phylum Streptophyta; class Magnoliopsida; order Rosales; family Rosaceae; genus Prinsepia; species Prinsepia uniflora. The sequence continues at coordinate 45,826,166 of CM064864.1, forward strand.
TCTTAACTAGTTGAGGCCCAATACATCTACATGCTTCTGTCACTATACTTCAGGCATGGTTTCCACCCACTATATAGTCATCCATCCAACTACTGTGCTGCTCTTCTAGATCAACCGAAACAGTATTCTGATTTCAAGCTTAAAAGGAGCCTACATCCAATGTCTACACCACTAGGGAGGGCCTACCATAAAGTTCCCATCAATCTTGAATAGAATGGTAAGGTCTAATGAAAAAATATCAATTAAGGTGCAAGAAATCTGAAATGAAGTGTTTTACACATATGGCATAACAATTAAACAAATGCATAGGACAGCATAACAAGCTAAGAAAACAACCTTCTAAGTTTGTTGTCAATAAAATTCATTCCAAACCCTTGTTTAGATCATAATACATACAGACATAACAAAAAGATAATTCGATTGAAGAGACATTAAGTATTCCAGTTGTAAGAACTCACCATAGGCAGGAGGGTTTGCAATAATTGCCTGTGCTTTAAAAGGCACCCCGGTATCTATATCTGGTTCGGTGCATGCTGGAAGAAGAGATTCAATAATTGCCTTCAGTTGCTCTCTCTGTATGGATATTTCTGCTGGCCCAGATGGAATGAGACCTTTATTTCTGGCCATATCTAGAACAAAAGGCACCCAATTTCAATAATTCAATAAGGAACTTAAGGTGAGGATTTGAAAATATTAAATATATTTAGAAATGGTCTAACTATTAGCGTGAAAGAGAGCTCCAAAATGATGGAGAGTGGAGGACATAATTGTTGGGATTAAGGTTCAGATGAGAGAAAGAGAAAGGCATAAAGATCATGAGGCAGCATACCTCTACAGAACCACATAAACTTGATAATATATTGGGAAAAATAGACAGGGACAGATGAAGTGATCTTCCAACAAGATCACCACCATCAAAAAGATGAATTGAGATATTATCAAACAAGTATTATTCATATTAGGGACCTCTTACATCCTGCCAAAACACGAGGATCACCACCCAAAGGATAAAAGTCTACACCAGCCGACTTTACAAAACCACTGAAGTTAGCATGAGTTGCCAACCTAACATGATGGCCAAAATCCTGTAAGAAAACATTAAATCATCTACAATCATTAACACATACATAAATTATCTAAACTATAAGGTAGGTACATAGTTTTTCAAACAAGGAATATGGGAAGATGTCAATGACATCTAATATTTTACATTGGAAATTAGCATCATAGCATGCTCTATCTATCACGATTTCATAACAAGAACATATTTACAATAATTAACCTCTCTACATCCTGTTAGAAATGTAATAATTATCATAAAAGTGGTGCAAAACTAAGATTCAGAATGCACTCATTATGCAACAAAAAAAAACATAACATAAAGATATCACAATATATGTACTTGCTTAAGAATCTGTACATCAATTAGAAAACGTACGCACAGAATGCAGATTTACAACAAAATATTTTAAGGTTACATGGATCATAAATATTAACTTGATGGATGAAACATTGATTTCAAAGGAATTCTCCCACAGTGAAAATATATCATGATATTAAATTATGAATACCTAGGAAAAATGTACTATATCCGCAGCATGAAAAGTAAGTTATTCAAACCAAAATCATCCAGTTATGTTAAACATGCCTGAAATCTCTTTGCCATAGCCAGAAAAGGTTGTACGTCCCCTCTCGTTCCTACCACAAGTATGGCAATTTTCAACCTTGGAACTGACTTGGTGGTACTGGGTATCATATCATCAACATTCATGGGCACATCTTCGACATTATGGAGCTCTAACAACTCAGAGGCAACAGGTGCACTTTTTTCCAAATCAACTTCTACTGTTCCGTCATTTTGTATCTTGACCATCTCAACAATTAGTTTTTTCTGAAAAAGAAAACAAGAAAACAATGACTATCAGGAGGAGAATGAACCAAAAGAATGTACAAGAGCCAAAAAAAAACAAATAAGTTAAAATTTGGTAGGTATGAATTGGATGAGGGTGGGGTGGGGTGGGGGAGGTGGGATAAAGGATAACTAGCTGCCTCGGTGGTTAGAGAAACTATATTGTTCAGCACAGAAGTGTATAACTCAATTTATGTCTTTAGTCTTATTTGATTATCAGGTAGAGAAACAGTACAAAATACTAAAAAACTGAGACCGTGTAGCATACTCATGCTTTACAAATAAAATTGGGGAAAACATTTGGAATGCATCTATTCAGAATGAAGTGCCATTTCATGAAAGAAACTACCCAAATGAATATGTTCTAACAAATAATACACACATCTTGTACATTCTGCAGTTAGACAAATTAAATTTTATAGAAAACATGAGTATGGGAATGAAAAACCAAATGTATATGATGCTATCAAACCTTTTCACGCTCTGATAGTCTATCCAGCTTAAAGTCATGCCTTGTAATTCCCTTCTTCTCTGTCATGGATCTAGAGAATCTAATTTCATGATCCTCAATTATCAAACCTTTGGGAGTGCCAATAGGTGCAGTGATATAATGATCCAAGCCTTCATGAAAATATGATTAGGTATCAGTGAGCACATTTCACATGAACGTCAAAAAAAAAAACAGCATCACAAAAGATGACAAAGGGATCCAAGTATGCAGTTAAGTCCAACAACATCTGGGGTCAGCAAGATCACTTATCATGCAAACTGGATTATCAGTTTGAATCATAATCACCTTATCCTACGGTTCATTGAAAGCTCAGGAAAAGGGTTCTACTACTTCAAAATTAATTCCCATTCTTTTAATTGTTTTGTTTTTCGGTTTTTCTCAACAACTTCAATCCGGCTATCTAGAATCTAAATTCCAACTGTTATTTACAACTAGATGGAAATTCAATAAGTAATTTCTGATTACTAACTATAGAGCCCAAATAGACATCCAAGTAATACACTACAAAGAATAAGCATATAGTTGAAATAAGCTAATACATAAAGCTCCTTTTCCCACTGTCCAGGCAATAAAACTTTACAAACTTCGTAATTGAAGGTAATTACAAGTTTTTTGACCAAAAATTAAGCAAACCTATGCTGTCTAGAAAAAATTAGAAGTGAATAGGTCATACTAATGAGAAGGAACCTGGTAAACTCTCTTCACAGAAAATCCTCATATTTATTCCCATAATGCATAAAAAATTAAAAACTAAAGCAACTACAACTCATACTAAGAGGGCGCTAACCTCTCCGAGGTGAAGAACCAACATTGAACTCTTTTGACTGAAAAATCTCTAAAACCGAAGAGTTCCGTCTGGAATTTGCCTTCTGATTCCTCTCCTCCTGAAAAGAACCTGCATCCAAATAGTTCATATGAAGATTTATTATACATGTCTAACTCACAAATTCCACAAGTGCTGAAAACCCTTACTCTGTCCTCGGCTGCTAACACCTTCCTCTTCCAAATTTCTCAACGGATGGTCAACCCCATTACTCCCCATTCCGCCAAGTGCAGAGCTTGAGCAACAGAAACGCACCAAACCACGACTCCGACAATCTTACTTTTACTTCCTGATATCCAAATTCTTGAATTGAATAAAATTGAATCTGAAACGATGAGGCAACACAATCACCGACTAAACCCCCCAATTCCAACTGAAATAACTTATAACTTCCGGTCTAAGTACCAAATGAATATACTAAAATTGAATTTGAGAAATTGAAGAAACACAAACATCAAGAAACCCACCAAAATCACAACCTCTAATATCCTGACACTCAAAGACAAGGCAGGGCGTGGCTGAAAAGGGAAAAAGACACAGCCAGCAACCAAAACCCACACGTTCAAAAAGCTTCAAGAACAACACAGAGGTCAAAATTATTGAAAGTTAGCTGTTTCATACACAGATCATTGACAGCTCTACTTTTTACTGTATTCTGACTCAACCCAGCAACCACGAGGACCGGTCAGTCAAAGCATGGACCGTTTGGTGACCAAAAGTATAAAGTTTAAACCGCCTTTAAACTGTAAAAGCAAAATCCAAAATCGAAGAAAAAAGTTTTCTTTGAGCAAAGAGACGGACAGAAATTTGAAAGCAAAAATCCAGAAAGCGCAAAGCAAAGTTAATAGGTACTCAATTTTGATGCACTAACCCGTCAACTCAAGACCAATATCTAAAAAACGCAGCAGGAATTTGAAGAAATTTCAGGGCTTTTTCTTTTGAGAGGTGAATTGGTTGTAGAAGAAGCTAAACAATGGAAGCTTCTTACACTCTGGGAGCTTAAAAGAACCATCAACTAAAAGACAGACTTGTACCGGCGGCCACTGACTTTCTTTTGTTCTATCAAACCACTCGAGCTTTTCCATTTGAACAAACAATTACATACTATTGAAAGTAACTAAACTGATAAATGAAGTACAAATGGTAAAACTAAATGGCCCAAAAGTAATCCAAAATTTGAAACCGAGAAATTTAAAGTAACTTAGAAGAAACATTAGATCTAAAAAATGGAAAACATTCCGGTCTCGTTTGGTATGCCGTATTGTACTGACTATTCAATCGGATAGGCTAATCTGTCCACCGGATAGACTGATTATTTAGTCGGGCGTTTGGTACTTTTTCGGATTAGAATGCCGACTATATTATACTGACCGGATTATATTATAGTAATTGACGAAATACTTATATCTTAAATATTAATTATGTATGTCATTATTTTTATTATTATTTATTTTAATAATTATTATTATTACTATTTATTACATTTTATTAATTAATTATTTTTAATTTTATCATTATTATTTATTAAAATATCATTAATTATTAATTATTAATTTATTATTATTAGTATTTATTACTTTATTACTTTTTATTATTAATATTTACTAAATTAATATTTTATTTTTATTATATTACTATTTATTTTTTTTTTTACAAGATTATTTGTTATCCGACTATTTAATATGGACAATTTCGAGCGTATTATTTTAGCGTGTCTGAACCGTATAAAAATATTCAACCGCATTAACTTATACGGTGGCTAATTAATACGACTGGTACCAAACACGGGTTTCGGATTATTTAGCCTATACGGAGCGTAATACGGCGAAACAAACACACCCTCACACTTCTAACGGCTGCCCACCAAGCTACCACATCCACTGTAAAACTGCAGAATTCACCGCTATTGAAAATAAAGGAGGAGAAACCGAAGAATCAATTGAAAAATGAGGGTAAGCAAGACACTCACACATAAAGCGCTATCATCATCCATTTAAGGGGTGCATCAAGCATTTTAACATGGACCTATCACAACCAACTGTAAACAATCTAAGATGGAAGTAGAGAGGTCAAGAGATGGCAGCGAGCAACCAGGATACCACATAAAGCAAGGAACATCCAGTGAGGGGAAAGGAGATGAAGGGGGTGGATGAATATAGCTTGAAATGAAGGTGAAAAGTCAGATCTGAAGAAAAGAGAGGGGTCAAGGTATTAAAACTAGGATGCTAAAAAACAAAAGAAAAATAAACCAAACCAAACCGAAAAAAAAGGAAAAACACAATAAAAAAAGTGAAGACAACAAATAGAAAAACTAGTCCTAGGGAGAAGCAGTAGGCTGGTTTCTTCACCCCCACCATCGTAGAAAAGCAAACAACAGAGCACCACCACCGAACCACTAGCAATAGAAAAACTAGTCCTGGGGAGGGCCGCCGCAGCACCTAAGTAAGAGGTCGCATGACACGACCCATCTCAATTCCCCCGCGATTAACAGGGTATATACCATGCTCCAGTCTAACACCTCGTGCCAAGCCAAGGATACACCGAACCTTCTTAGGGCTTCCAGAGTACGCCAGGATTTGTGGCAGCATGTGATGTCTCAGTTTCTGTTACAGCCCGTATCCGCGATCAACCTGAAGGATATTAAAAATGGTAAAGGCTGTGAGTGGACGAAATTAAACAATTTATAAAATCATTTCCAAAAAGACATTTATACCCTCCAATAAAAAGTATGCATGCATCCGAAAACAAGTTATAACAGCTAGTTCCATTAAATCAAATCATAAGGCTTTTCAAAGAGGCAATCAGTGAAAATGCTTCTCAAATCCAACCAGTGAAAAACATTTCTCAAATAATCCATTCCCACAGTAGGGTCTCAGCCCAAAACCAAAATTACATGAGTCTCTACCCAAATCCATAAAATACAATATACCAATCATTAACATCCCTAATGCCTAATAAATACCTGTCACGGTTCTAAGGCTACGCGTACCGCTCGGGGTCTCAAGTCTGAGCCATTCCCCGAACCCCGCCTGGGGTGATACCGAAGTATCGAGCAATCCTGATCATGAGCCCTCCGTAGAGCGGCCCTTCTCAAGTAATGCTCGCACTCCTGATCTTGAGCCCTCCTCGGACCGGCCCCTTTCAGGCAGTGCACCGTAACTACTCCAAGATACTATGAGACGTCCGAAGGAGACAAACCAAAATAAGGATGGTATACGTAACCAAAATCAAATCCAGTTTTAAAACATTTCAACATGGTCTTAGCCCGAGGTGTAACTTCCACAAATCGTTTCCACAAAATCAGGATTCCCCGAATCCGATTCAAATTCACATCTCATAGATACTCAGCCTAAAATCACATCCATAAGGTATCAAACCCGAAATCTCATTTCATAAACCACAGTTGGGACTCATGCCCAATACCACAAACCAACTAGGCCTCCGGCCCGATATTTCACAAATCAACGAGGCCTCAAGCCCGAGATAATATTTCCAATATGAAAGCAAATAAAAATCTGAAATCATTTCATTTAAAACCCTGTTTGACTCCACAACTAGTCAACACAATATCCAGACGGGTCTTAAGCCCAAAACATCATAAATGACATGTAAAATCCACAAAACCATCAAACTCAATCATAAGAAACCAGTGCATTCCAAATCATGTTCATAAAACATATAAAACAGTTATGCATGCATCACATTTCATAAAACAAAATCTACTCACAAACTGCCTATGTTGCACGCCTGCAAGTTGCGCCGTAAGCCACTTTGGGCTATACTAAACTCTCTGGGTCGTCCGAACCTGTCCAAAACATACTTAAAGGTCACTACCAACTTAGACAAGTCCTAATCAAAAATCCCCAAAACTCCCAGAAAAGTCAACATGTCCCGGACACTCATCCCTATGCTAACCTCAATTTTACCACCCATAACGATCTCCGATCGACCTGAAACCACCACCATTGGATATAGATCGTCGAAACCTTTCAAACAAGATTGGTCCCACCTCGAAAAAACATTCCCACATGCCCCCACGCGTGGGTCAACGGTCAAAGTCAACGTTGACGTCAACGGTCAAATGTCAAAGTCAACGGCTGACAGGTCTGACAGTGCCACATGTCAGCCCATGATTAGTCCACGTGTCTGACACTTGTCAATTGTGACTGGACCTAACAGCTACCACATGGTAGCACCTCATTGGCCACGTGGCCTAACAACCTGACAGATGATGACGTCACCTGCTGACGTCATCATTGTCAACCTCCAGTCGGATCGACTCGGACCTCTGCAACCTGGTCAACTCGACCCGCAACCTGACCCGACATAAACTCACTCATTTGGGTTCTTTTTCACTCCATTCTGTCACCATTCGAATCACCTTTCACCCAGAAAGGGATTCTTGACCTCAAAATTTGAAGAAAAGCTAGAGAGTACATGTGTGAATCCAAGCTTCCACGGCCACCTGCAACCTCTCCTCCTGGGTTGTCCATGACACGACTCATCCCAATCCCCCCGGGATTAACGCGGGATGTTAAGCTTATGATCCTTCATTTTGCCTCTGGTTGAGTTGACCATAGAGATTCACTTAATCACCTTCTGGTTTAAGTGGAAGTAGGAACTTTCATCCCGTAAATGTGTCAAGCGACTTCACCACAACCTTAGATGACACGACTCATCCCAATCCCCCTAGGATTAATGCGGGATGTACCATGCTCCTATCTGACATGAAGTGTCAGACAAGTTTGTGTCAAACAAGGGATAACTCGAACCTTAGCCCAAACGGGGCTTCCAGAGTGCGACAGGATCAGTGGAGGAGTGTGATATCTCGGTCTTTGCTACAGCCCGCATTCACGATCAACCTGAAAGACATTAAAAACAACAAACACTATGAGTGGACGAAAAATCAATAATTTAATAAAACACATTTCATGAAAAGACGTTTATGCCCTTCACTAAAAAGCATGCATGCATTCAAAAATCAGTAATCAAACCATTTACTTTAACTAAATCATTTGGGTCTTAGCCCAACATCATAAATCCAACCAAGTGTGGGAACTCAGCTCAAAACCAATCATTATCGAATAACTAATTTATCGAAATACAATTTAACCAATCCTTGGCATTTCTGATGCCTAATCTGACAGGACCCGTCCCAAATCCCCTAGGATTAACGTGGGACGTCCTGCTCCCGTCTGACACCAAGTGTCAGACGAGGGATAATTCCGTCCTTAGCCCAACCGGGACTACTAGAGAGCGCCAGGATCCGGAGGAGGAATGTGATGTCTCGGTCTCTGCTACACCTCGTATCCGCGATCAACCTGAAAGGTATTCAAAAACCACGAAAAGCTATGAGTGGACAAAACAAATAATTTGTAAAAATATTTTCATAAAAAGACATTTATACCCTTCACTAAAAGGTATGCATGCATTCGAAAATCATTTCTCAAACATAGAACATGGGGCCTTGCCCCAAAATCCAATCAAAGTACCTGGGACCTTAGCTCAAACCAAATCAAGTGGGAACTCAGCCCAAATTCAATACCTGTGGGTCTCAGCCCAAAACCATCTCCGTGAAATCTCATACGCATATGCATATATACATATATAACCCATCCTAGACATCCTCTGATGTCAACTTGGGGCACACAGCCCCTAGAGAACTAATACCCGATAGATGTCACGATTTCTATATATATATATATATAAGTATGCATACTACTAGGGATCTCACTCATAGTCTACCCTCAGGAATTCTCCATCTAGGAGGCTCTGTCTTCGGATCTAGTCCGAGCATCTCTCCGGATCTAGTCCGGAACCACATCATAACTCCCACTCCTGAAATGGGCTCCCTGTGGGGATCACTCATTCCGGGGTAGTGGATCGTGACTCTCCAAGTCGGCGTCTGGAGGAGACCAATCAACTCATAAATGAGGGTATATACATACTCATATGAAAAACCACAAATGGGACTCACGCTCGATACCACAAGTCAACTGGACCTCAAGCCCGAACTTATGACTCAATGGTGCCTCTATCCCGATTTCACAATTTAACTGAGCTTCCAGCCCAAACTCAAAAGCAACTAGGAATCGAGCCCGACATCTCAGGGTCAGTCACGATTCCGATCATAGTGATGCGTGCAACCATCAGCCCAGGACCGCTCTCAATCCTGGTATGTCGCCGTGAACATATCACTGCCGCGACCACCTCTAGATCAGGGTGCACACGTCACCGATCGCTCTCTGATACCGTCAGCACTCCGAAGTCGAGCCTCCAGTGGTTGCTCGATAACGAGACTTGCATCGTGACCTCTCCGGAGGGAACACATCCCCAGACCGGAGGCGAGCGTCATGTCGTCCGTCGCCGTGCACACAGCACCTGTCGCGACCATGACTCAGAGCCGTAGGTCATCAATAGGGCCTCATGCCCGAATCAAAACCAAGACCAAATAGGTCATTTTACCTTTCACAACCATGTCATTTAAAATCGAAATCATAAACGCGTATAAGCACGTATAAAACAGAAAATCTCGAAATACGTGCCAATACGTAAACATACACACAAATGCACTCATGGCATCACAAAACATGTATTAAAACACATATAACACATTTATGCATGCATCGATTCATAAAAGAAAGTCCACTCACAGGCCGTCCGAGCTGCCACCTCAATATGCGCGCTGTACGCCTTCCCGGGCCAGTCATCGTCTCCGGGGTTCCCAAACCTGTCCAAATCACTTTAGAGGGTTACTAAATACTTAATAAACCCCTCACTAAAGCCCCCTAATTTTTCGGGATTTTTAACTATTTTTAAATGCGATCCTAAACCTTCGGACAACCCGAACTATATCGAGACGATGTCCGATTGACTCGAAACCAGTCCCAAATGTTCGCTACATCGAATAGATGAAATTACATGTTGGAACTTTCGCCAAAAACCTCCCCACGCGCGGTCACGCACCGCCGGATGGCCCTACGCATGGGCTTCACACGCCTGCACAAGGTCATCCCTGTCCTCCAGCCGACCGGGTCCGACCAGCTGGTCCGGTTCGATCCTGCAACTCTGGTCCGCTGGACCGGCATGACCGGTCCGGTCCAGCCACATAACTCTGTCAATTTTCATCCTTTTTCCTCCAATCCAATTCCATTCTTCCTATTTCGATCCTAAAAACCTAAATATGCAATTAAAATCACCCAAAACCCACAAAATCCCATCGATCCAAAACTTCCCTCACGGTTCAACTTTTCCAGTTTTTCCCCAGGGCTCCTCAGCCACTAACCACCATCCAAAAACATCTTAAAACCTTCCTAGAACCCTATTAAACCTATCCTAATCACCTAAAACGGCCCATAACGTTTGAATCCAAAAATAATGAAAATTGGACAAAACCGAGCTTACCTTGCTCGAGGTTCCTCCGCCGTCCTTGGCCAGCCACCATCATCATCACAACCTCACTTCACCCTCTTGGTCTCAAACATGGTTAGATGGGGGAAGGTTTTGGATTGGGTTGGATGTGTTGATCGGGTTTGGTGGGGAAAATGATCGAACACAAAGGGGAGGGGATATGCATGAACAGGAAAATGATGGGGAATGGATGAATGACACTTGTCATTCATCCATTGGGCATGTCCTAAAAGCTGGGTCCACTTAATGCCAAAAAGGTCTCTGTCTCGTAAAACATGTAATAGTTCGTTCGAACTTCCGTGAAACGTAACTTTTCCGTCGAAAGTCCGAATTTGACGTGCCACTTGTCTACGGATTCATATCGACGCGGTCTACGTAACGGTCCTCGACCCTCGGCCATCGAACCTACCAGGTCAAAAGTCAACTTTTCGCCCTCTTCTAGGGGTAAGATCGTAATTTCTCCCTGAACGTCCGTTAATCCTCGATTAATTCCCGATTAGCCTCGCTAATCCGTAATTAAGTCCTAATTAATCCTTAAATTTAGGGACGGGTCGTTACATAATCAATACCATTGTCACGATTTTCTAAGCTACGCGTGCTACTCGGGGTCTTAATCCCGAGTCTCCCGAGAGTCCACCCAGGTCAATGACCCGCAGATCAATGACCCTCCCTGGAGGTTATCATCCATAATTGCACTTCTGATCATGAGCTACGCCTCGGGACAGCCCTTCTCAAGTAGTGCTCCGTGACTACTCCGAGATACTTTGAAACGTCTGGAGGAGGCAATCCATACATAAGGATGGTATATGGAAAACATTTCATAAATCATCTCAAACCGTTCAAAGGGCTTTGCCCGGGATTTCCATAAAACCATCGCAAATCCAAAAATGGGTCTCGTACCCAAAGTATAACTTTCATAAACCATTTCCACAAATCCAATTTCCAAATTCAAGAGACAGCCCGAAATTCCATTTCATAACCCAACTGAGCCTCAAACTCGATATCATAACCAACTGGGCCTTAAGCCCGATAGTATAAATCAAATGGGTCTCCAGCCCGATGCCTCATTAAATCAAATGAACATCAAGTCCGATAGTTTACAAATCAAATGGGTCTCATGCCTGATTCCCTATTTCCAAATCTGAAATCATACCATCAAACCATTAATGAAATACTAGCACGTATAAACACCGTATAAAATCATAAACCTTTTAATACGTGCAAATACGTGAATACTAAATACCACAATCATGTTCATCATAAATCACATATTTAAAACATATAAAACAGTTATGCATGCATCATATTTAGAAACCAATGTCCACTCACAGACCGCCCTTACTACCGCCTCGATAAGCATGTCATAAGCCTTCCCGAGGCTAAATCATCATCTCCAGAACTTTCGGACCTGTCCAAATCATACTCGAAGGTCACAAATCAACTATACAAGTCCATAGGATAAAACCCCAAAATTGATAACGCTCAAACTACGCATTAAATTAAACACGTAATTTGAGTATTATGCAATTTAAACCTTTTTTGTGTAATTGTAGTATTGGTAAATAGGGATCGTTCTTAACCGGGGAAATTAGGGAACATTATTAATATGTTAGTTAAAAAGAATAATGAATAATCAAAGAATAATGAATTAAAGAATTAATTAAGTAATTAAATAATAAAGAATTAAAGAATAAATGAATTAAAGAATACAAGAATTAATGAATAAAGAATTAGATGGGGGGTTTGAAGGATTGTAATTAAATAGTAAAGAAAGCAAGTAAAAATAATTAAGAACTTAATTCTACTTCTACTTTAACTTTTATGCAAGTGAACTTTCTTCAAACACATATTTTTACCAACACTCTAACATCATACTCATATTGAACCAATCACGAAATCCTACCTTAATCATCTCAAATACATGCATACATTTTTCAATATTATAAATGCACCGAACATCGGTCATAAACACTTATAATACGATTCACCTTACGTTATTGATTTCAATGTGTGTCAAACATTTAAATCTCTTCAACCCTATTCTAAGTGCACCGAACAGTAGTCATAAACACTTAGCGTTAAATTGAAGGTTAAGCACTAAAACATATGAAGTAGATGAAATTCAAAAAGTAAAACACATGGAGATTGTATTCACATTTACAAATGTTAGAAAGAAAATACCAACACATATATTGAATTATAAGTAAACCGAAATAATAACAAGAATTTAAGTAAAGGGAAGAAAGTTACACTTTCGGAATCCAAGAACAGCTTGTGATTCCGAAAGTGGATGAAAACAATGAAATGTTATTCATAAGGAACACCGAACAGCGGTTAGAACCTTATGAAGATGGTGGATAAAACATAAGAATACGGAATTAAATTCTAGAATATTTTGGAAATACTTGGTGTAACGACCCGTCCCAAATTCCTAGATTAGATTAGTGACTAATCACGATTAGTGAGACTAATCCGTGATTAGTAGAGCGAAATCGGACGAACGGTGCGAAATGACCGTTTTGCCCCTAATGGTGGCAAAACGTTGACTTTTTAATCGGGCAGTCAAATGGACTTTGACCGATGACCGTGACGTAGTTCGTGACGTCACGAGTTCATAGACAGGTGGCACGTTCAATTCCGACGTTCGAGGAAGAAGTTATGACGTTCAGAAGTTTAGGGGCATTTTGGTAATTTGGGTGAATAGGGGGTCAAAAGTTGACTTTTTGACCGGGAGGTCCGATGGCCGAGGGCCGAAGACCGTTACGTAGATAAGGACGATACGAATCCATAGGCAGGCGGCACACTGAAATCGGACGTTCGACGGCGAAGTTACGGTTCACGGAAGTTCCCGGTTACTATTCACGACGGCACGTTTTACGAGACAAAAAGTGCAGTTTTGTCTCTAGTGGGCCCAGATATTTAATGGAGGCCCAATGGATGAGTGACACTTGTCACCCATCCACTGGCCAACCCCACCTACTCATGCACCAAACCCATCCCCGTGCATTTTCATTTCTTCATCCACACACAAACCCACCCGATCTCACCCTTTTCTCTCCATCTTCGTGCAACCCAAACCCAGCCAACCCAACCCCAATTCGGCCAGGACGGAGACCAGACGTGAGGGAAGGACTGAGGATGATGGTGGCCAGCCAAGAGGGAGCCACCATGCACGGCCGAGACCCAAACCCGAACGGTTACCCGGTTAGGCCCAAATCTCCCATTTTGTCGATTTTTACATTATGGATAGTTTTGGTTGATTAGGGAATGTTTGTTAGATTGTTTAGGGTGTATAGAGATGGTTTTGAACGGGGGTTGACGGCTGTGAAGCCTGGGGACTAAATCGGAAAACAGGGTCGTGGGGGGGGGGGGGAGGGGGTTAATTTTTAGGGATCGATTTAGGGGGTTTTAAGTTGTTTTTTTAATTGGGTTAGATAGGAAATGAAGAAATAGGAATTTAGGAATTGGAATGGATGAAATCGGACCGAAAATGAAGGAGAAGGACACCTGGACCGGTTACGCCGGTCCAAGTTGCAGGAAAAACCGGACCGGACCGGTTCGGACCGGTCTGACCGATGTAGGGGATGACTGATGACGTCATCCTGATGACGTCATCATGTCAGGGATGACGTCATCATGTCAGATCTGACAATGTCAGACTGACATGTCAGACAGTGGGCCAATGGGAGCGTGACACGTGTCACTGTCAGGGGGCTGTCAGTGATGATGTCATGCTGACGTCAGCGATGACGTCAGCAAGTACTGTTGCGGCGCGTGAAGCCCACGCGCAGCCACTTCAGGCGGCGCGTGAGGGCGCGTGATAGGGAATCTAGAGAAGGTTCCAACATACGAAATCATCTATTCGATGTAACGAATATTTTGGGACTGGTTTCGTGTCAATCGGACACCGTCTCGATATGTTTCGGGGCATCGGAAGGTTTAGGTTCGGTTTTAAAAATAGTTAAAAATATGGGAAAATTACGGGGCTTTAGTGGGAGGTTAATTAAGTAGTTAATAACCTTCTATTATGATTTGGACAGGTTTGGGAGTCCCGGTGACGGTGATCGGCTCGGGGAGCCGTATGGCACGCAAATCGAGGCGGCAGCTCGGACGGTCTGTGAGTGGACCTTGTTTTCTAAATTGGTGCATGCATAAATGTTTATTATATGTTTTATTACTTGTTTGATGATGCCATGGGTGCATTTGTATGTGGTTACGTATAAGCACGTATTTCGAGGTTTCGGCCTTATACGGTGCTTATACGGGTCTGTATTTCTTTATTGATTTAAATGATTTGATTTTGGATTTCTAAATGGATAAACTCGGGTATGAGACCCATTTGGTTTTGTCTCGGGCATATGACACTATTTATGACCTTCGGGTCTAAATCATGGTCGCGACGGGTGCTATGTGCACGGCGATCGACGATACGACGCTCGCCTCCGGATTTGGATGTGTTCCTTCCGGAGAGGTCACGATGCACGATTCATTGTCGGGCAGCCTGGGGAGGCTCGACTACGGAGTGCTGACGGTTCAGGATAGCGATCAGTGATGAGTGCACCATGATCTTGCGATGGTCGCGTCGGTCGATTCGTTCACGGCGACATACCAGGATTAAGGGCGGTCCTGGATGGATGGTTGCACGCATCACTATGATCGGAGTCGTGACTGACCCTTGGATATCGGGCACGGTGCCCAGTTGAGTCATATGTTCGGGCACGAGACCCAGTTGTTTTACACTGATGATTTTGGGTCAGGGACCCTAGATGGATTTCCAAGTTCATGACAGTTTGTGGGAACCGGCATGAACTTTTGTCAGGTCATTCTGGTTCTTGACGGTTTATGGGGACCGGCATGAACCCTGGTTATGTTATTACGGTACATGACGGTTTATGGGAACCGGCATGTTACCTGATTATGGATATTATGGATCATGACGGTTCAGGGGAACCGGTCATGAATGTTTATGTTATGTATATATATGTTCGTCTACCTTCCTTTACTTCTATTATCTCCTCCGGGGAGGGTCGTTGGCCTGGGTGGACCCCGGAGTAGTCACGGAGCACCGACTGAGTGGAGTCACCCCCCAGTTGGGTTCCTTACTCTCAGGAAGGCTATGGTTACTATTACCTCGGGTAGGGTCAGTGGTCTACGGACATTGACCTTGACTTTGAGATGACTCGGATTGAGACCCGGGTAGCGCGCGCGTAGTTTGGATACCGTGACAGGATTGGTTGTGTGACTTATATATATGTATGTGATGGATATATGATATATGATATGTGCTGTGTACAGGTGTGCACAGGATTTGGGCAGTGGCCCGTATGGTCGTTTTCATTGTGGTCCTTTCGACCTTAGTTTATATCTGCTTTGGGCTTAGTCCCACATATGGTTTGTTTTGGATAAATGGTTTTCGAATGCATGCAGGCTTTTTAGTGGAGGGTACAAATGTCTTCCTTATTAAATGTTTTGATAAACTTTTGTTTTGTCCACTCACAGTTTTTAATGTTTTGACTGCCCTTCAGGTTGACATCAGATGTGGGCTGTAGCAGAGACCGAGATATCACATGCCTCCTCCGGATCCTGGCGTACTCTGATAGCCCGGGGAGGGCAAGGGTCGAAATTACCCCTTGTCTGACACTCCGTGTCAGACGGGAGCAGGGTCATCCCGCACTAATCCCGGGGGGGATTGGGATGGGTCCTGTCAACGTGGTATCAGAGCGGGGTTGTCTCTATTATAGGAACCGCGGAGCTCTTGGAGTATGTATGCTGGTCGAGGATGTGATATCTCATTGGGCTGCAGTCCGTGGTCAACCTGATTGTTGGGGTGCCGTTACGATAGTTGGTAGGATGTGTATGGTTTGGAAAGGCAAGTTGGCGAGTGGTGGGACTTTGACGACTATTCGGATTTGGATTCGTTAGTCGGTCTAGTCATGTCAGCTTGTGTGGGGACTGCCCTTTGCAGTCGAGGTTGTACTTATCGGTTAGACCCTAGTAGGTTGTCGTGCTACATTAGTTGTGATGGATTGTTGGTACAACTACGGTCGTGGATGACCTGGTAGACGACAATGGTTTAGTCGAGTTACGACAGGATAGAGATTGTTGGACAAGTTACCAGGGTTGGTACTTGTCGATGGAATCCCGGAGCGGGGATACGGAGTATTTGGTACAGGCGAGTGATTCCGTTGGATGCGGGGTCTCGATAGCGGTGCCTGGTAGTTAGGTCTGCACGAGTGTGTAGCAGGCACTACTACCGAGAGTGGTTGTAGTTACGATTGTTGGGAATCGGGGACGTTCGGGGAACGTTTTCCTTTTCTCGCATGAGTTGTCAGGGTGACTGTACCCAGAGTTGTCAGGTACGAGGGAGACAGAGTTTCTCCTATACGAGCAGAGGTACGCGATCGTCGCTTGGTATGAGCGGAGATCCAGGGTGTCAGTTTTGCACACGGTGTGCTAGCGTCAGTACTGATGCTAGTGAGGATGCTTGTGTGCTGATGCTGACAGGTGGTAGTGATGGTGCTGGTACTCGTGCTAGTGCTAGTGCTGGTGTCGGTGCGGGTGATTGTGATGACGGTGAGTCACGAGTCGGGATGTGGCTCTGACGAGATGGGCATATGTTCGGTATCTGTGGTTCCAGAGTGGACCTCAGATAAGGTTAAAGTGGTTAAGGGACACGTGGTTGATGTCCGGGTATGTTGTTTCCAATCTTGTTGGAACTTCGGAATCGCGAGAGGTTGCGATTGAGGTGACGAGTGGAATGTGGGTTTTCCGCATTGGTAATGGGTATGTCGAAGTCATTTTGGGTGACTTCTCAGGTTCTACCATAATTGATGGTGGTAGATGACGTTGATGATATAGATGTTGTTGGTTGCCACTAGTACACTGATCGTGTATTGGTTGGTGGACCCGGGATTTGTTCTGAATCATCAGGAGGAGATGAGTATATCGAAGTTAAATGACTGAGATTTCTCATTTTCTACTTGATGGCAGACGATGTTGGATTACGTGGCGTGGTGAGTGCAGCAAGTTTTGGTCGCATTCACGTAGGATGAGTTTTGATGTCATTGTGTTGGATCGTTCTTGGTTTTCCACGGTGGAATGCCAAGGATCGATACGAGGTAATCAGTGAGAACCCACAGTCTCGGCGTGTCTCGTCGTAGACTAATCTATTTAAGATGTGGGAAATGGTCTAGGACTTTGGTTGGCGTGACGATCCTCGATCGTGACGTCTATGGTCGGTTGACGTAGTGTTGGATCTGGATCGTGATTTGTATATCCAGATAGGTGGAGAGTTTATTACTCTTACTTGGATGTTGAGTGAAGCATGATTGGACTGAACTTCTTTTCGAGGTAAGTCCCATATGGCTTATTACTCGCCTGAGTAGTTGTCCGATGAGTAGGTGTCTGACGAGGTCGGATTTTGTCTGACCTAGAGTTGTGTTGATGTTGGGATTGACTTCCCTATGAAGTCAATCGATCGTATTGTGGTAATCGGTTGAGCGGGTAACCGATAGGTTTGGTTTTGGTACGTCTCGGTAGACGTGAACGATATTTCAGGTTTTGGAATCAGATTTCTGGATGATGATTCAGGATTTGATTTTGGAACTTGAAAAAGGATTTCTAGATTTGGGTTTTGGAATCGGATTCTGGGTGACGATTCAGGATTTGATTCTAGAGCTTGACTGTAGATTTTCTTTTATGGATTTGGGTTCGGAATAGTTATTCCAAATGCTAGCTTACGGAATAAGGATTTCGGATTCGGATTTGAACATGGATATGGATACGACTTCTGGGTTCGGATTTGGGATTTCTTACGAAATTGCGGATTCAGATTCGGATTTGGAAATAAATAATGGGTCGGAGTTTCGATTGTCTAATACTGGATTGGACAAATGGACTCCATCGTAGAAACGTGATTGGCTACAACCTAGGTGGTTGTAGGCTGATTGATGGGTAGATGTACGTACCTTGTACGTTGTTCAAGGTACGATACTAGGCAGACTTGTCGTGCCTGGCGACGGTATATAGGAGATACCGGTGGTACGTTGGAGAGCGTGTTGGTAGTCGGCTTGGTTCCGATACCATTGGATTAGTCGGGGTCGTGGACTGGACATTGGATACTGTGCATTGGGTCATAGTGGTTCTGATGAGTCTAGTTACACACAGGTCGAGTGAAATGCTTGTGGTTAGTGTAACCAGGAGTGTGTGTCATATCAGTTTGCGACTGACAACTGTCAAGTATTGACAGTTTGTAGGAGGTGTCAGCGTGGATCATGGTGTGAGGTCTGATGACTCCCAGTGGGAGCAGACGTCAGGATAGTTAGTGGTTGAGCAAGGAACCGTCTAGTTGGTTGTGTCAGCGAAACGGTAGATCTGACAAGTGGGATCAGTTCGGAGCGTACGACTTCTGTCATTCGACGTGGTCGAATGTAGTCGATACGACGAGAGCGTTAGTGGTACGTCTAGTTACAAACGAGGTTTATGTTGACTAGTGGGTGTACTAGTGTACACGTGTTTTGCGGTCGATTCTACTTTCCACGAGGTGGTTGTGGAATCAGGATAGTGGAGTTTCAAGAACGAAACTAATTAAGGAGGGAAAGGAGGGAAGAACGGTTAGATTAGGTCGGTTGGAATTTCGAGGACGAAATTAATTAAGGAGGGAAGGTTGTAACGACCCGTCCCAAATTCCTAGATTAGATTAGTGACTAATCACGATTAGTGAGACTAATCCGTGATTAGTAGAGCGAAATCGGACGAACGGTGCGAAAATGACCGTTTTGCCCCTAATGGTGGCAAAACGTTGACTTTTTAATCGGGCAGTCAAATGGACTTTGACCAATGACCGTGACGTATTTCGTGACGTCACGAGTTCATAGACAGGTGGCACGTTCAATTCCGACGTTCGAGGAAGAAGTTATGACGTTCGGAAGTTTAGGGGCATTTTGGTAATTTGGGTGAATAAGGGGTCAAAAGTTGACTTTTTGACCGGGAGGTCCGATGGCCGAGGGCCGAAGACCGTTACGTAGATAAGGACGATACGAATCCATAGGCAGGCGGCACACTGAAATCGGACGTTCGACGGCGAAGTTACGGTTCACGGAAGTTCCTGGTTACTATTCACAACGGCACGTTTTACGAGACAAAAAGTGCAGTTTTGTCTCTAGTGGGCCCAGATATTTAATGGAGGCCCAATGGATGAGTGACACTTGTCACCCATCCACTGGCCAACCCCACCTACTCATGCACCAAACCCATCCCCGTGCATTTTCATTTCTTCATCCACACACAAACCCACCCGATCTCACCCTTTTCTCTCCATCTTCGTGCAACCCAAACCCAGCCAACCCAACCCCAATTCGGCCAGGACGGAGACCAGACGTGAGGGAAGGACTGAGGATGATGGTGGCCGGCCAAGAGGGAGCCACCGTGCACGGCCGAGACCCAAACCCGAACGGTTACCCGGTTAGGCCCAAATCTCCCATTTTGTCGATTTTTACATTATGGATAGTTTTGGTTGATTAGGGAATGTTTGTTAGATTGTTTAGGGTGTATAGAGATGGTTTTGAACGGGGGTTGACGGCTGTGAAGCCTGGGGACTAAATCGGAAAACAGGGTCGTGGGGGGGGGGGGGGGGGGGGTTAATTTTTAGGGATCGATTTATGGGGTTTTAAGTTGTTTTGTTAATTGGGTTAGATAGGAAATGAAGAAATAGGAATTTAGGAATTGGAATGGATGAAATCGGACCGAAAATGAGGGAGAATGACACCTGGACCGGTTACGCCGGTCCAAGTTGCAGGAAAAACCGGACCGGACCGGTTCGGACCGGTCTGACCGATGTAGGGGATGACTGATGACGTCATCCTGATGACGTCATCATGTCAGGGATGACGTCATCATGTCAGATCTGACAATGTCAGACTGACATGTCAGACAGTGGGCCAATGGGAGCGTGACACGTGTCACTGTCAGGGGGCTGTCAGTGATGATGTCATGCTGACGTCAGCGATGACGTCAGCAAGTACTGTAGCGGCGCGTGAAGCCCACGCGCAGCCACTTCAGGCGGCGCGTGAGGGCGCGTGACAGGGAATCTAGAGAAGGTTCCAACATACGAAATCATCTATTCGATGTAACGAATATTTTGGGACTGGTTTCGTGTCGATCGGACACCGTCTCGATATGTTTCGGGGCATCGGAAGGTTTAGGTTCGGTTTTAAAAATAGTTAAAAATATGGGAAAATTACGGGGCTTTAGTGGGAGGTTAATTAAGTAGTTAGTAACCTTCTATTACGATTTGGACAGGTTTGGCAGTCCCGGTAACGGTGATCGGCTCGGGGAGCCGTATGGCACGCAAATCGAGGCGGCAGCTCGGACGGTCTGTGAGTGGACCTTGTTTTCTAAATTGGTGCATGCATAAATGTTTATTATATGTTTTATTACTTGTTTGATGATGCCATGGGTGCATTTGTATGTGGTTACGTATAAGCACGTATTTCGAGGTTTCGGCCTTATACGGTGCTTATACGGGTCTGTATTTCTTTATTGATTTAAATGATTTGATTTTGGATTTCTAAATGGATAAACTCGGGTATGAGACCCATTTGGTTTTGTCTCGGGCATATGAAACTATTTACGACCTTCGGGTCTAAATCATGGTCGCGACGGGTGCTATGTGCACGGCGATCGACGATACGACGCTTGCCTCCGGATTTGGATGTGTTCCTTCCGGAGAGGTCACGATGCACGATTCGTTGTCGGGTAGCCTGGGGAGGCTCGACTACGGAGTGCTGACGGTTCAGGATAGCGATCAGTGATGAGTGCACCATGATCTTGCGATGGTCGCGTCTCGGTCGATTCGTTCACGGCGACATACCAGGATTGAGGGCGGTCCTGGATGGATGGTTGCACGCATCACTATGATCGGAGTCGTGACTGACCCTTGGATATCGGGCACGGTGCCCAGTTGAGTCATATGTTCGGGCACGAGACCCAGTTGTTTTACACTGATGATTTTGGGTCAGGGACCCTAGATGGATTTCCAAGTTCATGACGGTTTGTGGGAACCGGCATGAACTTTTGTCAGGTCATTCTGGTTCTTGACGGTTTATGGGGACCGGCATGAACCTTGGTTATGTTATTACGGTACATGACGGTTTATGGGAACCGGCATGTTACCTGATTATGGATATTATGGATCATGACGGTTCAGGGGAACCGGTCATGAATGTTTATGTTATGTATATATATGTTCGTCTACCTTCCTTTACTTCTATTATCTCCTCCGGGGAGGGTCGTTGGCCTGGGTGGACCCCGGAGTAGTCACGGAGCACCGACTGAGTGGAGTCACCCCCCAGTTGGGTTCCTTACTCTCAGGAAGGCTATGGTTACTATTACCTCGGGTAGGGTCAGTGGTCTACGGACATTGACCTTGACTTTGAGATGACTCGGATTGAGACCCGGGGTAGCGCGCGCGTAGTTTGGATACCGTGACAGGATTGGTTGTGTGACTTATATATATGTATGTGATGGATATATGATATATGATATGTGCTGTGTACAGGTGTGCACAGGATTTGGGCAGTGGCCCGTATGGTCGTTTTCATTGTGGTCCTTTCGACCTTAGTTTATATCTGCTTTGGGCTTAGTCCCACATATGGTTTGTTTTGGATAAATGGTTTTCGAATGCATGCAGGCTTTTTAGTGGAGGGTACAAATGTCTTCCCTATTAAATGTTTTGATAAACTTTTGTTTTGTCCACTCACAGTTTTTAATGTTTTGACCGCCCTTCAGGTTGACATCGGATGTGGGCTGTAGCAGAGACCGAGATATCACATGCCTCCTCCGGATCCTGGCGTACTCTGATAGCCCGGGGAGGGCAAGGGTCGAAATTACCCCTTGTCTGACACTCCGTGTCAGACGGGAGCAGGGTCATCCCGCACTAATCCCGGGGGGGATTGGGATGGGTCCTGTCACTTGGCCTAGGTATTTCTTAAGGAAAGCATAAAAATGTATTTAAGAGATCTCAAAGAAAAATCACAAGAACAAAGTAAAGAAGAAATGAAATTAAGAAATAACAAAAATTATAACATAAATTAAGAATAAGAATTTAAGAGAAAGCTAATTAGATAAAAGAAACTACAAGAATTAAAATGGTCCCCAAAAATAAAGAATAAAAGGAAAGAAGATGAACTAAAAGAAGAGAAACTAGAGAGAAAATATAAGAACCTAAAACTAAAAGAAAGAAATAAAATTAGACAAAATGGGGACCCTTGTTACATGAATTGAACCCCTATTTATAGGGAGAAAAAGCTAACAAAATAAAATAAAAATAATTAAAAGTGAAATGATGAATAATGATGAAATTAGGGATGGGTTAGGGCTGAAAAATCAGAAAAACTGCACAAAGGGAGCAGGTTGTACGGGCTGGGCTGTTGTATGGAGGTTTGGTGAAGGCTGCAGCGGAGTGGGCTAGACAGATGGGCTGGTGGGATGCACTGTTGGGCGTACGGGCTGGAGCAGTAGGGTTGGTAACGGGCCAAACGTGATGGACTGATGCGGGTTGGTGATGGCGCAGTGGACTGGGCTGCACGGATGGATTGGACCAGTGAAGGCGGGTAGGTGCTGTTGTGAAGGAGCATGCGCGGGCCTGGGTTGGTGACTGCTGCGTGGGCTTACGTGGATCAGACAGTGGTTCGCGCGGGCTGGGCTGGCGGGTCGAGCTGGAGACTCGGGCCTGGACTGCAGGTGACGCGGGCTGAGGTTCGCTGGGCTTGTAACTGGGCTGTGCGGGCTGGACTTAATCAAATGGGTTGCAACAATTCTGCTGGGCTGCTGCAATTAAATTGAGCTGGCAGAAAAATGGGCTAGATAAGATTTTGGGTTGCAAAATAAATAATAATTAATATATAATTTCATCTAAACTCGTCCGTAATTTATTCGTTATAAATCCGATCGGAACGATTCTTTCGCCAAAATACTCCAAATTACAAACTTTATTTAATTAAACAGAAAAATCACAAAATAAATTATTTTCTCTAATTATTTATCATTTTAATATTAAAATTCAAGTATAAAGGGTATAAAATAATATAAAATAAGGCTTATTTGAGGACCTATAAAAAATTCTTGAAAAATTCAACGTTTCCCAAACACGTTTCCCGAGGTGAAAACCATAATTTGACCAATCTAACGATCTCCAATCGACCTGAAACCACCACCATTGGATCCGGATCCTCGAAACCTTTAAAATGACATTGAGCCCTCCTCGAAATTCGAGCCCACGCTCCCCCATGCGCCAGTCAAAGTAAAAGTCAATTTCGGTAAAAAAAAGTCAACGGGTCAAAGTCAACGAGTCAACTCGTCCGGTCAACGGGTCAACTCACTGGTCACTGAATCGACTCACCGAAAAACTCCATTGTTGTCCCAAACTTCAAACTTCGATATCTCACTCGTTTACCACCAAATTTTGTGTTCTACCCATGTAAGGATTCCAAATATAAACCCAAAAATGCAGAAAATACCTGGTTTGAAAGTTATGGCCATTCAAAGTTTCGGCCAGAATTTCAATAAACATTTCGGCCACCTCCGACGTCCAAATCTGTCCCAAAATTGAACGTACATGCTCATGAGAGGCTCAAGGAACATAACCTTGGGCTTAGACTCGATCAACAACCATTAAAACCAAGTCCACCATTTTTGAACTAAAAATAGGATTTTCGGGTTTACCTTCGAAACTTCGGCCACTATGCACGACAGTCCTTGTCGTGGCCACCACTTGGTTCGTCTCAATGTCCTCTCCAACTTTCATTCACGGGTCACAAGCAAAGGATTATAATTGAGAGGGATTGGTGTAGGATTGGGGTACACGGGTGTGTTGTAGAAAAATGATGAAGATGAGTACGCGAGAAGGGAAAAGAAAGAAAATGAGGTGTGTGAGTTAATTAATTAATTAAATGGACCAATGGACATAGATCCACAATTTAGGGACACCCACTAATAGGATGAGTGACACTTGTCACTCATCCAAGGGCCCACACTAATTAATCAACCAATCATAATTAAGTATTATTTAATTCGAATCACGAGGCACTAATTAAATCGATTTTGATCCTGTGACCATAACTTCTCTGTTCGACGTCCGATTTCGACGTGTCGCCTATCTACGGACTTGTGACGTCCCGATCTACGTCACATTCATCGGTCCTCGTATATTTGACCATCTGGGTTAAAAGTCAACTTTTTGCCAAAATCCAGGGTAAAACGGTCATTTCACACCATTCGTCCGTATTCTCTCAACTAATCCCTGATTAGTCACGCTAATCCATAAATAATTAATATTTAATCTCGATATTCGGGACGAGTTGTTACAGTCCAGCCGTCCATTCCTCTTAATTTTGATCTCCACAAGCTCATTCAAGTCCATAAAACACAACCCTACCATCAAATCCTTTCCCAAATGTCCAAACATGAAATTCGAATTTGGAAATGAAATGGGTTTTCGAGTTTTACCTCTTTAACAGTTTTCCAACCACCGGTGTAGCTCCGTCGTCCACCGCCATAACCTCTGCCTCTCCGTCTCACTCTCATACTCTCAAGGGTCCTCAACCCAGATCAACAACAAGGGAGAAAAAGAAGGGGTTTCGGGTTTGGTTTGAATGAAAAGAGGAATGGGAGAGAGATGCATGTACGAGATATGATTAGGCAATGGATGAGTGACATTTTTCACTCAGCATTAAGCCCGATCAAAATAGCTGGGCCCCACAAAATGACAAATGTTCATCTACCTCGTAATTCGTTCAATAGTACCTGATTCGTTGTAGATGCTTAACTTTCCCGTATGATGTTCATTTTTCAATGTGTCACCTGTCTATGGACTCATGTCACCTCAATCTACGTAACGGTCCTTGATCCTTGTGCATCTGACCTCCCGGGTCAAAAGTTAATTTTTTACCCATTCTAGGGGCAAAATCGCCATTACGCCGACTGTCCGAAAATCCCAATTAGTCGAGGATTTTCTCAATTAATCCTTAATTTATCCCGTAAACTTGGGATAGGTCGTTACAATCTTCCCCCCTTAAAGAATTTGGTCATCGAAATTCAAACTGACCCAAAATCTCATCGAAATTGTGGAAATCCAATCCTGCCACCCACTCAAGGTGCTCTCGTGCACACGTACACGTCCAAAAACCAACCATAGTACTCGTATGTACTCAAACGTCACTCGATGTTAACCACAATCCAACGGTCAATGCTGAAACTCAGCTCAGTCCTTTGTGGCCGTATCCCACAAACTCGTGACCAACTGTCACCAGAAGCTTCCAAAGCTTCAACTCAACTCTCACAATCAAGTCTCAAGAATTACAAGTCTCGATGTCCAACTCTCGAGAATCCACACGTCAACTCGTAAGTCTCACTTGAGACATCGATACACACCCGACTCACCTATCATCTACGCAAGTATACTCGGAATCCACACTGACAAGTCAACTGACCGTCCTGCTCAGCTAACAAATCAGGTTGTCAATCCTACTACTAAGCTCACACCTTTCAGCTTTCAGCCTGACAACCTAAGCCGACACCTTGCTCTTACTGAGAGATCTCAAATCTCCAATCCTCCGCCTCACTAGACGGTCTCCCGACGTCAAACTCGCTCACGACGCGTCATCGTGACCTATCGATGCTCACAGCTCCACTGTGACACGACCCATCCCAATCCCCCTAGGATTATAGTGGAATGTGCCATGCTCCCGTCTGATACGAAGTGTCAGACAAGGGATGACCTAATGTCATTTCCCACTTGGGGCTTCCAGAGTGCGCAAGGATCGATGGAGGAGGCATGCGATGTCTCAGTCTCTGCTGTAGTCACATCTGTGATCAACCTAAAGGGCATTAAAACAACCAAGGCTGTGAGTGGACGAAAATCATTAAGTTCATAAAATATATTTCACAAGACATTAATGCCCTTGATTAAAACGTATGCATGCATTGAAAGCTAGTAAACAAAACATTTACTCAAACAAGCCATTAAGGTCTTAGCCCAAAAACCGTAACTCAAAACCAAGTGTGGGAACTCAGCCCAAAACTGTAGAATACCACATCCATAAATACAAAACCATGTGGGCTACTGCCCAAATCCATAAACACAATTTCAACCGAAAAACCATTTTATAGATCCATTAGTTCATATTTACCACATTACCATCTCCGGCATCTCAGATGCCTAGCGTCCCAGACGCTTGACGTCCCAGACGTCATATCTCACGGTAATAAGCAACGCGTGCTACCCGGGGTCTCTCCGGGTCAATATCTTTGACATCCTAGATGTCTGACGTCCCAGACGTCTAATCATAGCAATACTGCTCCTGAGTCACTATACGGTCTGGTCGCTCCGTACAATGACCCCTCGCAGGCAATGCATCGTGACTTCCCAGTGTCCCAGACACCTGGAGGAGACCATCACATATCCTCATATCAAGATGGTATATGGAAAACAGTTTTCATAAAGTCATTTCACAACATCTCAATAGGCCCTGCACGAAATCTCCATAAAACATCACAATTCCATTTAGGGTCCCCGACCCGAAATCACGTTTATGAAACATAGGGTCCTAAACCCGAAATCACATTTATGAAACATAGGGTCCCAGACCCGAAATCACATTTATAACCCAACTGGGCCTCATGCCCGATTATGTAAACCACTAGGCCCACGACCCGAATTTGTAAATCAGCTGGGCCCCTAGCCCGATTTCGTAAATCAACTGAGCCCATGGCCCGATAATATAACTCAAATGGGTCTCAACCCGATTTCATAAAGCAATTGGGCCCCCGGACCCATTACGTAACTCAAATGGACTCCAAATCCGAGGTTTCCAAAACAATTGGGCCTCATGCCCGAGTTCATCTTTCCAATTTCAAAACCATTTCATCACATTAGTTATAAAACCACAAGCACGTAAAATCATAATAAAATCGTCAACCTCGATATACGTGCAATACGAAAAAATCTCGAAATACATGCAACATATGCGAAATCAATAATCGCAATCATCATCATGGAAATCACGTATATAAAACTTATAACACGGTTAGGCATGCATAGTATTTATAAAACCAAAGTCCACTCACAGACCGTCCAACGCTGCGCCTCGATACGTGATAGGACCCACCCTTAAGCCCCGGGGATTAGGGGCTAAATCCTGCTCCCGTCTAACTTACGCATGACATGAAGGCTAAACCGACGTTCAACCTCCATGTGACAAGTAAGTCAGACAAGGGATTCTCGATTCGACCGTCCAACAGCATCCGAACTTCCCAGAGTGCACAAAACCTACTGTGGATCGTACGTGTGATGTCTCTGTTTCTCTCGACCAACAACCCACATCACAACAACCTGAAGGGTATCAAAAACATGAAAAGACTGTGAGTGGACAAAAATAAAGTATAATTAAAAAACAGTTCAATAAAACAATTACATTTTACCCTCCAGGCCTCAGCCATCAATGAAAACCATTATCGAAAACCCGAATCAAATTCGTTATTCAAATCCAGGCCTCACCCTCAAAACACAAAGAAATCTCAAATACGGGAACTCAGTCCCAAAACTCATCAAATCCAATTCATCCGGGCCACTGCCCAAAACATCGGAAAACCAATGAAAAACCAGTGAAAAATATCAATCATACAAGTTTGCTGGATCTCAAGTGCGCCCGAGTCTTTAAACTCAAAACCATGCGCATTAATCAGGCCTTCTCGGGATATCAACGAGTCTTTAAACTCAAAACACAATCACAGGCCTCGGGGGGGGGGGGGGGGGGGGGGGGGGGGGGGGGGGGGGCGGGGGGGGGGGGGGGGGGGGGGCGGGGGGGCGGGGGTATCGTAACCGAGTCTTTAAACTCAAAACATATACCGAGTCTTTAAACTCAAAACATATCAATCCAGGGCCCTCTCCCCGTCAATCAATTCGAGTCTTTAAACTCAAAACCAGATCCAGCGGTTTTTCTTTTCTTTTTTCGGGTCTTTAAACCCAAAACCATTTTTCCAATCAATAGTAAAAACCATAGAAAATCCTTATCCGAATTCGCAATAATGATTCCCTAAGCTAGCATCCGGAACCATCATCCCGAACCCAAATCCAGATTTCCTTTCCAAACCTCAAAACCAAATCTGAAATCTCGTAAAACGTGAAATTCCGTAAATATCTCGAAAACCCTGCAAAACCGTAAACCATCAAGATCATAAATCAAATCATAGAATCACGTATAGAAAACATATAAAAACATATATCCATGCATTAAGAGTTAGGAAAAAAAAGTCCACTCACAGACCATAGCGTCGTCGCCTCGATACACGCGCACTTACGATTTCCCGGCCAATCCACTATTACCGGCTATCCCGAACCTGTCCAAATCCCAATACAAGGTCACTAACTACTTCATAAAGCTTATACTAAAGTCCCGATATTTTTCGGACTTTTTAACTATTTTTAACCGAGCCCTAAAACCTTCGGGCGTCCCAAAACATATAGAGACGATATTCGATTGACTCGAAACCAGCGCCAAAATGTTCGTTACATCAAATAATTTAAAAGTCATGTTGGAACCTTTCTCAAAAGGAGTGCCACGCGCCCACACGCGCCACCTGAAGTGGCTGCGCGTGGGTCTCACGCTCGGCTACTGTTCATCCATGTCCTCTCGCCGAACCGGGTCCAGATCGGTTCAGTTCAGGTCGGTTCAGTCGAACCGGCGATCACGGTTCAATGTTCTAAATCGTTCAGTTCAACTCCAATTCCTCCCATTTTCATTCCTAAAGCTTCCTTACATGATTTCCTATTAATCTGCAATAATTAAACACTGAAATGAAAGCTTAAACCACACATCCTTGAACCATGATCAATCCTTCGAAATCCCTGCTCTGGTTCTGGCCACCACAGGTCACTATCGATCACGTTCTTGATTCCTAACGGCTCCTTTACTCTCCAAACTTCACATCCAAACATTAAAACCCATTACTAAACACGATTTCAAGTTTTACTATTTTAGACCGAAACAGAGCACTATTCGAGTTATCACTACTTACCCTTGCCGTCGAGCACGACGGCGGCCTCCATCATCCTCATCTTGTCCCCCTTACACTCTATCCTTCACCAATTAACCTCATCAGATGAAAAATCCTAGGGGTCGTGTAGGTTGAATTCACGATAGCTCTGTTCCGCACGGGTCTCTAGCCACCCTCCACGGCTGCCATCACGACATACCACCTCCATTCTCACTCTGCCTCTCCCATTCCCTTTCACCACTCACACAGTCATCACCAATGTTGAGAGTGTTAATGGAATTTGTGCTCACGATCAAACTATGTCTCTGTTTCTCATTTCTTTTTGCCCAAACCGTTTAAACTAAATAAACATATGTAAACAAGGTTTGTGGCGGCTGTGCAATGTTCTACCACATCCAGAGAAGGACAGATGTCCAAATCCTGGTGGTCCCAACATCAAAAACAACCAAGTGTCACTGGCACAAATCCCAATGCAACAACTGACCAGAATGCCCCTAAAGGGAAAATTACCATTTTGCCCTTTAAGTTCCTAGGCCCGTAACTCTGTCGTCCGACTTCCAATTGACTTATGCCGCCTGTCATTGTACTCAGGGCATCGAGACCTTCCTAACGGTCCTTGAAATGCGTGAAAAATCCATGTCATTTGAAAAGTCCACAAATTTCCCCCTTTAAAACCAAATTACAAAAATGCCCTCAGACTTCCGAACGTCATAACTTTTCCCTCGGATGTCGGAATCGGACGTGCCACCTGTCTATGAACTCGTGACGTCCCGAACTACGTCACGGTCATCGGTTAAAGTCTATTTGATGCTTGAACGAAAAGTCAACATTTTTTGCCCATTCCAGGGGTAAAATCGTCATTCTGCACCGTCCGTCCGAAATTATCCAACTAATCACCGATTAACTTTACTAATCCGTCCTTAACAACTAATCAAATCTCGATTTCCGAGACAGGTCGTTACAATACGTGTGCCATAGGCCTTTCCTAGCCACATCACTATCACCGGAACTTTCAAACCTGTCCAAATCACATTAGAGGGTCACCAACCTCTTCATTAACCTCCTATCAAAGCCCCGAATTTTTAACTATTTTTAAATTGGATTCAAAATCTTTGGATGTCCCGAACAATATCGAAACGATATCCGATTTCTTCGAAACCAGTGCCAAAATGTTCGTTACATCGAATAGATTAAAAGTCATGTTGGAAGTTTCCCCAAAATACCCTCCACACGTCCCCACTCGCCGCCACAAGCAGCTGCGCGTGAAGCCCATGCACGGTGAACAGTGTCATCGTCTTCCTCTGGTGAACCGGGTTCACTGGTTCAACCGAACCGCTGAACCGACCCAGCTGGTTCTCAACCATTCTTTAACTGTTTTCAGTGATTTTAATTCCCACAAGGTCGTCTAACTACCTAGGTTCGATTCCCAACTTCAAAATCAAGAAATGAGATTAAAACGTCACCTGTTGGAGAGGAAACAGTGACTGGTTACCTGCAACCGTCGTGCCTGCACGATCCCAGCCACCTCTCGTCTTGGTTTTGCACTCACTAGATTCCTGGGACTTTCAAAAACAACTACTAATTATCATAATCGAACAAAAAGCATTAAACGTCACGCTGCCATTTTTGAACCGTAACAGGTCCTATCGAGTTTTCACTCATCTTGCCGTCCTGAGCTCAGCCGTGTCCACCACCATGGTCATCTTGACTTCAGGGGCTCCATCCACTCCACCAGTGCGATCCACAACCCACCAAAAACAATCTTTAATTTTGAATTTTATAAACTCCTCTGTTTTTCTCCACCATCGTCCCTGCCGTCTCCCGTCGTCTCTCAACCCTCACTAGACAGTTAGTCTCTCACACACCAACACAGAGGAGGTTGGTGAGGTGGTTCATGTGTGTTGTTCGAATAAGGATGAACCGCGTAGGTGTGTTCTCGGGTGGGATATATGAGAGTGAGAGAGTGATGGCTGATCAGAAATAGAAGAAAGGAAGAGAGGAGATTAACGGTGGAGATGCAATCTGGGGGGGGGGGGTAAGATGGACGGCTGATATTAAAAGAAAGGTATAAATTATATTTTAAATCATTAATGGAGACATGATCCAGATTTTAGGGAGTGTGGGGATGAGTGACACCTTGTCACTCATCAAGGGTCCAGATTGATTCCAGCTTTTCGGTCAGATTATAATATTATATTATTATTTTAATTCAAATCTCGGTTTACACGACCCATCCCAATCCCCCCGGGATTACCGTGGAATGTGTCACGCTCCCCGTCTGACAAGAGGTGTCAGACAAGGGATAACCTGATGCCACTGCCCAAACGGGGCTTCCAGAGTGCGCAAAGATCGATGGAGGAGGTGTGCAATGTCCCAGCCTCTGCTGCAGTCGCATCCGGAATCAACCTGAAGAGCATTAAAAACAAAAGCTGTGAGTGGACGAAAATAAATAAGTTTATTAACACATTTCATAAGACATTTATGCCCTCCAATAAAAACATATGCATGCCACGAAAACCAGCAACAAAAACATTTACTTAACCAAGCCTTTAGGGCCTTAGCCCAAAACCGTAAACCATAAATCCAACCGAAAAAACCATTTCATAGATCCAATAGTGTAACAACCCATCCCAAATTAACGGGATTAATTAAGGGTTAATAACGGATTAGCAAGGCTAATCGGAGATTAGACGAGGTTTATCGGACGTTCAGTGCAAAATGACGATTTTGCCACTAGAACGGGCAAAACTTTGACTTTTCGTTTGTACGGTCAAATGGATTTTGATTGATGACTGTGATGTAGTTCGGAACGTCACGAGTTCATAGACAGGTGGCACGTTCGATTCCGACATCCGTGGAAGAAGTTATGACGATCGAAATATCAGGGGCGTTTTGGTAATTTTGGCAAAAAGGGACCGACGGTTGACTTTTGACCCTAGAGGTCCGATGACCGATGGCCGAGGACCGTTACATAGATAAGGACGATACGAATCCGTAGACAGGTGGCATGTCGAATTCGGACGTTCGACGGTGAAGTTACGGTTCACGGAACTTCGAACGTACTATTGCACGTTCTTCGAGACGGGAGCTATTTTGGAATTTAGTGGGCCCAACCTTTTTCTCATGGCCAATGGATGAATGACAGGTCCATTCACCATCATCTTTCTCTCATGCACATCCATCCCCCCCCCCCCCGCGCGTGCATCGATCATTCCGTCCTAATCCAACCAAACCCGATCCCATTTTTCATCCAAAACCCAAACCATCGCCCCTTGAACGATTGTGAGAGACCAGTGAGATGGAAATGACTGGCTGGACGTGGAGCCTGGCCAGGCAGAGCCGCCGTGGGAATCGGTTTTGTTCATTTTAATCCATTTTCGATTTCTAGTTATTAGGGGTTTGTTTGGACGTTTGGGTTGAAATAATTAAGTTGCTAGGGAGTTTTTAGGAAGGTTTAGTTGAAGGTTGGACGTCGGCGGAGCCCTGGGAGGTTTTGGGATTTTCGAACCGTGAAGGGAAAATCGAACCGGTCGGGTTTTAGAGGTTTTAGGGCTTCTAATTAATTGGGTTAGGTTCCTAGGACGATTATAGGAAGGTTAGGATCTTGCTCCCGTCTGACAATCGAAACCAAAAGACCGGAAAACCAAGTAATATTACAACACACCCATTATCAGACCAGGGAGATTAAACAAATACAATCGACTGGACGTCAAGTCCACAGTTTCACAGAGCAATAATATTACAAAACAGGTTAAGGAACAAATCCTACTCTGTGAACTAACTACTCCGCAACGGAAAACTTTACGCCTCCGCCTCTGCCTCGGCGCTTGCCCCCGCACTTGTACCACGACCTGGAGGGAATTTAAAACAACAAAGTGTGAGTGGACCGAAACACAAGTTTTGCAGGAAAAACAGTTTTCCGAAATCGGGTTCGCCCTCCAGTTTTGTAATCCGCATGCATAACCAAATATTCAAAACTTGCGTATTAAACTTTTGAAAACTCTTCTTCCGAAACACATGAAAAATGTTATAAGGATCGTCATAACTCATATAAAACCATTTAATAATACCAGATTCCAGAAACCGTCATTTTGAAACATTATTTGCACAAATCAAGTAAACGTAAACCAATAATCACAATTATGCCGTTGGATCCGAGTCCTTAAACTCAACATTAGGCCTTCCCGGGATATCAACGAGTCTTTAAACTCAAAACATGATTAATAGGCCTCGGGGGTATCATAATAATCGAGTCTTTA
This sequence comes from Prinsepia uniflora, assembly GCA_032719365.1. Classification (NCBI taxonomy): domain Eukaryota; kingdom Viridiplantae; phylum Streptophyta; class Magnoliopsida; order Rosales; family Rosaceae; genus Prinsepia; species Prinsepia uniflora. The sequence goes on from CM064864.1 coordinate 45,860,131, forward strand.
AACTCACGAGTCTTTAAACTCAATTCGGGTCTTTAAACCCAATTTTCGGGCCCGCCCCTTTCATTAAATAACCGGGTCTTTAAACCCAAAACCGGATCCAACAATCAACCGGGTCTTTAAACCCAAAACCGTTTTAAACACAATAAACCAGGATTCATCACAAACCGTTTTCCAACATCATTCCGAAAACATATCACATCATAACAGGACTTATGTCCGAATTCACATGCAAATTCCAACACATGCAATTTCCGAAAATTCCTTCACAATATGATCAAACATCATAAATCCGAAACACGCATATTCATATCCAGGTACTTCATCAAAATCACCACGCATGCATAAGCGAAAACCATAACCTCGAAATGCGTGAAATACGGTAAATATCTCGAAAAACGTGAAAAACACGTAAAACCGATATAACATATCACCATCATAAAATCATATGTAAAACCATGAGATAAATAAGCAAAATAGTCATGCATGCCCAATTTAGAAAATCAAAAAGTCCACTCACAGTCTTAGGACGCGTCAATCGCGTCCCACGAGCTCCTCCGTAGCTTCGGAAGTGTCCGGACCTGTAAAAACGTACAAGAAGGGTTACAAACGTCCCAAAATAACTCGTAGGATTTTTCCCTAATTTCCCGGATTTTTCGGCGAAATAAACCTTAAGGACTTAACCTTCCGGACTCCCGAAATTATCCCGAACGACTCCCGAACAACTCGAACTCTAAAGAGAAAATGTTAATTAGACTGAAAGGAACAATTTCCATGTTGACCGTGATCGGAGATGACATCGCACGCGCCGTCACGCGCCGCCCAAAGTGGCTGCGCGTGAAGGCCACGCGCCAAGTTACAGTGTCATCGTTCTTACCCGGATAGACTGATAAACGGGTCTATCACCCGCGACACAACCCGACCAGCTCAAGCTCAATTCTCAAGCAATTCCTCCCGTTTTCAATCCTATCACCTTCTCTACTCTATTAATTTTAGGTCTGTAATGATAATTAACCTCGATTGTCCCTAAGTCGATTCAACCCAGCCTTGAACAGACGAACGGGTCGTCACTCAGAACTCACCCAAACTAACTCCATTCTCAAATTAATTTCACCAGTAGATTAAGGGAACTTAGACGAACACAATGGTACAATCAATTGGACTCGCCGTTACCTGGAAGTTGTCGTCCTCAAGCTCGAAAATACTCAGAACCAGGGAGCTCAGTTCTTGGCCAATTCGTGGGTGTGTTTCCTCTTGCTCCCAGAAGACTAGAATGGCCCTTGGTTTTGATCAACAAGCCTCAGAAATTGAATTCAATTTTTCCCTCCAACTGGTTCTTCTCTGAACCGCGACTCAGGTTCTTGGGCCAACAGCGAACATTCTCCCTCAATTCTTGCACCTTCGTGATTCTTTCACTCCCAGAAGTCTCTCAATGTGTTTAGGTTTGTCTCTCAAACCCGTAGAAGTCGAATTCAGAGCTTTCCCCCCAAAAACCCGAAAATGGTTCTTCACGGTTTCTCTCACAGTTCCTCTCAACTCAGCTCCTAACTGAACCAAAATGACCTCCCACATCCTCTAACCCAGTTAAACGATCGAAGTGAGACGACAACCGTGAGAATCCCTCAGCTGATCACTGCGTAGTTGTTTCCCGCAAACAGACCCCAAGAACAAATTTAAAACCTCACCCGTGCACTCAGTCTCTGCCCAGCCACACATGGATGCTTCCCACAACCTCAAAATCCATAAACTAAACCAACTCACCAGTCCACTTAGCCATAAACAATTGCACGCACAAAACTCCACGGCCGCACTCTGTTCTTCACAGTGGTGCTACAGTAACCGCCGTGAAATGACCAAAATGCCCCTCTGTGCAATAATTACCAAACTGCCCTCCAACTTCCGTGACCAGTATCTCGGTCATACGACGTCCGTTCACGCGTGCCGCCTGTCGTTGTACTCAGGGGGTCGAGACGAACATAACGGTCTTCGAGTCAAATGAATATCAGTTGTCAAACAAAAAGTCAACTTTTCCCCTTAATAACGTCCAATTACGATAATGCCCCTGAACTTCCGAACATCATAACTTTCACCCTGTTCGTCCGAATCGAACGTGCCCACCTGTCTATGAACTCGTGACGTCCCGAACTACGTCACGGTCATCGCTCAACGTTCGTCCGACCTCCCAATCAAAAGGTCAACAAATTGACCACACAAATCACAGGGGTAAAACGTCATTTTATTCAATATTTTATAATATTACATTTCCAGAACGTCCGGGGCGTTAAAATCTCCCCCCCTTAAGAAATTTCGTCCCGAAATTTCAAGGAAACAAGTAGGGGAACTGTTCTCGCATCTGTGCCTCGGGTTCCCATGTGGCTTCCTCCCCATTCTGGTTCCTCCAGAGAACCTTTACCAGAGGAACGGTCTTCCGAAGTAGTACTTTATCCTTTCGATCCAAAATCTGCACCGGCTGTTCCTCGAAGCTCAAGTTGTCACGGAGTTCAATGGGTTGTTCCTCCAGTACATGAGATGCGTCGAACATGTATTTCCGCAACATCGACACGTGAAAGACATCGTGGACCTTCGAAAGCTCTGGCGGTAGTGCCAACCTGTAGGCCACCGGGCCAATCCTCTCGGTAATCTCATAAGGTCCGATGTAACGAGGGCTCAACTTCCCTCGCCTGCCAAATCTCACTACACCCTTCCAAGGGGATAATTTCAGGAATACCCGATCTCCGACCGCAAACTCAAGATCCCGAATCCGATGGTCCACATAGCTCTTTTGTCTGTCCTGGGCTGCCTTGAGCCGATCCCTGATGAGTTTGACCTTCTCGGTTGTCTGTTCCACCAATTCGGATTTAGTCAGTTTCCTTTCACCCACATCCGTCCAACACAACGGAGTCCTACACTGCCGTCCGTACAGGGCTTCGTATGGAGCCATCCCAATGCTCGCCTGATAGCTGTTGTTGTAGGCAAATTCCATCAAGGCTAGATGTGACTCCCAAGTGTCCTGAAATTGCAAAACGCAAGCTCGCATCATATCCTCCAAAGTCTGGATGGTCCGCTCAGACTGGCCGTCAGTCTAAGGATGAAATGCAGTACTGAAACGAAGTTTCGTCCCAAATGCTTCCTGCAGACTCTGCCAAAACCGAGAAGTAAACCTCGGGTCTCGGTCAGAAACGATTGATTCCGGAGTACCGTGCAAACGGATGATCTCAACAATAAACAACTGGGCCAACTGTGTCATCCTGAAGTTCTCTCGCACTGACAAGAAATGTGCTGATTTCGTAAGCCTGTCCACAATCACCCAAACTCCATCGTGACCTCTGGGCGTCCTAGGAAGTCCAAACACGAAATCCATCGTTAAGTGATCCCATTTCCATTCGGGGATAGGTAGGGGTTGCAAGGCTCCATAAGGTCGTTGTCTCTCAGCCTTCACTTGCTGGCAAATCAGACACCTGCTGACAAACTCGGCAATCTCCCGTTTCATTCCCGGCCACCAGTAGTGCTCTCGCAAGGTACGATACATCTTGGTCCCACCAGGATGCATCGCGTAGGCCGAACTATGCGCTTCGTCCAAGATCTCCTTCTTCAGTGCCTCAACGTCGGGCACACACAACCGTCCTTCTCTTAGCAAAGCTCCATCCTCCCTGACTGTAAAATCTAGCCGTTCACCGGCTTCCACTTCAATCCGAAGTACACATGAGACAGGATCTTGAGATTGAACCTCAACGATCCGATCGACCAGAAGTGGTCTCACATGAAAATTAGCCAGCAAGACACCTTGGCCATCCAAACCCAAATCAATGCTATTCTTACGGAGTTCAACCAAAAGTGGTAAATGAACCGTCCGTAGATGGGCTACCGAATGCGTTGACTTCCGGCTTAGAGCATCAGCCACAACATTGGCTTTTCCCGGGTGGTACTCAATCGTGCAATCATAGTCCTTAATCAGCTCTAGCCACCGTCGTTGCCTCACATTTAACTCCTTCTGAGTGAACAAGTACTTCAGGCTTTTGTGATCCGTGAACATTCTGCAAGTCGCACCATACAGGTGATGTCTCCAAATTTTCAGCGCAAGCACAACAGCAGCGAACTCCAAGTCGTGCGTCGGATAATTGTGCTCGTGCGGTTTCAACTGGCGCGAAGCATAGGCGATCACTTTCCCATGCTGCATTAGTACACATCCCAAACCCTGTAAGGATGCATCACTGTACACCTCAAATTCCCCACTATCGTCTGGAAGGGTCAGTATGGGAGCAGATGTCAACCTTTCCTTTAGCTCCCGAAAACTACGCTCACAATCGTCATCCCACTCAAACTTGACTCCCTTCCGCGTCAGTCGTGTCAACGGTGCAGCAATGGTAGAGAAACCCTCTACGAACCTCCTGTAATAACCAGCCAAACCCAAGAAACTTCTGACTTCAGTGACGGTCCTCGGTTGTTCCCACTTCGCCACTGCCTCAATTTTCTGAGAATCCACACTGATCCCATCAGTTGAGATCACATGCCCCAAGAAACTCACGCTCGTCAACCAAAACTGACATTTGCTGAGCTTCGCATACAACTGGTTTTCCCTCAAGGTACCTAGCACCATCCTTAAGTGCTCCTCGTGCGCTTCTGCACTCCTCGAGTAGACTAGGATATCATCAATAAACACGATGACAAAACGATCCAAGTAAGGCTGCAACACTCGGTTCATCAGATCCATAAACGCTGCGGGTGCGTTGGTCAAACCAAACGGCATTACAAGGAACTCATAATGACCATAACGGGTCCTAAAGGCTGTCTTGGGTACATCCTCATCCTTAACCCGCAACTGATGATACCCAGAACGTAGATCAATTTTGGAGAAGTACTGCGCTCCTCGCAGCTGATCAAACAAATCATCGATCCGATGCAACGGGTATTTGTTCCTGACCGTTACTTTATTCAGTTGCCTGTAATCGATGCAGAGTCTCAAACTCCCATCCTTTTTCCTCACAAACAACACCGGGGCTCCCCAGGGGGACACACTCGGTCGAATAAACCCCATCTCAAGTAATTCTTGTAACTGCGCCTTCAGTTCTTTCAACTCAGCTGGCGCCATACGATACGGAGTCTGAGAGATAGGTTGCGTACCTGGAACTAGATCAATAGTGAACTCGACATCTCGATGCGGTGGCAATCCCGGTAGATCCTCCGGAAAGACATCCGGGAACTCCCGTACTATCGGTATATCCTCCACCCTCAATGGTGCAGCTCGTGAATCCATCACTTGAGCTAAGTATCCCTGGCACCCTTGCCTCAACAACTTACTTGCCTTCAGGGCTGAAATCACTCCGACAGGAGTGGTTCGCTGAATTCCCTGAAAAGTGGTTTCCGGTAACCCCGGGCTCCGAAAAGTAACCTTCTTATCGACACATTCGATAGAAGCATGATGAAGCGTCAACCAATCCATCCCTAGAATGACATCAAAGTCGTGCAAGTCCAAGAGTATCAAATCTGCCATCAGACCCACACCACCTACCATTACGGGACACTCCCGCAACACTTGATTTACCACAAATACATCTCCCGTGGGTGTACTCACACCCAAGTCACAGTCCAAGGCGGACACCTCTCTACCCGCCAACAACTCACAGTCCCGTGATATAAATGAATGAGTAGCTCCGGGATCAATTAAAGCACAAACATCATGCCCAAAGATCGTGAGTGTACCTGTCACAACACCAGGCGCTGCCCTGGCCTCCTGCTGCGTAACAGCAAAAACTCGGGCCTGTGGTCCAGCTGCTCGCCCACGGCCCCCGCCCCTCTGTCCATTAGCCGCTCCAGTACCACCTCCTCGAGTACTCCCAGTCCCAGAAACTGCAGCTGTGCTCCGTCCCTGCTCTGCTCCACCCCGACCTGCGCCACCACCCTGTGGCAAAGATGGACACTCCCTCCGATAGTGGCCCCGCTCGCCACAGAAGAAACAGATAACACTGGAAGCATCGCGAGCAAAACCACCACCCGGCCGTCCCGTGGAAGTAACAGAAGTCGCGCTCGCCTGTGGAGCAGTCTGCGCCCTAGGCGCTCGGAATCCAGAACTCTGATAGTTACCTGACCTGCCATAACGATCATTGCCTGCAGATGAGGCTCCATTATAACGTCCCTTCTTTGGGGCTCTCTGACCATACGATCCAGGATATGAACGCTCGCGACGTTGTCCACCACCAGAATACTGTGGACGTGTCGGGAGACTAGCCTCAACCCGCACCGCGACATCAGACAACTCCCTGAGAGTAGCAAAAGCTCCGGCCGTCACAATGGCCCGTATCTCACCCCGTAGGCCAAGCTCAAACCTACGACATTTCTCAGCCTCAGTAGATACAAAGGTAGGAGCAAAACGAGCTAGCATCTGAAATTTCTGCTCATACTCAGCTACGGACATGCTCCCTTGCTGGAGCTGCAGAAACTCGGTCTCCCGAGCATCACAGAATGAACGGGGATAATACTGATCCAGAAACCGTTCACGAAAGGTCTCCCAAGTCACTGTACGGGCATCCCAGCCCGACAACTCCAGAGTATACCACCACTCATAAGCATATCCATCCAGCAAAAAGGTAGCCAAAACAACTCGCTCCTTAGGAGGACAGTGCATCACCGCAAAAATCCGCTCGAACCGAGAAATCCAACGGTGAGCATCCTCGGGATCCGCTCCACCACTAAACACCGTAGCCCCAAGACGCTGGGCTCGCTCGATCGAAGCACTCTCGGCATCGCCATCAGGTCGTGGAGGGGGTTCGCGTCGCGGAGGCATGGCCAGTCGTCCTTCTTCTGAAAGAGGCATAAGTTAGTACAATAATCAAGGCACACCCTAGTGCCGGACACGAATCGTAAACCTAGGCTCTGATACCAATTGACAGGACCCACCCCGATTATCGCCTCGATAATCGGGAAGCATCCTGCTCCCGTCTGACAATCGAAACCAAAAGACCGGAAAACCAAGTAATATTACAACACACCCATTGTCAGACCAGGAGATTAAACAAATACAATCGACTGGACGTCAAGTCCACAGTTTCACAGAGCAATAATATTACAAAACAGGTTAAGGAACAAATCCTACTCTGTGAACTAACTACTCCGCAACGGAAAACTTTACGCCTCCGCCTCTGCCTCGGCGCTTGCCCCCGCACTTGTACCACGACCTGGAGGGAATTTAAAATAACAAAGTGTGAGTGGACCGAAACACAAGTTTTGCAGGAAAAACAGTTTTCCGAAATCGGGTTCGCCCTCCAGTTTTGTAATCCGCATGCATAACCAAATATTCAAAACTTGCGTATTAAACTTTTGAAAACTCTTCTTCCGAAACACATGAAAAATGTTATAAGGATCGTCATAACTCATATAAAACCATTTAATAATACGAGATTCCAGAAACCGTCATTTTGAAACATTATTTGCACAAATCAAGTAAACGTAAACCAATAATAACAATTATGCCGTTTGATCCATCCTTAAACTCAACATTAGGCCTTCCCGGGATATCAACGAGTCTTTAAACTCAAAACATGATTAATAGGCCTCGGGGGTATCATAATAATCGAGTCTTTAAACTCACGAGTCTTTAAACTCAATTCGGGTCTTTAAACCCAATTTTCGGGCCCGCCCCCGTCATTAAATAACCGGGTCTTTAAACCCAAAACCGGATCCAACAATCAACCGGGTCTTTAAACCCAAAGCCGTTTTTAAACACAATAAACCAGGATTCATCACAAACCGTTTTCCAACATCATTCCGAAAACATATCACATCATAACAGGACTTATGTCCGAATTCACATGCAAATTCCAACACATGCAATTTCCGAAAATTCCTTCACAATATGATCAAACATCATAAATCCGAAACACGCATATTCATATCCAGGTACTTCATCAAAATCACCACACATGCATAAGCGAAAACCATAACCTCGAAATGCGTGAAATACGGTAAATATCTCGAAAAACATGAAAAACACGTAAAACCGATATAACATATCACCATCATAAAATCATATGTAAAACCATGAGATAAATAAGCAAAATAGTCATGCATGCCCAATTTAGAAAATCAAAAAGTCCACTCACAGTCTTAGGACGCGTCAATCGCGTCCCACGCGCTCCTCCGTAGCTTCGGAAGTGTCCGGACCTGTAAAAACGTACAAGAAGGGTTACAAACGTCCCAAAATAACTCGTAGGATTTTTCCCTAATTTCCCGGATTTTTCGGCGAAATAAACCTTAAGGACTTAACCTTCCGGACTCCCGAAATTATCCCGAACGACTCCCGAACAACTCGAACTCTAAAGAGAAAATGTTAATTAGACTGAAAGGAACAATTTCCATGTTGACCGTGATCGGAGATGACATCGCACGCGCCGTCACGCGCCGCCCAAAGTGGCTGCGCGTGAAGGCCACGCGCCAAGTTACAGTGTCATCGTTCTTACCCGGATAGACTGATAAACGGGTCTGTCACCCGCGACACAACCCGACCAGCTCAAGCTCAATTCTCAAGCAATTCCTTCCGTTTTCAATCCTATCACCTTCTCTACTCTATTAATTTTAGGTCTGTAATGATAATTAACCTCGATTGTCCCTAAGTCGATTCAACCCAGCCTTGAACAGACGAACGGGTCGTCACTCAGAACTCACCCAAACTAACTCCATTCTCAAATTAATTTCACCAGTAGATTAAGGGAACTTAGACGAACACAATGGTACAATCAATTGGACTCGCCGTTACCTGGAAGTTGTCGTCCTCAAGCTCGAAAATACTCAGAACTAGGGAGCTCAGTTCTTGGCCAATTCGTGGGTGTCGTCCTTCGAAGTCGATGCGGATGGTTTCCTCTTGCTCCCAGAAGACTAGAATGGCCCTTGGTTTTGATCAACAAGCCTCAGAAATTGAATTCAATTTTTCCCTCCAACTGGTTCTTCTCTGAACCGCGACTCAGGTTCTTGGGCCAACAGCGAACATTCTCCCTCAATTCTTGCACCTTCGTGATTCTTTCACTCCCAGAAGTCTCTCAATGTGTTTAGGTTTGTCTCTCAACCCGTAGAAGTCGAATTCAGAGCTTTCCCCCCCAAAAACCTGAAAATGGTTCTTCACGGTTTCTCTCACAGTTCCTCTCAACTCAGCTCCTAACTGAACCAAAATGACCTCCCCACATCCTCTAACCCAGTTAAACGATCGAAGTGAGACGACAACCCGTGAGAATCCCTCAGCTGATCACTGCGTAGTTGTTTCCCGCAAACAGACCCCAAGAACAAATTTAAAACCTCACCCGTGCACTCAGTCTCTGCCCAGCCACGCATGGATGCTTCCCACAACCTCAAAATCCATAAACTAAACCAACTCACCAGTCCACTTAGCCATAAACAATTACACGCACAAAACTCCACGGCCGCACTCTGTTCTTCACGGTGGTGCTACAGTAACCGCCGTGAAATGACCAAAATGCCCCTCTGTGCAATAATTACCAAACTGCCCTCCAACTTCCGTGACCAGTATCTCGGTCATCCGACGTCCGTTTCACGCGTGCCGCCTGTCGTTGTACTCAGGGCGTCGAGATGAACATAACGGTCTTCGAGTCAAATGAATATCAGTTGTCAAACAAAAAGTCAACTTTTCCCCTTAATAACGTCCAATTACGATAATGCCCCTGAACTTCCGAACATCATAACTTTCACCCTGTTCGTCCGAATCGAACGTGCCACCTGTCTATGAACTCGTGACGTCCCGAAATACGTCACGATCATCGCTCAACGTCCGTCCGACCTCCCAATCAAAAGGTCAACAAATTGACCACACAAATCACAGGGGTAAAACGTCATTTTATTCAATATTTTATAATATTACACTTCCAGAACGTCCGAGGCGTTACAACGGACGGCGTGACGCTCGCCTCCGGATTGTGATGCGTTCCTTCCGGAGAGGTCACGATGCACGTCCCGTTGTCGAGCAGCCGCTGGAGGCTCGACTTCGGAGTGCTGACGGTTTAGAGGATCGATCGGTGACATGTACCTCATGGTCTCGAGATGGTCGCGGCAGTGATATGTTCACGGCGACATACCAGGATTGAGAGCAGTTCTGGATTGATGGTTGCACACATCGCTATGATCGGGATCGTGACTGACCCTGAGATATCGAGCTCGATGCCCAGTTGATTTGAATTCTGGCCCGAGGCCCAATTATTGTGAAATCGGGCGAGAGGCCCTGTTGAGTTCTATGTTCGGGCTGGAGGCCCATTTGCTTTGTGTTATCGGGCGTGAGTCCCGCTTTTATGGGTTTTGATATACTGGTATGTATATACCCTTCTTACGAGATGATTGATTGGTCTCCTCCAGCGTCGACCTGGAGAGTCACGATCCACACACCAGAATGGGTATCCCCATAGGGATCCCGTTCCAGGAGTGGAGGTTACTTATTATGTTGTGGTCCCGGACTAGATTCCGGAGGGATATGTGGACTAGATCCAGAGAGAGAGCTCGGACTAGATCCAGAGATTGAGCCTCCCAGATGGAGATTCCTGGGAGAAGACTCGGAGTGAGACCCCGAGTAGTGTGCACACTAGATAGATATGATGACATCGTGACTATATCGAGGATGTGATGTCAGGACCCACCCCGGTTTCACCCCGAAACCCGAGGTAAATCCTGCTCCCATCTGACACCCCGACAGTACACAGTCAGACGCAGGAGAAAGTATTCAATAAAACATCCGAAGTCAAAGTTTACAGAGCATAGTACATAGTACAACAAATAAAAACCGATTATCTTTACACGCACGCGGAAGAAAATGTAAACACTCCGAGAACTCTCACGAAATGTCTATGCCTCAGACGTTGCCTTGACGTCAAGACCCCGCGCTATCTCCACAACCTGGAGGGCAATTTAAAACAGAGGATGTGAGTGAACCATAAATAATAAAATTCTTTCCGAAAACCATTTTATAATAAAACCGGGTTTAGCCCTCCGTTTTGAAACCACATGCATAACCTAGTTATTAAAACAGTTAGGAATCGATCATCATAAAACATTATAAGAAACAGAAACACTATAAAACAGTTATAGAAATCATAGCATATGAATCATAAAACCGTACCAAAAACCATGAACATCCAATCACTATTTTTCCGATCAAACCTGCTGGACCTATCCGAGTCTTTAAACTCCCGAGTCTTTAAACTCCCTAGTCTTTAAACTCAATCCAGGCCTTAATCATATCCGAGTCTTTAAACTCCCAAGTCTTTAAACTCAAAGGCCTACGGGGGAAATATCAATACATCCGAGTCTTTAAACTCCCGAGTCTTTAAACTCAATCCGGGCCCGTCCCCCGTCAAATCAGTATCCGGGTCCTTAAACCCATATCCAGATCCAGCAAATCCAATCCAAAACCATTTGAAAACCATTTCCAAATTCACATCCAAACCCGAATCCGAAATTACCGGTTCGATGCCCTTCCGGTATCCAGAACCGTTATTCCGAACCCAAATTCGGAAATTCACTTTCCAACTTTAAAACCAAATCTCGGGATCGAGAACCTTAATTATCAACATCATGTTCCAAAATCCATTTATAATCATTAGAAATCATTTATCATTTGAAGTCCCAACACTATAACATTATAATCAGAAATTATCCTTTTTATCGTAAACCGTGTCAAATACCGTATTTTCTCGAAAACGTGCAATTATGTAAAATCACATCACAAATCCAACAATCATGACATCACATATAGAAAACAAGTATAGAAAACAGTTATGCATGTTCGAGTTTAAGGAAAGGGGTCCACTCACAGTATCGAGCCCTCAATCGCGTCCTGAACGTCCTGCACGTTCCTCGGCTTCCTCGGGAAATCCCGATCCTGTCAACAACCACCAAATTACGTCACTAACACGTCCACGAGTATCCACCTAAATTCCCTCAAAAATCCCCGGGTCCTAAACGTAACGAACCGGAACCCTAAACTTTCACCCTCGCGGAACTACTTCGATTCGGCGTCCGATTAACCCGAAACCAATTCCAATGGACTCGTCACAACTCCTAGACCAAAAACCATGTTGATACCTTCCCCAAGGACCGCCGCACGCGCCCTCATGCGCCGCCCAAAGTGGCTGCGCGTGGCCCTCATGCGCCTGCTACAGTGTATCGGCTACCTCGAGCCAACCCGGTTCGCAACAGTAGCCTACAACTCGGACCGGCGAGACCTGTTCTCCGCCGTCCGGCCACCATTCTTCTTCCTTCCTTCACCAGTCTCCTCGTCCCGGCCTATCCTATCGATTCCTCAACTCCTCTAACCTCGACACAGTCCCATCATCGTCGATTCCAGCTCGAAAGAAAACTCATACACGGTTCTATTTTCCTTCTCGGCCACCCAGGTAACCTCCCTTCATGGTAGCCATCCTAAACCCTTCCTAGAACTTTACTGAACCTAACCCAACTCTCCTAGACCTTCGACTCTCACCCAAACGTCACAACTCGCCGTTTGAAACTCACGGCAAAACAGAGCATACAAAGTCCCTCCGTCGTGCCATCCACCACCGTGCACCTCCCGTCACGGCAGCACAACCAATAGAATCCCAGACCTCCACTGAGTCCCCTAGACCTACCTATGAACGTCGATTCGACCTCTGGACTCACGACTCTCGATTTGAAACTCGACGGCTAAACAGAGCAAATAGAAGAGGATGAGAAATTACCTGTCCTCTGATCGCCGTCGCGAGCTCAACTGTGAGGCAGTAGCTCCTCCCGTCCACCTCCAGCCCCTGGACACCTCCTCTGGCCTTGCTTGATCGATCACAGCCACAACACCACCCACAAACACTCACGTCCTCCCTGTGCACTCTGGTTTTTCCCGTGGCCCTCACTCCTCTCACACACGGGGCCAACACTTCCAAACCTCTTCCCTGTAACCTTCCTACTTCTCTGATCACCCTCGCACACTCACACACTCACCAGCACCCATGAGCAACCCTCAATCCTCTCAATTCTCTCCCTCTGTTTCTCTCTGTGTCGAAGACACACGGGCACTGCACGGTTGCACCCCAATTATTGGAACCGTGCACACACGCGAGAACTCCCCAGAACCCACTACACAATTGCCACATGTCACCATCCCCTATTCTCTCTCACACACATGGCCCCATCTCATCCCTCCATCTGCTACTTTCTGTACAAATCCCCAGGTGCAAAAAGACCAAAATACCCTCATGTTTCACGCAAAATTACAACTTTACCACTACCTTCCTAGACCCGTATCTCACACCTCGCAAGTCCGATGAATACGTGCCGCCTGTCATCGAACTCAGGACGACGTGATCTATCTTACCATCCTAGGTCAACATCTCAAACCCTGATCGTCCAACAAGTCAACGTTTCCCCTTCTTTTAACCAAATTACGGTTATGCCCTCAACCTTCCGAATGTCATAACTTCCTCCTCGGATGTCGGAATCAGGTGTGCCACCTGCCTACGGATTCGTGACATCCTAAACTACGTCCTGGTCACTGGTCAAAGTCTATCCGACCACCCGAACTAAAGTCAACATTTTTGCCCAAGTTAGGGGCAAAATCGTCATTCTAAACTTACGGACCTATCGAGACCACCTAACCACCAATAAACCTCACTAATCCCACCTTAATCACTATCTTAATCCCAGCTCTCGGGACGGGTTGTTACAATCTACCCACCTAAAAAGAATTTCGTCCCTGAAATTCCACAGCTAATCCCCAACATCTAGGGTCTCCTACCTGGTGAATAACAACCTCTCCTGGGTTTCCTGTCTATCATCTCCACCTTGGGTATTTCTCTCCATCCCTATCTACTGTTACCACAGCCAACTCTCTCTATGTAACAACGGTATGGTGTACGTAAGGGAAACTCTATGAACAGAGAACAAAGGTATTTTACAATACCTCATGTGGAATACCCGAATAAAATCACAGAGCACATCCTCACGTACGACCCCGCCTTTCCAAACCAACGCGGCTACTACGTCGGCCATTATCGGAATAAATCTACAAAGTCCTAAAGGCAAACACTAGCTTGTGGGTTCTCTCCTTCAATAACTTCATATCGATAAGTTATAGTCACTCCTTTCCTATTCCCTCCGTCATCCTTCCACTGTAACACTCCCCAGGTCACCTAGGGAAACTCCTAGACTCACTCCCGGACTCCAATCAACAAAACTGAGTACAACACAAGCAAAGCTAATCAAGTACCTGTCCCCGCATCTGGTGCCGACTAAACTTCCTGATAAGTCATCGAGAACACTCGGGCCTGAGGTCCCGACGCTCTACCACGTCCCCTCGAACTGCTAGTGGCACTACCACCTCCTCTCGGGCCTGCTGTCCCTGACGTTGTACTCTGTCCAGGCTCCGATGCTCCTCGGCCTACACCACCTTCCTGTGGCAACAGTGGACACTCAAGTCGAAAATGACCTCGCTCTCCGTAGTAGAAACACACATCCCGACCGGAAAGTCCTAGTCGCACTGTCGACGCAACAGACGTCGCACTAGCTTGCGGAGTCGGCTGTGCTCGGTAACCACGGAATCCTGAACTCTGGAAACTACCAGGTCTACCGAAACGATCATCGCCCGACGACGATGCTCCACCGAAGTTACCCCTTTCCGGTGTCAGCTGGCTCGAAGCTCCGGAAAAAGATGGCTCCCGGCGTCGCACCGGCAAACTAGCCTCAACCCGCACTGCAGCGTCCGACAAGTCTCGAAGAGTAGCAATTGATCCAGCCGTCACTATGGCTCGAATCTCGCCTCGCAGACCCAACACAAACCTACGGCACTTCTCAACTTCAGTGGCCACAAAAGCAGGAGCAAACCGAGACAACATCTGGAATTTCCGTTCATACTCCGCCACTGTCATATTCCCTTGTTGGAGCTGCAGAAACTCCGCCTCCTTGGCATCCCGAAAAGAACGAGGATAGTACTGATCTAGAAACCGCTCCCGGAAAGTCTCCCAGGTCACGGTATGTGCATCCCAGCCAGACAACTCCAGCGTGTACCACCACTCGTACGCCACACCGTCTAATAAAAATGTAGCTAGTATCACTCGCTCCTCCGGTGGGCAATGCATCACCGCAAAGATCCGCTAAAGTCTGGTAATCCACCTCTGGGCTTCCTCAGGATCAGCCCCGCCACTAAAAGTAGTAGCCCCGAGCCGTTGGGCTCGCTCAATCGTAGTACTCTCAGTTCCTCTCGCCATTTCTTCTTCAGGTCGTGGAGAGGGTCTACGTCTCGGAGGCATCGTCAACCGCACGCTGAAAGAGGCATAGAAGTAGTCAAACAACGGAAACACAACTTCACAAACACTAAAGCCCGACAGACGCGACAACCTATGCTCTGATACCAAGTTGTCAGGACCCACCCCGGTCTCACCCCGAAACCCGAGGTAAATCCTGCTCCCATTTGACACTCTGACAGTACAAAGTCAGACGCAGGAGAAAGTATTCAACAAAATATCCGAAGTCAAAGTTTACAGAGCATAGTACATATCATAGTAGCCTTGTGAGTTCAGTAGGCACTGAGCGGGACAGAGAGGATCCAGAGTGGCTCAGTGCGAGGTATACCCAATACCTGGTACGAATGTTAGGTGCTGGATATGGATCCCATACGGATTGGGAAGTGCGACTTAGGTTACAGATATGAACGGCAAAGGGAGAAGCCGGAAGTGCTTAGTCCGGAAGGAAAAGATTAATCATTACAGTAATTATCAGAGTATGCTCTTAGTCGAGAAGAAGGACTTCTAGCTCAGGAACAGAACTGTTGGAAAAGTTAGGTGTGCTTCCAACATGGTTGCAACTACTCTCGACTTAGAGACTGGTGAAGGAGACTTTTCATTTTCTACTCTTTAACAGATCGTGTTGGTTGCTGGAGGATGACTTGGATGAACCAAGACGTTTTCTAGTTCTTGGGTTTATTGGATTTTTTGTTTTCAAGCGATAAATTGGATGAAAGGTTGAATCCTTAGGTCATTTATGAGCCAAACATCCAGGTTGTGGGCCAGATTTGTTGGAGTTGAGGAGAAGGTAGTGTTTGGTGTTGCCTGACGTTGATGCGTGCAACATGTATTCTCATTCATATCTGACATGGGATGACTTTGATGTCATCATCTTCAACTTTCATCAGGTGGATTGTTGAGGAAGAATGACAACAATGATGTCGATTGGATTGATTTGGGAATCAAATGATTCGTGGTGTCACGTCCAGTGATGTGACAGGAGAGTACCTAAGACGAGACAGAGTGAGTAACGTGAGGATGATCAAGATGATGGAAGTGATTGTGACGACCTTGAAGTGTTCAGACCGAGGTCCGGTTGTCATTGGAATGAATTGCCTTGCTGATTATGCTAAGCTAGGAGCAGAAGAGAACTTTTGGGGATTCCTTAGCATAGTTGGTGAGATGACAAGACAGAGATTGGATATGGGAATAAGTTGAGATGAGGACGATACGTAGGTATCAATCAGGAAGAGATGAATAGCCGATGCCTCGAGACAGAATTGAGAATAGAGATTGTGTTGGATTGAGGCTGGCTCGTGACCCACGATTTAACATCAGACCAATGAGTACTATGATCGGATTTGTTTCGATACATTGGTATAGTGACTAGACATCGAATGCTGTGTGCTTGAGCAGAGTTGACAGATAGGGTTCAGATAGTTGGTGAGCCGAGAGCTTAAAGCCTTGTGGGCCAGTGGAACCCTAGTGCCTGTTTGTATTTTCTACTGAGACAAGTATTCGATTGGTTTCCGTGTACACCCAGATGGGTGAGACGTCGATTGTGAGTTGACAGGATGAGTAGTACGATGATTGGGACTCAAGGTGAGTATAGATGGCAGCGGAGACTGCTGAGTGATGTGAGTTACGATACGGTAGGAGGACTCGAGAGCGAGTCGAGATCAGAGTGTGCAGCGGGAGCACAGTGGACCCGAGCGCTACCGGATAGACACGATCACGCACGTGGACTTAATGATAGTGACGGAGGTTGAGTATCGCTCCTTGGGGGCAATGAGGATAGTTGTCAGATCGGATGCTGATTAGGACATCAGTTCCGATTGTCAGATGATGGTTCTCGAGAGCCAACAATCGGAATGCAGCTATTGAGAGTTGAGATGGAACTTGAGGAGCTTCGGTGACAGTGCGTACCGACGAGTACGGCGTAGCGACGGACGTGTACTTGTACACGAGAGTGGCAGTGTGCGGTAACACGATTGTATTTCCACAATTGGTTGTGGAAATTGGGTCCATTTGAATTTCGAGGACGAAATTCTTTAAGGGGGAAGATTGTAAC
Source organism: Prinsepia uniflora (assembly GCA_032719365.1). NCBI lineage: Eukaryota > Viridiplantae > Streptophyta > Magnoliopsida > Rosales > Rosaceae > Prinsepia > Prinsepia uniflora. The sequence continues at coordinate 45,877,435 of CM064864.1, forward strand.
GACCCGTCCCAAATGAACGGGATTAATTAAGGGTTAATAACGGATTAGCAAGGCTAATCGGAGATTAGACGAGGATTATCGGACGTTCAGTGCAAAATGACGATTTTTCCCCTAGAACGGGCAAAACGTTAACTTTTCGTTTGGACGGTCAAATGGACTTTGACAGATGACCATGACATAGTTCGGGACGTCACGAGTTCATAGGCAGGTGGCACGTTCGATTCCGACATCCGTGGAAGAAGTTATGACGATCGAAAGATCAGGGGCGTTTTGGTAATTTTGGCAAAAAGTGGCCGACAGTTGACTTTTGAACCTGGAGGTCCGAAGACTGAGGGCCGAGGACCGTTACGTAGATAAGGACGATACGAATCCGTAGATAGACGGCACATCGAATTCGGACGTTCGACGGCGAAGTTACGGTTCACGGAACTTCGAATGTACTATTGCACGTTCTTCGAGACGGGAGCTATTTTGGACTTTATTGGGCCCCACCTTTTTCTCAGGGCCAATGGATGAATGACACTCATCCATTCACCATCATCTTTCTCTCATGCACATCCATTCCCCTCCCCCCCCCCCCCCCCCCCTTGCATCGATCATTCCTTCCTAATCCAACCAAACCCGATCCCATTTTTCATCCAAAACCCAAACCATCACACCTTGAACGATTGTGAAAGACCAGAGAGATGGAAAGGATCGGCTGGACGTGGTGGCTGGCCAGGCAGAGCCGCCGTGGGCGGCGGAGGAGAAAACCCGCACGAGGTCATCGGTTTTGTTCATTTTAATCCATTTTCGATTTCTAGTTATTAGGGGTTTGTTTAGACGTTTGGGTTGAAATAATTAAGTTGCTAGGGAGTTTTTAGGAAGTTTTGGTTGAAGGTTGGACGTCGGGGGAGCCCTGGGAGGTTTTGGGATTTTCGAACCGTGAAGGGAAAATCGAACCGGTCGAGTTTTAGAGGTTTTAGGGCTTCTAATTAATTGGGTTAGGTTCCTAGGACGATTATAGGAAGGTTAGGATTGATTAGGATTGAAAACGGTGAAAAATTGGGCCGGAATGAGGTTGAACCGGTCACGCCGGTCCAAGTTGCAGGCGAACCGGACCGGACCGGTTCAGACCGGTCGACGCGAGGTAGGGGATGACACTGTAGCAGGCGCGTGGCCTCCACGCGCAGCCACTTCAGGCGGCGCGTGGGGAAGAATTTGAGGAAGGTTCCAACATGTCAAATCATCTATTCGATGTAACGAACATTCTGGGACTGGTTTCGAGTCGATCGGACATCGTCTCGATATAGTTCGGGCTATCCGAAGGTTTCGAGGCGCGTTTAAACATAGTTAAAAATTCCGAAAAATTAGGGGGCTTTAGTGAGGGGTTAATTAACTAGTTAGTAACCCTCTAAAGTGATTTGGACAGGTTTGGGTACCCCGAAGATGACGGTTGACCCGAAAAGGCGTACGTCGCGCATATCGAGGCAGCAGCGCGAACGGTCTTTGACTGGACTTTATTTCTAAAATCGATGCATGCATAATTGTTTTATATATGTTTTAATATGTGTTTTGGGATGCCTTGAGTGCATTTTGGTGTGTTTTTATGTATGGACACGTACTTCGAGGTTTTCGGGTTTTATACGTGCTTATACGCTTTCGGTTTTCATGAAATGGTTTTGAAAAGTAAAACGACCCATTTGGTCTTGATTATTCGGGCATGAGACCCATTTGGATTTGGTTTTCCTCGGGCATGAGACCCTATTGACGACCTACGGGTCGGAGTCGTGGTCGCGACGGGTGCTGTGTGCACGGCGACGGACGACGTGACGCTCGCCTTCGGATTGTGATGCGTTCCTTCCGGAGAGGTCACGATGCACGTCCCGTTGTCGAGCAGCCGCTGGAGGCTCGACTTCGGAGTGTTGATGGTTTAGAGGATCGATTGGCGACATGTGCACCATGGTCTCGAGATGGTCGCGGCAGTGATATGTTCACGGCGACATACTAGGATTAAGAGCGGTTCTGGATTGATGGTTGCACACATCGCTATGATCGGGATCGTGACTGACCCTGAGATATCGGGCTCGATGCCCAATTGATTTGAGTTCGGTCTCGAGGCCCAATTATTGTGAAATCGGGCGAGAGGCCCTGTTGAGTTCTATGTTCGGGCTGGAGGCCCATTTGCTTTGTGTTATCGGGCGTGAGTCCCGCTTTTATGGGTTTCGATATACTGGTATGTATATACCCTCCTTACGAGATGATTGATTGGTCTCCTCCAGCGTCGACCTGGAGAGTCACGATCCACAGACCAGAATGGGTATCCCCATAGGGATCCCGTTCCAGGAGTGGAGGTTACTTATTATGTTGTGGTCCCGGACCAAATTCCGGAGGGATATGTGGACTAGATCCAGAGAGAGAGCTCGAACTAGATCCAGAGATTGAGCCCCCCAGATGGAAATTCCTAGGAGAAGACTCGGAGTGAGACCCCGAGTAATGTGCACACTAGATAGATATGATGACAACGTGACTATATCGGGGATGTGATCCCTAGGGGCTGTGTGCCTTGAGATGGCATCTTCTCCGGAAGTGCCTAGGATGGGTTATATATGTATATGTGGATAGGTTTTCACTGAGATGGCGTCGGGTTTAGACCCTCGGGAATTGGTTTTGGGCTGAGACCCACAGGAGATGATTTTGGGACGAGTTCCCACGTGTTTTGGTTTGGGCGGAGGTCCCATGTGTTAATTGACTGATTTCGGGCTAAGGCCCAAATGGTTTGATGGTTCATGACGGTTCATGGGAACCGGGCATGAACCCTAGAAATGGTTTTTAAATACATGCATATGTTTTTAATGAAGGGCATAAAGGTCTTTTATGAAATGTTTTTATAAAATCATTTGTTTCGTCCACTCGCAACTTTTATGTTTTGAATGCCCTTCAGGTTGATCGCGGATATGGCAGTAGTAGAGACGAGACATTGCATTCCTTCTTCGGATCCTGGCGTACTCTGATAGCCCGGTTGGGCAAAAGACAGAAATATCCCTAGTCTGACACTTCGTGTCAGACGGGAGCAGGTACGTCCCACGCTAATCCGGAGGGATTTGGGGCGGGTCCTGTCAAGTTGGTATCAGAGCAGAGTATACGCACAGATCGAGGATGTGATGTCTCTCCAATTGTAACAGCCCATCATCAACCTGATAGTTAGGGTACAAGTACGAGGATTCGGTAAACCCAATCCTAGTTCGTGTACGTTTGACACGTGGTGCTATCGTGTGAGTTCAGTTTGGCAGAGGAGACGTGTTTTCCGAGAGGTCGAAATCTCAAGTGGGATCGTTATTGGTGCGAATCCGACGACTTAGAGCCGCATAGTTACTGGAATGAGATCCAGGGGATCAGTGGACACGATATGATAAGATTACGACGGCTAGACGTTGTACAGTATTAGGCACGGAGTATGGCAAGGTTCTTGTGGACGCCAGCGGCTGAGAGTCGTAGAGGTTCGAGAGGACGGGGTCCTTAGGTTGTGGTTACTAGTTGTTGGGATACCAGTATCGGAGTACGACGATCCTTCAGAGTCGAGGCGAGGGATTGCTCGAGATGGACATGCTGCAGGGAGCAGCCGCTGCAGCGAGCAGCCGGGTTGTGATAACCCTAGTTGGTGATTGGTTGGACGAGTGACCAGGAGAGCGGTACTTGTCGATCGGAGTCCGAGGTGGACCGATCGGTGGATGTTATTTGCTGAGCGATTAGTACCGGCGGTGATGCGGTGAGTTAACGAGAGTAGACGATGAGCCACGAGCTGAGGATAGATCAATCGTGATGTGCTCAGGGTAAGGTTCTACCATTACGCGACGAGAAGGATTCGTCGGATAATATAGATTTTTCTAGGAAATTGGTGTTGGCTACGGTCGACCATACCTCCTGAGTGTCGGGTACACAGTTCGCGGAGAATTTGATGGTGAGAAATAGAATATGTTACTACAATAGTTATCGACAGTTGCCATGGGTCGGAAGGATTGGACAACGTAAGGGCTCCTGTTGTGACTCATTAGTTGGGTGGCACATCGGATTAGGATGAATTGACATCCTTTTGGATGTGCATAAACGGTCATAAACGAATAGGCGAATTGGATTATGTGCGGACATGCGGATGACGTCCGAGTGAGTTGTGTGACCAAGCTGGTAGTCGTGCCATAGCATAGTAGCCGTGTGAGTTCAGTGGGCACTGAGCGGGACAGAGAGGATCCAGAGTGGCTCAGTCCGAGGTATACCCAATACTTGTTTTGGCGAGGTATGGGTCGTACCTAACTTCAGGGTACCTATACTGTGATCATTGTGGACGGACGGTACGAGTGTTAGGTGCTGGATATGGATCCCATATGGATTGGGAAGTGCTACTTAGGTTACAGATGTGAACGGCAAAGTGATAAGCCGGAAGTGTTTAGTCCGGAAGGAAAAGATTAACCATTACAGTAATTATCAGAGTATGCTCTTAGTCGAGAAGAAGGACTTCTAGCTCAGGAACAGAACTGTTGGAAAAGTTAGGTGTGCTTCAAACATTGTTGCAACTACTCTCGACTTAGAGACTGGTGAAAGAGACTTTTCATTTTCTGCTCTTAAGCAGATCGTGTTGGTTGCTGGAGGATGACTTGGATGAACCAAGACGTTTGCTGGTTCTTGGGTTTATTGGATTTTTCGTTTTCAAGCGATAAATTGGATGAAAGGTTGAATCTTTAGGTCATTTATGAGCCAAACATCCAGGTTGTGGGCCAGATTTGTTGGAGTTGAGGAGAAGGTAGTGTTTGGTGTTGCCTGACGTTGATGCGTGCAACATGTATTCTCATTCATATCTGACATGGGATGACTTTGATGTCATCATCTTCAACTTTCCTCAGGTAGATTGTTGAGGAAGAATGACGACAGTGATGTCGATTGGATTGATTTGGGAATCAAATGATTCTTGGTGTCACGTCTAGTGATGTGACAGGCTAGTACCTATGACGAGACAGAGTGAGTAACGTGAGGATGATCAAGATGACGGAAGTGATTGTGACGACTTTGAAATGTTCAGACCGAGGTCCGGTTGTCATTGGAATGAATTTCCTTGCTGATTATGCTAAGTTAGGAGCAGGAGAGAACTTTTGGGGATTCCTTAGCATAGTTGGTGAGATGACAAGACAGAGATTGGATATGGGAATAAGTTGAGATGAGGACGATACGTAGGTATCAATCAGGAAGAGATGAATAGCCGATGCCTCGAGACAGAATTGAGAATAGAGATTGTGTTGGATTGAGGCTGGCTCATGACGCACGATTTAACATCAGACCAATGAGTACTATGATCAGATGTGTTCCGATACATTGGTATAGTGACTAGACATCGAATGCTGTGTGCTTGAGCAGAGTTGACAGATAGGGTTCAGATAGTTGGTGAGCCGAGAGCTTAAAGCCTTGTGGAACAGTGGAACCCTAGTGCATGTTTGTGTTTTCTGCTGAGACAAGTATTCAATTGGTTTCCGTGTACACCCAGATGGGTGAGACGTCGATTGTGAGTTGACAGGATGAGTAGTACGATGATTGGGACTCGAGGTGAGTCTAGATGGCAGCGGAGACTGCTGAGTGATGTGAGATACGATACGGTACGAGGACTCGAGAGCGAGTCGAGATCAGAGTGTGCAGCGGGAGCACAGTGGACCCGAGCGCTACCGGATAGACACGATCACGCACGTGGACTTAATGATAGTGACGGAGGTTGAGTATCGCTCCATGCGGGCAATGAGGATAGTTGTCGGATAAGATACTGATTAGGACATCAGTTCCGATTGTCAGATGATGGTTCTCGAGAGCCAACGATCGAAATGCAGCTATTGAGAGTTGAGATGGAACTTGAGGAGCTTCGGTGACAGTGCGTACCGATGAGTACGGCGTAGCGACGGACATGTACTTGTACACGAGAGTGGCAGTGTGCAGTGACACGATTGTATTTCCACAATTGGTTGTGGAAATTGGGTTCATTTGAATTTTGAGGACGAAATTCTTTAATGGGGGGAAGATTGTAACGACCCGTCCCAAATGAACGGGATTAATTAAGGGTTAATAACGGATTAGCAAGGCTAATCAGAGATTAGACGAGGATTATCGGACGTTCATAGGCAGGTGGCACGTTCGATTCCGACATCCGTGGAAGAAGTTATGACGATCGAAAGATCAGGGGCGTTTTGGTAATTTTGGTAAAAAGGGGCCGACGGTTGACTTTTGACCCTGGAGGTTCGATGACCGAGGTCTGAGGACCGTTACGTAGATAAGGATGATACGAATCCGTAGACAGGCGGCACGTCGAATTCAGACGTTCGACGACGAATTTACGATTCACGGAACTTCGAACGTACTATTGCACGTTCTTCGAGACGGGAGCTGTTTTGGACTTTAGTGGGCCCCACCTTTGTCTCAGGGCCAATGGATGAATGACAGGTGCCATTTATCCATTCACCAGCATCTTTCTCTCATGCACATCCATCCCCCCCCCCCCCCCCCCCCCCCCCCCCCCCCCCCGCGTGCATCGATCATTCCTTCCTAATCCAACCAAACCCGATCCCATTTTTCATCCAAAACCGAAACCATCGCCCCTAGAACGATTGTGAGAGACCAGAGAGATCGAAAGGACCGGCTGGACGTGGTGGCTGGCCAGGCAGAGCCGCTGTGGGCGGCGGAGGAGAAAACCCGCACGAGGTAATCAGTTTTGTTCCTTTTAATCCATTTTCAATTTCTAGTTATTAGGGGTTTGTTTGGACGTTTAGGTTGAAAACCCGCATGAGCTTGAACCGGTCACGCCGGTCCAAGTTGCAGGCGAACCAGACCAGACCGGTTCAGACCGGTTAACTCGAGGTAGGGGATGACACTGTAGCAGGCGTGCGGCCTCCACGCGCAGCCACTTCAGGTGGCGCGTGGGGAAGAATTCGAGGAAGGTTTCAACATGTCAAGTCATCTATTCGATGTAACGAACATTTTGGGACTAGTTTCGAGTCGATCGGACATCGGCTCGATATAGTTCGGGCTATCCGAAGATTTCGAGGCGCATTTAAAAATAGTTAAAAATCCCGAAAAATTAGGGGGCTTTAGTGAGGGGTTAATTAACTAGTTAGTAACCCTCTAAAGTGATTTGGACAGGTTTGGGTTCCCCGAAGATGACGGTTGACGCGGAAAGGCGTACGGCGCGGATATCGAGGCAGCAACGCGGAGGGTCTGTGTGTGGACTTTATTTCTGAAATCGATGCATGCATAAATGTTTAATATATGTTTTAATATGTGTTTTGGGATGCCTTGAGTGCATTTTGGTGTGTGTTTATGTATGGGCACGTACTTCGAGGTTTTTGGGTTTTATACGTGCTTATACGCTTTCGGTTTTCATGAAATGGTTTTGAAAAGTAAAACGGCCCATTTGGTCTTGATTATTCGGGCATGAGACCCATTTGAATTTGGTTTGACTAGGGCATGAGACCCTATTGACGACCTACGGGTCGGAGTCGTGGTCGCGACGGGTGCTGTGTGCACGGCGACGGACGGCGTGACGCTCGCCTCCGGATTGTGATGCGTTCCTTCCAGAGAGGTCATGATGCACGTCCCGTTGTCGAGCAGCCGCTGGAGGCTCGACTTCGGAGTGCTGACGGTTTATAGGATCGATCGACGACATGTGCACCATGGTCTCGAGATGGTCGCGGTAGTGATATGTTCACGGCGACATACCAGGATTGAGAGCAGTTCTGGATTGATGGTTGCACACATCGCTATGATCGGGATCGTGACTGACCCTGAGATATCGGGCTCGATGCCCAGTTGATTTGAGTTCGGGCTAGAGGCCCAATTATTGTGAAATCGGGCGAGATGCCCTGTTGAGTTCTATGTTCGGGCTAGAGGCCCATTTGCTTTGTGTTATCGGGCGTGAATCCCGCTTTTATGGGTTTTGATATACTTGTATGTATATACCCTCCTTACGAGATGATTGATTGGTCTCCTCCAGCGTCGACATGGAGAGTCACGATCCACAGACCAGAATGGGTATCCCCATAGGGATCCCGTTCCAAGAGTGGAGGTTACTTATTATGTTGTGGTCCCGGACCAGATTCCGGAGGGATAAGTGGACTAGATCTAGAGAGAGAGCTCGGACTAGATCCAAAGATTGAGCCTCCCATATAGAGATTCCTGGGAGAAGACTCGGAGTGAGACCCCGAGTAGTGTGCACACTAGATAGATATGATGACATCGTGACTATATCGGGGATGTGATCCCTAGGGGCTGTGTGCCCCGAGATGGCATCTTCTCCGGAAGTGCGTAGGATGGGTTATATATGTATCTATGTATATGTGGACAGGTTTTCACTGAGATGGCGTCGGGCTGAGACCCTCGCGTATTGGTTTTGGGCTGAGACCCATAGGAGATGATTTTGGGACGAGTTCCCACGTGTTTTGGTTTGGACGGAGGTCCCATGTGTTAATTGACTGATTTCGGGCTAAGGCCCAAATGGTTTGATGGTTCATGACAGTTTATGGGAACCGGGCTTGAACCCTATAAATGGTTTTTAAATGCATGCATATGTTTTTAATGAAGGGCATAAAGGTCTTTTATGAAATGTTTTTATAAAATCATTTGTTTCGTCCACTCACAACTTTTATGTTTTGAATGCTCTTCAGGTTGATCGCGGATGTGGCTGTAGCAGAGACGAGACATCGCATTCCTCCTTCGGATTCTGACGTACTCTGATAGCCCGTTTGGGCAAAAGACGGAAATATCCCTGGTCTGACGCTTCGTGTCAGACGGGAGCAGGCACGTCCCACCCTAATCCCGAGGGATTTGGGGCGGGTCCTGTCAAGTAGTTCATATTTACCACATTATCATAACCCGCATCCCAGATGCCTAGCGTCCCAGACGCTTGACGTCCCAGACGTCACATTTCACGGTATAACCATAAGCTACGAGTGCTACGCGGGGTCTCAATCCCGAGTCCAATCCCCGAACCCAGTCCGGGTACAGCATCCCAGATGCCTTGCGTCCAGACGCTCGACGTCCCAGACGTCCAATTATAGCAATCCTGCTCCGGAGTCACTATACGGTCCGGTAGCTCCGCACAATGACCCCTCGCAGGCAATGCACCGTGATTTCCCCAGTGTCCCAGACACCTGGAGGAGACCTTCACATATTCTCGTATCAAGAAGGTATATGGAAAACAGTTTTATTAAATCATTTCACAACTTTACAATGGGTCCTGCCCAAAATCTCCATAAAACATCACAATTCCATTTAGGGTCCCCGACCCGAAATCATGTTTATGAAACCAACTGGGCCTCATGCCCGATTCTGTAAATCACTGGGCCCACGACCCAAATTCATAAATCAATTGGGCCCCTGGCCCGATAATATAACTCAAATGGGTCTGAACCCGATTTCGTAAATAACTGGGCCCCTGTCCCGATTTCATAAAGCGATTGGGCCCCTGGCCCGATTACGTAACTCAATTGGACTCCAAGTCCGAGGTTTCCAAAACAATTGGGCCTCATGCCCGAGTTTCTCTTTCCAATTTCAAAACCATTTCATGAAATCATATCCAAGGTCTTAAGTATGAAAAATCAGTGTAAAAACCGGAAAAATCTCGATTTACGTGCAAGCACGTAAATCGCCTCGAAATACTTGAAACCGTATAATTTACCAATGTCCAAATCAACATCATACAATCACAATCATAATCCATATAAAACAGTTAAGCATGCATATAATTTATAAAACCAAAGTCCACTCACAGATCGTTCAACGATACGCCTCGATACGCGTGCCATCGGCCTTCCCGGGCAACACCACTATCACCGAGACTCGCAATCCTGTCCAAATCACATTAGAGGGTCACTAACCTCTTCATTAACATCCTATTAAAGTCCTGTAATGTTCCCAAATTTTTAACTATTTTTAAACTCGATTTAAAACCTTCGGACGCTCCGAACAATATCGAAACGGTGTCCGATCGACACGAAACCAATCCCAAAATGTTCTTTACATTGAATAGATTAAAAGTCATGTTGGAAGTTTCCCCAAAATACCTTACACGCGCCCCCACGCGCCGGTTGAACCCCCTGCGCGTGAAACCCACGCGCCGGGTACTATTCATCATCGTCAAGCTGTGGACGGGTCCTGCAACCGGGTCGCCGTGACCTGCGGGTCGACCCGATTGGTTCTCAGTCATTCCTCGATCATTTTTTACGGGGTTTTCACCTACAAGATCGTCCAAGTTCAAATAAGGGTTCTATGGGATTAAAAACAAGAAATCACGTCTAGATCATTACCTCTGAACAAAAATCCGAAGCCCAGAATTTTCTTGCCTTCTCCCTGTCGGTCCAGACCACTTCAAGCCTCGAAATAACGTCCACTGGGTCTATTTATGTCCCTAGGTCTCATAAGAATCAAGAAGGAGCTCAAAAACTCAACTAAAGGTCAGCTTTCAAAACCTGGACATAACTACCCCTCGGGTTAACACACCTGCCGTGAACCACCGTGATCGCCGCTGTCGTTCTGGCCGCCTCCCGTCGTCTCTCAGCCCTCACCAATCCCAGTCTCTCACACACAAACACAGAGGAGATGGGTGATGAGCTAGTGTGTTTGTATGGGAGAAGGAAAATGGTATCGGGTTGGGATATAACAGAGAGGTGGAATCTGTTCAGAATGGGCAGGATGAGATGGACGGTAGGGATTGAAAGCTTAAGTTGGATGAAGGGCCCAGATCAAAAGGTGAAGTAAGTGGGAATTAACAATTAATTAAAACCTTAATATTTTAATCCAATCTCACCAATCCAGATCTAAGTCCATATTTTAAGGTTAGTGGTCCACATGTCCCACTCAGAATGTCTGACCCAATCAAAAAATGTCACGTGTGCTCGCCTCGTAATGCGTGCATAGAGAAACCGAACTTCCTTGACCCATAACTTTCCCGTTCGAGGTCCGATTTCTGTATGCCGCCTGTCCATGAATTCGTATCGACTAGCTCTACGTAACGGTCCTTGGCCCTCGTCCATTGGACCTACCGGGTCAAAAGCCAACATTTGGCCCATTTTCCTCCAAATTACAAAAATGCCCCTCGACTTCCGAACGTCATAACTTCTTCCTCGAATGTCGGAATCGAACGTGCCACCAGTCTATGAACTCGTGACGTCCCGAATTACGTCACGATCATTGGTCAAAGTCCGTTTGACCGCCCAATCAAAAAGTCAACATTTTGCCCACGCCTAGGGGCAAAACGATCATTTTGCACAATTCGTCCGACTTACTCAACTAATCCCAGATTAGTCATTCTAAGTCATAATGGAATATATTAAATCCTGATACTCGGGATGGGTCGTTACATCGGTTCGTTCGGTTAATCGATTTCGTTCCCGTGACCACAACTTCGTCGTCGAACCTTCGATTTCGGCGTGTCGCCTGTCTATGGATTCGTATCGACTCGATCTATGTAACGGTCCTTGGCCCTCTCCATTGGACTTCCCGGGTCAAAATTCAACATTTGGCCCCTTTTCAACCAAATTACCAAAATACCCCTCGACTTCTGAACGTCATAACTTCTTCATCGAATGTCGGAATCGGACATGCCACCTGCCTATGAACTCGTGACGTCCCAAACTACGTCACTGTCATCAGTCAAAGTTCATTTGACCGCCCAAACTAAAAGTTAATATTTTGCCGATGCCCAAGGGTAAAACGGTCATTTTGCACATTTCGTCCGATTTCACTCAACTATTCCCAGATTAGTCATTCTAAATCATAATTAATTAATATTTAATCCCGATATTTGGGACGGGTCGTTACAACTATCACTACTCGAGTCACCAACACACACCCCGACTCACTCTAGAGTCCTACTAGGGTACCTCGTACCAAACCTCGTATCACTCAGCGTCCAACACTGTAATCCTAACTCGAGAGGAAGTCTCCAATTGTCACCTCACTCGACCTGTGGTTACACTAACCACCAACTCACTCAACATGAGTGTATCTGGACCTCATCAAATGCTTGCCCTAGTAGGGATAACACCACTCAAATTATAGGGTTTCTTTAGCTAGCCACGACTCTGAGCTCCAAGCTCATACAATCACTGAACCCTCTCACAATCACTCTGCTCTCGTGCATAGTATTCGATGTGTAGTCCTCATTCTCAACGAACCAACAATATCGGAACTAATCCGATTACCAATGCGTCCACCTCGGACTCAACTTGGTACTCCAATGCACAGTACAACCGTCAAGTTGCTCAACACTCCACAACTACATTATCCAATGTGCCCTGCTCACAGGTGCGCACAACACACAACCACAAGGCACTACTCAAGCCTGCTCAAGAACTGCACTTATGCACGTATGTACCACGTACCAACAACCGCAGACCAGTCCACATACCACAACAACCTCGGATCTAGTCCGTTCACTACATGGCTGCCAAGCCAATCACGCTTCAAATCTGGAATCTTTCTGTCTGATCTCTGTTCCGGACAGATCGTACACCTTAACTTAACATCCTATCTGAGTTTCCAAGTCACCTGACCAACATCTAAGGTGTGCCCAAACCTACTCGTTTAGAACACTGTAACACTCTCAAACCAAAACGACTTGACTTGAAGGAGTCAATCGTGTAAATGGCTGCAAACACGGGGGAAAACCTCTATTTGATAGTCAATAAACTCATCCTGTCTCGAGTGAATCCAAACTCCATCGTACTGATTGGCCGCCGCCAATCCTAAACTCTCTCTCTCTCGATCTTCAAACCACTCGAGCTTTAACCAACTCGACCAACAACTCACTCACAAAATCTCAATCACCTCGATTATCTCAACCACCTCGATTGTCTCAACCACCAACTAATCCACCTAAGATCCACACTAGCTCTCTCAACCAATGACCCCAGCCAACACGGGTCCATCAAACTGATAGTCACTCAACACACTGGTGACGGTGTCACTTTTCGTTCCTCAACTCCAATAGAAACGAGTCCACAACCAAACCAACGTCTACTTGGGTGACATCTCTTATGAAACACTTCTGGGTTCTACTCCTATCATCCAACTATCTAGTCAAATCCAATTACCGAAGTTCCATCGAAAAAGACATTGGGTCTTCTAACAGTGACCCTCCAAGTCAACTGATTCCTAATTCCACTGAGTCCTACCACTGGACTCCCAAGCTCCCTAGGCCAACTGGGGACGTTTCAACTCTAGGGGATCAACTCCCGAGCACCATACTCATGCAAACCGTCTCAAATCACAAGGAAACCTGTCACCAAACCAGGTATCCCTTACCTCCCGTAACCCCAAATGAACTCCAACTCACCACTCAGGATCCTCACTATCCGCTCAACGACTACTGTAACTCGTCCATCCGCCACTCAAGTCTCGTAGCTAACGGTAGCTCTCGTCTAAGCTCCTTGAGTCCACGAATCCCCATGACGCCTCTGAGTCATCCAAAAACCACTGAGTCAATGTTGGGATTCCATCCAACTCATCTCTACCAGAGACTCTGTCAATTCTTCTCAGTGGAAACGGTGTGGCATGTCGACACAATTCCTACCGACCAAGCTCATCGTCTAGTCAACATCGAACATGAGCATACTATGACCAAGTCACAAATCTCTGCTCGTTAGCTCGGTACGAGCTAATAACCAATCCCTTACTCATGTCGGAGGAACTCTACCTCCCTCATAGCTCAAAAATTCTGAGCTGAAACTACTTAAGAAACGTTCCTCGAACGTCTGCCAACTCTTAATAGTCTCAACTAGGGTCGTCCACGACCTCGGCTGCTAGGGAGCACAACCAACCCGACCGTCCAACGGTCTCGACTTCGAAAGTCGTCACTCCAGGACAACTAGTGACTCCACCTGAACCTAGTCCACCAACACACTACGGTTCCCAACCACTAGCACACAAGAAACTCTACCCTGCACGGGTCTACCAATGCTCAATCATGGCATCTGATGCCAAACGTAACCTAACCGAAGTTTATTTCCAATAACTTATCCTACTCTTACCCTAACTATCAGGTTGATGACGGGTTGTTTCCCTCTTAGAGACATTACATCATGTGCCAGTTGACACTCTAAGAGCAACCCAGTGCTCTAATACCAATTTGACACGACCCATCTCAATCTCCCCAAGATTAACGCGGGATGTGTCATGCTCCCGTCTGACACCCCGTGCCAGACCAGGGATATACCTAACCCTCTCGGGGCTTCTAGAGTACGCCAGGATCTGTGGCAGTATGTGATGTCTTGGTCTCTACTACAGACCGCATACTCGATCAACTTGAAGGGCATTAAAAAAGGTAAAGGCTGTGAGTGGACGAAATTAAACAATTTATAAAATCATTTCTAAAAAGACATTTATACCCTCTAATAAAAAGCATGCATGCATACAAAAAAAAATTTATAACCACCAGTTTCATTAAATCAAATCATAAGGCTTTTCAAAGCCGAAATCACTGAAATTACATGGGTCTCTGTCCAAATCCATAAAATACAATATACCAATCCTTGGCATCCCTAATGCCTAATCAATAATTGTCATAGTTTTAAGGCTACGCGTGCCGCTCGGAGTCTCAAGTCTGAGCCTTTCCTCGGATCCTGTCCGGGGTGATACCAAAGTATCGAGCAATCCTGATCCTGAGCCCTTCGTAGAGTGGCCCCTCTTAGGCATTGCTTGCACTCCTAATCCTGAGCTTTCCTCGAAGCGGCCCCTCTCAGGTAGTGCACCGTGACTACTCCAGGATACCACGAGACGTCCAGAGGAGATAAACCACAATAAGGATGGTATACGTAACCAAAATCAAATCCAGTTTTAAAACATTTCAACATGGTCTCAACCCGAGGTGTAACTTCCACAAATCGTTTCCACAAAATCAGGATTCCCCGAATCCGATTCAAATCCACATCTCATAGGGACTCAACCCAAAATCACATCCATAGGGTATTAAACCCAAAATCTCATTTCATAAATCACAAGTAGGACTCATGCCCAATACCACAAACCAACTAGGCCTATGGCACAATATTTCATATATCAATGAGGCCTCAAGCTCGAGATAATATTTCCAAATCCGAAAGCAAATACAAATCCAAAATCATTTCATTTAAAACCCTGTTTGACTCCACAACTAGTCAACACAATATACAGACGGGTCTCAAGCCCAAAATATCATAAATGACATGTAAAATCCACAAAACCATCAAACTAAATCATAAGCAACTAGTGCATTCCAACTTATGTGCATAAAACATATAAAACAGTTATGCATGCGTCACATTTCATAAAACAAAGTCAACTCACAGATCGTCCATGGTGCGCCGTAAGCCACTCCGGGCTATACTAAACTTTCCTGGTCGTTCGGACCTGTCCAGAACATACTTAAAGGTCACTACCAACCTAGACAAGTCCTAATCAAAACCCCCCAAAACTCTCAAAAAAGTCAACGTGTTTTGGACACTCATCCATATGCTAAAAACCTTAATTTGACCACCCTAATGATCTCCGATCGACCTAAAACCACCACCATTGGTTTCAGATTGTTGAAACCTTTTTAAAAAAAATTGGTCCCACCTCGAAAAATGTGCCCACACACCCCCACGTGCAGTTTGAAGATCAAATTCAACGTTGGTCAAAAGTCAACGCTGACGTGAGCAAATTTAATGCTGACGTCAGCGGTCAACGATCAAAGTCAATGGCTGACGTCAGCTTGACAGGTCTAACAGTACCCTATGTTAGCCCCTAATTGGTCCACGTGTCTGACACCTGTCAGTGTTGATTGGACCTGACAGCTGCTACATGGCTTGACAACCTGACAGATGATGACGTCACCTGCTGACGTCATCATCGTTAACTTCTAGCCGAGTCGACCCAGATCTCTTCTGTAACGACCCGTCCCGAATTCCGGGATTATTTTAGTGACTAATCTCGATTAGTGAGGTTGAACGGTGCTTAGTAGGGCGGAATCGGACAAATTGTGCAAAATGACCGTTTTGCCCCTAGTCGTGGGGAAAATGTTAACTTTTTGATCGGGCGGTCAAACAGACTTTGACCGATGACCGTGACGAAGTTCGGGACGTCACGAGTTCATAGACAGGTGGCACGTTCGATTCCGACATACGTAGAGGGGGTATTTTGGTAATTTGGCATATTAGGGGTCAAATGTTGACTTTTTGACTGGGAGGTCCGATAGACGAGGGCCAAGGATCGTTACGTAGGTATCGTCGATACGAATCTAATGATAGGCGGCATGCCGAAATCGGAGATTCGACGACGAAGTTTTGGTCAAGGAAACGAACTAACGAACCGAGGCTCGGATTAAAATAATAATATAATAATAAAATGTGATTACCCTAATCCCAAACCAATCTGGACCCTTGATGTATGACATATGTCATCATCCCCTTCATTCCCTAAATCAGGGATCTTTGCTGGCCATTTGGGTTAATTAATTATTCCCTCTCCTCAAATCCTCACCCTTCATTTTATATGGAGATTGAATCTGGGCCGTTGATCTCATTCCTTCTCTCTTTATTTGATCAGACCACACATCCTCTCATTTTCATTCTCCCTCAAAACCGTGAGCACGGTTTCCTTCCTTGATCATGCACATCATCACCTCACAGCCCAGCCTCACACACCAGACAGCACCAGACAACCACCAGCCACCTCCAGGCGACGGCCACCGCCTCACGGCCGCGCTGCACGGCCGGAAACCTCCCAGACCCGAGAAGGAAACCAAACAACCCGATCAACCCAAATCGATCCAACCGTCAAAACCTTCATACCTGGACTCGAACCAACGTTGGGTTAGGATCAGTGTGACCTTAGGACGACGCAGGACTGGACTGGGCAGTCCACGGCGGCGGCACGGCGGCGATATGCTAGGAAACCCGAGAAGGTTTGATTTTCTTCCCTGTTTCGAAACACTGGTTTTAGACGTTGGGATTGTTTGCTTACTTCTGAAACATGTCCTAGGAACCTAGACGACCATTTTGGACCATGAACCACGGCCGGAATCTCGACGAGTCGCCGGAGATGATGACCTGAGTTCTCAGCCGATTTTCCTGCCAGATTTCAGGTAGTTTAATGAACCTAAAAATGAGTTTGGATGTCACAGAACCGTAGAGGAGGTTATGACGAGTCGATAGGATCAAACCGCATCAAAAATGGTGGTCTGGAACTCGATCTGTGATCGGGTCAAGCTGTGGGTCGACGGCGACCCGGTTACAGACCCGGTTTCAGAACTCGGTTACTGTAGCATGACGTCATCAATATTGACCTGAGTGTTGACCTAGCGCGTGGGGGCGCGTGAAGGGTATTTTAGGGAAACTTCAAACATGACTTTTAATCTATTCGATGTAACGGACATTTTGGGATTGGTTTCGTGTCGATCGGACACCGTCTCGATAGTGTTCGGGATGTCCGAAGGTTTTAAAACAAATTTAAAAATAGTTAAAAATTCGGGAAAATTACGGGACTTTGATAGGATGTTAATGATGAGGTCAGTGACCCTCTAATGTGATTTGGACAGGATTGGGAGTCCCGGTGATAGTGGTGTGGCCCGGGAGGGCCGGTGGCACACGTATCGAGGCACACAGTTAAACGGTCTGTGAGTGGACTTTGGTTTTATAAATTCTATGCATACTTAAATGTTTTATATGGATTATTGTTGTGATTGTATGATGTTGATTTGGTTGTTGATAAATTGTACGGTTTCATGTATTTCGAGGCGATTTACGTGCATGCACGTAAATCGAGGTTTTCAGTTTTACATGGATTTTCCATATTTATGACTTGGATATAATGTGATGAAATGGTTTTGAAATTGGAAATATGAACTCGGGCTTGAAGCCCAATTATGTTGGAAATTTCGGACTTGGAGTCCATTTGAGAATCGGGCCAGGGGCCCAGTTGGTATGAAATCGGGCTGAGACCCATTTGAGTTATGTTATCGGACCAGGGGCCCAGTTGGTTTACAAATCGGGCCATGGGCCCAGTGGTTCATAAAATCGGGCATGAGGCCCAATTGGATTATAATGGTGATTTCGGGTCAGGGACCCTATGTTTAATAATTGTGATTTTGGGTCAGGGACCCTAAATGGAATTACATGGCTTTATGGAAATTTCGGGCAGGGCCCAATGGTAATGATGTGATAAAAGGATTTAATAAAACTGTTTTCCATATACCATCTGGATACAAGGATATATGATGGTCTCCTCCAGATGTCTGGGACATTGGGGAAGTCACGGTGCATTGCCTGCGAGGGGTCATTATACGGAGCAGCCAGACCGTATGATGACTCAGGAGCAGGATTGCTATGATTGACGTCAGGGACGCCAGACATCAAGGATGTCAGATATATGGACCCGGAGAGACCCCGGGCAGCACGCGTAGCTTATGAAACCGTGAGATATGACGTCAGGGACGTCTAGCATCTGGGACGTTAAGCATCTGGGATGCTGGTGATGGTAATGGTAAAATATGGATTAATGAATAAAATGGCTTATTGGTTGGATATGTGTTATGTGGTAAAAATGGATTATTGGTTATGGAATGGTATGTAGGGTCGGGGACCCTAAATGGTTTTCGATTTTTGAATTGATGTTCATTTATGGTCGTGGGTGGTGACCCACATGGTTGTATATGTATGGTGGTGGTATTCCACTGTTTTGGGCTGAGTTCCCACACATGGTTTTGGTTAACGGTTTTTGGGCTAAGGCCCTAATGGCTCGGTTGAGCAAACGTTTTGGTTACTGGTTTTCGTGGCATGCATACGTTTTTATTGGAGGGCATAAATGTCTTATAAATGTATTTGGTAAACTTATTGGTTTTTGTCCACTCACAGCTTTTGGTTTTAATGCCCTTCAGGTTGATTACGGATGCGATTGCAGCAGAGGCTGGGACATTGCACACCTCCTCCATCGATCCTTGCGCACTCTGGATGCCCCGTTGGGCAGTGGCTCTTGGTTATCCCTTGTCTGACACCTCTTGTTGGACGGGAGCAGGGCACATTCCACGGTAATCCCGGGGGGATTGGGATGGGTCCTGTCAACTTGGTATCAGAGCACGGTTGCTCTTTTGTGTGCGCAGGTTGAGGGTGTGATGTCTCTTTGGGCTGCAATTCGTTATCAACTTGATAGATAGTTTTGGGTTTGGATAGTGGATGGAGTGTGATTGGCCCGATACGCCGTGCGTTAATGTGATTCGACCTAGGTGGGGTTGATTGTGATGAACTGGTATTGTGGGACCGTCGGTTCGGTCATGTAATATTAAACTTTGTGCTGCTACGTGCAGCTAGGTTCGGGGAACCTCATGAGAGTAATGGTTTAAAAATGTGAACCCTTGTGGTGGTTTCTAGTGTGAGGGATGTTGATTCATCGGAGTTGCCCGATGACCTAATGGTGGCACCCACATTGATGGGATAGTAGGATTGGATTTGACGCCTATACGATGTCAGGACCGCGGGGTCGGTCAGGTTGTGGATTTTATATTACGGGAAGCTGTTTGGTTCGGTTGAACCATAGGGTGTGATTGTGGAACCCTAGTATTAAAAAGGTAAACCTTAATTGTGGCTAGTGGATGAGAACTTGTGCTGTGACGAGTGGCTGAGGTCATGGATGACCATGTGGATGGCTCTGGTGAGTCTAGTCAGAACTATGGGAATCGATTTACGGATACGGTTCTGAGAGAAATTATGGAATCCCGTGTTGGATCGGGTATTAGTGTGAGGTATGGATGCGGATCTCAATAGCAATGACAGTTAGTCGGAAGTCATATGGAGATGACTGGCTATCGAGGGTAATTAGTGTGGTTATAATACTTGGGGATCAGGGGACGTTCAGGGAACGTTCATTTTCCTGATGTGGATTGTCAGAGTGGTGGTACCCATAGTCGTGAGGTACGGGATCGTCGTTCGGTATGAACGGAGATCCAGGGTTGTCGTATTTGCACATGGTGTGCAAGTATGAATGTTTGTGGGTTGGTACTTTTGTGCTGATGCTGGTATGGATGCATGGGTGCTGATACTAGTGTTGTTGAAAATGTGTTGGTACTGGTACTAGCGCTGGTGCTAGTGTCGGTGATGGTGTTGACGATGAGCCACAAGTTGAGGGGTGACTCCGTCATGATGAACATATGTTCGGTCTTTGAGATTCGGTAGTGGTTGAGTGATGGACTGGATGGGATCCAGTTAAGATTGTGATGTGTTGGGATAAGTCCTAATGGTGGTGAGATAACCAGTAAGGAGTCGATTAAAAGGTATAATTGAGAACTTGGGAAAATCGAGTGTTGAACCTGTAAAGGTTGGGATGTGCGAACGAAATAATAACGGATCGATTGTGGACACGTGGTTGTCCAAGTGAGTTGAGGAGGTAGGAAGTCTAGTGGTTAGACTTGACGTCTCGTTGGGAGCATGTCTGTTTCCAACATGGTTGGAACCTTAGTTTTGAGGAAAGTTGTGATTGGGGAACGAGAGTGGTGCTCGTTTTTGGGTGATTGGTATTCCGAAGTCATAGGGGTTGACTTCTTGTTTTCTGCCCTGGCAGACGTTGAGTGTAGTTACCAGTACGTTGAGCGTGTATTGGTTGGTGGGCCCATGTGTGTTTTTAGGTCATCAGGGGGAGTTGCGTAATCAAAATTAGGTAAACGAGATTTCCCATTTCCTGCTTGGTGGCAGACAATGTTGTGGTACATGGCGTGGTGAGTGCAGTGAGTTTTGTTGCATCCACGTAGGATGAGTATTGGTGTCATCGTTTTGGATCATCCTTGGTTTTCCTAGCTGGAATGACAAGGATCGATACGAACTTGGGTATGTGAGTCGTAAATGACAGGGTTGAACTTCTTTTCGAAGTGGGGCCCGTATGGTATTCTACTCGGGTGAGTAGGTTTCCGACTGGTCGGACTTTGTCAACCTTAGACGTGTGGAGGTTGGATTGGCTTCCCTATGAAGTCAATCAAGTGTATTGAGCGGGTAACCGGTAGGTTCGGTTTTGATGTGTCTTGGTAAATGTGAACGAGATTTCGGGATTTGGAATCGAATTTCTGGGTGACGATTCAGGATTCGATTTTGGAACTTGAAAGTATATTTCCAGATTTGAATACGGAACGATTATTCCAAATTCTAGCTTACGGAATAATGATTTCGGATTCGGATTTGGATACGAATTAAAATGTGATGTCTGGGCTTGGATCCGGGATTTCTTACGAAATTGTGGATTCAGATTCGGAATTGGAACTAGATGATGGGTGGAGTTTCATTTTGTCTCATGCTGGATTGGGCAAATGTACTCCATTATTGGAACGTGTTGGCTACGACCTAGGTGGTTGTAGTCTGGTCGATGGGTTATACCCGAGGTTGTCGGTGAGCGTGTTGGTAGCCGGATTGGTTCCGATACCATTGGATTAGTTGTGGGCCGGACATTACTATGCAATGGGTCATGGTATTTCCGATATGTTTAATTACACACAGGTCGTGTGAAAGGTCGGTAAATGTTTACTAAGTTAAGTACGTTGGTGGCATGTGTAGCCACGAGTGAGTCTAGTGTCAGTTTTCGACTGACAACAACTGTGTGGTGACAGTTTGTCAGGATGTGTCAACATAGATTGTCGAGTGGGGTCAGCTGATTCCTAGTGGGAGTGGGAAAGGAACCATCGAGTTGTTGCGTCAACGAGAGGGTTGATTTGACAAGTGGTGTCAAAATTCGAAACAAGTAGTTTCAGTCATTCGACGGGGTCGAATGTAGTCGTTGCGTTTTGAGTACTAGTGGTACGTTTGGGTGTAGACAAGTTTGTCTAAGTAGTTGGTGTACGGGTGTACACGTGTTGCGTGGTCGATTCCACTTTCCACGGGGTGTTTGTGGAATCAGGGTAGTCGAGTTTCGAGAGCGAAACTAATTAAGGAAGGAAGTACGTTGAGATTAGATCGGCTGGAATTTCGAGGACGAAATTTATTAAAGAGGGAAGATTGTAACGACCCGTCCCGAATTCCGGGATTAGTTTAGTGACTAATCTCGATTAGTGAGGTTGAACGGTGCTTAGTAGGGCGGAATCGGACAAATTGTGCAAAATGACCGTTTTGCCCCTGGTCGTGGGCAAAATGTTGACTTTTTGATCGGGCGGTCAAACGGGCTTTGACCGATGACCGTGACGTAGTTCGAGACGTCACGAGTTCATAGACAGGTGGCACGTTCGATTCCGACATTCGTAGAGAAAGTTATGGTGTTCGGAAGTTGAGGGGTATTTTGGTAATTTGGCATATTAGGGGTCAAATGTTGACTTTTTGATCGGGAGGTCCGATGGACGAGGGCCAAGGACCGTTACGTAGGTATCGTCGATACGAATCCAATGACAGGCGGCATGCCGAAATCGGAGATTCGACGACGAAGTTATGGTCAAGGAAACGAACTAACGAACCGAGGCTCGGATTAAAATAATAATATAATAATAAAATCTGATTACCCTAATCCCAAACCAATCTGGACCCTTGATGTATGACACATGTCATCATCCCCTTCATTCCCTAAATCAGGGATCTTTGCTGGCCATTTGGGTTAATTAATTATTCCCTCTCCTCAAATCCTCACCCTTCATTTTATATGGAGATTGAATCTGGGCCGTTGATCTCATTCCTTCTCTCTTTATTTGATTAGACCACACATCCTCTCATTTTCATTCTCCCTCAAAACCGTGAGCACGGTTTCCTTCCTTGATCATGCACATCATCACCTCACAGCCCAGCCTCACACACCAGACGACACCAGACAACCACCAGCCACCTCCAGGCGACGACCACCGCCTCACGGCCGCCCTGCACGGCCGGAAACCTCCCAGACCCGAGAAGGAAACCAAACAACCCGATCAACCCAAATCGATCCAACCGTCAAAACCTTCATACCTGGACTCGAACCAACGTTGGGATTGTTTGCTTACTTCTGAAACATGTCCTAGGAACCTAGACGACCATTTTGGACCATGAACCACGGCCGGAATCTCGACGAGTCGCCGGAGATGATGACTTGAGTTCTCAGCCGATTTTCCTGTCAGATTTCAGGTAGTTTGACCAACCTAAAAATGAGTTTGGATGTCACAGAACCGTAGAGGAGGTTATGACGAGTCCATAGGATCAAACCGCATCAAAAATGGTGGTCTGGAACTCGATCTGTGATCGGGTCAAGCCGTGGGTCGACGGCGACCCGGTTACAGACCCGGTTACTGTAGCATGACGTCATCAATATTGACCTGAGTGTTGACCTGGCGCGTGGGGGCGCGTGAAGGGTATTTTAGGGAAACTTCAAACATGACTTTTAATCTATTCGATGTAACGGACATTTTGGGATTGGTTTCGTGTCGATCGGACACCGTCTCGATAGTGTTCGGGATGTCCGAAGGTTTTAAAACAAATTTAAAAATAGTTAAAAATTCGGGAAAATTACGGGACTTTGATAGGATGTTAATGATGAGGTTAGTCACCCTCTAATGTGATTTGGACAGGATTGGGAGTCCCGGTGATAGTGGTGTGGCCCGGGAGGGCCGGTGGCACGCGTATCGAGGTACACGGTTAAACGGTCTGTGAGTGGACTTTGGTTTTATAAATTCTATGCATGCTTAAATGTTTTATATGGATTATGGTTGTGATTGTATGATGTTGATTTGGTTGTTGATAAATTGTACGGTTTCACGTATTTCGAGGCGATTTACGTGCATGCACGTAAATCGAGGTTCTGGTTTTACATGGATTTTCCATATTTATGACTTGGATATAATGTGATGAAATGGTTTTGAAATTGGAAATATGAACTCGGGCTTAAGGCCCAATTATGTTGGAAATTTCGGACTTGGAGTCCATTTGAGAATCGGGCCGGGGGCCCAGTTGGTTAATGAAATCGGGCCAGGGTCCCAGTTGGTATGAAATCGGGCTGAGACCCATTTGAGTTATGTTATCGGGCCAGGGGCCCAGTTGGTTTACAAATCGGGTCATGGGCCCAGTGGTTCATAAAATCGGGCATGAGGCCCAATTGGATTATAATGGTGATTTCGGATCAGGGACCCTATGTTTAATAATTGTGATTTTGGGTCAGGGACCCTAAATGGAATTACATGGCTTTATGGAAATTTCGGGCAGGGCCCAATGGTAATGATGTGATAAAAGGATTTAATAAAACTGTTTTCCATATACCATCTGGATACAAGGATATATGATGGTCTCCTCCAGATGTCTGGGACACTGGGGAAGTCACGGTGCATTGCCTGCGAGGGGTCATTATACGGAGCAGCCGGACCGTATGATGACTCAGGAGCAGGATTGCTATGATTGACGTCAGGGACGTCAGACATCAAGGATGTCAGATATATGGACCCGGAGAGACCCCGGGCAGCACGCGTAGCTTATGAAACTGTGAGATATGACGTCAGGGACGTCTAGCGTCTGGGACGCTAAGCATCTGGGATGCTGGTGATGGTAATGGTAAAATATGGATTAATGAATAAAATGGCTTATTGGTTGGATATGTGTTATGTGGTAAAAATGGATTATTGGTTATGGAATGGTATGTAGGGTCGGGGACCCTAAATGGTTTTGGATTTTTGAATTGATGTTCATTTATGGTCGTGGGTGGTGACCCACATGGTTGTATATGTATGGTGGTGGTATTCCACTGTTTTGGGCTGAGTTCCCACACATGGTTTTGGTTAACGGTTTTTGGGCTAAGGCCCTAATGGCTCGGTTGAGCAAACGTTTTGGTTACTGGTTTTCGTGGCATGCATACGTTTTTATTGGAGGGCATAAATGTCTTATAAATGTATTTGGTAAACTTATTGGTTTTTTTCCACTCACAGCTTTTGGTTTTAATGCCCTTCAGGTTGATTACGGATGCGATTGCAGCAGAGGCTGGGACATTGCACACCTCCTCCATCGATCCTTGCGCACTCTGGATGCCCCGTTGGGCAGTGGCTCTTGGTTATCCCTTGTCTGACACCTCTTGTTGGACGGGATCAGGGCACATTCCACGGTAATCCCGGGGGGATTGGGATGGGTCCTGTCATCTTCAACCTGGTCAACTCGACTCGCAACCTGACCCGACTCAAACTCACTCATTTCGACTCCTTTTTCACTCCATTCTTGCACCATTCAAATCGTCTTTCACCCTGAAAGGGATTTCTGACCTCAAAACTCGAACAAAAGCTCTGAGAATACCTGTGTGAATCCAAGCTTCCACGACCACCTATAACCTCTCCTGCTGGGCTGTCCAGCCATCCATTCCTCTTGATTTCGATCCACACAATGACAGGACCAACCCCTAATCCCCCGAGATTAAGGGCTAAATCCCGATCCCGTTTAACTTACGCATGACACGTAGGCTAAACTAACGTCCAACCTTCATGTGACACGTAAGTCAGAGAAGGGATTCTCGATCCAATCATCCATAGGTATCCGGACTTCCAATAGTGTACCGAACTATTGTGGATCGTGTGTGTGATGTCTCCGTCTCTCTCGACCAACAGCCCGCACCACAACAACCTGGAGGGTATCGAAAACACGAAAAGACTGTGAGTGGACAAAAGTAAAGAATAAGTTTAAAAACAATTAACAGAAAACACAATTTCATTTATACCCTCCGTTTCAAAAACCAGTGCATGCATATCAAATTCATGTCACAAAACCATGTACGAAAACCAAAAACTTTTTTTTTTCTCAAATCCCAGGCCTCAGCCCAAAACCATCCAAAACCATTATAACCAACGAAAACCATCCTTGAAAACCGTTATCATCAATCACTTGAACCACATTTCCATCCATCGAACCTGCTGGATCTATCTGAGTCTTTAAACTCCCGAGACTTTAAACTCAATCCAGACCTCAATATAGTTCGAGTCTTTAAACTCCCGAGTCTTTAAACTCAACAGGCCTACGGGGGAAAATATCAATATATCCGAGTCTTTAAACTCCCGAGTCTTTAAACTCAATCCGGGTCTTTAAACCCAATCCGGGCCCGTCCCTCATCAAATATAATCCGGGTCTTTAAACCCAATAACCAGATCCAGCAAATCCAATCCAAAACCATTTGAAAACCTTTTTCCATTTCCGAATCCGAATCCGCAATCTCATCAAGATCCCGAATCCAAACCCAGAACTTATATCCATCTCCTTTCCAGATCTGAGTCCCCAACCATCATTCCGTAAGCCGGCATCCGGAATAACCATTCCGAACCCAAACCCGGAATCCACTTCAAGTCCCG
This sequence comes from Prinsepia uniflora, assembly GCA_032719365.1. Classification (NCBI taxonomy): domain Eukaryota; kingdom Viridiplantae; phylum Streptophyta; class Magnoliopsida; order Rosales; family Rosaceae; genus Prinsepia; species Prinsepia uniflora. Next base: position 45,903,695 of record CM064864.1, read on the forward strand.
AATCGAATCCCGAATCGTCATCCGGAATTCCAATTCCTAAACCCCAAATCACATTTCTCAAAACCACTTTTTGAACTGGTCCTCAAGCCCGAAAACACTTTTCAAAATCCTTTTACTTTCTTTGAAATCAAATCGTATTTCAAATCCCAAAATCAAATTATTAAAACCAGGTTCAAATCACAATATCCGTTAAATCTCGTAAAACGTGAAATACCGTCATTTCCTCGAAAAACGTGCAAAACTGTAAACCATCACAATCATAAATCAAATCATAGAATCAAGTATTGAGAGCATATAAAAACATATATGCATGCATCAAGAGTTAGAAAGCAAAGTCCACTCACAGACCATTCCGACGTCGCCTCGATACGCGTGCATTGACGCCGTTCCCGGACATTTCGTTATCCTCGGCTTTCCCAGACCTGTCCAAATCCTATATCAAGGTCACTAACTACTTCACAAAGGTCATACTAAAGCCCCATAATTTTCCTGTATTTTTAACTGAGCTCTTAAACCTTCGAACAACCCGAAACATATCGAGACGATGTCCGATTGACTCGAAACCAGCGCCAAAATGTTCGTTACATCGATTACATCATTTCACATTTTGACCACTTTCCCAGACTACCCCTCACGCGCCCCCACGCGCGTCTGGAATTTTCTGCGCGTGAAACCCACGCGCGTGAACAGTGTCGTCGTCAACCTCAGGTGAACCCGGTTCACCTGGTTCGAACCGGTTCGGTCTAGGTTGAACCGGGGTTCACGGTTTTCATTCAATTTGCAACCATTTTTCATCCCAATTAGTAGAATAGGTTCGTCCTTAGTTCTATACTCGATCTATGGATTTAAAATGCTAAAACATTTCGAGATTTACCTGTCCACTATGCGAGATTGAACCCTGGCCTGTAAATCCATTCTGTCACCGTGTCTGAACCGTTCTTTCCCCATCTCTGAGTCCAGTCGACCTTCTAACCCTCTAGAGACAGTTCCCAAACATTAATACCGTTTAAAAAGGTCTAAAACGCAAAGTTCCAGTTTGAACCGTATACTGAAATTTCGTAAATTCTTACCCTTCTGTCAGTATCGTGCACAACCGTGACCACGAACAGCTTCCTCTTGTTTCCTTTATCATCTTTCATTCAAAACACATTCACTGATACTGGAGTTTGAGAGATTTAGATGGATTGGATTTCACGGGTTTTTCTCCCGTCTCTGTTCTCAGAATTTTTCCACCTCTCGCAGTCCTTCATCGATCAAACTTCTTACTAAACACTCCCACACCCATCACTACACTTCCCTGGTCTCTCATTCACCACCACCCAGAACTTACATGACTCTCTCACAATAGAAGGACGATCAAGTAGCTCAATGACTCTCTGTTTTCTCTCATTTGAACGCCCAAGCATCCCATTTAAATTTGCAACCGTGTAGAAAGTGGCTAGAAACCACTACACTTAGGCCAGGTGTCCTCCAACCTGTGGTCCACACTCCCTGATGCAGCCAAGTGTCTTTTGATCAATGGGCATCAATCCCTAGGCACAAAAATGACCAAAATGCCCCTGTCATGTCCAAATTACCATTTTACCCCTCGCGTTCCTAGACCCGTAGGTTCGTCATCCGACGTCCGACGACTGTGTGCCGCCTGTCGTTGGACTCAGGGCATCGAGGTCTACCTAATGGTCCTTGGTCCTACGTGTCAAAACCTTATCGTGTGAAAAGTCAACTTTTCCCCCTTCGTTTAACCAAATTACGGTAATGCCCCTCCACCTTCCGAACATCATAACTTCCTCCTCGGATGTCGGAATCGGGCGTACCACCTGTCTACGGACTCATGACGTCCCAAACTACATCACAGGCATCGGTCAATGCCCAATTGACCGCCCGAACTAAAAGTCAACTTTTTGCCCATATCAGGGGCAAAACCGTCATTCTGCGCCCAAAGTCCAACAGTAACCAACTAACCACCGATTAATCTCACTAATCCACCACTAATCACCTCACTAATCTTAACTTCCGGGATGGGTCCTTACACAAAAACTCGTCCAAGTCCATAACACACAACCCCACCATCAAATCTGTTCCCAAACGTCCAAATATGAAATTCGAATTTGGAAATGAAATGGGTTTTCAGGTTTTACCTCTTTCACGGTTTTCCAGCCATCGCGTAGCTCCGTCGTCCATCGCCATCATCTCAGCCTCTCCATCTCACTCTCAGTCTCTCAAGGGTCCTCAACCCAGATCAACCATAAGGGAAAAATGAGAAGGGTTTTGGGTTTGGTTAGAATGAAAAGGGGAATGGGAGAGAAATGCATGTATGAGAGACTAGGGGCAATGGATGAGTGGATGAGTGACATTGGTCACTCATCCATTGGGCCTGATCAAAATATCTGGGCCCCGAAAAATGACAAATGTTCACCTGGCTCGTAACTCGTGTAATAGTACCTGATTCGTTCCATACCCGTAATTTTTCCGTACGATGTTCGTTTTCGACGTGTCGCTTGTCTACAGACTCGTATCACCTTGATCTACATAACGATCCTTGGTCCTCGTGCATATGAGCTCCTGGATCAAAAGTTAACGTTTTACCCATTATAGGGACAAAATCGTCATTTTACGCCGACGGTCCGAAAATCCCAATTAGTCGAGGATTTTCTCAATTAATCCTTAGTTAATCCCGTAAACTTGGGACGGGTTGTTACACCGCAGAGCAGGAAGGCTGTGCTGAGAGTGCTCCACCGATGTCCTCATTAAGACAACAAGGCTGTGCGCGAGACCAGCTTACATGGGAAGGCGATGACACAAATGGTGTCTAACCGCCCAAAATTTGGGGTGCCAAGTTTCCCAAAGCCAAGGATGGTTCATTTTACTATCCACACGCACCCAATATTTACTTCAAATTTTCTTTAGCTTGGTGTTCTTTGTGTTTTACTTGCTACTCATTATTTAAAAAACATAACAGATAAAAATTAAATTAAAAACGAAATATAGCAAGTAAAAATAGGACGTAAAATTTAGCCTTTTTTTTTTAACAATCAAATGGCTTCGATCTCTTTTATATTTTCTAAAACGAAACTATACTTTATTGATGTAAAAAATTGACCAAATTAGGTTTAACTAGCTAATCTACAAAGAAGGAGAAAGGGTAGAGGAGCACTAATATGGTACCAATCTAACATTCTCGGATGCATCAGATTTAACAATCTCTTCCGATGTGTACCGACTTAATAGTCTTTGATGCCTACATTAGTGGGTGGAGAAAACTAAATGGTAATTTGGAATTGCAAGGGCAACGTTAATAGTTACCTTTTAAAGAGCATCCGCAGTAGAGTAGTCAAATTTAACTTTTGAACAAATTTAACCAAAAATTTATCCATAAACATTAAAATGGGTATGTAGTAGACTAGGTAAATTTTACCTAAAATTTTTCTTCTTCATCTCGTTTCTCTCCCCTCTCTCCTCCATCTTCTTCATCTTCCCTTCTTCACAAACTCTCTTCTTCATTCACAAAACTTATCATCATTTGCATTCACAAGCTCTAAACTTTCGTATGTTATTGAAAATTCAAGGAAAACAAAATTAATTTCTAAATTTTTTGTTCATTTCAAGTCGTTAATTGACTCGTACTTTTCATATAGGGTTGTGAAAATTTTGATTCTTTTTGGATTTAGGAAATGAAAGTTTTGATGTTTTGCAACTTTCAGGTGATGATCGGGGAAGGCGAGTTTCCGCGAACATAGCTTTGGTATGATAATTTTAACATATCCAACAATTAGGAGAAATAAAGGAAGAAAAGTTAGAAGCTTTATTATAAATCACGGTGGTAACATTGAGTAAAATGATGCTCCTTATTTTATTGGAGGCGAAAAATATCCTTCACCACAGATATCGTCTCCCAAACAACGACTTGAAACTTAGGATTGTTACTCTTGTTGATGCACAAAATGTGCCAACTTAGGGAGCAAATGTTGCTCTACCACGTGCCTTGGAGTAGACTTGAAAATGGGGGAAAACTGGTTGGTCGGTCAGAATATAGGCACCGGTGTGGTACCAGTCCAAAGGTACTTCAACGCCCAAGTCAATAGTCGGTCTGAGTGGTAAGGAGTGGTAATAAGTGTATTGTCAAAGTAATTGTCAATAGTAAATGCTTAGTTACCTTTATACGCCAAATGGACCCCTTTTGTATGGGTGTGGTGAGTATTATAAATACATTCTCTCGATATGGGACAAATGTTAGCTGCTGTGGGGTCGACACGTATAGAAGATGTCCACGTGTCGGTACTGGCCAGGCCCTACTAGGGTTTTCTTGTCTGAGTGGGCTTGGGCCCTTTGGGCTTGTGTTGGGCAGAGGTACTGGGCCCTCAGGTCGGTCTGGGCCTAACATGCCAACCCACGGAGGGTAGTCCTCCAGAGCTTGCATGTGGCGCGGTGCTAGCAGAGGGCTAGACCTATGGGTTGGTCTGAGCCGACGTGCCGACCGACGGAGGGTCTAGCCTTTAGAGTCAGTTTGGGCTGATGTATTTGGTAGCGGACTGGGCTCCTTGATCGGCCTGGGTCGATATGGTATGAACAGAAGTCCCCCAAGTTCGTGACCGAGGTGGAATTTCTCGGTTGGGGACTTATAAAAAAGAGTGCCCCAGACCGGGTGTGCCTGCCTCCAGTCCCCCAAGTGAGGGAGTGTGCAGAGCGGAGTGATCAACAGTAGGAGGCGGAGGGGAGACTGAGCGGATGTGAGTCGGTCGATGTTGGCGGGGAAAACACTCCAGGTTGATGCACAAAATGTGCCAACTTAGGGAGCAAATGTTGCTCTGCCACGTGCCTTGGAGTAGATCTGAAAAGGGGGGAAAGCTGGTTGGTCGGTCATAGTATAGGCACCGGTGTGGTACCAGCCCAAAGGTACTCCGACGCCCAAGTTAGTAGTTGGTCTGAGTGGTAATAAGTGTATTGTCAAAGTAGTTGTCAATAGTAAATGCTTAGTTACCTTTATACGCCAAATGGACCCTTTTTGTATGGGAGTGGTGAGTATAATAAATACATCTCTCGATGTGGGACACATGTCAGCCGCTGTAAGGCCGACACGTGTAGGAGATGCCCACGTGTCTGTGCTGGCCAGGCCCTACTAGGGTTTGCTTGTCTGAATGAGCCTGGGCCCCTTGGGCTTATGTTGGGCAGAGGTATTGGGCCCTCAGGTCGGTTTGGGCCTGACATGTTTACCGATGGAGGGTGGTCCTCTAGAGCATGCTTGTGGCACGGTGCTAGCTGAGGGCTGGACTTATGGGTAGGTCTAGGCCGACGTGCCGACTAACGGAGGGCCGGGCCTGTAGAGTCATTCTGGGCTGATGTATTTGGTAGCGGACTGGGCCTCCTGGTCGGTCTGGGCCGACATGTATGAACAACTCTTATTTTCTTTTAAGATGTTTTCCCATTTGAAATTTTAGTTAGTGTGTTTGACTTTAAATTCGTTCTATCCAATTTCACCATCATATTTATTTGAACCATTAAAAAATTAGCTACATATGTAGTGAATTGCTCGAATTATGGGCTGAATCGATTTTGCATTCAAAATAGACATATTTATTTGAACCGTTAAAAAATTACATTAAAAACTAATCGTTGTAGAGAAATTATGTTTTTATATATTCAAATTTGAAAAAAAAATAGATATTCAAAGTTGGTGAAAATATAAAAAGTTTAATTTTCGTAGTTATAAAAGCTAGTTAATTATTAATAATTTTTTGATTATTTTAAGTTATTTATACAAAATTTTAGTGAGTATGACGTTAAAAAATAAAATATTTTGATATATGTGGGATAGATTAACTGCATGACACTTTTCTAGATGGACCCGTCGGGGCCACCTAGGTGACGTTGTGACATAATGCATGTAGGTCGGGCGAGAATGTAGTGGGGTGGCCCATGATGTGGTCAGCTAAGAGAGTGGATTAGATCGGGCGAGGAGGTGGTCAGCCAAGCGGTGCCCTAATGTTGTTTGCCCCTGGGTCTTCTCTTGTTCGGCCAGTGCAGGTCGGTCAACTATAACATAGATCTCCTCTATCCCTCTCTTTCTCCCATCATCTCCTCTCCATATCTCATCCCACAATTTCGTCTTACCATACTTGGCATCCATAACTCCTCCATCATGTCATCTCCGTCCTTTCACCACAAAATCTAAAACCAAAGAATCCTCAAATTCCCCTAATGTTTCCCCCTCTGTCGCTAACTTCCCTCAACAACCCAATTTCATTTTTTGATTGGGTTTGTTTTAAGGGCTTTCTTTACCCTTTGGATCGCTTGAGTATATAATCAGTTGGTCAATTTTTACTCCAACACCATCCTCTACATATCCCTTTTCATCCATTCTTTACATATCCCTTTTCACGACTCCTTGAATTTTTGGCGGAGGCTCTTTTAGTTGTGGCGGCAGCTACTTCCTTGAGTTTAGGGGTTTTTTTTTTTTTTAAATTTTGCACTTATTATCGAAGTATGTTGATTGAGCCTTCGGTTTATTTTATTTTTCTTGGATGAGCTTGTTTTATGTTGTTGGATTATGCATTTGAGCTCCCTTTTTGGGTTCTATGCCCTTTCCCCTTGGTTTAATGAAATTTATCCTTCGATCAAAAAAAAAAAGAAAAAGATTTTTGTTTACAATCTGAAAGCGATTTAATCTTAAATCTTGTATCATAGTTCATGGTTGTGAATAATCTCCAAAAGGATTTGAAGCTCTTCTTACAAAGCTTAATAATGTGTAGTAAAAGTTTTAAAGAGCTTGAGAAGGCAGGTGTAACTAAACCTTTCTATATGCTGAATATAGTTAAACTCTTCTGGGTTTTGAATTCAATCCAAAAGGTTTATACATGTTCAATCCACAAAGTTTTCATAAAAATTATGTAAACAGAGTAATAAAGTATGTGTACATTTTGCAGTGCAAATATTTACAGTTTGCTGATGCTTTTCTTAGAGGCTTCCCATGGCCTTGGCCTTCTCTCTCAGTACATACTTCTGCACCTTCTCTCTATACCAGTATTAAAGTCATCCTTCAACCTCACGAACGCGGATGGTGTCTCCCCCCAATGTTCATCAGGCCTTGCCACAACAGTTGCCTCAAGAACATCTGGGTGACTGAAAAGAACCGATTCCACCTCAATTGTGCTAATATTTTCACCCCCAGAAATGATGATATCCTTTGAATGGTCTTTTAGCTCTATGTATCAATTCTGGTGCTTCACTCCCAAGTCCCCGCTACGAAACCATCCACCTTTAAATGCATCTGCTGTCGCTTGATGATCGTTTAAATATCCATACATCACGTTGTTTCCTGGGAACATAAACCTTATCCATTTGTTTTGCATTAGATGGCATACTCTTCATTGTTACAGGATCTTTAACATCCACTTCCTCCATTCCAAGATGCTGCAACCCCTGCTGGGACTTGGACTTTTGCTTGTTCATCTCTAGGCAAGGCATCCCATTCAGGTTGCCAAGCACAAACTGTACCAGGACCATAAGTTTCTGTCAAACCATATGAATGGGTTACAGTGAACCCTTGCTCTTCCATCTTGAAGAGTACATGAGCTGGTGGAGGTGCACCTCCTGTCATGACTATTAACATGCCCGGAAGTGGCCGCCGCTCATGTGGCGCATTTACCGTCATGTTTAAAATAGTGGGTGCACCACCCATATGGGTAATCTTATGCTGAGAAATACAGCCAAAAATTCCCTTTGCAGTGACATTCCTTTGGCAGATATTGGTGCCACCCTGAGCAGCCACAGCCTAAGTGAGGCACCACCGCTTGCAATGAAACATGAGAACACACCACAAATATACATGCAATGAGTCCATCTCATTAAGAAGACATGCTGCAAAAGAATTGAGGTAGGCACCTCTGTGGCTATAAATGACACCTTTTGGCCTTGATGTAGTACCTGAAGTGTAGTTGATTGAAATTGGATCCCATTCATCTTTTGGCCGTCGGATCTCGAAATCAAGATTTCCCATTTTTAACAGGCTCTTGTATTCCAAGATTCCAGAAGCAGGGCTGCGGAAATCGGGGGATGATTGATCCCTCCCTGCGATTAAGACTAGCAAGGAAACCTGGCCCTAGTCTTCGATAGGATATCAATTGCTCCTTTAGCAACATGAGTTGGTGGTCTACAAATATGGCTTTGGCATCAGAATGTTTTAGTAACACTGACACCATTTCTGAATCATGACGCGTATAGAGAGAACTACCTCTGCCATTGGAACACCAAAATAGAGCTCATAGATTGCTGGAATATTCGGAGCCAGAGCAACCTGTCCAAATCCTATTAGTGCACTGGTGCTTTAAGAACGAGGCAAAGAGGAGTAAAGTCTAGAAATAAAACAATTTTAACGATTTATCTGGAGCCCTCAGAAAAGAAGAGAGTAATTTCATAATAATTTCGAAAAGAAAATGCGGGAGAAGAAGTGTTGCACTTTAAGCATCAAGTACATTGATGTCTACAATGAATATGACGAGGTATAGAAGGATGAACAGTAAACAAGGATAATCTTATGAGCACACTGAAAATCAAGCCCCGGGGCTCAAGTTAATTGACTTGAGGACTGATTTGGTGAATCGCTTTTAAAGAAGAGACTTCCAAGACTTGTACTACGATGTACTTAAAGTGGCCTGAAAAATCCGACCACTCTTAATGATGCAGTAATGTCATCAAAATCTAAAAGTAATGACGAGCATCCTCCTCTCTATTGCTATGTTACTTCAAGATACATAATGTTAAAAACAAAAAAACAAAAAATCTTGCCTGGAAAGAAATAGGAAAAGGAAAATAAAAAACTAACCAATCCACTTACCCCAGAAAAACCAAGGATGCAAAACTTGTTTCATGATAAAACTAAGAAAATAACAAGGATATAAAATGAAACATTTAGTTACTTCTCTCCTTACCACATCTCCACCAGAAATTCCGAGTCGTGTTAGAGCAGAAGCAAGCTTGGTGCATCTTTCAAGCGTCTGTCTCCAAGTGTAGATGATGTTCCCATGCACAATAGAGGGTCTGTCTCTGTAGACTATTGGCCTCATGCTCCAAGAAGCTGATTAGAGAGAGAGGGGTGTAGCTGGCAGAGCACCTAATCGAACCCTCCATCAATTTTACCAGAAAGGCTGCCCTGCCCCTTGGAAAAAAGTGATAGAAGGCCGGAGGAGTGATAAACCTCCACACAGAATATATATTTTTTTCCTCAAAGATTTGGTATTTCAAGTATCTTGACTCAAATATGCATCAATCTCTCCATTCTCCAGCACCACTTGAACAGAACTAACCCCCAATGGCCTTCTAATGGGAAAATTTGAATTTTATTATCAGAAATTCCAGTTCATGTAGACCTTGAATTTTATATTACGATTTTGCTAATAAAATTAAGAATTTATTTGTCGGTGTTGCAGATTCCATGTGTTCATGAGACAAATATGGAATAGCCATGAGAAATAAACAATCAGAATCAAGGAATTTCAAATCCTGAATCCTAACAAAAGATTAGCAACATATGGAATAGCCAAACAAGATAAAAGTAAAGGAGATGAAAACTTATCATTCATTCATCATAAAGCAAGCAAAACCAAAATGAAGAAAAAGAGGATCAATCAATATTCCGCAATCAAGAATGAATAGGAGGAATCTGAAGAGTCTCACTTGGGTGGGTCTCTCTCTTCGTCGGACTAGAGAGTTGGGATTGCCGGAGAGAAAGAGTGAACTCAACCCTAGGGTGCCATTTGGTAATTTCTAATCTCATTTTTTCATTTAATCTTCTTTGAATTGTATTGTATTATTTTATATAGAAAACAAAAATTTGAATAAAAATTGATTCCGTTGTGAAATTGGTTTTTTATAATTTAACAAATTTTTCTATTTAACTCCTACGTATTTAGATCTCTGTTATTATAAATTTTGAAGTAACGATTTGAGTCACAGGCTTCAAAAACAGTATTAATGTTGAAAATACTTTTTTTTTTTCTTTCTTTTCCTTTTATACAAAACTATTACAAAGAGAGATCTCGTCCTTTTTTCCTTTAAAAAAGATGAATCAGAAATTTCTCATTTTACATGAAAGTGAGTAGAAATAAGTAATACTAGTGTCGGCCAGAATACTCTTTGAAACAAAATGATTCTTAAGAAGAAAAAAAATTAATAAAACACATCCTTTTTTTTTTATTAAGAGACAAAATAGCAAATAAGGATGAAAAACAAAGTGATTTAAAAAAGAAAAAAAAGTATACTAAAAATGATATTGTTCATGTGAACCCCAAAATTACATACACAATGAGAGCTTATGGCTGAGAGCTTATGGCTTAGGTTTTAACCCTCAAGTTGTGTATGGAGACCAAAACTTGAGAGATAAAAACTGTAAGCTCGGGGGCATTGCTGAAATTCCAAATTTGGTAGATATGGGTACTTTTGTTTGTTGGACATCTCGTTTTTGTCAAATGAACTAGCTTGTACTTCGTAAAAAAAAATATTGAGTTGTGTCCTTCGGTGAGAAAAATAATAAGGTTATAGGAACCTGTTTGTTGTCACCCATAAATAAAATTACAATTTTGGTCTTCAGTTTTATTGGGTACCTTTCCTTATTATATCATCTCTAGATCTTATCTTATTGATACAACGATATTTTTTTCCCTCTAATTTTAATATAAGAGAAGGGAATTTGAATTAAGCCACCCAATAAACCAGCTACAAAATATCAAACTCTATATAAATATATAATGTTATCGTCATTACTGATAATTGAACTTAAGACCTCCCACTTACTAGGAAAGAGGAATACCACTAGCTCGTAACGCTAGTTGTATCTCTCTACATCACTTGCATTCATCACTTTTTTTTTTTTGAGTAAAAAGAGATTATTCTCATTAATTGAGGAATAAGATATAGTTGGGTGCATATAATGGCCTCGTTAAAACCTTCATAGAAATTTCAACCTCAATAAGGAAAAAGAGTGTCACGCACCATTAAACAAACTAAATTACATTGGTATAACATCAATCTCTAAAAAAATGCGCAAGCCAAGGAGGGGCTTCTTCCAACCTTACATTGAGTTCAGCATAAGAAAGAGCACACTTTGCTAACCCATGTCCATGACCATTGCAAAGTCTCGGTGTGTATTGGAAAGAAGCACGGCCAAAGAGGACATCCCCACACCTCTACTCATCGAACTAGGTTTAAGTACCTCATCTACATTCACTTTGTGTAGTGGTAAAAGAGGACATTCCTATTTCGGACCTTCAGTAGGGCTTACAAACTATAATGAAGCAGGGTTGTGAAGTTGCCAGAATTCCTAAGCTATAGACATCCAAAAAAGAGGGTTTTCAGCCACAGTACTAGTTGAATGCTGAAAAAATTGATTGTTTCCATGTGTCCACAGATCCGAGCACATGTAAGCACAGAGGCGCATTTCGTTGACCGAGAAGAGAACAAGGAAGTAGCACCATTAATCAACAAACATTCCACTAGACCAAACCATCCAAGCTTTGCCCAATTCTGGTTTTTTCTAAGATGCCTTCGTAATATGAATTTCCACAGAACATGGAACACCATTGCATTCCCACTTTGACAATGATCACAAATGGGTTGTAAGAAGATCTGACGACGTCCAAGTTGTGATTTACAAGGCAAGTATATCCTTCATACAGTGCCATACGAATATCTTGAACTTTGGCACCACTTTTAATTTTCACATTATCAGCCACACGTTCGAGGAATCGAATGTAGATGCCCTTGAGCTTCCATTTACGCGTTCTCTATTGGATGCTACTAGCCAATATCTACTTCAAACAGTATAGAGACCTTGATGCTTAAAATGCCATATCATACAATCCTTTGAAGTGCTATGAGTACGAAGGGGTGCCTAGAATTTCCTTTGCCTCTTAAGATCAGAAAACTTAGTGTATTAGCTGGTTATTTTATCGCCCTTCTGCTGCAATTAGTTCACACACATGGATGTTAAGCGACAACACTTTGGGTGATTGAATCAAAAGATCACGACTCCCAAAGCATTGAGTGAGAGGAAAAAGATGGTTTGGAGCCAAGGTTGGCATCAAGAATTGAGCAATGTGGAAAGTATTCAGCCTTAAAAATTTGTGCCTCCAACGAATCAAGGTCAGAGCCAACTTTCCAAATCTGTTTTTCCAGTATTGTCTGATTAGAATCTTAAACATCTCGAAATCCAACCCTCCAAAATTTTATGATAAACAAATTGACTCCTATTTCATCTAATGAATATCATTGCCGCATGTCTGTTTACCCCATCAAAACTTAGAAAAAATGCTATATAATTCACAAACTGTGGATTTGGGCATTCAAAGAGAAATTTTTCTTTCCATCCAATCATTTTCCTTTTAAGCTTTTGGATCACAGACTTGAAAAGAGACCACTTACCCTTACTGAAAATGGTAGGTAGCCCCAAATATTTTTCATGACAAGCCACCATTGAAACTAGTATAGTTTCAGGGATTCCACCCTTGACATCATCCTCGGTATTACCGGTAAAAGATATGGCTGACTTGGTGCAAGTAATTTTTGGTCTTGATATCTTCTCATAAATGGTGAATAATTATTGGAGAATAGTTATAGAATCCAGTGTAGCATCTACAAATAGAAATGAATCATCAGCTAAAAATAGGTGAGAAATGATAGAGACATTGGGAGCCACCTACATCCAATCAAACTTCCTATCCTCTTGGCATTTTGGAATAAGCTGGTAAACCCCTCTCCACATAGAAGAAACAAATATAGTGATAAAGGGTATCCCTGTTTGAGGCCCCTTTGAGGAATGATATGTCCTACGAGGTTGCCCTATCACAAGACTGAAAAGAAAATAGTGCTTATACAATCCATAATCTTTTGGATCCAAGTACTAGTGAACCCAAATCGTTACATAATAGCCTCCAAAAAACACCATTCCAACATATCACATGCCTTTCCTGTAACGACCCGTCTCAAATTTCTGGGATTTATTAAGATTAAATTGAGGATTAGCGAGGCTAATTGGGGATTAGTCGAGGATGGTCGGATATTCAGGATGAAATTATGATTTTGCCCCTAGACGAGGGTAAAAAGTTGACCTTCGACTCGAGAGGTCCAATGTATGAGGACCGAGGACCATTACGTAGATTGAGTTGATACGAGTCTGCAGACAGGTGGCACGCCAAAATCGGACATTCGACGGGAAAGATACGGATCACGGAAGGTTCGGGGTACTATTGCACGTTTTACGAGACGAGTGACTTTTTCCTTTTAGTGGGCCCCAAATATTTTGGTCAGGCTCAATGGATGAGTGACACTTGTCACTCATCCATTGCCCCTTCCCTTATCAGTCATGCATATCTCCCCATTTCTCTCTTTCGATCAACCAAACCCGAAAGCCCGAAAAATCATTCCCCATCCTCTATTTGATTCAGTTTAAGACCAAGAGAGTGGCTGAGGGTGAGTGAGGGACTGAGTGACATTATGGGAGGCTGCAGGACCTCCGTGGACGGCAGAGGAAGCCATGGGAAAAGGTAAACCCGAAACTCGGTTTTGGTTGAAAAATTGAAAATAAAAGTTTGGTCGTTGTTGAAGGTTTGGGTTGATTCTAACAGGTTCTGGGGATCAAGGCGACCTCAGGGAGATTTTTTTCGACGTTAGTGGTGGCCTGAGACGGCTGGAATGGAGGAGGAAAAATAGGGCCACTGTTCATCGATTCAAACAGGTAATTCTAGGCCGTTTCTCATCTTTTTAATCACATAGATCGATTGAGGGGATCCAGACGATCGTGTAGGAAGCAACGGCTTCGAAAATGGTGGTCGGAGATGGAAGAACGGACCAAGTTGGGTTCGCAGGTCACGTGACCTGGTTGTAGAGAACCGGGTTGACCCGGACAGATGACAGGGATGAGATGACGTCATCGATGATGTCATCATGTTAGACCTAACAAGTGTTAGAGATGATGTCACTACTGACGTCAGCATTAACTTTGACTGTTGACTGCTAACGTCAGCGTTGACTTTTGACTAGCCACCTTTGACCCATGCATGGGGGCACGTGGACACGTATTTTGAGGTGGGACCAAGACCATTTTTAAGGTTGCGAAGATACGAATTCAATGGTGGTGATTTCAAGTCGATCGGAGATCGTTAGGTTGGTCAAATTGAGGTTTAAAGCCCAGGGAAGCGTGATCAGGACACGTTGACTTTTCCGGGAATATTGAGGGTTCTTGATATGGACTTGTATAGGTTAGTAGTAACCTTTGTGTATGATTTGGACAGGTCCGCATGACCCGGAGAGTATGGAATAGCCCCGTAAAGGCCTATGACAAGCGTATCGAGGCGCAGCTTGGACGATCTGTGAGTGGACTTTTTTTTATGAATATGATGCATGTATAAATGTTTTATATATGTTATGAACATGATTTGAGATGCCATGAGTGCATGTGTTTTAAATATGAATTGTTTGACATTTTTGTAGGAAAATAAGTTATTGCACGTAGTTCGAGATTTTTGTTTTATGTGATATTTGGGCTTCGGTCAAGTATTTTACGTGCATACGTTTTACATGATTTTATATGATTTTATGGGTTTCACAGAGAAGAGTGAAACCGAGGATGTGAGACACGATTTTAAAGGAGTTTCATGGAGATGCGTGAAACCGAGATTCAGACATGAGTCCTAGTTGAACGACGTTGACTTGATTGAAGTCAAGGGTGATTTTGAAAGTGTTTTGGAAACGAGAAACGATTTCAGATTTGGAAATATCTTTCGAGCATATGACCCAGTTGATTTGAGGTTTGACTTAGAGTATAGTCAAACGCGAGATAAGTCGGGCTAATACTGTAACGACCCGGCCCGAATTTCAGGATTAGATTAGTGACTAATTAAGGATTAGAGAGGTTAATCGGTGATTAGTTGAGCGAAATCGAACGAACGGTGTAAAATGACTATTTTGCCTTTGGTCGTGGGTAAAATGTTGACTTTTGACCCTGGTGGTCCAATGGCCGAGGGCCAAGGACCGTTACGTAGATCGGGTCAATACGAATCCGTAGACAGGCGGCACGCCGAAATCCGACGTCAGACGGGAAAGTTGTGGGTCACGGAAATTTGATTGCACTATGCACGCATCACGAGGCGATGATTAGGTGGCAATATCTGATTGGTTGACTTTTTAAGTGGGACCCATGGATGAGTGACAAGTGTCACTCATCCCATTGGTGATTAACCCCAAATTGTGGATCTCATGAGATTTGGATTAAAATAATATTATTTATATTATTTATAATTCTCACTCATCTCATCTCTTAATCCTAACCCTTCATCTCCACCTCCCCCTCTCATCTCCACAGTCCATTCCTCTTCTCTCTCACCTGATCATCTGCCATCACCTCCCTTCATCTCTCATTGCCAAACCCGATCTCCCATTTTCCCCCTCAAACAAAGCACGACCCAACCATGCTCTCAAACTCCAAACTCAATCCTTTGCTCATGAAATCTGAAGGAAAGATAGAGATTGAGGAAGGACGTGTTGAACGGTGGCTACGGCACGGGCTGCCGTGGATGGCGGAGGTAAGTGACCCGAGAACCCTTTTTTAGTTCAAAAATTGGAAACTGAGTTTTAGAGATTATTAGTTAATTTCAAGGTTATGAACAGCTTTCTGGTGACATTTTGGGAAGGTTTGGATTGGATTCGAGGGCTAGGACAATCGAAGACGACGACAGGTGGAGGTTGCAGGGGCCGTCGCCATTTTCAATCATGGAAGTATGTTCTACTTGGGTTTCTTGTGTTTTGAGGACGTAGATCGATAGGGTTTAATACTAGGAACCTTTAGGAATCAAAATGGAACAAAATGGACCGAAAATTAATGAAATGGGGCTCTGGACCGGTCTAGACCGGTCCGGTCCGATTCGAACTAGGAGAACTGGGTTCGCCGGAGGTAGGAGATGACACTGTAGCAGACGCGTGGCTTTCACGCGTAGCCCTTTTGGGCGGTGCGTGGGGACTCGTGAAGCATCTTTTAGGGATGACTTGAACATAACTTTTAATCTATTCGATGTAACGAACATTTTGGGATTGGTTTCGTGTCGATCAGACACCGTCTCGATAATGTTCGGGACCTCCGAAGGTTTAGGATTGAGTTTAAAAATAGTTAAAAATTGGGAAAAATTACGGGGCTTCAATGAGAGGTTAATTAGGTAGTTAGTAACCCCTTAGATTAATTTGGACAGGTTTGGGAGTCCCAGTGACGATGATTAGCCTTGTGAGGCTTACGACACGCAAATCGAGGCAGTAGCTTAGGACAGTCTATGAGTGGACCTTGATTTCTAAACTGTGATGCATGCATAAATGTTTTATATGTGTTATGAATATGATTCTATGGTGTTGATTTGGATAATTTTGAATTACATGGTTTCACGTATTTCGAGGTGATTTACGCGCTTGCACGTAAATTGAGGTTTATGGTTTTGTATTGATTTCCTTGCTTATAGTTTTGGAAGTGATTTCATGAAATGGTTTGAGATTTGAAAAGGTAAACTCAAGTTCGAGACCCTTTTGTTTTGGAAACCCTCGGACTCGAAGTCCATTTAGTTACGTTCTCGGGCCAGAGGCCCAATTGGTTTTTGAATCGATTTCGGATTTGGAAATATGGATCGGGCACGAGACCCATTTGATTTACGAACTCTCAGACCTGAAGTCCTTTTGATTTAACAAGGCATTTGGCCGGAGGTCCAGTTGGTTTATGTATCGGGCTCGAGGCCCAATTGGTTTGCGTATCGGGCTCGAGGCCCAATTGACTTACGTATCGGGCACGAGGCCCATTTGGTTTACGAAATCAGTCACGAGGCCCAGTTGGTTTGTGAATTCGGACTTAGGGCCCAGTTATGGTTTATGATTGTGATTTCGGGTCGAGGACCCATAAATGGATTTATGGTTCGTGACGGTTTATGGGGACCGGCATGAACCCTTGAAAGGTTTTTATGATTCATGACGATTTATGGGGACTGAACATGATCCCTTGAAAGGTTTTGAGAATGTTTTCAAATGGTTTGTCGTATACCATCATATATATATATGGATTGTCTCCTCCGGGGAGGGTCGTTGGACTGGGTGGATCCCGGAGTAGTCACGGAGCACTGACTGAGTGGAGTCACCCCCGTTGCGTTCCTTACTCTCAGAAAGGCTATGGATTATAACCCCTAGGGAGGGTCATTGATCTACGAACATTGACCTGGGTGGACCCTAGGGAGACTTGGCCTTTGAGACCCCGGGTAGCACGCGCGTAGCTCTAGATACCGTGATAGGATTGGTTATATGACATATATGGATAAACATGATTTCTTGGTTTTGCGAAATTGTGTTTTATGATTGATAAATGGATTTGGGCTGAGATCCCACATATGTTTACTATGTTACGTATTTCTGTAAATGGATTTGGGCAGGGGCCCATATGATTTGAATTTAAGGAATTTGGGACTGAGACCCTATAAATGGTTGTTTAAACATATGTGGTTTGATAAATGGTTTTCCTATGCACATGCTTTTTAGTGAAGGGTATAAATGTCTTTTAAAAAATGTGTTTTATGAACTTATTACTTTTCGTCCACTCACAGTCTTTCTGTTTTCAATGCCCTTCAGGTTGAATACGGTGCGAACTGTAACAGAGACCGAGACATCACATACCTCCTCTGGATGTTGGCATACTCTGGAAGCCGGTCAGGTTAAAGGTTCAAATTTTCCCTGATCCGACACTCCGTGTTAGACGGGATCAGGAGTGTCCCTCATTAATCCCGGGGGGATTGTGACGGGTCCTGAGAACGACCCAGTTATGAGTTTTATGAAAGATATTTCGGGTATGAGACCCAGTTGTGGATTTGACAAGATTCGAGGAATCTTGGATTATATTTCGGGTATGAGACCCAGTTGTGAACTTGATAGAATTCAAGGAATCCTAGGATATGAAGTGTCGTTGGACACTGGTTTTCGGGGTGTGACCCAATTGGTAATAATTCGGGATGTGACCCATTTGGTGATAATTCGGGATGTGACCCATTTGATGATATTTCGAGCAGATGGCCCTATATTTGATATTAGGGGTTAGAGTCCCAGACGATCGGATTAGAGTCATGGTCGATGATGGTGACATTCAGGTTCGAGTCCCGGGTGTTACAACGCTCGCCTCCGAACTGCGGATGTGTTCCTTCCGGAGAGGTCAAGAGGCACTGCCTGTTGTCGAATAGCCACTAGAGGCTATGGCCGAGGGAGGCTCGACTTATGAGTGCTGATTTTATTCTCTGAGATCTATCAGTGATGTGTTCACGATGATCTAGAGACAGTCGCAGCGGGTGATTTGTTCATGGCGACATGCTAGGATTGTGAGTAGTCCTGAGCCATATGCACATGTGCTAGGATTGGAATCGTGACTGACATTGAGGATGTTGATAGTGAGACCCTGTACGTGTTTTCTAGTTTGGTTGAGACCCTGTTTGATTTGGTTTTTGGGATGAGACCCTACTGAGATACTGGCTTCGATTGAGAAGAATTTTTCACTGAGATTTGATTTGGGAAGTAATACGTCTTGCTTCCGAGAAAGTATTTGAAATAACTGTTTTATGATGCATGCATGCTTTTGCATGAAGGGTATAAATAAGATTTCAATAAATTATTTTCATAAACTGTTGTTTTGTCCACTCACAACTTTTATGGCTTTCAATACCCTTCAAGTTGATATCGATTGCAGGCTATAGTAGAGATCGAGACATCACATGCCACCATCGATCCTAGCGTACTCTGGCTAACCTTGAGTGGGTGACGAGTTTACCCCTACTATTTTGTATTGATGTGCAAAGATATCTGTTTTTCTATAAGGAAGAACCCGTTCAAGGTGATAGGTACTCAAATAAGCATTATTTTATATTATTTTATACCCTTTATACTTGACTTTTAATATTAAAATAATAAATAATTATATAAAATAATTTATTTTGTGATATTTCTATTTAAATAAATAAAGTTTGTAATTTGGAGCATTTTGGCGAAAGAATCGTCCCGATCGGATTTATAACGAAGAAATTATGGACGAAATTCGGTGAAAATATTAATTAAGTCATTAATTAATTAATTTTTATTTTGCAAAGCCCAAAATCATTTTAATCCAGCCATCCTTGTTAATCCATCCCATTCTTATTAATCCAGCCCATTTATTTCCTTCTTTTACAGCCCAAAGCAAGTACCAGCCCAGTTACAAGCCCCACGACCTGTAACAACCCGTCCCGAGAGCCGGGATTAGTAGGGTGATTAAGATGGGATTAGTGAGCTTAATCGGTGGTTAGTTGGTCCCGATAAGGTCATTAGCGTAGAATGACGATTTTGTCCCTAGTTCGGGCAAAAACTTGACTTTTTGTTCGGATGGTCATTGGGTGTTGACCGGTGACCAGGACGTAGTTTCGGATGTCACGAATCCATAGGCAGGTGGCACACCCGATTCCGACATCCGAGGAGGAAGTTATGATATTCGGAAGGTTAGGGGCATAACCGTAATATGGCTAACTTAAGGGGGAAAAGTTGACTCTTCGTATGATCGGGTTTTGGTACGTTGACCTAGGATGGGTACGTAGCTCTCGTCATCCTGAGTTCGATGATAGGCGGCACGTAGTCATCGGACTTACGAGGCGAGAGATATGGGTCAAGAAAGGTTGTGGCAAAACCGTAAATATGAGTTAAAAAGGAGGGTATTTTGGTATTTTTTCACCTGGGGATTTGTGCAGGAAGAAGCAGATGAAGGGCTGAGATAGGGCCAGGTGTGTGAGAGAGAGTGGGGGATGGTGACATGTGGCAAGTGTGTAGTGGGTTCTGGGGGATTCTAAGGTGTGTGCACGGTTCTATTATTGGGGTGCAACCGTGCCCGTGTTCGTGTTTGTGCGCAGAGGGAAACAGAAACAGAGGGAGATTGTGGGAGGAAAGTGAGAGCAGTGAAGGGTTGATTGAGGGAGCTGGTGAGTTGTGAGTGTGTGTGGGTGTCCAGAGAGAGAAAGGGAGACGGTAAGAAGGTTGGGAGGTGAGGAAGTCGTGTGGTTGGGCAGCTGGGAATTGCGGGAAAACCAGGGGTAAAAAGCAGGGAGGTCGTGAGAATCGTGGCGGTGGCGGCCGTGTACGGGGCAACTGAGACCGTGGTGGTGTCGTGCGGGTTGCAAGGAGTCAACCAATACCGGCGGAGCTCACGACGGCGACAGGTTGCAGGTAATTTCTATTTCCCCGTATCTATGCTCTGTTTTGGCCGTGAACTTCAAATCGGAAGTTGTGGCTTGAGGGGTTGAATCGAAGAGTCTAGGGGAGTCTAGGGAGTTCAGTCGAGTCCAGGGCGTCGTTTGGTTGTGTTGCCGTGACGGGAGGTGCACGGTGGTGGTTGGCACGACGGAGGGACTCTGTGTGCCCTGTTTTCCCGTTTTGTTTCAAACCAAGAGTCGTGATCCTAGAGACTGAGTCGAAGGTCTAGGAGAGTTGGGTTAGGTTCCTTGAGGTCCTAGGAACCGTCTGGTGTTGCCACCGTGAAGGGAGGTTACTTGGGCGGCTGGAGAGGAAAACAGAGGAATTGGGCCGTCTGGTTTCGAGTCTGAGTCGACGGTGTAGGGATGGTGTCGAGGTGATTGGATGACGGGGATGCTTAGAGTAAGGTTGGACGAAGCTGTTGGTGAAGAAAGGAGGTGTTTTGGTGCAGGCACGGCGGAGAACCGTTGACGCCGGTTCAAGCTGCAGACTCCTGTGTTGAACCGAGTCGACGTGAGGTTGAAGGTGCACTGTAGCTGGCACGTGAGGGCCACGCACAGCCACTTTGGGCGACGCGTAGAGGCGCGTGCGGAGGTTCTGGGAGAAACGGTCAACATGGTTTTTGGTCCAGGAGTTGTGTTGAGTTCATGGGAAGTGGTTTCGGGTTGTTCGGACGTCGTTTGAGTTTAGTTTCGCTAGGGTGAAAGCTTAAGGTCCCGGGTTTTTACGCTTTCGATTCAGGGAATTTTGAGGGAATTTAGGTGAACCTTCGTAGACGTGTTAGTGACGGAATTTGGTGGTTGTTGACAGGATCGGGATTTCCCGAGGAAGCTGAGGAACATGCAGGACGTTCGGGACGCGAGTAGGGCTCAGTACAGTGAGTGGGCCCTTTCCTTAAACTCGAACATGCATAACTATTTTCTATACTTGTTTTATATATGATTGTTGGATTTATGATGTGATTTTACATAATTGCACGTTTTTCGAGAAAATATGGTATTTGGCACGTTTTACGATAAAAGGTTGATTTCTGATTATAATGTTATAGTTTTGGGATTTCAAATGATAAGTGGTTTTCAATGATTATAAAGAGATTTTGGAACATGATTTCGATGATTAAAGGTTTTCGGTTTTGGAAACGGATTTCGGAAAAAGGGTTGGTTTCCAAGTAGGAAAGTGGATTCCGGATTTGGATTCGGAATGACGGTTCGGGATGCTGGAAGGGCATCGGACCGGTGATTTCGGATTCGGGTTTGGATGTGAATACGGAAATAACTTTCAAATGGTTTTGGATTGGATTTGCTGGATCTAGATATTGGGTTTAAAGACCCGGATATTGATTTGACGGGGGACGGACCCGGATTGAGTTTAAAGACTCGGGAGTTTAAAGACTCGGATATATTGATATTTCCCCCGTAGGCCTTTGAGTTTAAAGACTCGGGAGTTTAAAGACTCGGATATTGTTAAGGCCTGGATTGAGTTTAAAGACTCGGGAGTTTAAAGACTCGGATGGGTCCAGCAGGTTTGATCGGAAAATGATGATTTCATGTTCACGGTTTATGATACGGTTTTATAATTCACATGCTGTCGTTTTTCTAACTGTTTTACCTTTCTAACTGTTTTACAGTGTTTCGGTTTCTTATGATATGGTTTATGGTAATTTGGTTTATAACTGTTTTATAACCTGGGTTATGCATGTGATTTTTTAAAATGGAGGGTGAAACTTGGTTTTCTGATAAATGGTTTTAGAACTTTTCTTTTAGTATGGTCCACTCACATCTTCTGTTTTTAACTTGCCCTCCAGGTTGTGGAGGTAGCGCGGGGTCTTGACGTCGAGGCAGTGTCTGAGGCATAGAGGTCGCGTGAAAGTTTCCGGAGTGGTTTAAAGCCTTCCGCGTGCGTGTAAATATTATCGGTTTTATTTCCTTGTGTTTCGTACTATGCTCTGTAAATTATAACTTCGGGATGTTTTATATAGTTTCTCCTGCGTCTGACTGAGTTTTGGGTGCTTTTTGAGTGAGCTTTACTTGGGTATTGTGTTGGGGAGTCAGACGGGAGCAGGATTTACCTCGAGTTTCGGGGTGAAACCGGGGTGGGTCCTGACAATTGGTATCAGAGCATAGGTTTGTCGAGTTTGTTGGGTTTGTTGGTTTGTGAGGTTGTGTTTTAGTTGTTTGACTACTTCTATGCCTCTTTCAGCGTGCGGTTGACGATGCCTCCGAGACGTAGACCCTCTCCACGACCTGAAGAAGAAATGGCGAGGGGAACTGAGAGTACTACGATTGAGCAAGCCCAGCGGCTCGGGGCTACTACTTTTAGTGGCGGGGCTGATCCTGAGGAAGCTCAGAGGTGGATTACCAGACTTGAGCGGATTTTTACGGTGATGTATTGTCCACCGGAGGAGCGCGTGTTGTTGGCTACGTTTCTACTAGATGGTGCGGCGTACGAGTGGTGGTATACCCTCGAGTTGTCTGGTTGGGATGCCCATAGTGTGACCTGGGAGACGTTTAGGGAACGGTTTCTGGAGCAGTATTATCCTCGTTCTTTCCGGGATGCCAAGGAGGCGGAGTTCCTGCAGCTTCAACAAGGGAATATGACAGTGGCTGAGTACGAACGGAAGTTCCAGATGTTGTCTCGGTTTGCTCCTGCGTTTGTAGCCACTGAAGCCGAGAAGTGTCGTAGGTTTGAGTTGGGCTTGCGAGGCGAGATCCGAGCCATAGTGACGGCTGGATCGTTTGCTACTCTCCGAGACTTGTCGGATGCTGCGGTGAGGGTTGAGGCTAGTTTGCCTTGTGCGGCGCTGGGAGCCATCTTTTTCTGGAGCTTTGAGTTGGGCTTGCGAGGCGAGATCCGAGCCATAGTGACGGCTGGATCGTTTGCTACTCTCCGAGACTTGTTGGATGCTGCGGTGAGGGTTGAGGCTAGTTTGCCGGTGCGGCGCCGGGAGCCACCTTTTTCTGGAGCTTCGAGTCAGCAGACACCAAAAAGGGGTAACTTCGGTGGAGCGTCATCGTCGGGCGATGATCGTTTCGGTAGGCCTGGTAGTTTCCAGAGTTCAGGATTTCGGGGTTACCGAGTACAGCCGACTCCGCAAGCTAGTGCGACGTCCGTTGCATCGACAGGGCGACCAGGTTTTTCCGGACGGGATGTGTGTTTCTACTGTGGGGAGCGAGGTCATTCCCGACGTGAGTGTCCACTGTTTCCACAGGAAGGTGGTGTAGGTCAAGGAGTAGCGGAGCCTGGACACAGTATAGCGTCAAGGACAGCGGGCACTAGAGGAGGTGGCACTACCACGAGTAGTTCGAGGGGACGTAGTAGAGCATCGGGATCTCAGGCCCGAGTGTTTTCACTGATTCCGCAGGAGGTTCAGTCGGCACCAGATGCGGGGACAGGTACTTGTTTTATTTTGGTTGTGTTGCACTTAGTTTTACGGTTGTTGGATCCCAGGGTAGAGTCTAGAAGGAGTTTCCCTAGGTGACCTGGGGAGTGTTACCGTAGAAGGAGGACGGAGGGAATATGAAAGGAGTGATTATAACTGATCGATATGAGGTTATTGAAAGAGAGAACCCATAAGCTAGTGTTTGCCTTTAGGACTTTGTAGCTTTATTCCGATAGTGGCTGAAGTAGCAGCCGAGGGAGATAGATGTTCGATTGTCTGGGATAGTAGCCGAGGTGGTTTGGAATGGTGAGGTGGTAGTACGTGCGGATGTGCTCTGTGAATGCTCTTGGGGTACTTTTAAATGAGGTATTGTAAAATACCTTTGTTTTCTATTCATAGAGTTTCCCTTGCGTACACCATGAAGGGTAACGGGTAGTTGGAATTGGAGTGAAATACCCAAGGTGGAGATGATAGACAGGAAACCCAGGAGAGGTTGTTGTTGACCCAGTGTTGCTTACCGGGTAGGAGACCCTAGGTGTCGGAAACTAGCGGTGGAATTTCGGGGACGAAATTCTTTTTAGGTGAGTAGATTGTAACAACCCGTCCCGAGAGCCGGGATTAGTAGGGTGATTGAGATGGGATTAGTGAGCTTAATCGGTGGTTAGTTGGTCCCGATAAGGTCATTAGCGTAGAATGACGATTTTGCCCCTGGTTCGGGCAAAAAGTTAACTTTTCGTTCGGATGGTCATTGGGTGTTGATCGGTGACCAGGACGTAGTTTCGGATGTCACGAATCCATAGGCAGGTGGCACACCCGATTCCGACATCCGAGGAGGAAGTTATGATGTTCGGAAGGTTAGGGGCATAACCGTAATATGGCTAACTTAAGGGGGAAAAGTTGACTCTTCGTATGATCGGGTTTTGGTACGTTGACCTAGGATGGGTACGTAGCTCTCGTCATCCTGAGTTCGATGACAGGCGGTACGTAGTCATCGGACTTACGAGGCGAGAGATATGGGTCAAGAAAGGTTGTGGCAAAACCGTAAATATGAGTTAAAAAGGAGGGTATTTTGGTCTTTTTGCACCTGGGGATTTGTTCAGGAAGAAGCAGATGAAGGGCTGAGATAGGGCCAGGTGTGTGAGAGAGAGTGGGGGATGGTGACATGTGGCAAGTGTGTAGTGGGTTCTGGGGGATTCTAAGGTGTGTGCACGGTTCTATTATTGGGGTGCAACCGTGCCCGTGTTCGTGTTTGTGCGCAGAGGGAAACAGAAACAGAGGGAGATTGTGGGAGGAAATTGAGAGCAGTGAAGGGTTGATTGAGGGAGCTGGTGAGTTGTGAGTGTGTGTGGGTGTCCAGAGAGAGAAAGGGAGACGGTAAGAAGGTTGGGAGGTGAGGAAGTCGTGTGGTTGGGCAGCTGGGAACTGCGGGAAAACCAGGGGTGAAAAGCAGGGAGGTCGTGAGAATCGTGGCGGTGGCGGCCGTGTACGGGGCAACTGAGACCGTGGTGGTGTCGTGCGGGTTGCAAGGAGTCAACCAATACCGGCGGAGCTCAAGACGACGACAGGTTGCAGGTAATTTCTATTTCCCCGTATCTATGCTCTGTTTTGGCCGTGAACTTCAAATCGGAAGTTGTGGCTTGAGGGGTTGAATCGAAGAGTCTAGGGGAGTCTAGGGAGTTCAGTCGAGTCCAGGGCGTCGTTTGGTTGTGTTGCCGTGACGGGAGGTGCACGGTGGTGGTTGGCACGACAGAGGGACTCTGTGTGCCCTGTTTTCCCGTTTTGTTTCAAACCAAGAGTCGTGATCCTAGAGACTGAGTCGAAGGTCTCGGAGAGTTGGCTTAGGTTCCTTGAGGTCCTAGGAACCGTCTGGTGTTGCCACCGTGAAGGGAGGTTACCTGGGCGGCCGGAGAGGAAAACAGAGGAATTGGGCCGTCTGGTTTCGAGTCTGAGTCGACGGTGTAGGGACGGTGTCAAGGTGATTGGAGGACGGGGATGCTTAGAGTAAGGTTGGACGAAGCTGTTGGTGAAGAAAGGAGGTGTTTTGGTGCAGGCACGGCGGAGAACTGTTGAAGCCGGTTCAAGCTGCAGACTACTGTGTTGAACCGGGTCGACGTGAGGTTGAAGGTGCACTGTAGCTGGCGCGTGAGGGCCACGTGCCGCCACTTTGGGCGGCGCGTGGAGGCGCGTGCGGCGGTTCTGGGAGAAACGGTCAACATGGTTTTTGGTCCAGGAGTTGTGTTGAGTTCATGGGAAGTGGTTTCGGGTTGTTCGGACGTCGTTTGAGTTTAGTTTCGCGAGGGTGAAAGCTTAAGGTCCCGTGTTTTTACGCTTTCGATTCAGGGAATTTTGAGGGAATTTAGGTGAACCTTCGTAGACGTGTTAGTGACGGAATTTGGTGGTTGTTGACAGGATCGGGATTTCCCGAGGAAGCTGAGGAACATGCAGGACGTTCGGGACGCGAGTAGGGCTCAGTACAGTGAGTGGGCCCTTTCCTTAAACTCGAACATGCATAACTATTTTCTATACTTGTTTTATATATGATTGTTGGATTTATGATGTGATTTACATAATTGCACGTTTTTCGAGAAAATACGGTATTTGGCACGTTTTACGATAAAAGGTTGATTTCTGATTATAATGTTATAGTTTTGGGATTTCAAATGATAAGTGGTTTTCAATGATTATAAATAGTTTTTGGAACATGATTTCGATGATTAAAGGTTTTCGGTTTTGGAAACGGATTTCGGAAAAAGGGTTGGTTTCCAAGTAGGAAAGTGGATTCCGGATTTGGGTTCGGAATGACGGTTCGGGATGCTGGAAGGGCATCAGACCGGTGATTTCGGATTCGGGTTTGGATGTGAATACGGAAATAGCTTTCAAATGGTTTTGGATTGGATTTTCTGGATCTGGATATTGGGTTTAAAGACCCGGATATTGATTTGACGGGGGACGGGCCCGGATTGAGTTTAAAGACTCGGGAGTTTAAAGACTCGGATATATTGATATTTCCCTCGTAGGCCTTTGAGTTTAAAGACTCGGGAGTTTAAAGACTCGGATATTGTTAAGGCCTGGATTGAGTTTAAAGACTCGGGAGTTTAAAGACTCGGATGGGTCCAGCAGGTTTGATCGGAAAATGATGATTTCATGTTCACGGTGTATGATACGGTTTTATAATTCACATGCTGTGGTTTTTCTAACTGTTTTACCTTTCTAACTGTTTTACAGTGTTTCGGTTTCTTATGATATGGTTTATGGTAATTTGGTTTATAACTGTTTTATAACCTGGGTTATGCATGTGGTTTTTTAAAATGGAGGGTGAAACTTGGTTTTCTGATAAATGGTTTTAGAACTTTTCTTTTAGTATGGTCCACTCACATCTTCTGTTTTTAACTTGCCCTCCAGGTTGTGGAGATAGCGCGGGGTCTTGACGTCGAGGCAGTGTCTGAGGCATAGAGGTCGCGTGAAAGTTTTCGGAGTGGTTTAAAGCCTTCCGCGTGCGTGTAAATATTATCGGTTTTATTTCCTTGTGTTTCGTACTATGCTCTGTAAATTATAACTTCGGGATGTTTTATATAGTTTCTCCTGCGTCTGACTGAGTTTTGGGTGCTTTTTGAGTGAGCTTTACTTGGGTATTGTGTCGGGGAGTCAGACGGGAGCAGGATTTACCTCGGGTTTTGGGGTGAAACCGGGGTGGGTAATTTTTATTTTATTTTTGTTAGCTTTTTCTCCCTATAAAATAGGGGTTCAATTCATGTAACAAAGGGTCCCCATTTTTCCCATTTTGTTTCTCTCTTTAGTTTAGGTTCTATTATTTCTCTCTAATTTCTCTTCTTTTAGTTCATCTTCTTTCTTTAATTTTGGGGACCATTTTAATTCTTGTAGTTTATTTATTTAATTAGCTTTCTTTTAATTATTGTTCTTAATTTATATTCATTCTTAATTTCATTTCTTCTTTACTTTGTTCTTGTGATTTTTCTTTGAGATCTCTTAAATACATTTTTATGCTTTCCTTAAGAAATACCTAGGCCAAGTATTTCCGAAATAATTCTAGAATTTAAATCCGTATTCTTATGTTTTATCCTCCATCTTCATAAGGTTCTTGCCGCTATTCGGTGTTCCTTATGAATAACATTTCATTGTTTCCATCCACTTTCGGAATCACAAGCTGTTCTTGGGTTCCGAAAGTGTAACTTTTCTCCATTTACTTAAATTCTTGCTATTATTTTGGTTTTACTTATAATTCAATATATGTGTTGGTATTTTCTTTCTAACATTTGTAAATGTGAATACAATCTCCATGTGTTTTACTTTTTGAATTTCATCTACTTCATATGTTTTAGTGTTTAACCTTCAATTTAACGCTAAGTGTTTATGACCACTGTTCGGTGCACTTAGAATAGGATTGAAGAGATTTAGATGTTTGACACACATTGAAATCACAAAATTAAGGTGAATCGTATTATAAGTGTTTATGACCGCCGTTCGGTGCATTTATAATATTGAAAAATGTATGCATGTATTTGAGATGATTAAGGTAGAATTTCGTGATTGGTTCAATATGAGCATGATGTTAGAGTGTTGGTAAAAATATGTGTTTGAAGAAAGTTCACTTGCATAAAAGTTAAAGTAGAAGTAGAATTAAGTTCTTAATTATTTTTACTTGCTTTCTTTATTTTATGATTACAATCTTTCAAACCCCTTATCTAATTCTTTATTCTTTTATTATTTAATTATTTATTCTTTTATTCTTTTATTCTTTATTTCATTAATTCTTTAATTCATTTATTCTTTAATTCTTTATTATTTAATTGTTTAATTATTTAATTATTTAATTCTTTATTCTTTGATTATTCATTATTCTTTTTAACTAACATATTATTAATGTTCCTTAATTTCCCCGGTTAAGAACGATCCCTATTTACCAATACTACAATTACATAAAAAGGGTTTAAATTGCATAACACCCGAATTACATGTTTAATTTAATGTGTAGTTTAGGCGTTAATCACAAGGATAGCCCAAAGTTTTTTGGTCTTTTGATTTGTTAAACAAAATGAAGTACTTTTTGGTCATTTGATTTGTTAAACAAAATGAAGTACCGGAGGTGAAGCCCCCAATGGACCATGAGCAAGATCACTCACATTATACAGCACAAAACACATGAAGATGTTTTGAGGTATGGGGAAGAAGTTCATGATTGTGCTTCTTGCCTTTTATGGGATGTATTGGGACCTCATTTTCATGATAGATGGATAGCCAGAATATACCCACACATGCCTCAAATACACAGAAACAAATAAGCTGAAAATAACCTGTAATGACATGCTCCCACCTTTCACAGTGGAAGGTGCAATGAATAGTTGTAATAGAACATAGAAAAGTTGAAAACCATTGGTTTATAAGAATTTAAAAATCATACACTTGAAGAAGATGGAACATGGCTGAGACAATGCTAAAGAGATGGAAATTTTTGGAAGAAAATAAAAAAGAAATTGAGGTGTTTGAAGAGTTTAGGTTGTTCGGTGCAAAAGTGATTGCCAAAATAGCATTGGCAGCAACTTCATTGAAGGAAAGGACATTTTTGACAAATTAGCAGTCCTAGCAATAAAAAAATTCTCTCACAATTAGGCATCCTGCCATAAGGCATTTAGCTATTTACTCATAAAATAAGTTGAATTTGATGATATGGTCCTCCTAATGCAACATATAATAAACTACATATTTTTTTCCTTTGTTGTGGGTCATTCAACTCACTGATTTTATAAGTTTTTTACGTTACCAATCCAATATGTCAAATAAGTTTGGCAAGTTACTGAATTCAATGTTTACTTTCTTGTGAGTGCAAGATAAGGGTAGTGAGCCAAATCAGCAAGGATATTAGTAGCTTCAAATAAACAAGGATATTGGTAGCTTCAAATTAGTAACAATAGTAAGGATTTAAAGTTGTACATGAGAAAGAATTTCAGTACATTCAAATCTTCAGGATTTTGAGTTGAAGATGGGTAAGAATATTGGTAGCTTCAAATCAGCAACAAAGTATAATGGAGAAATCCACATATGATTTGGAAGAGGAGAAAGAAGAGAGAAAGTCCATTAAAATATGTACAAGAGAAATTCAGCATAGGTACCGTTAAGCTATATGATGCTTCCACTTCACCAAAATTTGTCATTGTGATTGTCGCGGTTCCAAATTGTGTTAAGGCCTCAAACGTTGGAACGTTAATGCTTAAAATTTTCCCAGGACTCCTTCAAAAACACATAGTAGCTATTAGAGATAAGTGAAACCTAATGAGGGTCGAAAGGTTATATTAAGACTAAAACTATTGGTTATTAAAGTTCAAGATATCAAAAGTGAAGGCACTTCATTATTCAAGACCAGTATGATTCAAGAATCTTAATGATTCCAAGTTCATCAAAATTTAAATGAAAGAAACATTGGGGTCAGTAGCCAAAAATACTAACCTTTGGTAGACATATTCTACATCATTGGCACTTAGTTCTATTAAGAGGGTTGTATTAATAACTTCAGTGACTCCTATGGAAAAAGAACAAGTAACTACATTATGCATCAATGCGAAATTATAAAGAGCACGATCCACATAGGAAATTAAATGGGAAAAAGAATGAGCACCTTTAGTTGACTGGAAAATGTATAAATTAAATTGGAAATTAAAAAATTGTACACGATCAAGAGCATGATTAACTAACAAATTAGAAAGGGGCAACAAAGTTTAATTTATCTACTACTCAATGACAGAAGGAAAGAAACTACCTGGATATAGTAATTTGTACCACCAACTATGATTGGCAAGCATTTGCGGGACATGATGTCATCAATGATGACAGGACCCAACTCGGAAGACATCATATCCAACATACACGGCTCCTGCTCTCATCTGATAGGTAACCTAAGGTACCGAAAGTACCCTTGAAACCCTGCTAGACAAGGGATAGTGGCATACTCGAGAGCCCATGCCACTCCTCTGTAACAACCTCGGTTCCCATGCAGTGGCCCTAGAGGATTTCAAAACACGAAAACCGTGTTAGTGGACGAAAATAAAGGTTTTAAAACATAGTATAAAACATACATAGTTCCCTCCGCTTAAAAAAAACTAAGCATGCATCAGATTTATTACTAAAACAACAAACCTCGAAGTACTTGCCATAAATAGAAAATCAGTGATATCAGAAATCCTAGCCATCTAAATCCATATCAAGTATCAATATAACACCAATCATACCAGCACACAATCATAACAGTCACACTGAATCTGTCAATCATACTGAATTCAACCAATCATATCAACTGACCCAACCCCGATGCCTGCAACCCGAATCATCATGTCAATGTGCACTACCGATAGGCTAATATCACTCGGGAACTGACAGATCCTTAGGCTCGAAATTCGAGTGTGGGCTAGCTCAGGAACTAATGGAGCCCCAAACTCGACGTCTGAGACTACTCACTAATTTCGGGAATTATGGAGTATTATCTCGATGTCTAAGACCATCCAACCAATCGGCATCCTGAAGAGGGTTAACCACAGTCATCAAACATCATCTCAAACATCACAATCATCACAAATACTGAGGAACCACATATCCATATCAACAAAAATTCAAAACCACAATCTAATATCCAGGGCCTAAACCAAAAATCACAACTTAAATCAAAATATCATAAAATGAGCCATTAAAATATTCCAGAAAATCGTATAACATCCGTATCTATTAATCACCATCAAAATCTCATAAATATTACATAACAAGTCTGAAACCATTTTCCAAAGTCAACAATAAATCAGAACACAATATACCCAATTTCCTAGAAAAACGTGTAAGGTTGCAACTTTCGTAAAATCACCACAAATCCATAAAAAAAATTATATGTAAATTACCGTTAAGTAAAACACATCTTAAATCATAGACATTCACATAAAAATTGCAAGCATAAGATTTAAGGAAAAAAGTCCACTCACATGTACCTTACACGCGGTCGAACCATATTGCACGCTTCCCTATAAAATCTGAGAATGTCTCTTCCTGGAAAAGTCATTTCCAAGCGTCACTAATCATCCCAATTGAATCACACTTAGATTCCATAATTTTCTGGATTTTTAAATGTATTAAAATAATGCCTAAAACCTTCAAACATCTAAAATTGCCCCGAGACGATATTCGATCGCCTAAAAAATTATGAGGGACTAGCGGCGTTGGTCGATCGGATAAGCAGTCGCCCGTAAAACTTTGCTCGGCTGGGGTCTTGCTTGGCACGCCTGGTGAGCACTCGATTGGCAATGGAACATTGTGCTCTCAGCTCCTCCTAGGTGGAGTGAAGCAGGGCAAACATCTTTTGGTATTGTTTGTTGAACACTTGATTGCTACTTTCAACCGCAAGATTGCTCTTTTAGAGTTCATTAACCTCATAGCGGAGGTCGTTCATTAGTTTGAGCATGTCCTCCAGGGAGGGGTGGGGCTCGACCAGAGTTTTGCTCCTTGAAAATGCGGAATCGTTTAGCTCGCCATCCCCTTGTTTGGCTGACATAGTGATCGACAGGAAGATGGGACATGGTATGTGAGCTAGAAGGAGTAATTAGTTAGAATTCCCACAGACGACGCCAAATGTTTGATCCTAAAATGGACCAAACAAGGGGTGATCTTGGTGGATGCGCGAAGCTTTCTTTTGTTTGCTGGAATGATCTACAATAGGGTAAAAAGAGTACTTGACACCGATGGGGTGTCAGCCTAGTGAACTTCATGCTTAAGTCAGTAACGCAGATGGATATCTAACACACTGTAGGTAGTGTAAGGCTTAGTGACTAGTTAAATAGTGAATATATTTTTATGGGGTAAAGTGCCCCGTATTTATAGTGACACTAAATATGCTGGAACCCTAGTGAAGTAAGGCCCAAGCAATCGCTTAAATATTTCCACGTGTCCCAAGATGTTGGATGGATGGTAGTGATTCGCTAGAGTGTACACCTGTGTTTTTACCGCTGGGGTAGGTAAATATTTGATGGTGCTAGCCGTGATGCTTAGGGATGCTGGTCGGCAGTCCGTGATAGAGGGACCAACTGGGTATCTCGGTTGGCATGTAACGGCCCGTCCCGAATCTACGGGAATAATTAAGGATTAATCATGATTAATTGAGGATTATTAGGCGATCAGGGTGAAATGATGATTTTGCCCCTAGATGAGTGAAAATGTTAACTTTTGACACGGGAAGTCAAATGCATGTGGAATGAGCTCCATTATGTAGATCGAGACGATACGAGTTGATAAACAGGCAGCACGTTGAAATCAGACATCGTACGGGAAAGTTATGGGTCAAGGACGATTTTATGAACTATTCACAGTTGCACGAAAATCAAGAAGAGTTGACTTTTGGGTTGTCTTTAGTGGGCCTAAAAGATCTAGCATGGACAAATAGATGAGTGACAAGTGTCACTCATCCTTTGGTCCATAACCCACATTCATGCAACCATCTTCATCCTCCTTGTTTTCTCTCCCACCCGAATCCAAAACCCATTTTGTTTTCTTCCTCCCTTCTTCACCTGCTGCTTGAGAGAGAGAGAGAGAGAGAGAGAGAGAAAGAAAGAAAGAGACAAAGTGAAAGAGTGAGGTTGAGAGACAAAGAGACGGTGTGGACGGTGGAGGCACGACGGAACAGCTAGCCAGGAACACAAGTAAAACTAGAAACCCTTTCTAAGTTTGATTTCGAACTTGGGTTTTAGGGCGTTTTGGATTGTAACTAACAATGTGAGCCGCTTCCATGTGGTTTTTCTAGTGAAATAGGCCAAGAACTAGACGGAGAGGCTGCGGGAACAACCCTGGAAGGACGATTGCAGTTGGCCGTGGGTGTTTGATCATGACAGGTACTTTTTGGGGTTTTTATCTTGATTTTGACATTGTTGAGAGGTTCCAAGGTTAGAGATGAGTGCATAGGAATAAAAATGGAGGAAAATGGTGGCTAGAAGGCTGAGTTCTGGTTGGGTCTAGGTCGCAGGTCAAACAACTCGTTATAGTCAAACGGGTCGACCTGCGAGAGGTTGACGACAATGACGTGGCAAACCACGTCATCATGTCAGACCACGTGGCAGGGGATGGTTGGTTCCACATGGAGAGGTTGTTAGGAGGTGTCAAGCTACGTGGAAGCTGACGTGTCAAATCCATGTTAGCACTGTCACGCTACGTAGACCAGTGAGAAAGTGCCATGTGGTAGGGTGTCAGGAGCTGTCAGGTGACATGGTAGCTGGCGTGGCGTGTCCACATCAGTATTATCAAACCACATGGACCAATGAGGTGGTGCCACATGGTATGGTGTCAGAGACACGTGGCACCAATCCGGAAGTGCCACGTGTCATGTTGTCAGAGTGTTAGTGTTAGAGTTGTTTGGCTGACGTCAGCGTTGATCGTTGCGGACCAAACTTTAACAGCCGTGTGAGGGTACTTGGGCACGAATTTCGAGGTCAAACCAATCTTGTTCAAAAGTTTTTGACGATCTGAATCCAATAGTGGTGGTTTCAGGTCGATTAGAGATCGTTTGATAGGTCATTTAGAGGTTTTTATCCTCGGGAGGCGTGTTCAGGACACGTTTACTCTTCCAGGAGTTTTGAGGGTTTATCGTATAGAATTTTATAGATGGTTAATGACCTTTGGATATTATTTAGACATCTTCGGACATCCCGGAGATTATGGATTAGCCCCGGAGTGGCTTACGACGTAGATTGTGAGCGCATAGCACAGATGGTCTATGAGTGGACTTTGATTTATAAATATGATGTATGCATAAATGTTTATATGTTTTATGAACATGATTTAAGTTTGATTGTTTATCATTTCGTGGAAATAATATATTGCACATATTTCGAGATTTCTATTTTTCTGTGATACTTGGGCTTGACCGAGTAATCTACGTGCATGTGATTTATGTGATTTGAAGGGTTTCACAGAGAGGCGTGAAATCGAGGATTTGACTATTGGTTTTAAAGGATTTCACGGAGATGCGTGAAATCAACATATCGGGCTTGAGTCCCAGTTGGATGTTGACCTTGACTCGGAGACAGTCAAGGGTGATTTGGAAAAATGATTTGAGAAAGGAGATGGTTTTCGGATTTGGAAATATGTTTCGGGCTTGTGTCCTAGTTGGTTTCTGGTTTAACTTAGAGTATAGTCAAACGTGAAATATATCAGGCATGTGACCTTGTTATGGATTTATGAAATTGGATTTGATAGGATTATAGGAATCATGGATTTATGAAGTGTTTCTAGACACTGTTTTTAATGATGGTTTTGTGGAAAAGGATTTGATGATGTGAAATATTTTCCACACGACCATCATGACACGACCCATCCTAATCCCCTCGGGATTAACAACGGATGTACCATGCTCCCGTCTAACCACCGTGTGACATGAAGGGCCAGACAAAGGATAACTAAAACCTCCGCCCATTCGGGACTTTTAGAGTGCGCCAGGATCAGTGGAGGAGTGTGATGTCTCGGTCTTTGCTATAGCCTGCATCATCGATCAACCTAAAAGGCATTAAAAACCATTAAAAGCTGTGAGTGGAAGAAACAAATAATTTAATAAAAACACATTTCACAAAAAGGCATTTATACCCTTCACTAAAAAGCATGCATGCATTCGAAAACCAGTAATCAAACCATTTATCATGAAATAAATCATTAAGGCTTTAGCCCAAAATGGTAAACCAAAGTATATGGGAACTCAGCCCAAAACCATGTATATGGGAACTTAGCCCAAAACCAATCATGTGGGAACTCAGCCCAAAACTAATCATGTGGGAACTCAGCCCAAAACCAATCCTCGACATCCCTGATGCTAGCCATCCCAGATGTCACAATCAATATCGTCACGGTTCCAAAGCTACGCGTGCTACTCGGGGTCTCAATCCCGAGTCTCCCTTGGGTCCACCCAGGTCAATGACCTGTAGATCAATGACCCTCCCTAGGGAGAGGTTTTAACCTTTAGTAAACATGCTCCTGAGTCACTATACGGACCGGTCGCCCCATGTAATGACCCCTCGCAGGCAATACTCCGTGACTACTCCAAGATACTACGAGATATCTGGTGGAGACAACCAACCACTCCAGGATACTACGGGACGTCTGGAGGGAAACCACTCATGAGGATGATATATGGAAAACCATTTCATAAATCATCTCAAAACTGTTCAAAGGGACCTATTCCCGAGATTTCCATAAAACTATCGTAAATCCACAAATCCAATTTCTCAAATTCAAATTCCATTTAGGGTCTCTGAACCCGAAATCACATTTATAAACCACTATGGGACTCATGCTCGATATCATAAACCAATTGGGCCTCAAGCCCGATCATGTAAGTCAAATGAGCCTCCAGCCCGATATCTCATTAAATCAAATG
Organism: Prinsepia uniflora; assembly: GCA_032719365.1. Classification (NCBI taxonomy): domain Eukaryota; kingdom Viridiplantae; phylum Streptophyta; class Magnoliopsida; order Rosales; family Rosaceae; genus Prinsepia; species Prinsepia uniflora. The sequence goes on from CM064864.1 coordinate 45,939,745, forward strand.
GACTTCAAGTCCGATAGTTTCCAAATCAAATGGGTATCATGCCCGGTTCCATATTTCCAAATCCAAAACCATTCCTTTAAACCATCATAGAAATACCAGCACGTATAAGCACAATATAAAACCATAAATCTCGAAATACGTGCAAATACTCAAACCATCAATACCATAATCATGTTCATCATAAATCACATATTTAAAACATATAAAATAGTTATGCAAGCATCAATTTAGAAATCAATGTCCACCCACAAACCGTCCTAGCTGTTGCCTTGATACACGTGCCATAAGCCTTTTTGGGCTAAATCACCATCTCCGGAACTCCCGGACCTGTCCAAATCATACTTGAAGGTCAATAATCAACTATACAAGTGTCAGGACCCGTCCCAAATCCCCTGGGATTAACGTGGGACGCGGCTGATCCCGTCTGACACGAAGTGTCAGACTAGGGAAAATTCCGTCTCTAGCCCTCACCGGGGTCTCCAGAATACGCCAGGATCGTAGGAGAAAGAGTGTGATGTCTCGATGTCTGCTACAACCTGCATCCGCGATCAACTTGAAGGGCATTAAAACATCAAAATTCGTGAGTGGACAAAATAATATTTTAATAAAAACATTTTCACTATAAGACATTTATGCCCTTCACTAAAAACATATGCATGTATTCAAAAACCATTTATCAAACGTTGATAAAACCATTTGAAAACATTCTCAAAACCTTTCATGGGTTCATGCCCGGTCCCCATAAACAGTCATGACCCATAAATCCATTTATGGGTCCCCGCCGCGAAATCACAATAAAACCGTAAATCTATACATGTCGGAACTCATCCCAAATCAACATATGTGGGACTCTGCCCAAAACCCTTCTCAGTGAAATACCAAAACATACAATACGGGGTCTCCGCCCTAACCCATTTACAAAACATCGAATACGGGGTCTCCACCCCAAATCACTTTCTAAAATATGGAAGATAGGGTCTCCGCCCCCAAATCACTTTCCGTAAATCTCATACGTATCGACATACGTATAACCCATCCGTGGCACTTCCGAGAAGATTCCAACGAGGGGCACACAACCCCTAGGGAACACATCCCCGATATATGTCACGATTCATCATATCTATACTAGTGTGTACACTACTCGGGGTCTCACTCCGAGTCTCCCCCCATGAATTTTCCATCTGGGAGGCTCTATCTCTAGATCTAGTCCAAACTCTATCTCTGGATCTAGTCTGAACATCTCTCCAGAATCTGGTCCGGGACCACAATATATATCATAACTCCCACTCCTGGAACGGGATCTCTATGGGGATACCCATTCTGGTATGTGGATCGTGACTCTCTAGGTCGACGTCTGGAGGAGACCATATAAATCATATGGAGGGTTTCATACATTTCCAAATACTTTCTTCCTTTCTCAAAACATATTTCAACTGGGTCTTATACCCGATTCATCTCAAAAGGATTCCTCAAATCTGATTCAAATCCATGTCACAGGCCTCGTCCTAAATCCACAGTTCAACAGGGTCTCATGCCCGAATTCTCATTTCATAAATCGAACTGGGACTCAACCCGATTTCATAATAAACTGGGCCTCTAGCCCGATATCACAACTAACAGGGCCTCAAGCCCGAAACCATAATTCAACGGGGCCTTAAGACCGATTTCACAACCAATAGGGCCTCAAGCCCGATACCACAGTTAACGGGGCCTCAAGCCCGAATTTGTAAACCAACGGGGCCCTCGGCCCGATCATATAACTCAAATGGACCCTCGATCTGATTCCTCGTCAAATCAAATGGACTCCAAGTTCGATAATTTCCAATCAAATGGGTCTCGTGCCTGATTTCATTTTTCTAAATCCAATATCCATTTATTAAATCGTCAGTGAAAACACAGTACACAAAGGTACGACATAAAGCCGAATACCTCGAAAAATGTGCAAATATGTCGATCCTAAGCTACCACAAACAAATGCACTCAGGGCATCACAAAACATATATTAAAACACTTATAAACATTTATGCATGCATTGAATTCGTAAAACAAGTCCACTCACAGAGCGTCCGTAGTCGCGCCTCGATACGCGTGCCATAAGCCTCTCCCGGGATAATCGTCGCCTCCGGAATTCCCAAACCTGTCCAAATCATAATAGAAGGTTACTAACTACTTATATAACCCCTCACTAAAGCCCTGTAATTTTCCGAAATTTTTAACTATTTTTAAACGCGAACCTAAAACTTCGGACATACCGAACTATATCGAAACGATGTCCGATTGACACGAAACCAGTCCCAAAATGTTCGTTACATCGAATAGATGATTTGACATGTTGGAACCTGTCTATGAACTTGTGACGTCCCGAACTACGTCACGGTCATCAGTCAAAGTCCATTTGACCGCCCAATCAAAAAGTCAACATTTTGCCCACGCCTAGGGGCAAAACGGTCATTTTGCACAATTCGTCCGATTACTCAACTAATCCCAGATTAGTCATTCTAAATCATAATTAAATAATATTAAATCCCGATACTCGGGACGGGTCGTTACAAACTTCCCCCCTTAAATAATTTCGTCCTCGAAATTCCAACTTTTCTTATTCCACATCCACCTCGTGGAAAAACAATTTGGTCTCACAACACGTGTACACTTGTACACCCACTAACTAGAACAACATTTGTCTGTATCCAGACATCCCATCACAGTCTTACGTCATATCGACTACACTCGACCACCTCGAGTGAATATAATCACCTGATCCGCGTTAGAATCGCTTAACAATTAAGCTGACTCCGTCAGCTAGACGGTTCCTTTCCATTCCTAATACATCCTTACATCTGCTCCTATTGGGAGTCACCAAATCCCACTTGTCAGTCCACGCTGATACTACCAGCCAAACTGTCACCACTAAGCTTTACCACCCTAGTAAAGCTCCAACCATCGACTAATCAGTGACATCACCCTATACTGCCACTCGCTCAAAGTAGCGTAAGATCAACCACATGATCTCATTTCGCAAGGCAAGTCCAATCCTGCGTCATATATTAATCTCAATGTCCATAACCGTTGACTCCGTCAGCGAACCATGACGCTGGAAATATCTCGACGTGATGACATCACACAAGGCTACTCGTAGTTACACTGACCACCAACTCACTCATCCTGAGTGTACGTATACCGTCAACTTACTCAATCAAGTGGTGTAACTGGAACACATTGAATGTCAGCCCAGCGGTGATCACACATCTCAATACTAGGGTTCCACTAGCCATCCATGGCTAAGAGCACCTGCTCATACAATCACTGAACCCGACAAAATCACTCTGCTCAGCGCACAGTATCCACTGTCCAGTCCACAATCACAACCAAACAAATGATATCGGAACCAAGCCGATTACCAACCCGTTTAATCACACACCACTGGTGCATCCCATGTACCGTCACTAGGAACCACTCAACCTATCCAATATCGATCCTCGTACAACGTACCTTGTACGACATCTATCCATTAATCCGCCTACAACCACCTAGGTCGTGGCCAAACAAGTTCTAATTACTCTAGCGTCCATCTGTTAGATTCTGTACCAGACAGATCAAAACTCCGACCCAATATCCATTTCCAAATCCGAATCCGAAATCATTATTCCGTAAGCTAGCATTGTAATAATCATTCCGCACCCAAATCCGGAAATCCACTTTCGAGCTCCGAAATTGAATCCTGAATTGTCACCCAGAAATTCGATTCCAAAACCCGAAATCTCCTTCACGTCTACCTAGATGTACCAAAACCGAACCTATCGGTTACCTGCTCAAAACACTCGATTCACTTCATAGGGAAGCCAATCCCAATATCCACACGTCTAAGGTTGACAAAATCTGACCACTTCGGAAACTTACTCACCCGAGTAACAAACCATGTGGGACTCACTTCGAAAAGATTTTAGTCTCTACATCCTCAACTCCAACATCCAAGTAAGAGTGATAAACTCTCCACCTATCTAGATCATCAAGATCACGATCCAGATCCATCAGTACGTCATCCGACAAGTAACATCACGATCCTAGATCGTCACATTGTCCAAAGTCCACAACATCACAATTCAGATCCACCTAGGATCCACACATACTCACGTAGCTAACAATCCATCTGAAAACTGATCGTAGGGTCTTACACCCTCTTTGAATCCTTCGTTACATTTCCTTAGGTGGAATGATGACCTCGATTTTCATCACCAAATCCAGAATTATACACAACTCTTTGTGTCCAATGACCCAAGGTCAATCATGAGTCCACCAACCAATACACACTCAACGTACTGGTAATAACAATCAATATCTGCCAGGGCAGAAAATAAGAAGTCAATCCCAATGACTTCAGGAGACCTACCACCAATGCGGAAACGAGCACTCCTCTCATCCTTCAATCACAACTCACCTCGAAGCTAAGGTTCCAACCGTGTTGGAAACTGACATGCTCCCAATGAGATGTCAAGTCCAACCACTAGACTGCCCACATCCTCACCTTTACAGGTTCAACACTCGGTTTTCCAAGTTATTCACAATTACAAAATTCCACCTTAACACCACCAATGATTTTCCCAGACTTTACCAATTTCAATAATTTCCTTGTACTTTCTGGGGATATTAGAAATATACCATCTTACCAATCTCGGAGTTGCCAACAACTCCCCAAATCCACTAATTCTCATGACACAGGAGACGTCACCCCAAGATTCCTCAAGTCTCAATCATACCTTTTTATCCATTCATCACTTGTCATCTCATAACTGTTGGGACTTAACCCAACACATCACAACCTCCACTGGATCCCATCCAGTCCATGACTTAATCATTACCAAATATCAAATACCGAACATGTGTCCAGCATGACGAAATCACATCCCAACTCGTGGCTCATTGTCATCACAATCATCGACACCAGCACCAGCTTACAACATCCACACTAGCACGCAGTGTGCAAATCCTACAATCCTGGATCTCCGCTCATACCGAGTGACGATCCCGTATCTCTACTCGTACCGCACAACTATGGGTACCACTAATCTGACAATCCATACATTAGGATAATGAACGTTCCCTGAACGTCCCCTGATCCTCAAGTATTGTAACCATCCCAAATACCCTCGATATCCAGTCATCTCGACACGACTGTCGACCAACATTCATCACCATCGAGATCCGTATCCACGTATCACACTAATACCCGGTCTAACTCGGGATTCCATATTTATCTCATAATCGTATCCGTAGATCGAATCCCATAATCATGACTAGACTCCCTAGAGTCATCCACATGGTCATCCACGACCTCAGCCGCTCGTCGCAGCATAAGTTCTCATTTAAAGTTCACTTTTCCAGTCCATCAATTTTAAATTAGGGTTTCACAGTCACACCCTACGGTTCCTCTGAACCCCACTGCTCTCTGCAATATAATCTATAACCTGACCGACCCTGCGGTCCTGACATCGTATAGACGTCAAATCCAACCCTACCATCACTCAATGTGGGTTCTACCACTAAGGTCATCGGCTAACTCCGATGAACCAACATCCCTCACCCTAGCAATCACCACTAGGGTTCACATTTTAGATCATTACTCAAATGAGGTTCCTCGAACCCTGTTGCGCCCAGCAGCACAACAATCTAATATCACATAACCGAATCGACGATCCCACATTACCAGTTCATCACAAACAACCCCACTTGGGTCGAATCACGTTAACGCACGACGTATTGGGCTAAACACACACTATCCACTATTCAAACCCAAAAACTATCTTTTAGGTTGATAACGAAACTGCATCCCAAAGTGACATCACACCCTCTACCTGCGCACACAAAAAGAGCAAACCTGATCTGATACCACTTGACACGACCCATCCCAATCCCCCGTGGATTACCGTGGAATGTGTCATGCTCTCGTCTGACACGAAGTGTCAGACAAGGGATAACCTGATGCCACTGCCCAAACGGGCTTCCAGAGTGCGCAAGGATCGATGAAGGAGGTGTGCGATGTCCCAGTCTCTGCTACAGTCGCATCCGGAATCAACCTGAAGGGTATTAAAAACAAAATATGTGAGTGGACGAAAATAAATAAGTTTATTAACACATTTCATAAGAGATTTATGCCCTCCAATAAAAACGTATGTATACCACGAAAACCAGTAACCAAAACATTTGCTCAACAAGGCATTAGGGCCTTAGCCCAAAAACCATAAACAATAAATCCAACCGAAAAACCATTTCATAGATGCAATAGTTCATATTTACCACATTACCATAACCGGCATCCTAGATGCCTAGCGTCCCAGACGCCTGACGTCCCAGACGTCATATCTCACGGTATAACCATAAGCTACGCGTGCTGCCCGGGGTCTCAATCCCGAGTCCAATCCCCGAACCCAGTCCGGGTACAATGTCCCAGATGCCTAGCGTCCAGACGCTCGACGTCCCAGACGCCCAATCATAGCAATCCTGCTCCTGAGTCACTATACGGCCCGGTAGCTCCGCACAATGATCCCTCGCAAGCAATGCACCGTGATTTCCCCAGTGTCCCAGACACCTGGAGGAGACCTTCACATATTCTCGTATCAAGATGGTATATGAAAAACAGTTTTATTAAATAATTTCACAACATCTCAATGGGTCCTGCCCAAAATCTCCATAAAACATCACAATTCTATTTAGGGTCCCTGACCCGAAATCACGTTTATGAAACCAACTGGGCCTCATGCCCTATTCTGTAATTCACTGGGCCCACGACCCAAATTCATAAATCAATTGGGCCCCTGGCCCGATTTCGTAAATAACTGGGCCCCTGGCTCGATTTCGTAACTCAATTGGACTCAAAGTCCAAGGTTTCCAAAAATATTGGGCCTCATGCCCGATTTTCTCTTTCCAATTTCAAAACCATTTCATGAAATCATATCCAAGGTCTTAAGTATGGAAAATCAGTGTAAAATCGGAAAAATCTCGATTTAAGTGCAAGCACGTAAATCGCCTCGAAATACATGAAATCGTATAATTTACCAATATCAAAATCAACATCATACAATCACAATCATAATCCATATAAAACAGTTAAGCATGCATAGAATTTATAAAACCAAAGTCCACTCACATACCGTTTAACCATGCGCCTCGATATGAGCGCCATCGGCCTTCCCCGGCCCCGTCACTAGCACCGGGACTCCCAAACCTGTTCATATCGCATTAGAGGATTACTAACCTCTTCATTAACCTCCTATTAAAGTCCCATAACTTTCCCGAATTTTTAACTATTTTTAAACATGACTTAAAACCTTCGGACATCCCAAACAATGTCAGAACGGGGTCCGATTGACACAAAACCAACGCTAAAATGTTTGTTACATTGCATAGGACAAAAGTCATGTTGGGCTTACCTCGAAAATCGATCCCACGCGCCCTCACGCGCCGCCGTGAGTGGCTGCGCGTGGAAGCCACGTGCCTGCTACAGTGACTGCTACAGTCATCGTCCTTACCCGAATGCCTGGTAAACAGGTCTGGTTACCAGCGACCTGACCCGGCTAGATTCCTGTCAATTCCAGCTTAATTTCATCAATTCAATCAATCAAAAGGATCGCCTTGTGTCTAATTAAGGTTCTGTAAACCTAATTGAACACATCAAACCTTAAATCCAACAATTCTCCCAAGATCAAACTCACGGTCATAACATTCGAAACTCACACAAATCATCCTGGTTTTCAAATTAAAAGATACAGAAGCTTCGTATGACCCAAACAAACATTAAACCTTAACCAATTTCATGAATCCTTACCCGTAGGTGGTCGTCCTCAAGCTTGAAGTTTCCTCGAAACTGGAACATGTGATCTTGGCCAAACCGTGATCGATTCCCTTGCCAATCGATACGGTTGATCTCCAAATGGTCCCAGAAGACCATTTCAGTCCTTGGTTTCATCCAATTTGTTTCACAATTTAAATTTCTATTTTCCCTCTATTTTTTCCCAGATTTTCCCGTTTCTATTTCCCTTGAATTCTCAGTGTTCCTTCGCCCCAAAATGACTCTCACTCGACCCACTCTCATTCCCTTTAATCCATCAACCTTCAAAGTAACCCAAAGTATGTCTCAGTCCTCTGTGTAAAGGTTCCCTGAACTGACCCAAAACCAAATTAAAAATGGTGTCCATGTTCTGCTCATCTGTTGCCAACCCACATTCATGTGTTTCCACTTCCTCAAAGCTGCCCCAATTCATTCCTTAATGCCACTAGTAGATTAAACAATTCTCTGAACTGACAACCATGCTTAAACAATTCTGTGGACAGATTAAACAAGTCATCCACTCAGTTCAACAAGGCTCCATTCACGGCTGTTCAAAATCAACAACCAAATTACCATTTTGCCCTTCCTTTGGCAATTTACCAAAATGCCCCTCACGCATCTAGACCCGTAACTTGGTCATTCGAACTCCGATTGACGCGTGCCGCCTGTCTACGGACTCAGGGCATTGAGACCTTCCAAACGGTCCTCGGCCCTCGGCTATCGGACCTCCCGATCGAAAAGTCAACAGTTTCCCCCTTTTCGTCCAAATTACGAAAATGCCCTTGAACTTCCGAACGTCATAACTTCTTCCTCGAATGTCGGAATCGAACGTGCCACCTGTCTATGTACTCGTGACTTCCCGAACTATGTCACGGTCATCGGTCAAAGTCCATTTGACCGCCCAATCAAAAAGTCAACATTTTGCCCACGCCTAGGGGTAAAACGGTCATTTTGCCCAATTCGTCCGATTACTCAACTAATCCCAGATTAGTCATTCTATATAAAATTAAATAATATTAAATCCCGATACTCGAGACGGGTCGTTACATCCACTCACAGACCGTCTGAAGCCGCGCCTCGATACGCTTGCCAAAAGCCTCTCCCTGGCCAATCATCACCTCCGGGATTCCCGAACCTGTCCAAATCGTAATAGAAGGTTACTAACTACTTATATAACCCCTCACTAAAGCCCCGTAATTTTCTGGAATTTTTAACTAATTTTAAACGTGAACCTAAACCTTCGGACAGCCCGAACTATATCGAAACGATGTCCGATTGACACGAAACCAGTCCCAAAATGTTCGTTACATCGAATAGATGATTTGACATGTTGGAAACTTCCCCGGATTCCTTGCCACGCGCCGTCACGTGCCCTGAGACTGCCATGCGTGTGGGCCTCACGCGCCACGCTACAGTTCATCATCTTCAACCTCCAGACCGGCTGGTTCGGTTCAACCCTGCAACTGGACCGACGTGACCGGTCCAGGGCCCTCCTTCCTTCATTTTTCGTCCAATTTCTTCCTTTTGAATCCCAATCTTCCTATTTTGTCATTTTCTATCTATTCCAATCATCAAATCTAGAGAAAACCATGAAAAACCCGACTAACCAAAAATCTTCCTCACGGTTCATACTCCCCGACCACCCCTTGGGCTTTCTCAGCCGTGAACCACCCTCAAATCCATCGTAAAACCTCCCTAACAACCCAATAAAATCACACTAAACATCCAAAACCGTCCATAACGTCAAAATTGAAATATTGGATTCAAAAATCAAAACCGAGCTTACCACCTCTCTCCACCGTGCACGGCGGCCCAGCCGCCTCCTGCCACCATCCTCAGCTTCATCAGCCTGCTCTCACTCTCTTGGTTCCTCAGACATAATCATATGGGGTAAGGGTTTGGATTTGGGTTGGATGTTGATCGGGTTTGGGTGGAAATGTGGAAAATGGTCGAAAAAAGAAATGAAAGGTGAGATGCATGAATATGTTTGAGTGTGCATTGGATGAGTGACACTTGTCACTCATCCATTGGGCCAGTGACAAATATCTGGGCCCCACTTAGGAGAAAAGTCAATGTGTCTCATAAAACGCATAATAGTTCCCTCGAAGTTCTGTGAACCGTAACTTCTCCGTCGAACGTTCAAATTCGACGTGCCGTCTGTCTACGGATTCCTATCGTCCTGATCTATGTAACGGTCCTCGGTCCTCAGCCAACGGACCTCCCGGGTCAGAAGTCAACTATTTGCCTCGTTTTAACCAAATTACCAAAATGCCCCCGAACTTCCGAAAATCATAACTTCTTCCTCGAACGTCGGAATCAGGCGTGCCACCTGTCTATGAATTCGTGACGTCCCGAAACACGTCATAGTCATTGGCCAAAGTCCATTTGACTGCCTGAACGAAGAGTCAACGATTCACCCATTCTAGGGGCAAAATCGTCATTTCGTCCGGCTCGTGTAACACCCCGTCCCGTAAAACGAGATTAGATTAGTGGTTAATAACAGATTAGTGAAGATAATCGGTGATTAGTTGGATAATTTCGGACAGACAATGCGAAATGACGATTTTGCCCCTAGAATTGCAAAATGTTGAATTTTCTTTCGGGTTGTCAAATGGACTTTGACCGACAACCGTGACGTAGTTTGGGACGTCACGAGTTCATAGACAGGTGGCACGTTTGATTCTAACATCCGAGGAAAAATTTATGACGTTCGGAAGTTCAAGGGTACCTTGGTAATTTTGTGGAATAGGGGCACTTTGTTGACTTTTTAAACGGTATGGAATTTTCACGAATTTCGAGGACCGTTAGATAGGTCTCGAGCCCCTAATTCCAACGACAGGCAGCATGTACCATTTGGAATTCAGAAAATAGAGTTACGAATCAGGTATTTCGAGGGGCAATGGTAATTGACCATCCAAAGGTATTCTGGTCCTTTCTGTGCATAGGGATGTGTGCCCAGTAAGACTCGGACACTTGGCTGCACGTGAAAAGGATGACCACCAGGGTTTGGACACCTGGCAGGGTCTGGACGGTGGTAGAAGGTTGGACAACTGCCTTAATGTTTGTTCAAAAACGGGTTATGTCGTACACGGATGGAAAACAGGGGATGGGGGAATGATCGTGTAGGTGAAGGAAATCCGATCTTCCATTGGCCGTGGTTTGTGAAGAAAAGTGAGAAGGGAGGCTGAGCTGAACACGGTGGCGACCGCGGCAGCTCACGACACTGTGTAGAGGAACGTGAATTGTGGAGAAACCGTGAGGTTTAGTTTGACAAGTGGAAGTAACAATCAAGTTCTAAGGGGTCTTGTTTGATGAAGTTGATGAGAAATGATTTCTGGTGGTTCAGAGAATTGAATGGGCTTAGTCTTGAGGCCTACAAGTAACAGTAAGGTCAAAACGGTAAGAGCTCAGTTTGAAATTCGATTATGGTAAGTCGTTCTTTATAGCTTAATAGGTTTCTTCGTTGATTGGAAGTTATTCCTAGGAGCTCCAGGAAGGGTTTTAGACCAACAACAGAGATGAATGATAGCTGGAGCCATGAAACCACGATGGAGAACAAGTGGTGGTTGCAGGTGGATCAGACAGGTAACTTTCAGACCCTTAAGTCGTGTTTTGATAAGTTAAATTGATTAGGCTAGTTGGAACGAACCTAATAGACTAAATAGGATTGAAAATGGACTAGAATTGGACGGTTTAAGATGTTGGACCGCCTGCGCCGGTTCGACTGGACCGGTCTGGACCCGATTCGGCAGAGGTTGAAGATGAACAGTGTTGGGCGGGTAGCTCCTACGCGCAACCACTTCAGACGGCGCGTGAGGGCGTGTGACACGGATTTTGAGGATGGTTCCAACATGACTTTTAAAGTATTCGATGTAACGAACATTTTAAGACTGGTTTCGAATCGATCGGATATCGTCTCGACATGTTTCGGGATGTCCGAAGGTTTTAGGCTCGGTTAAAAATAGTTAAAAATTCGAAAAAATTACAGGGACTTACTAAAAGCTTTGTGAAGTAGTTAGTGACCTTAGTATGGGATTTGGACAAGTTTGGGAAAGCCGAGCATAGTGGAATGGCTGGGAACGGCGTAAGTGCGTGCGAATCGAGGCGACGACGCTATGGTCTGTGAGTGGACTTTGCTTTCAAACTTATGATGCATGCATATATGTTTTTATATGTTTTCTATATGTGATTCTATGATTTGATTATGATTTTCATAGTTTAAGGTTTCGCACGGTTTTTGAGTTAATTACGTACTTGCATGTTTTACGAGGTTGCGATTTCTATTGTGATTTGAGCATGATTTTGATGATTTGATTTCGGGATTTGAAATATGATTTGATTTCAATGATTTGGAAGGGATTTCGGAAAAGTGATTTCGGGCTTGGAGCCTTGTTCATGAGATTACAGTTTTGAAACTGGATTTCGGAAACGAGATTTCGCATTTGGTTTCGAGGTTTGGAAAGGAAATCTGGATTTGGGTTCAGGATGATGGTTCCAGATGCTAGCTTACGGAATCATTGTTGCGAATTCGGAGAAGGATTTTCTATGGCTTTCACTGTTGATCGAAAATGGTTTTGGGTTTAAAGACCCGGAAAAAGAAAAGAAAAACGGCTGGATCTAGTTTTGAGTTTAAAGACTCAGTTGATGATGGGGGGAGGGCCCTTGATTGATATGTTTTGAGTTTAAAGACTTGGTATATGTTTTGAGTTTAAAGACTCAGTTATGATACCCCCTGAGGCCTGTGATTGTGTTTTGAGTTTAAAGACTCGTTGATATCTCGGGAAGGCCTGATTATTGCGCAATGGTTTTGAGTTTAAAGACTCAGGTGCACTTGAGATCCAGCAAACTCGCATGATTGATGTTTTCATTGGTTTTTCACTGGTTTTCAAATGCTTTGGGCAGTGGCCGGGATGCTTTGGTTTTGATGAGTTTTGGGACTGAGTTCCCGTACCTTGAGATTGATTTGTGATTTTGGGCTGAGGCCCCGGATTTGACTTTTGAGGAAAGAAAGGATTCTGGTTTTTCATTGATGGATTTCAATATGAAATAAATTCATAACCTGAATTGATATGCATGTATTGCTTTTTACATGGAGGGTATAAATGTAATTTCTTCTGAACTGTTTTCTGAACTTATTATTTATTTTTGTCCACTCACAGTTTTTTTATGTTTTCGTTACCCTCCAGGTTGTTACAGTGTGGCTGTTGGTAGAGAGTGACGGAGACATCACACCCGCGATCCATAATAGTTTCGGCGCACTCTGGGATGTACGGATGTGAGTTGGACGGTCGGATCGAGAATCCCTTGTCCGACTTACGTGTCACAAGGAGGTTAGACGTCGGTTTAGCCTTCGTGTCATGCATAAGTTAGACGGGAGCTGGACTTAGCCCTTAATCCCAGGGGATTGGGGGGTGGGTCCTGTCAGCTCGTCCGTTAATCCTCGTCTAATCCCCGATTAGTCTCGCTAATCCATCATTAATTCTTAATTAATCCCGATAATTCAGGACGGGTCGTTACAATCTTCCCTTTTAAAGAATTTCGTCCTTCAAATTCAAATCTAACCGATTCCACAACTAAACTATGGAATCCAACCATGTCCCCCGACTCGGATCGTTGTACCCACACGAGAGTACCCGTGTGACAGTACACGTCCGACACGCATACCGTACTCGTCGGTACGTACCGTCACCGGAGCCTCCAAAGCTCCAAGCCATTTTCAAGAACTACACGTCAGCTCGTACGTCTCACTCGAGACAGAACGTCGACACTCGTCGATCTCGCCAGTCACTCACTTGACAGGTCAGCAATACCAAACTGCCATTCAAACGGCTTTTCAGTTTTATACTCTGACCCGTTCCATCCTATAGTCGTCATGCTGAATTACGTACTCCCACTAAGGTTATCACATCCAAGATGGCATCCTACTCGGCATCCGATCAGACAACATCCTCTAGATCCTGCCATCACAATGGCACGAATCCCATCTCACAGGTCATCCTTAGACCTATGCCCATACTAACTCTCCTTAGGGTCCCATCAGTCCACATCAATCTGAACGCATCGGATACTGATCAATCCGTTACCACGATATGTCACGACTTGGTGACCAGCCGACACTCCCGGCTCTAATGCGCTTCACTACTCTACTCTGATCTCGACTCGTTCTCGAGTCCCCATATCGTATCTCGTGTCACTCAGTAACTGATGTTGAAATCTTAACTCACTCGAGTCCCCAACTGTCACTATTGGATTTAACCCGATCGCCGTTCATGTACATCTAGGAATCTATCCAACCTACAACATTCCCAAAATCTCATGACACTCTCAACCTGACATATCGATTGACCGTGGTCAATCCCATCGTCCAACGTGCACAACACATCGATGCACGCACGTCGTATCAATCATCTAGGCCCTACTCGACCTACTCAAGGACTACACTCAAGCAACGTCCAACCGCATACTACCGTCCGCACTCCAACCATGGTCCGGACCTCAACCGTCAATCCATCACCTCAGACACTCACTCATCACATCCTGTAACGCTAAGCACCATCTACTCGTCAAGCCATTCAAATTTGACCCACAACCTATGAGTTCGGTTCTTACACCCTCTTTGAACCCCTTAGCTGTCATATCACTCCTCGTCTTCCCACCTAGGGACGAATAAAGGAAAATCCAAGATGATGACACCAAAGTTCATCCTATGTCATCCTCCGGCATCCAGTATTATCTGTTAAAAATTCACACTCAGTGACCTCGGAATATCCATCTCCAATGCGGAATCAAGCACTCCTCTCGACGTCTCAATCACAACTTCTCTTAATTCCGAAGTTCCAATCACGTTGGAACCATGCTTCTTTTCCAATTACTGAGCTCACTTATTACACGAGCATTCCCGTGTCCTATAGGCAAACGATTTCTAAGTTTCCAACTGAGGAGATATGGTCAACCGTAGTCAACCAAAACCAATCCGTAATGGACTCTCAAGTCCTCAGCTCAACTGAACACCATCCACGCGTCTGAGACTACCGTTTATATAGGTACACTCATTCCGAGTGGAATTCACGTGACTCAAGGTTAAACCTTGTATAATTTACGGATGTGCATAAACGGCCTCCATCACTCACATCTTGTACCTTTAATACCTTTTGATCCAACTCTGACTCATATAATTGGTCGGAATCCACTGACATCAGTCGGTAGGGTAAACAGATCGCAACGTCTGTTGTGATCTGAAGCCAAATATCTGCGTACTACCATATCTGACCAACCGACCCATACGTCATAAGAAGCCATTCACTTCATCCATTTACACCTTTTCATCTGAACACCACTTAGGCATTTCAATCTTTAACGTTACTACTCCTAGGCACCCACTCGCGCCCCAAGTCTCGTATCATCAGGGAACTGGTCACCAAACCAAGTACTCCTAGTGCCTCGCACTGAGCCACTCGGGATCCTCTCTGTCCCGTTAAGTGCACACCGAACTCACATGCTCACCACTCCGGGTGTCAGGACCCGTCCCAAATATCGCCTCGATACCCGGGACGAACCCTGCTCCCGTCTGACAATCACACTTAAAGTACCAAATAACCCTAACACCACAATAAGCATAACTATCAGACGAAGGAGTAAATATGTACAACTGTCAGTCAGAGCATAGTTCTACAAAATGGGCACAAACATCCTACTATGCTAGTCTTGCAACGGAAGAACGTCAAAAGCTCTATGCCTCGATATCTGCCTCAACGTTCACCCCAGCGCTGTCACCACGACCTGGAGGGAAAATTTAAACCAAAAGTGTGAGTGGACTAGAATAGATATAAGTTTTAAAATCAGTTTATCATCAAATCAAAGTTAAGGAAAATAATAATATTTCTTCCCTCCGTTTTTAAAACATGCATGCCCAACTAAGTATTAGAAAATCATAACATGAAACAACATAAGAAACAGAAACACTATAAAACGGATATAGAAATCATAGTATGTATATCAGAAAACCATAGCATAAACCATGAACATCAAATCATCATTTCTGATCAAACCTGCTGGACCTATCCGAGTCTTTAAACTCAACCAGGCCTCAAATCTAATTCCGAGTCTTTAAACTCCCGAGTCTTTAAACTCAATAGGCCTATGGGGGTAATATCGTAAATATCTGAGTCTTTAAACTCCCGAGTCTTTAAACTCAATCCGGGCCCGTCCCCCGTCAACCAATATCCGGGTCTTTAAACCCCTATCCAGATCCAGCAAATCCAATCCAAATTCATTGGAACACCAGTTCGAAATCCATTGCCAAACTCGAATTCGAAATCCCCGATTCGAAGCCCTTCCGGCGTTCAGAACCGACATTCCGAACCCAAATCCGAAAATCCATTTTTATACCAAAAATCACATATAATCACAAATCATATTTCATAACCCATTTATCATCATCATAAAACATTTATAGATTGAAATCCTCAAATATGGCATCAAAGTCCGAAAAACAGCTTTTCTCGAAAAACGTGTAATGTCTCGGGAATGTCTCAAAAAACGTACAAACATATCCACCACATACAAGCATCATTAACAAACATAAAAACATGCTTAAAACCATAAAACATCAATGAAAAACAGTTAGACATGCTCGAAAGAAAAGAAGGAGTCCACTCACAACTCGGAACGAGTCAATCGCGCTCCGTGCGCTCCTCGACCGTCTCGGGTGCCTCCCGTCCTGTCAATATGCACCAAATAGGGTCACAAACACATTAAGGATACTAACCCTAATTTCCCCATTTTTTTTGGAATTTATTAATATTTTAATCCTAGACCCTAAACCGTCCGGATTCCCGAACAACCTCCTAACATCGTCCGATTCACCCGAAAACCATACCAGTGAACTCCTTAGGACGTTTAGAACCAAAACCATGTTGGAATCTTGGCCGGAAACCTCCCCACGCGCCGCCCAAAGTGGCTGTGCGTGGGTCTCACGCGCCTGCTACAGTGTTTCTCCTTCCTCGAGTCACCCGGTTCAGCACAGTTGAACCGGCGTGACCGGCTCTCCTCCGTTCATCCACCAATTCCGTCCAAACCAATCCCAGGAGCTTCGTCCCATCCTAAGCAATCTAACCCCGTCCTAACATCGAAGAACCACGGCCTAAAACCCACCGTTCACGGCCTCGAAATAGACGGCCCGTGGCACGGAACCACCACCAAACGACGTCTGGGACCTCCAGGAGTCCCACCATGACCACCAAATCCCTCGACTCTAAGTCTAACTCCACGACTTTCGATTTGAAACTCACGGGAAAAACAGAGGATTGAAGCTTACCTTTCGATTCCGTCTCTGCCGTGTGCACCGCCGCGTGCCACGGTGTTCGTTGGACTCCCTGCAGCCACCTGAACCTCCCATGGTCTTGGTTTGAACCACCACACGGTACAACTACCGCCCCTGTCTCACAACCTCCCTGTTTTCCTCAGAACTCCGTCGCACCACCGCCGTGTCCCCGTGCACGATTCCTCCACCAAAACACGATCACCAGCACCGCCTTCTCTCTCTGTCACTCTCTCAATCCACTCTTCACTCACCCTTGCACTGAATCGATCGCTGTCTCCCTAAGCTTTCTCCTCTGTTTCTCTGTGTGTTCAAGCAAAATGCACGGTTTGAAATCGT
Source organism: Prinsepia uniflora (assembly GCA_032719365.1). Lineage (NCBI taxonomy): Eukaryota > Viridiplantae > Streptophyta > Magnoliopsida > Rosales > Rosaceae > Prinsepia > Prinsepia uniflora. The sequence continues at coordinate 45,957,225 of CM064864.1, forward strand.
GCAAAGTGTGGCCGTGCACACTTTAGTAATTCTTGGAACCATCTAGTGTCCTCCACGTGTCCACCCTTCATTGGTTATGCACAAAATATCCCTGCCACTTGCCCTTATCTGATTGGGCTGAGGGAAAAAACTAAAATACCCCTAGTGTACAAATTACCATTTTACCCTCGTACTTTCCAGACCCGTAAATATTCCGTCCGACGTCCGATGACAGCGTGCCGCCTGTCATTGTACTCAGGACGTCGAGACATATCTAACGGTCCTCGGTCTACGTGAAAATCACAAGTCCTCCAAAAAGTCAACATTTTCCTCACTTAATCAAATTTACGGTAACGCCCTCAATCTTCCGAACGTCATAACTTTTTCTCCGATTGTCCGAATCGAACCTGCCACCTGTCTACGGACTCGTGACGTCCCTAACTATGTCACGGTCAAGGGTCAACAGTCATCCAATCGATAATTCAAAAAGTGAACTTTTGGCCTACTATTCACAAGGGCAAAATCGTCCTTTATATACAAATATTTACAAAATTACATTTATACCCTTCCCGAAGGTACGGGTTGTTACAATCTACCCCCCTAAAAAGAATTTCATCCCCGAAATTCAGTGTAACAAATAAGGGTACTATTCCCGCATTAAGGCCTCGGGTTCCCAGGTAGCTTCTTCCACCTGATGATTTCGCCATAATACTTTAACTAAGGGAACCGTCTTCCGTCGTAAGACCTTATCCTTCCGATCCAAAATTGCTACTGGCTGTTCTTCAAAGCTCAAGTCTTCTCTCAGTTCAACAGGTTGTGCTTCCAGAAAATGCGAATCATCCCGTATATACTTCCGAAGCATAGATACGTGGAAAACATTATGTACTTTTTCCAGGTCTGCTGGTAAGGCCAACCGATAAGCAACAGGACCAATCCGTTCCAAGATCTCATAAGGTCCAATGTAACGAGGACTCAACTTCCCCCGTCTGCCAAACCGTACGATTCCCTTCCAAGGAGATAGCTTCAAGAAAACCCAGTCTCCTACTGCAAACTACAAATCTCTGATCCTAGGGTCAGCGTAGCTCTTCTGTCGGTCCTGAGCTGCCTTCAATCGATCTCGAATCAATGCCACTTTTTCCTGCGTAAGATCTACCAGCTCGGAAGTAGTCAGTCTCCGCTCACCAACCTCAGTCCAGCACAATGGAGTCCGACACTGTCGCCTGTACAAAGCCTCGTAAGGAGCCATCCCAATGCTCTCCTGATAACTGTTATTATAGGCGAACTCCATCAAAGGCAGATGTGATTCCCAAGTACCCTGAAACTGCAATACACAAGCTCGCATCATGTCCTCGAGAATCTGAATAGTCCGCTCAGACTGTCCATCGGTCTGAGGATGAAATGCAGTACTGAAATGCAACTTTGTCCCTAAAGCTTCCTGTAAACTCTGCCAAAATCGGGAAGTAAATCTCGGATCTCTGTCAGATACTATCGACTCTAGAGTCCCATGGAGCCGAATAATCTCATCTATAAACAACTGTGCAAACTGCGTCATCCTGAAATTCTCCCGTACTGGCAAGAAATGAGCAGACTTCGTAAGTCTATCCACGATCACCCACACGCCATCGTGTCCCTTCGGTGTTCTGGGAAGCTTGAATACAAAATCCATCGTCAGGTGATCCCATTTCCACTCAGGGATCGGTAAAGGTTGCATTGCTCCATAGGGTCTCTACCGCTCAGCTTTCACCTGCTGACAAATCAAGCATCTACTGACATACTCTGCAATCTCACGTTTCATCCCTAACCACCAGTAATGCTCTCGAAGGGTATGATACATCTTGGTCCCACCAGGATGCATCGTATAGGCTGAACAGTGAGCCTCATCCAGTATCACCTTCTTCAAGGCTTCATCCTCAGGTACGCACAACCGTCCATCTTTAACCAAGGCTCCATCTTCGCGAATCCCAAAGTCCTGTCTCTCTCCAGCCTCGATCTCTATCCGAATGATGCCCAAAATAGGGTCCTCAAACTGAGCATCAATAACCTGATCAATCAAAACAGGTCGCACGTGGAAACTCGCTAAAAGTGCTCCCTGATCATCCACAGTCAACTCTACTCCCAGCCCGCGGAGCTCAACCAACAAAGGTAATCGTACTGTCCTCAAATACGACAAAGAACTAGCTGACTTCCTGCTCAAGGCATCGGCTACCACATTAGCCTTCCCTGGGTGATACTCAATAATACAGTCGTAGTCCTTAAGCAACTCCAACCATCGGCGCTGTCTCAGATTCAATTCCTTCTGAGTGAACAAATACTTTAAACTCTTGTGATCCGTGAAAATCCTGCACCTCTCGCCGTAGAAGTAATGCCGCCAAATCTTCAGTGCATGAACCACCGCCGCCAGTTCCAAGTCATGTGTAGGGTAGTTCATCTCATAGGGTTTCAATTGCCGGGAAGCATAAGCAATCACTTTCCTGTGCTGCATCAAGACACAACCCAAACCTTATAAAGAAGCGTCATTGTACACCTCGAATTCCCCACTATCGTTTGGAATGGCCAACACAGGAGCAGATGTCAACCGCCTTTTAAGCTCCTGGAAACTCTGTTCACATTCCTCATCCCACTCAAATCGAATTCCTTTCCGAGTCAACCTTCTCAACGGAGCAGCAAGAATAGAAAAGCCCTCAATAAAACGCCGATAATAACCTGCCAAACCCAGAAAACTCCTGATTTCTGTTACCGTCTTGGGCTGTTCCCAATTTGCTACCGCCTCAACCTTCTGAGGATCCACTCTGATGCCCTCGGTTGAAATCACATGACCTAAAAATCCAACACTGGTCAACCAAAACTGACACTTACTCAGCTTTGCATACAACTGATGCTCTCTCAAGGTCTGAAGCACTATCCTCAGATGTTTCTCGTGCGCCTTTGCACTCTTCGAATACACCAAAATGTCGTCAATGAAGACAATCACAAAACGATCCAAATATGACCGGAACACTCGGTTCATAAGATCCATAAAAGCTGCGAGGGCATTAGTCAATCCGAAAGGCATCACAACGAACTCGTAATGACCGTACCTGGTCCGAAAGGCTGTCTTCGGTACATCCTCCTCTTTAACCCTTAACTGATGGTAGCCGGAGCGAAGATCAATCTTCGAAAAGTACTGTGCTCCCTTTAACTGGTCAAACAAATCATCAATCCGGGGTAAAGGATACTTATTCCGAATAGTTACCTTATTCAACTGTCTGTAATCAACACACAATCTCAAACCTCCATCCTTTTTCTTCACAAACAGTACCGGCGCTCCCCACGGTGACATGCTCGGTCGAATGAATCCTATATCGACCAACTCTTGCAACTGGGCCTTAAGTTCCCTCAATTCTGCAGGTTCCATACGGTAAGGAGTCTGTGAAATAGGCTGCGTACCTGGTAGAAGATCAATCGTGAACTCGATCTCTCGCTGAGGTGGTAATCCTGGCAACTCCTCGGGAAAAACATCGGGAAACTCCCGCACCACTGGTATATCCTCCGCCCTCACTGGCGTAGCACGTGTATCCACTACATGGGCTATGTAACCCTGACACCCCTTACGCAACAGCTTACTAGCCTCAAGTGCCGAAATAACTCCAGTAGGAAGTGCACGCTGATCCCCCTGAAACGTAGTCTCTGGTAATCCTGGACTCCGAAAAGTCACTCTCCTATCGAAACATTCGATAGAAGCATGATGTCTCGTCAACCAGTCCATACCCAAGATAACATCAAAGTCCCGTAGATCCAATAATAACAAATCCGCCATTAACTCAACCTCACCTACCATCACCAGACACTCTCTCAACACCTGAGTCACTACCAACACCTCCCCAGTAGGTGTACTCACCCCTGTCACCACTCCCGGTGCTGATCTGGCCTCCTGCTAGGTCATAGAAAAAACTCGTGCCTGCGATCCCGATGACCTACAGCGCCCTCTAGAACTGCTCGTGGCACCACCGCCACCCCTAGGGCCTGCTGCCCCCGATACTGATGCTGTACTCTGCCCGGGTTCTGCTGCACCTCGGCCTGCTCCACCCTCCTGAGCTAACAATGGACACTCCCTCCTAAAGTGTCCTCGCTCTCCACAATAGTAGCAAGCATCTCTACCAGGTCCACCGGTCTGCCTCCCAGTAGAAGCAACTGAAGTCGCACTCGCCTGAGGAGTCGGCTGTGCCCTAGCTCCCCGAAATCCAGAGCCCTGAAAAATGCCTGGTCTGCCATACCGGGCTCCACCAGCCGATGACGAACCACCAAAATTACCCCGCTTCGGGGTCCTCTGACTTGATGCTCCAGGGAATGAATGCTCTCGGTGCCGTACACTGCCCGAGTACTTTGGCCTAGTAGGCAAACTAGCCTCCACCCTGACAGCAGCATCAGACAACTCCTGGAATGTAGCAAAAGAGCCGGCTGTCACAATGGCTCTAATCTCTCCTCGAAGACCCAACTCAAACCGACGGCACTTCTCAACCTCGGTTGCCACAAATGCAGGAGCGAAGCGGGATAGCATCTGGAATCTCTGCTCATACTCGGCTACTGTCATGTTCCCTTGCTTTAACTGAAGAAATTCTGCCTCTTTAGCATCCCGGAAAGAGCGGGGATAATACTGGTCTAGAAATCGCTCCCGAAAAGTCTCCCACGTCACCGTATGTGCGTCCCAGCTGGAAAACTCCAGCGTATACCACCACTCATACACTGCTCCATCCAACAGAAACGTAGCCAACAAGACCCGGTCCTCTGGAGAACAATGCATCACCCCAGAAATACGCTCAAGCCGGGTGATCCATCGGTGAGCTTCCTCTGGATCGGCCCCACCGCTGAACGTAGTAGCCCCAAGCCGCTGGGCTCTCTCAATCAAAGCGCTCTCAGTCCCTCTCGCCGCTTCGTCTTCAGGTCGTGGAGGGGGTTCACGTCTCGGAGGCATGATCGAACGTACGCTGAAAGAGGCATAAAGTTAGTAAAACAACCTAGATACGACCTCACACTGACACAAACCGACAAACCTATGCTCTGATACCAATTTTCAGGACCCGTCCCAAATATCGCCTCGATACCCGGGACGAACCCTGCTCCCGTCTGACAATCACACTTAAAGTACCAAATAACCCTAACACCACAATAAGCATAACTATCAGACGAAGGAGTAAATATGTACAACTGTCAGTCAGAGCATAGTTCTACAAAATGGGCACAAACATCCTACTATGCTAGTCTTGCAACGGAAGAACGTCAAAAGCTCTATGCCTTGATATCTGCCTCAACGTTCACCCCAGCGCTGTCACCACGACCTGGAGGGAAAATTTAAACCAAAAGTGTGAGTGGACTAGAATAGATATAAGTTTTAAAATCAGTTTATCATCAAATCAAAGTTAAGGAAAATAATAATATTTCTTCCCTCCGTTTTTAAAACATGCATGCCCAACTAAGTATTAGAAAATCATAACATGAAACAGCATAAGAAACAGAAACACTATAAAACGGATATAGAAATCATAGTATGTATATCAGAAAACCATAGCATAAACCATGAACATCAAATCATCATTTCCGATCAAACCTGCTGGACCTATCCGAGTCTTTAAACTCAACCAGGCCTCAAATCTAATTCCGAGTCTTTAAACTCCCGAGTCTTTAAACTCAATAGGCCTATGGGGGGTAATATCGTAAATATCTGAGTCTTTAAACTCCCGAGTCTTTAAACTCAATCCGGGCCCGTCCCCCGTCAACCAATATCCGGGTCTTTAAACCCCTATCCAGATCCAGCAAATCCAATCCAAATTCATTGGAACACCAGTTCGAAATCCATTGCCAAACTCGAATTCGAAATCCCCGATTCGAAGCCCTTCCGGCGTTCAGAACCGACATTCCGAACCCAAATCCGAAAATCCATTTTTATACCAAAAATCACATATAATCACAAATCATATTTCATAACCCATTTATCATCATCAGAAAACATTTATAGATTGAAATCCTCAAATATGGCATCAAAGTCCGAAAAACAGCTTTTCTCGAAAAACGTGTAATGTCTCGGGAATGTCTCAAAAAACGTACAAACATATCCACCACATACAAGCATCATTAACAAACATAAAAACATGCTTAAAACCATAAAACATCAATGAAAAACAGTTAGGCATGCTCGAAAGAAAAGAAGGAGTCCACTCACAACTCGGAACGAGTCAATCGCGCTCCGTGCGCTCCTCGACCGTCTCGGGCGCCTCCCGTCCTGTCAATATGCACCAAATAGGGTCACAAACACATTAAGGATACTAACCCTAATTTCCCCATTTTTTTTGGAATTTATTAATATTTTAATCCTAGACCCTAAACCGTCCGGATTCCCGAACAACCTCCTAACATCGTCCGATTCACCCGAAAACCATACCAGTGAACTCCTTAGGACGTTTAGAACCAAAACCATGTTGGAATCTTGGCCGGAAACCTCCCCACGCGCCGCCCAAAGTGGCTGTGCGTGGGTCTCACGCGCCTGCTACAGTGTTTCTCCTTCCTCGAGTCACCCGGTTCAGCACAGTTGAACCGGCGTGACCGGCTCTCCTCCGTTCATCCACCAATTCCGTCCAAACCAATCCCAGGAGCTTCGTCCCATCCTAAGCAATCTAACCCCGTCCTAACATCGAAGAACCACGGCCTAAAACCCACCGTTCACGGCCTCGAAACAGACGGCCTGTGGCCCCTGTTTTGGCCGCCGGCCGCCCAGGTCCTCCCCAGGCATGGAACCACCACCAAACGACGTCTGGCACCTCCAGGAGTCCCGCCATGACCACCAAATCCCTCGACTCTAAGTCTAACTCCACGACTTTCGATTTGAAACTCACGGGAAAAACAGAGGATTGAAGCTTACCTTTCGATTCCGTCTCCGCCTTGTGCACCGCCGCGTGCCACGGTGTTCGTTGGACTCCTTGCAGCCACCTGAACCTCACACGATCTTGGTTTGAACCACCACACGGTACAACTACCGCCCCTGTCTCACAACCTCCCTGTTTTCCTCAGAACTCCGCCGCACCACCGCCGTGTCCCCGTGCACGATTCCTCCACCAAAACACGATCACCAGCACCGCCTTCTCTCTCTGTCACTCTCTCAATCCACTCTTTACTCACCCTTGCACTGAATCGATCGCTGTCTCCCTAAGCTTTCTCCTCTGTTTCTCTGTGTGTTCAAGCAAAATGCACGGTTTGAAATCGTGCAAAGTGTGGCCGTGCACACTTTAGTAATTCCTGGAACCATCTAGTGTCCCCCACGTGTCCACCCTTCCTTGGTTAAGCACAAAATATCCCTGCCACTTGCCCTTATCTGATTGGGCTGAGGGAAAAGACTAAAATACCCCTAGTGTACAAATTACCATTTTACCCTCGTACTTTCCAGACCCGTAAATATTCCGTCTGACGTCCGATGACAGCGTGCCGCCTGTCGTTGTACTCAGGACGTCGAGACCAATCTAACGGTCCTCGGTCTACGTGAAAATCACAAGTCCTCCAAAAAGTCAACATTTTCCTCACTTAATCAAATTTACGGTAACGCCCTCAATCTTCCGAACGTCATAACTTTTTCTCCGATTGTCCGAATCGAACCTGTCACCTGTCTACGGACTCGTGACGTCCCTAACTACGTCACGGTCAAGGGTCAACAGTCATCCAATAGGTAATTCAAAAAGTCAACTTTTAGCCTACTATTCACAAGGGCAAAATCGTCCTTTATATACAAATATTTACAAAATTACATTTATACCCTTCCCGAAGGTACGGGTTGTTACACCGGGCACATCTACTATTCCGTCTGCATACGGGTTTGCACGTCCCAACTCCATAGGATCAACTCCAGCACTCACACTCGTGTAATCCATCCAAGGATATCTAGGGCACCTGTCACTCATCCAGGTATATCCTACTCGTCACAGTCACCTCACAGAGGTAGCGTGGCAAGTGTGCCAACACCCAATGTCCAACACCTCATTCTGCGATCTCACTCACACTGCTCGTTCTATGCGTCACTAAAGCACTCCGTATCATCGTCACGACTGACGAATCCCATCGTCACAATCGTTACGGTAACCGGAGTCTATCCAACTCGATAAGACTCGACCATATCCATCGATAGTAGCGTCTGCCACAACCTCGTGCAAACCAATCTCAGAAACACTCTGCTACCGAGACTCCAAATCCATGCGGTAGTTGACTGCCTGGTACCAACCACTCCGCACACAACATCCACCGATCGTTCCACCTCAGGATTCGATCGACAAGTACCACACTCCTGGTAACTTGTCCAATCAATCTCTTACTAGGGTTATCACAAACCCGGTTGCCCGCTGCAGCCCAACCATCCTGATCGATCCCTCGCTCTCGACTCCGAAGAGTCGTCATGCCCCGTTACTGGTGTCCAACCAACATGTAACCACACTATGAGGATCTCATCCTCATGTAACTCTACGGCTCTCAGCCACTGGCCTCCACAAGAACTTGGCCCTACTCCGTGCCTAACACTGCACAACGACTACACGTCGTAATCGTATCCTATCACGTCACACCACAACTACTTCAAGGCATTTCCTGCCAATCGACATCCCTCCGAGATTCGACACACCGAAACATGGCAACACATGCCAAATTGGATCCAATGTTACTATTCCCAACAATCTCACTTGGGTCAACCATGACCTCAGCTACCCTCTGCAGCACACTCTCCAGTCTGACATGACACGAATAACAACGGTCTCGACTCTCGGGTCATCACACGGTGCCTACTGGTCTACTGGATCATATCCACCAGTAACACTACGGCTCTAAGCCATTAGATTCATAAGAATACTGATCCTACTCGGGATCCACTTCCTCGAAATATGCGACATGTACGACATTGGATGCCAATCGTGCCCTAATCCATTGGATCTCGTGCAAAACATAGTCTAACTAGGATTCAATTTCACTGAATCATCATACTAATACCCTAACTATCAGGTTGATGACGGGCCATTACGACTTCAGAGACATCACATCCTCGACCTGCGCATACTCTGAGAGCAAAACACGCTCTGATACCGACTGGTATCAGAGTACCATGAGTATCAAATGAGGCAACCTGCTATGATACCACTTTGTCAGGACTCGTCCTAAATCCCCCTGGATTAACGTGGGACGCGCCTGATCCCGTCTAACACGAAGTGTCAGACTAGGGAAAATTCTGTCTCTAGCCCTTACTAAGGCTTCTAGAGTACGCCAGGATCGTAGGAGGAGGAGTGTGATTTCTCGATCTCTAATACAGCCTGCATCCGCGATCAACCTGAAGGGCATTAAAACATCAAAAGTCGTGTGTGGACAAAATAATATTTTAATAAAAACATTTTCACAATAAGACATTTATGCCCTTCACATATGCATGCATTCAAAAACCATTTATCAAACGTTGATAAAACCATTTGAAAACATTCTCAAAACCTTTCAAGGGTTCATACAAAAACATACAATACAATACGGGGTCTCCGCCCCCAAATCACTTTCCTTAAACCACATACGTATCGACATACGTATAACCCATCCGCGTCACTTCCGAGAAGATGCCAACTCGGGGCACACAGCTCCTAGGGAACACATCCCCGATATATGTCACGATTCATCATATCTATACTAGTTTGCACACTACTCGGGGTCTCACTCCGAGTTTCCCCCAGGAATTATCCATCAGGGAGGCTCTATCTCTGGATCTAGTCCTAGCTCTATCTCTGGATCTAGTCCGAGCTCTATCTCTGGATCTAGTCCGAGCTCTATCTCTGGATCTAGTCCGAACATCTCTCCAGAATTTGGTCCGGGACCACAACATATCTCATAACTCTCACTCCTATAATAGGATCCCTATGAGGATACCCATTCTGGTATGTGGATCGTGGCTCTCTAGGTCGACGTCTGGAGGAGACCATATAAATCATATGGAGGGTTTCATAAATTTCCAAATACTTTCTTTCTTTCTCAAAACATATTTCAACTGGGTCTTATACCCGATTCATCTCAAAAGGATTCCTCAAATCTGATTCAAATCCATGTCACAGGCCTCGTCCTAAATCCACAGTTCAACAGGGTCTCATGCCCGAATTCTCATTTCATAAATCGAACTGGGACTCAACCCAATTTCATAATAAACTGGGCCTCTAGCCCGATATCACAACTAACAGGGCCTCAAGCCCGAAACCATAATTCAACGGGGCCTTAAGCCCGATTTCACAACCAATAGGGCCTCAAGCCCGATACCACAGTTAACGGGGCCTCAAGCCCGAATTTGTAAACCAACGGGGCCCTCGGCCCGATCATATAACTCAAATGGACCCTCGATCTGATTCCTCGTCAAATCAAACGGACTCCAAGTTCGATAATTTCCAATCAAATAGGTCTCGTGCCTGATTTCATTTTTCTAAATTCAAGATCCATTTATTAAATCGTCAGTGAAAACACAGTACACAAAGGTATGACATAAAGCCGAATACCTCGAAAAACATGCAAATATGTCGATCCTAAGCGGACCACAAACAAATACACTCAGGGCATCACAAAACATATATTAAAACACTTATAAACATTTATGCATGCATGGAATTCGTAAAACAAGTCCACTTACAGATCGTCCGTAGCCGCGCCTCGATACGCGTGCCATAAGCCTCTCCCGGGCTAATCGTCGCCTCCAGGATTCTCAAACCTGTCCAAATCATAATAGAAGGTTACTAACTACTTATATAACCCCTCACTAAAGCCCTGTAATTTTTTGAAATTTTTAACTATTTTTAAACGCGCGAACCTAAACCTTCAAACATACCGAACTATATCGAAACGATATCCGATTGACACAAAATCTGTCCCAAAATGTTCGTTACATGGAATAGATGATTTGACATGTTGGAACCTTCCCAGATTCTCTGCCACGCGCATTCATGCACCCTGAGACTGCCCTGCGTGCGAGCCTCATGCGCCACGCTACAATGCATCATCTTGAACCTCCAGACCAGTCCAGGCTTGCCGGTTCGGTTCAGCCCTACAACTGGACTGGCATGACCGGTCCATGGCCCTCCTTCCTTCATTTTTTGTCCAATTTCTTCCTTTTCAATCCCAATCTTCCTATGTAACGACCCGTCCCAAATTCCATGATTAGATTAGTGACTAATCACGATTAGTGAGGTTAATCGGTGATTAGTCAGGCTAAATCGGACGAACGATACGAAATGACCGTTTTGCCCCTAACGTGGGTAAAATGTTGACTTTTTGTTCGGGCGGTCAAATGGACTTTGACCGATGACCGTGACGTAGTTCGTGACGTCATGAGTTCATAGACAGGTGGCACGTTCAATTCCGACGTTCGGGGAGGAAGTTATGACGTTCGGAAGTTTAGGGGCATTTTGGTAATTTTGGTTAAATGGGGTCAAATGTTGACTTTTTGACCAAAAGGCCCAATGGCCGAGGGCCGAAGACCGTTACGTAGATAAGGACGATAGGAATCCATAGACAGGCGGCACACTGGAATCGGACTTCGAACGAGAGAGTTATGGGTCACGGAAGTTCGATTTCACTATGCACGAACTTCGAGATGGAGATGATTTGGCGAAATCTGATTGGGCAGATATTTAAGTGTGTCCCATGGATGAGTGACAAGTGTCACTCATCTTATTGGCTAACTCCCCCAAATTGTGGATCTAATAATAAAATATTATTATTTAATTAATTTTTTAATCAAATCTTAACAACCTTAAATCCTAGCCATCCATTCCATTTAACTTTTAATCCTCACCACTCATCTCATCTAATCAATTTCTCTTCTCTCATCAGATTAAACCATCAATTATCATCATTTTCTTCTATTCTCTTCATCAAACCCGAAACACCCCCCCCCCCCCCTCTCTCTCTCCATATTTTCTTCATTTTCTTCTTTGTTCTTCGAACAAGCACACACACACACATACCACCATTCCTCATGTGCTTGTGTGTGACCGTGAGTAAGGTGATGAGAGGCAAGGAACGGCGAGCCATGGCGGGGGAAGGTGGTGGCCACGGTGGAGAGAAACCGTGAGGTAAGAAAATGCCCAAAAATTCAAATTTCGGTTTTGTTAGTTTTTGTTCAATTCTAAGGATTGGGAAACATTTCTGGGGACTCTAGGAGGTTAATGGGATTAGTTTTGGGGCTTGGGATGGCCGGAAATGGCCGTGAACGGCCGGAGAAAATCCGGCCACCATTGATGGCGGATGGAAGCTCCGTTTCGGGTGGTTTTTCTTAGTTTTAGGGATTGGGTTAGATAGGAAATGAAGAAATAGGAATTTAGGGATTAAAATGGGACCAAACAGACCCTGAATCAGTCCGAAAACCCGAGAAAACCGTGCGGTGAATAGTGTGCATAAATAGTAACTGGTTCAGTTCTGAGGAGGATGACGATGAACAGTAACCAGGGTCTTCTAGGGCCCGTGAGGGCACGTGGTCAATTTGGGAAAGTGTTCAACACGGGAAATCTTCTATTCGATGTAACGAAGAGTTTGGGACTGGTCTCGTGTCAATCGGACATCGTTTCGATAGTTTTTGGGGTGTCGGAAGGTTTAGGGTCGGTTTAAAAATAGTTAAAAGTTCGGGAAAATTACGGGGCTTTGGTAGGAGGTTAATTAAGTAGTTAGTAACCTTCTATTAAAATTTGGACAGGTTTGGGAGTCCCGGTAATGGTTATCGGCTCGGGGAACCGAATGGCACGCAAATCGAGGCGACAGCTCGGACGGTCTGTGAGTGGACCTTGTTTTCTAAATTGGTGCATGCATAAATGTTTATTATATGTTTTATTACTTGTTTGATGATGCCATGGGTGCATTTGTATGTGGTTACGTATAAGCATGTATTTCGAGGTTTCGGCTTTATACGGTGCTTATACGGGTCTGTACTTCTTTATTGGTTTTAATGAAATGGCTTGAATTTCAAAAGGATAAACTAGGGTATGAGACCCATTTGGTTTTGTCGCGGGCATATGACCTCAGATTTCGGGCACGGTGCCCAGCTGATGTCCTATGTTCGGGGACGAGACCCAGTCACTTTACGGTTTTGATTTTAGGTCAGGGAACCTTAAATGGATTCCCAGGTTCATGACGGTTTATGGGAACCGGCATGCTACTTGGTTATGTTATTACGGTACATGACGGTTTATGGGAACCGGCATGTTACCCTGGTTATGTTATTACGGTACATGACGGTTTATGGGAACTGGCATGTTACCTTAGTTAGAGTTATTATGGATCATGACGGTTCAGGGGAACCGGGCATGGATATTATGTTATGTATATATATGTTCATCTACCTTCCTTTACTTCTATTATCTCCTCCGGGGAGGGTCGTTGGCCTGGGTGGACCCCGGAGTAGTCACGGAGCACTGACTGAGTGGAGTCACCCCCCAGTTGGGTTCCTTACTCTCAGGAAGGCTATGGTTACTATTACCTCGGGTAGGGTCAGTGGTCTGCGGACATTGACCTTGACTTTGAGAAGACTCAGATTGAGACCCGGGTAGCACGCGCGTAGCTTTGGATACCGTGACAGGATTGGTTGTGTGACTTATATATATGTATGTGATGTATATATGATATATGATATGTGGTGTGCACAGGTGTGCACAGGATTTGAGCAGTTGCTCGTGTACTTGGTTTCTTTATGGTTTGGGGCCGAGTCCCTTATGGATTTGGGCAGTGGCCCGTAAGGTCGTTTTCATTGTGGTCCTTTCGACCTTGGTTTATATCTGATTTGGGCTTAGTTCCCACGTATGGTTTCTTTGGTTACGTGGTTTTCCTATGCATGCATGCTTTTTAGTGAAGGGTACAAATGTCTTCTCGTTAAAATGTTTTTATAAACTTTTGTTTTGTCCACTCACAGTTTTTAATGTTTTGACTGCCCTTCAGTTTGACAGCGGATGTGAACTGTAGCAGAGACCGAGATATCACATGCCTCCTCCGGATCCTGGTGTACTCTGATAGCCCGGGAGGGCAAAGGTCGGAAATATCCTTTGTCTGACACTCCGTGTCAGACGGGAGCAGGGTCATCCCACACTAATCCTGGGGGGATTGGGATGGGTCTTGTCATCCTATTTTATCATTTCCTATCTATTCAAATCATCAAATCTAGGGAAAACCATGAAAAACCCAACTAACCAAAACTCTTCCTCACGGTTCAAACTCCACGACCACCCCCTGGGCTTCCTCAACTGTGAACCACCCTCAAATCCATCTTAAAACCTCCCTAACAACCCAATAAACTCACTCTAAACATCCAAAGCCGTCCATAACGTCAAAATCGAAATATTGGATTCAAAAATCAAAACCGAGCTTACCTCCTCTCTCCACCGTTCACGGCGGCCCAACCGCCTCCTGCCACCGTCCTCAGTTTCATCAGCCTCCTCTCACTCTCTTGGTTCCTCAGACATGATCATATGGGGTAAGGGTTTGGATTGGGGTTGGATGTTGATCGGGTTTGGGTGGAAATGGGGAAAATGGTCGAACAAAGAAATGGAAGGTGAGATGCATGAATATGTTTGAGTGTGCATTGGATGAGTGACACTTGTCACTCATCCATTGGACCAGTGACAAATATCTGGGCCCCACTTAGGACAAAACTCAATCTGTCACGTAAAACGTGCAATAGTTCCCTCGAACTTCTATGAACTGTAACTTCTCCGTAGAACGTTCAAATTCGACATGCCACCTGTCTATGGATTCGTATCATCCTGATCTATGTAACGGTCCTCGGCCCTCGGTCATCGGACCTCCCGGGTCAAAAGTCAACTATTTACCTACTTTTAACCAAATTACCAAAATGCCCCCAAACTTCCGAAAATCATAACTTCTTCCTCGAACGTCGAAATTGGGCGTGCCACCTGTCTATGAACTCGTGACGTCCCGAACTAAGTCAAAGTCATTGGCCAAAGTCCATTTGGCCGCCTGAATGAAGAGTCAATGATTCGCCCATTTTAGGGGCAAAATCGTCATTTCGCCCGGCTCGTCTGTTAATCCTCGTTTAATCTCCGATTAGTCTCGCTAATCTATCATTAATTCTTAATTAATCCCAATAATTTGAGATGGGTCATTACAAAAAGTCCATAGGATTAAACCCCAAAACTCTCAAAAAAGTCAACATGTCCCAGACACGTTTTCTAGGGTGAAAATTTTCGATTTGACCAACGTAACGATGTTCGATCGACCTGAAACCACCACCATTGGTTCCGGATCGTTGAAACCTTTAAAATGACTCTGGGCCGACCTCGAAATTCCAGCCCACGTGCCCCTACGCGCATGGTCATTCCAAAAAGTCAACGCTGAAAGTCAACCTTGAAAACAGCACTAATAACTCTGACAATGCCACATGTTGAGTTCCCATTGGTCCATGTTCTGACATGTCAATCTGATATTGTCAAATTTGATAAGATGACATCATCGCTGACGTCATCATGTCATCCCTGACCTTCGACGGATCGTTCAACCGGGTCGTACAATACTCGTGACCTGACGTGACTGGAAAACACACCTCCAGCCACTGATTTCGATGTCGTTGGTTCCAACTTGATCGTCCAGTCATCCTTAATCGATCCATGTGATTATAGTAGGGAAAATAGCCTAGAAACTACCTATTCAATTTGATCTTCATGACCCAGTTTTTCCTTCATCGATAGCCCTCGATCTAGGCCACCTCCTACCTTAAAAACCAGTCCATTGACCCAAAACTAGGTTTCGGGTTTACCTGGATTTTCTGGGCTCCTCCGTCGTTCACGGCGGTCCTGCAGCCTCCCACGACGTCTCTCAATCCCTTACTCCCCTCAGCCACTCTCTTAGCCTCAAACTGAATCAAATAGGGGAAGGGGTTGATTTTGGGGCTTTCGGGTTTTTTATTTTAAGGTTGATCGAAAAGGAGAAGGGATGGATATGCATGAATCATAAAGGGAGGGGCAATGGATGAGTGACACTTGTCACTCATCCATTGAGCCTGACCAAAATATCTGGGCTCACATGAGGACAAATGTCAACTCGTCTCGTAATTCATGGAATAGTTTCTCGAAACTTCCATGACCCGTAACTTTCCCAACGAATGTCCAATTTCGACTTGCCATCTTTCTACGAACTAGTATCGACTCGATTTATGTAATGGTCATCGATCTTTGTGCATTTGACCATCTGGGTGAAAAGTCAACATTTTACCCCATTTCAAGGGCAAAAAGTCATTTCACACTGTCCGTTTGTATTCTCCCAACTAATCAAGGATTATTCATGTTAATACTAATTTAATTAATAAATTAATCCCAAAATTCGGGAAGGGTCGTTACAATCATCTATGATGTGATGATAGCATCTGAACATCGACCATCCTATGTGATGTGTGATCCTGGAGAGGATGTGATAGTAACCTCTGAACGTTGACCATCCTGTGTGATGTGTGATCCTGGTGAGGATGTGATAATAACCTCTGAACGTTGACCATCCTGTGTGATGTGTGATCCTGGTGAGGATGTGATGATAACCTCCGGACGTCGACCATACTATGTGATGTATGATCCTGGTGAGGATGTGATGATAACCTCCGGACGTCAACCATACTATGTGATGTGTGATCCTGGAGAGAATGTGATGATAACCTCCGGAGGTCGACCATCATGTGTGATGTGTGATTCTGAAGAGGATGTGATGATAGCATCTGGACGTCGACCATCATGTGTGATGTGTGATCCTGGAGAGGATGTGTGATGTGTGATGATGATATGAGATATATGAGATGATAAGAGGATGTGTTAATTATGTTTTCATACGACTCTTGATGTGAGTCTATGTTCGGGAAGATGCCCTATTGAGATGATTTATGAGATTGTTTTGGGCTGAGGCCCTATTGAGTAAATGGCTATGATTGAGAAGCATTTTTCACTGTATATTGATTTGAAAGGCAATATGATTTGCTTTTAAGAAAGTATTTAAAATACTTGTTTTCTGATGCATGCATATTTTTAAGTGAAAGGTATAAATGTCAATTTCGATAAATTATTTTTCAACTGTTGATTTTTGTCCACTCACAGCTTTTAATGTTTTGATATCCTTTAGGTTGATCGCAGATACGGGCTGTAGTAGAGACCAAGACATCACATGCCGGTATGGACTCCACAAGTCACTACGCACTCTAGTAAGCTCGAGCGGATTACAGTTTTATCCCTGGTCTAGCACGTCGTGTCAGACGGGAGTAGGGCACATCCCACGATAATCTAGGAGGATTGGGATGGGTCCTATCTTGACACCCCAACCGGGTAGTGTGATAGGTTGGGTCGGCTGGGCTATGTTTGGTTAGCAGACGGCTGAGTCTAGCTGGCAGGTAGCGAAATGACTCCCAATGGAAATTTGCGAGTGGTTCTGGGTGGCTCTCTGATAGTTAGTCGGAATGGTATGAACAAGGTCCCTGGTGGCTGTTACTGGCATATACTATAGTGTCAGTCCTTAGTAGGTACTATTTATCCCACTCAGCCAGTCTAATTAATCTTTCCTTATCTTCCACTTCTTATTGTTCTTGTAATTTTTCTATGAGTGTTTGTCTCTGTTTTGTTTGTACCCCCTGAGTTAATTTCGCCTTAAGTTTCACTGTCAATTAATAAGTGACTTGCACATTATCATCATCATTATTATTGGATCAAGAAGCTCAATAAAACCCAAACTTCTCGCATGCCTAGTCTCCCCCACTACCTTGAGTTGGTACTTGCCCTCTGGGCTAAGCATCTTTGGTCGTTCCTCTCTCATCTTGCCAGCCATGTCTTGTTGTCCATGCCTTGTTCTAGCGTGATTAGGGTGAGTGGATCTCCCCTTAGTGGGATCATACGCTGCTCTAAGGAATCCCTCATATGGCTTCACCTTTGCATTCATAACATGCTTATCCACAACGTTACCTTCAGCCATTATGTGACCAACTCGACCACAATTGTAAGAAAAATCTGGTAACCTCTCATATCGAAGGTCCATCTACTGCTCCTTCTCTAACGACATAAGCAGTTTCGTGCCATGCCTGAGTGGCTTTGTGACATCCACATGTACACTAATGCATAATATTTTCCAACACATTCTCCTCCAATGCCATAAGTTCCTTTCACACAGCCCCTCAAATTATTACCAATATGTTCCTTTGTCTTCACAATCATTCGGAGGAGTGTTACATTATGTACTTGCACCCACCAGTCTGCATGCCTCAATACAATAGTGGTTGGGGCCGCCGCAAAATTAGGTTCTTGAAGAAGTACCAAAGCTTTATAAAAGGAATTTACACTAAATATCCTAGGAACAGGAAAAACAATCTCAAAATGTCCCAGGAACATAAATTTGCCTCAGGTTAATGCATGAATAGGTACATCATCAAGACTGTTTCCCAAACTAACTGACGGTTTCGCTAACGCCGTTTATAATGCAGACTTGGCATCTATGTTGCACCTAAGTTGTAATGACCCGTCCCGGAAATTAGGGTTAAGACGGCGATTAGTGAAGGATTGGTGAGCTTAAGTAGTGTTTAGTTGGGTACTTTTGGACTTTAGTGTAGAATGACGATTTTGCCCCTAGGTTGGGCAAAATGTTGACTTTGAGTTCGGGGGGTCAATTGGACATTGACCGATGACCGTGACGTAGTTTGGGACGTCACGAATCCGTAGACAGGTGGCACGCTCGATTCCGACATCCGAGGAGGAAGTTATGATGTTCGAAAGGTTGAGGGCATTACCGTAATTTGGCTAAAATAGGGGAAAAGTTGACTTTTCGTACGATCGGGTTTTGGCATGTTGACCTAGGACCGTTAGGTAGATCTCGTCGTCCTGAATTCAACGACAAGCGGCACGTGTTCATCGGAGTTAGGGTGTGTAAGTTACGAGTCTAAAACGGTAAGGGCAAAATTGTAATTTTGGAGTCAAAGAGGGGTATTTGGTCTTTTGCACACAAGTGTACTGATGAGATTGAGATATTTGTGAGAGAGTTGAGGGGATTGTGACACGTGGTAGGAACCTAGAGATTTCTAGGTGGTTACAATGGACACGGGTACATGTTGCACGATTTTAAACCGTGCAAATTGGCTTTGTAGCACAGAAAACAGAGAGGTGAGGCGGTGAGGATTTTGATCGATTCAGTGAGTGTGTGAGGTTTTTGTGAGTGGTGAGAGTGACAGAGAGAAGAAGGGAGATGGTGATTGGGATGAGAGTGAAAATTGGGCAAGTATTGTTGTGGGTGAGAAGTTCGATTTCTCTGGGAAACAGAGAGGTGTCGAGGTAGCTGGTGGTGGTTTTGTGGTGTTTGATTCAAGCAAGGTGGAGAGGGAGGCTAGGGTGACTCTGTGAATGCCACAGGATGCGGTGGTGAGCACGGTGGCTGTCGCTTAACAGGTATGCCCTTTGATTTTCTCTAAGTGCTCTGTTTTCCGGTTTTACTTAATCCAAAAGTCGTGGGTTTTGAGTACGAGTCGAGGCTTTTGGTGGGTGCTATGAGACTCAGGAGGTCCCTAGGAGTCGAATAAGTTTGATGCCGTGACGGGGGAGCGTCTGAATAGCTGGGAACCGAAACAGGGGTTTCGGGTAAATTTCTTCGAACTTGAAGTCGACGAGCTAGGGGTTTCGATGTTGAGTTTTCAGGTGGGAAATAAATTAAGGAGGATTGGACGAAGATTTTGGGATTGGAATGGTTGAAAATGATAGAGGGATGACAGAGAACCGGGTGCGCCGGTTTAGACCGGTTCACCCAAGGAAGACGATGATGAACAGTGTCTGGGTGCAGGCGCGTGAGGCCCACGCGTAGCCACTTTGGGCGGCGCATGGGGGTGCGTACGGCGGTTTCCGGTGAAGAGTCCAACTGAGTTTTTTTTTTTGAAATGTCTTAACAAATCCAATGGAATAGGTTTCAGGTTAGTTCGGCGGGGTCGAAGATCTAGGGTCTCGTTTAAAGTACGCTTAGAAGTTCGGGAAAGTTATGGGATTTGAGTAGGATTTTTGTGAAGTAGTTAGTAACCTCGTTATGAATTTTGGACAGCTTCGGGAAAGCCGAGAGTAGCGGGAGATGGCCGGGAATGGCATAAGTGTGCGTGTATCGAGGCGACGTCGGAATGGTTTGTGAGTGGACTTTGCTTTCTAACTCTTGGTGCATGCATATATGTTTTTATATGTTTTCTATACTTGATTCTATGGTTTGATTTATGGCTGTGATGGTTTATGGTTTTTGCACGTTTTTCGAGGAAAGGACAGTTTTCACGTTTTACGAGGTTTTGATAACTAACGTGATTTGAACTTGGTTTAATGAATTGATTTCGGGATTTGAAATACGATTTGATTTTAAAGGAAGAAAAAGGATTTTGGAAAGTATTTTCGGGCTTAAGGCCTAGTCAAAGTGGTTTTTCGGAAATGTGATTTCGGGTTTTTGAATCGGAATTCCGGGTGACGATTCGGAATTCGATTCGGGACTCGGAAGGGGATTTTCAGGTTTGGGTTCGAAATGATTATTCCGGACGCTAGCTTACGGAATGATAGTTGCGGACTCGGATCTGGAAAGGAAATGGATATGAGTTCTGGGTTTGGATGTGGAAATGGAAAATGGTTTTCAAATGGTCTTGATTGGATTTGCTGGATCTTGTTATTGGGTTTAAAGACCCCGATTATATTTGACGGGGGACGGGCCCGGATTGATTTTAAAGACTCGGGAGTTTAAAGACTCTGATATATTGATTTTCCCCCGTAGGCCTATTGAGTTTAAAGACTCGGGAGTTTAAAGACTCGGATTATTGAGGCCTGGATATTGAGTTTAAAGACTCGGGAGTTTAAAGACTCGGATAGATCCAGCAGGTTCGATGAATGAGAGTGTGGTTTCAAATGTGTTTTGGAGTTCACTGAGAATTGATGATAAGGGTTTTCTGAGGTTTTGGGCAGTGGGCCCTGACATAAGTGCCATGTAATGGCTGGGTATTTTAGTCACTTTGTGCGGACGATGATGTGTTGAAGATAGGCATAGATGAAACCCAGGCATTCGAAATAACGAACTTGAAACCTAGGGATTCCAAATCGCGAGGGCTTGAAACTCAGGCATTCGAAATCGCGAGCTTGAAACCCGGGGATTCCAAATCGAGAAGGCTTGAAACCCAGACATTCGAAATCGCAAGGGCGTGAAAACCAAGCGTTCGAAATCGAGTTGGCTTGAAACCCAAGAATTTGAATTCGGCAAAGATGGAGGTGAAACCCAAGTGAAACGAAATGGAAAATCACAAGTTTTCCCCGCGTCTGAGTCGCGATATGGATGAAAATGGAGGGTACGAGCAACAGCGAAGATATCGTTGTGGGAAAATGGCTACAGTGAAGACATCATGAACTGAAGATGACACATGAAGGAGTAAGGGTGGAAATTTTTGATATGACTCGAAACCTGCACGAGATTTACCTGGGTTAACTCGCACGATTAAAATTTCGAGTCATTTTCGGGTCAACCTATTATGACAAGTTTAATAAACGGGTGGGTTTCGGGTCAACCTATTAACCCGTGTAATAACCTGTTAACCCATTTAATAAATGGATAGATTTCGGGTTAACCTGTTAATTCGTATATTGACTGTATATTGACTCGTTTAATAAACGTGCCATTACTAATCCATATATCTACCAATTTATCTACCAAAATACTTATTAAATCTTATAGTTTAAATAGGTTAAACATGTTAAATAAGTTAAACAGGTTAAACAGATCATATGTTAATTGGGTTTCCAGTACGACCTATTATTAAATGGGTTATATGGGTTAGACGGATTATGTAGGTTACACAGGTTATCTGGGTCATTAACAGGTCGGGTTCGGGTTGAACATCCTTGACACGATTATTAAACGGGTCAGATTCAGGTTGGGCATATTTGGGTAAAATAGAATTTATGACATGACACGAACTCGACATGACACGACCCATTGCTAGCCTAGGCAGAAGGTTTCTAGTTTGTCCAGATGGTCGGGTAAGTTATAGTTTTAGACGAAATTAGGTGTGGATTTGTGTTTGAAGGTATATTGCTACTTGTATTGTTGCCCATGATGTTTCTTTGTTGCCCGTATAGGATAGATTTTGAAGTTTCTTCTATGCATTTGATGATTGCTACTGTAAGCTCATTGATGCTTCTTTGATATCTAATTCTTGATTTGTTGTGATATTGCAGGTTATGGGTTATAATTCTCGTGCCAAAGGGTGTAACTATTGGGAGTGGTAAGATCCCAAGATGTGCAAAAGGTCAACAAAGATAATTCCATGGTTGCTAAGGAAGCTAGATATAGAAGAAGAGCAGTTGAGGAAGAGAAAATGAAGGTGTTTAAGCTTAGGATTGCACTTGTGATAGCTTTGGTAGTAAATTAGGTATTTTGTATTGGTTCGTTAAAATGGTTGGAGTGTCGTGGGTCGTTAAGCACTAGTCTGCTTTGTATGAGTTGCAAGTGTCCTATATGATGTAGGCTATGATGTATTGGAAGTGTTTAATGTAATGAAATGGTGGAATTTAGAAAATCTTTTTGGTTATCAAATGAAATGGCATATGGATTGAGCATGAATCCACTTGTGGCAATTTAAGCAAAAAACACATTTTAGCATTAAAAAGTGAGCATGTTAACCATTACAAAAGGACCTTGTACATTGCAAAAAGATCTGATCATTACAAAAGGATATGACCATGGCAAAAGGATTACTTGACAATTACTAAAGGATTAGTTGATCATTACAAAACGGTTACTTCATCCTATTGCACTACATGGTTCCAAATTCATAAAAGAAAGATTAAAAACTGTCTGTTAGAACATTAAGATAGCAAGCTAGGGTCCACTAATGATGCCAATGGGGCAGAAGTTCCCTTGCTCTCTTCATCCAATCTTTGTTGCCTGGCTTTCTCTTTGGCTTTGGTAGGAATGACTTTGGCTTTGGATTTGCCTTGGCAGGTGATTTGAATCTCTTTGGCATGGAGCTGCCAACTTGACCTTCCTCTGCAGGGTAGGAGGATTCTGCAAGCTGTGATGACTCTACAGGCTGTGATGACTCTGCAAGCTAGGAGGATTTTAATTGAGACCGTGGTTTAGCTGTGGCCCTCTTCAATCTAGTTCGTGTGCAAGGGGGGTTCAATGTGGGTTGCTGGTTTAAATCAGTTTGGGTGGAATAAACTGCTGGTTTAAAATATTTTGTGATATTTTTGTATGAATAAATAAAGCTTGTAATTTGGAGCGTTTTGGCGAAAGAATCGTCCTGGTCGGAATTATAACGAAACATTTATCGACGAAATTCGGTGAAAATATTAATTAATTTCTAATTTAAATTAATTCAGTTACTAAAAGCCCAAATCATTTTTCTGTGCAGCCCAGCCCTACTGCTCCAGCCCAGAAATGCAGCCGAGGTCCCAGCTGCAGCTCAGCTGACTTTGGCCCAAATCCATGTCTGCAGCCCATGAACCCTTGCTCCGTTCCAGCCCAACACCCCAGACGTCGGCCCGAAATTCCAATCCAAACTTGCAGTCCCAGCCCAAATGCTTTCAAATTAGATGCGGGCCTAACAGCAAAGCCTGCGGCCAGCTATCACCTGCCCTGCAAGTCCGGACCATGCGTGCGTGCAAGGCAACCCGCGCCATGCCTCGACCCGCCTGATCCGCTGCAAAGCCTGGCCCGCTACACCTACCCAGCCTAGTCCAATCTGAGTCAGCTGGACAGCCACCTTCCCTGCGCCAATAGTCCCATTTTGCACCAGCCCAGCACGCCTATAGCCCACCTACTCGGCCTGCATTAGTCTGAAGCCCAACACCTACCCAGCTGCACAACCCACTCCAACCTACCTCCTTTATACAGCAACCTGCTCCAATTGTGCAGCTTTCCAACACCAAATCAATCATAATTATCATCATTTCACCATTTATTTTTATTGTAATTTTTATTTAATTTGTATTTTATTTTTCTTAGATTTTTGTGGCACTCTCCCTCTATAAATAGGGATGTCATTTCATGTAAAAAATGGGTCCCCAATTATCCCTTTTTGTCTATTTTTTCTCTATTTTCTCTCTCTTCTTTTAGCTCATCTTTTCTCTATTTTGTTCTTTATTTTTGGGACCATTTGTAACTTCTTGTAGATTTTCTTATTAATTAGCTTTCTTTTAATTCTTGTTTTTAATTTATGTCTTACATTTTGTTTCTTAATTTCATTTCTTCTTAACTTTGTTCTTGTGACTTTTCTTTGAGAGCTCTTAAACACATTTTATACTTTCCTTAAGAAATACTTAGGCCGAATAATTCCGAAATAATTCTATAGTTTAAGTCCACATTCTTATGTTTATTCCTCCATCTTCATAAAGTTCCTTCTGTTGTTCAGAGAATTTTATGGATAACATTTCATTGTTTCCATCCACTTTCGGAATCACAAGCTGTTTTTGGGTTCCGAAAGTGTTACTTTTCTCCATTTTCTTAAACTCTAGTTATTTTTCCGGTTTTATTTATATTTCAATATATGCGTTGGTATTTTCTTTCTAACATTTGTAAATGTGAATACAATCTCCATGTGTTTTACTTTTTGAATTTGATTTACTTCATATGTTTTAGCGCTTAACCTTCAATTTAACACTAAGTGTTT
Source organism: Prinsepia uniflora (assembly GCA_032719365.1). Classification (NCBI taxonomy): domain Eukaryota; kingdom Viridiplantae; phylum Streptophyta; class Magnoliopsida; order Rosales; family Rosaceae; genus Prinsepia; species Prinsepia uniflora. The sequence continues at coordinate 45,981,856 of CM064864.1, forward strand.
ATGACCTCTGTTCGGTGCACTTAAAATAGGGTTGAAGAGATTTAAATGTTTGACGCATATTGAAATCACAAACTTAAGGTGAATCGTATTATAAGTGTTTATGACCGCTGTTCGATGCATTTATAATATTGAAAAATATATACATGTAATTAAGATGATGAAGGTAGAATTTCGGGATTGGTTCAATATGAGAAAAATGTTAGAGTGTTGGTAAAAATATGTGTTTGAAGAAAGTTCACTTGTACAAAGGTTACAGTAGAAGCAGAATTAAGTTCTTAATTGTTTTGACTTATTTTCTTTATTTTATGATTACAATCTTTACAAACCCCCCATTTAATTCTTTAATTCTTTAATTCATTATTCTTTAATTCTTTATTCTTTTATTCTTTATTTCATTAATTCATTAATTCTTTTATTCTTTTATTTTTTTTATTCTTTAATTCATTTATTCTTTAATTCTTTATTATTTAATTATTTAATTCTTTACTTATTTAATTCATAATTCCTTTATTAATTATTCTTTCTCACTAACATATTATTAATGTTCCCTAATTTCCTCGGTTAAGAACGATCTCTATTTACCAATACTACAACTACACAAATAGGGTTTAAATTGCATAACACCCGAATTACGTGTTTAATTTAATGCATAGTTTGAGTTTTATCAATTTTTGGCGCCGTTGCTGGGGAAATTAAAAATCATTCTTAATGTGTTAGTATGTATAAAATTGTTTATATTTGAAATGATCATATTTGTGAATTAAGTATACATTTTATTTATTTATATGTACACTTGATGCCATGCTACTTGTTCATATTTTATTTGTTTACTTTCATAGTATTACATGTATATCACTTGTTCACAATTACTTTATTTTTTTATTATTTATTTGTTTATTTATTGTTTTGTTAAACTCTAAATAATATTTATATAAAAAAAAATAATAATAAACTTGGAATTAAAAAAAAAATTGACTTTAGTCTTGATTTAATTGTGCATACTTGATAATATGTGAGTGTATATATTAAATGTTCATATTTACTATATTTATTAAATATTTATATTTGTTTATAATTACCTATACATAGAATTGTTCATACATTCTCTTTTGTGTTAGCATAAAAATGATTATATATGTCCATGAAATACTTGCTTACTTTGTACTTGTTCATAATGTTTATCTCTCTCTACATATTCATATTATACTTGTATATTATTTTTATTTATTTATATACTTGTTCATAACTTTTATTTTTTTGCTTGTTTATAATTTTGATTCTTATGATTGTTCTTATTATATTTGTTTATAATGTTCATACTCTTACTTGTTCATAATTTCTAATTTATACTTGTTCATAAATGTTCTTAATTTTTTTATATACTTGTTCATATTATAATTTTTTATGTAAATTTAAATTTATATTCTACCTGTTTATTTTATACTTATACATACTTGTTCATAATTGACTTTCATTTATGTTTGTTTATAATTCTTATACTTGTCATATTATTCTTGTTCATACTTGTACATAATGTTCATTCTTTTTACTTGTTCATAAATGCATATTGTACATGTTCACTTTTTCTTATTTTTACTTTTATTTATTTTTATTTGTTTTTTTTAATTAAAAAAACATAAAATTCGTAAAAAAATATATATAATAATAATTCATTTTCTTCATTTTTTATTTATTAAATTCCAAAAAAAATTATTAATTAATAAATAAATTGTTTTAAATAAAGAAAACTTTTTCATTACCTCAAAAAAAAAAATTCGAAAAAAAAAATTTACTTTCCAACTTTCTTTAGGTTTAGATTCATGTTAGTATTAATTCATGCTTGTGAATAAACTTTGTACATATGTTACTTGTTATTCTTCATACTTTGTCATAATTATTATACTTGTTCAACTTTTTCATTTGTATGCTTGGTCTTATTTTTTTTTATTTATATATTTTTTTATGTAAATTCAAACTCTTATTATACTTGTTCATACTTGTTTATAATTGTTCTTACTTATTCATACTTGTTCATAAATTGTTCATAACTTTTTTAGTTCATAGTGTTCATTTATATTTGTGCATAATTTTTATTTATTTATTTATTTATTTTTATTTTTTTCTTGTTCATAATTGTATATATTTGTTCTTACTTATTTGTTTATGCTAGTTAATAATTTGATTATTACTTGGTTACATTTATTTTATTTATGTACGTATATTAGTTTGTGTAATGTGAAATTGTACGTATACTAGTTAATAATTTTTATTTATTTTATTTTATTTACTTATTTGTTTTAGTGTAAATATAAATTTTTAAATAAATCATGTACGTATATTAGTTTGTTAATGTGAAATTGTTTTGTAAATATCATTACTTGTGAATAAAACCATACTTGTAAATAAATTGTTCATACTTGTATAAATTGTTCATATGTAAATTGTCATGTTATACTTGTAAATTGTGCATAAAAAAATACTTGTAAATAATTCTTGCATGCATGCGTTAGTCTCAGTGACACGACCCATCCCAATCCCCCTGGGATTAACGTGGGATGCGTCATACTCCCGTCTGACGCGAAGTGGCAAACAAGGGATAATACGTACCTCAGCCCATACGGGGCTCCTAGAGTGCGCAAGGATCGGTGGAGGAGTGCGATGTCTCAGTCTCTACTACAGCCCGCATCCATAATCAACCTGAAGGGCAATAAAACCATTCAGAACTGTGAGTGAACGAAAATTAATAAGTTCATAAAAACACATTTTCATAAAGATATTTATGCCCTTCACTAAAAAGTATACATATATCGTAAAATCATTAATAAAAAAACATTGCTCAATAGACCATTAGGGCCTTAGCCCAAAAAATCTTAACTCAAAACCAAGTGTGGGAACTCAGCCCAAAACTGTATAATACGAAATCCGTAAATACAAAACCAAGGGGGCCACTGCTCAAATCTATAAATACAAATCCAACTGAAAAACCATTTCATAGATCTAATACTCCATATTTACCACATAACCATCCTCGGCATCCCAGATTCCTAGCGTCCTAGACGCTTGACGTCCCAGACGCCATATCTCACGGTAATAAGCAACGCGTGCTACCCGGGGTCTCTCCGGTTAATAGCTCTGACATCCCAGATGTCTGACGTCCCAGACGTCTAATCATATCATTCCTAATCCTGAGTCACTATACGGTCTGGTAGCTCCGTATAATGACACCTCGCAGCCAATGCACCGTGACTTCCCCAGTGTCCCTGACACCTGGAGGAGACCATTACATATCCTCATATCAAGATGGTATATGGAAAACAGTTTTACAAAATCATTTCAAAACATCTCAATGGGCCCTGCCTGAAATCCTCATAAAACATCACAAATCCATTTAGGGTCCCCGACCCGAAATCACGTTTATGAAACATAGGGTCCCAGACCTGAAATCACATTTATAAAACTCAATTGGGCCTCATGCCCGATTTTGTAAATCACTGGGCCCCCGGCCGGATCACATAACTCAAAAGGGTCTCAACCCGATTTCGTAAACCAGCTGGGCCCCTAGCCCGATCACATAATTCAAATGGGTCTCATGCCCGAATTCATCTTTCCAAAACCAAAACCATGCCATAGAACCATTATTAAACTCACAACCACATAGCAATAGCTAAACTCGTAAATCGGGAAATAGGTGTAAATACGAAATTACCTCGAAATACGTGCAATCATGTAAACCACTAGTGCCAAAATCTTCATCATATAAATCACGTATGAAAAACATATAAAATAGTTATGCATGCATCACAGTTTAGAAAACGAAGTCCACTAACAGACCGTCCTACACTGCCGCCTCGATACGCGTGCCATAAGCCTCCCTCGGCTAAATCACCATCTTTGGAACATTCAGACCTGCCCAAATCACACCCTGAAGGTCATTAATCATCTATTTAAGTCCATAGGATAAAACCCCAAAACTCCCAGAAAAGTCAACGTGTCTTGGACACGATTCCTGAAGTGAAAAACCTCGATTTAACCAACCTAACGATCTTCGATCGTCGAAATCTTTAAAATGAAACTAGGCCCACCTTGAAATTCGAGCCCACGTGTAACGACCCATCTTGAGAGCCGGGATTAGCAAAGTGCTTAAGAATGGATTAGTGAGTCTAATTGGTGTTTAGCTGGTTATTTTTGGTCTGTTAGGGTAGAATGACGATTTTGCCCCTAGAACGGGTAAAATGTTGACTTTTAGTTCGGGCGGTCAATTGGTTATTGACCGATGACCGTGATGTAGTTTGGGACGTCAAGAGTTCGTAGACAGGTGGCACGCCCGATTCCGACATCTGAGGAGGAAGTTATGATGTTCGGAAGGTTGAGGGCATTACCGTAATTTGGTTAAAATAGGGGGAAAAGTTGACTTTTTGTACGATCGGGTTTTGACAAGTAGACCGAGGACCGTTAGGTTGATCTCGTCGTCCTAAGTTCAACGACAGGCGGCATGCCTTTATCGGACGTCAGACGAGCGAGATAAGGGTCTAGAACGGTGAGGGGAAAATGGTAATTTTGAGTCATAGGGGCAATTTGGTCTTTTTGCACATTGGGATTTGTGCAAAACAGATTGGGACAAGTGTACAGTGTTGATTGGGATATTTTGAGATTGGGACCATGGGATTGTGACATGTGGAAAAGGTCTAGTGGGTTCTAGTTTTTGCACGGGCTAATTAAATTGGTTTGGTCGAGTGTGTAGCCGTGTTTGTGAGAAAGAAGAACAGAGACTGGGATTGAGAGAAAATTGATCGATGGCTGGGAAGTGTGTGTGTTGGTGAGTGAGTGAGTGAAAAGTAGAGAGAGTCTGAGAATTGGTGAGAGTTCTGTGAGTGGAATTGTGAGCAAAACAGTTGTGTGTGTGGTGTGAGGTTTCAGTGAAAAACAGAGAAGGATCGAGGTGGTGGTGTTGCTGTGTTGTGAGAAAACCAGTGAATTGAAGCTGTGGTGGTGTTGAGAGACTTGAGAGAAGTCGAGTGAGCACGGTGGAGCTCACGGTGGAGAGCAGGACGCAGGCAATATCTTCAACTCGTTTTTATGCTCTGTTTTTCCCGTGAAGTTCAAACGTTGAGTCGTGAAGTTAGGGGCTGAGTCGAGGGTTCTGTAAGGTCTAGTTAGGTTCAGTAGGGTCCGAGGTAGCTGCTGGTTGTGCAGCCGTGACGGGGGGAAGCTCTGGTGGCCGGAAACCAAAACAGGGGTTTCGGGCAGTTTTGATTCGAGCTTGAGGACGATAGATTAGAGGCTTTGATTTCTAGATTTTAGGATTTGAAATGGTTGCTAAGAAAGGGACGAAACTAATGGGATTGAAAGGACTGGATTTGAACAGTAATTGAGGGAGAACCGGTCACGTCGGTTCGGTTCAGCCAGCCCGGTTTGAACCGGCTGGACAGAGGTTGACGATGATACTGTAGCAAGCGCGTGAAGCCCACGCGCAGCCACTTTGAACGGCGCGTGAGGGCACTTGGTGACAGGACCCGCCCCGATCCCCCTGGGACCACCCTGGACGTGCCCTGCTCCCGTCTGACACCCGACATTAAAATACCAAAAATACCCTTATTGGAGATAAAATGCATAAAGTAAATCCACAGTTAAGTCATACATAGCACGCCACACAAATACTCGAATACAAATAGTGTCAGACAAAGGATAGTTCCCGAATACAGTTTATTGAGCACGACTCTAGACACACAACGTGCCAACCTACCCAGCAGTAGGGTTCAGGTACGCAACGTAAACCTATGCCTCTTCCTCCTCGGGATCCTCCTCCTCCTCCTCCTCGGGATCCTCCTCCTCAATAGCACTACCTGGAGGGGTAGTAAAACAACAAAGGTGAGTGGGCCGAAACTCAAGGTTTACAAAATAGTTTACCATTTCGAAAACATATAGCTTTTTCCCCTCCGTTTGCCGAAAAGACATGCATTAGTATCATAGACCACAAAACCATATAATCATAAGCAGAATAACATCAACATAATATAATCTTAGTCACTGCACTATACATCCCAACCCTGACATCCCAGATGCTCGACGTCCCAGACGCCCAATAAGGTCACAGTCCCATGGCTACGCATGCCACCCGGGGTCTCAATCCCGAGTCCAACTCCCGAACCCAGTCCGAGCATGGCATTCTAGATGCCTGACGTCCCAGACGTTCAATAATAGCAATCCTGCTCCTGAGTCACTCTACGGTCCGGTCCCTCCGTAGAATGACTCCTCACAGGCAATGCGCCGGGACCACTCCTGTGTACCTACATCTGGAGGAGATAGAATCCTAGGGTAGATCTATACAGTGCAGTACCACAGATAATATCGAGATCCATTATACATATACATGACTCAAAACCATTCATAAACAACCAGACGGGTCTCATGCCCAAACATCGTAATACGTGCCATAAATCATACTCAAGATAAACATATACTTTTACTTGAATCACATATAGATATAGTAGAAAGTAAAAGAGTTATGCATGCCGAAGTTTAGTGAAATCAAAGGCCCACTCACAGTACAATCTCGCTGCAATCCCAAGCGTAAAGCCTCGTCCAAGGGTTAAAGTACAATTCCTGTCATGTCCAAAGCATACGTAAAGGTCACTTTAAGTCCCTACCAAACAACTAAGAAACCCTAGACTGAAACCGGCCCGGGAAAGCCGTCCGAACACGCTTCCGAAGGAGTCAAACCCTAATTTGACCAACTTAACGATCTCCGATCGACACGAAACCACCGCCATTGGATCCGTATCGTCGAAACTTTGAAAATAGAACTGGTCCCACACAAAATACTGTTCACACGCGCCCCCCCATGCGCCGGTCAACCCTCTGGTCAACAGTGCTACAGTGATGCTGACGTCAGCATGACGTCATCACTGACAGTGTCAGAGGACACGTGTCAACAACCCATTGGTCCCTGGTCTGACAGTTTTCTGACATGATGATGTCATCATGATGTCACTGCTGACGCCAGCATGATGACGTCATCAGCTACAGTACCGGGTCTGAGAACCGGGTCACCGCAGACCCACGGTTCAACCCGATCGGTTCTCATCAACCCGACCACCAAAATCGATGGGATTTGTTCCTATTAACTCGTCTAATCAAGTTCTATGGTTATGTGGGATTAAAACAGGTTTTTAAGTTCGAGAAACCACCTAAAAATCGACGGGAAACCGGCTGCCGGCTCTGGTTCGTCTTCTCCGGCGAGCCGTCAAGCTTTCAGCCACGAACCCTGGTCCAAAATGCTCGTCTAGTTCCCTAGGTTATGTCTCAAAAGCAAACAAACATTTCCAACGTCAAAAACGAACGTTTCGAAACAGGGAAGGAAATCGGTGTCTCTCGGGTTTATGGGCTTACCGCCGCCGTGTCGCCGCCGTGGGCTGCCCAGTCCGGTCCTGAGTCGTCCTATGGTTCCAGTTGACCCATCCCTAAGTTAGTTCGAGTGCAGGGGCGAAGGTTTGGACGGTTTGGTTAGTTTGGGCTGCACGGGTTCCTTCTAGGGTTTGTGGGGTTTCCGGGTTGCGCCGCCGTCCGTGGTGGTGGTGATGGCCGTCTGGAGGTGGCTGAGAGGTAGTCTGGTTTGTGGGTTGAGGCTGAGAGGTGGTGTAATCGCTGGTGTGTTTGTGCAGAGAGTGAGAGGGTGCACGGTTTAGAGAGAAATGAAAATGTGAGAGTGTGAGTCTGATGAGTTTAAAAATAGCATAGGCATTAGAAACCAACGGCTAGGATTGAGTCTGACTTAAGGATGAAGGGTGAGGATTTAGGGAAGTTTAATTAATTAATTAATCTAAAGGCAGACATAGATCCTGGTTTTAGGGGATGATGTGGATGAGGTAGATGAGTGACATGTGTCACTCATCAAGGGTCCAGATCGATTTTGAATAAAGTAACCAGATTTCATTATTTTAATATTATTTTAATTCCGAGTCTCGGTTAGTTCGGTTACGTTCTTGACCATAACTTTTTCGTCGTAAGTCCGATTTCGGCGTGCCGCCTGTCTACGGATTCGTATCGACGAGACCTACGTAACGGTCATTGGCCCTCGTCCGTTGGACTTCCCGGGTCAAAAGTCAACATTTGGCCCCCAAATGGCCAAATTACCAAAATACCCCTCGACTTCCGAACGTCACAACTTCTTCCTCGAACGTCGGAATCGGACGTGCCACCTGCCTATGAACTCGTGACGTCCTAAACTACGTCACGGTCACGTATCAAAGTCCTAAATACTTCCCGAGGTAAAAGTCAACTTCCCCCCCCCCCCCCTTCAGGGGCAAAACAGTCATTTTACAATAAAATAATAATTACGAAAGTTCAGGTCGTTACACGTGGGGAGGAATCTGAGGAACCTTCCAACATGGTTTTGAGTCTAAATGTTATAACGAATCTTTTGAGATAGGTTTCGGGTTAAACGAACGTTGTTTCAGGTTAGTTCCGCGAGGTCGAAGGTTTAGGGTCTCGGTTCCTTACGTTAAGAACCCGGGGAATTTTGTGGGGAATTAGGAGAACCTTGGTGGACGTGTTAGTGACGTGTTTTGGTGACTGTTGACAGGATCGGGAATCCCCTAGGAGGTCGAGGAACGTGCAGGACGATCGGGACTCGAGTGACGTACTCGATATCTGTGAGTGGATCCCTTCTCTATAACTGAGCATGCATAACTATTTTTAATTATTTGTTTTATGGTTTTAATCGTGATTTCATGTCTATTGCTTATGCTATAACTGTTTTATATAAGTGCACGTTTTTCCAAAAAGTGCGGTTTTCAGCACGTTTTACGAGAAAGGTTTGATTTCTGATTATGATGCTATGATTTTGGGATTTCAACCGATAAAGGGTTTTCAATGATTATAAAGGGATTTTGGAACATGATTTCGATGATCAAGGTTTTCGGTTTTAGAATCTGAGTTCGGAAAGCGGAATTTGGTTTTAAAGTTGAAAAGTGGAATTCCGGATTTGGATTCAGAATGACGGTTCTGGATGCCGGAAGGGCTTCGGGGCAGTGATTTCAGATTGGGGTTTGGATATGGATTTAGAAATGGTTTTGGATTGGATTTGCTGGATCTGATTATTGGGTTTAAAGACCCAGATTGAGTTTAAAGACTCGGATATATTGATATTTCCCCCGTAGGCCTATTGAGTTTAAAGACTCGGATTATTGAGGCCTGGATTGAGTTTAAAGACTCGGGAGTTTAAAGACTCGGATAGGTCCAGCAGGTTGATCGGATAATGATGATTTGGATTTATGTTGTTATCGTACTGTTTTCATGATGCCTATTTTGTGAATTATAAATGTTTTTATGATGATTTCTTATGCGATTATAACTGTTTCCAAAAATGGGTTATGCATGTATGTTTTCAAAACGAACGACCAAACCCTAGTTTGTTGTTGAAATGGTTTTTGAACTTTTATTCTTTATGGTCCACTCACACTTTCTGGTTTTTAATTGCCCTCTAGGTCGTGGAGCTAGCTCGGGGATTGACGTTGAGGCAGCGTCGGAGGCATAGAGTACTCGAGAGTTTTCCCGGAGTGTTTTCGATTTTACCGTTGTGCGTGTACTCTGTGTATCGGTTTTTGTTTTTCTTAGTTTGGTACTATGCTCTGTGTAACTGTGGCTCTGGGATGTTTTAAATTCTCATGCGTTTGACAATGTAATTGTGGTTTTCGTGAGGGTGTTTCGGTCTTTCGTTTTTGGGTTGTCAGACGGGAGCAGGGTTTAGTCCCTAATCCTGGGGGATTAGGGGTGGGCCCTAGCACCACGAGCCCCCACGCACGTAGTCAACGCAAAAGCCAACTTTGGAAAAAGTCAGCAGGTCAAAATCAATGGGTGTCAACGGGTCAAAGTCAGCAAGTCAACTCTCTGGTCAACGAGTCAACTCGCCGGTGACGTGCCGGAATTTCTCGCCGGAAAACTCCATTGATGCCCCAAACTTCAAACTTCGATATCTCACTCGTTTCTCAACCAAATTCGACGGTCTACCTATGTAAATCCATCTACTCGAGCCAAAGATTCCAAATATAAGCCCAGAAATTGCGGAAAATACCTGGATTTAAAGTTATGGTCATTCAAAGTTTCGGCCAATATTCTGGTTATCATTCCGAACACCTCCGGCGTCCAAATCCGTCCCAAATTGCACCTACAAGCTCGTGAGAGATTAAGGAACATCATCCTAAGCTTAGAATCGATCAAAAATCATCAAAATCAAAAACCCAAATTTGAATCCCACGGTTTACCTTCCGAAATTCCGGCCACCTTGCACGACGGTCCTTGCCGTGGCCACCATTGGGTTCGTCTCAACATCTTCTCCAACTTTTATTCACGGATCACAAGCAATGGATGATGATTGAGAGGAGGTTGGGGTGCATGGTTGTGATGAAGGAAAATGATGAAGATGAGTGCACGGGAGGGAGAGAGAGAAAATGAGTGAAAAAAATAAAAATATTAAAATAAAGATCTCCCAATAAACATAGATCCCCTTTTTAAGGAAAGTGACCAATGGTATGAGTGACACTTGTCACTCATCCAAGGGCCCCACATTAATTAATTAACCAATCACATTTAATTATTAATTAATTCAAATTTTGAGACTTTAAATCCCCGACTTCGTTCTCGTGACCATAACTTTTCCGTCGAACCTTCGATTTTGACGTGCCGCCTGTCTACGGACTGACGTCCCGATCTACGTCACGGTCATCGGTCCTAGTTCGTTTGACTTCGCGAGTCAAAAGTCAAAATTTTTCCCAATTCATAGGCAAAAAGGTCATTTTACACCATCCGTACGATTTCGCTCAACTAATCGCTGATTAATCTCACTAATCCTTCATTAGCCACTAATATAATCCCGGAATTCGGGATGGGTCGTTACAACTTTCCCCCCTTAAATAATTTCATCCTCGAAATTCCAACTATTCAAGTCAACATCCAAAACATGGAAAGCGAATTCGGCCTCACACCATGTGTACACTTGTACACCCACAAACTAGAACAATACTTGTCTGCACCCAGACGTTCCATCACGAACTCACATCGCATCATCCACACTCGACCACTTCGAATGAATTTGATCACATGTTCCGAGTTGATATCACCAGACAATTCTTCCATTACGGTGACCCATTTAGCTCACATACTCAGCTTAACGGTTCTTCTCAATCATCAATCCACTCTGACTTCCGTAAATCAACCCACTGGGAGTCACCAAATCTCACTCATCAAACCACATTTACACACACAGCTAAACCGTCACCACTTGGCCAGTCGTAAATCAATCCAACATCTCTCCCACATTGAGAGGTACCAAATCTCAAAATTTCTCCACATTTATTGAACTTTACCATGTCAACATTACACGTTCCATACCGTCGCGTTCAGCCGTCATTCACGGCTCCATGGTCACAATTCGAATCACCGACACACCCTGACTCACTCTAGAGTCGTACCAAGGTACCTCGTACCAAAATTTCCTCATAATCCATGCTACCATTAGTGAAAATCACAGAACAGCCGATCCACGTAAAACAACTCGTTGTTACACCAACCACCAACTCACTCAACCTGAGTATAAGTATACCAACATCTCACTCGACCTGTATGTAACTGGACCCCATCGAATACCTTCCCAGCAGTAATACACATCCCATCTCTAGGGTTCCATTAGCCATCCACGGCTCTGAGCACCTGCTCATACAATCACTGAATCCGTCAAAATCACTCTGCCCAGCGCATAGTATTAATGTCCAGTTCACGTCCTCAACCAATCCAATGATATCGGAACTAAATCGACTACCAACACGCTCAACCACACACCATTGGTACATCCTATTTACAGTCACCAGGCACCACTCAGCCTATCCAGTATCGATCCTCGTACAACGTATAGGGTACGTACATCCATCCTCCAACCAATCCACTACATGGTTCGTAGTTAATCACGATTTAATACTAGGGTTCATCTGTCCAATCCCGTACTAGAAAAATCGATTGCTCCAACTCATCATCCATTCGGAGTCCTATGGTCACTCAACCATCATCACAACGTCTACTCCCAATCACGTAATCCAACACATCTCAATCCGACTCACGCCCACCAAAGCGTACCCATACATGCCAATTGAGCATCCAATCTTACCCACGTCTACTGAGACGCGCAAACACCAAATCTATCGGTTACCTGCTCAAACTATTTACGTACCATATTTGATTGACTTCGAAAGGAAGCCAATCCCATTGTCCACATATCCAATACTGACCAATCCGACCCCGTCGGACACCCACTCTTTCACAAGTCAGATTCTCAAGTCAATTTGTAAACATTTCAACTCACTCAAGCACCGTCTCATACTGGATTAACTTCGAAAAGAAGTTCAGTTCCAGGATCCCCATATTCAACCTCTGTCTTGTCATCTCACAACTATCCCACAAGATTCTTTAGCTGTCTCACAAAACGATTCTCCACTGCTCCTAGCTTAGCATAATCAGCAAGACGAAGTCTGCCAGCACGACACGACATCACGATCCATGTCATCCCGATCCACCACCTAACCTGATCATTCCACTCACGATCTAGATCCATCACAACAACACTAAGTCAATAACATCACGATTCTAGATTGTCACAATGCCCAAAGTCCACAACATCACAATCCCGATCCACCTAGGATCCACGCATGCTCACTTAGCGAACAATCCACCTGAAATCTGATCATATGGTCTTACACCCTCTTGAATCCGTTGTCACCCACAACACTCCTCAACCAATTCTCACATCTAAACAGATCAGTCAACGACGAGACATGTCGAGATAGTGGGTTCTCTCCAATTACCTCATATCGATCCTTGTCATCCCACCTAGGGAAAATCAAGGATGATCTAAGACGATGACATCAAAATTCATCCTACGTGAATGCAAGCAAAACTCACTGCACTCACCACACCATGTAATCTAACATTATCTGCCACCAAGCAGAAAACGGAAATCTCAATCACCTAGCTTCGAAATATCCAACTCCTCCTGATGACCCAAGACAATTCACGGGTCCACCAACCAATACACGCTCAACGTATTGGTAACAACAACTATCATCTGCCATGGGTAGAAAATAAGAAGTCACCCCGATGACTTCAGGATACCCATCACAAATGTTGAAACAAACGTTCCTTTCGCCTCCTCAATCACAACTCTCCTCGATTCTGAAGTTCCAACCATGTTGGAAAATAGATATAGTTCCAACAAGATGTCAAGTTCGACCACTGGACTTCCCAAATCCTCAACTCACTTGGACAGCCACGTGTCCGCAACCAATCTATTAATCAGACCTCATGTCCGTTCATAACCATTTATGCATATCTGAAAGGATGTAATTCGTTACTATCTCGTTCTCACATCTCAACCTTTACAGACTCAACTCTCGGGTCTCCATGTTATTCACAATCTCACAATCTCACATCAACACCACCATTGATTCTCTTCAGCTTTTTCTAATTTCAATAACTTCTTTGCACTTCCTCGGAATACTAAAAACGTACAACCACACAAGTTTCGGAGTTAATGATAACTCCCTGAATCCACTAATTTCCATGACGCCCCCTGCGTCATCCAAAAACTCCTCGTGTCTCAATCGTACCTCTTTCAACCATTCATCACTTGTCATCTCATAACTGTTGGGACTTATCCCAACACATCACGATCCCTGCTGGATCCCATCCAATCCATCACTCAACCACTACAGAATCTCAGATACTAAACATATGCCCATCACGACGGAGTCACATCCCAACTTGTGGCTCATCGTCATCACAACCACTTGCACACAATGTAAGAATCAGAAAACCCTGAGTCGTTACTCATACCAAGCAACAACCTCGTGTCTCCGTTCAGGTTAAAGGAACTCTGCCTTTCTCGTACCCCACAACTATGGGTACCACCATTCTGACAATCCACATCAAGATAATGAACGTTCCCTGAACGTCCCCCAATCCTCAACTACCACCACTACATCAATCGCCCTCGATAACCAACCATCTCCACACGACTGTCGACCAACAGTCCTCGTCATCGAAGTCTGCATCCACACATCACACTATTATTCGGTCTAACCTGGGATTCCATATCTTATCTCAAAACCGTACTCATGGATCGAATCCCAACATTTCACTTCATGTCGGGCCAACCAATCTCTATAGTTTCGACTAAACTCACTAGAGTCATCCACATGGTCATCCATGACCTCAGCTACTCTTTGCAGTACAAGTTCCAATCCAACAGTCACAATCTGGGGTTCGACTCGACAGACCACCCCAACTACGAAAAGTTGACCAATCCATTACAACTACTGACTCACAATTCCAATTCATCAATCACCACTATGGTTCACTTTTCCAGTCCATCCATAATAAATTAGGGTTCCACAATCACACCATAGGGTTCCTCTGACCCCAATTTCCCACTCCAGTATAATCCACAATCTGACCGACCCTGCAGTCCTGACATCGTTTGGACGTCAAATCCAATCCTACCATTAATGCAACTGGGATTCCACCACTAAGGTCATCAGCTAACTCCGATATACTAACATTCCCCATACCAGCAATCACCACTAGGGTTCACATCCTCAAACCATCACTCAACTGGGGTTCCTCGAAACCAGTTGCACCACAATCTAATATCACATGACCGAACCAACGGTCCCACATTACCAGTTCGTCACATACAACCCCACTTGGGTCGAATCACACTAACGTACAGCGTATCGGGCCAATCACACACTATCCACTATATAATCCCAAAAACTACTAAACCAGCATCCTACTAACAGGTTGATGACGGGCTGACCACGTAGAGATATCACATCCTCGACCTGCGCGTACCACAAGAACTACTGAATAGCGACAACCTTGCTCTGATACCACTTGACACGACCCATCCCAATCCCCCCGAGATTAAAATGGGATGCATCATGCTCCGGTCTGACGCGAAGTGTCAGACAAGGGATAATACGTACCTCAGCCCATACGGGGCTCCCAGAGCACGCCAGGATCGGTGGAAGAGTGCGATATCTCGGTCTCTGCTACAGCCCGCATCTGTAATCAACCTGAAGCGCAATAAAACCATTCAGAACTGTGATTGGACGAAAATCAATAAGATAATAAAAACACATTTTCATAAAGATATTTATGCCCTCACTGAAAAGTATGCATACATCGTAAAATCAGTAATAAAAAACTTTTCTCAATAGACCATTAGGGCCCTAGCCCAAAAAATTGTAACTCAAAACCAAGTGTGGGAACTCAGCCCAAAACTGTAGAATACCAAATCCATAAATACAAAACCAAGTGGGCCACTGCCCAAATCTATAAACACAAATCCAACTGAAAAACCATTTCATAGATCCAATAGTCCATATTTACCACATAACCATCCTCGTCATCCTAGATGTCTAGCGTCCCAGACGCTTGACGTCCCAGACGCTTGACGTCCCAGATGCCATATCTCACGGTAATAACCAACGTGTGCTACCCCGAGTCTCTCCGGGTCAATATCTCTGACATCCTAGTATGTATGACGTCCCAGACGTCTAATTATAGCATTCCTGCTCTTGAGTCATTATACGGTCCAGTAGCTCCGTATAATGACCCCTCGCAGGCAATGCACCGTGACTTCCCCAGTGCCCCAGACACCTGGAGGAGACCATCACATATCCTCGTATCCAGATGGTATATGGAAAACAATTTTACAAAATCATTTCAAAACATCTCAATGGGCCCTGCCCGAAATCCCCATAAAAAATCACAAATCCATTTAGGGTCCTCGACCCGAAATCACATTTATGAAACATAGGGTCCCAGACTCGAAATCACATTTATAAAACTCAAATGGGCCTCATGCCCGATTTTGTAAACCTTTGGGCCCTCGACCCGATCACATAACTCAAAAGGGTCTCAGCTCGATTTCGTAAACCAACTGGCCCCCCTGGCCCGATCACATAATTCAAATGGGTCTCATGCCCGAATTCATCTTTCCAAAACCAAAACCATGCCATATAACCATTATTAAACTCACAACCACATAGAAATAGCTAAACTCGTAAACCGCAAAATACGTGTAAATACGAAATTGCCTCGAAATACGTGCAATCATGTAAACCACCAGTGCCACAATAATCATCAGATAAATCACGTATGTAAAACATATAAAATAGTTATGCATGCATACTAGCTTAGAAAACGAAGTCCACTCACAGACCGTCCTACACTACCACCTCAATACGCGTGCCATAAGCCTCCCTAGGCTAAATCACCATCTCCGGAACTTTCAGACCTGCCCAAATCACACCCGAAGGTCACTAATCATCTATTCAAGTCCATAGGATAAAACTCCAAAACTCCCGGAAAAGTCAACGTTTCCCGGACACGATTCCCATAGGATAAAACTCCATCATCATTCGAAACCTTTAAAATGAAACTAGGCCCACCACGAAATTCAAGCCCATGCGCCCCCACGCAAAAGTCAACTATAGAAAAAGTCAACATGTCAAAATCAATGGGTCAAAGTCAACGAGTCAAAGTCAGCAAGTCAATTCTCCGGTCAACGAGTCAACTTGTCGGCAACTCGCTGGAATTTCTCGCCAGAAAACTCCATTGATGCCCCAAACTTCAAACTTCGATATCTCACTCGTTTCTCAACCAAATTCGAAGTTCTACTTATGAAATCCATCTACTCGAACCAAGGATTCCAAATATAAGCTCAGAAATTGCAGAAAATACCTGGATTTAAAGTTATGGCCATTCAAAGTTTCGGCCAGAATTCCGGTCATCATTCGGACACCTCTGACGTCCAAATCCGTCCCAAATTGCACCTACAAGCTCGTGAGAGCTTAAGGAACATCATTCTAAGCTTAGAATCGATCAACAATCATCAAAATCAAAAACCCAAATTTGAATCCCACGGTTTACCTTCCATAATTTTGGACACCATGCACGACGGTCGTTGCCTTGGCCACCATTAGGTTCGTCTCAACATCCTCTCCAACTTTTATTCACAGATCACAAGCAATGGATGATGATTGAGAGGAGGTTGGGGTGCACGGTTGTGATGAAGGAAAATGATGAAGATGAGTGCACGGGAAGAAGAGAGAGAAAATGATTGAAAAAAATAAAAATATTAAAATAAAGATCTCCCAATAAACATAGATCCCCTTTTTAAGGAAAGTGACCAATGGGATGAGTGACACTTGTCACTCATCCAAGGGCCCCACATTAATTATTTAACCAATCACATTTAATTATTAATTAATTCAAATTCCGAGACGTTAAATCCCCGATTTCGTTCCCGTGACCATAATTTTTCCGTCGAACTTTCGATTTCGACGTGCCGCCTGTCTACGGACTGACTTCCTGTTCTACGTCACGGTCATCGGTCCTCGTACGTTTGACTCTGCAAGTCAAAACTCAACATTTTGTCCAATCCAGAGGCAAAACGATCATTTTATACCATCCATTTGATTTCGCTCAACTAATCACCGATTAATCTCACTAATGCTTCATTAGTCACTATTATAATCCCAGAATTCGGGATAGGTCGTTACACTCGGCTATATGTAGATCACTTGTGCTTCGAAATTTAGATTTTTATCTTTAATGGAATAGGTGAAGACTCTTTTGTTAACTGTCTCCTATGGTGATTCTTAAC
The DNA here is from genome assembly GCA_032719365.1 of Prinsepia uniflora. Lineage (NCBI taxonomy): Eukaryota > Viridiplantae > Streptophyta > Magnoliopsida > Rosales > Rosaceae > Prinsepia > Prinsepia uniflora. The sequence continues at coordinate 45,999,572 of CM064864.1, forward strand.
ACTTGAGTTATCTTAATTCCTCTGGAGTAAGAAATTTTCGAGGGTGATGTCTAGGATAAGAGACGGTACTCATAACGGGTTTTGGGTCTAAGAAAGGGACATCAATGTAGTTTAAGCCTCGGGATGTCTTGAAATTAGCCATGCCTCTTAATGTTTATTCTTTCTAACCTGGTCACCTTTAAACTTGCCCAAATAGTTGAATTAGCCCAAGATATTTACTTAGGCCGCACGGACGTAGAAGTCTCTATCTAAACTTTGAAGCTATGTGAACCATATATATCTTTGACTTCCCCTACATGTAAATATTGATTATATCTTTTTACTTTTGTTTATATCTTAACTTACATTACTTGTCATGCTAACTTAACTTGCATCTTTAGTTTAAATTGCATTGCATCTTTAATCTAATTTGCATCTCTAACTTGCATTCTTGACAAACGTGCATCTTTGACTAACTAACTTGTATCTCTGTCTAGGCTGGATGGACGTTAAACTTCAAGCGCTTGTTGGGAGGCAACCCAATTTGTTCCCGAGATGTGAAGGAGTCATCAACGCAGATTTGCTATCTTTCAACTGAATCCGTTATGGCTATAAAGATGATCACTACAACTTGAATTTGTTTGTTAATACTTTGTGGGTGAGTGGTTTACAATTTTAATTGTGCAATAAAATTGTTTTAAAAAAAAATTTTAAAAAAAATTTTATTCAAAAAAAAAAATTTGCTTTCTTTGTTTTAACTTAGTGTTTTTACGAGTATTAAGTTTCTCTTTAACTTGTCAATGATATAAATGAACGGAAATGAATATGTTATGGCTATAAAGATGATCACTACAACTTGAATTTGTTTGTTAATACTTTGTGATTAAGTGTTATAACTTGTAGATAATGCATGTAAATTGGTCAATAAACGAGCATGTTAAGATAAGTATGAATCATTTGAACCTTATGTGAGCTTTAGAACCTTATATACATCTTTGATGAGTGATTCATAAGTTCTTTGTTTAAATTGATATACATATGCCTCATAATTACTTGTCATAGCTTTTAATGAACTATAGAGTACCAAAACTTATTCTATGTGATTTTCAAAGTTTTTAAGTCAATAAATTCTCTAATTTTGGATATGGTTAAGGCATTAGGGTTAGCACCACAAATTCAAACATCCATGTTCCCTATTTTGTGCGCACAAGTTGCGACCCCTTTAGTTTTAACCCCTTTGAGCCTACATTAAGCCTTTCTTTCATCACCATGATTATCTAAACACTTGAGCTTAGTATAGACATCTTTCACCCTTGTTTCAAAGACTCGGTTGAAGACATGAAAATAGTGTGAAGAGAAATTGATGATGCTTTGAAGACTTTTATGTATATGGATTTACTTACTCAAACTTTTTTGTATTATTAACACATGTTATTACCTTGATATATGAACAGAAAAAAAATGAAAAAAAAATGAAAATGAAGAAAAAATGTTTTTAGTCTCTATCAAGGTAATAACGTTTGATTATGTATTGTTTGAGTTAAATCCTTTACATTCATCCAACACAAAAAAATGAATTCGAGGCCCAACATGACGAAATTAGGCCTATGTACGAAGGGATGAATTACTGACATCATTGCACTAAGGTTGGGAAGTTATGATACGTTTTGGGAGCCTTTTGAGTCTTAGAACGAATTTGAGCACCACTTGTCCTATATATTCCTTGCCTCTAAACTTAGCCCCATTACAACATTTGTAAAAACCTTATGATCCTTAAGATGGTAAATTTTGATTATTTGAGTCAATCACTTGTGTAAGCTTATGGTTTTAGCTCAGTTGTGCAAGTATGTTTTATTTTTATCATGAGGTTTTTGTTTAAGATTTTGCAAAAGTACTTCATTTCTATTATGTGAGCATTTTTCTCACATATTTTGAGTGCAAACACAAACCCTTACAAAGTTGAGTGAATTTATGAGTGCATATCCTTGTGAGTTGATTCATACTTGTTTTATTCATGTTGAAATCCATTTCACCATATTTACTCATTATTTTACTTGTTAAAACATTTTGTTACCATGTATTAACTCTTGAATTCCATATGCTTAAATGATTTAAGTGAAAATCTTTTATATCATGATAATCATGAAATTTTGAGACAAATGGTTACTGGTTTACTTGTTTTGAATTCGTAGTTTAATTTTAGTATTTTCTAGGGACTAACAAAGTTTAAGTGTGGAGGTATTTGATAGGTCGTTAATTCAGCATTATTTTATATTATTTTATACCCTTTGTACTTGACTTTGAATATTAAAATAATAAATCATTAGATAAAATAATATATTTTGTGATATTTTTGTATGAATAAATAAAGCTTGTAATTTTGAGAGTTTTGGCGAAAAAATCGCCCCGATCGGAATTATAACGAAACATTTATGGACGAAATTCGGTGAAAATATTAATTAATTTCTAATTTAAATTAATTCAGTTACTAAAAGCCCAAATCATTTTTCTGTGCAACCCATCCCTACTGCTCCGGCCCAGAAATGCAGCGCAAGTCCCAGCCGCAGCCCAATTGACTCTGGCCCAAATATATGTCTGCAGCCTGTGAACCCTTGCTCCGTTCTAGCCCAGCAGCCCAAAGGCCAGCCCGAAATTCCAATCCAAACTCGCAGTCCTAGCCCAAATGCTTTCGAATCAGATGCGGGCCTAGAAGCAAAGCCCGCAGCCCGCTATCACCTACCCTGAAGTCCAGACCATGCGCGCGTGCAAGCCAACCCGCGCCACGCCTCGACCCGCCTAATCCGCTGCAAAGCCTGGCCCGCTACACCTACCCAGCCCAGTCCAATCTGAGTCAGCTGCACAGCCACCTGCCCTGCGCCAACAGTCCCATTTTGCACCAGCCCAGCATGCCTACAGCCCACCTGCTCGCCCTGCATTAGTCTGAAGCCCAACACCTACCCAACTACACAACCCACTCCAACCTACTCCTTTATACAGCAACCTGCTCCAATTGTGCGGCTTTCCAACACCAAATCAACCATAATTATCATCATTTTTCATCATTTCACCATTTTTTTTAATTGTAATTTTTATTTAATTTGTATTTTATTTTTCTTAGATTTTTGTGGCACTCTCCCTCTATAAATAGGGAGGTCATTTCATGTAAAAAAGGGTCCCCAATTGTCCCTTTTTGTCTATTTTTTCTCTCTCTTTTTTCTCTTTTCTTTTAGCTCATCTTTTCTCTATTTTGTTCTTTATTTTTGGGACCATTTGTAACTTCTTGTAGATTTTCTTATTAATTAGCTTTTTTTTAATTCTTGTTTTTAATTTATGTCTTACATTTTGTTTCTTAATTTCATTCTTCTTAACTTTGTTCTTGTGACTTTTTTTTGAGAGCTCTTAAACACATTTTTATACTTTCCTTAAGAAATACTTAGGCCGAATAATTCCGAAATAATTCAGTAGTTTAAGTCCACATTCTTATGTTTATTCGTCCATCTTCATAAAGTTTCTTCTGCTGTTTAGAGAATTTTATGGATAACATTTCATTGTTTCCATCCACTTTCGGAATCACAAGCTGTTCCTGGGTTCCGAAAGTGTAACTTTTCTCCATTTTCTTAAACTCTAGTTATTTTTCCGGTTTTATTTATATTTCAATATATGCGTTGGTATTTTCTTTCTAACATTTGTAAATGTGAATACAATCTCCATGTGTTTTACTTTTTGAATTTTATTTACTTAATATGTTTTAGCGCTTAACCTTCAATTTAACACTAAGTGTTTATGACCGTTGTTCGGTGCACTTAGAATAGGGTTGAAGAGATTTAAATGTTTGACGCACATTGAAATCGCAAACTTAAGGTGAATTGTATTATAAGTGTTTATGAGCGCTATTCGGTGCATTTATAATATTGAAAAATGTATGCATATAATTAAGATGATGAAGGTAGAATTGGTTCAATATGAGCAAAATGTTAGAGTGTTAGTAAAAATATGTGTTTGCAGAAAGTTCACTTGTGCAAAGGTTAAAGTAGAAGTAGAATTAAGTTCTTAATTATTTTTACTTGTTTTCTTTATTTTATGATTACAATCTTTACAAACCCTCAATTTAATTCTTTAATTCTTTATTCTTTTATTCTTTTATTCTTTATTTTTTTATTCTTTATTTCATTAATTCATTAATTCTCTTATTCATTAATTCTTTTATTCTTTAATTCATTTATTATTTAATTATTTAATTATTTAATTCGTAATTCCTTTATTAGTTATTCTTTCTCACTATCATATTATTAATGTTCCCTAATTTCTCCGGTTAAGAACGATCCCTATTTACCAATACTACAACTACACAAAAAAGGTTTAAATTGCATAACAACCGAATTACGTATTTAATTTAATGCGTAGTTTGAGCTTTATCAGCAGGTTGGGAGGACATCTTCCCTCTCTTGACCTGAACACAAAATTCGAGAAAAATCTTATATTCAATGAAAGAAAAATCTTATATTCAGTATCCCAATTCAGCACCAATTCAACATCAGTATCACAATCCATTCACAAAAAAATTCAACATCAATTCAACATTAGTATCACAATCAATTCAGCATGAATTCAACATCAATTGAACAAGTACTAGATGAGGCAGTGAACACTTACCGGTTGCTTATCCAAAGTTCTAGACTTTGCAGCTTTGTTTGCCTCTCTTTCTTTCCTCTTTTGTTGCTTACGCCTGAACTTTGCTTCCTTTGTAGGCTCCACTGGTTGTGTACATATATTCCTCTTGTGTCCGCCAGCCCCACAATTACCACATCTGAGTGTAGGATGGTATATTGGGTACTTGTTAGGATTTTGAGGTGCCTCCTCATTCTTCTCCTTCCTCCTTTTCGTCTTAGGCTTCCCGGGCTACTTGTGATACTTAGGAGGCTTCAATATTGGGGCACCTACTTTCTCCCATTGGTCTTCACTGGGGACAAGATGTATGATCCCATCTTATGTCTTCGTATAGGCCTCTAAATGGTAACACTGATGTACAAACAGCTCTGAATTGTCCTTACTGCGGCTTACTGCACTGCATACATGGGGGTAGGGTATCCCACTTAAGTCGAATCTTCTGCAAGAGAAATTACGGAAATTGAGGTCCACTGGAAATCGTCTACTATATGGATGGAGGACCTAATATATGTTATCCCCGCAATGTGTAAGGATCAACCCCTGACGTTTCTTCTTATAATCCTCTAAGATTGCCTGAATTCTCTTTCCCACAAGGTGACCATTCCAAAGTCCCACCCACGTCCCGTCTCCTAGCCATTAAGGCAGTTATGTATTACCTTACCTTATAAAAAACAGACAATATAGGCTTGGCTCTATAACGTACTAGGGTTTTGTTGAATGCTTCAGATAGGTTGTTTATCAAAATGTTGCATTTAAAATCAGTTTGGAAATGGGACCTGCACCTCTGCCTGGGATCTCGTTCTCTTAACCATTAGGCTGCCCTGGGACTAAGCTCTTCCATCCTCCTCATTTCTTCCTGAGACTAGGGAATGGTAGTGGCCCTTGCAATATTATCCATATGTTCCCTCAAAGTCATCCCTATATGAGTTTGGTTGACGTTTTCATACAAGTACCTAAGGCAATGACGGTGCTCCGCATTGGGAAAAACCTGACCAACCGCTTTTAGCAACCCCTTCTGCTTGTCTGTCATCAACAACAACCCATGACAGTTTTGGAGTACCAAGTCTTACTACAAAATCTTAAAACCACTTCCAAGAGCTGAAAATTTCCACCTCACACAGCATATATGCCACAGGAAATATCCCATTGTTGGCATCCACACCTATTGCAGATAAGATTTGTCCTGGGTGAATGCCTTTAATGTGGCAGACATCCTTACCCAAAAAAGATTTACACCCTTTCATCCATCCATCCTTGCAGGCCTTGAAGCACACATAAACTCTCTCAAACTCCATCTTCCTCCAATTCATACTTTAGCACTACAGTTGATCTAGGATTTTTCCTCAGCAATTGTAGAAAATACTCTCCAACTATTTCGTATTGCCTTTGGTATGATCCTTCATTTAGCTTATGAATAACTTGTCTTGCCCTGTAGCATGTGGCTCTTGATGGTCTGTACCTAGTATCAATACACACCGTGTCTTGGAATTTAGAAAAATCCCACTTGCTACTAGTAAGCTCTCTAGTATACTGCTTCACCAGCCATTTCACATTGGCATGAATGTTCTGAGTCCCAGTTCCACATACATGCTCCTCATTCAACCCTCTAATCTACATACACTTACTGGCTTCGAATGAAGAAGCCAAGATAGCAAATGGACATTCATCAGTGCATTTAATGACACTACCCATCCTAATCCCCCCAAGATTAACATGGGATGTGTCATGCTCTTGTCTGACACCACGTGCCAGACAAGGGATAACCCAAACCTTGACCCTCTCAGGGCTTACAGAGCGCGTCAGGATCTGTGGAGGCATGTGATGTCTCGGTCTCTGCTACAGCTTTCAAAAGTCACTAACCTTCACTAAAAAGCTGTGAGTGGGCAAAAATAAATAGTTTAATAAAACAAATTTCAGAAAAGACATTTATACCCTTTACTAAAAAGAATGCATGCAATCGAAAACCAATTAACTCAATTATTCCTCAAATCAAATCAAACTTAATAAAATCATTTATCAATCAAAGCTATTTCCTTCCTCAAATCATTAGAGTTTTAGCCTAAAACCGTAAAACCAATGTATGTGGGTCACTGCCCAAATCCGTTAATACTAAATAACTAGTTTATTGAAATACAGTTCAACCAATCCTCGGCAACCCAGATGCTTGACATCACAGATGTCATAATGTCACGGTCCTAAGCTACGCGTGCTACTCAGAGGTCTCAATTCTGAGTCTTCCCAAGGTCCACATAGGTCAATGACCCTCCTTGGAGGGAGGTTTTACCCTCATGCACTCCTGATCCCAAACCTCTCTACGTGAGCCTCTATGCGGTCTCTTCGTACGGCGACCTCTCTTAAGCAATGCACTGTAACTACTCCAGTGTCCCTAACATCTAGAGGAGACAATCCATACATAAGGAATGTATATGGAAAATATTTCACAAATCATCTCAAAACCTCTCAAAGGGGCCCACGCCCGGAATATAGTTTCATCCATTTCGTTTCCATAAAACCATCGTAAATCAACAACTGGGTCTCATGCCTGAAGCATAACTTTCATAAACCATTTCCACATATCATATACGTAAACCACAACTGGGACTCAAGCCCGATATCATAAACCAATTGGGCCTTAAGCCCGATATCATAAACCAACTGGGCCTTAAACCCGATAGTATAAACCAAATTGGCCTTCAGCCCGATACCTCATTAAATCAAATGGACTTCAAGTCTGATAGTTCATACTTCAAATGGGTCTCAAGCCAGATTCCATATTTCCAAATCTGAAATCATGCCATTAATCAAACTATTGAAACACAAGCACGTATAAATCCAATATAAAACCAGAAACCTCGGAATATGTACAAATACGTAAATACCAAATACCACAATCATATGTACGAAAGGCATTTCAAATCATAGATATAAAACATATAAAGAAGTTATGCATGCATCATATTTAGAAAACAAATTTCCACTCATAGACCGTCTTTGCTGCGCCTCAAAGTTTGTGTCGTAAGCCTATCCCGGCTAATCCAACATCTCTAGGTCATCCGGACCTGTTCAAATCACACTCAAAAGTCACTAACCATCTATATATGTCCTAATCATAAACCCCCAAAACTCCCCGAACAGTCAACGTGTCCCGGACAAGCTTCCCTAAGCTAAAAACCTTAATTTGACCTATCAAACAATCTCTGATCGACCCAAAACCACCACAATTGGATCCGGATCGTCGAAACCTTTAAAATGGTACTAGTCCCACCTCAAGATTAGCGTCCGCGCGCTGGTCAAAGTCAACGGTCAGGTCAACAGTCAGGACAACATTGACGTCATGCTGACGTCAACAGTGATGTCATCCTGATAGGTCCCACGTGTCAGCAGCCTGTTGGTCCACGTCACTAACATATCAGTGACACGTGGCACCATCTGATTGGTCCACATCATTGACATGTCAGTGCTGACTGGGCACTGATAGTGACACGTGTTGACTCCTGATTGGGCCACTTGGCCTGAAAGTATGACATGATGACGTCAACATGACTTCATTGTCTTCTTCCTCTCGCGGGTCAGACCTGTTTTATTGTACCGGGTCACGTAGACCCGCGTCTTGACTCGGCTCCCATTTCTTCATTTCTACACCATTTTAACCTGTTCTTCTTCCTAAATGATCGTGTAATCCCTAATAATCGTTCTAACTAATCAAAAAGAAGGAAATCAACCTGAAAATTACATGTTTCACATTGAACAGTAACGTTGAACTTCCCCCTCTATTTCCCGTCGACTCCGGCCACCACTTTTTTTGAAATCGACTTCTACGAGCTCGTCCTAGTCCTTAGAACATGTTAGAATCAACCTAAACCCTCAACAAACGTTAAAATCTAATTTTCCATTTTTGGGTCAAAATTGGGTTTTCGAGTTTACCTCCGTCGTGGTCCCCGCCGTGCTCAGCCGTCCTCAGCCTGTGGCTCCATCGATTCTCCTCAGTTCCTTCACTCTCATTCTCTCAGTAAACACAGCAATGATGGAAGATATGGTGGCGTGGTTGTTTGTGTTTGGGTTTGGAAGGGTTTCGGGTAAAGGAAGGAACACATAAGAAAATGAAGATGAAACAGAATCCCAAATGTTTGGGTTTTGGGCCAATCAGATGAGGGACAAGTGTCACTCACTGATTGGTCCACCGGAAATTTCAATCCAATCCAAAACTGCCATTTGTCCATTTTTCTCAGTTTGTATGAATGGTACCATTTCGACGTGCCGCCTGTCTATGGACTCGTATCATCCCGATCTACGTAACGATTCTCGGTCCTCATGTATTTGATCGCTCGAGTCAAAAATCAACTTTTTGCCCATTTTCAAGGGTAAATCGTCATTTTATACTGATTGTCCGAAACTCCATGACTAATTCCCGATCAGTCATGATAAATCTTAATTATTCCTTAATTAAACTCGTGAATTTGGAACGGGTTGTTACATTTAACCCGAATACGACCTCATTGATTTCTGCAGAACTTTAGTTGTCTATCGTTAATGACTGAATATTTTCTGACTACTTCCCTAAATGTAGCAGCATCCTGAAATTTTAGCCAAATCTCAAATCGTGCATTCTCCATGTCTACACTTGGAATGAATTCTCTTACTTTTGGAAATGGTTTATTTCTAACCCTTTTCGTAGGAACTACAACATCATCTTCATCAGAACTTGGGTCATGTATGCTGCCAATTCTTGGTGATAGAGGTAAATCATCTTCCTGCACTTGTGGTCGTCCGTCATCATACCCATAATCACCAAAGTCCCCCAAACAACTCATCATCACTCACTGCCATAGGGCCCACATCCTCTTGATTGAAACCAACATCTTCGAAATGTTCATCACTGTCATCAGAAATCACTTTCCTTTTACCTTTACCTTTTACTCCTTTACCTTTAACTGATTTACCTTTAACTCATTTTACTCATTTACCCTTCACTTATTTTACTCCTTTACTCTTCACTCGTCTCTCCCTCAAAAACTCATCATCTTCATCTACCACAACAACCTCATCCTCCTCACTATCATCATGCTCTTCTTTAAATGCATCATAATTTTCATCAGTACTGTCACTATCTTCAGTATTGGCACTGCTGCAAATGTCATCAACACTCGTTTTTTCCCCTCTCTTTCTTCTTTTCCTCTTTTCTTGACCAACTCTTCATCCATAGCCTCAGGAGCCACAGTCCCATGATCCACACACTCAGATCCCACACACTTAGGAGCCACACACTCCTGAGCCACATGCTTAGGAGCCACACACTCAGGAGTCACATGCTCAGGAGCTACACAGTTAAGAGCCACATGTTTAGGAGCCACACACTCACGAGCCACAGGCTTAGGATCCAAAGGCTCTTCTTGTTGTGGCGACGCTGGTTCTATAGTAAGGGGTATCTCATCAAAAACTGGCCCTTCCACACCATGTATGTAGTAGACATGGACGATCTTATCTTTGGTATTGGCTGCGTTGGCAACCAATTCCAAAATTTGATCATCTCTACTAATTAAGTAAAACTCCCCTCATCTCTTCATGTAGAATTCAACCATATCAACGGGATACTTGGTGAACTTAACCATATCTTGTAGCTCTAAAATCGACGTGTAGTCCCAACTGCACCAATCATACCAAGTCAGTGAGCCACCCTCGTATGTCGGCTCTTCGTTTTTCTTCACGATCAATCTATTGTAGTGTAATCCAATCGATACAACACCATCACAATCACCTAAACCAAATAATCAAAAAGGAACACATTAGAAACTCAAACTCTAAACCAAAACCCTTTCGTCCAAATGGAGAACCAAATCACACTTAAACCCGTCACACTAAATCATGTCCCAAACCCATGACCCTAAATCATAACCCAAACCCATGACCCTAAAGCTTGACCTAAATCCATGACGGTGTGCATTTACCCATTATATTACAAATCCACAACCAACAATCACTTAAACAGAAACCCAAAAATGTAAGCCAACCCGTGTAAGCCAAACTATAAGCTAACAAAAACCCAAAACTGGTCGCCAACATAACCCATACCTCCACACCACTGCCCAATACCCCCACTGATATTTTCCTCATTATTCAATTCAATTAGAACCCAATTCACGACAACGTGCTCATCCTAAACCCTTTAAATATCAATACACATTATCACCCACCATTCATTTCAATAAACAATGTCAATATAGCCTTTCAAAACTTATCTCATTATCAACAGTTTCAATATACAATGGAAAATCTCCAATTTCAAAACCTTTCTCATTATCAACCATTGAATTCAGCAAAAAATTTGAATCTCCAATGTAAAAACCTTCTCATTATCAACAAACAATCATATATTAATTCGTAAACAAAAGAACATTACAAAATTCAAAGATTTCGAACTTATGATAATCGGGTTGTATTCTACCAAGTTTTCGAAAAACTGGCATCTTCTTGTTACGAATTTGAGGTCGCCTTCACGTCCGATTGCAACCCTCAAAACCCCCAGACTTATTGATTCCGTCTTCAACCTTCCTTGATTCACTGCGAAACCCTAGCAAACTGATTTTCTCCAAATCCATTTGCAATCGTCCCATTCGACCTCTCACACTCACCTTCCACATCCACCAAATTAGGGTCCCACTTTTACTTATGTTGCATCCACGTTGGAAATTTTAGTCAAAACTACCCCTCCTCTACACAGCGTTAGCGAAACCGTCAGTTAGTTTGGGTAACGGTCTTGAAAATGCACCTGTTCCTGCATCAACCTGAGACAAATTCCTATTCTTTGGGAATTTTTAGATTGTTTTTCTTGTTCCTACTTCTTAGGGCATTTAGCATAAAAAGCCTTATAAAAATTTCACGGTCCCCCACATAAGACTTTACATCGATCCTGATCTGTGTCAAACAAGAACATGAATAAATTGTCCCTAATGTCTTTCTCAATTCTTTTTGCAAAAGTGAAAATAAAAAACAAAAATCATATGATTATCAAAAAAAATGGACCATAATAATTCTATTATGCGCAGCTCAATATTGTAGCGCGAAAATAAAAACAAATAAAAAATGAAGAGTTTCCCCAATTAAAAAAAGAAAGAGTTGAAGTCTATTTTTTTCAATAAAAAAAGGGTATATTGACAAATATAGCTGATTTTCGCAGCCCACAAATTATTTCTGATACTAACTTATTATTTTATTATTTTTTATTGCTTTATAAATCAAATTTCCTAGTTTACCCTTTACCTTAATTTACTTTATTTTTAAAAAAATTTAAACTTATTAAATAACATAGTTCTAACACGTTTCAACTTTATTTATTTATTTTTTTTTTAACTTCTTTTTCCTCTTGGTAAACCCAACTTCTCATGCTTTATCTTGCTCCAGCTTTTCTACCTGAGCATTTACTTATGTAAATGCCACGTAAACGCTACACAACGCCCTTCACTCCTTCAGTGATGGTGAAGAAATCAACATACTCGCTGCGTTGCCAAAAAAATTTAGATATGGTATGCAAGTGTGTAACCCAAAATCATCCGAAAATTATGGAGCCGCCACGTGTCCCGTAATTCCCAACAATGACCAAATTACCCTTGGCAAATAACGTTGATCATTTGAAAAACACCCGCACATTAAATAATCTATTTACCAGTTAAATACGTTATTTGATCGGGTTAAAGCCTCCGTAATATTGATATTCTCCCCGAGAGTTAATTATCGTTATTCTTAATAATGGATAATTAATATTAATATTAAAATACAATAAATATCATTACTATCATGATGAGCCATCATTATGATTATTAAATAATATATTTAATAATAATATATTATTTACTAATTAAATATTCAAACCGACCAATCAGAACTCTCCAAGGGCCCCAAGATTTTCCTATAAATAGTAAGGCACATTTCATTTCCAAGGTACGTTGATTCTTCGTTTCGAAGTATATCCCTTTCCTCTCTCAAAGCTAACTTAAGAATCGGAGTGTTCTTGGTCGAACAACCCCCCGGGTAAATCGATCGAAGCAACGATAGCTAATTGTTTGCTGTTTACAGGAATTGTGAGGACTTTTCGCGACGAGTTCAATCTTTGATTCAACAATTGGTGCTTTCATTGAGAGCTATTGAGGAATACTCAGAAAAAGCTCTCTTAATCATTCATCGTTCAACTTTCTTCGTTCGTCGTTCATCGACATTGTTCGAAGATTTTGAACGTTGTTCAAATCATCCATCAACAAGCTTTCCAATTCAAAAATTCTTCGATCCAGCATGGCTAAGGTTCGTCTATCTATTCAGTCAGCCGGAGAGGGTGTTTCTGCCTCAACAGCTCAGACGAGGAATGAGGCTCACATTGAGACTCCGGAGAAGCGCCCAGCTCAGCCCAGGCGTGTGACCATAGAAGCGCCCATTGAGACACTCGGAGAGAGACCAACCTTCAGCTTCGGAACATTCCCCTCTCCAGCCAGCCAAATACCCCCGCCGGGGGAAGGAACTTCGGCTCTACAACAGGCAGGCGGGAGATTGATGGGAAGTACATCACGACATGAACAACCTGCAGAAAACATGGTCCTAAGGGACTTCCTGAATGGGAATCGTGACATCTCAGGGAGAGGTCACCCCCAACCCCCCCAGAACATCTTGGCGCAACAAGTTGAAAGGTTAAGCAACCAAGTTCAACTTCAGTCAGAGCTCTTGCAGCAACTCCTAGCAGGGAGACCAATCCAGGAGCAGGACAGACAATCCACGTCACGTGGAAGACAGGAGAATGCCCAAAGACGTCCTGGGAAAGAACAGGTCCGCTGCCAAACAATGTCACGAGATACTTCGCTAAGCGACTCTAGAGAAGAAAGTCACGCTCATCAAGCGAAAAGCCCACAACGCCTAAAGTCGTTAGTACGTGAACGGCTAGGAGGTAGGGTTGGGGCAACCTCACGGGCAGAGCTCTCACAACGCTCACATAGGAGTAAGGGGCAACCGCAGGCTCTATACCAAGACCTAAGACGATCTGTCCACGACAGTGAAGGAGAAGACGAGGCCTACTCCCCTACACGATCCCAGAGATCGAGGGAAGAGGCTCATGGAGGTTCTCGACGACTGTCACAACGGAACTCATCGCCTCAGCACGCCTCATTGCGGGCTAATGATGTTCAAAAGATGCTGGACAAACACCTTCGTGCTCAGCGAGGTGGCAATCTAGAGGACGATCTACGTCGCTAAATACAACTCTCTACACCCTTTGTAAGGGATACTGAGAAGGAGCCATTCCCCCAGAGGTTCGCAACATCGAACTTTACCCCATTCAAAGGAACCTCCGATCCAGTAAAACACATAGATTATTACCGAGGAGTCATGATCCCCCACAGGTCTAACGATGCACTTATGTGCAAAGTTTTTCAAGCTTCTCTTCAAGGCCAAGCCATGACTTGGTTCAATCATCTCCCCCCGAGGTCGATTGAGTCCTTTGAAGAGTTGGCCCTGGCATTTGTGAGGGAATACGCACAACTTCGGACAATCGAGGTAAAAGATGACCATCTTTTCTTTGTCCGAAAGAGAACAAAAGATACTCTGCGACAATACATACGGAGATTTTGCGAAGAGAAGTCTCGCATTGTCGGCTGTAGTGACCTTGTAGCAGCGATGGCATTCAAACAAGGACTCCCTCGGAACAGCCAACTTTACGGGGACATCGTCATGAGCAATGCACGAAGTCTCACCAAAATACTTTCGCTAGCAGAGCGACATGCAAGTTGGGAGGATGAGAAGAACGCCACTTAAACTCAAGACGACGCTGGAGCTGGTGAGAAGACCCTCAAAAAGGAGGAGTCCCATGGAAAGTTTACGGCTGGAAAGTCCAACAAGCGCAAAGCGGGACAACCTTCTCAAACTCCGGCAGTAGGGAAACCTAATTTGCAACTATCTTTGCCAGTCCATCAGATCCACAATGAAATTAAGGACAAACCATGGTTCAAGAAGCCGGAGCCAGTCAAAGGAGATCAGAAGAAGGCTGATAAACAAAGTGGTGTGCCTTCCACGAGTGCTATGGGCACAACATCGGAAAATGCATATCTTTTGAGAGATACCTCCGAAATCTCATCAAGGAAGGGCATTGCACTGAGTACGTCAAGGGGAAGGCTGTAGATCGACCTACTGACAAGGGACCAAAGGAACCTGCAGCCAAGATGATTCACATCAACACCATCATGGCTGAATCAGAATTTCTAGGAACCACCTCCAAGCAGAAAAAGAGAAAAATACGAGATGCAATTGCCGTCTCTCAAGTCTCCCAAGTCACCACCCCCGGAGTGGCCAAAGACCTTGTCGTTGGTTTCTCTTTGAAGGACAAGGAGGGACTTGATTGGCCGCATGATGATGCATTAGTTGTATCAATTCAGGTCGCTCATGCTCAGGTTGATCGGATCCACGTGGATGAAGGGAGTGCAGCAAATATCCTCAGCCTGGAGGCAGTGCGCAGGATGGGGTTAGAAAGCCTAGCAGTAAAAGGGGATGTCCCTCTCCGAGGCTTCAATGGGTCAACCAGTATGACCGTAGGTACTCTCCAGCTGGATGTACATTCGAACCCCGTTGTCACGGCCCAGACCTTTTACATCATGGACGAGTACTCTCCATACAATGGAATCCTCGGAAGGCCATGGCTTCACAAAATCCTCGCAACCACATTAAGCCTTTACCAAAAGATTAGATTCCCTATTCCCGGTGGTGGAATCGGAGAAATGAAGGGCGATCAGACGATGGCTCGACGGTGCCTCACCGAAGGGCTAAAGGAGGTCAAGGTGGCAGAATTCATTCCCCAAGCAGGATCATCCACTAGGGGCAAGATTTCTTCTTCATCTCCCAAATAGAAACTAATCGCGGGTCAAGATCCTGACGTTCACGAGGAACCATCAGCTCCGGAAGGGTGGCAGCTGGAGGATGACGTCATCCTCGTTCAACTTGACCCTCGATATCCTGAGCAAGAGGCCCATATTGGCACCCGGTTGAGTGACACAGAAAAGGAAGAACTCATAGCCTTCCTGCGTGAGGAGAAAGAAGTTTTTGCTTGGTCTCCGTCTGACATGCCAGGGATTGACCCTACCATCGTTAGCCACATCAATCCCCACCACAAACCGGTCAAGCAGAAAAGACGCAACTTTTCCCCAGAGAAAATTGCTATCATCCAAGAGGAGATTGACAAGTTACTCATTGTTGGATCCATTGAAGAAGTTCTGCACTCTGAATGGTTAGCAAATGTCGTGCTTGTCAAGAAAAAGGAGGCTGGACGGTGGAGAGTTTGTGTTGATTACACTGACCTCAATCTTGCGTGCCCAAAGGATCACTATCCTCTACCTAGAATCGATCTCTTAGTGGACTCAACTGTAGGGAATGAGCTGCTAAGCTTCCTGGATGCATACTCGGGCTATAATCAGATTTTCATGCACGAAAGAGATAATGACAAGACGGCCTTCGTCTTCGACCGAGGTGTGTACTGCTACAAGGTCATGCCATTTGGCCTTAAGAATGCAGGAGCGACGTACTAGAGGCTCGTCAATCGGATGTTCAAGGATCTCATCGGCAAAACCATGGGGGTCTATGTGGAAGATATCATGGTCAAAGGAGAAAAACGAGGGGATCATATCACCAACTTGCGAGAGACCTTCAACTTGCTGAAGAAGTACAAAATGAAGCTCAACCCTCTCAAATGCACTTTCGGAGTGTCAGCGGGGAAGTTCTTGGGATACCTTGTGGCTCAACGTGGGATCGAAGCAAACCCAAAACAAATCAAGGCAATACTCGAGATGAAATCCCCATCAAGTTTGAAGGAGATTTAAAGTCTCACTGGATGAGCAGCAGCATTGAATAGGTTCCTGTCCAAATCAACTGACCGGTGTCGACCTTTCTTCCAGGCAGTAAAGAAGGCATCCAAGGATAAGTGGGATGAAGGTTGTGAGAAAGCATTTCAAGATCTCAAGGCCTACTTGACATCTCCACCATTGCTATCAAAACCCAAGGATAACGAGGACATGTTCCTGTATCTGGGGGTTTCGGATATTGCCGTAAGCTCTGCACTTATCCGGGAAGAAAATGGGATTCAGCTTCCTGTATTTTACACATCCAAAGCCCTCCTTGATGCTGAGACTCGATACCCAAAATTTGAAAGGCTGATTCTGGCATTACTAGTTACCACAAAGAAGCTAAGGCCATACTTTCAATCTCATCGGGTGATCGTCATGACCGAATATCCACTCCGTTCGCTACTCCATGCACCTGATGCATTGACACGGGTAATGAAATGGGCCATCGAGTTGAGTCAGCATGATTTGCTGTCAGGACCCGTCCCAAATATCACCACGATATCCGGGACGAACCCTGCTCCCGTCTGACAATCACACCTAAAGTACCAAAATAACCTCAACACCACAATAAGCATAACTATCAGACGGAGGAGTAAAGATATACAACTGTTAGTCAGAGCATAGTTCTACAAAATGGGCACAAAATCCTACTATGCTAGTCTCGCAACGGAAGAACGTCGTAAGCTCTATGCCTCGATATCTGCCTCAACGTTCACCCCAGCGCTATCACCACGACCTGGAGGGAAAATTTAAAACCAAAAGTGTGAGTGGACTAGAATACGTAAATGTTTTAAAATCAGTTTATCACCAAATCACAGTTAAGGAAAACAATAAGAACATTTGTTCCCTCCGTTTTAAAAACAGGCATCCCAACTAAGTATTAGAAAATCATAACATGAAACATCATAAGAAACAGAAACACTATAAAACGGATATAGAAATCATGGTATGTATATCAGAAAACCATAGCATAAACCATGAACATCCGATCAAACCTGCTGGACCTCTCCGAGTCTTTAAACTCAACCAGGCCTCAAATCAAATTCCGAGTCTTTAAACTCCCGAGTCTTTAAACTCAAAAGGCCTACGCGGGGTAATATCATAAAAATCCGAGTCTTTAAACTCCCGAGTCTTTAAACTCAATCCGGGCCCGTCCCCCGTCAAATCAGTATCCGGGTCTTTAAACCCATATTCAGATCCAGCAAATCCAATCCAAATTCAATGTAAAACCATTTCCAAATCCATAACCAAACTCGAATTCGAAATTCCCAGTTCGAAGCCCTTCCGGCGTTTAGAACCGACATTCCGAACCCAAATCCGGAAATCCATTATTATACCAAAAACCACATGTAATCACAAATCATATTTCATCACCCAACTACCATCATCGGAAAACATTTATAGGTTGAAATCCTCAAAGATGGCATCAAAGTCCGAAAACCAGCTTTTCTCGAAAAACGTGCAAATCCCAGAATATCTCGTAAAACGTGCAAACATATCAACCATATAGAAGCATAATTAAGAAGCATAAAACACATTTAATAACATACAACATCAATAAAACAGTTAGGCATGCTCGAAAGAAGAAAAAAAGTCCACTCACAGCTCGGAACGAGTCAATCGCGCTCTGTGCGCTCCTCGACCGTCTTGGGTGTCTCCCGTCCTGTCAATATGCACCAAATAGGGTCACAAACACATTAAGGATGATAACCCTAATTTCCCCAAATTTTCGGGAATTTTTTAATATTTTAATCTTAGACCCTAAACCGTCCGGATTCCCGAACAACCTCCTAACATCGTCCGATTCACCCGAAAACCATACCAATGAACTCCTTAGGACATTTAAAACCAAAACCAAGTTGGAAGCTTGGCCAGAATTCTCCCCACGCGCCTCCACGCGCCGTCCAAAGTGGCTGCGCGTGGGTATCACGCGCCTGCTACAGTGCTCCTCCTACCTCGAGCCACCCGGTTCAACACAGTTGAACCGGCGTGACCGGTTCTCCGCCGTTAATCCATCAATTCCGTCCAAACCAATCCCAATAGCTTCGTCCCGTCCTAAGCAAGCTAACCATGTCCTAACATCGAAGAATCACGGCCCAAAACCTCACAACTCTCCTTCGAAAAACTGAGCCCGTGGCCCCTGTTTTGGCCGCCGGCCGCCCAGGTCCTCCCCCGGCACGGCACCACAACCACACGACTCCTGGGACCTCCAGGAGTCTCACCCTGGCCTCCAAATCCCTCGAATCTAAGCCCAACTCCACGACTTTCGATTTGAAGTTCACGGGAGAAACAGGGGAAAGAGTCTTACCCTTCGATTCCGTCTCCGCCGTGTGCATCGACGTGTACCACGGTGTTCGTTGGACTCCCTGCAGCCACCTGAGCCTCCTATTGGCTTGAATCAATCCACCACACGGCACAACCACTGCCAAAGTCCTCTGCCTCTCTGTTTTCCCCAAAAACTCAGCCGTCCACCGTTCAGCCTCCGTGCACGGTTGCAGCTCCAAATCGTGGTCAACAGCTCACCCTCGTCTCCCTTTCACTTTCACCAGTCATCAACTTCCTCGTCTTTGTATGAAATCGGTCGAAGTCTCTCCAATTTTCTTCTCTGTTTTCTGAGTGTTCAAACGGGTGCACGGTTTGAACGTGCACAATGTGTGGCCGTGCACACTTAAGCTCTCCCTAGAACCCTCTAGCTTCTGCCCACGTGTCCATCATCCCTTGGCTCAGCACAAAATATCCCAGCCCACTTCTGCCACTTGTCCTAATCTGATTGGGCTGAATGTACAATTTACCATTTTGCCCTCACACTTCCTAGACCCATAACTACTTCATCCGACGTCCGATGTCAGCGTGCCGCCTGTCATTGTACTCAGGACGTCGAGACCTATCTAACGGTCCTCGGTCTACGTGAAAATCACAAGTCCTCCAAAAAGTCAACATTTTCCTCATTTAGTCAAATTTACGGTAACGCCCTCAATCTTCCGAACGTCATAACTTTCTCTCCGATTATCCGAATTGAACCTGCCGCCTGTCTACGGTCTCGTGACGGCCTGAACTACGTCACGGTCCAGGGTCAACACTCATCCAACTGGTAAATCAAAAAGTCAACTTTTGGCCTACTATTCACAAGGGCAAAATCGTCCTTTCTATACAAAACTTTTACAAAATTACATTTGTACCCTTCCCGAAGGTACGGGTTGGTACAATCTACCCCCCTAAAAAGAATTTTGTCCCCGAAATTCAGTGAAACAAATAAGGGTATTGTTCACGCATCAAGGCCTCGGGTTCCCAAGTAGCTTCTTCCACCTGATGATTTCTCCACAATACCTTCACTAAGGGAACCGTCTTCCGTCGTAAGACCTTGTCCTTCCAATCCAAAATCACTACTGGCTGTTCTTCAAAGCTCAAGTCTTCCCTCAGTTCAACAGGTTGTGACTCCAGAACATGCGAATCATCCCGTATATACTTCCGAAGCATAGAAACATGGAAGACATTATGAACCTTTTCCAAGTCTGCTGGTAAGGCCAACCGATAAGCAACAGGACCAATCCGCTCTAAAATCTCATAAGGTCCAATGTAACGAGGACTCAACTTCCCCCGTCTGCCAAATCGTACGATTCCCTTCCAAGGAGATAACTTCAAGAAAACCCAGTCTCCTACTGCAAACTCCAAATCTCTGATCCTACGGTCGGCGTAGCTCTTCTGTCGGTCCTGCGCTGCCTTCCGTCGATCTCGAATCAGTGTCACTTTTTCCTGTGTAAGATCCACCAGCTCGGAAGTAGTGAGTCTCCTCTCACCCACCTCCGTCCAACACAATGGAGTCCGACACTGTCGTCCGTACAACGCCTCATAAGGAGCCATCCCAATGCTCTCCTGATAACTGTTATTATAGGCGAACTCCATCAAAGGCAAATGTGATTCCCAAGTACCCTGAAACTACAGAACACAAGCTCGCATCATGTCCTCGAGAATCTGAATAGTCCGCTCAGACTATCCATCGGTCTGAGGATGGAATGCAGTACTAAAATGTAACTTTGTCAAAAAAGCTTCCTGTAAGCTCTGCTAAAATCGGGAAGTAAATCTCGGATCTCTGTCAGATACTATCGACTCTGGAGTCCTATGCAGCCGAATAATCTCATCTATAAACAACTGTGCAAACTGCGTCAACCTGAAGTTCTCCCGCACTGGCAAGAAATGAGCAGACTTCGTAAGTCTATCCACGATCACCCACACACCATCGTGCCCCTTTTGTGTTCTGGGAAGCTTGAATACAAAATCCATCGTCAGGTGATCCCATTTCCACTCGGGAATCGGCAAAGGTTGCCTTTCTCCATAGGGTCTCTGCCGCTCAGCTTTCACCTGTTGACAAATCAAGCATTTACTGACATACTCTGCAATCTCACGTTTCATCCCCGACCACCAGTAATGCTCTCGAAGTGTACGATACATCTTGGTCCCACCAGGATGCATCGCATAAGCTGAACAGTGAGCTTCATCCAAGATCACCTTCTTCAAGGCTTCATCTTCGGGTACACACAAGCGTCCATCCTTAACCAAAGCTCCATCCTCGCGAATCTCAAAGTCCTGTCTCTCTCCAGCCTCGACCTCAATACGTATGATGCCCAAAATGGGGTCCTCAAACTGAGCATCAATAACCTGAGGACACGTTTTGCGAGGACGAACGGTTAGAATTAGGTCGGTTGGAATTTCGAGGACGAAATTAATTAAGGAGGGAAGGTTGTAACGACCCGTCCCAAATTCCATGATTAGATTAGTGACTAATCACGATTAGTGAGGCTAATCCGTGATTAGTAGAGCGAAATCGGACGAACGATGCGAAATGACCGTTTTGCCCCTGGTGGTGGCAAAACGTTGACTTTTCAATCGGGCGGTCAAATGGACTTTGACCGATGACCGTGACGTAGTTCGTGACGTCACGAGTTCATAGACAGGTGGCACGTTCAATTCCGACGTTCGAGGAGGAAGTTATGACGTTCGGACGTTTAGGGGCATTTTGGTAATTTGGGTGAATAGTAGGTCAAAAGTTGACTTTTTGACCGGGAGGTCCGATGGCCGAGGGCCGAAGACCGTTACGTAGATAAGGACGATACGAATCCGTAGACAGGCGGCACGTCAAATTCGGACGTTCGACGGCGAAGTTACGGTTCACAGAAGTTCTCGGTTACTATTCACGACGACACGTTTTGCGAGGACGGTTTGTCTTTAGTGTGGACCCAGATATTTTGGCAGGCCAAGGGATGAGTGACAAGTGTCACCCATCCGTTGCCCACCTTCCCACCTACGTGCATCGATCATGCCTTCATTTCAAACACACACACAAAACTACCCGATCTCACATCCACCATCCTTCCATCTGTGCAACCCAAAACCCGTCCATCCTTCATTCAAGCAACCAGGGATGGAAGAGGAGACCGGATGGAGGTGGCTGGACGGCTGGAACCGCCGTGGGCGGTGGCTGGAGCCCAGAACCCGAGCGGGTACCCGGTAAGCCCGATAAACCCATTTTTCTTCTATTTTTCGATTTAGACATTATGGTTGCTATTAGTTGATTAGGATGAGTTTATTGAGGTTGTAGGAAGGTGTAGTGGGTGGTTTGGACGGCGGTGAAGGGCTGAGCAGCCCTGGGTGCGATCGGAAAAATTGGACCGATTATGGGAGAATTGGACGGACGGGTTTTGTAGCGTTTTTCCTAGTTTTCTTGATTAGAATAGATTAGAAATGAGAAAATAGGAATTTAGGAATTGGAATGGAGGAAATCGGACGAGATTTGAGGGAGTAGGAACGTTGAACCGGTTCCGCCGGTTCAGCACAGTGCCTGGACCGGAAAACCAGGAAAAACCGGTTTTCCTGAGGATGCTGGTGATGAACAGTAACCAGGGTCTTCTAGGGGCCCGTGAGGGCACGTGGTCCATAATTTGAGAAAGTTTTCAACACGGAAAATCTTCTATTCGATGTAACGAAGATTTTGGGACTGGTCTCGTGTCAATCGGACATCGTTTCGATAGTTTTCGGGGTGTCGGAAGGTTTAGGGTCGGTTTAAAAATAGTTAAAAGTTCGGGAAAATTACGGGGCTTTAGTGAGGGGTTATATAAGTAGTTAGTAACCCTCTAAATTAATTTGGACAGGTTTGGGAGTCCCGGTGACGGTGATCGGCTCGGGGAGCCGTATGGCACGCAAATCGAGGCGGCAGCTCGGACGGTCTGTGAGTGGACCTTGTTTTCTAAATTGGTGCATGCATAAATATTTATTGTATGTTTATTTACTTGTTTGATGATGCCATGGGTGCATTTGTATGTGGTTACGTATAAGCACGTATTTCGAGGTTTCGGCCTTATACGGTGCTTATACGGGTCTGTATTTCTTTATTGATTTAAATGAACTGAATTTGGATTTCAAAATGATAAACTCGGGTATGAGACCCATTTAGTTTTGTCTCGGGCATATGACCTCAGATTCCGGGCACGGTGCCCAGTTGGTGTCCTATGTTCGGGTACGAGACCCAGTCACTTTACGGTTTTGATTTCAGGTCAGGGAACCTTAAATGGATTCCCAGGTTCATGACGGTTTATGGGAACCGGCATGAACCCTTGTTATGGTATCATGGTTCATGACGGCTTATGGGAACCGGCATGAACCCTTGTTGGTTATTACGGTACATGACGGTTTATGGGAACCGGCATGTTACCTCGGTTATGTTATTACGGTACATGACGGTTTATGGGAACCGGCATGTTACCTGATTATGGATATTATGGATTCATGACGGTTCAGGGGAACCGGTCATGAATGTTTATGTTATGTATATATATGTTCGTCTACCTTCCTTTACATGTTCTACTATCTCCTCCGGGGAGGGTCGTTGGCCTGGGTGGACCCCGGAGTAGTCACGGAGCACCGACTGAGTGGAGTCACCCCCCAGTTGGGTTCCTTACTCTCAGGAAGGCTATTATTACTATTACCTCGGGTAGGGTCAGTGGTCTACGGACATTGATCTTGACTTTGAGATGACTCGGATTGAGACCCGGGTAGCGCGCGCGTAGCTTTGGATACCGTGACAGGATTGGTTGTGTGACTTATATATATGTATGTGATGGATATATGATATATGATATGTGGTGAGTACAGGTGTGCACAGGATTTGGGCAGTGGCCCGTATGGTCGTTTTCATTGTGGTCCTTTCGACCTTAGTTTATATCTGCTTTGGGCTTAGTCCCACATATGGTTGTTTTGGATAAATGATTTTCGAATGCATGCATGCTTTTTAGTGGAGGGTACAAATGTCTTCCTTATTAAATGTTTTTATAAACTCTTTGTTTTGTCCACTCACAGTTTTTAATGTTTTGACTGCCCTTCAGGTTGACATCGGATGTGGACTGTAGCAGAGATCGAGATATCACATGCCTCCTCCGGATCCTGGCGTAGATAGCCCGGGAGGGCAAAGGACGAAAATATCCCTTGTCTGACACTTCGTGTCAGACGGGAGCAGGGTCATCCCGCACTAATCCCTGGGGGATTGGGATGGGTCCTGTCAGGTAAACTGGCCTCCACCCTGACAGCAGCATCAGACAACTAACGGAATGTAGCAAATGAGCCGGCTGTCACAATGGCTCTAATCTCTCCTCGAAGACCCAACTCGAACTGACGGCACTTCTCAGCCTCGGTTGCCACAAATGTAGGAGCGAATCGGGATAGCATCTGGAATCTCTGCTCATACTCGGCGACTGTCATGTTTCCTTGCTTCAATTGAAGAAATTCCGCCTCTTTAGCATCCCGGAAAAAGCGGGGATAGTACTGATCTAGAAACCGCTCCCGAAAAGTCTCCCACGTCACTGTATGTGCATCCCAGCCGGACAGCGTATACCACCACTCATACGCTGCTCCATCCAAAAAAAACGTAACCAACAAGACCCGGTCCTCTGGAGGACAATGCATTACCCCGAAAATACGCTCAAGCCGGGTGATCCATCGGTGAGCTTCCTCTGGAACGGCCCCACCACTGAACGTAGTAGCCCCAAGCCGCTGGGCTCTCTCAATCGAAGCGCTCTCAGTCCCTCTCGCCGCTTCATCTTCAGGTCGTGGAGGGGGTTCACGTCTCGGAGGCATGATCGAACGTACACTGAAAGAGGCATAGAGTTAGTAAAACAACCTAGATACGACACAAACCGACAAACCTATGCTCTGATACCAATTGTCAGGACCCGTCCCAAATATCGCCACGATATCCGGGACGAACCCTGCTCCCGTCTGACAATCACACCTAAAGTACCAAAATAACCTCAACACCACAATAAGCATAACTATCAGACGAAGGAGTAAAGATATACAACTGTTAGTCAGAGCATAGTTCTACAAAATGGGCACAAAATCCTACTATGCTAGTCTCGCAACGGAAGAACGTCGTAAGCTCTATGCCTCGATATCTGCCTCAACGTTCACCCCAGCGCTATCACCACGACCTGGAGGGAAAATTTAAAACCAAAAGTGTGAGTGGACTAGAATACGTAAAAGTTTTAAAATCAGTTTATCACCAAATCACAGTTAAGGAAAACAATAAGAACATTTGTTCCCTCCGTTTTAAAAACAGGCATCCCAACTAAGTATTAGAAAATCATAACATGAAACATCATAAGAAACAGAAACACTATAAAACTGATATAGAAATCATGGTATGTATATCAGAAAACCATAGCATAAACCATGAACATCCGATCAAACCTGCTGGACCTCTCCGAGTCTTTAAACTCAACCAGGCCTCAAATCAAATTCCGAGTCTTTAAACTCCCGAGTCTTTAAACTCAAAAGGCCTACGCGGGGTAATATCATAAAAATCCGAGTCTTTAAACTCCCGAGTCTTTAAACTCAATCCGGGCCCGTCCCCCGTCAAATCAGTATCCGGGTCTTTAAACCCATATTCAGATCCAGCAAATCCAATCCAAATTCAATGTAAAACCATTTCCAAATCCATAACCAAACTCGAATTCGAAATTCCCAGTTCGAAGCCCTTCCGGCGTTTAGAACCGACATTCCGAACCCAAATCCGGAAATCCATTATTATACCAAAAACCACATGTAATCACAAATCATATTTCATCACCCAACTACCATCATCGGAAAACATTTATAGGTTGAAATCCTCAAAGATGGCATCAAAGTCCGAAAACCAGCTTTTCTCGAAAAACGTGCAAATCCCAGAATATCTCGTAAAACGTGCAAACATATCAACCATATAGAAGCATAATTAAGAAGCATAAAACACATTTAATAACATACAACATCAATAAAACAGTTAGGCATGCTCGAAAGAAGAAAAAAAGTCCACTCACAGCTCGGAACGAGTCAATCGCGCTCTGTGCGCTCCTCGACCGTCTCGGGTGTCTCCCGTCCTGTCAATATGCACCAAATAGGGTCACAAACACATTAAGGATGATAACCCTAATTTCCCCAAATTTTCGGGAATTTATTAATATTTTAATCCTAGACCCTAAACCATCTGGATTCCCGAACATCCTCCTAACATCGTCCGATTCACCTGAAAACCATACCAATAAACTCCTTAGGACATTTAAAACCAAAACCATGTTGGAAGCTTGGCCAGAATTCTCCCCACGCGCTTCCACGCGCCGCCCAAAGTGGCTGCGCGTGGGTATCACGCGCCTGCTACAGTGCTCCTCCTACCTCGAGCCACCCGGTTCAACACAGTTGAACCGGCGTGACCGGTTCTCCGCCGTTCATCCATCAATTCCGTCCAAACCAATCCCAATAGCTTCGTCCCGTCCTAAGCAAGCTAACCATGTCCTAACATCGAAGAATCACGGCCCAAAACCTCACAACTCTCCTTCGAAAAACTGAGCCCGTGGCCCCTGTTTTGGCCGCCGGCCGCCCAGGTCCTCCCCCGGCACGGCACCACAACCACACGACTCTTGGGACCTCCAGGAGTCTCACCCTGGCCTCCAAATCCCTCGACTCTAAGCCCAACTCCACGACTTTCGATTTGAAGTTCACGGGAGAAACAGGGGAAAGAGTCTTACCCTTCGATTCAGTCTCCGCCGTGTGCACCGCCGTGTACCACGGTGTTCGTTGGACTCCCTGCAGCCACCTGAGCCTCCTATTGGCTTGAATCAATCCACCACACGGCACAACCACCGCCATAGTCCTCTGCCTCTCTGTTTTCCCCAAAAACTCAGCCGTCCACCGTTCAGCCTCCGTGCACGGTTGCAGCTCCAAATCGTGGTCAACAGCTCACCCTCGTCTCCCTTTCACTTTCACCAGTCATCAACTTCCTCACCTTTGCACGAAATCGGTCGAAGTCTCTCCAATTTTCCTCTCTGTTTTCTGAGTGTTCAAACGGGTGCACGGTTTGAACGTGCACAATGTGTGGCCGTGCACACTTAAGCTCTCCCTAGAACCCTCTAGCTTCTGCCCACGTGTCCATCATCCCTTGGCTCAGCACAAAATATCCCAGCCCACTTCTGCCACTTGTCCTAATCTGATTGGGCTGAATGTACAATTTACCATTTTGCCCTCACACTTCCTAGACCCATAACTACTTCATCCGACGTCCGATGTCAGCGTGCCGCCTGTCATTGTACTCAGGACGTCGAGACCTATCTAACGGTCCTCGGTCTACGTGAAAATCACAAGTCCTCCAAAAAGTCAACATTTTCTTCATTTAGTCAAATTTACGGTAACGCCCTCAATCTTCCGAACGTCATAACTTTCTCTCCGATTATCCGAATTGAACCTGCCGCCTGTCTACGGTCTCGTGACGGCCTAAACTACGTCACGGTCCAGGGTCAACACTCATCCAACTGGTAAATCAAAAAGTCAACTTTTGGCCTACTATTCACAAGGGCAAAATCGTCCTTTCTATACAAAACTTTTACAAAATTACATTTATACCCTTCCCGAAGGTACGGATTGTTACATTTGCTCTATCATCCACGAACAGCTGTCAAAGGCCAGACCTTAGTGGATTTTGTTGTGGAGTTCACACCAGCATCACTGGAAGAAGGCTATAAGCTTGGCAAAACCCCCGGGGCCGCCGACACTTCTCTGCCACGAAATCAAGAGGACAGTCATTCTTCCCAACAGCCTTCAACTTCCAATCTTCTATGGAAACTCTTTGTTGATGGCTCCTCAAACCAGAAGGGGGCAGGAGCGGGGATTGTCCTTATCACTCCGGATGGCTCAATAATGGAACAAGCAGTACAGTTCGGATTCAAAGCCTCTAACAATGAAACGGAGTATGAGGCTCTGATTTGCGGGCTCACACTTGCCAAGGAGTTGGGAATCAAACGCCTCGCTATTCATTCGGATTCGCAATTGATTACTAACCAATCAACCGGTGAATATGCTGCGCGTGATGCAAGAATGCTCAGATATAATAACAAGGTCCCGAAAATGCTTACCTTTTTCCCGATTTTTACTTTTCATCAACTTCCACGAGCAGAAAATACGCAAGCGGATGCGTTGGCCAATCTAGCATCATCACTTGACTTTCGTTTCAAGCGCTCGATCCCGATTGAGTATCTCGAACGGAGAAGTATTGATATAAGGGAGATCGAAGTGAGACAAATTGGTTCATCTCCAAGCTGGCAAGATCCTTTCCTCAACTATCTGGAACATGGAATATTGCCTGATGAACGATTAGATGCCCACAAAATCCAGATGAAAGCTGTGCGATACTATGTCGACAGGGGCTAACTCTTTCGAAAGAGCTTCACAGGACCAAACTTGTTATGCTTGAGGCACCCAGAAACATTGAAAGTCTTGGCAGAAGTTCATGAAGGGCATTGTGGAAATCATTCCGGTGGAAGATCGCTCGCTCAAAAGATGCTTAGTGCAGGGTTTTACTAGCCTACTCTACGCCAGGAAGCTCTGCAATATGCCCAGAAATGTGACAAATGTCAAAGGTTCAAGCCTAACCAATTGGCACCACCGGAAGAGTTGCATGCACAGGTAAATCCTTGGCCATTCATGCAATGAGGACTTGACATTGTTGGACCACTCCCAAGCACTCCAATCCCAAGCAAGAGATTATCTGCCGATTTGGGCTCCCCAAGGTCATTCTGACTGACAATGGGACTCAGTTCACTGGCGCCATAATCAACGAGTTCTTTGAGCTTTGGAAGATCAAGCATTTCACTTCAACTGCATATTACCCCCAGGGTAATGGCCAAGCTGAAGCTTCAAACAAAACGATCCTTGACTGTATCAAGAAGCGACTCGATGATAGGAAAGGCTTGTGGGAGGAGGAGTTGGATGGCACGCTCTGGGCATACCGTACCACTCCGCGTCGAGCAACAGGAGAGTCTCCATTCACCCTTGCATACGGTACTGACGCAGTCATTCCTCCACATGTTGTTGTCCCGGTACCTTTCACCGAACTCGATGATCCAGTAGTCAACTCCATCGCTCTGAGAACTTCACTTGATCTCAGCGAGGAATTAAGAGAACAAGTAGTGAAGCGTATCTCCAGCTACCAGCAGCAAGTAAGAAGCTCCTATAACAAGAAGGCTCGACTCCGGCACTTTCTCCCAGGTGACCTTGTTCTCAAGAAAAAGTTTGCGGCACCCAATCGTCCAGGGTCTCAAAAACTCAAGCCCCATTGGGAAAGACCTTATCGAATCTACCAAGTAGGAGGAAAAGGAAGCTATACCTTGGAGACCATGGACGGGAAGTTAGTGAGTGGTTCCATGAACGCTCATCACCTCCGAAAATATTATGTGTAATACAAACTAGAACTCAATAATAAGCTAGTCATTGTTTGGTGTCAAATAAAGACTTTATTCCCCCGGGAAGAACTCAAACCTTCCTCCGTGAAACATCCAAAGCCTTCCACTATGGAGCACGCAAAGCCTTCCTTCAAGAAGCACCTCAAGCCTTCCTCTTAGGAAGCACCCTAAGCCTTCCTCTTGGAAGCTCCCTAAGTCTTCTCCATTGAAGCACTTCAAGCCTTCTCTTAAGAAGCACAAGCCCTTCCTTGAAGGCATCATTCCAAAGAATTAATCATCTAAAAACGTCACAAGTTATTTAGAACTCACTGTTATACACACATGGTTTCAGTTGAGGCATATAAACGAGCTCACACCAATGCATAAACATGCATTTAAAAATATTCGCTTCAACACATAACATATAAGAAAGTTAACACTTGCGTTTCAACAATTTAACTTAAGTGATTCTTCTTATTTATTCATTTGGTAGGTGTTTGGCAAATCACATGACGACTGCTCACACCAGTTGTACAATACATAAAAAAAAAACACAAGAACAAGCCAACATGTGCATAAAAAAGGAACTATGGAGGCAAATCTTCAAATCCCATCGTGTTTCTAAACTCTTCCCACTCTTCTGCTGAAAGTAAGGAAATGTCATGAAACAATGAATCAGAAGTCTCAGGGGCAGCTTCATTCCTGGTCCCGGTCTTAGGCTCTGGGAAAGATACCAGAACAGGCTCAACCTCTTGCTCCAACTCTGGTTCCCGCTCTTTGGTGGTGACCCCGCTGTAACTTGCCATGTCCAACTTTTGTGCCTCAGCGGGTCTTTGGCACAAAGTTGTGGGGGCATGCGGCGATAGTAAATAATCATGTCCCGGGAGCCTTGCCGCTTTTAGACTCTGGATCTCCACCTCCAAAAGTCTGCTTGTTTCTTCTGAGTCCTGCAACTTTCTGCGCAGCAAAGAGAGCTCGTCTCGAGCGGAGTCTCGCTCCTTTTCTATCCGAATCCTCTCTGTACGGTTCACCTCCAGCTCGCCCACTTTGACTTCCAATGAGTGGATCCTTCCGACCAAAACTTCGTTGTTCCGACTAGAGTGGTCTCGGGCTTCTCGAAGGCGTTTACATTCGCTCTTCATTCGCCCGTTTTCACCTTCCAAACCAACATTTCCACGAAGCATGACAACCAACTTATGGGCCCCAGCTTTCGCAATCCTAAGGTCTCGGACTACCTTGTCGAAAGCCCCTCGCGAAACAGTTTTCTGACTATCCTTTGTGGGGATGGGGGCACCTATCACATCAGCAATCTTGGATGATGCTCGTGTCTCCTCCACTATCCGATCTAGGCCTTCATCTCTCGACGCTTGATGAACCGGGTAGTGGGAGATGGGAATCACCTTCAGCTTCTTAAGTTGCTTGGGTACACCCTCACAAGGACCTTCTGAAGCTTTACGTTTTCTAGATGACTCCGCAGGACTAAAACGGTCAGGCTTGAAATGAAGCTGCTCAGCATGCCTTTTCTTCAAAGAACCAATGGGTCCTAGCTTATCATTCCTCTTCTGGATAACGGGTTTCTTCAACCGCAGTGGAGCACTCAACCACTCCTTGACTAGGATATCCGAGGGCCTCCCACCATTCAAATCTCTAAGTGGAGAAAGTAGCCAGCTCATGTCTCGGAACTCTGGGGGAATTTTCAAAGCCATATCAATCTTTTTGAGATCAGGATGACTCTTAAACCCGCTATACAACTCATTAAACGAGTGGAAATGCGAGGCAATCCTCAGGTCTGAGGAGGCGTGTTTGTCCCATGCACCGCCGACTTCAATACAGTTGACTCTGTACGCGCTGTCATTGAACTCCGCCCTAAAAAATAGCTCCACCTTGGGTACGACTCGAGAAAGCCGACCGCCGGTAACTCCGTTGTGTGACACAGAATAGCAGTGCCAGAATTCATCTTCCGAGAGTCCCAGGCTAAAAAACTTGTTCAACTTCTCAAAGCACATGATGTGTCGATAAGCATCGACGTCCAGTTGAGCAGGGCTGCATCCCATCCGGCCAATAATCTTAGAAAAGAACTTCGAGAACGGGAACTTGAAACCCCACCCAATAGTCAAAGGATGGAATTTAGTCCACCGACCGCCGACAGGGTTTTTTCCCCTTCCATGCTTAAGAGCCTTCATGGAAGAGCATCTGTCTCCAAGCTCCACAAAGACATCCTCAGGAAAAGCAATTTGATTGCGAGCTTTCCACTCCTTGAAGTCTTCAGGCTTCTCAAACTCCATATCTTTCCCTCGGAATGGACTAAGGCTACGAGAACCACCACGCTCCCACAAAACAGGCTTGCTGGGTCTCTCGGCACCTTGACGCATAGCGAGCATATTTGTGGTACTAGCAAAAGTCACAGCGGATGTGATCCAGCCTACCAATGCTCACTAGTCACGTTCGCAAGTGCACTCAATCACCACCAAATCCCCGTCGACTGTTCAGCCAAACTCCGTTCACCACGTAGCACTGGTTATACCCCATTTCCGACTAACTTTCTAAAACACTATCGACGGACTCTTGACACGTAGCAAGCATATTTGTGGTACTAGCAAGGGTCACATTGAATGTGAGCCAGCCTACCGATGCAAGCACACACCGTCCAAACTGCTCGTCTTCCAAACTGCACGCGATTCCGTAATTTCTGACGCTTTTTAGGAATTTCGAATCCTGCCCAAAAAACATCATAAAGGGTCACCAATGACTCTAAAAACATCATATCAATTTTCCCCATTTTTTCGGGAATTTAATAAAAATTTAAAAACATAACCTAAACCATCGGACCCTCGAAACAGTATTGATACGATGTCAGTTTGTCTCGGACCCAACACAAAAAATGTTCATTACATCAAGTATAATAAAAACACCTGTTGAAAACCTCCCCAGAAACGCACTCACGCGCCCTCACGCGCCGCCGCAAGCGGCTGCGCGTGGAAGCCACGCGCGTAGCACAGTAACTGCTACAGTGCGTCTCCTCTACCCGAATGACTGATAAACGGGTTGGAAACCCGCGTTGAGACCCGATTTGTTCTCCGTCAATTGGGCATTGTTTTCTTCCGTTATTTCAACTGATTTCATCTAAACCAATTTAATTTAGGTTCTGTAACGTTTAAAACTTCAATTATAACCAAAATCCGATAATTCCCCGATGAACTTTCGAACGGGTTTCGTGATCGGGTTCGTCCAATTCATCCCTGTTTTTCAAATTAAATCACACAGAGAGTATTGTAAGAATGAAACAAAAGTTTTTGCATAATCAATTTCATAAAATTGTACCTCCAGCTGTTCGAACTCAAGCTCGATTTCAAGCAAAAATCAGAGCTTCTGTTCTTGCTCAGGGAAGCCCCAATTCTCTTCGTTTTTGTTGTGAATCGATTCGAAATGACCTCAGAAGACTCAATCGAGTCCCAATTTTGATCCTTAGAGCTCGCGAATCCGAATTCGAATTTTCACCACAATTTCTCAAAATTTTCGAAAACGGCAAAATCTCCCTCGTGTTTAATTTGATCTGATTCAACCTCTCAATTGCTAATTCTCACAGCTAATTTGATCTGTTATTTAAACAATAACACAAATGGACAAATTGAGTGTTTTTTCCCTAATTAAGGGTTTAATGTCTCTAAACCCTAGATTTAATCCCTAAAATCAGGTGTAAAAGTGAGAGGGAAAGTGACATGTTTGGCTGGTAGCTTGGGTCAGCATTCACTTTTCGTTTGAAAGACCGTTTCGCCCTTCGCTCGGAAAATTACCATTTTACCCCTAGACTACGTAGAGCCCTAAACTTTCACATCCGAGCCCCGTTTTGGACATGCCGCCTGTCTACGGACCCGTGACATCCCGAACTATGTCACAGTCATCGGTCAAAGTTCGTTTGACCGTCCGAGTCAAAAGTCGACGTTTCGCCCTTAGTTTGCAAAAATTACGAAAATGCCCCTCGCCTTCGTAGACCCATAACTTTTGCATCCGATCTCCGATTTCGGCATGCCGCCTGTCTATGGATTCGTATCAACTCGACCTACGTAACGGTCTCTAGCCCACGTCCTTTGGACCCCCGGGCTCAAAAGTCAACATTTTGCCCATGCTTGGGGGCAAAATGGTCATTTTTGCACATTATGTCCGATTCACACCACTAAACCCAGATTAGTCATTCTAAAAAATAATAATGGACTTTTAACCCTTATAATCAGGGGCATAATTGTAAAATAAACACTGACTCGTTTCTTGTACCCAACAATAACCAGAAACCCGGTAATATAAGATTCCAAACAATATACATCCCTCCGGATTCCCTGAATACCGAATCGATGTGGGGGCATTTGTGGAACCCAAAATCATCCGAAAATTATGGAGCCGCCACGTGTCCCGTAATTCCCAGAAATGACCAAATTACCCTTGGCAAATAACGCTGATCATTTGAAAAACACCCGCACATTAAATAATCTATTTACCAGTTAAATACGTTATTTGATCGGGTTAAAGCCTACGTAATATTGATATTCTCCCCGAGAGTTAATTATCGTTATTCTTAATAATGGATAATTAATATTAATATTAAAATACAATAAATATCATTACTATCATGATGAGCCATCATTATGATTATTAAATAATATAATTTAATAATAATATATTATTTACTAATTAAATATTCAAACCGACCAATCAGAACCCTCCAAGGCCCCCAAGATTTTCCTATAAATAGTAAGGCACATTTCATTTCCAAGGTACGTTGATTCTTCGTTTCGAAGTATATCCCTTTCCTCTCTCAAAGCTAACTTAAGCATCGGAGTGTTCTTGGTCGAACAACCCCCCGGGTAAATCGATCGAAACAACGATAGCTAATTGTTTGCTGTTTGCAGGAATTGTGAGGACTTTTTGCGACGAGTTCAATCTTTGATTCAACAACAAGGATGGCGCAATTGAATCATTTTTAGACTTCATTCTTCCTTCAAACTCTTCGGAAAATTGAGTGCCACTACTGCTTATACTTCTGTCCTATGTAATTACAACTTACAACAAAGTTTTGTTGACCAAGCCATTAAACATCTGCAACCTAAGATGAAACAAACATAAACTACTCCTAGGCATCGTCGCCCCCGAAAAATAAAATAAAATATTGGATAAAAGCAATCAAGTTAAAATCTCACAAAGTTGGAGGAGACTTTTGTACCAAACCACCCAAAAAACACGATTACTAAGTAGAACGGAAAGATTAGCAAGCAATTGAGGACTATAATAACAGCAATAACTTCATTAAAAAAGAAATATTGCCTCCAAAATGAACCAAAACACATACAAACATACGAATTCAATTCCGGAAGTGGACCGCATCCCATCCTTTCCTTGAAAAAGAGAGAAACAAGGTCGCACACACATCACACATTCATTGTCTAGCAAGGAACTAAACTTCACGTCTTTTAAATAATAATAATAATCATAATATAAACATAAGGCACTAAGCAGTAAGTCAACATCATCGATCTTTTTAATCTAATTTCTGAATGGGGGCAGCAGCCAGTAGGTGTATGTAACAAGCCATCTTTTTCTAAACATAATAAAAGCAATTCCAGATCCTTCGCATCACCCCCTCCCATACATCAATCATTCGGGAAAAAGAGGTTTTCATTACCTCTTAACTACATACATCATAAGGCTCTCTACCTCTTTATCTCCCTCATTCATCACCACCATCTTTTTTTTTTGTTTTCTTTTTTTTTTTTTTTAATCTATAGCCATACGGGACCAATGCCCTCCATGACTTGGGCTCTCAAGCATTTACATTCTTACCACTGCCACGACTGAACTCTTCGGAGCACACGTGGTGGTCTTCGCTTCTCCACTATCGGAATCACTTTTTCCATTAGCTGCACCAAAAATACACAACAAAGTCAATGGCATAATGGAAAATCGTTACTACCCACCTATATGTCCTACAATCCCCTTGACCTCCCAAGATCCTATTACTTTTCATCTAAACCCCCTCATATGCATCATCAATGATACAAAAAACCAATGCTCATAGGCACTCAAAATCAAACATAAAACCATGATTACCAAAACATTTAAAATAGAATACTATTCTTCTCTTCCTTAAAAACTATAAAGCTGCAGACACATTATTTGAAGAGACTAGCTCAAAAAATCACATTCAACCCACGTAATTATGATCCACAGCAGATCCTTTGATCTTCAATATTTTCAAATTAATAATTCCATGAGAAAACAAAAATCACCCACACAGTTTCTCACAGCATAAAAGATTACTGGATATTATATTTAACAGAAACATCAATTTCCATATCACGCTATGAATAAAATTCCAACGCATGTGCAATGCTACTTGCTTACTTGTCTAATTATATTAGTAAGTTTTCATTATCACCAAGGTTCACCAGAGTTATTATGTTGACTACTCCAAAACCAACGGTTAAATAATCTAGAGAATGATGACCATATACTTTCTGTGACACACATGCAACTTCTGTAACCATATTGATGACAGTGAAGCTTTCCTATTGTCTTCCATAGTAAGGACACAACATGTATATTATTTGCTTGGGCTCTTACAATCACGAAGGGTTCTGGATATCTTTCAAATATCTCAAACTTCCCCACCAAACAAAATGCATCTTCCACACAATAACAGAAAAAACCATGTTTGGGAAATTAGTTGGCTAATGTGAAGAATTTGGTAATAGTGATACAAAAATTTAAACAAACTAATCACATTTAAGATGACAAGGCAATACGATTTTATCACAATTACCAAATATATATATATAAATAATATGTATAAAGATCGGTCACAATTACCAAATATATATATATATAAAATATGTATAAAGATCGGTCTAAGGCAAAAAAATAGTTACATATTATCAAAGAGAAATGACCAACATATCACAATGCATATGTGTTTTGACTCAATTATTAGAAAACTAAATAAAATAGAATAGCACTTTGTGCATTTAAGAATTTACTTCAACAAGAGTCATAATTTTTGGAATATCTCAGAAGTGTTATGAAACTATAGAACCCAGATGATGAATAGATAACATGAAGAGAAACCAAGCATCCATCTGAAAAAATACTGATTTATACTATTATAACAGAAAGAATGGTATAGTTCACAACACATCATACCAGTAGAGTATAGTTTACAAAGAATGGTTATTCTCGTAGAATTTCTATTATTCTCTTCCTTTTGGGGTAGAACTTCTATTATAGTTGTAATTTTTTTTCCATCGTTTTCTTTGTGCAGTGGAGAACTAATTGTAATTTTCTGCATTGCATTTTTCAGAAATAGATGGAAACATTGCTTGCCTTATAATCTTCCTCTACATTTTATCAAATTTTGACGTTTCTTATCCTTAAAAAAAACAATAATCCAAACACCAGTTTCTGATTAAAATGCAGACCCCTGCCATATCAATAAATTACTTGCACCCAGGAGCAAATTGAATACCTGCTTGCGTCTCTTCTCAGTCCTCTCAGCCTGCAATAGAAACCCCTTTGTTAAAAAAAAAATGCAATAATGTTAAGGAAACAAAAAAAAACTCTCTGATTGGAGTCTATTTGGCCGGGCTGGTTAGGCCGTTTGGATCTGTTTATTGTAATTTGTGTACTTCTTTGAAGTTTGTTTATTCTTGAAATTTTCCTTCTTTCAGAAGGAAAAAAGTAAGACGGATCAGAAAATTAGAAAGTCTTAACATCAACCAAACACAATGACAACATCAGATTAGTAAATGATTTTGCTCGCACACATATGAACCTAGGCATCATGCACATGTATTAAAATTCAAAACCCATTTCTCTTTTGTAAACAAACTAGGACTAAGACCTTCAGAGTATACTGAGCTGGAAGAAAAATGAGCTCCAATTGGGCAAGCAAGCCAAAGTATTAAATGTTCAAAATCAGTTCATTAACTTTCAAGGAATCTTGGATGCATTGACAAGTTTACAGGCTTGATTATCTTTCCCACAGATTAGAATTCTCAATTTCGTAAACTTGAGTTAAATTTTATGTAAACGTATACAGAACATCCTGCTTCAACTAAATTCTCATTCAAGACAATCTAAGTTAGACAGCTGATTATTTCAAATCATTTATCTTTGACGTGTGAAAACAAAATAATGATATGCATAATCCAGCAGTTTTGTATGCATCACATAAATATTTAGATCTATACATAAGAATTCATGAGCTTTGTTATGAAAAACATAGCTCGAGTTTGGCCTCAATATCAAGTTTACAAATGAGCCAATCTTGACAGCTTTATTCATTTAGTCACGCTGACAAATGATAAATAAGTCTTTTCAACGAGGAAACAGGGGCAGGGCAGTAATACTTTCTCACAGTATGACTACATAATGCTTTTATGTTATAGAAGTGAAACTTTGTTATAGCTGATTGCACTAAATGAAACAACCTGCGCTGAAAAACAAGACCTATAGCTCTCACCATGAGAGGGAGACTGGTGATATAACTATGTCATTGAGATTGCCATTCATCACCATATGCTTGTCATTGCTGCCTAGTTCTTCACTGAGGCCACATCATTCGATGTGGAATTAGTGAATGATAGGATTGGTAGTAAATGGTATGAAGAAACAAAAAGTGGAAGAGATACTGAAATTATAATAACTTTGTCTGGACCACCATTACCCAAACCAACATAGATTTTGACATAAAAGTACATCTACAAATGATTTTCGCAAACGCCAACAGATCAAGTAGTCAACCAAGTCAGCTCAAATGGAGATCTTTTGGAATTGCGTATTTGTACTTGACACAGTTTTCAGCCTTTGTAAATCAGATGGATAAAAGACAACCCATTTTGGTTTGAAGGTAAACATTTTCTTCAAACCATTCTGAACTGTGTGACTCAAATGCAGCTACTTTAGTCC
The DNA here is from genome assembly GCA_032719365.1 of Prinsepia uniflora. Classification (NCBI taxonomy): domain Eukaryota; kingdom Viridiplantae; phylum Streptophyta; class Magnoliopsida; order Rosales; family Rosaceae; genus Prinsepia; species Prinsepia uniflora. Next base: position 46,037,769 of record CM064864.1, read on the forward strand.
CCACAACCTTATGCTACCAACGTAAGGAAATTACAAAGCATTCAGTTCTGCAAATAGTCACTCTACTACCCAGTAACATTTCCCAGCCACATGATTCAGTAGTAGACTAGGCAAATAAGAGCAGAAAACAAATTATACAATACCAATTTCATTACCTTCTCTTTCAAAAGCTGCTCGTTCTCCTCCTCTAACCTGACCGCCAATGACTCCAATTCATTTTGGTAAGCCTAATATTAAAACAGAAATAAGTTGATAAAACAAAATAACTAAAAAAACAGAACCAATATTCATCAAAAACCCATTTTCACCTGTTTTCTCTCCCTGGACCTTGCGGCAGACTCCCGGTTTTTTATCATCCTTCGCTGTCTTTGCTGCGCTGCCTTATCCATAGGCTCCAAAACGGCACGCCCTCTCTTCCCTCTCCCCACTCCACCACTCCCACCCACCTCAATCCCATTTCCAAACCCAACTATAGAACCTTCAGCCTTCTCAATCGAATTGAACGGGCTGAGTTCGGGCATCGGATCAAATGAAAACACACCGCCACTCAACCTCTCCACCTCTGGAGGCGGCAGCGCAAGCGGTAAATCCTTAATTTCGTCCTCTTCCACGGCCCCAGCCCGAGTCAAAAAGTCCTCCAAAGTCATCAAGTCACCGGGAACCTCCTCTTTACATTCCTTCCGAATCTCACCGGACGCAATTTCTCGCCAGACCTCTTCGGCGGTCTTATGCGGCGGCGGAGGCGGCGGCGCCGAGGAGGCATTCATTTCTGTGGCAGCAGTGTCGATTAGGGTGATTTGGGCGTCGAGGAGAGTGGCGTCGGTTATGGAGGGGGGGTTGGAGTCGTAAAGGAGGCCGGTCATCGGACCGATCTGAAGCGAAGACGCCGTATTGGCGATGTGATTGTTAGTGTTGATGTTTAGGGTTTGGGGGTGCGCCGAGGAGGAAGATGGGTTTGTTGAGGGTTTGGATTTTGAAGCGGAGGAATTGGAAGAAGGGCGTCGGGAGAGATCCGAGTTTCGTGATCTTGACGACCACGATATTAGTTTGGACGACGCCATCTTTTCCGTCGCCGATTTCTCAGCCCCCTCTCTCTATCTCACTTTCCCCCCACACACTTCACTTTAGACTCTGTCCACTCTCTCTAGAATTGCTGCAATTCTTAGGGTTCGGTTTGTCTTTTCTCTGTAGGGATCAGGCCCCCAGGCGCGCTGCACAGCAGCCTTTCAACGACCGGGCAGTTTCAAGTTTCCAGAACCTGTGTTATTTTTTTTAATTTTTTATTTTTTGAATTTTTCCCATACTCCCACAAATCACAATCAATATGGTACCTAACTCCCCGAATGTACTCGAATTATGATTGCAATGTATTGTGGGCCTCTCGATATGGAACGCTGATCTCGCGCAATGGCGCGATCATAAAGGCGGGTGCAGGGATTATGTAGTAGTATCGTGGTAGTGGATCTTTACACCATTGCCGCTTTTGGATGGGTTTCCGAGTATGTTGTTGACTCCGCCTACACGTCGGGATTTGCTAGCTGTACGGACGGCTGTGTGATTCATGAGGTGGATCCTAATAAGAGAAATTTATATATATATATATATATAATATGCATATATTGATACAAGAATATTTGGAATGATCTTTTGCAACTTAAGAATTTCTCACTAATTTGTTTACTAAAAAAGTTACGCTAGCAAACAAAATATCAACTTGTATACTAATGGGAAGTATTCAATTGAGGTTTTATAAATTTTTAAATATCTCTTAAAATTCATGTATGTTCAAATATCTCTGAAATTTTAAATATCAGCCTAATAGACCTAAGCTCTTGTTATTTGAAGGCTCACTATTGTTATGGGGCCCTTTTCATATTGTTAATCGAAGAACTTTATAACGGCTAGCACATTGTGCCTGTGAGTTGCTTGGACCAACTTGGAATTTTTATGATTTTTTTCGAAAAGTTGCATATAGTGTATTTTCTTAATAAAGAGTTAAGAGTTATACATAAAGGAATTAAATATTTGACAAAATTTATTTTTAAAGGTGCTTTATTATGAAAAATAATGTCAAAGTGATCCGTAAAGTTTAATGTAAAACTGTGGTAGGCGTGGATAATGACTAAATTAGAAATGATGTAAAGGTGTGAGAGGTTGTGGAGATAGCAGATAATACAACCTATTCCGGATTATGAATGGAAATTGAAGAATTAACCTGGGAATCTAATAAAGTGGGTGGAATTAAAAGAGTTTTGGTTCTATCGTCAAGGTCCAATGGGTTGATGGGCCAAAGCTTAAAAATATGGGTTGTGAAATAACCATTTTACTTGCGCAGCATTAATGGGCTCGACAGTCACTTTTCGAACGGGAGCACTTTTAGTTACCTCTCTTGGACCATTACGTCTGTCTCAAGCTTCTGATTACGTAGGCAGGTGGTTGATGCAACGATCCATCTCAACACTTTAAGACATTTTCGAAAAAGAAATGGAGAATAGACGGATTTATTCTTATATATATTAAACACCTAAAAGTCAACTTAAACTCGGGAAATTTTGACACGACCCATCCCAATCCCCTGGATTATCGTGGGATGCATCATACTCCCGTCTGACACCACGTGCCACATAAGAGATAAACCGTAACCCACTCAGGGTTACTAGAGTACGCAGTGACTTGTGGAGTCTGCATCGGCATGTGATGTCTCGGTCTCGGCTATCGCCCGTATCCGCGATCAACCTGAAGGGAATAAAAAAAAACATAAAAGCTGTGAGTGGACAAAAATAAACAGTTCAAAAAAATTTATCGAAAATACATTTATACCCTTCATGTAAAAGCATGCATGCATTAAAAAACAGTATTTTTAGATACTTTCTTAAAAGTAAGAAATATTGCTTTTCAAACAAAACACAATGAAAAATGGTTCTCAATCGAAACCTTCCTCAGTAGGGTCTCATCCCAAAACCAAATCACATAGGGTCTCAGCCCCAAATCAAAACCACGTAGGATCTCAGCCCAAAACAATCTCAAAAAACATCTCAACAATTTTTTCAACAGAGCCTCTGCCCGAAACATAGACTCGCATTCGGAGTCTAAAGAAAATGTGTTCACCAATCCTCTTTATTCAATCATCTCACATCATCACCAGTCACGATATCAGCGCTACACGTGCGACTCAGGATTACACATCCGAATATACACTAGGCTCGGAGCCCATGGATCAACGTCTAGGTGCTCTAACTCAGGATCACACATCACACAAGATGGTCTACGTCTGAGCGATGACATCTACATGATCGGAACCCCTAGCTCAACATCTGCAAAATGTCCATCTTTGACACTCCGGCAAGCAGTGTCCCCATAAGCTCTCCAGGATCACACTTCTCACTGGATGGTCGACATCCAGATGCTATCAACACATCATAGAGGATGGTCGTGTGGAAAACATTTCACATCATCTCAAAACATCTCAATAGGGTCTAAGCCCGGACATAATTTCATCAAATCAGTTTCCACAAAACCATCGTAAAAATAGTGTCTAGAAACACTTCATAAATCCAGGATTCCTCGAATCCTATCAAATTCACAAATGGGTCACATGCACGAAATATCTTTTCCTCGTGTTTGACTATACTCTAAGTCAACCTAAAATCAAATTGGACAAAAGCCCGAGACGTATTTCCAAATCCGAAAACCATTTCATTGTTCAAAATCACATTTGACTATCATCTGAGTCAAAGTCTAAATCAACTGAGTCTCATGCCTGAAATACCAATTTCACGCATCTTCGTGAAATCACTTAAAATCGATAATCAAATCCTTAGTTTCACGCCTCTCCGTGAAACCATCAAAATCACATAAACACATGCACATAGAATACTTGGTCGAAACCCAAGTATCATATAAAACATAAATCTCAAACTACGTGCAATATCACATTTTCTACGAAATTTCCAAACAAATCATATGCAATCTATGCATCTCAAATCATGTTCATAAAACATATAAAACAGTTATGCATGCATCATTTCATAAAATAAAGTCCACTCACAAACCGTCCGTGTTGAGCGCTTTCAACCCGCATTGTAAGCTACTTCGAGGCTAATCCATACTCTCCGGAATGTCCGAATCTGTCCAAATCACATCCAAAGGTTACTTTCAACCTATAGAAGTCCAAAATATAAACCCTCAAAACTCTTAGAACGGTCAACGTGTCCCGAGGATAAAAATCTCTAAATGACCTATCAACCAATCTCTGATCGACCTGAAACCACCACCATTGAATTCAGAACGTCGAATCATTTTAAACAAGATCGATTGGACCACAAAATTCGTGCCCACGCGCCCCCACGCGCCGATCAAAGTTCGGTCAACGAAAAGTCAACGGTCAAAGACAATGATGACATCATCAAAGTCAACGCTGATGTCATTGATGACGTCATCGTGCTCGTCGGAATCCTTCATTTTTGTCCAATTTTTCAAACCTTCATAACTCTCTCATTTCTCAACCAAATCCTACGTTCTATATATAGAAATCTATCTACTTTAGCCAAGGAATCCAAATCTAAACCGAGAATTGAGAGAGAGTACCTAGTTTTGAAGATATGACCTCCCAAATTTTTGGCTAACCTTTGAATCCTTCTTCCGGACACTCCCGTAGTCCAAAACCTTTCTTTTTTGCACTTACAGGCTCGTATGAGCTCCAAGAACACAATCATAGCCTTAGAATCAATCCAAAACATCAAGAATCAAAACCCAAATTCAAAGGCCCACGGGTTACCTTGTTTAGTGGGTTTCCTCCGTTGTCCACGGCGGCTCTATCGTCCCTGCCACCATCCTGGTCCATCTCTCAACCTCTCTCACTCTTACTCTGTCTCCAGCAGCCAACAATGAAGATGATGGATTGGGTTTGTGTAACGACCCGTCCCAAACTCCTAGATTAGATTAGTGACTAATCACGCTTAGTGAGGCTAATCTGTGATTAGTAGGGCGAAATCGGACGAACGATGCGAAATGACCGTTTTGCCCCTAGTGGTGGCAAAACGTTGACTTTTTAATCGGGCGGTCAAATGGACTTTGACCGATGACCGTGACGTAGTTCGTGACATCACGAGTTCATAGACAGGTGGCACGTTCAATTCCGACGTTCGAGGAAGAAGTTATGACGTTCGGAAGTTTAGGGGCATTTTGGTAATTTGGGTGAATAGGAGGTCAAAAGTTGACTTTTTGACCAGGAGGTCCGATGGCCAAGGGCCGAAGACCGTTACGTAGATAAGGACGATACGAATCCGTAGACAGGCGGCACGTCGAATTCGGACGTTCGACGGCGAAGTCACGGTTCACGGAAGTTCCCGGTTACTATTCACAATTACACGTTTTACGAGGACCGTTTGTCTTTAGTGGGGCCAGTTACTTTTCAGCAACCAATGGATGAGTGACACTTGTCACCCATCCACTGGCTACCATTCCACATACATGCATCCAACCATTCACCGTGCATCCATTTTCCATTTTTCCCTCCAACCAAACCCGATCTCATTCCTCTCCTCTGTGCGATCCAAACACCAAACCCTTAATCCCAAATACTTCTGGAGAGAACAGAGAGTGAGAGAGGAGGCCAGGACGGACTGGATGGTGGCGAGCTCGGGGGCCGCCGTGCACGGTGGTCGTGGACCCGCGAAGGTAAAAATTTTACCTTCAAATTTCATTTTCGGGTTTTAGGTGTTAGGGCTGAGTTCTAGTGATTGGGATGAGTTTATTGAGGTTGTAGGAAGGTGTAGAGGGTGGTTTGGACGGCGGTGAAGGGCTGAGCAGCCCTGGGTGCAATCGGAAAAATTGGACCGATTAGGGGAGAATTGGACGGACGGGTTTTGTGGGGTTTTTCCTAGTTTTCTTGATTAGGATAGATTGGAAATGAGAAAATAGGAATTTAGGAATTGGAATGGAGGAAATCGGACCGAAAATGAGGGAGAAGGAGGCCTGGACCGGTTACGCCGGTCCAGTTGCAGAGGTCGGACCGGACCGGCCGGCCCAGACCTGTTCGATCGCTGGGGACGACGCACTGTTCACCGGCGCGTGAGCCCACGCGTAGGGGCCTTTGGGCGGCGCGTGGCAGCGCGTGGTGGGGTTTCTGGGGATGTGTTCAACATACGAAATCATCTATTCGATGTAACGAACATTTTGGGACTGGTTTCGTGTCGATCGGACACCGTCTCGATATGTTTCGGAGCATCGGAAGGTTTAGGTTCGGGATTAACAATAGTTAAAAATACGGGAAAATTACGGGGCTTTGGTAGGAGGTTAATTAAGTAGTTAGTAACCTTCTATTACGATTTGGACAGGTTTGGGAGTCCCGGTGACGGTGATCGGCTCGGGGAGCCGTATGACCCGCAAATCGAGGCGGCAGCTCGGACGGTCTGTGAGTGGACCTTGTTTTCTAAATTGGTGCATGCATAAATGTTTATTATATGTTTTATTACTTGTTTGATGATGCCATGGGTGCATTTCTATGTGGTTACGTATAAGCACTATTTCGAGGTTTCGGCCTTATACGGTGCTTATACGGGTCTGTATTTCTTTATTGATTTAAATGAAATGGTGTTGGATTTCTAAAAGGCTAAACTCGGGTATGAAACCCATTTGGTTTTGTCTCGGGCATATGACCTCAGATTCCGGGCACGGTGCCCAGTTGGTGTCCTATGTTCGGGTACGAGACCCAGTCACTTTACGGTTTTGATTTCAGGTCAGGGAACCTTAAATGGATTCCCAGGTTCATGACGGTTTATGGGAACCGGCATGAACCCTTGTTGTGGTATCGTGGTTCATGACGGTTTATGGGAACCGGCATGAACCCTTGTTCGTTATTACGGTACATGACGGTTTATGGGAACCGGCATGTTACCTGATTATGGGTATTATGGATTCATGACGGTTCAGGGGAACCGGTCATGAATGTTTATGTTATGTATATATATTTCCGTCTACCTTCCTTTACATGTTCTACTATCTCCTCCGGGGAGGGTCGTTGGCCTGGGTGGACCCCGAAGTAGTCACGGAGCACCGACTGAGTGGAGTCACCCCCCAGTTGGGTTCCTTACTCTCAGGAAGGCTATGATTACTATTACCTCGGGTAGGGTCAGTGGTCTACGGACATTGATCTTGACTTTGAGAAGACTCGGATTGAGACCCGGGTAGCGCGCGCGTAGCTTTGGATACCGTGACAGGATTGGTTGTGTGACTTATATATATGTATGTGATGGATATATGATATATGATATGTGCTGTGTACAGGTGTGCACAGGATTTGGGCAGTGGCCCGTATGGTCGTTTTCATTGTGGTCCTTTCGACCTTGGTTTATATCTGCTTTGGGCTTAGTCCCACATATGGTTTGTTTTGGATAAATGGTTTTCGAATGCATGCATGCTTTTTAGTGGAGGGTACAAAGGTCTTCTCGTTAAAATGTTTTTATAAACTTTTGTTTTGTCCACTCACAGTTTTTAATGTTTTGACTGCCCTTCAGGTTGACATCGGATGTGGACTGTAGCAGGGACCGAGATATCACATGCCTCCTCCGGATCCTGGCGTACTCTGATAGCCCGGGAGGGCAAAGGACGAAAATATCCCTTGTCTGACACTTCGTGTCAGACGGGAGCAGGGTCATCCCGCACTAATCCCGGGGGGATTGGGATGGGTCCTGTCAACGTGGTATCAGAGCGGGGTTGTCTCTATTCGAGCAACCGCGGAGCTCTTGGAGTATGTATGCTGGTCGAGGATGTGATATCTCATTGGGCTGCAGTCCGTGGTCAACCTGATTGTCGGGGTGCCGGTACGATAGTTAGTAGGATTGGCAAGCCTTGGTTCGGCACTCGATGCCGGGGTTGCCATGGTTCTGTCAGGGTTGGCAGTGTGGAACCCTACGGAAGGCTTAACGTAGTATTACGTTAGAGTTTTGGATCGTGAGACGGTTAGTTGGGATCGTCTTCCCGATGTCGTAGGATCGATTCCGACGACTGGTTAGGAGTGTGACCATTAGATGGTCAGATTATGTTGAGTTAAATGGATTTACTGCAGTTGGCAGTTAGCAACCGGATTCGAGGAATCCGAGTTGGATTGTTGGTAGGATTGGATTGACGTCTTTATGATGTCGGACCGCAGGGTCGGTCAGATTGTTGATTTTACTGCTTTTCGCAGGTGGGTTCAAAGGAACTCTAGGTGTGATCGTGGAACCCTACCGTATGTGTATGGTTCGGAAATGGGAGTTGACGAGTGGTTTGACTTGGACGACTATTCGGATTTGGGGTTCGTTAGTCGGTCTAGTCATGTCAGCTTGTGTTGGGACTGCACTTCGCAGTCAGGGTTGTACGTATCGGTTAGACCGAGTTGGTTGTCGTGCTACTTCAGTTGTGGGTTGGTGCAACTAAGGTCGTGGATGACCTGGTAGACGACAATGGTTTAGTCAAGTTACGACAAGATAGAGATTGTTGGACAGGTTACCGGGGTTGGTACTTGTCGATGGAATCCCTGAGTGGGATACAGGGTAGTTGGTACGGGCGATTGATTCCGTTGGATACGGAGTCTGGATATAGCGAGGTCTGGTTGTGAGGTCTGCACGAGTCTGTGGAAGGCACTACTACCGAGAGTGGTTGTAGCTGTGGTTGTTGGGAATCGGGGACGTTCAGGGGACGTTTTCCTTTTCTCGCATGAGTTGTCAGGGTGACTGTACCCAGAGTTGTCAGGTACGAGGGAGACAGAGTTTCTTCTATACGAGCAGAGGTACGCGATCGTCGCTTGGTATGAGCGGAGATCCAGGGTGTCAGTTTTGCACACGGTGTGCTAGCGTCAGTACTGATGCTAGTGAGGATGCTTGTGTGCTGATGCTGACAGGTGGTAGTGATGGTGCTGGTACTCGTGCTAGTGCTAGTGCTAGTGTCGGTGCGGGTGATTGTGATGACGGTGAGTCACGAGTCGGGATGTGGCTCTGACGAGATGGGCATATGTTCGGTATCTGTGGTTCCAGAGTGGACCTCAGATAAGGTTAAAGTGGTTAAGGGACACGTGGTTGATGTCCGGGTATGTTGTTTCCAATCTTGTTGGAACTTCGGAATCGCGGGAGTTTGCGATTGAGGTGACGAGAGGAATACGGGTTTTCCGCATTGGTATCGGGTATTTCGACGTCATTTTGGGTGACTTCTCAGATTCTACCATGAATGATGATGGTAGATGACGTAGATGTTATTGATGTTGTTGGTTGCCACTAGTACACTAATCGTGTATTGGTTGGTGGACCCGTGATTGTCTTGGGTCATCAGGTGGAGTGAGTATATCGAAGTTAGGTGACTGAGATTTCTCATTTTCTACTTGGTGGCAGACGATGTTAGGTTACATGACGTGGTGAGTGCAGCGAGTGTTGTTTGCATTCACGTAGGATGGATTATTCGATCATTCTTGGTTTTCCACGGTGGAATGCCAAGGATCGATACGAGGTACTCAGTGAGAACCCACAGTCTCGGCGTGTCTCGTCGTTGACTAATCTGTTTAGATGTGGGAAATGGTTGAGGACTTTGGACGTCGTGACGATCGGGGATCGTGACGTCTATGGTTGGTTGACGTAGTGTTGGATCTGGATTGTGATTTGGATGTCCAGATAGGTGGAGCGTTTATTACTCTTACGTGGATGTTGAGTGAAGCATGATGGGACTGAACTTCTTTTCGAGGTAAATCCCATATGGCTTATTACTCGCCTGAGTAGTTGTCCGATGAGTAGGTGTCTGACGAGGTCGGATTTTATCTGACCTAGTGTTGTGTCGATGTTAGGATTGACTTCCCTATGAAGTCAATCGATCGTATTGTGGTAATCGGTTGAGCGGGTAATCGATAGGTTTGGTTTTGGTAGGTCTCGGTAGACGTGAACGATATTTCATGTTTCGGAATCAGATTTCTAGATGACGATTTAGGATTTGATTTTGGAACTTGAAAGAGGATTTCTGGAGTTGGGGTTTGGAATCGGATTCTGGGTGACGATTCAGGATTTGATTCTAGAGCTTGACTATAGATTTTCTTTTATGGATTTGGGTTCGGAATGGTTATTCCAAATGCTAGCTTACGGAATAATGATTTTGGATTCGAATTTGGACATGATTATGGATATGATTTCTGGATTTGGATTTGGGATTTCTTACAAAATTGCGGATTCGGATTCAGATTTGGAAATAAATAGTGGGTCGGAGTTTCGATTTGTCTAACGCTGGATTGGACGAATGAACTCCATAATTGAAACGTGTTTGACTACGACCTAGGTGGTCTGGTTATTGTTGTGGTATGTCGATGGGTAGATGTACGTACTTTGTACGTTGTTCAAGGTACGATACTGGGTGTACTTGTCGTGCCTGGTGACGGTATATAGGTTATACCCGTAGTATGTTGGTAAGCGTATTGGTAGTCGGATTGGTTCTGATACCATCGGATTAGTTGAGGTCGTGGACTGGACATTGGATACTGTGCAGTGGGTCATGGTATTTCGATGGGTCTAGTTACACACAGGTCGAGTGCTTTGTGGGTAAGTGTTGACCCATGGTTGAGTGAGTTGGTGGTTAGTGTAACCATGAGTGAGTATAGTGTCAGTTTTCGACTGACGACTGTCAAGTGGTGACGGTCTGTCGGAGGTGTCAGCGTGGATCGTTGAGTGAGGTCTGATAACTTCCAGTGGGAGTAGACGTCAGGATAGGTTAGAGATTGAGGAAGGAACCGTAGAGTTGTTTATGTCAGCGAAAGGGTAGATTTGACAATTGGGTTGATCATAGGATACTTGGGCTACTTTGATACTGACAGGTGGTGTCAGTTCGGAGCGTACGACTTCTGTCATTCGACGTGGTCGAACGTAGACGATACGATATGGATGTTAGCGGTACGTCTGGCTGCAGACGAGTAAGTATTGTTCTGGTTAGTGGGTGTACTAGCGTACACGCGTTGCGTGGTAGGTCGAATTATTTCCACGAGGTGGAGGTTGTGGAATCAGGATAGTGGAATTTTGAGGACGAAATTAATTAAGGAGGGAAGGTTGTAACGACCCGTCCCAAACTCCTAGATTAGATTAGTGACTAATCACGCTTAGTGAGGCTAATCTGTGATTAGTAGGGCGAAATCGGACGAACGATGCGAAATGACCGTTTTGCCCCTAGTGGTGGCAAAACGTTGACTTTTCAATCGGGCGGTCAAATGGACTTTGACCGATGACCGTGACGTAGTTCGTGACGTCACGAGTTCATAGACAGGTGGCACGTTCAATTCCGACGTTCGAGGAAGAAGTTATGACGTTTGGAAGTTTAGGGGCATTTTGGTAATTTGGGTGAATAGGAGGTCAAAAGTTGACTTTTTGACCAGGAGGTCCGATGGCCAAGGGCCGAAGACCGTTACGTAGATAAGGACGATACGAATCCGTAGACAGGCGGCACGTCGAATTCGGACGTTCGACGGCGAAGTTACGGTTCACGGAAGTTCCCGTTTACTATTTACAATTACACGTTTTACTAGGACCGTTTGTCTTTAGTGGGGCCAGTTACTTTTCAGCAACCAATGGATGAGTGACACTTGTCACCCATCCATTGGCTACCATTCCACATACATGCATCCAACCATTCACCGTGCATCCATTTTCCATTTTTCCCTCCAACCAAACCCGATCTCATTCCTCTCCTCTGTGCGATCCAAACACCAAACCCTTAATCCCAAATACTCCTGGAGAGAACAGAGAGTGAGAGAGGAGGCCAGGACGGACTGGATGGTGGCGAGCTCGGGGGCCGCCGTGCACGGTGGTCGTGGACCCGCGAAGGTAAAAATTTTACCTTCAAATTTCATTTTCGGGTTTTAGGTGTTAGGGCTGAGTTCTAGTGATTGGGATGAGTTTATTGAGGTTGTAGGAAGGTGTAGAGGGTGGTTTGGACGGCGGTGAAGGGCTGAGCAGCCCTGGGTGCAATCGGAAAAATTGGACCGATTAGGGGAGAATTGGACGGACGGGTTTTGTGGGGTTTTTCCTAGTTTTCTTGATTAGGATAGATTGGAAATGAGAAAATAGGAATTTAGGAATTGGAATGGAGGAAATCAGACCGAAAATGAGGGAGAAGGAGGCCTGGACCGGTTACGCCGGTCCAGTTGCAGAGGTCGGACCGGACCGGCCGGCCCAGACCTGTTCGATCGCTGGGGACGACGCACTGTTCACCGGCGCGTGAGCCCATGCGCAGGGGCCTTTGGGCGGCGCGTGGCAGCGCGTGGTGGGGTTTCTGGGGATGTGTTCAACATACGAAATCATCTATTCGATGTAACGAACATTTTGGGACTGGTTTCGTGTCGATCGGACACCGTCTCGATATGTTTCGGAGCATCGGAAGGTTTAGGTTCGGGATTAACAATAGTTAAAAATACGGGAAAATTACGGGGCTTTGGTAGGAGGTTAATTAAGTAGTTAGTAACCTTCTATTTCGATTTGGACAGGTTTGGGAGTCCCGGTGACGGTGATTGGCTCGGGGAGCCGTATGACACGCAAATCGAGGCGGCAGCTCGGACGGTCTGTGAGTGGACCTTGTTTTCTAAATTGGTGCATGCATAAATGTTTATTATATGTTTTATTACTTGTTTGATGATGCCATGGGTGCATTTCTATGTGGTTACGTATAAGCACTATTTCGAGGTTTCGGCCTTATACGGTGCTTATACGGGTCTGTATTTCTTTATTGATTTAAATGAAATGGTGTTGGATTTCTAAAAGGCTAAACTCGGGTATGAAACCCATTTGGTTTTGTCTCGGGCATATGACCTCAGATTCCGGGCACGGTGCCCAGTTGGTGTCCTATGTTCGGGTACGAGACCCAGTCACTTTACGGTTTTGATATCAGGTCAGGGAACCTTAAATGGATTCCCAGGTTCATGACGGTTTATGGGAACCGGCATGAACCCTTGTTGTGGTATCGTGGTTCATGACGGTTTATGGGAACCGGCATGAACCCTTGTTATGTTATTACGGTACATGACGGTTTATGGGAACCGGCATGTTACCTGATTATGGGTATTATGGATTCATGACGGTTCAGGGGAACCGGTCATGAATGTTTATGTTATGTATATATATGTTCGTCTACCTTCCTTTACATGTTCTACTATCTCCTCCGGGGAGGGTCGTTGGCCTGGGTGGACCCCGGAGTAGTCATGGAGCACCGACTGAGTGGAGTCACCCCCCAGTTGGGTTCCTTACTCTCAGGAAGGCTATGATTACTATTACCTCGGGTAGGGTCAGTGGTCTACGGACATTGATCTTGACTTTGAGAAGACTCGGATTGAGACCCGGGTAGCGCGCGCGTAGCTTTGGATACCGTGACAGGATTGGTTGTGTGACTTATATATATGTATATGATGGATATATGATATATGATATGTGCTGTGTACAGGTGTGCACAGGATTTGGGCAGTGGCCCGTATGGTCGTTTTCATTGTGGTCCTTTCGACCTTGGTTTATATCTGCTTTGGGCTTAGTCCCACATATGGTTTGTTTTGGATAAATGGTTTTCGAATGCATGCATGCTTTTTAGTGGAGGGTACAAAGGTCTTCTCGTTAAAATGTTTTTATAAACTTTTGTTTTGTCCACTCACAGTTTTTAATGTTTTGACTGCCCTTCAGGTTGACATCGGATGTGGACTGTAGCAGGGACCGAGATATCACGTGCCTCCTCCGGATCCTGGCGTACTCTGATAGCCCGGGAGGACAAAGGACGAAAATATCCCTTGTCTGACACTTCGTGTCAGACGGGAGCAGGGTCATCCCGCACTAATCCCGGGGGGATTGGGATGGGTCCTGTCAGTTTGGGGTGGGTGTTTATGTTTTAGGTGAAGAAATGAAGAATGAAGATGAAAATGATGAGATGCATGAATTTATATGTGTGGATCAATGTATGAGTGACAAGTGTCACCCATCTGATTAGCCCAAAACCCAATATTTTGGGTTCTTATCTTCATTAGTCATCCTCACCCTCTATGTTTTCCCATATCCGTGAAACACATACACCCATAACCAAACCCACACCATTAATCCTTCAATCCTCATCCAATGATCTTGGCGTATGGATGAAAGTGAGAGGGGACGGTGAGACGATCACGGTGGTGACCATAGTGGAGCCAAGACGGCGGAGGTAAGGGAAAACGCAAAAACCATTTTTAAGTTCAAAAATTGGAAGCTCGATTTAAGGGTTTATTGGTAAATTTGATGGACTGGGTCGTGAACTAGGGACACATGAAAAATCGAGGAGGTTGGTTTCGAGGATTACAGTGGTCTGAGGCGGCTGGAATCTGGGTTTGAAGATCAAGGTCACTGTTCAACGTTCGAACAGGTAAATCTTGACTATTTTTCACGAATTTGATCACATAGGTTGATAGGGTAGGCTTAGACGAACACATAGGAAGAAACCTCATCGAAAATAGTGAAGAAATGGTCAAATGGTGGCCAGGTCGGGTCGCGGGTCCGTGCGACCCAAATTACAGGATGTAACGAGCCGTCTCGAATTTCAGGATTAGATTAGTGACTATTCAAGGACTAGTGAGGTTAATTAGTGATTAGTTGAGCGAAATCGGACGAACGCTGTAAAATGACCATATTACCCTTGATCATGGGTAAAATTCTTTTGACTCGGAAGTTCGGTGGCCGAGGGCCAAGGACCGTTACGTAGATCGGGTCGATACGAATCCATAGACAGACGGCATGCCGAAATCGGATGTCGGACGAGAAAGTTATTGTTCACGGAAGTTCTGTTGAACTATTCCATGAATTACGAGACAGATTACTTTTGTATCCTGGTGGGTCCAGATATTTAATTCCTACCCAATGGATAAGTGACAAGTGTCACTCATCCCATTGGGCCTTAACCCCAAAATCTGGATCTCAAGTGTGATTGGTCCACTTGTATTATTTTATACATATAACCCACCCACTTCTTATCCTAACCATCCATCTCATCTAATCCCTCATCTTTACCGTCCATTTTATCTCTCTTTCTTCTGATCATCATCATCTAACTTAATTTCTCTCTCTCCCCGCGACCACCATTTTCATTTCTTCTTCTTTTTTTGAAAACCGAACACACATATCACTACCACCACCCCATCTCATCTTCATCTGCTATTATGAACGATTGACTGAGAGGGTGACCTGAGGGACTGAAAGACGATGGGGAGACGGCGGTCCACGGCGGAGAAAACTCGAAACCGTGAGATAAATGGATTTGAATTTTGGACTTTGGGATTTAAGGGGTCTGGGTCGAATTTAATGATTGGGTTGGCTTTCTGGTGATCTAAGGGGAAGGTTTGGTTTGAGAATGGGAGCTGGGACGGCCGGAGTAGACGGCAAAAGCTAGTTGTAGGTGGCCGGTTTGGTTTTCAACCATGGAGGTATCATCTCGACTCATTTCTCATGATTTGAATGGTTAGATCGATTAAGTTTGAGGTTAGGAACCTATAGGATTGAAATTGGACAAGAATGGAACGAAAAAATGACAGTCAGAGCCCTAGACCGGTCCAGACTGGTCCGGTTTGGTTCGAACCAGAGGACCCGGTTCGACAGAGGTTATGGGTGACACTGTAGTTGTCGCGTGGGCTTCACGCGCAGCCCCTTTGGGCAGCGTGAGGGCGCGTGATGGGTCTTTTAAGGAAGTGTTCAACATGTGAATTAATCTATTCGATGTAACGAACATTTTGGGACTGAATTCGTGTTGATCGGACACCGTCTCAATATTGTTCGGGACATCCGAAGGTTTAGGATCAAGTTTAAAAATAGTTAAAAATTCGGAAAAATTACGGGGCTTCAATGAGAGGTTAATAAGGTAGTTAGTAACCCTCTAAATTGATTTGGACAGGTTTGGGAGTCCCGGTGACGGCGATTAGCCCGGTGAGGCTTACAACACGCAAATCGAGGCGGCAGCTTATGATGGTTTGTGAGTGGATTTCTAAACTGTGATGCATGCATAAATGTTTTATATGGTTTATAGATGTGATTCTATGATGTTGATTTGGATATTTGTGAATTACATGGTTTCACGCATTTCGAGGCGATTTATGTGCTTGCACGTAAATCGAGGTTTACGGTTTTGCACTGATTTATCGTGCTTTTAGTTTTGGAAATGATTTCATGAAATGGTTTTGGATTTGAAAAGGTAGACTCGGGTTTAAGACCCATGTTTGTTTTGGAAACCCTCAAAGTCCATTTAGTTACGTTCTCGGGCTAGAGGCCCAATTGGTTCTTAAATCGATTTCGGATTTGGAAATATGGAATCGGGCACGAGACCCATTTGATTTACCAACTCTCGGACCTGAAGTCCATTTGATTTAATAAGGCATCGGGCCGGAGACCCAGTTGGTTTACGCATCGGGCTCGAGGCCCAATTGGTTTGCGTATCGGGCTTGAGGCCTAGTTAACTTACGTATCGGGCACGAGGCCCATTTGGTTTATGAAATCGAGCACGAGGCCCATTTGGTTTACGAAATCGGGCACGAGGCCCAGTTGGTTTGTGAATTCGGGCTTAGCGCCCAGTTATGGTTTATGATTATAATTTCGGGTCGGGGCCCATAAATGGATTTATGGT
The DNA here is from genome assembly GCA_032719365.1 of Prinsepia uniflora. Taxonomy (NCBI): domain Eukaryota; kingdom Viridiplantae; phylum Streptophyta; class Magnoliopsida; order Rosales; family Rosaceae; genus Prinsepia; species Prinsepia uniflora. The sequence goes on from CM064864.1 coordinate 46,054,383, forward strand.
TCATGACGGTTTATGGGGACCGGCATGAACCCTTGAAAGTTTTTATGGTTCATGATGGTTTATAGGGACCGAGCATGAACCCTTGAAAGGTTTTGAGAATGTTTTCAAATCGTTTTTCCTATACTATCCTTTATAAATGGATTGTCTCATCTAGGGAGGGTTGTTGACCTGGGTGGACCCCGGAATAGTCACGAAGCACTGACTGAGTGGAGTCGCCCCCGTTGGGTTCCTTACTCTCATAAAGGCTATGGATTATAACCCCCAGGGAGGGTCATTGATCTACGAACATTGACCTGGGTGGACCTTAGGGAGACTTGGGCTTTGAGACCCCGGGTAGCACGCGCGTAGCTCTAGATACCATGATAGGAATAGTTATATGATATTTATGATAAACATGATTTCTTGGTTTTTCGAAATTGTGTTTTGTGGATAATAAATGGATTTGGGCTGAGTTCCTACATATGTTTACTATGTTATGAATTTCTGTAAATGGTTTTGGGCAGGGGCCCGTGTGACTTGAATTTATGGAACTTGGGGTTGAGACCCTAAATATGGTTGTTTAAACATATGAGGTTTGATAAATGGTTTTACTATTCATGCATGCTTTTTAGTGAAAGGCATAAAGGTCTTTTATAAAATGTGTTTTCTGAACTATTACTTTTCGTCCACTCACAGTCTTTCTATTTTCAATGCCCTTCAGGTTGAAACGGTGCGGACTGTAGCATAGACCGAGACATCACATCCTGGCGTCCCTCGTTAATCCCGGGGGGATTGGGACGGGTCCTGACAAGTGGTATCAGAGCAGGTTTGCTCTTACGCTAAGCGCAGGTCGAGGATGTGATGTCTCTGTGGGTTGCAGTTCGTTATCAACCTGATTGTTCGGGACATCCAAAGGTTTAGGATCAAGTTTAAAAATAGTTAAAAATTCAAAAAAATTATGGGGCTTCAATAAGAGGTTAATAAGGTAGTTAGTAACCCTCTAGATTGATTTGGATAGGTTTGGGAGTCTCGGTGACAACGATTAGCCTGGCGAGGCTTACGACACACAAATCGAGGCAGCAGTTTACGACGGTATGTGAGTGGACCTTGATTTCTAAACTGTGATGCATGCATAAATGTTTTATATGGTTTATAGATGTGATTCTATGATGTTGATTTGGATATTTGTGAATTACATGGTTTCACGCATTTCGAGGCGATTTACGTGCTTGCACGTAAATCGAGGTTTACAGTTTTGCAACTGATTTATCGTGCTTTTAGTTTTGGAAATGGTTTCAGGAAATGGTTTTGGATTTGAAAAGGTAAACTCGGGTTTAAGACCCATTTTTGTTTTGGAAACCCTCAAAGTCCATTTAGTTACGTTCTCGGGCTAAAGGCCCAATTGGTTCTTAAATCGATTTCGAATTTGGAAATATGGAATCGGGCACGAGACCCATTTGCTTTACGAACTCCCGGACTTGAAGTCCATTTGATTTAATAAGGCATCGGGGTGGAGACCCAGTTGGTTTACGTATCAGGCTCGAGGCCCAATTTGACACGACCCATCCCAATCCCCCCGGGATTACCGTGGGATGTGTCATGCTCCCGTCTGACACGAAGTGTCAGACAAGGGATAACCTAAAGCCACTGCCCCAACGAGCATCCAGAGTATGCAAGGATCGATGGAGGAGGCATGCAATGTCCCAGTCTCTGCTGCAATCGCATCGTGATCAACCTGAAAGCCTTAAAAACAATAAAGGCTGTGAGTGGACAAAAAAAAATAAGTTCATAAAACATATTTCACAAAGATATTTATGCCCTTCATTAAAACGTATGCATGCATCAAAAAACAGTAAGTAAACTATTTACTAAAAACAACCATTAGGGCCTTAGCCCATAAACCATAAAACCAAATCATGTGGGTCTCTACCCAAAACCATGAATACCGAAAACCAAACATATATTATATAAATCCGACATCCAGAATACCAATTCCAATTTCTCAGTGGGTCATCGCCCAAAACCATAACCATAAATACCATTTGCAGAAAAACATGTTTAAACCATCCCAGATGCCTAGCGTCCCAGACGCTTGACGTCCCAGATGTCATATCTCACGGTATAATAATAAGCAACGCGTGCTGCTCGGGGTCTCTCCGGGTCCATATCTCTGACATCCCAGATGTCTGATGTCCCAGACGTCTAATCATAGCAATCCTGCTCCTGAGTCACTATACGGTCCGGAAGCTTCGTACAATGACCCCTCGCAGGCAATGCATCGTGACTTCCCCAGTGTCCCAGACACCTGGAGGAGACCATTACATATCCTCATATCAAGATGGTTTATGGAAAACAGTTTATCAATCATTTCAAATATCACAAGGGCCCTGCCTGGAATTTCCATAAAACCATCACAAGTCCAAACATCTGATTTTCAATTCCAAAACCATTTATTCAAATCCATGTAGGGTCCCCGGCCCTAAATCACATTTATAAATCAACTGGGCCCCTAGCCCGATTTCATAAAGCAATTGGGCCCCCGACCCGATTACGTAACTCAATTGGACTCCAAGTCCGAGGTTTCCAAAACAATTGGGCCTCATGCCCGAGTTTATCTTTCCAATTTCAAAACCATTTCATGAAATCATATCCAAAACCCTCGATTTACGTGCAAGCACGTAAATCGTCTCGAAATGCGTGAAACCACATACTTCACCAATAACCAAATCAACATCATATTATCACAATCATAATCCATATAAAATAGTTATGCATGCATAAAATTTATTAAACCAAAGTCCAATCATAGACTGTCCTACGATGCGCCTCGATACGAGTGTCATAGGCCTTCCCGGGCCTCGCCACTATCACCGGGACTCCCAAACCTGTCCAAATCACATTAGAGGGTCACTAACCTCTTCATTAACCTCCTATCAAAGTCCCGTAATTTTCCCGAATTTTTATCTATTTTTAAACTCGGTTCAAAATCTTCGGATGTCCCGAACAATATCGAAACGGTGTCGGATTGACACGAAACCAGTCCCAACATGTTCGTTATAACGATTAGATTATTTCACATGTTGAACATTTCCCATTGGACCCATCACGCGCCCCTACGCGACGCCGTAAGCAGATGCGCGTGAAGCCCACGCGCGTGAACAGTGTCATCCCCTCCCTCACGATCCAGACCACTTCGTGCCTCGAAATCAGGTCCATTGTGTTCGTCTCTGTCCCTAGGGCTTATTAGAAGCAACCAGGAGTTTAAAATCACAACTAAAACTCGACTCTTAAGGTTTGAACACAGAGGAGCTCTCGGGTCAACTTACCTTGCCGTGAACCACCGTGGTCGCCACCGTTCCTTTGCCGCCTCCCATCGTCTCTCACTATCTCAGTCACTCACATGGCTGTGCACACACAGTAGAGATGGTGAGGTGAGGGATATGTGTGTTTGTATGGGAGAGGAAAATAGGGTATCAGGTTGAGTTATATCAGAGATGGTGGAATCTGTTCAGATGGGGAGGGAGGAGATGGACGGTCTGGATCGAAGGCATAGATCAGATGAAGGGCCCAAATCAAAAGGTGAATTAAGTGGGAATTTTTAAATAATTTAAATCCTAATATTTTAATCCAATCTCACCAATCATGGCATAAGTCCATATTTTAAGGTTATTGGTCCATGGGCCCCACTTAGAATGTCTGACCCAATCGGAATAAGCCACGTGTCCTCACCTCGTAATGCGCGCATCGTGAAATCGAATTTCAGTGACCCTTAACTTCCCCGTTCGAAGTCCGATTTCAGCGTGCCGTCTGTCTATGAATTCGTATCATCCCAATCTACGTAACGGTCCTCGACCCTCGGCCATCAGACATCTCGGTCAAAAATTCGACATTTCGCCCCTTTTAACCAAAATTACCAAAATTCCCCTTAACTTCCGAACGTCATAACTTTTTCTTCGAACGTCGGAATCGAACGGGCCACCTGTCTATGAACTCGTGACGTCCCAAACTACGTCATGGTCATCGGTCAAAGTCCATTTGACCGCCCGAATTAAAAGTCAACGTTTTACCCACGACTGGGGGCAAAACGGCCATTTTGCATCGTTCGACCAATTTCGCCCAACTAATCACCGATGTAACCTCACTAATCATGATTAATTACCAATCTAATCTCGGAATTCGGGACGGGTCATTACAACCTTCCCTCCTTAATTAATTTCATCCTCGAAATTCCAACCGAACTAAACTCAACCGTTCTTCCCTCCTTAATTAGTTTCGTTCTCGAAATTCCAACTATCCTGATTCCACAAACACCCCGTTGAAAGTACAATCGACCTCGCAACCCGTGTACACTCGTACACCAACTAGTCAGAACAAAAACTTGTCCGCACCCAAATGTACCACTAGTATTCACGTCGTATCGACTAAATTCGACCCCCTCGAATGACAGAACCACACGTTTCGAATTGAAACCACACGTAAAATATACCATTACATTGACGCGACAACCCAACGGTTCCTTTCTCAATCACCAATCTACCCTGATATCTACTCCCACTAGGAGTCATCAGACCTCACTCACTAATTCCACGTTGACACATCCCGACAATCTGTCACCACTTGGCAGTTGTCAGTCGAAAACTGACACTATACTCACTCGTGGTTACACTAACCACCAACTTACTCGACTCGAGTATATACCAATCAACACCTCACTCAACCTGCATGTAATTGAACCCATCAGAACCACTATGACCCACTGCACAGTATTCGATGTCCAGTCCACGACCTCAACTAAGCCAATGGTATCGGAACCAATTCGACTACCAACACGCTCACCGACATACCTCGGGTATAACCCACATACCGTCACCAGGCACCACAAGTCTGCAAAGTATCGTACCTCGAACCATGAACAAAGTACACACATCTATCCATTGACCAGACTACAACCACCTAGGTCATAGCCAACATGTTTCAAATAATGGAGTCCATTTGTTCAATCCCGCATTAGACAAATCGAAACTCCACCCATCATTCAGTTCCAAATCCGAATCCGAATCCGCATTTTCATAAGAAATCCCGAATCCAAACCCAGACATCATATTCTTAACCCATTTCCAAATCCGAATCCGAAATAATTATTCCGTAAGCTAGCATTGGGAATAATCATTCCGCACCTAAATCCAGAAATCCACCTTCAAGTTCCAAAATCGAATCCTGAATCGTCACCCATAAATTCGATTCCAAAACCCGAAATCTCGTTCACGTCTACCAAGACACACCAAAACCGAACCGATCGGTTACCTGCTCAAATACATTCGATTAACTTCATAGGGAAGCCAATCCCAACATCCACACATCCACGGTTGACAAAAACCGACCACGTCTGAAACCTACTCACCCGAGTAATACACCGTACGAAATTCACTTCGACAAGAAGTTCAGTCCCGTCATTTACGACTCACATACCGAAGTAAGGGTGATAAACTCTCCCCCTATCTGGATCATCAAGATCATGACCCAGATTCAACACTACGTCCCCGAATATAAACGTTACGATCCTGCTCCACCTAGGATCCACACAGTTAACTACTAGACTCCAAACCATAAGGTCTTACACCCTCAACTAATCTGCATACTGTCATAACGTTCTATAACCAACTCCCATAACTAAACCGATCAGTCAACGACGAGACACGCCGAGACTGTGGGTTCTCAATGATTACCTCGTATTGATCCTCGTCATTCCACCTAGGAAAACCAAGGATGATCCAACACGACGACATCAACACTCATCCTACGTGAATGCAAACAACACTCGTTGCACTCACCATGTTATGTTACCTGACATCATCTGCCACCAAGCAGAAAACGAGAAATCTCAATCTACAATCTCGAGTCCACTAACTAATACACGACCAATGTACTGGTGATACACCCATCATCTGCCCTAGCAGAACCTGAGAAGTCACCCAAAATGACTTTGATTTACCCATTACAAATGCGAAAAACCCGTACTCCGCGTGTCAGTAAACAATCAACTCATCTATCTGGTTACGAGCGTGTGTGTACATCCAAAAGGGTGCCAATTCATTCTAATCCGATGTACCGCTCGACTGGAGAGTCACAACAGACCCCTGCTGTGATCCGCAGACAAATCTCTGCATACCACCATAACTGACCAACTCTGGCTAACACTGATCAACTGGTCCCTAATCCCTCATGACAGTACTTGATCCTCATGTCTCAACTACCGTTGGATCCTATCCAATCCATCACTATCCGTTATCCACTCCCGAACCACAGATACCGAACATATGCCCAACTCCACGGAGTCACATACCAAACGATCACCAACACTAGCACCAGTACCAACACTATCACCCGTCAGCATCAGCACAAAGTGTGCGAATCAGAAAACTCTGGATCTCCGCTCATACCGAGCGACGATCCCGTACCTCTGCTCAAGTTGGAGAATATCTATCTTCCACGTACCCAACCACTCTAGGTACCACCACTCTGCCAAACCACCACAAGGTACTGAACTCTCCATGAACGTTCCCCAATCCTCAATTAACACAACTACATCAATCACCCTCGATAGCCAGCCATCTCTACACGATTGTCGACCAACAGTTATCGCTATCGAGATCCGCGTCCACCCATCACACTGTTATTCAGTCCAACTCAGGATTCCGTATCTTATCTCATAACCGTACCCGTGGATCGAATCCCACCAATTCACTTCACATCTGACAACCAATCTCTATAGTTCTGGCTAGACTCACTAGAGTCATCCACATTGCCACCCACGACCTCAGCCGCTCGTCGCAGCACAAGTTCCAATCCACTAGTCATAATCTGGGGTTCGCCTCGACAGACCACCCCGACTTCGGAAAAATAATCCAATCCTCAGAAACTACGGACTCACAATACTAGTTCATCTATCATAAATAAGGTTCACCTTTCCCAACCATCATATACTAGGGTACCATAATCACACCCAAGGGTTCCTCTCAACCCCACTGTCCCGTGCAGTGTAGTCTACAACCTGACCGACCCCCCGGTCTTGACATCGTATAGACGTTAAATCCAATCCCACCATCAACTCAATGTGGGTTCCACCACTAAGGTCATCAGCTAACTTCGATGTACCAACATTCCTAACACTATCAATCACCACTAGAGTTCACATTTAGACAATTTCCCAACTGAGGTTCACATTTCCAAGTCACTACTCAAATGGGATTCCAATAACTCAATTAGGGTTCGGGGAAAACCCGGTTGCTCCCAGCAGCACAACAATCTACTATCACATGACCGAACCGATGGTCTCACATCACCAGTTCATCACTCACAACCCCACTTAGGTCGAATCACACTAACGCACGGCGTATCGGGGCAATCACACTCTATCCACTATTCATGATTCATTGCCACCAACTATCCATCCGACCCCCTAACTATCAGGTTGATAACAAACTGCAACCCAAAAAGACATCACACCTTCAACTAGTGCGCACACGAAGAGCAAACCTGCTCTGATACCACTTTGACACGACCCATCCCAATCCCCTCGGGATTACCGTGGGATGTGTCATGCTCCCGTCTGACACGAAGTGTCTGACAAGGGATAACCTAAAGCCACTGCCCCAACGAGCATCCAGAGTGTGCAAGGATCGATAAATGAGGCATGCAATGTCCCAGTCTCTGCTGCAGTCGCATCCGTGATCAACCTGAAGGGCATTAAAAATAATAAAGGCTGTGAGTGGACGAAAATAAATAAGTTCATAAAACATATTTCGCAAAGATATTTATGCCCTTCATTAAAACGTATGCATGTATCGAAGACCAGTAAGTACACTATTTACTAAAACCAACCATTAGGGCCTTAGCCCAGAAACCATAAAACCAAATAATGTGGGTCTCTACCCAAAACCATGAATACCGAAAACCAAACATATATTATATAAATCCGACATCCAAAATACCAATTCCAATTTCCCAGTGGGCCATCGCCCAAAACCATAACCATAAATACCATTTCCAGATAAACATGTTTAAACCATCCTGGGCATCCCAGATGCCTAGCGTCCCAGACGGTCGACATCCCAAATGTCATATCTCACGGTATAATAATAAGCAACGCGTGCTGCCCGGGGTCTCTCCGGGTACATATCTCTGACATCCCAGATGTCTAACGTCCTAGATGTCTAATCATAGCAATCCTGCTCCTGAGTCACTATACGGTCCGGAAGCTCCGTACAATGACCCCTCGCAGGCAATGTATCGTGACTCCCCCAGTGTCCCGGACACCTGGAGGAGACCATTACATATCCTCATATCAAGATGGTTTATGGAAAACAGTTTATCAATCATTACAAATATCTCAAGGGCCCTGCCCGGAATTTCCATAAAACCATCACAAGTCCAAACATCTGATTTTCAATTCCAAAACCATTTATTCAAATCCATGTAGGGTCCCCGACCCTAAGTCACGTTTATAAATCAACTGGGCCCCTGACCCGATTTCATAAAACAATTGGGCCCCCGTCCCGATTACGTAACTCAATTGGACTCCAAGTCCGAGGTTTTCAAAACAATTGGGCCTCCTGCCTGAGTTTATCTTTCCAATTTCAAAACTATTTCATGAAATCAAATCCAAAACCATAAGTATGGAAAATTAGTGTAAAACCGGAAAAACCTCGATTTACGTGCAGGCACGTAAATCGCCTCGAAATGCGTGAAACCACATAATTCACCGATAACCAAATCAACATTATATTATTACAATCATAATCCATATAAAATAGTTATGAATGCATAAAATTTATAAAACCAAAGTCCACTCACAGACCGTCTTACGATGCGCCTCGATACGCGTGCCATAGGCCTTCCCGGGCCTCGGCACTATCACCGGGACTCCCAAACTTGTCCAAATCACATTAGTGGGTCACTAACCTCTTCATTAACCTCTTATCAAAGTCCCGTAATTTTCTCGAATTTTTAACTATTTTTAAACTCGGTTCAAAACCTTCGGACGTCCCGAACAATATCGAAACGGTGTCCGATTGACACGAAACCAATTCCAAAATGTTGGTTATAATGATTAGATTATTTCACATGTTGAACACTTCCCCATTGGACCCATCACGCGCCCCCATGAGCCGTCGCAAGTGGCTGCGCGTGAAGCCCACGCGCGTGAACAGTGTCATCCCCTGCCTCGCACTGAACCCGGTCCTCTGTTTTTTCTGGTTCGACCGAACCGGTGAACCGGTCTGGCCAGTTCTCAGCCAATACTCAGCCATTTCCTACGGGGTTTCTTCCTACGTGTTCTTCTAGGTAATACTCAGCCTTTACCTCTGGACTCAAATCTGAAACCCAGAATTTCTGATTATCCTCCCTCACGATCCAGACCACTTCGAGCCTCGAAATTAGGTCCATTGTGTTCGTCTCTATCCCTAGGTCTTATTAGAAGCAACCAGGAGTTTAAAATCACAACTAAAACTCGACTCTTAAGGTTTAAACACAGAGGATCTCTCGGGTCAACTTACCTTGCCGTGAACCACCGTGGTCACCGCCGTTCCTTTGCCGCGTCCCATCGTCTCTCACTATCTCAGTCACTCACATGGCTGTGCACACACAGTAGAGATGGTGAGGTGAGGGATATGTGTGTTTGTATGGGAGAAGGACAATGAGGTATCGAGTTGAGTTATATCAGAGATGGTGGAATCTTTTCAGATGGGGAGGGAGGAGATGGACAGTTTGTATTGAAGGCATAGATCAGATGAAGGGCCCAGATCAAAAGGTGAATTAAGTGGGAATTTTTAAATAATTTAAATCCTAATATTTTAATCCAATCTCACCAATCAAGGAATAAGTTTATATTTTATGGTTATTGGTCCATGGCCCCCACTTAGAATGTCTAACCCAATCAGAATAAGCCACGTGTCCTCTCCTCGTAATACGCGCATCGTGAAATCGAACTTCCGTGACTCATAACTTCCTCGTTCGAAGTTCGATTTCAGCGTGCCGCCTGTCTATGAATTCGTATTATCCCGATCTACGTAACGGTCCTCGGCCATCAGACATCCTGGTCAAAAAGTCGACATTTCAACCCTTTTAACCAAAATTACCAAAATGACCCTTTACTTCCGAACGTCATAACTTTTTCCTCGAACGTCGGAATCGAACGTGCCACCTGTCTATGAACTCGTGACGTCCCAAACTTCGTCACGGTGATCGGTTAAAGTCCATTTGACCGTCTGAATTAAAAGTTAACGTTTTACCCACGACTCGGGGCAAAACTGTCATTTTGCATCATTAGTCCGATTTCGCCCAACTAATCACCGATGTAACCTCACTAATCATGATTAATTACCAATCTAATCCCATAATTCAGGACGGGTTGTTACAACCTTCCCTCCTTACAGTTGGTTTGTGAATTCGGGCTTAAGGCCCAGTTATGGTTTACGATTATGATATCGGATCGGGGACCCATAAATGGATTTATGGTTCATGACGGTTTATGGGGACCGACATGATGTTCATAACAGTTTATGGCGACCGGGCATGAACCCTTGAAAGGTTTTGAGAATGTTTTCAAATGTTTTTTCGTGTACCATCCTTTATATATGGATTGTCTCCTCCGAGGAGGGCCGTTGCCCTGGATGGACCCCAAAGTAGTCACAGAGCACTGACTGAGTGGAGTCGCCCCCGTTGGGTTCCTTACTTTCAGAAAGGCTATGGATTATAACCCCTAGGGAGGGTCATTGATCTATGGAAATTGACCTGGGTGGACCTTAGGGAGACTTGGGCTTTGAGACCCCGGGTAGCACGCGCGTAGATCTAGATACAATGACAGGATTGGTTATATGATATTTATGATAAACATGATTTCTTGGTTTTGCGAAATTGTGTTTTATGGATAATAAATGGATTTGTGCTGAGTTCTCACATATGTTTACTATGTTATGAATTTCTGTGAATGGGCCAGTGTGACTTGAATTTACGGAACTTGGAGCTGGGACCCTAAAGATGGTTGTTTAAACATATGAGGTTTGATAAATGGTTTTACTATGCTTGCATGCTTTTTAGTGAAGGGCATAAAGGTTTTTTATAAAATGTGTTTTCTGAACTATTACTTTTCGTCCACTCACAGTCTTTCTGTTTTCAATGCCTTTCAGGTTGAATACGGTGCGGACTGTAGCAGAGACCGAGACATCACATACCTCCTCCATATCCTGGCGTACTTTGGAAGCCGGCCGGGCTAAAGGTTCAAATTTTCCCTAGTTTGACACTCTGTGTCAGACGGGATCAGGAGCGTCCCTCGTTAATCCCTGGGGGATTGGGACGGGTCCTGACACAGGACCCGTCGAAGATTGAAGATGACGTGATGTCAGCGATGATGTCGTCATGTCAGGTCTAACATGTCAGACTGACAGGTGTCACATAGGGACCAATGGGGGCTTGACACGTGTCGCATGTCAGTGGACAGTTAGCACTGACATGTCAGTGACCGAGGGTGTAATGACCCGTCCCGAATATCGGGATTGAATATTAATTAATTATGATTTAGAATGACTAATCGGGGATTAGTTGAGTGAAATCGGCCGAAACGTGCAAAATGACCGTTTTGCCCCTAGCGTGGGTAAAATGTTGACTTTTAGTTCGGGCGGTCAAACAGACTTTGATCGACGACTGTGACGTAGTTCGGGACGTCACGAGTTCATAGACAGGTGGCACGTTCGATTCCGACATTCGTAGAGAAAGTTATGATGTTCGGAAGTTGCGGGGTATTTTGGTAATTTGGCATATTAGGGGCCAAATGTTGACTTTTTGATCGGAAAGTCCGATGGACGAGGGCCAAGGACCGTTACGTAGGTCTCGTCGATACGAATCCAACGACAGGCGGCATGCCGAAATCAGAGATTCGACGACGAAGTTATGGTCACGGAATCGGGCTCGATTAACCGAACGAACCGGGATTAATATAATATTTTAATATGAACAGTACCCGGTGACTGAACACACTTGGATGAGTGACAAGTGTCACTCATCCCCTAAATTCAGGCCCAAAACACTGATCCATGTTTTTAGGGAGACCTCATGATGACGTTTAATTAATTTTTAATTAATTAATTAATCCTAATTTCCATTAATCTCCCATATTTTCTTCAACCGTGTACAACCCACAAATTAGTTTTCTCCCAACCTCCAATTCTCTTCCATTTCTGAACCAAAGTGTGAGAAATTGAGAGTGAATTGAACTGGGAAACACGGGGAATTGATTGAGAGCTGAGGACTGGGATTTCGGGTTTTAGAAAATTTGGAGGGAAAATCAAATTGGAAGATTTGAGCTGTGATGATCGAATAGGAGCTTGGAAATAGCTTCCTGAGGGTGAGACGAGTGGAACCAGATCAAAAACGAGATGAATTGAGGCTCATTTGGCTCTGAACGGGTTTGGTAACAGTGAGAGATGTCGAGCTTGAGTCGTGGCGTTTGAGCCATGAATTGATTCAATTGAGTTGGGGAAAATGCTTACCTGAGTCCCTTGAAGCTTCTGGTTGAATCAATTTAAGGAAATCGTGTGACATTGAAGGTTTTCGAATGATGAACAATGGCCGGATGTCCTTCGAATGATCAGCTGTGATCGTGAGGTTTGAGGTAAGTTTGATTGTAATTAGGTCCACGGATCCCTAATTGAAACTAATTCGATGCTATTAGACGTTTGAATTGCTGAATTTGGTGTCGAATTGACAGAGAACCAACCGGGTTTGTTCGCGGGTTAAACGACCCGTTTACCAGACAAACGGGTTGGGACGGTGACACTGTAGCAGGTGCGTGGATTTCACGCGCAGCCACTCACGGCGGCGCGTGAGGGCGCGTCCGGCCTAGTCTCAAGGTGAGGTCAACATGACTTTTGATCCTCTCAGTGTAACGAACATTTTAACATTGATTTCGAGGAAATCGGATATTGTTTCGTTAATGTTCCGCGTATCCGAAGTTTTGTTTTACGAGTTAAATACGTATTTAAATTCCGAAAAAATTGGGGAAAATTATATGATGTATTTTGAGATGTTAGTAACCCTATATAATGATTTTAGACAGGAGTTGCGATTTCCAGAATTTACGGAAAAACGTGCAGCTCGGAAACGGACCGTTTTGAACGGTGTGTATGAGTGGACTTTTGGCTTTCTAACCGTGATGCATGCATATATGATTTAAAATGCTTTATTATATGATTTGATATGCTTTGGCATGATTGGTATTTCAATCCGGTAATTTCTCGGTTTTATGAATATTATATTATTATTTTTGGGCGATTTTCGAGAAATTACGAAATTTGGTAAAAATGATGTTTGAACTTGGTTTGTGAGTCCGGGGTTAAAATTGATTAAAAATAATGGTTGGACTCGGATTATTGAGTCATGGATTGAAAAATGATGTGATGACTCGGGAATGAGTAAATGGTCAATTTCGTGGATTTACGTGAAAATGGCAATGGAGGTTGCAACGCCTGGATTTGCGTGATAATGTTATTTTGGGCGTGAGAACCCAAGTGAATAATGATTTTGACTCGGATTTGGAGTCACTTGTGAATTTGTGAAATTAACGATTAATTGTGATTTATGATTATTTTAATCAGTCTTTCGGGCACGTTTTACGAGGAACGTGCAAATGATGTTTTGGGCTAGGCCGGAGTCTAAATGATTTCTAAAATGATGTTTTGACTTAGTTGGTAAGTCAATAATGATTTCTGGATTATTCTATTGTTTTAAAAGGTGATTTTAAAGAAGTAAGTGTAAATGATATTTTGGGCTTTGAGACCCAGTTGGGAATGATCTTGACTTTGTATGAAGACAAGAATTGATTGAAATGTTTTGGGATGTAATTCCCGAGATGTTTTATATTATGATTGTGATATTCCTAGACGGTCGGAGCTTGGGGGGATTACCCAGACGACCGGAGCTTGGGGTATGTGATTGGAGGATCCGGAGTTGATCCTATGGTAGTCAGCTTCTCGGATGAGACTGAGCCTGGATGTACCACTCGGAGGGGTCTGAACCTGGGGATGTGTTCGCCCAGAGGTGACTGAGCCCGAGGGGGTTGAGCCCAGAGGTGTCTGTTCCCGAGAGAGTGACTGGATATTGGCCTACGCGTAGTGCAGCACTTGTGAGTAGTGCAGTTGATGGTTTGATTGTGCACTTGTGAGTAGTGCAGATGTGATTGTGATAGTTTATGCACTTGTGAGTAGTGCGGATTGTTTGGATTGATGTATTTATTGTGCACTTGTGATTAGTGCTGATTGGTATTGATTGTGATGACGTACTGGTATTGAGTACGAGTTTTTGGTCTTTGTGGCCAGTGATTATGTTTTCACATGTTTTGGCCTGAGAGCCGGGATTTGATGTTTTACAACATGAACTGATTTGATGAACATGAGTTTTGTGGACCATGGGAAAATATGTTTTGATTTTATCGGTCCCCTGTTCATACTTGAATGATTTCATACTATTACTCATGTTTTACGATATGCATGCAAGTTTGTGAAAACTGGAGGGTAAGAATGTATTTTGATAAATGTTTTTATAAGGGGTCATTTTTGTCCACTCACATCTTTTCTGTCTTGTGACCCTCCAGGCCGTGGTACGACGTTCGGGACTAATCGTGAGGCAGTGACAGCAGCAGAAATCTGCGCAAACATCCCTTGTCTGGCAAGCACTGAAGGGTAGTTTCGGACCTTTAGTTGACTTGCCAGACGGGAGCAGGACCGGGCACGGTTTTTGACGTCCAGTTGGGACGGGTTGACAGGACCCGCCCCGATCCTCTCTGGGACCACATGGGGACGTGCCCTGCTCCCGTCTGACACCCAAAATAATGTTCCAACTTTAACCTTGAACGTTCAAATATATAAAAACCAAATTAAAGTTTTACATCAAATCCGAAATAAACAGATGTCAGACGAGGGATGAAATCCAAACTACAAGTTGCGAGCACGACTCTAACATAAACCTGCGGGTACACCACCCACAGGGATTCAGGTACGCAGAAGTGGATCTATGCATCAGCCTCAGGTTCCTCCTCTACCTCAATAGCACGACCTGGAGGGGTTATCAAAACAATAAGGGTGAGTGGACCGAAACTCAAGTTTATAAAATCATTTGATAAGTAAAACATATAATTTACCCCTCCGTTTTCCAAACATGCATGCCACTGAATTTAAAACCATCAATCATATAATATAAACCATAAGGCATACAATAATACCATAAACATAATTTTAGCCACTGCACTATACACTCCAATCCGACATCCCTGATGTCTGACGTCCCTGACGTCTAATAAGGTCACAATCACAAGACTGTGCGTGCCGCTCGGGTCTCAATTCCGAGTTCAATCCCCGAACCCTGTTCGGTTACAGCATCCCCGATGCTTAGCGTCATAGACGCTGGACGTACTAGACGTCCGTGACCACTCCGGGGTACTTCATCCGGAGGAGACAGTATCATAAGAATGGATCTATACAGTAGTAGCAAATACATTTTATTGATATCCACATGCAAAACATATATGTATACATAGGTAAAATCCAAACCGATTGTTACGTTTCATCAAACGGGTCTCATGCCCAGATACCGTGAAACGTGCCATAACCGAAATTTCAATATCATCAAAACCATTTATCGATTCCAGCATGTGAACATATAAGTAAATCAGAAAACATTTAAGCATGCAAGGGTTAAATGATCCCGTGGTGAAACTGTGCGTACGAACTTGTACCGGGATTATCGTACAATTCCTGTCAGTCCAAATCATACGTAAGGATCACAACAAGTCTTAAACATTTATCCAAATAACTCGAAACAGAAACCGGCTCGGGGAAACCGTCCAACACGTTTCCCGAGACAACCGGCCCTAAACTGACCCATCAAAACTATCCCAGATCAACATGGTTAATTTACCAAAAATGTTCAGAATGATGAGAGGAACAAAAGTCATGTTGATCGTGATCGGAGATAAGGTCCAACGCGCCCTCACGCGCCGCCCAAAGTGGCTGCGCGTGAAAGTCACGCGCCTGACACTGTAGCTACAGTGTCAGCACCTTCACCTGTTTGTCTGCAATACGGGCCTGCCACCCGCGGCTTGACCCAGTTGAATACCCATCAATTCTTACTCGATTTCGATCCCATTTGATCCTGACATGTTAAATAACTATCCAATTTAGGTTCTGTGACAAAAATCAACCTCGACACATCCCCAAACGACCTATCGACCCGTGATCAACCAATCGGGTCAATCACCAGAACTTCCTAGTTTCTAATTAAAACTTCAATTCACTTCACAGGTAGCTCAATAGGATCAAAACGAACTAATATGAACGATCAATTGGGTCTGAAAGTACTTGAAGGTTGTCGTCCCAAGCTCTGCGATTTCCCTGAAAACAGCAGTCACCGTCCCAGCTCACCCGTGGCTGATGGCCTTCGATTTCGATGTGGTTGAGTTCCAAACACTCCCAGAAGACTAAACCAGGCCCTGGTTTGGTCCAACAGTCACCAGAAATCAAAACCCGATTTTCCCTCCAATTTTGCCCGAAATGGTTTCTCTGGTTTTCCTCACCTGTTCTCAGTTCTTTCAGCATCAGAGTGATGCTCACTCACGTTCTAATCAGTTTTAAATAACCTCAGCAGTCCCAGAGGCTCGTGGGAGTCCAATTTGTCCACTGAAAAATGTTCCCCGAAAAGCTTCGAGCTTGAATTAACAATGGGGTCGTGCAAGGTGGATGCAACAGACCACGTTCTAAAGCATCAGACACTCCCATCTTTCCAGCACACAATTGCATAAACAATTGCACATTTGAACCACCGCACATGGTGGTGCCGCCCATGTCCCCCCGCGGTTGCTACAGTAAACAGGGGCGAAATGACCAAAATGCCCCTGGTTCAATAATTACCATAATGCCCTTCACATTCTAGACCCGTAACTCAGCCATACGAAGTTCGATTTCGGAGTGCCGCCTGTCTACGGACTCAGGGTATCGAGACCTACCTAACGGTCCTTGAGTCATGTGAAAATTAGTTGCCAAACGAAAAGTCAACATTTTCTCCCCTGATGTCCAAATTACGGTAATGCCCCTGAACTTCCGATAGTCATAACTTTTTCCCCGATCGTCCGAATTGGACGTGCCATCTGTCTACGAACTCGTGACGTCCCGAACTACGTCACGGTCACTGGTCAAAGTCCATTTGACCCACCAATCAAAAAGTCAACAATTTGGCCATACCATTCACAAGGGTAAAAACGTGAATTCCAACATTAAATTACAATATTAAAATCTTTGAATTTCCGGGGTGTTACATGGGTCCTGTCAGAGGGGCTTGCGTAGCTCTAGACATGACATCTCGAATGTCAAGCATTGCCTGCGAGGAGTCATTGCACGGAGCAACCGAACCGTATAGTGACTCTGGAGCAAGATGGATTATGATTAGACGTTAGGCGTCTGGGACGTCAGGAGTCTGGGATGCTAGGCATATGGGATGCCAAAGATTGGTATAACTATGTTTTATTAGATTTACTGATTTACAGATTTCTGTGTTTATGGATTTGGGCAGTGGCCCACATGATTTGGATTTATGGTTTTCGGCTAAGGCCCTAATGATTTGAGGAAGGAAATGGCTTTGGTTTTATAAACGGTTTTATTACATTTGAATTAATTGGTTTATGAATGCATGCATGGTTTTTAAGTAAAGGGCATAAGTCTTCATTTATGAAATGAGTTTTATTAAATTATTTATTTTCGTCCACTCGCAGCTTTTATGGTTTTTAATGCCCTTCAGGTTGATTGCGGATGCAGGCTGTAGTAGAGCCCGAGACATCACACTCTGCCACTGTTCCTGGCGCACTATAGAAGCCCGCGTGGGCTAAGTTTTGGGTCATCCCTTGTCTGGCCTTCGTGTCACACGTGTGTGTCACACATAGGTTAGACGGGAGCATGGCACATCCCGCGTTAATCCTGGTGGGATTGGGATCGGTCGTGTCAGCTTGGTATCAGAGCGAGATTTTCAGTCAGATTCAACTGTGCTCATCCGGCACTTGCACTGCGGATGTGATGTCTCTATGTGGATGCAGCCCGCCATCAGCCTGAAAGTTAGGGTAGGAGTATGAGAGTTAGTGAAGATGAATTGTGGCTAGGATTTGTTGGGCATCCGATGCCATAGTTATGCCATAGTTACGTTGTAGCTGTGCTAGGGATTGATTGGTGCCATGTTCTAGAGTGTGACCCTCTTCAGGGTTGGATATGACAGATGATTGGTCGGATACTAGGGTCATATATGATGAAATTGCAGTGTGGGACCGTTAGTCGGTCATGTTAGGATAGTGGTGCTGCTGAGAGCAGCCGAGTTCGAGGAACCCTAGTTTGCTACTTCGATAACCTGGAAAAGCTAGGTTAGCTAGTTGTTTCGGATAGGACGACTTTTTAGAGTCGAGATCGTGGGATCGGTGAGATTGGGGGTTGTGCTGCACAGAACAGCTGAGGTCATGGATAACCCTAGTGCACGACTCTGGTTGAGACTATGGAGAATTGACAAGATTTTTTTCTCACGATCTATTGTTTTAATGGCCCATCCCGAATTGACAGGATTTTTGAGAATTAATTAGGAATTATCGAGAATAATCGAGATTAGTCGGGGTGAAATGATAATTTTTCTCCTAGAAGGGTAAAAGTTGACTTTTGACCTGAGAGATCAACTACACGACGATCGGGGTCTATTACGTAGATCGAGATGATACGAGTCCGTAAACAAGAGACACGTCGAAATTGGATGTCGTACGGGAAAGTTACAGGTCACGAAAGTTTCGATCGGATTTTTCGATTCGAAAACAGTTGACTTTCAGTTTGTTTGCTAGTAGGCCCAAAATATCTAGCTGGACCAATGGATGAGTGATAAGTGTCACTTATCCAATTGGCCCATCAGCTAAATGCATGCATTTGTACCCTCCCCCTTACTTTGTTCGAAAACCTGAAACCCATAACCCATCTATTCCACCATCTTCCCCTTCTCATTTTTCTGCCTGAGAGAGAAGGAGAGTGAGGCTGAGAGACAGAGAGAGACGGTGGAGGACGGAAGAGCAGCAGTAGCTGTTGGAAAACCCAGAAATCATGTAAAACCTGTGAACGCACTTTGATTAGATTTTGGATTTTGAGTTTAAGGCATTGTAACCCGAAACTAAGATCGTGGATGTGTTTCTTGTGGTTGTGCTAGTGAAATGAGCAAAAAATCACAGGATGGGACTATTGGAATCGTCTTGGAAGGAATATCGAACCTCAGCGGTGAGGATTCGATCTTGGCCAAGCTCTTTAGGTTAATTCTCTTGGTTTTAAACCCATAGGTCGATTCTTGGGTAGATTGCGAGTCAATTCGAAGAAAAATGGCAGAGTTTGGTGGTCAGACGGCTGAGAATGGACCAAGTAAGGGTCGCGGGTCAAATGACCCATTGTAGGGTTGCGGGTCGACCTGCTGGAGGTAGACGACGATGATGTGGCAAGCCATGTCATCTTGTCAGTCCATATGGCAGAGACCAGTTGGTGCCACCTGGTGAGCTGTCAGGATATGGCAAGTCCACACCAGCGATGGCAGACCACGTAGACCAGTGGGGTGGTGCCATGTGGTAGTATGTCAGAAGGTGTCAGAGCTGACGTGGCATTCCACGTCAGTAGTGTCAGAACACGTGGACAAATGAGGAGGTGCCACGTGGCAACGTGTTAAAGTCTTGTCAAATTGTTAGAGTTGGCGTGGTAGTGACTTGTGGCAGGGATGATGTCATCAGGTGACGTGGCAGTGTCAGAGGATGAGATGTGGCACCAGTTAGGGAGTGTCACGTGGCAGGTTATTAGACCTATCAGACTGATGTTAGCAGATGACGTCAATAGCTGACGTCAGCGTTAACTGTCGTTATCCGGACTTTGAAGGGTGCGTGAGGGCGCATGGGCACGCATTTCGAGGTCAAACTGATTTTGTTCAAAAGGTTTTGACGATTTGAATCCAATGGTGGTGGTTTCAGGTCGATCAAATGTCGTCTAGTTTGGTTTTGGAGGTTTTTAGCCTCAAAAAGCGTGTTCGGGACATGTTCTCGATTCCAACATAGTTAGGGGTTTTTTATATGAACTTGTATAAGTTGATAGTAACCTTTCAGTATGGTTTGGACAGGCCTGGACGTCCCAAAGATTGTGGATGGGCTTTGGACTAACTTATGGCTTGGATTTTGAGCGCGCAACACAGATGGTCTATGAGTGGACTTTGATTTCTAAATTATGCATATATATATATATATATATATGTTTTAATGATTTATGAATATGGTTTGAAATGCGTGGTTTATTTATAGCTTTGAATGAGGTATTTCATGATGATTTTTATGTTGGTTGGACCATGAATTGAATGGTGTTTTAATTACCGATTTTCAATGATTTGACGAAGATGCGTGAAATCGGTATTTCGGGCTTAATGTAACGACCCGGACTTTCGGAAAAGTAAAATTTGGAAAATTTGATGAAAAAGACGATTTGCCCCTAGGAATTGGGCGAACGGTTGACTTTTGGCTCGATCGGTGAAACGGACCTTGACCGATGACTGTGACGTGGTTCGGGACGTCACTAGTTCATAGAAAGGTGGCACGTCCAATTCCGACATTCGAGGAGCAAGTTATGATGTTCACAAGTTCAAGGGTAATTCGGTAATTTGGTTAAAAAAGGGCAATTTGTTGACTTTTTAAACGACATGGACTTTTTATGTAATCCGAGGACCGTTGGGTAGGCCCCGAGATGCTGAATCCGTAGACAGGCGGCACGCATCAATCGGAGTTCGGATGACCAAGTTACGGGTCTAGAAGCGTGAATGGCAATTTGGTAAATTGTGAAGGAGGGGCAAAATGGTAATTTCCAAGGGTGCAATTTGAAACTTCCGTGAATGGGTTTTGAGGGAATTGTTTAACTAAGGATGGATTAGTGGCTGGTTGGGTAGAGCACTGGTGAATTGTTTATACCATTGAGTGGTTTGGGCTGAGCACGGGTAGGCAAAGAAGTGTTTGTGGGTTTGGGAAAAAATGCTGGTGCTTCTGAAAATTGAAAAACAGAGACATTGAACAGGGCATGATCGGGCTTCCCAAGGCCGAATTGAAAGAAAATGTGAACTGGAAAGGACTCAAGGGAGGAAGAGTAGAGTATTGAGATTGAGAGAGGAAGGAATCTGATGAAAATGGTGAGAGAAGAGCTCAAAATTCGAAACGGGTCCTTGAGAGAGTGAGAATTCGATTTTGAGTTAAAGGGTAGCCCAAGCCAAATTAAGGTTCGAATAAGCCTTCTGGGGCATTAATTAGTCAATCCAAATCAAGAAATGCAAGGTTCGAAGCCCTTGGAGCCATGAACGGACATGGTGGGAATCCAAAAATCGCGAGCTTGTGTTCGTGTAATTGGAGGTAAGTTTTTATGAAATTGATTACAAAAGCATATTTATAGTAAGCCTGCAATGCTCCCTAACTAGTTAATTGAAGAAATCAGTGACTGTTTAATGATTTGGGATGTTGAACTTTTATTAGAGCTTGAACTTAATCGGGTCAGTTTGAGGAATTGACGACTGAAATGAATGTTACAAACCTTTAATTAAGTTGATTGCGATGCTATGTGAACGTTCAATTGAAGACAACAAGTTGAAATTGACAGGAACTTAGCCGGGTCAAGTCGCGGACAACCGGACCCGTTTACTAGGCTAGTCGGGTGAGGAGGACGACTGTGCCGGTTACTGTAGCAGGCACGTGAGCCTCACGCGTAGCCGCTTGCGGTGGCGCGTGAGAGGGATTTTCGAGGTGAGGTCAACATGACTTTTGTTCTATGCAATGTAACGAACATTTTAGCGTTGGTTTCGAGTTAATAGAACACCGTTTCGATATCGTTTCGAGGGTCTGAAGGTTTATGTTCCGTTTTTAATTAATATTTAATTCCCGAAAAATTATGGGAAATTAATATGATGTTATTTGAGACCTTAGTGACCCTGAAGAATAATTTTGGACAGGATTCGAGATTCCTGAAAAATGTCGGAAATTACAGAAATGTGTGCAGCTTGAAAAGCGAGCGATATGGATGGTGTGTGAGTGGATTTTTTTTCTAAACTTCAATGCATGCATAATTGTTTTCTATGCTTTATCATTATGATTTCTATGATTATGATTATGACTTATGGAAATTACGATTTCCGTATTTATACGTATGTCAATATGCAATACGCAATTGCACGTATTTCGAGGCTATGGTTCCTCCTATGTTTTCATGATGGTTTAAAGAACGATTCTATATGATTTGTGCGTATCATGTTTTAATGATATTTTGACTATGATTGTGAGTATGATTTACGGTTTTGCACGTATTTCGAGAATATTACGGATTTGCACGTTTTACGAGATTTCGAGTATGTTGTGGTTTGATCGTGATTTTGGGGATTTGAATTTGGTATTTAAAAACATGACTTGATTTCAAAGATTTAAAACGGATTTTGAGAAAAGCGATTTCGGGATTGATGCCCAGTCCATAAAAGTGGCTTGATGAACGAGTTTCGGGTTTCGTAAACTTGAAGGTGGATTTCCGGATTTGGGTTCGGGATGATGGTTTCGAATGCCGGCTTACAGAATCATTATTGCGAATTCGGACTCGGGAATAGATGACGGATATGATTGGGGATTTGAATGTGAAATTCGGACATAAGTTCCATTTCGATTAAGTGTGATCTCAGATTTGACTTGGGAAATTGGTTTACGATGGATTCTGGATTTGTTGTGATTTACAAATGGTTTTGGGTTTAAAGACACGATACTATTGCTGGATGATGTTTTGGGTTTAAAGCCCTGGTTGCTTGATGACGGGGGAGGGCCCTTGGTTGACATGTTTTGAGTTTAAAGAATCGGTTATTGTGATATCCCCCGAGGCCTATTAATTATGCTCAGAGTTTAAAGACTCGTTGATATCCCGGGAAGGCCTGATTATGCGCATAGTTTTGAGTTTAAAGACTCGGGCGCACTTGAGATCCAGCAGATTGATTGACTTGTGAATTACTGTTGATTTCTAATGTTTCGGATGTGTTGGGCAATGGCCCTGTTTATATGACTTGATGGATTTTTAGGTTGTGTTATGTACTTGGCTTTTGATTCATGCTTTTGGGCTGAGGCCCCGTGTTTATGGTTTCAGGCTAAGGTCGAGGTTTAAGCAAAGGAAAATGATTTTGATTTTCACACTCGATTTTTCTTATATTGGAAATGAAATGAATTATGAAATGATTTTCCGAATGCATGCATTGGTTTTACGTGGAGGGTAGAATGTCTTTTCTGTAACATGTTTTAGAACTGTTTTATTTTCGTCCACTTACACCTTTTGTGTTTTTATTGACCCTCCAGGTTGTGGCGTGATGATCGAGGCTATTCGAGAGGAGGAAGCATGAGTGGGCACACGTTTGATTATCCCTTGTTTGGCAAGTGCTGTGGGTAAATTGGGAACTTCAGTCGACTTTCCATACGGGAGCAGGACCGGGCACGGTTATCAATGTCCCTTCGAGGACGGTCCTGTCAACTTGGTATCAGAGCACTAGGTTACTGATTCTGTTGCCACATCATGCCTTCGAAACATAAGCCTCATGCGCGACCTGGTAGTCAGACGGGTAGACGAGGGAGTATGAGAGCTTGCGATAGATCTCGGATGAGATTGACCCTGAATTGAGGGTCCGATGTTATCTAGAGTACACTGTGAACTACTGTTTGTTAGACATAGAATTGTGTGGGTCCCAGGGACGAATGAGCCCAGAGGCTAGAAAGGGTGCACAATCAAGCAAGTTGTACTCATGATGAGATTATTCACAGTGAATTCCTTACGTGGAATGATGTGATGGGATATCTCTTAGGCCTTATAGGTCGTATAAGATATGGTGGACCATTGGTATCTGCTCGGTGACTGGTATGCCATTGATGGCATGGCTGAGTGGTATGAGATTGGACTCAAGAGGAGTCAATATGTGGATGTTGGGGGGGGGGGGGGGGGGGGGGGTTAGAGGCTTGAGATGAGCCATGGTAAAGTATCAAGGTTCGAGAGGAGCCAGAAAGGCTGACTGAGGAGCGTTTGGCACTTAGGATGCCAAGGACTGGTATATGGTCAAGTACTGATGAGTTACGAAATCATGGCTTGGTCTTGTTTTGGACTTGTGGGACACGTCAGTGTCCTTAGTGACCGTGGTTCGGGTGGAGACCCGAGGTATACAAGGATTTGGGCTTAGGAGATAGTCCAGTTCAGTGGGACGCAAGTTGGGTCCACTGGGAAGTAAAGTAACAAGGGTAATTATATAGTAATAATTATGATGGTGAGTCGACTTATCACATCATAAAGAAGTGGTTATATAGATTGATTGATACAGTGAGATGGCACTGTTGGGGTGTGGTAGAGTGAGGCTTGGCTCCTATATTGGTTGTTATTGTGGCAAGAGTGGGGAGAGTTGGTGGGGCCCGTGATGGACCATAGGGGCGTGGTCAGTTGGGACCACATGCCCGAGGATTTACAATTCCTTCGTAGGAAGTCTGAGTAGCCCCGGAGTGATGACCTAGATACCTATTATTCGTGGTCATGAATATGTATTTGGTAGGTTCCGGGCTATCCAATCTTCCATGTCTTGAGATTGACTATTGGACAGATTTGGTGTTGTTCGTGATTGGTTTTGGTATGGAAGTCGTTGAACTGACTAGAGTTACCGATGTCATATTTGATAATAGTTATGTAGTAACCTTGGTAATTATATATGGTAAAATTGGTGAGATATAAGAGGGGTAGACCTCTTGATGTGAGGTTACCAAGGATGACTGGTATTATTCGCCTAGTGACTGACTTAGATTTGGATGATTTGGATGACATCCTTGGAATGGATTGGTTGATGACCCATGAGACCTCTATCGAGTATGTTGATTAGAGAGTGACATGTGGAGTCTAGGATTCCAGAGGTTATGTTTCAAGGAGACTCGAGGGTGTTACCATCTAGGGTGACGTTGACCCTCATAGATGGTGATGTTGATCCTCACAACTAATAGATGGTTGGGGTATGAGGTATTCAAAGTTGCTGGTCACATGTGTGGTGTATCTTCTTAATGTATGAGATGCCTATTGAGGGCTGAGGATGCCCAGATTTCTCAACATATTCCTGAGGTTTGGCCAGGATGAGGAATTGAGTTTACGATGATCTGAGCTTACTTGTTGATTATCGACGACTTAATAAGGTAACGGTATGGAATAAGTATCCTGTATCACGAGTTAAGGATTTGTAGTTTCGTGGGAAGGTTGTGATTAGTGACTTTATTAAGAGAGGCCAACATGGTGGCGATTTTCGAGTTTGAGTAAAAGAGAGAAAAGGGCAATGTCCGGATTTGATATGGCTAAGGTTAGTGGATGGTGATACCCGTGGCTAGTCAAATGGAGTAGTTATAGTTGGGAGATTAGGAGTCGGGTAGTCTGACCACATTTAGATGATGTATGGTACCAGGAGTGATGATTGGTTGGTGTGCTCCTATGTACGGATGAGTGCGTGAGATACTAGACAGAGGAAGCGAAGCCTTAGGGCAAAATATATGGTCAAATAAGTGTTGGGTTTGGTCGAACGAATAACGGTCGGGATTAGTGTGAATCCTAGGAAAAACAGACGTGTTAGTCAATGGAAATAAGAACTGAGATAGAATGGTTACAAGTGGAGAAACAGTGACTTATGTCGATCACTCACTATGAGATTTGGGATTCGGTGAGTCGTGTGTTGATGCTAGTTAAACCCTCAGAAGTTGACCTTCCTTGTATGAGTCGAGATCGACCCACGGGGGTTGTGTATGCAGAGGTCATATACCCTTGCGAAGGAATGTACGAGTACTGTATCGACCATTAGGATTAGTGATAATGGATAAAAAGAAAGGCTTAATGTGTGATAAGGTGATGGTCGGGACATATTGAGATTACGACCACATTGGAGGATCAGGTATTATTTGGGGAGAGGATTGTCATGTTTGATAACTTAAGGATAGGTGAATCCTGTTAGTTATGGAACTCCTTAGGATTGGAGTAATACATAATTTCCGATCATTTGGGCTATTGGGGTCCAACTGCAGGATCATACTTAGCGTACGATGGAGTCGAAGTTAAGAAAGGAATGTGCCTTGCGATATAGTACGAGCGATTGTACTGAATGCTTATTGGAAATAGGAAGGAATCAGGAGGAAAGATTAAAATCATTATACATAGTGACCCTAGGAAAGGGATATGGTGTGATTGACCTAGTGAGGGGAATGAGTTCCCGAGTTATTGAACGTTATGAGTTTATTGACCCTGGTGACATATGCATAAGGATGTACCATGTCACGAGCGGATGGCATTTGATTGAGAAGATATGACGGATTTTGTGTTTCTTGGATTGTGTGGACTCGAGCGTGAGCTAGGCTACGTATTTCGAGTAAGTATATGATATGACTGCCTGACAGGACCCGCCCTGATCCTCCCTGGGACCACATGGGGACGTGCCCTGCTCCCTTCTGACACCCAAAATACATACCAATTTTAACCTCAAACAATCAAATGCATAAATAACCAAATTAAAGTTATACATCAAATCCGATTAAACAGATGTCAGACAAGGGATTAAATCCAAAATTACAAGTTGCGAGCACGACTCTAAAATAAACCTGCGGGTAAACCACCCAACAGGGGTTCAGGTAATCAGAAGTAGATCTATGCCTCAGTCTCAGGTTCCTCCTCTACCTCAGTAGCACGACCTGGAGGGGTTACCAAAACATTAAGGGTGAGTGGGCCGAAACTCAAGTTTATAAAATCGTTTAGTAAGTAAAACATATAATTTACCCCTTCGTTTTCCAAACATGCATGCATTAGAATTTAAAACCATAAATCATATAATATGAACCATGAGGTATGTAATAAAATCATAAGATAAATTTTAGCCACTGCACTATACACTCCGATCCAGACATCCCCGATGTCTGACGACCCTGACGTCCGATAAGGTCACAATCTCAAGGCTAGGCGTGCCACTCGGGTCTCAATTCCGAGTCCAATCCCCGAAACCTGTCCGGGTACGGTATCTCAAATGCCTAGCGTCCTAGACGCTCAATGTCCCTGACGTTCAATAAGCAATCCTGCTCCTGAGTCATTTTACGGTCCGGTTCCTCCGTAGAATGATCCCTCGCAAGCAATGCGCCATGACCACTCTGGGGTACCACATCCGGAGGAGACAATATCATAAGAATGGATCCATACAGTGCAGTACCAAATACATTTTATTGATATCCACATGCAAAACATATATATATACATAGATAAAATCCAAACCGATCGTTAAGTTTCATCAGACGGGTTTCAAACCCAAATACCGTGAAACGTGCCATAACCATAATTTCAATATCATCAAAACCGTTCCTTGATTCCAGCATGTGAACATATGAGTAAATCGGAAAACATTTAAGCATGCAAGGTTTAATGAAATCGGGCCCACTCACAGTACGATCTCGCGGTAAACCTGCGCGTACGAACTTGTACCGGGATTATCGTACAATTCCTGTCAGTCCAAATCACATGTAAGGGTCACTACAAGTCTTAAACATTTAACCAAAAAGTTCGAAACAGAAATCGGCTCGGGGAAGCCGTCCAACACGCTTCCCGAGACAACCGGCCCTAAACTGACCCTCCCAAACTATCTCAGATCAACATGGTTAATTCATCAAAAATGTTCAGAATGATGAGAGGAACAAAATTCATGTTGATCGTGATCGGAGATAAGGCTCAACGCGCCCTCATGCGCCTCCCAAAGTGGCTGCGCGTGAAAGTCACACGCCTGACACTGTAGCTGCTACAGTGTCACCCTCTTCACCCGTTTGTCTGTAATACGAGCCTGCCACCCGCGGCTTGACCCGGTTAATTAACCCTTAATTTCCACTCGATTTCACTCGTATTTGATCCTAACATGTCCATTAACTATCCAATTTAGGTTCTGAGTCAAAAATCAACCTCAATGGTCCCTTAAATTGACCCTCGACACGTGATCAACTAAATGGGTCAATCACCAGAACTCCCTGGTTTCGAACCCATTCTCCAATTAATCTTCACAGGAAGCATAATAGGATCAAAACGAACTAAAATGAATGATCAATTGGGCCTGAAAGTACCTGGAGGTTGTCGTCCCAAGCTCTGCAACTTCTCTGAAAACGGCAGCCTCCGTCCCAGCTCAACCGTGGCTGATTCCCTTCGAACTCGATGTGGTTGAGTTCCTGATGTTCCCAGAAGACTAAACCAAGTCTTGGTTTGGTCCAACAAGCACCAGAAATTAAACTCCGAAATTCCCTCCAATTTTCCAGAAACTGAATTCTCTGGTTTTCCTCTCTAGCTCACTATCCTCTCCTCAGCAGATTGTAGTACACACCATTCCTACTCCGTTTAAACAAACTGAGCCGTCCAACAGCTCGTGGAAACCCAGCCTGGCCACTGAGAAAAGTTTCCAGCAAGGTTTCGATCTTGAATTAACAAATGGTGCCATTATCTGATGAATCGATCATCCCACGTTCCCACTGCCTTTAAGGCTTAAATAAAACCTTCCTTTACAGTTCATTACGAGTTAAACTAATGGGATTGCTCAGAATCACCACCCATGGCGGTGCAGCCATGTTCTCCCACGATTTGCTACAGTAACCCGTGAGTGAAATGACCAAAATGCCCTAGTTCAGAAATTACCAAAATGCCCTTCACTTTCTAGACCGGTAACTCAGCCATCCGAAGTTCGATTTCAGCGTGCCGCCTGTCAACGGACTCAAGGCGTCGAGACCTACCTAACGGTCCTCGAGTCGTGTGAAAATTAGTTGCCAAATGGAAAGTCAACATTTTCGCCCCCATCGTCCAAATTACGATAATGCCCCTGAACTTCCGATAGTCATAACTTTTCCCTGATCGTCCGAATTGGACGTGCCACCTGTCTATGAACTCGTGACGTCCCGAACTACGTCATGGTCATTGGTCAAAGTCCGTTTGACCCACCAATCAAAAAGTCAACAAATTGGGCAATACCATTCATAGGGGTAAAAACGTCAATTCATGCAATAATTACAATATTAAAATCCTCAATTTTCCGGGGTGTTACAACCTTCCCCCCTTAAGAAATTTCGTCCCGAAATTTCAAAGAAACAAATAAGGAAATTGTTCTCGCATCTGAGCCTCGGGCTCCCATGTGGCTTCTTCCACATTCTGGTTTCTCCAGAGAATCTTCACGAGAGGGATCGTTGTAACGACCCGTCCCAAATTCCTAGATTAGATTAGTGACTAATCACGATTAGTGAGGTTAATCGGTGATTAGTTAGGCGAAATCGGACGAACAATGCGAAATGACCGTTTTGCTCCTAGTCGTGGCAAAACGTTGACTTTTCATTCGGGCGGCCAAATGAACTTTGACCGATGACCATGACGTAGTTCGTGACGTCACGAGTTCATAGACAGGTGGCACGTTCAATTTCGACGTTCGAGGAGGAAGTTATGACGTTCGGAAGTTTAGGGGCATTTTGGTAATTTTGGTTAAATGGGGTCAAAAGTTGACTTTTTGACCGGGATGTCCGATGGCCGAGAGCCGAGGACTATTACGTAGATAAGGACGATACGAATCCATAGACAGGCGGCACGTCGAATTCGGACGTTCGACGACGAAGTTACGGTTCACGGAAGTTCAAGTGCACTATTGCATGAATTACAAAACGAGTTAACTTTTGTACTTTTGTGGGGCCCAGATATTTAATGGAGGACCCAATGGATGAGTGACAAGTGTCACCCATCCAATGGACACCATTTTTCCCTTCATGCACCGTGCATTCCATTTTCCTCATTTCAAACACACACCCAAACAACCCGATCTCATTTTCCCACCCAACCATTCACCCCAAACCAATCCAACTTTCACTCAAGGGACCAGGACTGAGACCAGGGATGGAAGAGAGGACAATAGGAGGTGGTTGCCGGCCAGAACCACCGTCCACGGCGGCGAGAGGAGGAGAAACCCGCAAAGTACCCGGTTAGCCCATTTTGATCCATTTTTCCATTTTTGTTGTTATGGTTGGTTTTTAATGGTTTTAATGAGACCATTAGGTTGCTAGGGACATGTTAGGAAGGTTTTAGGAAGCTTGGGAGGGCTGTGAAGCCATGGGTGTTGTTTTGGAAGTTTGAACCGTTGGGTTCAAAAAATCAAACCATGAGTTTTGTGTAGTTTTAGGTTGTTTTGATTAGTAAAAATGATAGGGAATGAAGAAATAGGAATTATAGGATTAATTAGGGTTGAAATCGGACCAAAATAGAGGGAGAAAACCTCTGAAAAATTCTTGCCGGGTCGGAACAGTACTGCTACAGTAACCGGTCCAAAAACCAGAAAAAAAAACCGGTTTTCAGGGGTAGGTGATGATGAACAGTATTTTCGACCTTCTAGGGACTCGTGAGGACGCGTGGTCCATAATTTTGGAAAGTGTTCAACACAGGAAATCTTCTATTCGATGTAACGAAGATTTTCGGACTGGTATCGTGTCAATCGGACATCATCTCGATATGTTTTGAGGTGTCGGAAGGTTTAGGGTCGGTTTAAAAATAGTTAAAAGTTCGGAAAAATTACGGGGCTTTGATAGGAGGTTAATTAAGTAGTCAGTAACTTTCTATTAAAATTTGTACAGGTTTGGGAGTCCCGGTGATAGTGATCGGCTCGGGAGAGCCTATGACACGCAAATCGAGGTGGCAGCTCGGACGGTCTGTGAGTGGACCTTGTTTTCTAAATTGGTGCATGCATAAATGTTTATTATATGTTTTAAATACTTGTTTGTGATGCCATGAGTGCATTTGGATGTGTGGTTACGTATAGGCACGTATTTCGAGGTTTTGGCCCTATACGGTGCCTATACGGGGCTGTATGTCTTTAATGGTCTAAATGAAATGGTTTTGGATTTACAAATGGATTATGAATATGATTTTATGATGTTGATTTGGATGCTTGTGAATTATATGGTTTCACATATTTCGAGGCGATTTACGTGCTTGCACGTAAATCGAGGTTTTTCTAGTTTTACACTGATTTTCCATTCTTGTGGTTTTGGATATGATTTCATGAAATGATTTTGTATTTGAAAAGGTAATTCTCGGACTTGAGGTTCATTTGATTTACGGAATCGGGCCGGAGGCCCAGTTGGTTTACGATTCGGACTTGAGGTCCAGTTTGTATGTGGATTCGGGCCTAGGGCCCAGTTATGTATTACAAATGGTTTTTATGGTTCATGACGGTTTATGGGAACCGGCATGAACCCTTGAAATGGTTTACGGGTCATGACGGTTTATGGGAACCGGCATGAACCCATGAAAAGATTTTATGGTTCATGACGGCTTATGGGGGCCGGGCATGAATCCTTGAAAGGTTTCAAAAATGATTTCAAAAGGTTTTTCATATTCCATCCTTTATATATGATTGTCTCCTCCGGGGAGAGTCGTTGGCCTGGGTGGACCCCGGAGTAGTCACGGAGCACTAACTGAGTGGAGTCGCCCCCCAGTTGGGTTCCTTACTCTCAGGATGGGCATGGTTCGTTACCTCCAGGGAGGGTCATTGATCTACGGACATTGACCTGGGTGGACCCTAGAGAGACTTGGGTTTAAGACCCCGGTTAGCACACATGTAGCTCTATTTTACCGTGACAGGTTCTGGATATGAATATAAGGGATAAACATGATTTAAATTGGTTTGGGAAATTATGTTTTATGATGATAAATGGTTTTGGGCTGAGATCCCACATATGTTTACTATGTTATGGTTTTCTGTAAATGGTTTTGGGCAGGAGCCTGTAGAACTTGTATTTATAGAATTTGGGGCTGAGACCCTAATTATGGTTTTTTAAACTTATGTGTTTGGACAAATGGTTTTACTATGCATGCATGCTTTTTAGTGGAGGGTATAAAGGTCTTTTATGAAATATGTTTTTATATATTCTTTATTTTTGTCCACTCACAGTCTTTCTGTTTTCAATACCCTTCAGGTTGACATCAGATGTGGACTGTAGCAGAGACCGAGATATCACATACCTCCTCCGGATCCTGGCGTACTCTGATAGCCCGGGAGGGCAAGGGTCGGAAATATCCCTTGTCTGACACTTCGTGTCAGACGGGAGCAGGGTCATCTCGCACTAATCCCGGGGGGAGTGGGATGGGTCCTATCAATGTGGTATCAGAGCATAGGATTGCTAATCAGAGCATGGTTGCTCATGTTACTCTGAGTTCCAGAGCGTATTTTACGCATTACTCCGTACGCAGGTCGAGGATGTGATATCTCAATGGGCTACAGTTCGTGATCAACCTGATAGTTGGGGTGCCGATATGATAGCTAGTAGGATTGGATCGTGGAACGTCTTGGTTCCGCATTCGATGCCGGGGTTGCCATATTTCTGTCGTGGATGACAGTGTGGGACCCTACAAAGGGATAAACGTATTCTTATAGATTTTGATCGTGAGATGGTTAGTTGAGATCGTCTTCACGATGTCGTAGGAATCGGTTCCGACGACTGGTTGGGAATTATGAGCATCCGATGTTCGGATATGGTTGAGTTAGATGGATTTACTGCAGTTGGCAGTTAGCAGCCGGATTCGAGGATCCTAATTGGACTTACGGTAGGATTGGATTGACGTCATTATGATGTCAAGACCGCGAGGACGGTCAGATTGTGGATTGTACTGCAGTTGGTAACTTACAGTTGGGTTCAGTGGAACTCTAGGTGTGATTGTGGAACCCTACCTTAGGTGTACGATTCGGGAATGTGAGTTGACGAGTGATTTGACTTAGATGACTATTCAGATTTGGATTCGTTAGTCAGTCTAGTCATGTTAGCTTGTGTTGGGACTGCACTTCGCAGTCGGGGTTGTACTTATCGATTAGACCGAGTTGGTTGTCGTGCTACCAAAGTTGTGGTTTGGCGCAACTAAGGTCATGGGCGACCTGGTAGACGACATTGGTTTAGTTGAGTTGCGACTGGTTAGTGTTTGGTTGGGCAAGTTATCAGGGTTGGTACTTGTCGATGGAATCCCGGAGCGGGGATATCGAGTAGTTGGTACAAGCTGTTGATTTCGTTGGATGCGGAGTCTGGATATCGAGATGTCTGGTAGTTAGGTCTGCACGAGGTTGTGGCAAACGCTACTATCGATAGACGTAGTCGAATTTTATCCGGTCGAGTAGACTCAGGTTGTCGTGACGATTGTGACGATAGGATTGTCAGTCGTGACGATGGTACGAGGTGTGTGAATAACGCATATGTATGAGTAGTGATTCTGGATTTGACTTGGTTACGGCTGAGTGCGATCGCAGAATGAGACGGGGACGTTTCCTTTTCTTGTATGAGTTGTCAGGGTGACTGTACCCAGAGTTTTTGGGTACGAGGGAGGCAGAGTTTCTCCTATTGGAGCAGAGGTACGGGATCATCACTCGGTATGAGCGGAGATCCAGGGTTGTCTGATTCGCACACTTTGTGCTGATGCTGACAAGTGATGTACTAGTGCTAGTGCTGGTGCCGGTGATTGTGACGACGATGAGTCATGAGTCGGGATGTGACTCCATCGAGATACGTATATGTTCGGTATCTGTGGTCCCAGAGTGGATCTCAGATAGAGTTAAATTGGTTAGGGGACACGTGGTTGATGTCCGGGTATGTTGTTTCCAATCTTGTTGGAACTTCAGAATCGCGAAAGTTTGTAATTGAGGTGACACGTGGAATGCGGGCTTTCCGCATTGGCAATGGGTATGTCGAAGTCATTCGGGGTGACTTCTCAGGTTCTACCATGATTGATGATGGTAGATGATGTTGATGATGTAGATGTTGTTGGTTGCCACTAGTACACCGATCGTGTATTGGTTGGTGGACCCAGGATTTGTTTTGGGTCATCATGAGGCGTTGAGTATATCAAGGTTAGGTGACTGAGATTCTGTATTTTCTACCTGGTGGCAGACGATGTCAGGTTACATGACGTGGTGAGTGCAGCGAGTGTTGGTTGTATTCACATAGGATGAGTGTCATAGTATTGTATCATCTTTGATTTTCCTCGGTGGAATGACAAGGATTGATACGAGGTAATCAGTGAGAACCCACAGTCTCGGCGTGTCTCGTCGTTGACTAATCTGTTTAGATGTGGGAAATGGTTGAGGACTTTGGACGTCGTGACGATCGGGGATCGTGACGTCTATGGTCGTTTAACGTAGTGTTGGATCTGGATCGTGATGTCGATGATCCAGCTAGGTGGAGATTTTATTACTCTTACTTGGATGTTGAGTGGAGCATGATGGGACTAAACTTCTTTTCGAGGTAAATCCCATATGGCTTATTACTCACCTGAGTAGTTGTCCGATGAGTAAGTGTCCGATGAGGTCGGATTTTGTCAGCCTAGATATGTCGATATTGGGATTGGCTTCCCTATGAAGTCAATCGATGGTAATGTGGTAATCGGTTGAGCAGGTATCCGATAGGTTCGGATATGGTGCATCTCGGTAGACGAGAACGAGATTTCAGGTTTTGGAATCAGATTTCTGGATGACCATTCAGGATTTGATTTTGGAACTTGAAAGAGGATTTCTGTATTTGGGTTTTGGAATCGGATTATGGGTGACGATTCATGATTTGGTTCTAGAGCTTGACACTGGATTTTCTTTTTATGGATTTAGGTTCGTAATGGTTATTCCAAATGCTAGCTGACGAAATGATGATTTCGGATTCGAATTTGGACATGTTTATGGATATGATTTCTGGGTTTGGATTCAGAATTTCTTACGAAATTGTGGATTCAGATTCGGCTTTGGAAATAGATAATGGGTTGGAGTTTCGATTTGTCTAGATCAGACAGATGGACTCCATAATTGAAACATGTTTTGGCTATAACCTAGGTGGTTGTAGTGTGGTTGATGGGTAGATGTACGTACCTTGTACGTTGTTCGAGGTACAATACCAGGTAGACTTGTAGTGCCTGGTGACGATATATAGGTTATACCGGTGGTACATTGGTGAGCGTGTTGGTAGTCGGATTGGTTCCGATACCATCGGATTATTTGAGGTCGTGAACTAGACATTGGATACTGTGCATTGGGTCATAGTACTTCTGATGGGTAGTTACACATAGGTCGAGTGAATTGTTTGTTAGTGTATACTCATGGTTGAGTAAGTTGGTGGTTAGTGTAACCACAAGGGAGGATAGTGTTAGTTTTCGACTGACGACTGTCAAGTGGTGACGGTTTGTCGGAGGTGTCAGCGTGGATCGGTTAGCGAGATTTGGTGACCCCCTGGGGGAGCGGATATCAGGATAGGTTGGGGATTGAGCAAGGAAACAGTTGAGTTGGTTGTGTCAACGAAACGGTAGATTTGACTAGTGGTGTCAATTCGGAGCGTACGACTTCTGTCATTCGACGTGGTCGAATGTAGTCGATACGACGTGAGTGTTAGTGGTACGTCTGGTTGCAGACGAGTATCGTTCTGGTTAGTGGGTGTACGAGTGTACACGATTTTCGAGGTCGATTCTACTTTCCACGAGGTGGATGTGGAATCAGGATAGTTGGAGTTTCAAGTACGAAACTAATTAAGGAGGGAAGAACGGTGGATTTAGGTCGGTTGGAATTTCGAGGACGAAATTAATTAAGGAGGGAAGGTTGTAACGACCCGTCCCAAATTCCTAGATTAGATTAGTGACTAATCACGATTAGTGAGGTTAATCGGTGATTAGTTAGGCGAAATCGGACAAACAATGCGAAATGACCGTTTTGCTCCTAGTCGTGGCAAAACGTTGACTTTTCATTCGGGCGGCCAAATGAACTTTGACCGATGACCATGACGTAGTTCGTGACGTCACGAGTTCATAGACAGGTGGCACGTTCAATTTCGACGTTCGAGGAGGAAGTTATGACGTTCGGAAGTTTAGGGGCATTTTGGTAATTTTGGTTAAATGGGGTCAAAAGTTGACTTTTTGACCGGGATGTCCGATGGCCGAGAGCCGAGGACTATTACGTAGATAAGGACGATACGAATCCATAGACAGGCGGCACGTCGAATTCGGACGTTCGACGACGAAGTTACGGTTCACGGAAGTTCAAGTGCACTATTGCATGAATTACAAAACGAGTTAACTTTTGTACTTTTGTGGGGCCCAGATATTTAATGGAGGACCCAATGGATGAGTGACAAGTGTCACCCATCCAATGGACACCATTTTTCCCTTCATGCACCGTGCATTCCATTTTCCTCATTTCAAACACACACCCAAACAACCCGATCTCATTTTCTCACCCAACCATTCACCCCAAACCAATCCAACTTTCACTCAAGGGACCAGGACTGAGACCAGGGATGGAAGAGAGGACAATAGGAGGTGGTTGCCGGCCAGAACCACCGTCCACGGCGGCGAGAGGAGGAGAAACCCGCAAAGTACCCGGTTAGCCCATTTTGATCCATTTTTCCATTTTTGTTGTTATGGTTGGTTTTTAATGGTTTTAATGAGACCATTAGGTTGCTAGGGACATGTTAGGAAGGTTTTAGGAAGCTTGGGAGGGCTGTGAAGCCATGGGTGTTGTTTTGGAAGTTTGAACCGTTGGGTTCAAAAAATCAAACCATGAGTTTTGTGTAGTTTTAGGTTGTTTTGATTAGTAAAAATGATAGGGAATGAAGAAATAGGAATTATAGGATTAATTAGGGTTGAAATCGGACCAAAATAGAGGGAGAAAACCTCTGAAAAATTCTCGCCGGGTCAGAACAGTACTGCTACAGTAACCGGTCCAAAAACCAGAAAAAAAACCGGTTTTCAGGGGTAGGTGATGATGAACAGTATTTTCGACCTTCTAGGGGCTCGTGAGGACGCGTGGTCCATAATTTGGGAAAGTGTTCAACACGGGAAATCTTCTATTCGATGTAACGAAGATTTTCGGACAAGTATCGTGTCAATTGGACATCATCTAGATATGTTTCGAGGTGTCGGAAGGTTTAGGGTCGGTTTAAAAATAGTTAAAAGTTCGGGAAAATTACGGGGCTTTGATAGGAGGTTAATTAAGTAGTTAGTAACCTTCTATTAAAATTTGGATAGGTTTGGGAGTCCCGGTGATAGCGATCGGCTCGGGAGAGCCTATGGCACGCAAATCGAGGCGGCAGCTCGGACGGTCTGTGAGTGGACCTTTTTTTCTAAATTGGTGCATGCATAAATGTTTATTATATGTTTTAAATACTTGTTTGTGATGCCATGAGTGCATTTGGATGTGTGGTTACGTATAGGCACGTATTTTGAGGTTTCGGCCCTATACGGTGCCTATACGGGGCTGTATGTCTTTACTGGCCTAAATGAAATGGTTTTGGATTTCCAAATGGATTATGAATATGATTTTATGATGTTGATTTGGATTCTTGTGAATTATATGGTTTCACGTATTTCGAGGTGATTTACGTGCTTGCACGTAAATCGAGGTTTTTCTAGTTTTACACTGATTTTCCATTCTTGTGGTTTTGGATATGATTTCATGAAATGATTTTGGATTTGAAAAGGTAATTCTCGGACTTGAGGTCCATTTGATTTACGAAATCGGGCCGGAGGCCCAGTTGGTTTACGATTCGGACTTGAGGTCCAGTTTGTATGTGGATTCGGGCCTAGGGCCCAGTTATGTATTACAAATGGTTTTTATGGTTCATGACGGTATATGGGAACCAGTATGAACCCTTGAAATGGATTTACGGGTCATAAAGGTTTATGGGAACCGGCATGAACCCATGAAAAGATTTTATGGTTCATGACGGCTTATGGGGGCCGGGCATGAATCCTTGAAAGGTTTCAAGAATGATTTCAAAAGGTTTTTCATATTCCATCCTTTATATATGATTGTCTCCTCCGGGGAGGGTCATTGGCCTAGGTGGAGCCCGGAGTAGTCACGGAGCACTGACTGAGTAGAGTCGCCCCCCAATTGGGTTCCTTACTCTCAGGATGGGCATGGTTCATTACCTCCAGGAAGGGTCATTGATCTACGGACATTGACCTGGGTGGACCCTGGAGAGACTTGGGTTTGAGACCCCGGTTAGCACACGTGTAGCTCTATTTTACCGTGACAGGTTCTGGATATGAATATAAGGGATAAACATGATTTAAATTGGTTTGGGAAATTATGTTTTATGATGATAAATGGTTTTGGGCTGAGATCCCACATATGTTTACTATGTTATGATTTTCTGTAAATGGTTTTGGGCAGGAGCCCGTAAAACTTGTATTTATAGAATTTGGGGCTGAGACCCTAATTATGGTTGTTTAAACTTATGTGTTTGGATAAATGGTTTTACTATGCATGCATGCTTTTTAGTGGAGGGTATAAAGGTCTTTTATGAAATATGTTTTTATAAATTCTTTATTTTTTTCCACTCACAGTCTTTCTGTTTTTAATACCCTTCAGGTTGACATCGGATGTGGACTGTAGCAGAGACCGAGATATCACATACCTCCTCCGGATCCTAGCGTACTCTGATAGCCCGGGAGGGCAAAGGTCGGAAATATCCCTTGTCTGACACTTCGTGTCTGACGGGAACAGGGTCATCCCGCACTAATCCCGGGGGGAGTGGGATGGGTCCTGTCAATCGTCCTCCGACGTAGTACCTTGTCCTTCCGATCCAAAATCTGCACTGGTTGTTCCTCAAAGCTCAAATCCTCTCGGAGTTCGATAGGTTGTTCCTCCAGTACATGAGAAGCATCATGTACGTACTTGCGCAACATTGATATGTGGGAAACATCGTGAACTCTAGAAAGTTCTGGCGGTAGTGCCAATCTGTATGCAACCCTGCCAATCCTCTCCACGATCTCATATGATGTGATTGTAACCTCCGGACGTCGACCATCCTCTGGGATGTGTGATCCTGGAGAGGAATTGATGCTCGCCTTCGGACGTCGACCATCCTGTGTGATGCGTGATCCTAGAGAGGTCATATGCATTACCTGTTGTCAGGCAGCCGAGGGAGGCTCGACTCAGGAGTGCTGATGTTATATGAGTTCGATCGTTGATATGTTCATGACGATATGTGGAACGTCGGTCGGTGATGTGTTCACGGCGACGTGCTCGGACGTGTACATTCCTAGAGCTTATGTGCACGCGGTGCTGGGATATCGTGACTGATTATGATAATATGATGATTGACATTAGTAAACGGATGTTGGATATGAGAATGGGTCCCGAGTTTTTTGACTGATTGATTATGTCTAGATGTTTTAACCATATGTTGGTTTTACGATGATTGCATCAGTTTTTATCACATACTGATTTAGTGAACAATGAAATGGTTTTTAAATTGATATGCGTGCATGCTTTGTAAAATGAAGGGTATAAATGTCATTTTCAGAAATTGTTTTCTAACTGTTATTTTTGTCCACTCACATCTTTTATGTTTTTGATACCCTTCAGGTTGATCGCAGATGCGGGCTGTAGTAGAGGCCGAGACATCACATGCCGCTGCGAACTGCAAAAGTCACTGCACACTTGGGTAACCCCGAGCGGGTTACGGTTTTATCCCTGGTTGGGCACGTGGTATTAGACGGAAGCAGGGCACATCCCATGATAATTCAGAGGGATTGGGACGAGTCATGTCAGTTGTTTCCTTTTGTGTCAAGACCCGACCCTCCTCAGTCAGGAGCCGACTCTAGAACGATATTGTCCGCTTTGGGCCTACTCGCCCTCACGATTTCGTTTTTGGGAGCTTATGGTGCAACTTCCCAGGGGGTCACCCATCATGGAATTTCACCAGCCTGAACTCGCTTAACTTTGGAGTTCCAACTGAACCCAAAGTCACTAAGCTCCCAAAAGGCCTCGTGCTAGATAGGTGTGTGCCTACACATTTAAGGTACACCACCATTCCCCTCCCAAACCATTCCTCTCGTAGGAATGTGGGATGGTTCACTGTTCTCTCCAGGACACAGGTCTTACAATCCACCCCCTTAGGGCCCAACGTCCTCGCTGGCGCACTTCCTAGTCGGGGTTTGGTTCTGATACCATTCTGTTAGGACTCGACCCTTTGCGGTCAGGAGCCGACTTTAACACAATATTGTCCCCTTTGCGCCTCCTCGACCTCACGGTTTTGTTTCTGGGAGCTCACGGTGCAACTTCCCAAGGGGTCACCCATCATGGAATTGCACTATCCTCAACTCGCTTAACTTTAGAGTTTCAACTGAACCCAAAGCCACTGAGCTCCCAAAAGTCCTCGTGCTAGATAGGTGTGTGCCTACACATTTAAGGCACGCCACCATTCCCCTAAAAAACCATTCCCTTCGAAGGAATGTGTGATCGTTCATTGTTCCCTCCAGGACACAGGTCTTACATTTTGTGGCCTAGAAAAGTGAGCTCTTGAGAGAACTAGGGCTTGCACAAAAAAAAAAAGAATAACTCATGATGAAATAAGGACTGGAAAAACCACACCTCCCGCGGAGGGTGAAAACTGAGACACTTGAAATAGATGATGTCGTGAGAGAGGAAGGTGATTAACTGAGGTTGTGGGTTGATTCCCCTAGACACCACAAACCAAATGATTGTGATTTTGAATCTAGAGTTGTTTCAGATATGAAGAACTGAAAGGACAAAGGTAGATCATGTCTTCTTGCTGGATTTCCAGCTAGCAGAGGTAAGCTCTTGTGCCTTTAAGCTCATAATTGAACTCCTAGTGATGAATAGATAAAGATTCATGTGTGGAACATTGAATTTGGATGAAAAATGAAGGAAATAGGACCAAGTCGCGTTATCCGAGTCAAGACACGGTTTCAAGCTTCCAGGTCGACCTGACGCAAGGAAGAAGGCAAGTACGCCTTGTAGTCGTTTTTCAGGCGCATGGGGGAGACTCATCGGTAGTCCATTGGCGTGTGGCGTCTCGTGCGACGTCTTTTTGTAATCCGGTCAACATGACTTTTAATGTTTTCGATGTCATGGACTAATAATATAATTTTTTATGTGATGAGACATTATTTAGAGGTATTTTTGTGCATCCGAGGTGACAATAATTCTTAATCAAATACATTGGAACTCTCGAAATTTAGGGAGGTTGGATATGGATTTCTTACATGACAAGGATGTCAGAATGGAGTCGGAAAGAGTCAGGATATCAGGATGGGAATCGAAAAGATTCGGGATACCGATTTAGGGCTCAAAAGGAGCCAATGTATCAAGTTCCACTATTCATCGGGGGTCGGAGGGTTGTTGTGGACAGTGACACCAAGAGGACAAATTATGTTTGGTTTGTATACCAAGATAATAATACCGACATGGTTAAGGTACATCCCTTGTCTCACAAGTTCTCCAGTTGTGTTGTCAAGTCCCAAGGGTAATTCTGTAACTTAGAGTTTGTTGTAAGACATGAGCAGGATTGGGCATGGTTATCAAAGTGGCTTTGGGAGGGGTCCTATCAATTTGGTATCAGCATAAACAGATTACCTTGTTCTGAGGACTTTAGGAAAGTATATAGTACGAGATTGAGATCATTTGAACCCACAATGAATGTACATTTGTTTTTATAAATTGTGATGCATGCATAGTTAAATATTTTATTTCATGATTGATTTCAATGGGCTGAATAAATGACTCTAAATGTGGTTTGATGACCTTTCGGATTTAAAATATTTATTCAGGATTTGAATTATGGGCACAAGTTTTTATGTTTTTTGTGGAAACAACAACAAGGCCATGAAAGCACAGGCCGATCATATCTGACCGACCAACCAACCGGTGGGCTTGAGACCCCCTCGGCCACTCTGAAGAATCAGCAAGAGGCTGATCCCTACACAGGCCGACCACATCTGGTCGGCCAGGCCCACTAACATGTCAGAAAAGTGCGCAGGACCACACCAAGACACGTGTCAATTTGATCAAGGACGTGGATCATAATTATAATTCATTCCCTGTTCTACATGGTGGTATCAAAATCAGATCCATTAGTTTAGATCTAAGCAGTTTGTTCCTTAATCTCCAAAACAACAATATTTATAAGAATCCTTTTTTAAAAAATCTAATTGTCAAGACTGTGAGCTCATTCATGACAAGTACTCCTCCATTTTGCACCGCCTCAGTTCCATGAGAAGAAAGGTTTCGCGCAACATCAAGCTCATCAAATACTTCAAAAGGGGATTTGGGATTTGCATAACAGCTGCTTGTAGTTTGATTGCTATAGTAGCTACCGGTTTTCTAGCAGCACATACTCTCCCAGCCTTTCTCATGGGGTCATGTCTCGTTGACTTCTTCCTTTTTAAGCTGAGCACCATAAAGAATGAGCCACCTCGAGGTTCCAATATTTCCGAGAAACAGCAGGAGGACTAGTCCAAATTTGGGGAGCTACTTGATGTGGCAGCTAAGGGGACTTACATTTAGAAAAGGGATTTCAACACAATGTGACATGATCCATCCCCAATTCCCGTGGATTAAGAGATGTGCCATACTCCCCTCTAACCCACGTGCGACGCGAAGGCTAAATACCATTTTAACCCCTATGTAACACGCAAGCCAGACAAGGGATCCCAGGTCAACGGTCCAAAATTAATTTTCGGCTTCCCAGAGTGCGCAGTAACCACCGTGGATCGTGTGTGATTTCTCAGTCTCACCAAGAACATCCCACACTGCATCAACCTGAAGGACATCGAAAACCAGAAAAGACTTTGGGTGGACAAAAATAAATAATAAGTTCAGAAAACATTTGATAAGAAAAGAAATTTATGCCCACCATGTAAAACCAATGCATGCATTCGAAGACCATTTCATTTTCAAGATACGAAAACTGTTTATGAAAACCAGAAATCATTTCCTTTTCTCAAATCACGGGCCTCAGCACAAAACATCTAAAATCCATTTGAAAACCATCATTACATCACCGAAATCCAAAACACAATTCACTCAATTAAACCTGCTGTATCTCATATCAACGAGTCTTTAAACTCAAATCACATAACAGGCCAACCCGGGTAATAATCAACGAGTTTTTAAACTCACGAGTCTTTAAACTCAATAACAAAAGGCCTCGGGGGAAATTACAATAACGAGTCTTTAAACTCAAATCACATCAAGAGCCCTCCCTCGTCACATCAATCAACGGGTCTTTAAACCCAAAACCAGATCCAGAAAATCCAATTTTAAAAACCATTTTAAAATCATTTATCAAAATCTAGAAATCCACTTTATCACTTTCAAATCCATTTACCGAAATCACGTTTATAAATTGAGCCTCAAGCCCAAATTCACTTTTCAAATCCATTTATAAATCTTTGAAATCAAATCACATTTCAAATCCCGAAATCATATCATCGAAACCATTATCAAATCATAGCACAAAAGCATAATCTCGTAACACGTGTAAATACGTAAAATATCTCGAAATACGTGCAAATAAGAAATCATAGATATCACAATAATAATCATATAAATTACATATAGAAAATATATAAAACATTTATGCGTGCATCATAATTTAAAAAACAAAGTCCACTCACAAACCGTCCTCGTTGCCGCCTCGATACGCGTGCAATACGCATTTACCAGCTAATCCATCATCACCGGACTTCTGGAACCTGTCCAAATCATTTTCTAAGGTCACTAACCACTTCATTAACCTTCCATTAAATCCTCGTAATTTTTCCAATTTTTTAAACATTTTTAAACTAGCCCTTAAACCTTCGGACATCTCAAACTATATGGGAAAGATGTCTGATCGACTCGAAACCAGTTCCAATATGTTCGTTACATCGAATACATTAAAACTCGTGTTGAACTAGACTCCCAAAACTGCATCACGCGCCCCCAAGCGCCACCCAAAGGCGCTGCGCGTGGGCTTCATGCGCGGGGGTACTGTTTGTCTCCTACCTCTAGTGAACCGGGTCCGGTCCGGTTCACTGTAACCTGGTCCAGCCCGAATCGGTGTAACCGGTTCGACACCCTATCTCATTCATGTCGACTCCGTTTTCGACCATTCCAACTCTTATAGCTTCGTCTGAATGTTTACGATCGATTTAGCTAATTAAAACATGAAATTCTGGTCTGGAAATTACCTTCCCGAACCGTGATCAAACCCTTCTCCTGCAACCAAGTTCTTCCATCGATCCTGACCATCTCGAACCTTGATTCCAGTCTCCTTAAGTTCCTATCATCCTCCAAAACATGTTCCAATCCATAAAATCGATCAACAGCTATGAAATCACAGCTTACCATGTTCGAATGTAAAATCGAATTTCACGGGAAAACTCACCTACCATCACTATCATGCACCGCAGTGACCACCACTGCACTCGTCTCGACCTCACCTCTCATCTTTCATTCAAAAATCAGGGGCCAAGGACGAGGTTTGAAGGATTGTATGGATTGAAGTTCACGATTTCCTCTGTTTTCTCTTCTCGGCCAGCCTCCCCCGAAACACACACTAGCACGACTCCCCTTCCATCTTGTGTTTATCAAGCACACGCAATAGGTGAGATTTGGAGGGGATTGTAGAGCTG
Organism: Prinsepia uniflora; assembly: GCA_032719365.1. Classification (NCBI taxonomy): domain Eukaryota; kingdom Viridiplantae; phylum Streptophyta; class Magnoliopsida; order Rosales; family Rosaceae; genus Prinsepia; species Prinsepia uniflora. The sequence continues at coordinate 46,098,935 of CM064864.1, forward strand.
GGTTCACAGTTGCACTCACTCGCACACACATTTAATCACTCTGTTTTTTGACTAAACTGTGCAACCATTTAAACGTTTGAGAGGCGGTTGTGCAAAGTTCTACAGACATCTAGAGAAGGGACATGTGTTCCAATATGATTAGGCATAAATCCCAATGCAACCAGGTGTACTAATCCCACTGGCTATAGATCCCAATGCAACCAAACGACCAAAATGCCCTTTGTACCAAATTACCAAAATACCCCTATACTTCCGAGCCTCATAACTTCTTCCTCAAATGTCAGAATCGGACGTGTCGTGACGTCACGAACTACATCACAGTCATTGACCAAAGTTCGTTTGACCGTCCGAGTCAAAAGTTAACGTTTCGCCCATTCTAGGGGGTAAACGGTCATTTTGCACCGTCCGTCCGAAATTACTCAACTAATCACCGATCAATCTCATTAATCCTTCATTAATCACTAATCCAATCCCGGAATTCGGGACTAGTCGTTACAATCTTCCCCCCTTAAAAGAATTTCATCCTCGAAATTTTAACTAGAGTACGTCCACAACCAACTGGGGGAATCCGACTTATCTCACGCTTGGGCCTCTTACCTGGTGTACATCACCTGCTAATCATGTTCTTCTTCGGGAATTTTCTTCAAACCATCACCACAACTGTCACTGCATCTTTGTCAAACGAACCAATTCACACTAACTTTCAATCCATCTGGCGATCATCTCATTCTCACCGAGGTTTAACACATATCCCATTCATGTCTAACTCCTTCCCGAGGTACCTCTAACATCACATCAGCCGACACTCACGGCTCAACTGACACTAGGTGCGTCATGACACCACTACTACCAGTCACATAACTATGACTCATTCTCGAGTCATTCCAAACGTCATCCGACATGAACCGTACCTTGTAGGCATCTATCGACCTTGGTACTCTTATCCATCAACATCAGCTCGAGATCCATACTGACTCTGTCAGCGATCCGCGTCGACCGCACTGGAGTCATAATGTAATCGGTCACACCAAACAACACGTCAAGTCATCTCAGTGGTGGTTCCACTAACCCCCAACACAGTCAACCTGTGGGAGCACCATCCACGTCCCACGCTACCTATCTGCAAGTGGACCATATCGAATACCTGTCTATCCGTGATCACACATCTCAGCGTCAGGGTCCCACCAGCCACTCATGGCTTTGAGATTTCAGCTCATACACAATCACTGAACTTTGTAACAAGATCACTCTGGACCCATACTGTCCAGTCCCCATTCTCAGTCAATCAATCACATCGAAACTACTCCGATCAGCAATATAACCAACAACATACCTCGGCACTTAGCCGATCACCAACCATCTGCCAGAACAGCACGATGCATGTCCAATCACATCGGCATGGTTCTGACCACTAATACAACCACTAACACATGTCATAGGTATAAGCACCAATCATATCCAACAAAAATCACGGTGCCTTGCATACCTCAATCACATTCAACGACATACCACGGATATCCACTAATCACTAGCCAAGCTCTAATAGACCTATGAACACCACGATGTCACCCAATTCCATCTAACATCAAAGTATATCCTCCAACCATCACAGTGTATGTTCGGACACACTCAACATCATTGTACCGACACTGATTACAACATAGCTACAACATGGTTGTGGGCCATTCACACTTCCCTTTAGAAGTCCATCGGTCCAATCCAACACTTGGCCAACACTCCAGGCCCACTTTCAAGGTATGTCAACTTAAGTCCATTTCGAGTCTCCCGGGTCTCCCGTCCAACATCCAAAACATCCAATCCAATCACATCTCACTTACATGTACAAGGCAGACCTAGCACTATCGCTAAAACCATATACTCTGACGTACGTAAGACAGACACACTCGTCCTCCACATATCCAACATATCCAAGATATCTAACCTACCCATCACGATGTCCACATCATCTCACTTTTGATATCCAACCATACTCACTCCTGCAAGACAGAGCAATCTCATCATTCTCATGTCCAACATATTCATCCTTTGTCTTGTCATCCCGCTAACATATCCAATCTCTATCTTACAATACGATTCTCCTTATCCACAACAACATTAACCCAATCCTAATCCAGGAGCGCAACCACTTGATCCCGATCCATTTGCTCCTGCGTGGATCCCATTTATCGTCCATAGGGGCATACACCCACTTTGAACCCATCTACTATCACAACACTTCTCACTAGACGACTAGATCTGATACGATCACGCAAGAATGACGTACGTCTAGAAACACGTCTAGATTGTGGGTTCTCATCAATTACCTTATATCGATCAGTTATAGTCACTCCTTATGATCAACGTTCCGTTATCATCTCTCTTTTGTTTCCCTACAACGGAACTCAAGATGATCAACAACCAACAACATCAAAAGTCTTCTGTCATTCACCCCAATTAAACACAATCCCACTATACTCGCCACACATACCAAACGTGGCGTCACCAAGTAGTATCTGCTCAACAACTAAACCAACTCTTATTCACAATCAAGGGGGTTCCACAACTCCTGACGGTCCCACAATGAGTCTCCCTTACCAACTCCTTCCAACCATGGGACTTAATCCTCAACAAGTCTACCACCACCACTGGACTAGCCAACCGACCATCAACTCCTCTACTGAACTTAGGAAGATCGTGGACTCCCTACGACTCCTACAGGTCACCATCCCGTGTCCATACACAAGCCATCTCACCGACCAACTCGCATGTCGGTTACTAACTTTTATGTACATCCAAAAGGATGTCAATCATTTATTTCTTGCGTCTCACGTCAACCCTTCCAAGGTTCAACTCCCGAGTACCACCAGTCACCAACTCTCGAGGATCCTCAATCACTAACCTCAGACTCCGTAGTCATTATCCTCGGAGGCGTCAACCACTAGTCTTAGAATCACCAGGTACTAGCCTCGGTAATTGCCGAAACATTCCAGCACACTCCGACACATCTGACACACTCCAAATCACGAACCTTAGCAAAGTCTGACACATCTGACACATTTTTGAGGTGTCCATGAAACCAACCTCACACCATACCAAACTATCCCAATCCAAAACTAAGCATAGGCCCACTGCGCTTCCGTTGCGCTACTCCGAGTCAACCAACACCACCCTGACCAATCACACAGGAACAGGACGTTCCACTTCTATCGAATACCCAACGTAGTAGGGGTCCATACAAGCACCTTAGCTCGTAACATATCAACTCCTATCTTGTGCCTACATCACACTACCCTTAATCGCTGCTCATACCGAGCCACAAAACCTTACATCCACACTTGGGTCAGGGGAATATGACCTTCCTCACATTCTACAACGCTGGACCACTCAATGCTGAATGATCTCATCTAGGAAAACCTAGGGTCAACAGACCTCAAACCGATCCACTGTACAACCATCTCAATGACCAGTAGGGTCGATCCTCTGCTAGGGGATCCCATCACATCACATAGAGTCAAGCCAATCAATCTCCACAATCTCACTAGACTCGACCAGAGTCATCCGCCGGGCCATCCATAACCTCAGCTGTACCAAGTCCAAGCAACATGATCTGACCAACCATTGGTCACAAGTCCACATTATCTCATCCAACCCCGTAGGCCGACCAACCAACCATCGATCGTATCTATCATACTTAACTCAACTAGTTACCATCAGGGTTAACCACTCTGGCACACAACCGGTCCTATGGTCCAACTAAACGGCGACCACATCCAGCTCAAAACACGTTAGCCTCTCCGACTATGAGTCGACATACATCACACTACACACTACGTATCGGGAAACTATCACCCAATCAATAGGTATCGCCAATAACTAAAGTATTAACACCCTAGCCGTTCAGGTTGATGACGGGCTGCTCCGCGTAGAGACATCACACCCACAATGACACTATTCTACTAACCAACTGCTCTGGAAGCCATAACCTCGCTCGCCGAGTCTTTAAAATCAAATCACATCAAAAGCCCTTCCCCGTCACATCAATCAACGGGTCTTTAAACCCAAAACCAGATCCAACAAATCTAATTTAAAAAACCATTTTAAAATCATTGATCAAAATCCAGAAATCCACTTTATCACTCAAATCCATTTACCGAAATCACGTTTATAAACTGAGCCTCAAGCCCGAATTCACTTTTCAAATCCATATATAAATCTTTGAAATCAAATCATATTTCAAATCCCGAAATCATATCATTGAAACCGTTATCAAATCATAGCACAAAAGCATAATCTCGTAAAACGTGTAAATACGTAAAATATCTCGAAATACATGCAAATCATAAATCATAGATATCACAATTATAATCATATAAATCACATATAGAAAGCATATAAAACATTTATGCATGCATCATAATTTAGAAAACAAAGTCCACTCACATATCGTCCTCGCTGTCGCCTCGATACGTATGCAATACGCCTTTACCGGCTAATCCATCATCACCGGACTTCCTGAACCTGTCCAAATCATTTTCTAAGGTCACCAACCACTTCACTATCCTTCCATTAAATCTTCGTAATTTTCCCAAATTTTTAAACATTTTTAAACTAGCCCTTAAACCTTCGGACATGCCAAATTATATCGAAACGATGTCCGATCGACTCGAAACTAGCCCAAAATGTTCGTTACATCGAATACATTAAAACTCATGTTGAACTCGACTCCCAAAACTGCATCCCGCGCTCCCACGCACAGCCCAAAGGTGCTGTGCGTGGGCTTCATGCGCCGGGGTACTGTTTGTCTCCTACCTCTAGTGAACCAGGTTCGGTCCGGTTCACTGTAACCCAGTCCAGCCCGAACCAGCGTAACCGGTTCAACACCCTATCTCACTCATGTCGACTCCGTTTTCGACCATTCCAACTCCTATAGCTTCGTCTCAATGTTTACGATCGATTAGCTAATTAAAACATGAAATTATGGTCAGGCAATTACCTTCCCGAACCGTGATCAAACCCGTCTCCTCCAACAAAGTTTTTCCATCGATCCTGACCATCTCGAACCTTGATTCCAATATCTTTAAGTTCCTATCATCCTCCAAAACTGTAATGACCCATCCCGGAAGTCGGGATTAGGGAAATGATTAGTGACGGATTAACTGCGTGAATCGGTGGTTAGTTGGTTACTTTTGGTCCGTTAGTGTAGAATGACGAGTTTGCCCCTAGTTTGGGCAAAATGTTGACTTTGAGTTCGAGCGGTCAAATGGACAATGACCGATGACCGTGACGTAGTTTGGGACGTCACGAGTCCGTAGACAGGTGGCACGCCCAATTCCGACATCCGAGGAGGAAGTTATGATGTTCGGAAGGTTGAAGGCATTACCGTAATTTGGTTAAAATAAGGGGGAAAAGTTGACTTTTCACACGACAGAGTTTTTACGCGTGGACCAAGGACCATTAGGTAGATCTCGACGTCCTGAGTACAACGACAGGCGGCAGGTATCGATAGGAGGTCGGACGGTTAAGTTACGATTTACGAAATACGAAGGGCAAAATCGTAATTTGTATGGTTAGGGGTATTTTGGTCTCTTGGTACCTTGGGAATTGAGCCCAATCGGATAAGGCCACTTGGACAGGGTAATCAGATATTTTGGGATGGGACCACCAGGTGTTTGACACCTGGCTGGATTCCAGTGGGTTCTAGCCTACACGATTATACGGTTTTAATTGTTTGAGTTTGGTTTAAGTCGTGCTTAAGAGAAACAGAGACAGGGTAACGGGGAGGAGAGATCGAGCAATGTCCAGTGAGAGCGTGTGTTGGCTTGAGTGAGTGATCAAGAATAGTTGAGTGAGTGTTTAATCGTGGAAGTGAGGGTTGAAAGGTGAGAGTTGTGTGAGGAAAGGATGAGATGTCTCAGGAAAACAGAGAGGGTCGAGGATCGTGGTGCAATCACAATCGATTATTTTGGTCCAAACGAGTTCGAGGGGGTGTTGGGACGGCTGGGGATAGCCTTGTGAACCCAGAGGAACACAGCGGCGAGCACGGCGGAGGTCAGAACGTGGGTGAGTTCTCGAGGTCACCTGTTTTCCCATTTAAATTCCAATTGAAAATCGTGGATTTAGGAGCTTAGTCGAACTATTTTCTTGGTTCTATTAGTTGAAGGATGATGTAATTGGCTTGAGGAGTCGAACCTGTGGTGGAGAAGACAACGGATGGCTGGGAAACCGTGACTAGGAATTTCAGGGGACTGGTTCGAATCCTGGACGGTAAGTTTTCGTACTTTAGTTCGTGTTTTAGGTAGTTAATTAGACTCATTAGAGTAGGACGATCTTAATAGACTTAAAAGGATGGAAAATGGCCTAAAAATGGAGTAGAACCGCCCTCGCTGGTTCGGTTAGACCGGGCCGGTTCGAACCAGTCTGAACCGGTCCAGCGAGAGGTTGAAGACGATGAATAGTGTGGCGCGTGGGCCTCAAGCGCAGCCCCTTTGGACGGCGCGTGTGGGCGCGTGGTACACAATTCGAGGAAGGTTCCAACACGACTTTTTAAGTATTCGATGTAACGAACATTTTGGTGCTGGTTTCGAGTCGATCGGACATCGACTCGATATGTTTTGGGTTGTCCGATGGTTTTAGGGCTCAGGTTAAAAATAGTTCAAAATACGGGAAAATTACGGGGTTTTAGTAGAAGCTTACTTAAGTAGTTAGTGACCTCGTTATGGATTTTGAGTAGGTTCGGGAAAGCCGAGGATAGCGGAATGGCCGGGAACGGCGTAAGTGTGCGCGTATCGAGGCGACATCGGAATGGTCTGTGAGTGGACTTTGCTTTCTAACTCTTGATGCATGCATATATGTTTTTATATGTTTTTTATACTTGATTCTATGATTTAATTTATGATTGTGATGGTTTACAGTTTTTGCACATTTTTCGAGGAGATTACAGAAATTCACGTTTTACGAGGTTTGATAAATATCGCGATTTGAACCTGGTCTTAATGATTTGATTTCGGGATTTGAAATAAGATTTGATTTCAAAGAAAGAAAAAGGATTTCGGAAAAGTGTTTTCGGAAAAGGGTTTTCGGGACTTGAAGAGGGTTCCGGGTTTGGGTTCGGAATGGTTATTCCGGATGCCGGCTTACGGAATGGTGGTTGCGGACTCGGACCTGGAAAGGAAATGGATAAAGGTTTTCAAATGGTTTTGGATTGGATTTGCTGGATCTGGTTATTGGGTTTAAAGATCCGGATTATGTTTGACGGGGGATGGGCCCGGATTGGGTTTAAAGACCCGAATTGAGTTTAAAGACTCGGGAGTTTAAAGACTCGGATATACTGATATTTCCCCCGTAGGTCTGTTGAGTTTAAAGACTCGGGAGTTTAAAGACTCGGATAGATCCAGCAGGTTCGAAGGATGGAAATGTGGTTCAAAATGTTTTGGTTTTCTCTGTGATTGATGATGACGGTTTGCAAGGATGGTTTTCATTGGTTATAATGGTTCTCGATGGTTTTGGGCTGAGGCCCGGGATTCGAAAAAAGGAAAATGTGTTTGGTTTTCGTACATGGTTTTATGACATGAAATTAATATGCATGCATTGGTTTTGAAACGGAGGGTATAAATGTCATTGTTTTATGAAATGTTTTTAAACTTAAACTTTATTTTTGTCCACTCACAGTCTTTTCGTGTTTTCGATACCCTCCAGGTTGTTGCGGCACAGGCTGTTGATCGAGAGAGATGGAGACATCACACGTACGTTCCATAGTAGACTCTGCGCACTCGGGGAAGTTCGGAAGTTTTTGGACGGTCGGTTTGAGAATCCCTTGTCCGACTTACGTGTCACATGAAGGTTGGACGTCAGTTTGGCCTTCGTGTCATGCATAAGTCAACAGCTATGAAATCATAGCTTACCATGTTCGAATGTAAAATCGGATTTCACGGGAAGACTCACCTACCGTCGCCGTCGTGCACCGCCACTGCACTCATCTCGACCTCACCTCTCATCTTTCATTCAAAAATCAGGGGCCAAGGACGAGGTTTGAAGGATTGTATGGATTGAAATTCACGATTTCGTCTGTTTTGTCTTCTCGGTCAGCCTCCCTCGAAACACACACTAGCACGACTCCCTTTCCATCTTTTGTTTATAAAGCACAGGCAATAGGTGAGATTTGGGGGGATTGTAGAGCTGGGTTCACAGTTGCGCTCACTCGCACACACATTCGATCACTCTGTTTTTGGACTAAACTGTGCAACCATTTAAACGTTTGAGAAGCGGTTGTGCAAAGTTCCACAGACATCCAGAGAAGGGACAAATCCCAATCTGATTAGGCATAAATCCCAAAAAAACAAGGTGTCCTAATCCCATTGGGCACAGATCCCAATGCAACCAAATGACCAAAATGCCCTTTGCACTAAATTACCAAAATATCCCTATACTTCCGAGCCTCATAACTTCTTCCTCGAATGTCGGAATCGGATGTGCCGTCTGTCTACGGACTCGTGACGTCACGAACTACATCACAGTCGGCCAAAGTTCGTTTGACCGTCCGAGTTAAAAGTCAACATTTTGCCCATTCTAGGGACAAAACGGTCATTTGGACCGTCCGTTTGAAATTACTCAACTAATCATCGATCAATATCATTAATCCTTCATTAATCACTAATTCAATCCTAGAATTCGGGATGGGTCGTTACACAATGAGCTGGCTCGTGGCGTGGCTTCGTGATAAGGTAGACATATATAACAAGGAAATGAGGAGCTTATGGTTGGAGAGGAGAGATGAGGATAATAGTAAGAGGTTCTGTTCACAAGTTGTGAAGGAGCTCATTAAGAAGAGTGATGTTGGGTTCAGGGAGCAAGTGAGGGAGCTTCAAGAGCATGTTTATTTGTAGGGGTGGCAATGGGTCGTGTCGGGTTCGTGCCGTGTCATGAATTCTGTTTTACCCATTTATGCCCAAGCCGAATCCAACCCGTTTAATAATCGTGTCAAGAATGTCCAACTCGAACCTGACCTGTTAATGACCCGTGTAACTCGTGTAACCCATTTAATAAATAGGTCATACTCAAAACCCAATTAACCTATGACCCGTTTAACCCGTTTAACCTATTTAAATTATAAGATTTAATATATATTTAGGTAGGTAAATGGGTGGATATATGGGTTAGTAATGACATGTTTATTAAATTGGTCAATATATAAGCCAATATACGGGTTAGCCTGTTAATCCGAAATCTACCCATTTATTAAACGGGTTAACAGGCCATTATACGGGTTAACAGGTTGACCCGAAACCCACTCGTTTAATAAACAGGTCATAACGAGTTGACCTGAAAATGATCCGAAATTTTAATCGTGCGGGTTGATCCGGATAAATTTCGTGCGGGTTTCGAGTCGTGTCAAAAATTGTCACCTTTATTTATTTGTGTCTTTGAACCCTCAATAGGGCTAGATCTTTGGTGATCAACGGAGATGACAAAATCTTAAGTGCACAAAATTAATGAAAATTATTTGGATCGAGTCTAAATGGTGGTTAACATATCTATTTATACATGTTCCTTATGCATCACATGAATTATAAAATATGGTGATTCGATATATATGTAGTTAAATTACAGTGATGATTCAATGACAAAAAGTCTAAAACTACACATAAATATGCAATAGAAAATTAACAACTGACGATGCTGAAGACACTCCCGAGGACTGATAAACCATATATGGACCTTTGAAAAGGAAATGAATGTTCATCAAATAAGACATGCTGATTTCCGAGAGAAGAAAATGCAATTGGTGGAAATACTTATGAACCCGTATTCTTCATGATTTTCTTCATAATTGAGAGAATAACTTAAAAAGATACACACTGGACAAAGAGAAATTAATGTTTATTATATGAGGATTCAGAATTTAATTAAGGTTTTTTTTTGTGTGGAAAGTAGATTAATTAAATATATGGCTGTATACATGGCACAACCCATTAAGAGGGAGGGAGAGGCATGGGCCAAGAGAGTAAGCCATGTATTAAGAATATGATTACGCTACCTTGTATTCCGTTTCGTTCCGGATGGTGAGGGCAAAAGAGGCAATGATGAATTCCATGGGTATGCAACAATCAAGCATTAAAATGACTACTAGCACATTCACTAGGCCACTATCCGTCTGAAAACCTAGTTAGGTCGAATGCATAGGATAGATTCAAAAATATCATGAGAAATCATCATCAAATAAATACATTGTACTTAAACTATAAATTGAATTCCTCATAATAAATAAGGTCAGAATCAGGGGAGAGCGAGCGACCAAGAGATGGACAAAGGGCTAGAAATATGGAACCTATATATAGCTCTATTATCCAAAGGACAAGAATGACAAACAAACGACTTAGAAACGTTGCTACCAAGAAAACGGGTAAACATGCAATTCCTAGTTAACAAAGAATCTAAAGTAGAGAAAGAAGGATGAGAAGACGAGTATGTTGCATGCCACAAGGTTCCATCATCAATCACTCGATAAAAAGCAACACAAGACCAGGAGCATGCTTATGCAATGAACTAGAAAACCGTAAATACCATGAACCATGATCACTCGGTTCCCAAAAAAGGGTCTTCAACGTTCCCATATCTGGTACAAAGTAACAATCAGGGGAAAAAAAGTAAAGAACCAATTATTAATAAAAGCAATTTTGTTACCAAAAAGCTAGTTTGAAGTAGCCTGACAGAGCCAAATTGTTGATGTCGAAAATGGCACCAATGAGGCCGAAAAAACTATGCATAAACACGTACGTGGTTCACCCGAAAAACTATGCATAAACACGTACGTGGTTCACCCGAATCAAGTTACGTTTACATGACCAACTTTTCGAAAATTATTAATAATAATATTTGTGTTACATGTATGTGGCATTAAGCCACTAAAAGAGTAATGAGGGAATGAGAAAAGGGTGTCTTCCAAATGTGTGAGAGGTTTAGAGAGATTTTGTGAGATGAGAGAAGCATGTCCTTTATGTGAGCGTATGACTTTTAAATAGATGAAAGGTTAGAGTTTTATTTAACTTGTGGGCTTCATATTGGGCTAATGCTCAGCCCAAATGAGGGTGATATCTTGCATTAATAGTAGTCCTCCAAGTTTTTCGTCAAGATAGTGTCTTGGATGGGGACTTGATGACAACAGTCCAAGTATGAGTTGAATTAAGTAGTCGCTGATTTAGCTTAAAACTTGACATAAAGCGACATTCGGTATGAGGCAATACTCAAATAGAGGATGTGTCACGACCCATCCCAATTCCCCCAGGATTATCACGGGATGTGCCATGCTCCCGCCTGACACGAAGTGTCAGACAAAGGATAATTCAAAACTTTCAGACCGACCGGCTTTCAGAGCGCGCCAAGATCCGGTAGAAGAGTGTGATGGCTCGGTCTCTGCTACAGCCCACATCTGTGATCAACTTGAAGGGTATTAAAATATCAAAAACTGTGAGTGGACGAAAAATGAATAGTTTAATAAAAACTCATTTCATAAAAAGACAATTATGCCCTTCCTTAAAAAGCATGTATGCATACGAAAACCATTTATCAAACCATATATTCAAATAACCATTATTAGGGTCTCAGCCCCAAATTCTGTAAATCCAAATCATACGAGCCCCTGCCCAAAATCATTCACACAAATTCATAACATATCAACCATATGTGGGAACTCAGCCCAAAACCGTAAATCCGAGTATGTGGATCATTGCCCAAATCCATAAAACACAGAAATACCATTTCTGAAAACCAATTACCATTTCATCACAAACCATGTTTACCAAATATCATATAACCAATCCTGTCACGGTTTCCAAAGCTACGCGCGTGCTACTTGGGGTCTCAAATCCCAAGTCTCCCCAAGGTCCACCCAGATCAATGTCCGCAAATCAATTACCCTCCCTGAGGGTTATAATTCATAAATGCCTTCCTGAGAGTAAGGTACCTCACGGGGGCGACTACACTCAGTTAGTGCTCTGTGACTACTCCGGGGTCCACCCAAGCCAATGACCCTCCCCGGATTAGACAATCCATAAATAAAGGATGGTATATGAAAAACCATTTTGTAACCATTCTCAAAACCTTTCAAACCTTTCAAACCTTTCAAAGGATCCATGCCCGGTCCCCATAAACCGTCATGAAAACATAAATCCATTTAAGGTCTCCGAAACCGAAATCGCCTTTATAAACCATAAATGGGACTCATGCCCGATATTATAACCAATTGGGCCTCAAGCCCGATCATGTAAACCAACTGGGCCTCAAGCCCGATTTCGTAAACCAATTAGGCATCAAGCCCGATTATGTAAACCAACTGGGCCTCAAGCCCGATTTCGTAAACCAACTGGCCCTCTGACCCGATGCCTTATTAAATTAAATGGACTCGAAGTCTGATGGTTCGTAAATCAAATGGGACTCATGCTCGATTCCATATTTTCAAATCTGAAATCAATTCACTAACCAATTGGGCCCTTGGCCCGTTAATGTAACTAAAATGGACTTCAAGTCCGAGGGTTTCCAAAACAAATGGGTCACATGCCCGAGTTTACCTTTACAAATCCAAAACCATTTCATTAAACCATTACCGAAACCATAAGAACGTATAATCAGTGTAAAACCATAAACCTCGATATACGTGCAAATACGTAAATCTCCTCGAAATACGTGTAATCATGTAAATCACCAATCCATAATTATCATGATAGAAATCATATATATAAAACATATAAAACATTTATGCATGCATCATAGTTTAGAAATCAAGGTCCACTCACAGACCGTCCTATGCTACCGCCTCGTTATATGTGCCATAAGCCTTCTCGGGCTAATCACCATCATCGGGACTTCCAAACCTGTCCAAATCATACTCAAAGGTTACTACTAACCTATACAAGTCCATATTAAGAACCCTAAACTTTCCCAGAAAAGTCAACGTGTCTAGGACACGATTCCCGAGGTGAAAAACCTCGATTTGACCAACCTAACGATTTCCGATTGACCCGAAACCACCATCATTGGATTCGGATCGTCAAAACCTTTAAAATGACATTTTGTCCATCTCGAGTACTGTTCACACGCACCCACACGCGCTGGTCAACCCAAAAGTCAACCCTGTTGAAAAACCAACGCTAACGTCATGTTGATGTCAACACTGGCAACTTGACAGTTGACAGGACCCGCCCCGACCCCCCCTGGGACCACAAGGGGACGTGCCCTGCTCCCATCTAACACCCGGACAAACATTCCAATTTTAACCTTTAAAGTTCAAAAGCATAAATATCCAAAATAAAGTAATACATAAAATCCGAATTCAAAAGATGTCAGACATATCTCCCTGCTCCAGCCATAGGAACTCTGCCTCCCGAGCAGCGCAAAACGATCGCGGGTAGTACTGATCCAAGAATCGGGCACGGAAGACCTCCCAGGTAGTAGTGTGGACAGACCATCCTGACATCTCTAGGCCATGCCACCACTGATAAGCTCCGCCTTCCAGTAGGAAGGCAGCCAATGTCACCCGCTCACCCGGTGGGCAGTGCATCACCGTAAAAATCCTTTCCCACTTAGCAATCCATTCGTAGGCATCCTCGGGGTTTGATCCCTCGCTGAAAGGAGTGGCTCCCAAATGTTGAGCCCGTTCGATACTTGCGCATTCTAATTCTTTCTCTAGTTCCTCGTCAGTCCGTGCTTGAGGAATTCTCCTTGGAGACATAACCAACTGTTAAGAGGCATATATTAGATAACATTATCCTTAAACTTGAAAAGTACCTAGTACTAACCGCTAGTCTAGCATGCTGACCACAACCTAGTGCTCTGATACCAAGCTGACAGGACCCGCCCCGACCCCCTCATCTGGGACCACAAGGGGACGTGCCCTGCTCCCGTCTGACACCCGGACAAACATTCCAATTTTAACCTTTAAAGTTCAAAATCATAAATATCCAAAATAAAGTCATACATAAAATCTGAATTCAAAAGATGTCAGACAAGGGATAATGTCCAAAATTAAGCTATCATCCGGGATCCTCTTCTATCTCAATAGCATGACTCTAAGCTATCATGCGGGTTTACCTACCTAACAGGGGGTTCAGGTGCGCAGTCTAGATCTATGCCTTAGCCTCGGGATCCTCTTCTATCTCAATAGCACGGCCTGGAGGGGTCAACATAACATTAAGGGTGAGTGGGCCGAAACTCAAAATTTATAAAACAGTTCAATAAATAAAAACATATACTTTTACCCCTCCCTTTTCCAAACATGCATGCATTAGTATTTAAAACCATAAAATCATATAAGATATCACAAGTCATATAATAAAACCATAAACATAACCACAACCACTGCACTATACACTCCAACTCTGACATCCCAGATGTGACGACCCGTCCCTAATTAACGGGATTAATTAAGGATTAATTATGGATTAGCGAGACTAATCGCGGATTAGGCGAGGATTAGCGGACGTTCGGGCGAAATGATGATTTTGACCCTAAAATCGGCGAATCGTTGACTTTTCGTTCAGGCAGTCAAATGGATTTTTACCGATGACCGTGACGTAGTTCATGACGTCACGAGTTCATAGACAGGTGGCACGCTCGATTCCGACGTACGAGGAAAAAGTTATGACGTTTGGAAGTCCAAGGGCATTTTGGTAATTTGGGCCAAAAGTTGACTTTTGACCAAGAATGTCCTATGGCCGAGGGCCGAGGACCGTTACGTAGATCGAGATGATACAAATCCGTAGACAGGCGGCACGTCGAACTCGGATGTTCGACGGAGAACTTACGGTTCACGGAAATACGAAAGTACTATTGCACATTTTTCGAGACGGCCGCTTATTTGGACTTTAGTGGGCCCCATCCTTTTTCTCAGAGCCAATGGATGAATGACAGGTCCATTCCCCATCATTTTCATTCATGCATCAAACCCCTTACCCGTGCATCCATTTTCCATTTTTCCAATCCAACCCGATCCCATTTCTCACCCAAAACCCAAACCCTTGACCCATGAGCTTAACTGAGAGGACAGAGAGATGAAGAGGACCTATTGGACGTGGTAGCTGGCCCAGGTAGCACCGCCGTGCACGGCGGGGGAAAAAAACTGATCGAGGTATCGGTTTAACCATTTTTCGATCCAATTTCCATTTTGTGTGTTATGGGTCGATTTGGATGTTTGTTTTGAATTAATTAGGTTGTTAGAAGGTCAATAGGGAGGTTTTGAAAGGTTTTGGACGTTGAGGAGCCCTGGGGTGAGGTTTTGGATTTTTGAACCGTGAGGACCAAATTGGACCGGTCGGATTTAGTACGTTTTAGGAGTTCTAATTGATTAGCTTAGGTTCCTAGGACGATTATGGGAAGAATGGAATCGAAAAGGGAAGAAACGGACCGAAAATGAGAGAGGGGAAGCCCCGAACCGGTCACGCCGGTCCAACTGGACCGGCCAACCAGTCGAACTGGACCGGCCAACCAGTCGAACCAGCCGCTGGAGGACAGGGATGACCTTGTGCAGTGGCGCGTGTCCGAAGGTTTAGTGAGGGGTTAAAAATAGTTAGAAAATCAGGAAAGTTACGGGACTTTAGTGAGGGGTTATTTAAGTAGTTAGTAACCCTCTAAATGAATTTGGACAGGTTCGGGAATCCCGGAGGCGACGGTTGACCCGGGAGACGATTATGGCACGCGTATCGAGGCGCTGCTTCGGACGGTCTGTGAGTGGACCTTTCTTTCGAAATTGATGCATGCATAAATGTTTTATAATTGTTTTAGAATACATTTTGTGTTTCCATGAGTGCAATTGTTTGTGGTAGCCTAGGATTTACGTATTTGCACGTATTTCGAGATTTCTGGTTTTATACAATGCATATACGTTCTAGGTTTTCAACGAGGGTTTGATAAATGGATTTCAGATTTAGAAACATGAAATCGGGCACGAGACCCATTTGAATTACAACTCTCGGACTTGGTGTCCATTTGATTTGATAAGGAATCGGACCTAGGGTCCATTTGAGCCATACGGATGGACTAAGGGTCCAATTGGTTTACGATTTGGGTTTGAGGCCCAGTTAATGGTACTATCGGGCTTGATACCCTGTTGATTTATAATATCGGGCCTGAGACCCATTTAGTTGAGATTTCGGGCTTAAGGCTCCGTTGGTTGTGAAATCGGACGTGAGGTCCTGTTGAGTAATGGTTTCAGGCCTAGGGCCCAATTGATTGTAACATCAGGCTTGAGTCCCAGTTTGAATTGCGAAATGAGAATTCGGGCATGAGACCCAGTTGAACTGAGGATTTAGGCCGAGGCCTGTGAAGTGATTTGAATCGGATTCGAGGAATCCTGTTGAGATGAATCGGGTATGAGACCCAGTTGAGAAATGAGATTTGAGAAAGAAAGAAAAGAATTGAAATGAATATCCATATATTTATATGGTCTCCTCCACCGTCGACCTGAAGAGTCACGATCCACAGACCAGAATGGGTATCCCCATAGGGATCCCATTCCAGGAGTGGTGGTTACGAGATATGATGTTGTAACGACCCTTCCCGGGAGTGACGAATTAACTAGGTTAAGTGGTAGTTAGATGGTTAATGTTGGACCGTTAACGTAGAATGACGATTTTGCCCTTAGAATGGGTAAAATGTTGACTTTTAGTTCGGATAGTCAATTGGACATTGACTGATGACCGTGACGTAGTTCAGGACGTCACGAGTCCGTAGACAGGTGGCACGCCTGATTCCGACATCCGAGAAGGAAATTATGATGTTCGGAAGGTTGAGGGCACTTTCGTAATTTGGTGCAAAAGGAGGAATTGTTGACTTTTTGAACGACATGTTTTCTTCACACGAACCGAGGACCGTTAGATAGGCCTCGACGTCCTGAGTACAACGACAGGCAGCACGCTGTCATCGGACGTTGGACGGTTAAGTTGTGGTTCTAGAAAGGTGAAGGGCAAAACGGTAATTTGGACTTATAGGGGCATTTTGGTCTTTTCAAAACCTTGGAAAGTGTGCCCAATCAGATGTTGACACATGGGCTGAGATTAATGGATATTTTGTGAATGTAATCCACAGGGAGTGTGACACCTGGCAGGTTCTTAGAGGCTTCCAGCCTTTTCTTTCACTGGTAAACTAATATGGTTTAAATTGGTTGTTTGGGTAAAACGGAGAGAAATAGAGACTGAGACAGTGAGAAAAACCGATCAGTTTTCAGGGTGTGTGAGTCTTTGAGTTCGTGTGTGTGTGATCAGAGGATGTTGGGAGTTTGGGTGAGTGTTTCTTGGTGAAGGTTACTTGAGGATAAAGACTATGAGGAGGTGTGAAGCCCAGGAGAAAACAGAGGACCATCGCCATGCACAACTGTGGGATTGATTGAGAAATGAGCTAAATGGGTTCGTGGTGAGTACCAGTGAAGTGGAAACGATCTTTGACGACGTTGGGACTCTGGTGATGCTACGAAGGGAGGAAGGAGGTGAAGGTAAGCTTAAGCAGAAATCTCTGTTCCTCTGTTTTGGATTGAATGAGTTGTTTTGGGTTGAATCGAGAAATAGGTTGTTTAGATACTTGGTTAGCTTTCTTTTGGACTTAGAAATTCAAGCAGAGATTGGAGGAATTTGTAGTGGTCGGGGAACGTCAGTGGGGGCTGAGACAGAGGATAAGCATGTTGGGTTTTTTTTCTTCGAATCAGGAAGGTGAGTAATCGACTTTAATTTCATGTTTTTATTATCCAGATCGAGCAATTAAAGGGGGACGAAACTATTAAGCTAAAAAGGGATTGAAAACAGGATAAAAATGGGAGGAACCGTGGACGCCGGTCTGAACTGTAGCCTGAACTGAACCCGATTCACCCAAGGACAGGGATGAATAGTGCGGCGCGTGAGGCCCACGTGCAGCCCCTTTGGGCGGCACGTGAGGGCGCGTGACAATGTTCATGGGGAATTTTTCAACACGACTTTTAAAATATTCGATGTAACGAACATTTTGGCGCTGGTTTCGAGTCAATCAGACATCGTCTCGATATGTTTCGGGTTGTCCGAAGTTTTAGGGCTCGGTTAAAAATAAATAAAAATACGGAAAAATTATGGGACTTGAGTAGGACTTTTGTGAAGTAGTTAGTGACCTCGTTATGGAATTTGGACAGGTTCGGGAAAGTCGAGGATAGCGAACTGGCCGGGAACAGCGTAAGTGCGCGCATATCGAGGCGACGTCGAAATGGTCTGTGAGTGGACTTTGCTTTCTAACTCTTGATGCATGCATATATGTTTTTGTATGTTTTCTATACTTGATTCTATGATTTGATTTACGATTGTGATGGTTTATGGTTTATGGTTTATGGTTTTTGCACGTTTTTCGAGGAAATTATGGTATTTCACGTTTTATGAGGTTTAGACGGATATTGTCATTTGAACCTGGGTTTAATAAATTGATTTCGGGATTTGAAATATAAATTGATTTCAAAGAAATTAAAAGGATTTCGGAAAAGTGTTTTCGGGCTTGAAGCCTAGTTCAAAAATGGTTTTGAGAAACGTGATTTCGGGTTTGTGAATCGGATTTCCGGATGACGATTCGGGACTTGAAAGTGGATTCCGGGTTTGGGTTCGAAATGGTTATTCCGGATGCCGGCTTACGGAATGATGGTTGCGAACTCGAATCTGGAATTCTGGTTATTGGGTTTAAAGACCCGAATTATGATTGACGGGGGACAGGCCTGGATTGGGTTTAAAGACCCGGATTGAGTTTAAAGACTCGGGAGTTTAAAGACTCGGGAGTTTAAAGACTCGGATATTGATATTTTCCCCCGTAGGCCTGTTGAGTTTAAAGACTCGGAGTTTAAAGACTCAGATTATATTGAGGCCTGGATTGAGTTTAAAGACTCGGGAGTTTAAAGACTCGGATAGATCCAGCAGGTTCGTTGAATGGAAAAATGAGATGGTTTTCAACAAGGTTTTCTGATATTTTGGGCAGTGGCCCGGATGAAATGGTTTTCGATGGTTTTGGGCCGAGGCCCGGGAATTTGAAAAAGAAACTACTTGGTTTTCTTACATGGTTTTATGTCATATCTTTGATATGCATGCATTGGTTTTTGAAACGGAGGGTATAAATGTCATTGTTTTATGAAATTTTTTTGAACTTAAACTTTGTTTTTGTCCACTCACAGTCTTTTCGTGTTTTCGATACCCTCCAGGTTGTTGCAGTGCGGGCTGTTGGTCGAGAGTGACAGAGACATCACACCCGAGGTCCACAGTAGTTTCAACGCACTCTAGGAAGTCCGGATAATTTTAGGAAGGTTCGATTGACAATCCCTTGTCCGATTTACGTGTCACATGGAGGTTGGACGTCTGTTTAACCTTCGTGTCATGCGTAAGTTAGACGGGAGCAAGGTTTAGCCCTTAATCCCAGAGGATTAGGGGTGGGCCCTGACAGATGTGGTCCCAGACCAGATTCCGGAGAGATGTGTGGACTAGATCCAGAGAGAGAGCTCGGACTAGATCCAGAGTTTGAGCTTCCCAGATGGAGATTCCTGGGAGAAGACTCGGAGTGAGACCCCGAGTAGTGTGCACACTAGTATAGAGATTGATATTGTGACTATATCGGCGATGTGTTCCCTAGGGGCTGTGTGCCCCGAGTTGGCATCTTCTCGGAAGTGCCGCGGATGGGTTATACGTATGTTGATACGTATGAGGTTTTATGGAAAAGTGATTTGGGGCGGAGACCCCCGTATTTGAAATTGTGAAAGTGATTTTGGGCGGAGACACCGTTTGTGATATTTTGAGAATGGTTTTGGGCTGAGACCCACGTGATGTGAATTGGGCTGAGTCCTTATTGTTTTGATTTCTGTATTTCATGTTTTAGATTGTGATTTTGGGTCGAGGACCCAAATGGATTTATGGTTCATGACGGTTTATGAGAACCGACATGAACCTTTGAAAGGTGTTTGTGGGTCATGATGGTTTATGGGAACCGGGCATGAACCCTTGAATGATTTTGGGAATGTTTTCAATGGTTTTATGAACGTTTGATAACTGATTTTTGGAATGCATGCGTATGTTTTTATGAAGGGCATAAACGTCTTTATGCGAAAAAGTTTTCAATGAAATGTTTAAATTGTCCACTCACAGTTTTTGTGTTTTAATGCCCTTCAGGTTGATCGCGGATGTGGGCTGTAGTAGAGACGAGACATCACTCCCCTCCTCCTACGATCCTGATGCACTCTGATAGCCCCGAAGAGGGTAGAGATGAATTTTTCCCTGGTCTGACACGTGGTGTCAGACGGGATCAAGCGGGTCTCACGTTAATCACGGGGGATTTGGGACCGGTCCTGACAAGTTCGACGTCCCAGACGTCCAATAAGGTCACAGTCCCAAGGCTACGCGTGCCACTCGGGGTCTCAATCCCGAGTCCAATCCCCGAACCCAGTCCGGGTACGGTATCCCAGATGCCTGACGTCCCAGACGTCCAATCATAGCAATCCTACTCCTGAGTCATCCTACGGTCCGATCCCTCCGTAGAATGACCCCTCATAGGCAATGCGCCGTGACCACTCCGGGGTACCCACATCTGGAGGAGATAGTATCACACGGGTAGATCTATACAGTGCAGTACCAAAGATCGACATCCACATGCACAAATATATATATATATATATAATCCAAAACAGTACTTAATTTTCACCAGACGGGTCTCAAGCCCAACAATCGTAAATCGTGCCATAGCCATAATTCAAGATAATCGAAACCTTTGCTTGATTCACACACACACATATATATATATATATGTATATATATATAAGTGAAAATAGTTATGCATGCAAGGGTTTAATGAAATCGGGCCCACTCACAGTACAATCCTGCTGCAAAACTGGGCGTATAACCTTGTGTGGGTACTATTGTACGATTCCTGTCAGTTCAAATCACATGTAAAGGTCACTACGAGTCCTTAACATTCAACCAAGAAGTACTAGACTGAAACTGGCTCGGGAAAGCCGCCCGAACACGCTTCTCGAGGCAATAGACCCTATTTTGACAAACTTAACTATCTCCGATCGACTCGAAAAATAGCCCAAAATGTTCAATAAATTGAAAGGATGGAAACTCAAGTTGACCGTGACCGGAGATGAGGCTTCACGCGCCCTCATGCACCTCCCAAAGTGGTTGCGCGTGAAAGCCACGCGCCAAACACTGTAGCTACAGTGTCATCGTCCTTACCCGGACGTCTGTTAAACGGGTCCCCAAACCCGCGACTCAACCCGGCCAAATCCCCCTCAATTCTTACTCGAATTCCTTCGTTTTTAAACCTAAGACCTTCCTTAACCCTTTAATTTAGGTCCTGATCCGTTAATTGACCTCAACCAGTCTTAAATCAACTCTTCGACCCGTGATCAACCAAACGGGTCGACCATCATAACTCACTGGTTTCAACCCCATTTCCAAATTAACTTAACATGAAGCTTACTAGGACCTATATGAACCATAACACACAAAAAATTTCATAAATCCTCACCTGGAAGTCGTCGTCCTCAGGTCTGCAAATCCTTCGAAAATGGAACTTGGGTTCCTAGCCAAATCGTGGTCGAATCACTTCAGGGTGATAGGGTTGAACTCCAATTGGTCCCAGAAAGCCGTTTAGATCCTTGGTTTCGTTCAACTAGCCTCACAAATCAAACTCGATTTTTCCCTCCAAAATCCCAAATTTTCCAGTTCTCTGTTTTCTCTCAAGTTTTCAACCTCTCCTCTTCACAAATGGCCTTCTCTCACTCTCCAACTCTCTGTTAACTGAATCGTGCTGCCAACACCCGTGGAAATCCTCTCAATCCCACTCAGGAATTTGTTTCCGGCAATGGTCCCAAACTCAGAACAGAAATGGTGCCCGTGCACTGGTTCTGATTCAGCCCACAACCTGTGTTTTCCACTGCCTCAAAACCATTAATCTAATCCCCTGACCAACCACTAACCAGGTTAAACTATTTCTCGATCAGAACAACCAAGCACGGTGGTGAAGGTTCTGTTTCCCACGGTTTTCAAACAGTGCCCCCTGCAAAATTACTATTTTGCCCTTCTGCCCCAAAATTACCAAAATACCCTTCTTTTTCTAGACCCGTAACTCAACCGTCCGACGTCCTTTTTTAGCGTGTTGCCTGTCTATGGACTCAGGCCATCGAGACCTACCTAACGGTCCTCGAATTGTGTGAAAACTAGTGGTCAATCAAAAAGTCAACATTTTCCCTCTTTTCGTCCGAATTACGAAAATGCCCTTGAACTTCCGAATGTCATAACTTTTTCCCCGATCGTCGGAATTGGACGTGCCACTTGTCTATGGACTCGTGACGTCCTAAACTACGTCACGGTCATCGGTCAACGTCCGTTTGCCCTACCAATCAAAAAGTCAACAATTTGACCATATTATTCACATGGGTAAAAACGTCATTTCATTTATTATTTTACAATTTTACATTTCTTGAATTTTCGGGGCGTTACAATAGTGCCACGTGTTAAGTCCCTATTGGTCCCTGGTCTGACATGTCAGTCTAACATTGTCAGACCTGACATGCTGACGTCATCACCTGACATGATGACGTCATCGTGATGACGTCATCGTGATGACGTCACTTCATCGTGATGACGTCACTTCATCGTCTTCCTCAGCTCGGGTCTACAACCGGGTTGCATAGTACCTGTACCCCGACTCGGCTCCATCTCCTTCGTTTCTGACCCAAAATTGATCCCGTTGATCCCAATCTCTTTGTCTCATCCCCTATATTAATCTACGAGTTCAAAACCATAAAATAAGGTCGAGATCTCACCTGTTCGAAGAGGAACAGTAACTAGCCACCTACATTTGCATTCTGTCGTCGTCTCCGACCACCATTCCCTTGGAAAACGAGTCCCTTAGCTTCGTCCAAGTCCCTAGATCACAGCCCAGTCCATCAATTCGACCAATAAACCATAAAATCCCACTTTCGATTTTTGAATCAAAACCTTACCACGACAGGTTTTCTGGCCACCCAGCACGACGACCCACTGCGATGCCACCGTCCGGTTCGTCTGAGTCTCCCCTTTCATTTTCATGTTTACACCATCATAAATGGGTGAGGTTGCTGGATTGAGGGTGTGGGTTGGGTGTTTGTTCTCACGGGTTAAAGGGAAAGAAAACAACAAAGAAGATGAAGATATAATCCCAAGTGTTTGGGTTTAATTAATTAATTAATTTAATGGCTAAAGGACATAGATCTTCTTTTTAAGGAAAGTGACCAATGGGATAAGTGACACTTGTCACTCATCCAAGGGCCCCACACAAAATATCAGCAAATTCGATTAAAATGATATTTAATGTGAATTCCGAGACGTTAAATTCCCGATTTCGATCTCGTGACCATAACTTCCCCGTTCGACTTCTGATTTCGATGTGACGCCTATTTACGAACTTGTAACGTCCCGATCTACGTCAAGATCATCGGTGCTCGTACGTTTGACTTCCCGAGTCAAAAGTCAATATTTTGCCCAAGACTAGGGGCAAAACGATCATTTTACACCATTCGTTTGATTTCGCTCAACTAATTACCGATTAATCTCACTAATCCACCATTAGTCACTAATCTCGGAATTCAGGATGGGTCGTTACAGGATGTACTCATTGCGAGGCTACTCATCAAAAGGAGATACACATTGTGAGGCTGCTCGACTAGAAGTGATCATTTTGTGCAAGACTTCTTAGTGTAAGGCTGCTTGGTGCGAGGCTGCTTGGTGCAACTCAGTGCGAGGGATGCTCAGCTAGAGGCATCCAATCTATCATAGAATGTAGGCTAGAGGCGATTTCTCTGTGCGAGGCTGCACGACTTGAGGCAACTACTCATGCGAGGCGGCTCTAATAGAGGTGTTATCTATTGCAAAGTAGTTCAGATAGAGGCACTGCTCATCGTGAATATTAGTTCATCACGAGTGGGCATTTAGTATGAGTTACCGAGGAGCATGTGGGTCCAATTTCTAGGGAAAATAGACTAACTACTTGTGTTGATAAGCAGTGAATTAACACGGTAAGTCCTGACTTGGTAACCACGAGACGTGGGCATGGGGCTGGCCACGCAAGATGGTGGCAATCGCTGGCTATTATCCAAGGAATAATAGCTCTAATGTCGCTAAGATTTTGTAGATCGTTCATTTTTGAGTTGAATGGTGAAAGCAGAATCACTAATCGAAGACTAGTCAGTGCCAATTTAGAGGAGGAAGCGAACCTGACATGGTGGTTGTTCATCAAAGGGGTTAGTGTTGGCCCCTCAAAAGTTTTGTATATCATCTCCTTTTCCACACAATGATGTAGGTGGTTTGTAAGTGTCGCATTGATGGGTGGCGACCCGTTGATAAACAATAGTGCTATACCTTATTCTATTTCCTCTTCTCTCTAGTGGTTGGTCTACATGCTTTCTTGCCTCCTTTTTGTTTGTATTGCAGACATCATACTTATATGCCAAACATAAACCATGGGTCAATGTCCGAACAAAGGTTTAAAAGATGAACGATGATTGAGTGTTATTTTTTGTGTTTGTTGAGATAGAATTTAGCTGATAAAAGGGATTTTTTGGGTTATTTTGGCAGTGAGCCAATCTGGGATTTCTAGCTTGGTGTTCGTGGTGTTTCAGCAGGCGAGTGAGGAGAAAAAGAACCAATATGGATTTTTGTTGCGATTCTCATAGACGGTGGCAAACTAGTTATAGCGAAAACGACACCAACGAGACCAAGAAGACCACATTAACATCAAGAAATAAGTATATATGTGGTTCACCCGAATCGGCTTACGTCCATTTGGCCAACTTTCTAAATATTATTGTTGATTATATTTGTGTTACATGTATGTGGCATTGAACCACTCATAGAGTAATGAGGGAATGGGAAGAGGGTTGTCTTTCAAATGTGTGAGAAGTTTGGAGGAAGATGTTGAGAGATGAGACGAGTTTGTCCTCTATGTGAGGGTATGCCTTTTAAGTAAATAAATGGCTAATATTTTTGTTAACTTGTGGATTTCGTATGGGGCTCAACTTCGGCCAATTGATACTGAAATCCTGTACCGATAACGAAGAGCATCATTAAAAACAAATAGGAGAAATAGAAAAGAAAAGAGAAGCATATCCGATACGCTAAATATGCAAACGTTATCAATCAACGATACCATCAAAAAAGTTAGGCCCACCATAATTATGGGCTTTGATGGCCCATCACAATCATGGGCTTGGGTCAAAGCATTGAGGTCAGGAGTGACATGAGCGTTAGCACTTAGCACCACTGGGAGAAGCCAAGGAAGAGCCCTTGCGGGAAGCCATGGCGGTAAGTCGCGAAGAGGGAACGCCGACAAAATTTGGGTTGGGCCGTTGGGGGAACTGGTAGATACTCAGAGAGGTGGATTCTTTTTTACTTATTTCACTAAAAACCCGGTTATGCGCAATTTCGACATTTTAATTTCTACCCTTAATTAGATAAAAAAAATGTTGATCCAACGTTTGCAGGGGAAGAAATTTCGCTTGATTTCCATCTTAAAGAGAATGAGAGAAGCAAGTAGCAAATGAAGGCAAAGGCACGTAAGCCAACAGCAGCAACTTTCAAGTTTGAACCTTCCCGGCGACTTATCACACCAATTTGCCGCCAAATCAGATTCCTTTAGCAACGGCGTCCACTCGTTCCATATAATTCCGTCAAAGGCGAGTTCTATCTATTTCACTTCTCGGCAATCTAAAAAATGGAACTTCCTTTCCTCCTGTTTGGTTCCACAGACACGTTAGCACACAATATGTGAATAACCCAGAATTTCATTCCAATGTTTGAACTTAGCAAACTAGCTCGTTTTTGGTTTTAGCTGAAGATTTACTTTTCCTTTGCTTCTTATATTGTATTCTCATATCATTTACTTAATTTTAGCTCCCTTATTATTATCGCACATATTAGTTGATGTAGACTGGTATTTATAGTGATTCTTAGTTTTTAAAATTTGTTCTTACATGTTCATATATTATCCATTGGAATAATTCCTCTTTGAAAGCCGTTGTATGGTAAATTGGATCATTCTTTGGTGTTTTTTTCTTTCTTTTTTTCTTTTTGTTCTTAAGAGTAAGACTGTACTTTGGATTTGAAAAGTTGATAATACTATTTGTTCCATAGTCTGAACTTTATTGGATGGTCCTACAATATAAAAATATCTTTTGAACTGAAAACTTGAAGTTATATGGAAATGATGGTACATTAATTTCTTTCCAGGTTGTTCTATAATTCTCTAAGATTGTTTAGGTTTTTCATTTGCTTTGTTATTTTCACTAACTTGAATAGGCTTACGGTTAAAAGAATAAAATTTATTTAGTGATGTTGATTTATTAGATTTCTCAGGCTACTGACAAAAATGATTTCTTTTAATCTTTTGAAAACAATTTTTCAAGAAATTTTTATTTAATCTTTTCAGTGGAGTTCTAAATATGACATGAAGATTCTACTAAAATCCACCCAGATGCTATTTTTTACCACTCATTAATGAGATAGAAGAGTCGTATGTTCATAAAAGTAATGAGCCTCGACGTGAATTCTTTGGTCCGCATACTGCATTCATGCAACACCCACCATTCAATATACTCAGGAAAACAGCTCCACCTCACTTTTCTCAAAAAGGGTCTCATAAGCTCTGCTGTCACGCTCGGAAATCGTCTTCTGCAAATGTATGTGAAATGTGGTACCATGACCGATGCTCTGAAGTTGTTTGATGACATGCCGCAAAGGAACTGTTTCTCGTGGAACACATTAATCGAAGGTTATATAAGATCTGGGGACCAAGAAAAGTCCTTAAAGTTGTTTGAGTCAATGACCCATAAGGATGCATATTCGTGGAACTTGGTTGTTTCAGGGTTTGCAAAAGCTGGTAAGCTAGAAATTGCTTGTACTTTGTTTAACAACATGCCTAGGAGGAACTGGGTTGTTTGGAATTCTATGGTTCATGGATTTGCCAAAAACGGGTGTCCAAGAGATGCTTTAAGGCTTTTCAAGGATTTACCTTCTGACCTGTTGGAATTGTCCCGTGAATATAAGTTTGTGTTGGCTACAATTATTGGAGCTTGTGCTGATTTGGCTGCGTTGGGTTGTGGCAAGCAAATCCATGCACGTATCTTTATTGATGAAGTGGAATTCGACTCTGTTTTGGCAAGTTCATTGGTTAATTTGTACGGAAAGTGCGGGGATTTGGATAGCGCAGGCCAGGTTTTGAATAGGATGAAGGAACCGGATGACTACTCTCTTTCTGCACTGATTTCAGGATATGCAAATTGTGGTAGAATGAATGATGCAAGAAGAGTTTTCGATACAATACGAAATCCAGATGTTGCATTATGGAATTCATTGATTTCTGGATATGTTAACAATGATGAAAACTTTGGAGCATTACTTCTCTTTAAAGAAATGCTGACTAATGGTGTTCATGGGAATTCATTCTCGCTTGCAAGTGTTTTGACTGCCGTTAGTATCTCAGGCCTCCTTATTCATGCTGAACAAATGCACACGCATGCCTGCAAAGTTGGGCTGATTAGTAATGTTATTGTTGCTAGTGCTATTCTCGATGCATACTCCAAATGTGGAAATCCAAATGAAGCCTGTAAATTTTTTAGTGAGCTGAAAGCCTTTGACACGATTTTGCTTAATTCTATGATCACTGTGTATTCAAATTGTGGGAGAGTCGAAGACGCTAAACAAATTTTCATGGCAATTCCAAGTAAAAGCTTGATATCATGGAATTCAATGTTGGTAGGCCTTAGCCAAAATGGTTATCCAGTTGAAGCATTAGATCTTTTCAGGCAGATGAATAAGCTAGACCTAAGGGCTGACAAGTTTAGCCTCGCTAGTGTGCTTAGTTCATGTGCTAGTATATCCTCACTTGAATATGGTGAGCAAGTTTTTGCCAGAGCTACCATCATTGGGCTTGATGGCAATGAAATTGTTTGTACCTCGCTTGTTGATTTTTATTGCAAGTGTGGTCTTGTTAAAAATGGGCGAAATTTGTTTGACAGAATGATTAAGTTTAATGAAGTTGCTTGGAATACTATGTTGATTGGTTATGCTACAAATGGTTATGGAATTGAAACACTAGCTCTTTTCAATGACATGAGGCTTGCTGGAGTGAAACCCAATGCGATTACGTTTACAGGGGTTTTATCTGCTTGTGATCACTGTGGGTTGGTTGAAGAGGGAAGAAAATGGTTTTATAAGATGAAACAGGAGTATCATATTCATCTGGGCATTGAACACTACGCTTGCATGATTGATCTTTTCTCCCGAGCTGGTTTCCTCGAGGAAGCAATGAATTTAATTGAAGTGATGCCTTTTAAGGCAGATGCTTGCATATTGTCATCAGTCTTAAGAGGTTGTGTGGCTCATGGACACAATGATCTCGGGAAGAAGATGGCGGAGCGAATCATTGAGGTTGATTCTGACAATTCAGGTGCTTATATTCAGCTGTCTAACGTATTGGCATACGAAAAGGAGTGGGAAGGATCTGCACAGGTTAGACAAGCGATAGAAAATAAGAGCGTACAGAAAGTTCCTGGTTACAGCTGGTCTGATTCTTGAACACCAGTCTTACGGAAAGATGGTTCTTGGACAATTTGAGGCATGTATGTGAAATGCTAGTTCGAAAGTTACTTCATCCAACACAAGGTGGATGCTGGCTTAAATAGGTAAGGAAACTCAACTTGGTATATTCTTTTGCTATGTCAGTTAGATAATTCTTCTGTGCCTTTTCAAATTATTTTAAACTATGTTTTAGCTTTCATTAGAGCATTTTATTCTTCTATTGATTTTGCTACTTTTTCGCAATTCTAGCTCCCCTAATCCTATCTTAACGTGACTTTTGTTTTGGAGGCACTCAGCCTTGCTTAGTATGCTCATATCTGAGATATAATTTGTGGGGTTTTTTTTGGGTGCGCTAGTAACTTTTAACATCCTGTGTATTTTCTTCAATGCTTGATGGCAACATTAAACTGTTTCAGGTGAAATATCTTGGAGACTGGCGATAATGTTCCTGTTGCTAGGGCTCTAGCTATCTGTTCTCCATGGGGCCTTTTGGTTAGTGATTAAACTTAATGGTTATGTGAATGGCAATGTTTCTGGTTTGTGATTAAAATGCATGGGCAGCATACGTGTGGACATTGACAGCTCTTGGAATATGGTTTTCCCTTGTTTTGTTGAGTTTGTAACATTTGATTAATCTTTATCTTTTCTTTTCTATTCCCACCTATTCTAGGGTATATTAATCTCTCACCCGTGTCCATGGTGATGAATGAAAGGGAATGAAGGGAAAACAATAGGGGTTAAATTTTGGGTCTGTGGTTCCAAATTCAGTGAGTAATTTTGGAACATGTTTTTTTTTTGGGTCTGAAATTTGTTCATTATATATATATTTTTTATGTTAGTTTTACTGCCAAGTTGAGATTTTCAAAAAGGCCAATATATATAAAAAAATTCAGCTCATCACCACTTTGGAGCTAAAGAAGTATCTCTTTCCACGAACTTTATGTGTTGTATGTGTGTAGCTAGGCTTAGTAGCTTCCGGTTTAATATTTATTTACTGTTTTTTTCTATATTACTTTCTTTGGATTTAAGATTTTCATGATATGACAGTGTAGTTTCATCATTTGATTTCTCTGTCTTGTTGAATATTAGGCAAAATTCCCTCGGCTATTGCGATCAAAATAGTCTGTTTGGCATGGCTGGCAATTTTTTTGCATTTTTAGGGAGCCACATCATAAATTTCCTTGTGGCTTGCAGGTGGGTAACGACTATTCAGGAATTTGTTAGGGTGCTGCACTCTTCTATCCAATATATGCATGTACAGAAGAGAATATACAACTTTTTTTTTCCTTATTCTGCCAGTGCTTGAAATAATTTAGTTAGTGATTTTGTTTTTTATTTAGATTCCATTGGAAGACTCTCTGATGAGAAAAGGAAAAGAAAGCCTACTCCTGATCCCAGTACACATACAGGTATGATGTCATCTCATTCATTCAGTTATGGCCATCCAGTAATCAGTTCTCTGATCTGGCCTTGATAGCCACATTTGGCTAGCAACTGATTGTTCACAAACGAAGATTTGATTTGAAGGTAGCTAGTCTGATAGAGAGAAGATTTTGGATAAATTTTCAATTTAATAGGCCCAATAAACACATTTGAAAAGTCAGCTTGAGATAGTGGGACTAGAGAGATTTTGAACCCTAAGGACATGTACTCATGAATATATTTAGCCCTTGTTACTGTTGTGTTTGTCTTTCCCTGCTTAGTGCTCTTGTAGCTTTCAACGACAAATACAATTTTTTAAGGTTGCTTTTGAATGCAGATGCAGGCAATGGTTGCTCTCTAGTCTCTAGCCTCAACCCCCACCTACTCCCAGCCCCTTCTTTGTATGCAATATATTATTGCTTTGTGTGATATGCCGTTTTACTCCCTTAATTTTATTTTAATCGTCAATTCAGTCAACTTTTTTAGTACCTTTTTTTCTGTATTTGTATAAATGTATCTATATAAATCGATATTATTACATTCCAATTCCTTCCCGATACCTCCCAAGGAAAATTCCGAATTGTATCTCAAATTGACGGGTTAGTGTGAGCTTATCCATGCGGTAGGTCAGAAATATGAGAGGCAAAATATTTATTGGGTATGACCTTGCTCTTCACGAGTATCGAACGAGAAACTTAAGGCCTCTCATTATAGCGTTGACGAATACCACTAAATCATTATACAAATGGCAATTCAGTTAACTTTATTTAACCAATTTTTCTCTAAATTATAGAAAAAGTTATATAGTCTTCTCTTTCTTGAAATTCTATCTTATGACCACGCTCTATTACAATGTGCTTGAAGTGATAAGTGAAACAAGCACAACCAAAAGTTTTAAGAGAAAGGTAATTAGGGGTAGTTTTAAATAAGAGAGTGGATTTTGAAAACGGAGAATTTTAGTGGGAAGGTAATAAGATAAACAGTCGTATGCTTAGCCTCGGCCCAATAAGAAAGAGGCATAGATGAATGTGCTAAGAGAGTGAGGCATGTTTCAACAATATACTGGTGTTTTGCGTTCAGCAAGACCGTTTTGTTCAGGATGGTGGGGGCATAAAAAACGATGATAAATGCCATGTTGATAAAAGAATTGTTAAAAAGAACGATTAACATATTCGCCACCATTTTCAGATTGAAAAGATTTAATCTTTGTATTAAATAAGTTTTCGACTAAAGTTTTGAATTAAACAAAAAAGGAAAATACTTCCGATTTGAACTTGAGAGGATAAATCCAAGAGTAGCGACTAAGTCATCAACAAATAAAACATAATATTGAAAACTAGAAATGGATTTAATAGGAGAACACTACACATCAGAATGCATTAATTCAAGAGGAGATGAAGAAATAGAAGGGGAAGAATAAAAGGTCATTTACTACTTTTGCCCAAAGGGCATGAATGACAAATAGAGTTTTGTTTAGTTAATGAACTAAGTACAGGCAATTGATTTTTAAAAAATAAAATTCTAAGATAGATGAAGACGGATGGCCAAGGCGAGAATACCAAAGGGTTCCACCAACAAAAATGCCAACGAAAGCAACATGGGCCAGCGAGGGACTTTGATTTGATGAAAAACGAAAGGGATAGAGACCATTCTCACTTGGGCATTACCAAAGCGTCTTCTCCCAAACTAGCGTGGGCAAAATGTTGACTTTTAATTCGGATGGTCAAATGGACTTTGACCAATAGGCGTGACGTAGTTTGGGACGTCACGAGTTCATAGACAGGTGGCACGTTCGATTCCGACATTCGTGGTGAAAGTTATGACTATCGGAAGTTCAGGGGCACTTTCGTAATTTGGACGAAATAGGGGAAAATGTTGACATTTCGATCTGGAGGTCCGATGGCCGAGGGCCAAGGACCATGAGGAAGGTCTCGATGCCCTGAGACTGTAGACAGGCGGCACGCATCAATCGGAGTCCGAATGACCGAGTTACGGGTCTGGATGCGTGAGAGGCATTTTGGTAATTTTCTGCACAGGGGCAGAATGGTAATTTCACTGAGTGTTTGAACGGTTACTGTAGCACCGTGGAGGGGAACATGGCCAGCGCACGGGTGGTTTGTTTATGGAGCAAATTGCTGGCATAAAGCTATTGTTTATGAGTTGTATGGATTGTTTAATTGCATTGTGCGATGCCAGGCTGTGTGGGACGGTGGATTTGGCCATTAATCCATGGCTGGTACACCTGAAAATAGAAGATTGGCAGAGTGCTTCCCACATGTGATCAGCTTTTCCAGGGCCCAATTGAGCGGATTTGTGATGGGGAATGTGTTTCAGGGACTGAGTGAAGTGTTCTGAGATGGAGAGAGGAAGGAAAGGAGTGAAATTGGTGTGGGATTGTTCAAAAACCCGAAACTGGTTCTTGATGAGTTCAAAATCGAATTTTGGGTTTTAGGCCAGCCCAAGCCTAATTGAGGTCCGAAATGGCTTTCTGGAACCTTTATTGGTCGATCCAAATCAAATGGGGCAAGTTTCGAAGCTCTTGGAGCCATGGACGGACGAGATGGATGGCCGAAAATTTCGAGCTTAGAGTCGTGGTGATTGGGGTAAGTTCTGGTGAAATTAATTTTGAATTCATCCTTAGCGTGAGTATACGAAGCTTCCCAACCAATCAATTGAATGAAAACAGTGCTTGTGTGATAAATTGGAACTTTGAACCCGAATGAGACTTGTGTTCAAATAAGATGGTTGTAGGCCGTGTCGACTTGAATGAATGACACAGAAGTCTAATTCAATATGTTGCGAGTCTATCTGGGCGATCAACTGATGAAATTAGGGTGGAATTGACAGGAATCTAGCCGGGTCAGATCGCGGGTAATCAGACCCGTTTACCAGACATACGGGTGAAGACGGTGACTGTAGCAGTCATTGTAGCAGGCGCGTGGCTTTCACGCGCAGCCACTCACGGAGGCACGTGACGGCGCGTGGGCACGAATCTCGAGGTAAGATCAACATGACTTTTGTCCTATACAATGTAACGAACATTTTAGCGTTGGTTTCATGTCGATCGAACCCTGTTTCGATATTGTTCGGGATGCCCGAAGGTTTTAAATCGAGTTTAAAAATACTTAAAAATTCGGGAAAATTACGGGACTTGAATAGGATGTTTATGTGGAGGTTAGTAACCCTCTAATGTGATTTGGACAGGATTGGGAGTCCCGGTGATAGTGGTGTGGCCCGGGAAGGCCTATGGCACGCGTATCGAAGCGCTCGATTAAACGGTCTGTGAGTGGACATTGGTTTTATAAATTCGATGCATGCATAACTGTTTCATGATTGTTATAATTGTTTTTATATGCTTTGATTTGGATATCGGTGAATTTATGTGATTTCACGCATTTCGAGGCGATTTACGGGTTGCGCGTAAATCGAGATTTTTCCGGATTTGCACTGATTTCCATAATTGTGGTTCGGATATGATTTTATGAAACAGTTACAGATTTGATAAAGTAAATTCGGGCCAGGGGCCCAGTTGACTTATGAAATCGGGCCAGGGGCCTAGTTGATTTATATATATAATTTCGGGTCGGGGACCCTAAAATGGAATTGAATAAATGATTTCGGATTTGATAATCAACTATTTGGACTTATGACGGTTTTATGGAAATTCGGGGCAGGGCCCTTGTGATATTTTGGAAATGAATAATAAAATGTGTTCCATAAAACCATTTCGATACGAGGATATATATTGGTCTCCTCCAAGTGTCGGGGACACTGGAGAAGTCACGGTGAATTGTCTGCGAGGGGTCATTGTACGGAGCAGCTGGACCGTATAGTGATCCAGGAGCAGGATTGCTATCATTAGACGTCAAGAACGTCAGACATCGGGGATGTCAGAGATATGGACCCGGTGAGACCCCGGGCAGCACGCGTTGCTTAATACCGTGAGATATGACGTCGGGGACGTCAACCGTCAGGGACGCTAGGCATCAGGGATGCTGGAGATGGAAAAATAATAAATGAATATTATTGGATTTATGAAATAACTCTTGGATTTACTTTTGGGATTTGAAACTATGCGTGGTTTCCGGGCTAAGGCCCTAATGGTTATTTCTAAATAAATATGTGGTTATTGGTTTTGGTGCATGCATATGTTTTTACTGAGGGGCATAAATGTCTTATAAATGTTTTAAACAGACTTGTTTATTTTCGTCCACTCACAGCTTTTGATTTTAATGCCCTTCAGGTTGATTCCGGAAGCGACTGCAGCAGTTGACAGGACCCGCCCCGATCCCCCTGGGACCACCCGGGACGTGCCCTGCTCCCGTCTGACACCCGACATTAAAATACCAAAAATACCCTTATTGAAGATGAAATGCATAAAGAAAAACCAAAGTTAAGTCATACATAGCACGCCACACAAATACTCGAATACAAATAGTGTCAGACAAGGGATAGTTCCCGAATACAGTTTATTGAGCACGACTCTAGACACACTACGCGCCAACCTACCCAGCAGTAGGGTTCAGGTACGCAACGTAAACCTATGCCTCTTCCTCCTCGGGATCCTCCTCCTCCTCCTAGGGATCCTCCTCCTCGATAGCACTACCTGGAGGGGTAGTAAAACAACAAAGGTGAGTGGGCCGAAACTCAAGGTTTACAAAGTAGTTTACCATTTCGAAAACATATAGCTTTTCCCCTCCGTTTTCCGAAAAGACATGCATAGTATCATAAACCACAAAACCATATAGTCATAAGCAGAATAATATCAACATAATATAATCTTAGTCACTGCACTATACATCCCAACCCTGACATCCCAGATGCCTGACGTCCCAGACGCCCGATAAGGTCACAGTCTCAAGGCTACGCGTGCCACCCGGGGTCTCAATCCCGAGTCCAAATCCTGAACCTAGTCCGAGCATGGCATTCTAGATGCCTGACGTCCCAGACGTCCAATAGTAGCAATCCTGCTCCTGAGTCACTCTACGGTCCGGTCCCTCCGTAGAATGACTCCTCACAGGCAATGCGCCGTGACCACTCCGGTGTACCTACATCCGGAGGAGATGGATCCTAGGGTAGATCTATACAGTGCAGTACCACAGATAATATCGAGATCCATTATATATATATATATGACTCCTAACCATTCATAAACAACCAGACGGGTCTCATGCCCAAACATCGTAATACGTGCCATAAATCATACACAAGATAAACAGATACTTTTACATGAATCACATATAGATATAGTAGAAAGTAAAACAGTTATGCATGCCGAAGTTTAGTGAAATCAAAGGCCCACTCCCAGTACAATCCCGCTGCAATCCCGAGCGTAAAGCCCCGTCCAAGGGTTAAAGTACAATTCCTGTCATGCCCAAAACATACGTAAAGGTCACTTTAAGTCCCCACTAAACAACTAAGAAACCCTAGACTGAAACCGGCCCGGGAAAGCCGTCCGAACACGCTTCCCAAGGCGTCAAACCCTAATTTGACCAACTTAACGATCTCCGATCGACACGAAACCACCGCCATTGGATCCGTATCGTCGAAACCTTGAAAATGGCACTGGTCCCACACAAAATACTGTTCACACGCGCCCCCCACGCGCCGGTCAACCCTCTGGTCAACAGTGCTACAGTGATGCTGACGTCAGCATGACGTCACTGCTGACGTCAGCATGACGTCATCACTGACAGTGTCAGAGGACACGTGTCAACAGCCCATTGGTCCCTGGTCTGACAATATTCTGACATGATGACGTCATCATGACGTCACTGCTGACGTCAGCATGATGACGTCATCAGCTACAGTACCGGGTCTGAGAACCGGGTCACCGCAGACCCACGGTTCGACCCGATCACAGATCGTGATTCCGACCACCATTTCAGGTGGGATTTGTTCCTATGGACTCGTCTCTACCTCAACAATGGTTCTGTGCAAATAAAACTAGATTTTAAGTTCGAGAAACCACCTGAAAAACGACGGGGAACTGGCTGCTGGTTCTGGTTCGTCTTCTCCGGCGAGCCGTCAAGCATCCAGCCGCAAACTCTGGTCCAAAATGCTCGTCTAGTCCCCTAGGTTATGTCTCAAAAACAACCAAACAAGTTTAACGTTAAAAACGGACGGTTCGAGACAGGGAAGGAAAATCGGTCTTCTCGGGTTTGCAGGCTTACCGCCGCCGTGTCGCCACCGTGGACTGCCCAGTCCAGTCCTAAGCCGTCCAGAGGTCACAACGGTCCTAGCCCTAGGTTGGTTCGAGCCCAGAAGTCATGGTTTGGACGGTTTGGTTAGTTTTGGGCTGCACGGGTTCCTCTCGGGTTTGTGGGTTTTCCGGCCGTGCAGGGTGACCGTGGTGGTGGTGATGGCCGTCTGGAGGTTGCTGGTGGTTGCCTGGTGCTGCCTGGTTCGTGAGTTGAGGCTGAGAGGCTGTGAGGTGTTTGTTCGAAGGATGAGAGGGTGCACGGTTTAGGGAGGAATGAAAATGAAAATGTGTTTCTCTGATGGTTTAAGAACAGAAGGAGAAAATGGAATGAAGGGCTGAGATTCAATCTGAGTTAAGAGTGAAGGGTGAGGATGTAAGGAAATTAAATTAATTAATTAGTCTAAAGGCAGACATAGATCCAGATTGTTGGGGATGATGTGGATGAGGTAGATGAGTGACATGTGTCACTCATCAAGGGTCCAGATTGATTGGGTTAAAGTGAATCAGATTCTAATATTTTATTATTATTTTAAGTTCCGAGTCTCGGTTAGTTCGGTTACGTTCTTGACCATAACTTTTTCGTCGTAAGTCCGAATTCGGCGTGCCGCCTGTCTACGGATTCGTATCGACGAGACCTACGTAACGATCATTGGCCCTCGTCCGTTGGACTTCCCGGGTCAAAAGTCAACATTTGGCCCCCAAATGGCCAAATTACCAAAATACCCCTCGACTTCCGAACGTCACAACTTCTTCCCCGAACGTCGGAATCAAACGTGACACCTGCCTATGAACTCGTGACGTCCTAAACTACGTCACGGTCACGTGTCAAAGTCCTAAATACTTCCCGAGGTAAAAGTCAACTTTTTCCCCCCTTAGGGGCAAAACGGTCATTTTACAATAAAATAAGAATTACGAAAGTTCGGGTCGTTATGAGACTGGAGCATCGCACACCTCCTCCGTCGATCCTTGCGCATTCTGGAAGCCCTTTTGGGCAGTGGCAATAGGTTATCCCTTGTCTGACACCTCTTGTCAGACGGGAGCATGACACATTCCATGGTAATCCCGAGGGGGATTGGGATGGGTAGTGTCAAGTGGTATCAGAGCAGGTTTTGCTCTTTTGTGCGCAAAGGTCGAGGGTGTGATGTCTCTTTGGGCTGCAGTTCCGTTGTCAACCTGATAGATAGTTTGGGTTTGAGTAGTGGATAATGTGTGTTTGGCCTGATATGTCGTACGTTAACGTGATTCGACCCATGTGGGGTTGTTTGTAATGTGGGACCGTCGGTGCGGTCATGTGATGATGGATTGTTGTGCTACTGGGCACAGCTGGGTTCAGGGAACCCAATTTGAATAATGATATGGAAAAGCGAAACTCAGTTGAGTAATGGTCTAAATTGTGGACCCTGGTAGTGTTGGCTAGTGTACGGGGTGTTGGTGCATCAGAGTTAGCCGATGACCTTCGTGGTGGAACCCACGATGGAACCCACGTTGAGTTGACGATTGGATTGGATTGGGCGTCTATACGATGTCAGGACCGCGGAGTCGGTCAGGTTGTGGATTTTACTGCAGAAGGCAGTTGTGTTCGGTGGAACCCTAGGGTGTGATTTTGGAACCCTAATTTATAATTGATGGATAGGAAAAGTGAACTTTAAATGGGAACGTGTGCTGCGACGAGCGGCGAAGGTCGTGGATGACCATGTGGATGACTCTAGTGAGTCTAGTCAGGATTATGGGATTCGATCTATGGATACGGTTATGAGATAAATTATGGAATTCCGTGTTGGATCGAATAATAGTGTGAGGTGTGGATACGGATCTTGACAGCGATGACTGTTGGTCGACAGTTGTGTCGAGATGACTGGTTATCGAGGGTATTTAGTGTGGTTTTAACACTTGAGGATCAGGGGACGTTTAGGGAACGTTCATTATCCTGATGTGCGGATGGTCAAATTTGAGGTACCCATAGTCGTGGGGTACGAGTGGTGATACGGGATCGTCGTTCGGTATGAACGGAGATCCAGGGTATCAACTTTGCACACAGTGTGCTAGTATGGATGTTCATGTGCTAGTGTGGATGTATGGATGCCTGTGTGTTGAGGCAAGTGTCGGTGATACTAGCGCTGGTGCTGGTGTCAGTGATTGTGATGACGATGAGCCACGAGTTGGGATGTGACTCTGTCCTGATGGACATATGATCGGTATCTGCGACTCAGTGGCGGTTGAGTCTTGGACTGGATGGGATCCAGAGGAGGTTGTGACATGTTGGGATAAGTCCCAACAGTTATGAGATAACAAGTGACGAATTGATAAAAAGGTATGATTGAGACTTGAGGAGTCTCGGGATGACGTCTCCTATGTCAGGAGAATTAGTGGATTTGGGGAGTTGTTGTCAACTCCGAGATTGGTAAGATTGTTTATCTCTAATATCCCCAGAAAGTACAAGGAAATTATTGAAATTGGAAAAGTTGAGGAAAACCATTGGTGGTGTTGATGTGGGGATTTGTAATTGTAAATGACTTGTAAAACCGAGTGTTGAACCTATAAAGGAGATGATGTGGGCAGTCTAGTGGTTGGACTTGACATCTCGTTGGGAGCATGTCTGTTTCCAACATGGTTGGAACTTCCGATTCGGGAAGAATGGTGATTGTGGAGACGAGAGGAGTGCTCGTGTCCGCATCGGTGATAGGTATTCTGAAGTCATTGGGGTTGACTTCTTGTTTTCTGCCCTTGCAGACTTGATTTATTACCACCAGTACGTTGAGCGTGTATTGGTGGGTGGACCCATGTTTGGCTTGGGGTCATTGGACTCAAGAAGTTGTGTATGATTCTGGAATTGGTGGTGAGAATCGAGGTCACCATTCCACCTAAGGAAATTTGACAAAGGATTCAATGAGGGTGTAAGACCCTACGATCAGCTTTTAGATGGATTGTTAGCTACGTGAGCAAGTGTGGATCCTAGGTGAATCTGAATTGTGATGTTGTGGACTTTGGACATGGTGACGATCTAGGATCATGATGTTACTTGTCGGATGACGTAGTTTTGGGTCTGGATCGTGATCTTGATGATCCAGATAGGGTGAGAGTTTATCACTCTACCTTGGTATGTGAGTCGTAAATGACGGGACTGAACTTCTTTTCGAAGTAGAGCCCATATGGTTGTTACTCAAGTGAGTAGGTTTCCGAAGTGGTCGGATTGTTGTCAACCTTAGACGTGTGGATATTGGGACTGGCTTCCCTATAATGTCAATCAAGTATTTTGAACTGGTAACCGATAAGATCGGTTTTGGTACGTCTCGGTAGACGTGAACGAGCTTTTGGGTTTTGGAATCAAATTTCTGGGTGACGATTCAGGATTCGATTTTGAAGCTCGAAAGTGGATTACTGGATTTGGGTGCGGAATGATTATTCCAATGCTAGTTTACGGAATAATGATTTCGGATTCGGATTTGGAAATGGATATTGGGTCGGAGTTTTGATCTGTCTGGTACAGTATCTGACAGATGGACTCTAGAGTAATCAGAACATGGTTGGCCACAACCTGAGTGGTTGTAGGCGGATTGATGGATGGATGTACGTACAGGGTACGTTGTACAAGGACTGATACTGGTTAGGCTGAGTGGTGCCTAGTGACGGTACATGGGATGTACCAGTGGTGTGTGATTAAACGTGATGGTAATCGGCTTGGTTCCGATACCATTTGTTTGGTTGTGATTGTGGACTGGACATTGGATACTGTGCGCTGAGCAGAGTGATTTTGTCAGGTTCAGTGATTGTATGAGCAGGCGCTCTTAGCCATGGATGGCTAGTGTAACCCTAGTTTTGGGATGTGGGATCACTGTTGGGCTGGTATTCAATGTGTTCCAGTTACACCACTTGATTGAGTAAGTTGACGGTATGCGTACACTCAAGATGAGTGAGTTGGTGGTCAGTGAAACTACGAGTGGCCTTGTGTGATGTTATCACGCCGAGATATTTTTAGCGTCAGGGTTCGCTGACGGAGTCGGCGATTATGGACATTGAGATTAATTTGTGTCGCAGGATTGGGCTTGCCCTGCGAATTGAGATCATGTGGTTGATCTTACGCTACATTGAGGGTGATGTAGTATGAGGTGTTGTCACTGATTAATCGATGGTTTGAGGTTTACTAGGGTGGTTAAGCTTGGTGGTGACAGTGTGGATGATGGTGTCAGCATGGACTGACTGGTGTGTTTTGGTGACTCCCAGGGGGGAGCAGACATCGTATATATTGATGATTGAAAGAAACTGACAAGCTGAAGGAGTCAGCTAAATGGTAAAATTGACAAGGATCAGGTGATCAATGTCACTCGCGGTGTTCGAGTGTGGTCGGTACGGTGAGAGACCGTGATGGGACGTCTGAGTACAGACAAGTATGGTGGGTGTACAAGTGTACACAGATATGAGATCGAAATGTTTCCACGAGGTGGTTGTGGAGTAAGGATATTTGGAAATTTCGAGGACGAAATTATTTAAGGAGGGAAGGTTGTAACGACCCGTCCCGAATATCGGGATTTAATATTATTTAATTGTGATTGAGGATGACTAATCTGGGATTAGTTGAGTGAGTTTGGACGAATGATGCAAAATGACCATTTTGCCCCTAGCGTGGGCAAAATGTTGACTTTTAATTCGGACGGTCAAATGGACTTTGACCAATGGTCGTGACGTAGTTTGGGACGTCACGAGTTCATAGACAGGTGGCACGTTCGATTCCGACATTCGTGGTGAAAGTTATGACTATCGGAAGTTCAGGGGCACTTTCGTAATTTGGACAAAATAAAAGAAAATGTTGACTTTTCGATCTAGAGGTCCGATGGCCGAGGGCCAAGGACCATTAGGAAGGTCTTGATGCCCTGAGACCGTAGACAGGCGGCACGCATCAATCGGAGTCCGAATGACCGAGTTACGGGTCTGGATGCGTGAGAGGCATTTTGGTAATTTTCTGCACAGGGGCAGAATGGTAATTTCACTGAGTGTTTGAACGGTTACTGTAGCACCGTGGAGGGGAACATGGCCAGCGCACGGGTGGTTTGTTTATGGAGCAAATTGCTGGCCTAAAGCTATTGTTTATGAGTTGTATGGATTGTTTAATTGCATTGTGCGATGCCAAGCTGTGTGGGACGGTGGATTTGGCCATTAATCCATGGCTGGTACACCTGAAAATGGAAGATTGGCAGAGTGCTTCCCACATGTGATCAGCTTTTCCAGGGCCCAATTGAGCGGATTTGTGATGGGGAATGTGTTTCAGGGACTGAGTGAAGTGTTCTGAGATGGAGAGAGGAAGGAAAAGAGTGAAATTGGTGTGGGATTGTTCAAAAACCCGAAACTGGTTCTTGATGAGTTCAAAATCGAATTTTTGGGTTTTAGGCCAGCCCAAGCCTAATTGAGGTCCGAAATGGCTTTCTGGAACCTTTATTGGTCGATCCAAATCAAATGGGGCAAGTTTCGAAGCTCTTGGAGCCATAGACGGACGAGGTGGATGGCCGAAAATTTCGAGCTTAGAGTCGTGGTGATTGGGGTAAGTTCTGGTGAAATTAATTTTGAATTCATCCTTAGTGTGAGTATACGAAGCTTCCCAACAAATCAATTGAATGACAACGGTGCTTGTGTGATAAATTGGAACTTTGAACCCGAATGAGACTTGTGTTCAAATAAGATGGTTGTAGGCCGTGTCGACTTGAATGAATGACACAGAAGTCTAATTCAATATGTTGCGAGTCTATCTGGGTGATCAACTGATGAAATTAGGGTGGAATTGACAGGAATCTAGCCGGGTCAGATCGCGGGTAATCAGACCCGTTTACCAGACATACGGGTGAAGACGGTGACTGTAGCAGTCACTGTAGCAGGCGCGTGGCTTTCACGCGCAGCCGTGACGGCAAGTGGGCACGAATCTCGAGGTAAGGTCAACATGACTTTTGTCATATACAATGTAACGAACATTTTAGCGTTGGTTTCATGTCGATCGAACCCCGTTTCGATATTGTTCGGGATGTCCGAAGGTTTTAAATTGAGTTTAAAAATACTTAAAAATTCGGGAAAATTACGGGACTTGAATAGGATGTTTATGTGGAGGTTAGTAACCCTCTAATGTGATTTGGACAGGATTGGGAGTCCCGGTGATAGTGGTGTGGCCCGGGAAGGCCTATGACACGCGTATCGAGACGCTCGGTTAAACGGTCTGTGAGTAGACATTGGTTTTATAAATTCGATGCATGCATAACTGTTTCATGATTTTTATAATTGCTTTTATATGCTTTGATTTGGATATCGGTGAATTTATGTGATTTCACGCATTTCTAGGCGATTTACGGGTTGCGCGTAAATCGAGATTTTTCCGGATTTGCACTGATTTCCATAATTGTGGTTTGGATATGATTTTATGAAACAGTTACGGATTTGATAAAGTAAATTTGGGCCAGGGGCCCAGTTGACTTATGAAATCGGGCCAAGGGCCTAGTTGACTTATGAAATCGGGCTAGGGGCCCAGTTGATTTATATATATAATTTCGGGTCGGGGACCCTAAAATGGAATTGAATAAATGATTTCAGATTTGATAATCAACTATTTGGACTTATGACGGTTTTATGGAAATTCGGGGCAGGGCCCTTATGATATTTTGGAAATGAATAATAAAATGTGTTCCATAAAACCATCTCGATACGAGGATATATATTGGTCTCCTCCAAGTGTCGGGGACATTGGAGAAGTCACGGTGCATTGTCTGCGAGGGGTCATTGTACGGAGCAGCCGAACCGTATAGTGATCCAGGAGCAGGATTTCTATCATTAGACGTCAAGAACGTTAGACATCGGGGATGTCAGAGATATGGACCCGGTGAGACCCCGGGCAGCACGCGTTGCTTAATACCGTGAGATATGACGTCGGGGACGTCAAGCGTCAGGGACGCTAGGCATCAGGGATGCCGGAGATGGAAAAATAATAAATGAATTTTACTGGATTTATGAAATAACTCTTGGATTTACTTTTGGGATTTGAAACTATGCGTGGTTTCCGGGCTAAGGCCCTAATGGTTATTTCTAAATAAATATGTGGTTATTGGTTTTGGTGCATGCATATGTTTTTACTGAGGGGCATAAATGTCTTATAAATGTTTTAAACAGACTTGTTTATTTTCGTCCACTCACAGCTTTTGGTTTTAATGCCCTTCAGGTTGATTCCGGAAGCGACTGCAGCAGAGACTGGAGCATCGCACACCTCCTCCGTCGATCCTTGCGCATTCTGGAAGCCCTTTTGGGCAGTGGCAATAGGTTATCCCTTGTCTGACACCTCTTGTCAGACGGGAGCATGACACATTCCATGGTAATCCCGAGGGGATTGGGATGGGTCGTGTCAATAATGAAAAGATAAATTATTATCAAGGAACAATTTATGAATAGAAAGAAGAGAGGTAGAGGTAGTAGGACAATGTAATATATTACGAAGAAAAAAAGACTTATGAAGGGTTAAGAGGGATGAGGAACCAATATTACTGATACATAAACCTGGACCACCAAGGACACCACCAACTTGATCAGGTCCAGTGTA
The DNA here is from genome assembly GCA_032719365.1 of Prinsepia uniflora. Taxonomy (NCBI): domain Eukaryota; kingdom Viridiplantae; phylum Streptophyta; class Magnoliopsida; order Rosales; family Rosaceae; genus Prinsepia; species Prinsepia uniflora. The sequence goes on from CM064864.1 coordinate 46,142,709, forward strand.
TTCACGAGAAGTGGAGAGAGAAGACAAATCAAGGGTAATTTGTGTAACGACCCATCCCGGAAATCGGGATTAGCTTAGTTGTTAATGACGGATTAGTGAAGTTAATCGGTGATTACTTGGAGGCGTTCGAACGGACGGTGTAAAATGACGATTTTTCCCCTAAAGTGGGCCAAAATGTTGACTTTCGTTCGGACGGTCAAATGGACTTTGACCGATAACCGTGACGTAGTTCGGGTCGTCATGAGTTCATGGACAGGTGGCACGTCTGATTCCGACATCCGAGGAGGAAGTTATGACGTTTGGAAGTTCAGGGGCACTTTGGTAATTTGATCAAATAGGGGCAAAATGTTGACTTTTTGGACGATAAGGAATTTTCACGTAACTCAAGGACCGTTAGGAAGGTCTCGATGCCCTGAGTACAACGACAGACGGCACGCTGTCATCGGACGTCAGACGACGAAGTTACGGGTTAGAGAATACGAAGGGCAAAATGGTAAATTTGACCTTTAGGGGCATTCTGGTCTTTTCTTTGCATAGGGATCTGTGCCCACTGATACATGGACACTTGGGTGTGTTGGAATGGTTGCCCACAGAGACCTTGACACGTGGCTGGGTCTGGATGGCTTTAGAAGGCTCTTCACCGTCTCTTGTTCTTTTTAAAAAACATATGGAGGCACATTCAAGGGACAAAACAGAGAGCTCAGGGTGTGTGTTTGAGTGGAAACAATCAGCATGAACTGTTGTGAGAGATGAGGGAAACAGAGGGATTGGAGAAGATAATAGGGTGGTGCCCTCTGTCTAGTTGCCGTGGACAGTGGCTCTAAGCCGTGAAAAACAGAGGCCATTTGTGCTCGTGAAATCCCAATCCATTCAACCTTTAAACGACCTTTTCTGCTCATGGTTCCTGAATATAAAAGAAAGGAGGAAGGTAAACTGAGAAAACCGTGAGCTTTTATTTAAATGCGAAAATGGTGTTTATGGTTTCAGATACTTTTGATCGATTCTAATGATGGAAACTGGGTTCTCAAGGTTCCAGATGATGATTAGACTTGAAAGCAAGGTTTGATGAGGACGAGAAAGGTAGCAGAACCCAGTTGCAGAAATAGAGTTCGAGTTGAAGAAAGAAAGGTAAGCTTTCGGGTCGAATTGTCTCATTTTGATAGCAAGATCGATCACTCAGGGTAGGATGAAAGTACTGTGCTTAAAAAAGATTGAAAATGAGTGAAAAATGGAAGGAACCGTGACCGCCGATTCGGTTGGACCGAGCCGGTTCGACCGGTCTGAACTGGGCTTAACAGAGGTTGAAGATGAACAGCGCTGGGGCGCGTGTGGGCGCGTGGCACGGAGTTTGAGGGAGGTTCCAACACGACTTTTAAAGTATTTGATGTAACGAACATTTTGGCGCTGGTTTCGAGTTAATCGGATATCGGTTCGATATGTTTTGAGCTGTCCGAAGGTTTTAGATCTCGGTTAAAAATAGTTAAAAATACGGAAAAATTACGGGGCTTTAGTAGAAGCTTAATGAAGTAGTTAGTGATCTCGTTATGGGATTTGTACAGGTTCGGGAAAGCCGAGGATAACGGAATGGCCGGGAACAGCGTAAGTGTGCGAGTATCGAGGCGACGTCGGAATGATCTGTAAGTGGACTTTGCTTTCTAACTCTTGATGCATGCATATATGTTTTAATATGTTTTCATACGTGTTTCTGTGATTTTCCTTATGATCTTGATGGTTTACGATTTTACACGTTTTTTGAGGCATTTTACGGAATTTCACGTTTTACGAGATTTCGAATGAGCTTGTGGTTTGATCGTGGTTTTAATGATTTGATTTCGGGATTTGAAATATGATTTGATTTCAATGATTTGAAAAGGATTTTGGAAAAGTGATTTCGGGTTTGGAGCCCTGTCCATGTGATTGAGATTTCAGTTTTGAAACTGAATTTTGAAAATGAGTTTTCGAATTTGGTTTTCCAGATTTGGAAAGGAAGTCTGGATTTGGGTTCGGGACGATGGTTCCGGATGCCGGCTTACAGAATCATCGTTGCGAATTCGACTGTGGATCTTCTGTGGTTTTCATTGATTGAATGAAAAATGGTTTTTGGTGTAAAGACCCGAAAAAAAGAAAGAAAACAAACCCACTGGATCTGGTTTTGAGTTTAAAGACTCGGATTGATTGACGGGGGAGGGCCCTGGATTGATATGTTTTGAGTTTAAAGACTCGGTATATGTTTTGAGTTTAAAGACTCGGTTATGATACCCCCGAGGCATGTGATTGTGTTTTGAGTTTAAAGACTTGTTGATATCCCGGGAAGGCTTGGTTATTTGCACATGATTTTGAGTTTAAAGACTCGGGCGCACTTGAGATCTAGTAAACTTGTATGATTGATGTTTTCACTGGTTTTCCGATATTTTGGGCAGTGGCCCGGATGAATTGGATTTGATGAGTTTTGGGACTGAGTTTCCGTATTTGAGATTAATTTGTGATTTGAGGCTGAGGCCTGGATTTGAATGACGGAATTGATTCGGGTTTCCGATAATAGTTTTCGTTGATGGTTTTTTATGTGAAATAGTTTCATAACTTGAGATTGATATGCATGCATTGGTTTTTACATGGAGGGTATAAATTATGTTTTCTGATAAATGTTTTGAACTTATACTTTATTTTGTCCACTCACAGTCTTTTCATGTTTTCGATACCCTCCAGGTTGTTGCGGTACGGGCTATTGATCGAGAAAGAGACGGAGACATCACAACCGCGATCCACAGTAGTTCGGTGCACTCTGGGAAGTCCGGATGCTTTTAGGACGGTTGGATCGAGAATCCCTTGTCCGACTGACGTGTCACATGGAGGTTAGACGTCAGTTTAGCCTTTGTGTCATGCATAAGTTAGACGGGAGCAGGATTTAGCCCTTAATCCCCGGGGATTAGGGGTGGGTCCTGACAATTTGTGAGTTAGCACCAGTGTCCAGGAGCCATGGTTAAATTGAGTAGCCAGGAGCAGCGGTGGCAGCGAGAGCATATAGGCGTTGGGTAGGCACATGACACTCATATGAGGCATTCATATGGTTGTAACAGTTCAGAGATGAGTGGCCAGTACAGCCGTAAATTTGACAAGGGGGTTGGGTTTGTGATGAGATGGGAAACTGAGAGGAGGTATGAGAGGCACCGAAAAGGCCTAGCTGAAGGGAGGAGCCAGATCGAGGAGCAGAACCACCATGGTACTGCCCATGGCTAGAAGAACCACGTTGGCCACCGCGAGAGGCAGATGACCCACGAGAATTGGAGCCACTCATGGACGGACTACGACTAGACTAGCAGGATGTCATGGCAGAAAGGCCACTATCGGGAGCAGGATGAGTAGCGACACGACGCTCATCAGAGAGGATAAGAGCCTCGAGATCAGAAGAGGTGATGGGGCTTTCACGGGCCCAAGCAGCGGCGACGGTGTTCTCATAGAGAGCACCGACGTTGTTCATCACAACAGCCACGAGGTCGGTGTCAGGGATAGGAGCACCGGAAAGGCCAAGACTGTCAGGGACGAGGATTACTCAATCAAGGTAATCAGCGATGGAAGAGTCACCACGCATAGTATGAAGGAGATCACTGTGCAGCTAGAGAATTTTGTGTTAGTTTTGAGAGGTGAAACAATGTTCGAGAGCCACTCAAGTAGCACGAGCAGACTCAGAACGGGTTACATTCGCAAGAACAGAATGATTGAGGGAGTCGTTGAGCTAGGACAAGAGCATTTGGTTTCGCTGAAGCCAAAGGTCATACGCAGGATTAGCTGTGAGGGGGGTAAGCTTCCTATCAGCATCAGAGAGAAAGGCAGGGGGACATGGGTTGGAGCTGTCGATGAAAGACATCAACTGGCAGTTGCGAAGAAGAGGAAGAACCTGAGCAAGCCAGATAGGATAATTAGTCCTATCAAGATGGACAGTAAGAACATGAGAGATAATGGGAAGGGAAGCATCTGAGCTGGTGGTAGAAGGAGGGGCAGAGGCAGAAGTCATGATGAAGGAAGGAGGAAAAAAAAATCGTAGGAGGAAACAATTTAGTTTAGGCCACGTAATTGGTGTGCTGTGCTTGGTATATTTATAGGGTAATATGTACAACATGATAAGTATAAGCTAACAAGTATAGTCCTACTCTAAGAGGACAAGCTAATCAAGATAAAGACTTAAGAGGATCAGATGGATCCTGAAAGCCTGAAAGGAGAGTTCTGGGAGGAGTCTCCGCTGGAAGGATAGACCTGGGAGAAGTCTCCTTTGTCAATAAGTAGTTTTCAAAATATGGTCTTTCTTAAATGTACTTTTGTTGTCACTTCTCAAGCTACTCAGCCTACCATCTTAACTTTGAGTTCATGATCATGACAATGTATCTTAGAAGGAGATAAATTTTGGTAAGTTTGTTTGTGTCACGTGACATTGTTGAATGACAGTATTTTGTAAATGGAAAGTTTTTATTTCTTATCAACATCCTTTATTTTAAACTTTAATAAAATTATATTGTTGTTCAATCAACACATAAAATCATAATCTTGGTATATATATATATATTCACTAGGGGTGATGCAATATTAAAAAAATGAAAATTGAAAAGTATGGAATTACATGACATTTTTGGGTTTTAACTTGTAAGGAAAGTTGCTTTGCATTTGTCTTTACAACATGAAATTGTGCTAAGAGGAATCTCATCAGTTCTCATTGTTCCTCAATTCTCACCACCATTTTTGGGGAAGGAAGAGGTGGGGAAAAAATAATGAAGAAAAAGAAAGAGACTTTAAAGATTTTATTCCCTTAACCTTATTTTATACATCAAAGTAGGAGCCTAATGACATCATTTATGTGTTGAATAAATAAAAATATAAAAAAGGTCTCATAAAAGAGCGTGATTTTCAGTCCTCACCTCCCAAGACATTAGGTTATGTCTCTTTGGATTGAAAATAATCAAAGACCTAATCATTCTAGAATAATAATCCCCATCATTAACAATCAGAGCCACCCACCCAACCTTACTTTCCCCTCTTCTTAATCATCTCTCTTTTTAAAATTATTATTGAAAGGGTAAATTTTTTTAAACAACAAAATGATTCAACCTTTTGCTGCGTAAAAAAATGAAAAAATATGAAAAGCCACCAACACAATCTCCAACATTTATGTCTGTCTGTCATCCATTGAAACTAGAAAGCTAAAGCACCACTGACATTTTTAACAGTCTCAATGCCACTCACTCTCACTCCATTTTATTTTCTTTTCACGTTTTTCAAAAACTCCTCTTTTCTTTCTTTGGCAATTACTCAATGACCCAGAAGCAGAGATAAAAGGCATGGTTACAAAATTAAAGGGACCAGTTTGCAGTCACAAAATTCAAAAGATAAAGAAGGTCTTGAAGATGGAGTTCTTCTTCTTCTTGTGTTTGCTTTCTTTGCTCTTCCAGCATTGTCACTCCACCACCAATACCATAATTGTTGATGGGGTTTCAGAGTGGAAGAACCCAACTGTTCATGTGGGAGATTCCATCAGTAAGTACACTTCGTTAAGTGCCCAAAAAATTAATCTTTCTTATTATTATTAGTTGTTTTTCTTGATTATATTCACGAGTTAAACGTTGCTTAATTTGTTGTTGATGATAATTTCAGTTTTTAAGCACCACTATGAGTACAAGCTCTACATTTTCCAGAACCAAAGAGCCTTCAATCTCTGCAATTTCTCCCAGGCCACCCTTCTTACCAAACCTGACTCGACCTCTTACATGGTATCTCTCTCCCCAATTGATCTGATTATGTCATTATTCTCCGAAATACACACATAAAATACTAAATTCAACTGTCTTATTGACGCTTTGATCTTGGGATTTTCAATAAATTTGCTCAAAATAAGTAACTTCCATTTGGGTTTCTCAAAATTGTCTCAAAGATTCAAGGTTTGTAGCTAAAATGGCTCTTTTTGTATGTTACAAAAGTGGCACCCATCACGCCCTGGTTTCTTCTACTTTGCCTTCAACAATGGTTCTCTGCTGAAAACATGCCAAGACACTGACAAGGTGGCTGTGAGAGTTTCCTCCTCCGCCTCAGCTCCACCACCGCAAGCTTCAAGCTCACCAATCGCTCCACAGCTTCCTCCATTAATGACAGTCCCAACTCCCAGTTCTGGTGAAGTTGGAGAAGGAGGAGGAGGAGCTGTTTCATCTTCTCCAGTATACCCTTGGCCATTCCATCCTCGCCAAGTGTCGTTATCTCCCAGTCCACAGCCAACTGTAAGCTCTTCAGCCACTAATAAGGGTGGCGGTGGCGGCGGCGGCGGTGGAATGCCATTCATTAACAGTAACCCTGCAGTTCCTCTGCCTACAGGTGAAGTTGACTCTGCTACAATCCGCCCTGTACCAACCTCTGGTCACCGGAAACAGGTACCTTATTTTGTTTATTTTTTTCCAATCAACATTATTCATGTAGTTATTATTGCGTCGAGATTAATTGATTTTCAATTGGATGCTCAAGTCTACGTCACAACTTAATAATAGTAAGCTTATCACAAAACATAATAGTGATTAGTGAAGTATAAGTACTTAGTTGAACATGTATAATGAAATATTTTTGTAAATGGCACTGATGTTTTTAACTTTTTGGTTTGAGGTTTGATGGGATGTTGATTGGGTTTGTTTTGCATTGTGGGTGGAAATGCAGGTGGTGGTGGGGTTATTTGCTGTTCAAGTGGAAATGGCTATATTTTGTGTGGTTTTCTTGATGCTGTAGAGAGAGAGAGAGAGAGATTGGGTTTGTATTTTGTAATATGTGTACGTAAATGCATCCAATGTAGGAGGGGGTCTAAAGTAAATTCATGTTCATGTATTGAGAATTAAGGCCCTCAGGGCCCCCCCTGGCTGGCCCCTAGTTTGGAAATCATTAGTCCCCACTTTTGCTCCCTTTTCTTCTGGCAATTGGTATGCAATCAATTCCTACTGCTATTTTATCTCTCCTTTTTTTTTTTCCTGCTTTGTCATCCCCCCTTCCTTTCCTTTCCTTTCTTTCCCTCTTGTGTTTTTTGGATCAATTTAAATTTGAAAACACAAAACCAATGACATGAAAAAGTAATCCTAACAACTCTCATGCCTTGGTGATTCATTTTCCGAATCAATTTTAAATTTTAACTTCCAACAATTCAAAGCATATTGAGTGTAGAAACTTATTGCTCAAGTGATTAAAAGTAAATATTCATGAAACTGAACTCTAAAATGATGTATTTAAGTCTTCAAACTCGATATCATTTGTATAAAATATTCATAATTATTTGATGCAATGAAAGTGATTGTTATGGTACAGCAAGTAGCAAATTATATGTATGCAATGATGATGACTTTTGTGGTAGACTTTCCTCTTGGGCTTGGGGGCAGGGCCAGGGCATAACCTGTTCTTAGTAGTATTTCAATGTTACAATCTTTTAATTACTTTCTTGCAATGTCACTCATTTCCTTTCTTTATATAACCTGAAACCCAGTACCAAAGCCAGTACCAAAGCAGTAGGGTATAACATAAGCTATGCACAAATTAGCAACTTACTCTCTTATCTATTCAAGCTTGGAACTTGGAAGTTTCATGGGAGTATGAGAATAAATCTTCTTTATTTTTAGCATTTGTGTACAATTTTGAAAGAAACAAGGGTATAAGAAATCCTACTTTATTCGAAACTTTTATCTATCAAAATAAGTTCCATAATATTAACCGAACTCTAGCTTAAATACGATAAAATGTTTCTCTGATGGATTGCTTCCAAATTCCTGTCTCCAAGGCAAGAGAACGAGGTTTCTCATTACGTAGCCCAAGAAGGTCTTCATGGTCATAGCCACTTATGGCTCCCACTAGCCCCTCCATGGTTTTCATCTTTACTAGAGAAAGATGTAGATTATTAGCTTTTTTTTTCTGCTGTTATGGGGTTGAGGTACACTTTTTTATTACTGGATTTTTCCGTTCCTCAGATTTTCAAGATGAGCTTTTAATGATGCTCGAATTTGTTTGTTTAACACCATAGTCTGAAAGTAAAGTTTCTATTATGTAATACCTCTCTCTCTCTCTCTCTCTCTCTCTCTCTCTCTCTCTCTCTCTCTCTCTCTCTCTCTCTCACTTCTTTTCTCTACCTTCTCTCTACTCTCTCCCTTTCAGAACCAACCCTAGCTGCCTAGGGTGGGAGTTTCATCGATCTCCACTTCCTGGTGGTAGATTTGAAGCAAACTTCCACCTCCCTTTTCATTTCCTACATATTTTCCTTCTTCCCTCAGTGGTAACCCCTCCTCCTCTCCTTTTTGGGTGGCTATTTTATCGCTCTTCCCCTCTCCTTCGTCGACCTTGGCGTTGGCATGCTATATCCGTGGTGATGCATGGTGCTCGAGATGGATCTTTGGAGATGGGATTTTTTCTATGTCGATGTTCTTCACCGATGACTTGATCTTCGTGGCCGATTTTGCTTCTTTTTTTCTCAGTTGTTTTCCTCTCTACCCTTTTGTTTGTTCAATGCCCCACTCCCATTCCTTCTTTCTCCACATCACACCATCTATCCACATCGTTCCTCTTCCCCAAATCCATTACCTACAAATCTTTATGGATGTCTCTCTTGGCTACTCTGCTTGGTATTGGCACTGCTTTTCCTCATGTTTCAGCTCTTCCCCAAATTTTAGATTTGAGTGTTTGATGATACGCTAAAACTAAGCATTAAAGTAAATATAAGGTCACACTCAACACTTAATAAAAACATATGCAAATTAAAACCTTTTTTTTTTTTTTTGTAGATTGTAGCATTGATAAGTAGGGATCGTTCTTAACCGGAGATTGAGGGTACTTAAGCATGATTATCGTTTGATTAATTAATTAGGGGGGTAGTTGATTGTTTCAATTATCCTAAGTGATTAACTAATCTAAATTAACCTAATCTATTATTTACATGGTCAACTCATCTTTAACCTAACTCATTCATGAATTCTATTAATTTTAACCTATGAAATCCTCTAATTCTAGCCTTACGAGTTACTTGCATATGATCTTAGGTACGTGCTCGGGGACAGCCCGACATACACTTTCAATGAATTAAACTCGGGGACAGTCCGACATATCTAATCAAGCATTAAGAACAAACATACAATCATAACTAAAACTAGAATCATAAAACACATAGAATATTGAAGCAATACAAATCATAAAACCAAAAATAATATTAGAAATCAGTTCATAAACCAAGATATTCAAGTATAAAAGATAACTATAAGGTAAAGAGGCCGTGTTACACTTTTTCTCTTCGGGACACCCTATAGATAAGAAGTGACTGGGCACTCTTTGGTGAGACACTCAGGGACAGCCTGACTATGTCACGGATGAAGATGTAGAGGATGAAGTATGGTATAATTAACCTTGCATGAGAAATCTTGAATTTATTGAAAAGAGAAATTTGGTTAAGCAGAGTTTCAGTACAAAGAATGAGCGACCCTTACAAATAACCTAAGTCTCTCTATTTATAGGAGAAAATTAATCTCCAAATAAATAGGAGTTCACAATTTAATTTTAAAAGGAAAAGGATTAAACTAATTAAATTAAAGTCCTAAAGATAAAAGGTATTCTAAATCTTAATGAAAGAATAAATACAAAACTTAATTAAAAAGCTAATAAAACCTCCTAATTAAAAAAAGAAAAACAAATCCTAATTAAAAAGGAGAAATTCTTCTCCTTAATTTACTTGGAATTTGGGTTGCTTACTGGAATTTTAGAAGATGTAACAGCTGGAAAACGTGCAAGACTTCAATTCCTAGTGTAATCATTCCCGCTCAGACTGACTATGCCTCACCAAAATAGGAATTCCCGTGGCTGTAGGACTCCGATTTGAGTAATTTTTGAACCATTGGAAACTAGACTTCTAGAGCTTTCCAAGCATACCTTACTCAGATTCTGATTCTATCTGAGGCGTTCACAATGGTCCGTGGAAGTGGGATAATTTGCACAGGCAGATTTCTGCTTTGTAACTTTTAATCCACTTCTTCTTTTGGGCTTCTGCAAGAACGAATCTTGGCATAATCTTGAGCCTTCTTGCACATATGGACATAGTGTTGACCCATCTTGATGAATCTTGATCCAATCTTTATAATTCTTGGTTCATTCTTGATAGCTAGTGTGGTTTTGCTCCAATTTAACATTTTTACTCCACATTTTTGGGTTGGTACCTAAAAATATTAAAACAAATTAGAAATTGTAAGATTAAGGATATAAGAAAGTAAAATGAAAAATGAAATTGAGATGAAAAGGTGATGAAATATGTGCTTATCATTTGAATTGAGAAATTTATCGGTCTATCTTGACCTAACTAATAGCCTGAGCATGATGATCTTTGATGGCCATGTGTCTCAAAACCATGCTCTATTGATCGATCTCAGACTAGGCTTTATCCCTCTGTGGTGGTTGGGTGCTAGGCAGCGGTGGTTGGTGGTGACTCTTTTAGCATCTAGGGTTTTGGTTTTGTTAATGTTGTGGGCTTATTTGTTTTTGGGATGTTGTTGTTTGTGCTTGTTTCTTTTATTTTTGTGTTTTAATTTTTAGTTTTTCTATGTATTGCTTTGAGCTAAGTTTTAACGTTTAGGATTTTCACGCTTTCCTTGTTTTAATGAATTTCACACTTAGTGACCAAAAAAAAAACACACACACACACCCCATAGTTTGTATATATTTTTATTTAAAAAAAGAGAAGAAAAAAGAGAGATGATAAAATGTTCTTAATGTTGTAAATAATGTAACATATGTGTCTATTTATGTAAAGGGGTATGAAGGGTAGATAGAAAATTTGTACAATTATTAATTCCCTATTCTATATAAAGGGAATATTGTTACTTTATAAATTGATTTAGAACACAATTCAGAATACATAATAAAAGTTCATCTTTTCTCTATGTCTCTCCCAACCTATTCTTCTCGGAAGACCTAAGTTCCTCAAATCCTTCACAACACGTTATCAACACAAATATAACCTGTTGAGAAAAATCAAGAAATCTTAATTATTTGAGTTTTTGCCCTGTTCACGGAGAGAAAACATGTTCTGTCCTTTTTCTTTTCTTGGGTGAAGATCAAAGAAAACTTTGACCTCCTTCTCGACTTTGGTTAAAATCCCAAATTCCTCTCTTTGCAGATTTTCAAAAAGCAAATCAATTGGTGAGGGCAAGGTTCCAAACGGCGCTAGGCGCTCCCAGGGCGGCCGGTAAGGCCCTAGCGCCTAACAGAGGTTTTTTTAAGGGTAAAAAATCAATAAATTATGTACTACATAATTACACATATATAAATATATACTATATAATTCGTTTCAAACACTATAAAAGATAAAATAAAAAATAAAAAATAAAAACTAAAAACTAAAAAAAATCTAATACTAAACAAACCAAAACTCAATATGTTAAATTTAATATATTTACAAACTCAATTAGATTGAAGCCCAAACCCAAAGAAACTGAAGCCCAAACCCAATAAGACATTTGCTTAATTTATAAATAATAATAATGAATAATATATTCATTAATACTAGGCCAATCAATTATAATAATACATACTCAACACTTCATCTTTATTGATTTATTCAATCATCAGTTCGGATACCCACCGTGATCTCCTCTCCCTCATCTGTATTCAATAGTCACTCCCATCTCTGCTCTATTTCACTCTGCCGAACCGAAACCCAATAAATCAAACAATAAATTGAGACTCCCTCCATTCTCTTCCCCTCTCTTTCTCCCTCATCTGTATTCTCTCTTTCTCCCTCATCTATCATCTCCGGTTCCTTTGTTCAAATCTCGATTGAAGGGGCCATGATCGAGAAGGCAATCGAAGCCGCAAACTGTATCATTCTCTAGTTCACCGTCTCCATCTCGACCTCATCTCTAGACTCCAGTCGAGAGAGATATGCAACCTTGCGACTTCGACTTCGATTTTGACTTCGAGTTCGCGTTTGAGTGCGAGTGCAAGGATCTGAGACTTCGAATTTGAATCCGATTGGAGGTGAATTCTTGGCAGCTAGGCGAAGTAGACTTCGAGCTCGGACTTCGCGATTGGTAGGTAATGGACTAATGGGTATTGGATTGTCTATGAGTTTGATACTCTAATTTGGGTATTGGGTATTAGGTATTTGGGTTGGGTAGTCAGAGTCTCGGCCTTGCGAAGTCGCGAATGTATGGTTTATGTTTGAACTTTGAATTTGATTGTTTGTTTTGAATTTATGAATGATATTGTGAAGTGTGAACATAGGATATTATGGATTCACAATTGAATTGGGTAATGTTGTGATTGTGATTTTTGATAATATGATTTTTCATTTGAATTTGATGTTCATGTATGAATGTATGAGACTGATTTTGATTCATATGGAGTGGGTTTGAGTAGTCTGATTTAATGGATTGTAAGAGTTTTTTTTCAACTACAAACCGCCTAGGCCACCGTGGCCGCTAGATCGCCTAGGCCGCCCAAGACTGCCTAGGCTGCCCAGGACTGCCTAGGTACCGCCCAGGCCATATAGGCGTCGCGCAATTCAGAAACCGTCTACACAAACCGCATAGGCATTATTCGCGGCTGCACCCCTCTGCTTAGCCCGCCGTTTTGAACATTGGGTGAGGGAGTTTTCAGATTTTTCCCATTTTTTATGCAAGTACCTTTCTCTCTCTCTCTCTCTCTCTCTGTAGACATCTAAAAGAGAAAAAAAATTCTCGGCTCTGTAGTGCCCATTTTGCGATCAATCTGTGGAGAAGAAGGCCACCGTCGCGGCAACTCGACGATGCCCAGTTGAACCACCTGGTCCTCCTCTGCACGGCTTGCTCGTTGGTTCCACCACCCTGACTCAACTTGGCTTCCCAGGGACGACGGCGTGGACTGAGATGAGTCTTGCAACGGAGAGGACAGAGTCTTCTCAACCAGCCCAATCTGTGACACCGCTTTCGTACCTCTACTGAGATTATTGAAGTTGTCGTCTTCTTTGTTGGAGATGGATCAAATCAGACTTGGGTTCCCTTCGGTGGAAACCGAAGAGAAATATGTTCAGAATTCTCCCAAATCTCAATCATTCAGAGGACTCTAATCATCGCACGACCATGGTGTCACTGAAAATCGCTCATCGTCCCACTATTCGCTACCTCTTTTCGATTCTCAAAGAAAATCTGCCGTGGTCTTTCTTAGAGAAAGATCGAAACAGAGATAGCATCGCAGGAATTGTGCGAATGGAATCCCTTGGTTCCCTTTGGTAGACCATGACCGAAGTGTGACGCCCCGGAAATTCGAAAAAGGAAAATTTGGAAATTTTGAAGGAAAATGACGATTTTGCCCCTAGAATTGGGCAAAAAGTTAACTTTTAATTTGAGCGGTCAAACAGACTTTAACCAATGACCGTGACGTAGCTCGGGACGTCACGAGTTCATAGACAGGTGGCACGCCCAATTCCGACATTCAAGGAGAAAGTTATGATGTTCGGAAGTTTAAGGGCAGTTTGGTAAATTGGTCAAAAGGGGGCCGAAAGTTGACTTTTTGATCGGGACATTGTTTGGACTTTCCGGGAAGACCGTTGGATAGGTCTCGGGACGCTGAATCCGTAGACAGGCGGCATGCGTCAATCGGAGTACGAATGAAGAAGTTATAGGTCTAGAAGGTTCAAGGGCAATATGGTAATTTGTTTTAACAAGGGTAAAATGGTAAGTTTAAGTAGGTTTTGATCAAACGGTGAAGATGATGATTATCATGTGAATCAAATGCTGATTCAGCTAAATTGGCTAAGGATGTATGTTTAGGTGACATCTGTCACCATTAGATGAAGATTAGTGGCATGTGATTGCCATTAGGCTTAATTAATTCATTTAATCCTTTAACATATAATTAGCTTAGGTACTGTTCATTGAACAGGAAAAACAGAGAACAACCAAACCGCCCCTTGTGTATTCGAATTCGTCCAAGTTGAGTGATTTTGATGAATGGAGAGTGAACAGAGAGAAAGAATATGGATTGTGTGAGAACAAAGTGAAAGAAAACAAAGAGAAAACCTGGATAGAACCCTACTGTGAAACCCGAAAATAGTCCTTAAGCAATTAATATCGAATTTGACGTTCTAGACGGTTTCGATTGAATTGGACGTGATCTTTAGCTTCCTGGGAGCTGGACGACTCGAACCAGGTCGATTGGAAGGTCAATTGAGGGTGGAATGAAGGTGAACGGACTCTGTGACCATTCTGGAAACTGGAGCTTGAGTTGGATTACCTAGAGGTATGAAACGTCGAAATTGATTCCATAATTATGCTTAGAATGAACATACGATGCTTCCTGTGTGTTTAATTGAACGATACGGGTTGATTTTGGGTAGAACCCAATTAGGGACCCGTCGGGTTTTGATGTTAAGTCGTGAGTTTCATGACCTAATTCCATTAAATTGAGGTTACAGATTCACAGTAGACATAGAATTGATGTTAGTGAATGAAATAACTGGAGAAATTGAGTTGAATTGATGAAGTTTGGAACGGGTTGCACCGCGGGTCAAATGACCTGTTTACCAGGCAACCGGGTCAAGAAAACGACTGTGCAGATACTGTAGCAAGGCGCGTGAACTCACGCGCAGCCGCTTGCGGCGGCGCGTGAGGGCGCGTGGTGGCTTTTCTGGGAAAGTGTCCAACAGGTGTTTTACTCTATACAGTGTAACGAACATTTTGGCTTTGGTTTCGAACCAATCGGACACCGTCTCGATAATGTTTCGAGGGTCCGAAGGTTTAAGTTACGTATTTAATTAATATGAAATCCCCGAAAAATTATGGGAAAATTATATGATGTAAATTGACTTGTTAGTAACCCTACATAATGATTTTGAACAGGATTCGAGATTCCTGACAAGTATCGGAAATTACGGAAATGCGTGCAGCGCAGGAAACGAGCAATCGGACGGTGTGTGAGTGGACGTTTGTTTTATAAACCATGATGCATGCATAGTTAACTGTTTTTCCATGATTGATTGCATGAATTGACTTGCAATGATGTCCTGATGATGTGGCATGATTATGTGTGACTTAATGAATATTTTAATCGGTATTTCAGATACGTTTTTCGAGGAAATGCGTAAATGATATTTTGGACTAGGCCCGGAGTCAAAATGATTTCAACATGGATATTTTGATGAATTGATGAGTCAAGAATGATTCTGTATTATTATAATATTTTCTATGTAATATTACCGACTTACGTATAAAGGATATATGGGCTTGAGTCTCGGTTGGTAATGATTTGACTTGGGTTGAGTCATGGATTTGATTGACATGTTTTGGGATATAATGCCGGATGGTTTTCATTATGATTGTGATTGTGACTATGGATTCCCAGACGGTCGGAGCTAGGGGATTACCTGGTCGACCGGAGCTTGGGGATATGATGGTATGACTGTGAGTTATTATGGTAAGCCAACTTCTCGGATGCGACTGAGCCTGGATGTACCACTCGGATGTGTCTGAGCCTGCGGATGTGTTCGCCCAGATGTGACTGAGCCCGAGGGTTGAGCCCAGATGTGTCTGATCCCGAGAATGTGGCTGGATGTTGGCCTACGCGTAGTTCGGATGTGATTATGTGACGGATTGTGCACTTGAGAATAGTGCAGATTGATGGATTAATTGAATTGATTGATTGCATTGTTTGATTGAGTGATTGTGATTACGTGCTGGTTCCGAGTATGGATTTATGGTTGGTGTGACCAGATACTTATGTTTTCATATGTTTGGCCTGAGAGCCGAGATTTGATTTCATTTGTTATTGTGATTTGGCTGGAAAGTCGGTGCTTGTGATTCATATGTTTTTCCCTATGCATGCATAATTTGTAAAACTGGAGGGTAAACTGATGTCTTTTAAAATGTGTTTTAACGAATATATTTTTGTCCACTCACACCTTTGTTTTTGATGACCCTCCAGGCCGTGGCACGATACTCGGGGCGGATTACGAGGCGGAGGCATGAGCAGAAATCAGTGCAGTTATCCCTGGTCTGACAGGTGCTGAAGGATACTTTCAGGATTTCAGTCGACTTGTCAGACGGGAGCAGGACCGGGCACAGTTATCGAGGTCCAGTTGGGACGGGTCCTGTCAGAAGTGATGGGTTTTCTTCTTTGGTGGTGAGAGATCGAAATCAGGTTTCATGATATATATATATATATATATATATTTTGAGGACCCGTGTCTTGAAGGCATGGCTAGCGATCCTACATCACCCGGTGGGATCTGAGAGATGTGCCTTATATGTGTGGACGTGCATCCATCCAACATGAGGCCTTTTGGGAACTCACTAGCTTGGGGTTCCTGGGGAACTCCAAAGTTAAGCGAGTAGAGGCAGGTGTAATCCCAGGATGGGTGGCCCACTGGAAAGTTACACGTGAGCTCTCGGGAAAAAAATCGAGAGGGTTAGGACCAAAATGGATAATATCTTGTAGAAGGAGGTCGGGTCGTGACAATTTGGTATCAGAGCCCAACCCCAGTCGGAATTGAGTGTGCCAGCAAGGACGCTGGGCCCCAAGAGGGGTGGATTGTGAAGACCCTTGCCTTGGAGGCATGATTAGCAATCCCACATCGCTCGAGCGGATCTAGGGGATGCGCCTTATATGTGTAGGCGTGCATCTATCCAACATGCGACTTTTTGGGAGCTCACTAGCTTGGAGTTCTTGAGGAACTCCAAAGTTAAGCAAGTAGGGGCTGGTGCAATCCCAAGATTGGTGACCTACTCCGAAGTTGCACGTGAGCTCCAAGAAATAAAACCATGAGGGATGGGCCCAATGACAGGACCCATCCCAATCCCCCAGGGATTAGTGCGGGATGACCCTGCTCCCGTCTGACACGAAGTGTCAGACAAGGGATATTTTCGTCCTTTGCCCTCCCGGGCTATCAGAGTACGCTAGGATCCGGAGGAGGTATGTGATATCTCGGTCTCTGCTACAGTCCACATCCGATGTCAACCTGAAGGGCAGTCAAAACATTAAAAACTGTGAGTGGACAAAACAAGAGTTTATAAAAACATTTAATAAGGAAGACATTTGTACCCTCCACTAAAAAGCATGCATGCATTCGAAAACCATTTATCCAAAACAAACCATATGTGGGACTAAGCCCAAAGCAGATATAAACTAAGGTCGAAAGGACCACAATAAAAACGACCATACGGGCCACTGCCCAAATCCTGTGCACACCTGTACACACCACATATCATATATCATATATCCATCACATACATACATATAAGTCACACAACCAATCCTGTCACGGTATCCAAAGCCACGCGCGCGCTACCCGGGTCTCAATCCGAGTCATCTCAAAGTCAAGGTCAATGTCCGTAGACCACTGACCCTACCCGAGGTAATAGTAACCATAGCCTTCCTGAGAGTAAGGAACCCAACTGGGGGGTGACTCCACTCAGTCGGTGCTCCGTGACTACTCCGGGGTCCACCCAGGCCAACGACCCTCCCGGAGGAGATAATAGAAGTAAAGGAAGGTAGACGAACATATATATACATAATATAAACATTCATGACCAGTCCCCCTGAACCGTCATGATTCCATAATATCCATAATCAGGTAACATGCCGGTTCCCATAAACCGTCATGTACCGTAATAACATAACCGAGGTGACATGCCGGTTCCCATAAACCGTCATGTACTGTAATAACCAACAAGGGTTCATGCCGGTTCCCATAAACCGTCATGAACCACGATACTATAACAAGGGTTCATGCCGGTTCCCATAAACCGTCATGAACCTGGGAATCCATTTAAGGTTCCCTGACCTGAAATCAAAACCGTAAAGTGACTTGGGTCTCGTACCCGAACATAGGACATCAGTTGGGCACCGTGCCCGATATCTGAGGTCATATTCCCGAGACAAAACCAAATGGGTCTCATACCCGAGTTTATCCTTGTGAAATCCAAATCCAGTTCATTTAAATCAAATAAGAAATACAGACCCGTATAAGCACCGTTTGAGGTCGAAACCTCGAAATACGTGCTTATACGTAACCACATAGAAATGCACCCATGGAATCATCAAACAAGTAATAAAACATATAATAAACATTTATGCATGCATCAATTTAGAAAACAAGGTCCACTCACAGACCGTCCGAGCTGCCGCCTCGATTTGCGTGCCATACGGCTCCCCGAGCCGATCACCGTCACCGGGACTCCCAAACCTGTCCAAATCGTAATAGAAGGTTACTAACTACTTAATTAACCTCCTACCAAAGCCCCTTAATTTTTCCGTATTTTTAACTATTTTCCCGAACCTAAACCTTCCGATGCCCCGAAACATATCGAGACGGTGTCCGATCGACACGAAACCAGTCTCAAAATGGTCGTTACATCGAATAGAAGATTTCGTATGTTGGAACCTTCCCCAGATTCCCTGCCACGCGCCCTCACGCGCCGCCTGAAGTGGCTGCGCGTGGGCTTCACGCGCCTGCTACAGTACCTGCTGACGTCATCGCTGACGTCAGCATGACGTCATCACTGACAGCCCCTGACAGTGACACGTGTCACGCTCCCATTAGCCCACTGTCTGACATGTCAGCTGACATTGTCAGATCTGACAATGCTGACGTCATCGCTGACATGATGACGTCAGCATGATGACGTCACCTGTCATCTCTGTCCTCCCGCGGGTCGACCCGAATATCAGTAACCGGGTCGCCGTGACCCGCGGCTTGACCCGGCCGGTTCTCCCTGCTCCGGCCACTATTTTTCCTCCCGTTTGTCCCATTCTACTCCTCTCAACCTAACCTAGAGTTCTATGGGTTTAAAAACTAGAAAACGGGTCGAGGTAGTTACCTGTGATGCCGAGAACAGTCGCCCAGCTTTCGGCCGTCCGTCTGGGCTGCACCGCCGTCCTCAGCCGTTCCTTTTGATCCCATTAGCCTCCTCGAGTCCCCAAAAACCCAACCAAATCATTAGTTTCGATCCAAGACCCATAAAACCCAAGTTTTGAATTTCAAACCCCTAACCTACCTTTTCGGGTTTCCTCCCGCCGTGAGCCGCCGTGGCTCTGGCCGCCTCCGTCCTGTCCTTCCTCGTCTCACTCACACTATCACTCTGGTCTCAGTCACAGGTGGTGAGGGGATGTGTGTTGTGTGTGTTGAAGAAAATGGAGAATATGGGTTAATGGGGTTTTTCGGGTTTGTGAGGAAAAGGAAGAAAATGAATGAAAATGATGGTGGTGCCGTGGAAGAGAAGAGAGAAGGAGATGTGATCAGATGAGAGAAGAGAAAATTGATGGTGAGGATTAAAAGGTAGGGTTGAAATGGATGGTTAGGATTAATAGTTGTTAGGTTAAATTATAAAATAATTAAAATAATAATATTTAATTATTTAGATCCACATTTTGGGGGATCAAAGCAATGGGATGAGTGACACTTGTCACTCATCCATGGGGCCCACCAAAATATCCACCCAATCAGATTTCTCCGAAACGTCCCCGTCTCGAAGTTCGTGCATAGTGAAATCGAACTTCCGTGACCCATAACTCTCCCGTTCGAAGTCCGATTTCAGTGTGCCGCCTACCTATGAATTCGTATCGTCCTCATCTACGTAATGGTCTTCGGCCCTCGGCCATCGGACCTCCCGGTCAAAAAGTCAACATTTGACCTCCTATTCACCCAAATTACCAAAATGCCCCTAAACTTCCGAACGTCATAACTTCCTCCTCGAATGTCGAATTGAACGTGCCACCTGTCTATGAACTCGTGACGTCACGAACTACGTCAAGGTCATCGGTCAAAGTCCATTTGACCGCCCGATTAAAAAGTCAACGTTTTGCCACCATCAGGGGCAAAACGGTCATTTCGCACCGTTCATCCGATTTCGCTCTACTAATCACGGATTAGCCTCACTAATCGTGATTAGTCACTAATCTAAGCTAGAAATTTGGGACGGGTCGTTACACCCAAAGAGGACAATATTCTATTGGAGAAGGTCGGGTCGTGACATATATATATATATATATATATATATATATATATGTTAATACATTA
The DNA here is from genome assembly GCA_032719365.1 of Prinsepia uniflora. NCBI lineage: Eukaryota > Viridiplantae > Streptophyta > Magnoliopsida > Rosales > Rosaceae > Prinsepia > Prinsepia uniflora. The sequence continues at coordinate 46,162,738 of CM064864.1, forward strand.
TGATGATGCTATATGATATTATGACATGTGATAATGTTGCTACCATGATATGGCATGATAATGGATATGGCATGATAATGATGACAAAATTATGATGAGGATATACATGTTATATGATATAATTTATAATGATATATATGCTAAATCATGGTGATAATATGATGCTGCTATGAGGTTGACATGGTGAATATATGATGATATGAATATGCCATGATGACATGTTGAAAATAATATAATATATATATATATATATGTGTTAATATATGATGATGGTATGATAGTATAATGTATAATGATACATACATGATGACCATATGATGGTACTATGCTGTTATGGATGATGTATATGATGCATATTGTGATATAATGTATATGATGTATGGTGATGAAATTATAATGCTATGATGGCATAATATGATAATACATGACGACATTGATGATGTGATCATAATATGTTGATATTATATGACATATGATGATGTTATGTTGACATAAATTATGATATGATAATAATATTTGATGATGATGATTTTATTGAAAAAAATAAAAATTGAATGTTGATGATGATACGATCATGGATATGAGGTTGATGATCATGATTATATATGAGCCAAACTTTGTTAGCAGTTTCCTTAATTGCGGCTGCCTAAATGATTGTGAGATGCATTACATATTAGGGCCACCAACCCAAAAATAAAATGAGTCCATAAGTCCTATAATCCAATTTGTGAAGTTCTAGCCTAGAAGGTTAATATGAGGCCCAGAATCAGCAAGTCTGAAAGCCCAATTGGGCAAGTCTAACCAAAGCCCAGCAGTGCAACATCCTAAAAATGCTTTAAGTGCAGCTTAAAGGGCTCCCTACCAGAAAGCCTTCTTACCAGAAAGCCCACTCTACAAGGTAGTAGCAGCCCACACATCTTAGCCCACAAGGCCAGGCCTAGTCCAGCCTCTACCCAGATCCAGAAGATCTGACTCAGCCAACTTGACCCGAAGTCAACTCGGATTAGTCAACTTGACAAGGTTAAAAAAAAAGTGGGGAGATTTATTTTCAACTATTGGGTTTTTGAACCATTGACCTCTATGTAACCAGTACCTAATCACATGGCAATTTGTATTTAAATGTTATAATTGATCTTAACTTATCATTACTTTCAATACCATAAGTATATTTACATATATGAAATTATATAATGCTAGAAGCATTAATTTAAATTTTTCATATCATCTATTTAAATCTTATGCTAGAAGTATTTGTTTAACGTATACACTATTTTATGCCTAAAGAATTTATTAAAATAATTATTATATTAATTTATTGCTTAAATGTTTACTTAAATGACATGTATTTATTTAGCACTTTTTCAGAATCATATGTGCTTAAATGAATGACTACGCTCAAACCACGCATTAAATTAAACATGTAATTCGAGTGTTATGCAATTTAAACCCTTTTTGTGTAGATGTAGTATTGATAAATAGGGATCGTTCTTAACCGGGGAAATTAGGGAACATTAATAATATGTTAGTGGAATATGAATAAAAGAATAATGAATTAGAGAATTAAATAATAAAAGAATTAAACAATCAAAGAATTAATAAATTAAAGAATAGATGAACAAGATAATAATAAATTAATGAATTACAAAGAATTAATAAATTAACGAATTAAAGAATGAAATAATAGAAGAATAAAGGACTTAGTTAATCAAAGAATAAAGGAATTAATTAATCAAAGAATCAATAAATTAAAGAATAAAGGAATGAAAGAATAAAAGCATCAAAGAATAAAAGAATAAAGAATAAAAGAATAAAGAATAAACAAGGGGGGTTTTGAAGAGGTTTGTAATTATGTAAAAAAGTAAAAGCATAGATGAACTCATTCTATTTCTATTCTAACTTATGCACAAAGTAGACTTCCCGTAAACACAAACTTCAACAACATACTACAATTGCAAATATTTGAATTAATCACGAAATTATACCTTCACAAACTCATATTTCTTCATACATTTTTCATATTATAAATGCACCGAACAACGGATTTTTACTTATAATATAATTATCTTAAGTTTGTGATTTAATGCGCCGAACAGCGGTCATACATTAAATCTCTCCAAATCTACTCTAAATGCCCCGAACAGCGGATCAACATTTAGTTTCGAAATGAAGTTTAAGCTCTAAAATGTAAGAAGTAAATGATTTTTAGAAAGTAAAACACATGGAGATTATACTCAATTTTCACAAAAGATAGGAAGGAGAAACCAATACATATATTGCATTATAATTAGAACCAATAACAAATAAAAGAGTTTAAGAGAATGGAGAGCAAATGTTACACTTTTCAGATTGGATGAGAACAATGGATTGTTTTTCACAAGGAACACCGAACAGCGGCTGGAACCTTATGAAGATGGAAGAAGATTAAACAAGGAAATTCGGACTTGAACTCTCAAAATTGTATTGGAACTATTTTGCCAAGATTTCTCCTAAAAGAGGCTCAATTTTGTGCTACTTGGAAGTGCCTTCAACAAGTGAAATCAACTCCTATTTATAGGGGAAAAACTCAAATTAAACCCTAGAAAATAAATAAAAACTAAACAAAAATTATAATAAAAATATTTAAAAGTGAAATGATGAGTATGGGTGGTTTTTGGGGAAGAGAAATTAAAAAAAAGAAAAGAAAAGCATGAAAAACAGCAAAGAGAGGAATCTGTCAGAACTGCTGAAAAAGGGCTCAGAATTCGGTGGAGGCGTGCTGGAAAGGTGGAGCATGGCCGGCAGGCGTGCGCTGGGCTGCAGGCCGTGTCTTCGGTAAGCGCGCGCCGAGCGCCTGGAGTTCCCTTCGGTACGCGCGCTCCGAACGAGAGAGAGAGGCAGGGGGAAGGAAGAACAAGCGGGCCTGGCTGGTGGGCTGACTTCGCTGGGCCTCACGGGCTGCTTCGCTGGGCTTCTCCTGGGCCGCACGGGCTGGGCTGGCTGGACTGAATGGGCTGGTTTGTAAATGGATTTTGGGCTGCAGAATTTTTAAAAGAGAATTAATTCACTTAATTAATATTTGTACTGATTTTCGTCCATAATTTCTTCGTTAAAATTCCGATCGACACGATTCTTTCGCCAAAATGCACCTAATTACAAACTTTATTTATTTAAACAAAAATAACACAAAATAAATTAATTTATCTAATTATTTCTTATTTTAATATTAAAAGTCAAGTATAAAGGGTATAAAATAATATAAAATAATGCTTAATTAACGACCTATCAAATACCCCCACACTTAAACTTTGCTAGTCCCTAGCAAATACTAAAATTAAACGAAAAAATCCAAAACAAGTAAACCTTTAACCATTTGTCTCAATATTTCATTATTATTATGGCATAAAAGATTTTCACTTAAATCATTCAAGCATATGGAATTCAAGAGTTAATACATGGTAACAAGATATTTTAACAAGTAAGATAATGAGTAAATATGGTGAATTGGATCTCTGCATGAATAAAACAAGTATGAATCAACTCATAGGGATATGCACTCATAAATTCACTCAATTTTGAGAGGGCTTGTGTTTGCACTCAAAGTATGTAAGAAATACTCACATAATCGAAATGAAGTACTTTCGCAAAATATCAAACAAACACCTCAAGATAAAAACAAAACATACTTGCACAAATGAACCAAAACCATAAGCTTACTCAAGTGATTGACTCCACTAATCAAAATTTACCATCTTAAGGATCATAAGGTCTTTATAAAGGTTGTAATGGGGCTAAGTTTAGAGGTAAGGAAAATATAGGACAAGTGGTGCTCAATTCGTTCCAAGACTCAATAGACTCCCAAAACGTATCATAGATTCCCAACCTTAGTGTAATGATGTCAGTAATCCATCCCTTCGAACATAGGCCTAATTTCATCTTGTTGGGCCTCGAATTCATTCTTCGTGTCGGATTTACAAATGTAAAGGACTTAACTCAAATATTCATAATCAAACCTTATTACCTTGATAAAAACTTCAATATATCTTCTTCTTCTTCTTTTTTTTTTTTTTTCATATATCAAGGTAATAACATGTGTCAAAAATACAACAATGTTTGAGTAAGTAAATCCACAAAATACACATAAAAGTCTTTCAATATCATCATTTTCTCTTTACACAATCATTATGTCTTCAACCGAGTCCTTGGAACAAAGGTAAAAGATGTCTATACTAAGTTCAAGTGTTTAGATAATCATGGTGATGAAAGAAAGGCTTAATGTGGGCTCAAAAGGGTTAAAACTAAGGGGGTCGCAACTTGTGCGCACAAAATAGGGAACATGGATGTTTGAATTTGTGGTGTTAACCCTAATGCCTTAATCATTTCCAAAATCAGAGAGTTTATTGACTTAAAAGCTTTGAAAATCACATAGAATAAGTTCTAGTACTCTAGAGTTCATTAAAAGCTATGGCAAGCAGTTATGAGGCATATGTATATCAATTTAAGCAAAGAACTTATGAATCACTCATCAAAGATGTATATAAAGTTCTAAAGCTCACATAAGGTTCAAATGATTCATACTTATCATATCATGCTCATTTATGTACCAATTTACATGCATTATCTTCAAGTTATAACACTAAATCACAAAATATTAACCAACAAATTCAAGTTGTAATGATCATCTTTATAGTCATAACATAATCATTTCCGTTCATTTATATCATTGACAAGTTAAAGGGCAACTTGATACTCGTAAAAATACTACGTTAAAACAAAAAGACTCAAGAAAACAATAATAATTATTTTTTATTTTTTATTTTTTTTTAGGAAAGACTTAATAAAACAATTTCAATTGCACAAATAAGAAAAACTCATAAAAATACTAAGTTAAAACAAAAAGATTCAAAGCAGTAATTTTTTTTTTTTCGTAAGAAAGAAATAAAACAATTGCAAATTAAGAAAGACTTAACAATTTCAAATGCACAAATAATTCCAAATGCACAAATAAATTTGTAAACCATTCCCCCACACTTAAATTCTACATTGTCCTCAATGTAGGAAAATACGAAATAATTAAACATAGAATCAAAGTAAGGAAGATGATTTAAGAAAGTGAAGTAAGAAAGAAAAACATAAACAAAGTAAAAGAGAGTGAAGGGTTGAAAGAAAGAAAATCTGTGTTGATGACTCCTTCACACTCGAGAACACATTGGGTTGCCTCCCAACAAGCGCTTGAAGTTTAACGTCCATCCAGCCTAGACCAAATTTAGTTCATCTGATGGGACGTCGTAGCACTCTTTCTGACTCCACATCGTGTTCGCCAATTGCCTCGATATAAGGCTTCAATCTATGGCCATTGACCTTGAACTCTTTTCCAGTTCCAACGTGTTTTATCTGTATGGATCCATGGGCAAAAATATTAGTGATAACAAAGGGTCCTACCCATCTAGAACATAACTTACCAGGAAAGAGTCTAAGCCGAGAGTTGAAAAGCAAAACTTTCTGGCCAATGTCAAATGCTTTACTCTTGATCTGTTTGTCATGAAATGCCTTTGCCTTTTCCTTGTAGATCAGAGTGCTTTCAAATGCATCATTTCTGATTTCCTCAAGCTCACTCAGCTGGAGCTTCCGATGCAGACCGGCGTCATCTAGCTTGATGTTGAACGTTTTGACAGCCCACCATGCTTTATGCTCTAGTTCCACCGGAAGGTGACATGCTTTACCGTACACCAACCTATAGGGAGACATTCCTATAGGTGTTTTTTATGCCGTCCTGTATGCCCAAAGTGCATCATCCAACCGTTGGCTCCAATCCTTTCGATTAGGACCCACAGTTCGCTCTAGTATCTTCTTGATCTCTCTATTACTGACTTCCGCCATTCCACTCGTTTGAGGATGGTAAGGTGTAGATACTCGATGAGTGACACCATACCGTTTCAGTAAAGCTTCAATGGTCTTGTTGCAGAAATGACTTCCTCCATCACTTATTAGGACCCGCGGGATCCCAAACCTGGAAAGAATGTTAGTTCTGAGGAAATCTGCAACAGTTTTAGAGTCATTAGTCCTGGTGGCCTTAGCTTCCACCCATTTTGATACATAATCAACGGCAAGTAAGATATAGAGATAGCCATTAGATTGAGGAAACGGACCCATAAAATCGATACCCCAAACATCAAATATTTCAACAGTAAGAACATAATGTTGTGGCATTTCATCCCTGCGTCCTAAGTTTCCTGATCTCTGACATTTATCACAGGCTAAGCAAAATGAATGTGCATCTTTAAAAAGTGTGGGCCAATATAGTCCAGATTCTAAGATTTTGAGTGCAGTTTTTCTAGATCCAAAGTGGCCTCCACAAGCATGGCTGTGGCAGAACTCTAGGACTGACCTATGTTCAATATCAGGGACACATCTCCTAATTAATAAATCTGCACAGTGTTTCCACAAATAAGGTTCATCCCAAATATAGTGCCTAGCATGCTTCTTAAGTTTATCTTTTTGTGCACGGGAGAGGGTGGTGGGCAACTGCTTGGTGACTAAATAATTGACAATATCAGCATACCAAGGAGTACCTCCCTCGATTCTGAAGAGTTGTTCGTCTGGAAACATCTCTTGAATCGCCACAGGATCTCGCTCATGTGCAATGCGACTCAAATGATCCGCCACCACGTTTTCTACGCCTTTCATATCTTTAATCTCGATGTCAAACTCTTGAAGAAGAAGAATCCATCGGATCAGTCTTGGTTTCGCTTCTTTTTTGGCTAGGAGATACTTCAGTGCTGCATGATCAGTGTAAATAATGACTTTAGTTCGAAGTAGATAAGAACGAAATTTATCTAAAGCAAATACAACAGCAAGCAACTCCTTTTCTATAGTGGTGTAGTTCATCTGGGCATCATTCAAGGTTCGGGATGCATAGTAGATGGCGTAGGGCTTCTTATCCCGCCTTTGTCCGAGTACGGCTCCAACTGCATAATCAGAGGCATCACACATTAGTTCAAAGGGTAAGGTCCAATCAGGGGCACATAGAATGGGGGCAGTGGTTAAGAGATTTTTAAGCTTTTCAAAAGCTTCCTGACAGTCTGCATCAAAGACGAAGGGTGTCTCCTTCTGAAGCAGTCGGCACAAGGGCCTTGCAATGTGGGAGAAGTCTTGGATAAATCTTCTGTAAAATCCTGCGTGACCAAGAAATGAACGGATTCCTCTCACCGAAGTGGGAGAGGGTAAGTGGCGCACAGTATCAACTTTAGATTTATCGACTTCAATTCCTCTTTCAGAGACAATATGGCCCAAGACTATCCCTTGTCTAACCATGAAATGGCATTTCTCCCAGTTAAGTACCAGGTTAGTTTCGACACACCTTTGTAAGATAAGTGCTAAGTGTTCTAAGCATGCATCAAAACTATCCCCAAAGACACTAAAATCGTCCATAAATACTTCAATTATTTTTTCGACGTATTCGGAGAAAATAGAAAGCATGCATCTTTGGAAAGTACCTGGGGCGTTACATAAACCGAAAGGCATTCTTCGGTAGGAAAAAGTGCCAAAAGGACAAGTGAAAGTCGTTTTATCTTGGTCATTTTGAGCGATACAGATTTGATTGTACTCGGAATACCCATCAAGAAAACAATAATAGGAGTGACCTGCTAACCTTTCAAGCATTTGATCAATGAAGGGCAAAGGAAAGTGATCCTTCGTAGTTGCTTTGTTTAGGCGTCGATAGTCGATGCAGACTCGATATCCGGTCACTGTTCGTTGGGGCACTAGCTCCCCTTCACTGTTCGCAACAACTGTGACTCCACTTTTCTTTGGGACTACTTGGACTGGTGAGACCCATTTGCTGTCTGAAATTGGGTAGATGACACCACAGTCCAAGAGTTTGATGACCTCTTGTTTCACGACTTCCATCATTGGAGGATGGAGGCGACGTTGGGCTTCGCGAGAGGGTTTTGCATCATCTTCCAGTAAGATTCGATGCACACAGGTTGTAGGGCTGATTCCCTTGATATCTGACAGAGTCCATCCAATGGCTGTCTTGTACTTCGTCAAGACCTGTACCAATCTATCTTCCTGTGACTCGGTTAGTGCAGAAGACACTATGACGGGCAGAGTGTCGTCCGGGCCAAGATAGGCATACTTCAGGTGGTCAGGCAAAACTTTGAGCTCGAGAACGGGGGCCTGAATCACTGAAGGAGGAGTGGCATTAGTACTAATTGGAAATGACGAGGGTACCTGATGATTCACCATTCTGGGGGTCTCATTTAGGGTCATGACTTCATCCCAAATTCGAGGTTCTAGTTCGTAATCCGTATCCTCAAACAAGGCGTCCCCTGATTGCGTTAGGCCAACTCCTTTCTGGATTATCATGTTGAGTGTGTCTTCTCGAATTGAATCAAAATGTTTCTTTGCGAGAGAAGTGCACACGTCAATAGAAAAAGTAGTATGAGTTGCGGAACTAGGGTACCTCATGGCATCAAAGATGTTGAAGCCAATCTCCTCTCCGTCTACTTCCATAGTTAATGTTCCATTGAACACATCAATCTTTGTCTTGGCAGTTCTCATGAATGGTCTTCCCAACAGCATTAGTGGAGCTTGATTCGTAGGGGAATCCTCCATGTCTAGGACATAAAAGTCAGCGGGGAAAATGAGCTGGTTAACCTGCACAAGAACATCTTCGGCGTATCCCTTAGGATACACATTAGAGCGATCGGCTAACTGAATGATAATATCGTCATGCTGTAATTTACCTAGACCTAGGGCAACATATAGTGAATATGGCATAACATTAATGGATGCTCCTAAGTCTAGCATAACTTTATCAAATGACTTGTTACCAATCACGCAGGGAACAGAAAAACTCCCGGGATCCTTCAACATTGGGGGTAGCCGACGCTGGATTACAGCAGAAACTGTTTCACTCACCATCACAACCTCCTTCTCCCTCGTCTGGCGCCTTGGAGTGCATAACTCTTTCAGAAATTTTGCGTATTTCGGCACTTGTTTGATGCACTCGATCAAGGGCATGTTGATTTGCACCCTTTTGAAGATCTCTAAGATTTCCTCATCGGATTCATTCTTCTTAGATTTGGCAAGCCTACTTGGAAATGGTGCATGCACAAACGGGGAATTAGTAACAACCGAACTTGAAGGGATTGGGTTATTACCTTGTGTGTGGGTAGGTTGAACTGGCGGTTGTGTCGTGGTAGTCTTAGTTGCCACCTTGTGCTTTTCAGCCTCAGAAACGGCTGGATCTGGTTCTATTTCTCCGAGCACTTTACCACTTCGAGTGGTGATTGCATTGGCTTCAGGTCTTACATTTGGGTTGGGTGTAGGTTGAGGTGGAAGCACCCCGCTAGCTTGGATCTTACCCATGAAGTCCACGACCTTACCCATTTGGTCCTTGAGATCATCGATGTCTTTTTGTTGATTTTGCTGACCTGTGACAAGAGCCTGAGTTGAAGCCATTAGTGTTTGCTGCCCTTGGGAAAGAGCAGCCAGCATTTTATCATAATCAGGATTAGAAGATGAAGAAGTATGATTATTTGCATGATTATGAGAAAAGTTAGAAAATGGGACCGGGGGCCTTGGTTGCCATGTGGGCCTTGGTTGCCATGTGGGCCTTGGGAACTGGTCTGGGACACGGTTTGGCCCGGTCGACATGTGCTGAGGGTTTAGAACATTGTTCGGATCTCTCCAACTGTAACCTTGGGTCCTTGGCCCTCCTTGATAGCCTCCAATGGCGTGTGCCATTTCAATTCCGGAGTCTTCCTCCCTTGCAGTGTAGGGACATTGTTCCTCAAGATGGCCTTGAGAGCATATGGAACAAACTGAAGCTACCTGTTTCTTTAGCTCAAGCATATTCGAAAGCATAGAGGTGATTTTATCTAACTTTGAATCATTTATAGCATGAGAACTTACCTCATGTACCTTTCTAGAAATGGGATCGGCACCTTCGTATTGTGCATCATTGAGTGCACGGCTTTCAAGTAGTGCACGACCATCTACTAGGCTCCGAGCTAAGAAGCTTCCATTAGCTGCTGCATCAAGCAGTCCTCTATCCCAGCCCTTGAGTCCTTCGTAAAAGTAGGTTAAAAGATAGCCTTCTGTGATCCCGTGAGTAGGGCATGAAGCACAAAGTTCTTTAAACCTCTCGTAGTACTGGCTGAAATTCTCATCATGTTCTTTCTGCTTGATTCCAGTGATCTCTTTTCTTAAGACCGTAATTTTTGAGGCAGGGAAGTACTTGGTAAGAAACTCCTGAACCAACTTCTCCCAAGAGTCAATATGATTGGGTGGAAGACCCAAAAGCAATACCCGTACTACCAAGTCCGCATCATCCGGACACATACTACCAACGATGAATTGGAACTCTGTTAAGTGCTTATGTGGATCTTCATTTCTGACTCCACGGAACTTAGGTAGCTGATGAAGGACTCCACTCTTAAGCTCAATATCTTTCTTGTTGGTTCTAGGCTCGGGATACTGGATGCAGAAGTTTGTAGTGCCATTTGTGTTTGCACATGTCTGCTCCCGGATACTCAGGTTTCGTGCCATGGCTATTGGTGTTCCGAAAGTCTGTTCTTCTTCTGAATTACTCTTCTCACTTATGGACTCACCGATTATTGGGGATGGAGGTCCGGATGAGCCGGTTTGCTTAAGTGCGTCTCTGAATGTCGCGTTGCTTGGTGAGATGTCAAGTTGTCTTCTTAGCCGATCAAGCTTAGATTGATGAGCGCGCATTCATAAGTTCGTACCTATATTAACAGAACACTAAGTTAGAAGGCAAGTATACACAAGTAGCTAGTGAAAGTTAATTAAGACAGGATAGTTGTTACAAAGTTAGGGTTAGTAGTGAAAATATAAGTCAAGGAAATCATAATTAGCAAGAAAATGTGAGATGTAACAAGTATGACTGCAAAAATTTTAAACCGAAATTACATATGCACAAGAAGAGAGTAGAGACTTGCATAAAATATCAGAATCAACAATAAGTCATGTTTATGGAAAGAAAATACACAAGTTCCAAATGCAAAATAATAATGCAATAGGTAGAGTTTTAGAGTGTCATGAATAACTTTCCCCTTCCGCTTCTCATAGTACTTTCCTGGGCGTACGGCCTGCGCGTACTGATAACCACCATTCCACCATTCAACATTAATCATGGCCAGTTGAGATAGATGTAACGCGAGAAGTAAGGATAATTTTAAAAGCACCCCGAGGTTAGCTTGGCATATACTCCATTGGTGTTCCCTTTCTTAATCCAAAACTTGTCACCAGTCATAACTCTTCTAGACACCATAATTAATCCAAATGATGACGTAGAGAATTACCAAACCCTAGTGTTTACAAACTCCGCCCCAACCTCATGTCCATAGATTCGAGTCTATGGTGTGTGGTGATGAAATCCACACATCATGAAGGGTTAAGGAGAAAGTAAATAAGAGGGGCACTACCTGTTCCCGAAAGTAAGATTTTGAAGAAAAATGGACTAAGAGATTCATGCAACTCTAAAACAGTTAATAGGAAACAATACTTACACTTTTAGGAAATTCAAAGATGAATAAAGTTTCATAAAAAAAAATTTAAAATTTTTATTTTATTTTATTTTATTTTTTTAATTTTTTAATTTTTTTTTAATTTTTTTTTAATTCCGAATTTTCTTTTTTCTTTTTTTTTCATTTCAAATGTAAAGTTTAACAAGACATAAACAAATAATTGATTACATAAAAATAAAATAAGTGTAAACATAAAGTTAGTGGAACATAAAGGTTATGGAATAAAATTAAAAGAAAGTTAATGAAATAAAGTATAATGGAATAAATAAAAGTAAAAGTAAAGAAAAGTGATCATATAAAATATGCATTTATGACAAGTACCAATTTTAATATAAACAAGTAAAAGTAAAAGTAAACAAATGAAATTAAATTATGAACAAGTATCAAATTTAATATGAACAAATATATATAAAATAAAATAAAAAAAATTATGAACATTTATGAACAAGTATAAATTAGAAATTAAGAATAAGTAAAGTATGAGCATTATAAACAAAAATAATAAGAACAATAATAAGATGGATAAATAAAATATAAACAAGTAAGTAAATGTTATAAACAAATATAATATTAACAAAAGTAAAATTCATAAACAAGTATAATATGCACAATTTATATACATACACTAACAAATTAAAAATAGTTTTCAATTTCCCCGGCAACGGCGCCAAAAATTGACTACGCTCAAACTACGCATTAAATTAAACATGTAATTCGAGTGTTATGCAATTTAAACCCTTTTTGTGTAGATGTAGTATTGATAAATAGGGATCGTTCTTAACCGGGGAAATTAGGGAACATTAATAATATGTTAGTGGAATATGAATAAAAGAATAATGAATTAGAGAATTAAATAATAAAAGAATTAAACAATCAAAGAATTAATAAATTAAATAATAGATGAACAAGATAATAATAAATTAATGAATTACAAAGAATTAATAAATTAACGAATTAAAGAATGAAATAATAGAAGAATAAAGGACTTAGTTAATCAAAGAATAAAGGAATTAATTAATCAAAGAATCAATAAATTAAAGAATAAAGGAATGAAAGAATAAAAGCATCAAAGAATAAAAGAATAAAGAATAAAAGAATAAAGAATAAACAAGGGGGGTTTTGAAGAGGTTTGTAATTATGTAAATAAGTAAAAGCATAGATGAACTCATTCTATTTCTATTCTAACTTATGCACAAAGTAGACTTCCCGTAAACACAAACTTCAACAACATACTACAATTGCAAATATTTGAATTAATCACGAAATTATACCTTCACAAACTCATATTTCTTCATACATTTTTCATATTATAAATGCACCGAACAGCGGATTTTTACTTATAATATAATTATCTTAAGTTTGTGATTTAATGCGCCGAACAGCGGTCATACATTAAATCTCTCCAAATCTACTCTAAATGCCCCGAACAGCGGATTAACATTTAGTTTCGAAATGAAGTTTAAGCTCTAAAATGTAAGAAGTAAATGATTTTTAGAAAGTAAAACACATGGAGATTATACTCAATTTTCACAAAAGATAGGAAGGAGAAACCAATACATATATTGCATTATAATTAGAACCAATAACAAATAAAAGAGTTTAAGAGAATGGAGAGCAAATGTTACACTTTTCAGATTGGATGAGAACAATGGATTGTTTTTCACAAGGAACACCGAACAGCGGCTGGAACCTTATGAAGATGGAAGAAGATTAAACAAGGAAATTCGGACTTGAACTCTCAAAATTGTATTGGAACTATTTTGCCAAGATTTCTCCTAAAAGAGGCTCAATTTTGTGCTACTTGGAAGTGCCTTCAACAAGTGAAATCAACTCCTATTTATAGGGGAAAAACTCAAATTAAACCCTAGAAAATAAATAAAAACTAAACAAAAATTATAATAAAAATATTCAAAAGTGAAATGATGAGTATGGGTGGTTTTTGGGGAAGAGAAATTAAAAAAAAGAAAAGAAAAGCATGAAAAATAGCAAAGAGAGGAATCTGTCAGAACTGCTGAAAAAGGGCTCAGAATTCGGTGGAGGCGTGCTGGAAAGGTGGAGCATGGCCGGCAGGCGTGCGCTGGGCTGCAGGCCGTGTCTTCGGTAAGCGCGCGCCGAGCGCCTGGAGTTCCCTTCGGTACGCGCGCTCCGAACGAGAGAGAGAGGCAGGGGGAAGGAAGAACAAGCGGGCCTGGCTGGTGGGCTGACTTCGCTGGGCCTCACGGGCTGCTTCGCTGGGCTTCTCCTGGGCCGCACGGGCTGGGCTGGCGGGACTGAATGGGCTGGTTTGTAAATGGATTTTGGGCTGCAGAATTTTTAAAAGAGAATTAATTCACTTAATTAATATTTGTACTGATTTTCGTCCATAATTTCTTCGTTAAAATTCCGATCGACACGATTCTTTCGCCAAAATGCACCTAATTACAAACTTTATTTATTTAAACAAAAATAACACAAAATAAATTAATTTATCTAATTATTTCTTATTTTAATATTAAAAGTCAAGTATAAAGGGTATAAAATAATATAAAATAATGCTTAATTAACGACCTATCAATGAACCAGACGTTCCTTAACAAGATTATACATGAACTAGTGGTTCATATTAAACATCGATTTCGTAGATTCGAAAATGATGAAAAAAGAAAAGGAACCCAAAGTTTCTTTGAATAAATCCATCAAACATAATCATCATCTTAGTCTTTTATCTGAAGCAAGAAATGAATGACACATCATTCATTTTAAGGATTACAATTCCATGTATGAATATAATTTGAAAATGTGATTTTTTCCCCTCGAATATGATTTAATTCAATACAAGTACTTATTCCAATGTATGTGGTCCATTGAAATAAAGCTATAATATGTATGTTTTGTGGGGTAATTTATTGTCTAGCTGACAGTGTTATTTCACACATTATACTTCGCGAGATATTACAAAAGAACGTTGTTGAATGATACTAAATTACCATCAATGAGATCTTTTACTCTCCAAAGTTCCAGAAGAAAATTGTTGAGATTTACGGATATTCCAGCCAACGGTTATCACATTGAAACTGATGGGACCCGTCTCAATCCCCCTAAATTATTGTGGGACGTGCCCTGCTCTCATAAGACAATCAAACTCAAAATACCGAAAATGACCCTTTTTGTTTTTAAAGAACAATTCAAACTACAACATTGTCAGACTAAGGATAAGTATCTTTACATAACCTATAAGACCCGGTCTTAGAAGCAAGAATGGTGAGCATGACCCGTGAGCTTGAGAAGTAAGAACGGTGAGTAAGACCCGTGAGCTTGGAAAGGCAAGATCGGCGAATAATCCCACATTACTCGAGGAGGGAAAGGTAAAGTGTCTTATATGTGTGGACATGTATCTATCTATCACAAGGCCTTTTGGGAGCTCATTGGCTTTGGATTCCTTGGGAACTCCAAAGTTAAATGAGTTAAGGCTAGTGCAATCCTATGATGAGTGACCTACTGGGAAGTTGCAAGTGAGCTCCCGAGAACAAAACAGTGAGGGCGAGGCCCAAAGCGGACAATATTGTGCTAGATGGGACGGGTCGTAACAATTTGGTATCAAAGCTAGACCTTGACCGGAAGTTTGCCAGTGTCAGGACCCGTCTCAATCTCCCCGGGATTAATGAGGGGCGCTCCCGATCCCATCTGACACGACCCGGGAAAATTAAAACCTTTAGCCTTCCAGCTTCCAGAGTACGCCAGGATCCGGAGGAGGTATGTGATGTCTCGGTCTCTGCTACAGTCCACACCGTATTCAACCTGAAGGGCATTCAAAACAGAAAGACTGTGAGTGTACAAAAAGTAATAAGTTCATAAAACACATTTTATAAAGACCTTTATGCCCTTCACTAAAAAATATGCATGCATAGGAAAACCATTTATAAAATCACATATTTTTAAACAACCATAATCATACGGGCTCCTGCCCAAAACCATTTACTTAAAACCTTAACATAGTAAACATATGTGGGAACTCAGCCCAAATCCATTTATCAATCATAAAACGCAATTTCGCAAACCAATCGAAATCATGTTTATCATATATTTCATATAACCAATCATGTCACGATAATCTAGAGCTACGCGCGTGCTACCCGGGCTCTCAAAGCCCAAGTCTCCCCAAGGTCCACCCAGGTCAATGTCCGTAGATCAATGACCCTCCCTGGGGGTTATAATCCATAGTCTTTCTGAGAGTAAGGAACCCAACGGGGGAGACTCCACTCAGTCAGTGCTCCGTGACTACTCCGGGGTCCACCCAGGCCAACAACCCTCCCCGGAGGAGACAATTCATATATAAAGGATGGTATACGAAAAACCTTTTGAAATCATTCTTAAAACCTTTCAAGGGTTCATGCCCGGTCCCCATAAACCGTCATGAACCATAAAAAACTTTCAAGGGTTCATGCCGGTCCCCATAAACCGTCATGAACCATAAATCCATTTATGGGTCCCTGACACGAAATCACAATCTTAAAACATAAGTGGGCCCTAAGCCCGAATCCATAAACAAACTGGGCCTCCAGCCCGAATCGTAGACCAACTGGGCCTCGTGCCTGATTTCGTAAACCAAATGGGCCTCGTGCCCAATATCGTAAACCAAATGGGGCTCGTGCCCGATACGTAAGTTAACTAGGCCTCGAGCCCGATAAACAAACCAATTGGGCCTCGAGCCCGATACGTAAACCAACTGGGCCTCCGGCCCGATGACTTGTGAAATCAAATGTACCTCAGGTCCGAGAGTTCGTAAATCAAATGGGTCTCATGCCCGGTCCATATTTCCAAATTCGAAATCGATTCAAGAACCAATTGGGCCTCTGGCCCGAAAACGTAGCTAAAAGGGACTTCGAGTCCTAGGGTTTCCAAAACAAATGGGTCTCAAACCTGAGTTTACCTTTTCAAATCCAAAACCATTTCCTGAAATCATTTCCAAAACTATAAGCACGGAAAATCAGTGTAAAACCGAAAACCTCGAATTACGTGCAAGCACGTAAATCGCCTCTAAATGCGTGAAACCATATAAATCACAACCATCCAATTCATAATCATAGAATCATATCCATAAAGCATATAAAACATTTATGCATGCATCACAGTTTAGAAATCAAGGTCCACTCACAGACCGTCCTAAGCTGCTGCCTCGATTTTCGTGTCGTAAGCCTCACCGGGCTAATCGTCGTCACTGGGACTCCCAAACCTGTCCAAATCAATCTAGAGGGTTACTAACTACCTTATTAACCTCTCATTCAAGCCCCATAATTTTTCCGAATTTTTAACTATTTTTAATCCCGATCCTAAACCTTCGGATGTCCCGAACATTATCGAGACGGTGTCCGATCGACACGAAACCAGTCCCAAAATGTTCGTTACATCGAATAGATTAAAAGTCATGTTGAAATCATCCTTATCAGACTCCCCACACGCCTTCACGCGCCGCCCAAAGGGGCTACGCGTGAAAGCCACGTGCCTAACACTGTTCATCTTCTACCTTGCGACGGACTAGGTTCGCTGGTTTGAACTGGACCGGACCGGTCTAGACCGGTCTAGGACCCAATCTCATCCATTTTGGTCCATTCCTTCCCGTTTTCATTCCTATGGGTCCCTAACCTCAAACCCTAACGTTTTAGATATTCAAAATAGGAAAAATGAGTTGAACAAATACCTTCGAGATTGAAACCCGAACCGGCCTCCTGCAACTAGCTGTGGTCGTCGTCTCTGGCCGTCACAGCTTGCCTTTTCGATCCCAAACTGTTCATACGACCTCCAGAAACCCATTTCCATTAATGAAATCTACCCAGCCCTTTTAGAACCCAAAGTCCAAAATTTAAATACATACCTCACGGTTTCGGGTTCCTCCGCCGTGAGCCGTCGTGGGCCGTCGTGGTCGCCACTCTCAGCCTCCCATTAATCCTCCCACACACGTATGCATGCAAGTAGAGTGATGGTGTGATGTGGTGTGTGTTTTTTCAAAGAAAATGGAGAATGGTGGAAGGGGTGCTCGGGTTGTTTGAAGAAAACAGAGGGGGATGATCAAGTGAGAGAGAAGGGGAAATGAATGGTGGAGATTAAGAGGCTAGATGAGATGGAGGGTGGAGATGGAAGGTGGGTGAGATTTAATTATAAAATAATAATAATAATAATATTTAATTAGGATAGATCCACTTTTTAGGGGATTGGCCAATGGGATGAGTGACACTTGTCACTCATCCATGGGTCCCACTTAAATATCTACCCAATCAAATATTGCCACCTCATCATTGCCTCGTAATGCATGCATAGTGAAATCGAACTTCCGTGAATCATAACTTTCCCATCCGAAGTCCAATTTCAGTGTGCCACCTGTCTACGGATTCGTATCGACCCGATCTACATAACGGTCAAAAGTCAACTATATACCTCTTTTAACTAAATTACCAAAATACCCATGCACTTCCGAACGTCATAACTTCTTCCTCGAATGTCGAAATTGGATGTGCCACTTGTCTATAAACTCGTGACGTCCCGAACTATGTCACGGTCATCGGCCAAAGTCTATTTGACCGCCATAACAAAAAGTCAACGTTTTGCCCGTTCCAAGGGAAAAATTTTCATTTTGCACCGTCCGTCCGAAAGTACCTCCCTAATCATCGATCAATCTTACTAATCCTTGATTAGTCACTAATCTAATCCCAAATTCGGGACGGGTCCTTACAGCAGGCGAGGACTCTAGGCCCCAAGGGGGGTGGATAGTAAAACCCGATCTTGAAAGCAAGAACGGTGAGTGAGACCCGTGAGCTTGGAAAGGCAAGATCGGTGAACAATCCAACAACGCTCGAGGAGGGAAAGGTGAAATGCCTTATATGTGTGGACACGTATCTATGTAACACAAGGCTTTTTGGGAGTTCACTAGCTGTGGATTCCTTGGGAACTCCAAATCTAAGCGAGGTGAGGCTGATTGACATGACCCATCCCAATCTTCCCGGGATTAACCAGGAATGCGCCATGCTCCCATCTAACCCACGTGTGACACGAAAGCCCAGACAAGGGATAAAACCTAAGTCCATTCAGGGCTTCCAGAGTGCGCCAGGATCAGTGGAGGAGTGTGATGTCTCAATCTCTACTACAGTCCGTATCCGCGATCAACCTGAAGGACATTAAAACCATTAAAAGTTGTGAGTGGATGAAACAAATAATTTAATAAAAACACATTTCACGAAAAGGCATTTTATGCCCTTCACTAAAAAGCATGCATGCATACAAAAACCAATTTATCTCCTCAAATCAAAGCTAATAAAGTAGTTAGATAACCAAAGCCATTTCCTTCCTCAAATCATTAGGGCCTTAGTCCAAAACCGTGAACCAAAGTATATGAGAACTCAACCCAAAACCAATCATGTGGGAACTCTGCCCAAAACCAATCATGTGGGAACTCAGCTCAAAACCAATCATCGGCATCCCTGACGCCTAACATCCCAGATGTTACAATCAATACTGTCACGGTTCCAAAGCTACGCGTGCTACTCCGGGGTCTCAATTCGAGTCTCCCCAGGGTCCACCCAGGTCAATGACCCGCAGATCACTGACACTCCCTGGGGGGAGATTTTAACCTCTAGCAATCCTGCTCCTGAGTCACTATACGGATCGGTCGCTCCGTGTAATGACCCATCGCATGCAATGTTCTGTGACTACTCCAGGATACTATGGGACATCTGGAGGAGACAACCAGCCACTCCAGGATACTACGAGACGTCTGGAGGGCAACCACTCGTGAGGATGGTATATGGAAAACCATTTCATAAATCATCTCAAAATCGTTCAAAGGGCTATGCCTGGGATTTCCATAAAACTATCATGAATCCATAATTCTAATTTCTCAAATCCAAATCCATTTAGGGTCTTCGAGCCCGAAATCAAATTTATAAACCACAATTGGGACTCATGCCCGATATCATAACCAATTGGGCCTCAAGCCCGATATCTCATTAAATCGAAGGGACTTCAAGTCCGTTAGTTTCCAAGTCAAATGGGTCTCATGCCCGATTCCATATTTCCAAATCCAAAATCATTCCATCAAGCCATCATAGAAATACCAGCACTTATAAGCACAATATAAAACCATAAACCTTGAAATACGCGAAAATACTCAAATCATCAATACCACAATCATGTTCATCATAAATTAACTATTTAAAACATATAAAACAGTTATGCATGCATTAATTTAAAAATCAATGTCCACTCACAGGACGTCCTAACAACCGCCTCGATACACGTTCCATAAGCCTTCTGGGCTAAATCCCCATCTTTGGAACTCCCGGACCTGTCCAAATCACACTCAAAGGTCACTAATCAACTATACAAGTCCATAAGATTAAACCCCAAAACTCCCAGAAGGTGAAAAACCTCGATTTGACCAACCTAACAATCTTCGATCGACCCAAACCACCATCATTGGATCCGGATCGTCGAAACCTTTAAAATGACACTGGGTCCACCTCAAAAATCGAGCCCATGCACCCCACGCTCCTGGTCAACCCAAAAGTCAATGCTAAAAAGTCAACGCTGAAAAGTCAATGCTGATGTCAGCACTGACAACCCTAACAGTGCCACCTGTCGAGTTCATATTGGCCCATGTCTGACATGTTAGTCTGACATTGTCAGATCTGACATGATGATGTCACCAGGATGACGTCATCCCTGACCTTCGACGGGTCCTGCAACCGGGTCGTACAGTACCCGCAACCTGACCCGATAGGAAAACACACCTTCGGCCACCATTTTCGATGTTGTTGGTTCCTACGTGATCGTCCAGTCATCCTTAATCGATCCACGTGATTAAAATAGGGAAAAAATCCTAGAAACTACCTGTTCGATTTTGTAACGACCCATCCCGAGAGCCGGGATTAGTAAAGTGATTAGTAACTGATTAGTGAGCCTAATCGGCGTTTAGTTGGGCCGTTAGCGTAGAATGATGATTTTGCCCCTAGTTTTGGGTAAAAAGTTAACTTTTAGTTCGGGCGGTCAATTGGTTATTGACCGATGACAGTGATGTAGCTCGGGACGTCACGAGTCCGTAGACATGTGGCACGCCCGATTCTGACATCCGAGGAGGAATGGATTGCTGGGTTTAGAGTCCCGGTTCGTTATGTTTAGAAGTTCGGGAAATTGGGGAAAATTAGAAGAATCTGAGTGGATGTGTTAGTGACGTATTTTGGTGATTGTTGACAGGATCGGGAATCCCCGAGGAGGCTGAGGAACGTACAGGACGTACGGGACGCGAGTGACGTGCCCGGTATCTGTGAGTGGACCCCTTCTCTATAACTGAGCATGCATAAATGCTTTTCTATAATTGTTTTATGGTTTTACATGTGATTTCATGATGTTTGATTATGCTATAACTGCTTTACTTAATTGCACGTTTTTCGAGAAATTACGTATTTTGCACGTTTTTCGAGAAAGGTTTGATTTCTGAGTATGATGCTATGGTTTTGGGATTTCAAACGATAAAGGGTTTTCAATGATTATCAAGGGGTTTTGGAACAAGATTTCGATGATCAGGGTTTTTGGTTTTAGAATCGGATTTCGGAAAGCGGAATTTGGTTTTAAAGTTGAAACGTGGAATTCTGGATTTGGGTTCGGAATGACGGTTCTGGATGCCGGAAGGGCTTCGGACCAGTGATTTCAGATTAGGGTTTGGATATGGATTTCAAATTGGTTTTCAAATAGTTTTGGATTGGATTTGCTGGATCTGATTATTGGGTTTAAAGACCTGGATATTGTGATTGACGGGGGACGGGCCCGGATTGGGTTTAAAGACCCGGATTGAGTTTAAAGACCCGGATTGAGTTTAAAGACTCGGAGTTTAAAGACTTGGATTATTGAGGCCTAGATTGAGTTTAAAGGCTCGGGAGTTTAAAGACTCGGATAGGTCCAGCAGGTTTGATCGGATAATGATTGCTTGGTATTTATGCTTTATGATACGGTTTTATGATGCTTCTGACGTGATTTCTATAACTGTTTTTATGATGATTCTGCAATTGTTTTTATGACGATCCTTATGTGATTAATAACTGTTTTCCGCTAATGGGTTATGCATGTATGTTTTCAAAACGGAGGGCTAAAACCCTGGTTTGATTATAAAACGGTTTTCGAAACTTTTATTCTTTATGGTCCACTCACACCTTCTGTTTTTAATTTCCCTCCAGGTAGTGGAGCTAGCGTGGGGGTTGACGTTGAGTCAGCGTTGGAGGCATAGAGTACTCGAGAGTTTTCGCGGAGTGTTTTTAGTTTTTCGTTGTGCGTGTACTCTGTGTATCGGTTTCTGTTTTCTTAATTTGGTACTATGCTCTGTATAACGGTTGACTTGTTCTGTTTTAAATTCTCCTGCGTCTGGCAGTGTAATTTATAGTTTTCGTGAGGTCGTTTCGGTCTGTCGTTTTGGGGTTGTCAGACGGGAGCAGGGTTTAGTCCCTAATCTTAGGGGATTAGGGGTGGGCCCTAACAATTGGTATCAGAGTATAGGTTTGTGGTTTGTGTCTATGCGAGGTTGTGTTTATGATGTTTGACTGCGTCTATGCCTCTTTCAGCGTGCGGTTGACTATGCCTTCGACATGTGAACCCCCTCCACGACCTGAAGACGAAGCGGCGAGAGGGACAGAGAGTGCTACGATTGAGCGAGCCCAGCGGCTTGGGGCTACGACTTTTAGTGGTGGGGCAGATCCTGAGGACGCCCAGAGGTGGATTACGAGACTTGAACGGATTTTCGCTGTGATGCATTTCCCACCGGAGGATCGAGTGTTACTGGCTACCTTTTTACTAGACGGTGTGGCGTACGAGTGGTGGTATACCCTCGAGTTTTCTGGTTGGGACGCCCACACAGTGACCTGGGAGACGTTTAGGGAATGGTTTCTGGATCAGTATTACCCTCGTTCTTTCCGTGATGCCAAGGAGGCGGAATTTCTGCAACTCCAACAGGGGAGTATGAGTGTGACTGAGTACGAACAGAAGTTTCAGATGTTGTCGCGATTCGCTCCTGCGTTTATGGCTACTGAAGCTGAGAAGTGTCGTCGGTTTGAGTTGGGTCTTCGTGGAGAGATTCGAGCCATAGTGACGGCTGGATCGTTTGCGACCCTCCGAGAGTTGTCGGATGCTGCGGTGAGGGTTGAGGCTAGCTTGCCGGTACGACACCTGGAGCCACCTTTTTCTGGAACTTCGAGCCAGAGAGTACCGAAGAGGGGTAACTACAGTGGAGCATCGTCGGCGGGCGATGATCATTTTGGTAGATCTGGTCGTTTCCAGAGTGCAGGGTTCCGTGGTTATCGAGCATAACTGACTCCGCAAACCAGTGCAACGTCTGTTGCATCTACAGGGAGACCGAGTGGTAGACCAGGTCGGGATGTGTGTTACTACTGTGGGGAGCGAGGTCACTTCCGACGTGACTGTCCACTGTTACCACATGAGGGTGGTGTAGGCCGAGGAGCGGCGGAGCCTGGAATGAGCGAGGCGTCAGTGTCAGGGACAGTAGGCACTAGAGGAGGTGGAGGTGCCACTAGTAGTTCGAGGGGACGTGGTAGATCTGCAGGACCCCACGCCCGAGTGTTTGCGATGACTCAGCAGGAGGCTCAGTCAGCGCCCGGTGCGGTGACAGGTACTTGTACTATCCTTGGTTGAGTTTTATACAGTTTTGTTTGGTCCCGGGGTAGAGTCTAAGAGTTCCTTTGGTGACATGGAGTGACGAGGTTCAGGACTACGGTGAGTTCCGTTGAAGGATGACGGAAGGAACTGGAAAAGAGTGACTATAACTGATCGATATGAGGTTATTGAAGAGAACCCACAATCTAGGTTTTGCCTTTAGGACTTTGTAGATTTATTCCGACAAGGTGGTCGAATTCGTTGAGTAGTGAGTCGGTAGGTAGGATTTCTTTTTGGACTAGATTGTTTCTAGGTTAGGATTGGAGTTGGGTTTCCGGAAGGTGAGGTGGTTGTACGTGAGGATGTACTCTATTAATTCTATTGGGTACTTTATATGAGGTATTTTACAATACCTTTGTTTTCTGTTCATAGAGTTTCCCTTGCGTACACCATGAAGTTCTAGTTAGTAATACTGGGCGGAGGTACTAGTAGTGGTGTTGTGAAATACCCAAGGTGGAGATGATAGATGGGGAAATTGACAGGAGTAGTTGTTGTTTGGGTAGGAGACCCCAGGTGTCGGGAACGAGCTGTGGAATTTCGGGGACGAAATTCTTTTAAGGAAGGTAGGTTGTAACGACCCGTCCCGAGAGCCGGGATTAGTAAAGTGATTAGTAACGGATTAGTGAGCCTAATCGGTGTTTAATTGGGTCGTTAGCGTAGAATAATGATTTTACCCCTGGTTTGGGCAAAAAGTTAACTTTTAGTTCGGGCGGTCAATTGGGTATTGCCGATGACCGTGATGTAGCTCGGGATGTCACGAGTCCGTAGACATGTGACACGCCCGATTCTGACATCCGAGGAGGAAGTTATGATGTTCGGAAGGTTGAGGGCATTACCGTAATTTGGTTAAAATAGGGGGAAAAGTTGACTTTTCGTACGATCGGGTTTTGACATGTAGACCGAGGACCGTTAGGTAGATCTCGTCGTCCTGAATTCAACGACAGGCGGCACGTCTTCATCGGACATTAGACGGGTGATATACGGGTCTAGAACGGCAATGGGATAATCGTAATTTTGACTCACAAGTAGAGGCATTTTGGTCTTTTTGGTGAATTGGGAATTGGGCCAATCTGATAAGGCCAAGTGTACAGGTGCAAGTGGATATTTGTGAGATGGGCCCTTAGGATGGTGACACGTGCAGTGTGTGTAGTGGCTTCTACACAAGTGCACGGTTCCAATTATTTGTGGAATGTGTGTGTAGCCGTGTTCGACAAAGAGAGAAACAGAGGGTGAGATTGAGAGAAAATTGAGAGTTGGTCGTGTGTGTTGGTGTGTTCTGGTGACTGAGTGAGTGATTAGAGATCGAGAGAGAGGTAGTGAGTGAGTTGTGAGGGCAGCTCGTATGAGGAAGACTGTTGTGAGGTGAGGGTGTGGGTTCGCAGCAAAACCAGAAAACAGAGAGGGAGTTTGGTGGTGTTAATGTGTAATCGATCAATCGAGGCTGGTGGTGGTGTCCAGAGGACGGAGGAGGATTAGAGGGGTCGCATAGACACGGTGGAGCTCACGACGGCGGCCTGAGAACAGGTAATTTCTTCAAACTCTGTTGCTTGCTCTGTCTTGCCGCTTTGATTCAAATTGATAGTCGTGAAGATAGGGGCTGATTCGAGGTGTTTGGTGAGGTCTGGTGAGTTCAGTAGGTCCCTAGGAGTCGTTTAAGGTCGACACCGTGACGGGGGAGTACACGGGTGGTCGGGAGGAAGAAAAGAGTTTTGGGAGGTTATAGGTTCGAGTTAGGGACGTTGAGATGTAGGTTGTGTTGGAGTGTTTGGATGAGGGGAATGGATTGTTGGGTAGAGGACGAAGAGAACGGTGAAAAGAGAAGCAGAAATGGTGGACGGACGGCGGAGAACCGGTCACGCCGGTCCGGAACAGTGCACGGGTCGAGAGGTTGAAGATGAATAGTGACTGTACAGGCGCGTGAGGCCCACGCGCAGCCACTTTGGTCGGCGCTTGGAGGCGCGTGCGGCGGTTTCTAGGGAAACTGTTAACTAGGTTTTTGGTCTAAATGTTATAGCGGATCTTTTGGGATAAGTTTCGGGGTAATCAGACGTTGTTGAGGTTAGTTCGACAAGGTTGAAGGTTTAGAGTCCCGGTTCGTTATGTTTAGAAGTTCGGGAAATTGGGGAAAATTAGAAGAATCTGAGTGGATGTGTTAGTGACGTATTTTGGTGACTGTTGACAGGATCGGGAATCCCCGAGGAGGCTGAGGAACGTACAGGACGTACGGGACGCGAGTGACGTGCCCGGTATCTGTGAGTGGACCCCTTCTCTATAACTGAGCATGCATAAATGCTTTTCTATAATTGTTTTATGGTTTTACATGTGATTTCATGATGTTTGATTATGCTATAACTGCTTTACTTAATTGCACGTTTTTCGAGAAATTACGTATTTTGCACGTTTTTCGAGAAAGGTTTGATTTCTGAGTATGATGCTATGGTTTTGGGATTTCAAACGATAAAGGGTTTTCAATGATTATCAAGGGTTTACCTAGGTTTTCTGGGTTCCTCCGCTGTTCATGGTGGTCATACAGCCTCCCACGGCGTCTCTCAATCCCTCACTCACCCTCAGTCACTCCCTTGGCCTCAAACTGAATAAAATGGAGGAAGGGGTTGATTTTGGGGATTTTGGGTTTTTGTTTTTTGGGTTGATCAAAAGAAAGAAGGGATGGATATGCATGAATGATAAAAAGGGAGGGGGGGGTGGGGGGCGCAACCTGTCACTCATCCATTGGGCCTGACCAAAATATCTGGGCCCACATGAGGACAAATGTCTACTCGTCTCGTAATTCGTTCAATAGTTTCTTGAAACTTTCGTGACCTGTAACTTTCCCGTTGAATGCTCGATTTTGATGTGCCACATATTTATGGACTCATATCGACTCGAGCTACATAACGATCATCGATCTTCTAAAAGTCAACATTTTGCCCAATTTCAAGGGCAAAACGGTCATTTCACACCGTATGTCCGTATTCTCTCAACTAATCCAGGATTATTCATGCTAATCCATAATTAATTAATATTTAATCCCGATATTCTGGACGGATTGTTACACTGATGCAATTTCAAGATGGGTGACCTACTGGGAAGTTGCACCAGCTCCCGAAAACAAAACCGTGAGGGTTGGATCCAAAACAGATAATATTGTACTAAATGGGTCGGGTCATGACATAACCGTTAAGACAAAAGTCAACTAATCAACGATATTACAAAGCATAATTGACGGTACAATAAAAGTACCGAATCCTACCCCGAAAGGTATTCATATCCGCAACGGTACTCTTTATTCCTTAGCCTTAGTATCAGCTTCAGTCTCTGTGCCATGGCCTGAAGGGTCAATAAAACCGTCAAAGTGTGAGTGGACAAAAATAAACATTTTCCAAAATACGATTTAAGAAACAATCACCGCTTTCTCCTCTGTTTTATAGAAATCAGATCGTATGAAAGTAATTCAAATCATATATAAATATATCTAGACACACATATCAGTAAAACACAATATAACCAATCCTAGATATCCACGATATCCATAACCGCTAACTGTCACGATTTCAAATGCTACGCGTGCAACTTGGGGTCTCATCTCTGAGTACATCCCCAG
The DNA here is from genome assembly GCA_032719365.1 of Prinsepia uniflora. NCBI lineage: Eukaryota > Viridiplantae > Streptophyta > Magnoliopsida > Rosales > Rosaceae > Prinsepia > Prinsepia uniflora. The sequence goes on from CM064864.1 coordinate 46,189,555, forward strand.
GATCTACGACGTCCGGGGTGATATCAGAATAGAGTGCCTCCCCAAGATCTACGACGTCTAGGGTGATATCATAATCTCATACTTCTGAGCCTGAGCCTCTCCTAGAAGCTACTCATCTCAGGCAATGTACGGTGACTACTCTAGGATGCTCGAAGTCTGGAGGAGACAATCCAATTCACATAGGATGGTATATGTGGAACAGTCACCAAATCCATTAAAAAGTCGTTTTAAAATAATTAATGTCTCAACCGAGTCAAAACATTGTATAATTGGGTTTATGCCCGAGACATAACTTTCACAAGCCTTTTCCACAAACCATCAGAAAACAGTATCCAGAACTCATTTTGTAAATCCCGATTGATCCAAATAGATCCAACCAAATAGGTTATTCAAATCACCTCAAATCATAGTCTTTCTTTCAAATTCCTGTTTGACTCTAAATCTAAGTCAAAATCGTAATCCACTTGGGTCTCAAGCCCAAAACACGATTTTCATGCAAATTCGTAAAATCATTCATAAAATGGTAATTAAATCCATAACATCATCAATTAATGATATCAAATCATTTCAACTCCAATCATATAATAAAGCATTTAAAACATTTATGCATGCATTGCAGTTATAAAACAAAAGTCCACTCACATATTGTCCAAGCTGCGCTCTCGATATTTGAGTCGTAAATCTCACCGAAGCTAGTCCAAAATCTTCGGGACTGTCCAAACCATACCCGAGGGTCACTAACATTCTATACAAGTTCATACGATAAACCCTCAAAAAGCCCGGTACCGAAAATGTGTCCCGAACACACTTCCTAAGGCTAAAAACCTCTAAATGACCTATTAAACGGTCTCTGATCAACTTGAAACCATCGCCAGTCAACGGCGTTCCACGGCGGTTAATGCTGACGTCATGCTGATATCTTATAGGCCTAACTGGCTCTGACAGCCTGCCACGTGGCACCACCCCATTCGTCCTGGTGGTCTGACAATGCTGACATGGACTTGCCACATCAGCTACCATGTAAACCTGACAGATCCTAACACCCTGCCACGTGGCACCCTTTCACTGGTCCACGAGTCTAATAGGATGACGTGGACTGCCACGTCACTTGCCATATCACTCTAACACTCTCTGATAGGTAGTCACGTGGCACCACCCCATTGGTCCACATGGTTTGACTTGTCTGACGTGGCACTGCGACGTCACTGCTGTGTAACACCCTTGTCTTGGAGGGAAAAGTGAACGATCTCACATTCCTACGAGGGGAATGGTGATGTGCCTTATATGTGTAGGCACACACCTATGTAGCACTAGGCCTTTTGAGAGCTCATTGGCTTTGAGTTCGGTTGGAACTCCAAAGTTAAGCGAGTTGAGACTGGTGCAATCTCTTGATGGGTGACCTACTGGGAAATTGTACGTGAGCTCCCGAGAATAAAACAGTAAGGGTGAGGCCCAAAGAGGACAATATGGTGCTAGATAGGACGGGTCCTAGCAGCTAACTTGACCTGACAGCCTGCCACATGGCATCACCTGATTTTCCACATGGACTGATAGCGATGACGTGGACTACCACGTCATCAACTCCTACCTTCAGACAGGTCGATCCGCGACCCTATAACGGGTCAACTGACCCACGACCCTGACCCAACTCGTTCTTCCTCCTTGACCATTAAAACGTCCTATTTTTCGACCCATCGACTCGTAGTTGACCATGCAATGGATCTATGAACTCAAAATAGAAAGAAAGTACCTTGAAAGCGTCAACCAAGCTTGATGATTTTTGGCCAAACTTCAAGCTTGAAACCTAGACGATTCCAGCTGCTTCCTTCCACGATTTTTGTTCCTGTGGACTCATACAACCCCAAGGAACCTTTCCTAATCATCAAAATGATCTCAAAACCCATGCAAATCCAATTTCGAAATTCAAGCCAAACTAGGTTCCGGGTTTACCTGATTTCTTGGGTTCCTCAGACAGCTCAACCGTCCACACAGTCGTCTCAGGTTTCGCTTTCACTTTCAATCTCTCTCAAGCAACACAAGGGATGAAGAATGATGTTTGTGGGTTGGGTTTAGGTTTCGAGTGAAGGAAGAATGAAGAAATGAAGATGCATGAACCATGGGGTATTGGGCCAATGAGATGAGTGACTCATCCATTGGTCCAAGTCAGGATATTTTGGGCCCACTTAAAAGACAAATGTTAATTTTCTCGTAAAAAGTGAATAGTTCATAAATTCTTCCGTGACTCATAATTTCCCCATCTGATGTTCGATCTCGACGTACTACATGTCTACGGACTCGTAACATCTCGATCTACATAATGGGTCTTGGTCAAAGTCCAAATAACCTCTCGGGTCAAAAGTCAACATTTTCCCTTCCTAGGGGCAAACTGGTCATTTCACATTTAAATTCTGAATTTACAATTACTTAAAAAGTTTGGGTTGTTACAGAAACCACTAATGACAAGAAAGTGGATTACCTTTGCATAAATTCCAATCAGTATGGCTACAAGCATACATTGGAGAAACTAGCCAGAAGCTAGCTAAAAGTTAGATAGAAGCTAACTATTACGCATAATTGCTCATTATGGTATGGCCGATTCGGACACCCAGGTCAAAGTAATGATGCGCCATATCGTCAATATATTGCACATGCATCCTCTTACTAGTAGGCATCTTTGTGTCTAATGAAATACTATGCCAAGTTTTCTCGTTAGTACAAATCGAATATTAGACAATTATAGGTAAAGATAAGTCAAGACTTCACCCTTTCTTGTACAGAATATAAGGGGAAATTTTGTGGGCTTTCCAACCACCATGCGGATAGTTTGAAAAACTTTCATGGTTCAGGTTAAGATACCGAAAAAGTGGTCACATTCTACCCGTTTGTCCACATGCATACTGCATTTGCTAAACTCTTAGCCCAGATCATTCAATTGAGGGCCAGACCACCCGGATTCTCTTATATAGTCTATAAGAGTCGATCATACTAGAGATCTTACATCAAAATATTCGATGACTATTGTATGCCCCTTAGGATTGATGATGAAAATTTAGTTCCTCATGTTCACACCCTTAATGGTCTCGTAGAAACACTAAGCAACCTTGGTAATGCGCACCAAGCTTCTAGTTTCTGCGCAGGGGCTATGCAATTTTTCATGCAACAATGTTGGTCTGGTTGAGGTCAACTATCACCCAACGAAGTTCTGCATTACAGCTGGTGACTGGGTATGAACCAGATGCTTCGTACTTACGATTTTTTTGGGGTTTACAGTTACGTGCCAATTGTACCGCCATAAAACACACAAATATGACCTCAATGAAGGAGGGACATATATGTCGGTTATGAATCTCCCTCCATTATACGCTCTTTAGAGCCCTTGACAAACGATCTCATTCTCGCTATATTTGCGGATTGTCACTTTGATGAGACAGTCTTCCCATCGTTAGAGGGAGTTAAGAACGTCAAATGTTCTTGAAGAACTACGTGAATTGACATGGAATGTCCCCACTATGTCTCATCTTGATCCTCGAACTGCACAAAGTAAGAATGAAGTGCGGAAAATTCTAGATTTATAGAGTGTAGCTAATAATACGCTAGACGCTTCCTTTGATCTAGCTCAAGTGACGAGATCATATATACCTGCTGAAAAAGTGCTTGTAAGGATAAACGTCCCAGTAGGACGCATCGTCTCAGATGGACGAGTCGTTCCAGACGGACGAGGTACGACTATGGCATCTAACCACTCATATGTCCCTGGCTAGAAGCGAGGTACAATAATAGGTCGAAAGATTCTCATCCCCAAAAGAGCATAAATTTGGCACAATCGAATCCCTTCTAAATATCAACTGATCCATCTCATGAGATAGTTTCGAATTATGGGTTTGTGATGACGTTGGGGGCGCTCCAACGTCTGAACCCACTCCAGAGAAAAAAAAGATCTAGGTAAATCATGCATGTGTATGTGAGATATGAAATCAGAATGATGTTATCATCGATGATGTATATTTATTCACGGTAGCTACCGAAATAATAACTAGTAACAAAATCAAACCTTACTCCGTTGATGAATGAAGGCCAACGTAGAGAAGACTGACTAAAATGGAAAGAACCAGCTCATGTCGAATTAGATTCCTTGACAAAAGGAAGGTGTTTGGACTTGTAGTTCCCACACCCCCCATGTTAAAAATGGGTAGTCATAACAAAGCGTAATGAGAAAAATGAGATTGTGAGATGTACAACTTATTTAATAACGCACTGCTTTCTCAACACTATGTGATTGATTATGAGAAGACATATTCTCCCGTAATGAACGTCATAACGTTCCATTGCCTTATCAATATGGTAGTTTCTGAAAAACTAAATATGCAGCTTATGAACGTGGTTACTGCTTATCTCTATGGGGATACAGATAAAGAGATACATATGAAAGTTCCTGAAAAACTTAAAATACCAGATGCAAATAGTTCCAGACCATAGACACGCTATCAACTTGTTTGAGCGTTCACTTTACAGATTGAGATAATTCGAACGGATGTGGTATAACCGTCTAAGTGAGTATTCGATCAGAGTGGGATAACGAAGAATACCCATGCATGTTTATTAAGAAAACAAGTTCCAGGCTTGCTATTGATTGGTATTCCAGAAGAAATCAATGAAACTACTAAGCACCTGAAGTTGGATTTTGAAATGAAGGATCTTAGGAGAACGAAGTTCTGTCTCGACCTGAAGTTGAAGTATTGTGCAGATGAAGTTTTAGCCTATTAATTAAATCACATCTAGAAGATGTTAATACTATATCTAGAAGATGTTCATACTACATCCAGAAGATGTTAAGACGCTTTAATAAGGATAAAGCGAAACCTTCAACCACGCCCATGATCATCCGTAGTCTAGACCCTAAAAGGACCCGTTTTATCTAGCAGATGATAACGAAGAGATAGTGAGACCAGAAATTTCATATCTAAGTGAAATAAGTGCATTATTGTACTTGATTCAAATACACTAGACCGGACATTTCATCCGCTGTGAACTTGGTAGCTACATTCAACTTTGCGCAACATGCCGCCACTGGAATGATATAAAAGATATTTTCCAATACCTTAATGGTATGTGAGATATGTGCTTATTCTATCCCTATGTATCGAGGAATGAATAAAACCCTCTTGATCTTTGGGATGATGCGTTGCCTTATTGGGTATACTTATGCAGGCTACCTATCAGACTCACACAAGGTATGTTCTCAAACTGGTTATGTCTTTACCATTTTGAACACAACAATATCTTGGAGGTTTAAGTAACAAACCTTTATTGCTACGTCTTCAAATCATGCAAAGATTCTAACTCTTCACGTAGCAACTCGTGAATGTATATGGCTAAAAACCATTACAGAGCATGTTCGAAGCACTTGTGGACTGTATTCCACCAATAATGAACCGAATATTATCTACTAAGATAATGCCACCTCCATCAGGAGGATGAAGATCAGTTTCATCATAAGAGACAATAACAAGCCATCATCCAATGCAACATTCCAGAAGCATGTTCATAGTATTGGCTTGGGTAGATTGGCTGATCTACCAAGTTCTGAATTTCAAGGGGAGTCGATATCAGGGGGAGTACCCCGAAGAATACCAAGTATCCTGAAGTATATTGAGTATCCCGAAACATATTCACATGATCATCATGTACTCTTTGTCCTACGACCATGATTATTTTTTCTCATTGAGTTTTTTTTTTAAACCTGGCTAGGTTTTAACGAGACACACCTTTTTTTATGGTTACCCTATTAATAATGCATCCTAAAGATGCCATGATTCGACTCATATGCATTTGCTAATCTTTTCCCTTCGACCACGGGTTTTTTCCACTGGATTTACCGGGCAAGGTTTTGGTGTAGCAATCTTAATGCATTCTATTTTAAAGACATACTATTTACCTATGTTTCAGAAGAGACGACGTCAACTACCTCCGGAGATCCCGATGAGATCACGATCCACGAGCATTGCACTCTTTTTCCTTTGGCCATGATTATTTTTTGTCTCATAGAGTTTTTGTTAACTGCCAAGGTTTTAACGAGACAACACATAAGTGCGTAACTAAGCAGCACCATTACATGAAATATCCAAGGAGGAGTGTTGTTAATAATGTAACATATGTGTCTATTTATGTAAAGGGGTACAAAGGGTAGATGTGTAATTTGTACAATTATTAATTCCCTATTCAATCAATTCACAATACAGAATAAACGTTCATCTTTTCTCTCGGTCTCTCCCAACCTATTTTTCTATTCATCAAATCCTTCACAACACTTAAGACTTAGCGACCCAACTAATTGTTTTAGTTATAATTATAGACGTTCGACTGTTTTGAAAATTATTATTTTATAAATATTAGAAAGATTGAAACCGTATTAGTTACATGATAAATCAGATTTATAAAAGCATGATTAATTCAAAAAATAAAAATAAAAATTCGAAATTGGAAGTTGGTTTAGGAGCATGAATTAAGTGGTTTGGGCTGAGTTTATGTGACAAAAATGTCTAGGTCTTTGACTTGTAAAAGTAACCATTAAAGATGAACACTTTCCTCCAACTCCACTAAAAATTTTCTCCCTTGGTTGAACTTGAACTTGATCATAAATTTGGCTTATATAAATCCAAATTCCATACTTTTATAGGATGCAAAATTAGGCTAGCCAGTCCTAAATCTAATCAAGCCCAAATACTACACGTTGTCGGGCTGAGATGGGCCGGGTCTTTACGCCCGTTACCCAACTTTGAACACGAAGAAGGGCCAATTTGTTCGTTCACATGGACATAGTTGGATCTTGTGATGGTTTTGGCATCTCTGAGCCGTTAGCTTCCCGCCAAGGCAAAATATAATTTTCAGAAAGCAAAGGATTTTAAGCGTTCTGACAAGAATTCCTCCAAAATAGAAAATAAAAAAGCGTCCTTTTAAGAATAAAATGTCATGAAGCAATGAATATGTGGTTGGTTCATATCATATCCCTCTCAAATTCGTATTTGCACATTCTTGTACCCACAATTATCGACTCAACTCAAATCTGGAGTTCCTAAATTGATTTGGAACACAAGAACAACAGCGAAATGGAACTAGAATTGGGACTCAAGATCACCCGTACCGTCGATGATCATGTTTCCTCTGCCAACTTCCGGATTTCCAAGGACAAATCGGGTCCTATTTTCCTATCAAAGGAAACCCAAACCACCTTCATCCTCACTGTCACCAATCTCAAAGGTAGGTCTATATATGTATATATATCGCTATTCCTTTGTGTATGCGCCCCGTATTTTGTTTGTAACGTTTTTCTCTTCGGATAAATGAAATGCAGGTTATAGAAGAGAGCATGTTGATATTGACATAAACGAAGATGGGACACAAATTGCCATTCGCGGGGAAAAACCAGTTCAGGAGAAGGTGATGTCAGGATGGATTATGTACAAGAAAGAAGTGGAGATGAGGGGTTTCAAAAAAGTGTTTCGAATTCCGGAGGGAGTGGTTTTGGATCGAATCAAGGCCAAGTTTAACGAGCACAAATTAACTCTCTCAATCGTTATGCCAAAATTGGAGAAGGAGATTCGCGGGGTTGGGATTGAGGAAGTGAAACAAGATGGGGCGGATATAGGTAGACAACAGATGACACAACCTGCAGCTGACGAGGTACTTGAAAAAGACAGTTTTAGGGAGGCAAATGAGGAGGAATCCGGTGAGCTTGATAAGAGGAAACTGGAAGAAAATCGTGGGGTGAAGGGGAAAGGGCAGGTTGATGAAGTGGGGTCCAAGGAAAACATTGTAGCAGATAGAGTTACTGAAAAGAAAGAGAGAAAGAAATCTGCATCGAGAAAGAGGGAACATAGAAAGATTGCAAAGATTGAAGAAGCTGATGGAATTGAGAAAGAGAAGGTTGGTGGAAATGAAATCGAAACCGAACAAATTATAGCTGATAAGAAGCCAAAGACTGAGACAATCAAGGATGATACAAGCACTCAAGTAAGCCATGAAGTCAGTAAGTCATCACAAAAAACTCAGGTAATTACTAAACAAGACACAGAAAATAAGGTTTCTGAACTACCCAAATTGGAAGAGCAGACGAAGCAGCAGGAAATTCCGGGGGAAGAGAGAGAAGAGCCAAAGGCGGACCTAGAAGAACCCGTTGGTAGTAGACCGGAGAGCAGTGAGCCATCAAAACCCGTAGGAGATACGATACCTGCACATCAAGAAGCTCTAGTTCAGCAGATAAAGACCACAGACGGAATTCATGAAGAAGGAGATGTTGATCAACTGCAGAAGCAAGAACCCGTCAAAAAAACTAGTCAAGGAGACGAAATTGAAGAAGAAATTGAATCAAAGAATGAGGAACAAGTCGAAGGGAAAACGGGAATTGACGAGCGTGAACCTTTAGAAAAGGAGAAAGAAACCCAATTGGGTGAGAGATCAAGTGATGAAATAGAGAAGAAGCCCGACGTAGAGAAATCTAACCTGCTTTGCTCACCTTTTATCATTGCAGGTTCAGCTCTTATTGTCTCCTTTGTAATGCTAGCAATTAACAGGATCAGAACTAGAAAACGCTAGTTTCTGTCAACCGAAGCTCCCACTCTGATCACTCTATAATAACTAAATCATACTCAATTTTTCCTTTCGTTTTGTTTTTTTGTTTTTTTTTTCTTTTGGATTGTAACTTATACATAAATACGTCATGCTATGTAAATGTTCATACTCGACGCACATAGCTGAAAGAGAAAAATATTGCTTGTTCTGAAACATTGTGCACTCAAAACTTTACTGTTATAATAATAGATTAAACTCTGGATATGAATCAATACAAACTTCTTAGTATAATACATCGAAAAATTCATGCATTCAAGCGCTAACCAGTTAACGTTTTATGTTTTTGTCTTTCTTACATTTAAAAAGTACACAAGAAGCAAACATTTTTCAATAAGACGTGCGCACACTTTTGCCGAAGTCTTAGTCGCCAACTAACACCAAAATTAGAATAGCCTTCTGCCCTTTTCTTCTTCTTCTTATTCTCAACCTATATTGGCATGAGGTGACAAATTATTGACTTTTAAACAGGCCGGCTCTGAGATTTTAGAGACCCTAAGCGAGAGAAAACAATAAATCGAGGCAACTCACATTTCGGTTCACCAACTCAAACTTCCCTCTCTTGGCAGTTGGCAACTCGGCAAAGACAAGTTCACATTCAATGTGGTTGGATATAACTGCAGTTGCAGAAATTAGCTTATATCAAACCCAAGTTCAAAGTATTAGGAACAGAAATGCGATATATAGCCCTAAAATATATCCAAGTTCCAACAAAGCAAAGGCAACAAGAGTTATGAGCATTAATGGCTTAACAGCTAATAAGGAGGAACCTAATCTTCATCATCTCCAGTCAATAAAAAGACAAAAATGAGCTTTTAGCATTCAAGGCCTCCATTAAAGCAACAGCTCCCAACGAGTTAGAGTTTTTAACAGTGGCCAGTGGAGAGGTGGCGGGTCAACTACCCTGTTAGCCTCTCATTTTGACGAGGTAGGTATGGCAATGGTGTGATGTTATAAGCTACCAACTGCATTATTATCATCCAAACTCAGGATAAGACGGTGATGGATTATCCGAAAAAATCATAACTAATACACAACCTAATTAACAACAGGTTTGAGGGCGATCTTCAAACACCATTTCTAATTGGTGGCTATCACGCAGACGATTTGTTATGCTGCATAATCTGGCCTAGTCAAAATAAGTGGCAAAACACTAATGAAAAGGACTCTTAAGTCTTTAGTTCAGTCGCCCGCGCACACCATGCGAGCAAATCCTGACTGTTGGTCAGGAATCGCCCCAACGAGGGCAAGCGGCTGACCTTGGCACTGCTCTTCAAGTTATGAGTAATAGTACCTGGAATGTTTATGAGCTGCTTGAAAATCAAGGAGGCATTTTGGTAGACCACACTCTGTGCTAGGCATATTTAGGTGGAGATGAAACACCAAGTAATATCAGTAGGAAAACTAGTATTTTGTTGTTTAACGAACAGAGTTTGCTTGAAACAAGGGAAAAACATACAAGGAAAGATTCCCATAAGAGAAGGATTCAGTTGAAACAAACATTATAAGCCCAGGACTTCACCAAGCATGTGACAACCAGACACTGCAGACAGGACTTCACCACGCATGTGACAACCAGACACTGCAGACAAAACAAAGAGCATCTTCGACATCTTTGGATATGCACCTTGGTTTGCATTCAATGAAAAAAATGAGGTCAAACCAATAAGGTTATTAAAACTCAACCAAGAATTCAAAGAACCATACTCACGAAGAAGAAAACTCAAATTCTTGTTTCATCATCTTTCTAGAGTCGGAACGGATGGAACTTTACCGATGTCGTCACATGACCAAAACATAGTCAAAATCCTGCAATGCAAAAGGAGAGAGTGGAAACTTGCATAAACAACACAAACAAGTCAAGAAATCTCAGCAGCATTTACAAAGGTCAGAAAATACAATACAAAAGCCTAACCTTTTTCAATTGATCCTTCAACAACTATGGTCTCTGGCCTGAACTGCATATGGAAGTCAGCAGAGGTGATAAAAACCTCTTTCCATTTTGTACAAAATTCCAACGACAATTGACACAAAATTTCTTGTGTTTGTTTTGTCTATTCCCTCTTGTAACGAGTTGATATATAAAAATCAAATGATGAAAGAAAGGATTTTTGACACTATTTTGCGTTGTAGTTACCACATTTAGAATCTTCGGATGATTTGCTACATTTAGAACCAGCGATTACCAGAAATTCGGATGATTTCATTTGAACAATTGAACACAGAAATGAGAAAAGAGAAAGAGCAGCAGCCAGATGCTTGCTCAGAGATTCCATTATACAAAGGCAAAATAATTTGGCAACAACACGAAGGAAAGGGAATGAAGAAAAAACTGCAATATGAACCTCCAAGGAGTCGGTACATTTGCATAATCCTAATTTCTATACACAATATATGGCGATGGTGATTTTCTGATCGATTCATTGATTAAATACAATAAAATAAAAGTCATATCATTTCTCCTCCTTACCCAATTTTATTAGGGATTGCGGCCACTTCCAAATCCAAAATTGGTCTCATCTTCATCTTCATCTTCATTCATTCATTCTGGCCTTCCAAAAGAGTCCATGCCCTCCGTTCGGCTTTTAACGATTCCATGGAACACCTCTCTGACCTGGCGCTCCAGAGGATCCAAACCCTCCTTGATCCCTTCACATAGGCTCGACAATTCCTGCACTTTCTGCCTCACTTCCCTCTCCTTCTCCTCCGCCAGCGGGAACTGCACGGAGTCTGCCAGATCGCCGATCAACCGCGAGCACCGTTCGATCTGATGAATCTCCTTCAACAAAGCACAGGAATTCCTCCTGTCCCGCCGCTTCGACTCCTCCAGAATCCGCTCGTGCAGCAATAGCATTGGCCCCGCCCAGGAGTAGCTCCTGGGCACCGAAAAATGCACTTGCAAACCGCGGTCCTGGCACGGGATCGCTGCCACCAGAGCCCACATTACAAACAGCAAAACCGAATTAACTGTGAAAACTGCAGGGGCAATCCCGTTGGAGGCCACAATTTCATTGGGCCTTGGGGCATATAAGTTAGTTCCAATCGCCTGCAGCTGCCTAGCGGCCGACCAAGTGCGCGAGACGCTCCAGGAAAGAGATCGGAAGTGGCCCAGAGAACGGAGTTGCTGATGTGGATGATGATCCTTTGTTTGATTGTTTCGGCCGAAGGAGCGGTTCCGGTGGGCCAGGGTGTTGTTGGAGGAGTCTTTGTCATCGAGCATTGCTATGGCGAGGTCGACGAGGGCCTTTTTGGCTCTGCGAAATTGACCCTCCCCTAGCGTTCTATCGCGGTCGAGGGCGACAAGAACGATGTCCAACAGCTTCAACCACTGCCTCATCTGCTCGATTCCGTCGCGAATGGCGTTGCACACGTCCAGGGCTTTGATGCTGCGCTCGAAGTAATCGGAGAGGAGGCGGTCAATGGTGGGTTTGGAGAGGTGGGGCTTGTTTGCAGAGGTCACGAGGAGGCTTTTGAATTCTTGGTGAATTTGTAGGAAGGCGTCGAGGAGGTCTCGGAGCCATTGGAGAGAGAGTGGCTCTTGGGAGGAAGAAGAGAGATGGAAGAAGCAATCGGCCACATGGGTTTGGAAGGAGTCGAGGTCCACCGTCCTTTGACCTCCTCCATGGCTATGGGTATCCATTGAATTGAATTTATCCCGTCTGAGACTGAAGATGGATCGATCGATATGGTTGTTGAAGCCAGCTGACGACCCTTGGTATTCCGTCGCTGGCATTATCTCACATCACACAACCCCAATTTGATTATATAATCCAATTCAATCGCACAAATCTAATTCAATAGAGCAATAGCGTGTTAAGGGTTTGGGACGTTGAAGCTGGAGTTGGATTGAAGCGAGCTGGAGGGGATGGAGATGAGAGGTGATAGAGTAACACAGAGAGACTCGGAGAAAGAGAGAAGTGTTCGCGTTTTATGGTGGCGATGAGATTGGGGTTGGGGTTTGGAGAGGAAAAGAGATTAATATTTTTTACCATAAGTAGAAAACACTTTTAATCACAGTAATTAACTCTACCTTACTTTCGGCTAATTAAGCTTCATTGTTTTGCTAAATGGCCCGCGAGCCACGGACTGGACACGAGATTTGTATATCTGTAGCACCTCAGCTTACTCGTTTTATTAATTCTGACTTTCCTCTAATTAAATCTTAGAACAAGTTGCATCTGGGCCGTTCATTTCGAGTAACTTTTGGATTAGGCAGAGGTTTGGTACTGTTTGCTGATGGTGAGAGCGCGGCCGTTGTGCCACGTGGGAGACGAGGACGGAGTCGCTGTGTGAAGTGTATACACGTGGACGGTACAACTGGGTCTCCGTTGGCGCGTAAATTGGAGGAGGAGAGATGGATTGACTCACTGACTTGGTCCTTCTAGAAAGTAAGTGAAAGGGAGATGGGCCCCGGAGCGTGGATGGGATGGCGTATGCCACTTTTTGCTTACTTGGAATGACGAAATTGCCCCTTGTCTCGAAGAAGAAAGTTTCAATTTTCAAATTACATTGGTGCATGTTGTTCATCGTGAGGGGACGGTCCCCACACTCCCCCCACCTAGCCACCCCCCCGCGGTCTAATATTTTTCTAGATGAATGATTCTTCTTTCAACTCTGAACCCCAAAAAAAAAAAAAAAAAAAATTCTACTTCCAACTTTTGAACATGAGGCTCGAGTAAACAAGTAGACTGTGAAACATCGAAAGGGACGGGATCTAATCCACCATTAAACAAATTTTAAGGTCTCAATTTTAAATTTGTTTTTTCTTTTATACGTTTTTTATATAATAATATTGAGTTTTAGGAGTTAAAACATATTAAACATAGTATGCTGATATAATAAATGGATTACTTTAGACCCATCTCATTGGATTTCTTTGAATGCTCTTCTTATGGTGGTGGGGCCTCCGTAGAGAGGAGTAAGAGCAAAGAAGCACCGATGTGGTGCCTACCCATCAGTTTCCTGATGCTTAAGTCAGTTTAAGTGTGAATAGTACTGTAGTAATTTAGGCAGCGTGAGAATAAAATTGTCATTACCTTTTGGAGGGGGAGGTACCCTTGTATTGATAGTTGTAATGGCCCAGACCTCCAACGAGGGTAAAATCGGAAAAGTTGGATGAAATATATCATTTTGCCCTTGAATTTCGTTGATTTTATGAATATTTTATTATTATTTAATTACGCATTTTTTGAGGTTCCGTAAACCATGTTTCGAACACCATTTCGAATGTGGTTTTGAACTGAATGTGGATTATGACATGAAATAACGTGATTTGGGATTTTTATGATTTTTCATATGATTTCTGGATGTTTTTTTTACGGAAATTACTTTAATAGCACGTTTTACAAGAATTGATGTTTAAGCTGTGTTTGGGGCTTATGCCCAAGATTCTGATTGTGGTTTTGGGTTGTGATATGAGATGTGGTATGAGTATGTGTTATTGGTATGGTTGATGTAAATTTTGGTGATGATGATTGTGATTTAGACTTGGATTGTATGTGTTATGATGCTTGGTGATTGATGAGTCTCAGATGTTGAGCCCGGGGCTCCGGTTCCTGAGACTGTGTTGTGATGACTCAGTAGTCCAGCCTGGGGCTCCGATTTCCGAGCTAATATGTATGTGATGGCCTACCGGTAGTGCCTTTATGATGTGATGACTAATGTTATGTTTGTGTAGTGATGTTGGGCGATTATGTGTGAATCCTATGGTAATGTAGATTATGGATTGATTGTGTGCTACTTTTGTGTTGTGTAATGAGTAACCTTCCTCGAGTAGTGTGTTGATGGTTTGGTAGTCTCGGACGTCGAGTTGTGCTCCAGTTCTCGAGTGAATTTGTGGTGTGTCTGCCTGTATGGTAGTGGTTGATGTTTGATATTGTGAGTCGAGGAAGGGTTGACTGTGATATGTGTGAATGTGAGACAATGGATATGATTCGGTTGTGTGGTATTGTTGTGGTTAAACTGGTTAATGGTTAACCATTCGTTGCGGTTAATAGCTTTGCAGATGTTTTCACGTATTTGAGAACGATAAAACATATTTTGTGTTAATCAAAGTGAAACGGTTTTGAAATGGTTTTCGTATGCATGCATGGGTCTGGAAAACTGAAGGTAAAGATGGATGTTTTCAAATTATGTTTTTTTAAATGTTTATTTTTGTCCACTCACATGTTTTCTTAGTTTTGTGACCCTCTAGGGACGTGGCAAGGGAATTGAGGCTCTAGAGGCGGAGGCATGAACTAAAGAAATGTATGTGTATCCCTTGTCTAACAAGGTTCGGTCAGACGGGAACAGGGCCCGAGTGTACTATTCTTGTGTATTTGGATGAGGTCCTGTCAATAGTAGCATTGAATGTTGTTGTTATTGGAATATTTTGATGTGGGATCATGTCCTTCACATTCAATAAGACGTTGTCTAGAGAGGTGTTCCAGATAGTATGTCTTAAAGTGACTCTTGGGTCCGGAGTTGTCTTTTACCAGTCCACATCTTCCATGGTTATTGTTATCGCCTCGTTTGAAGTCTCGATCTTCACAGCCTGATCGGCCTTTCTTATCATGGTGTTGCTCGTCAAAGTTGTGCTTCCTCTTCCCCTGATTCGAGTGGTTGCTACCTTGATTGTAGTTTCTTGAGTCATGGTTGCTCTTACCCTGATTGTTGTTGTTAGAGGGTGTGGCGTATGAGGTGGGCTTGGTCTCCTTGGTGGGAGTGTGGAAGAATTCAGCCTTGGTGTGAATGGCTGCCCTTTTCATGATCTCAATGTAGCTTCCCCAATCTTCAGTACAGACTGCATACTTGAAGAGTGACTCCCTAAGGTCGATCCTAAAAGCCTTGAATGCGACATTGTCATTTATGTCCAAGTAGCGAGAGTACTCGAGGCTGAACCTTGAGGCATGCTTCTGAAGCATCTCTTCCTCTCCCTTCCTGATGGAGAAGGGGTCATTTGTAGAGACGAGTATGTCCATCTGAATCATGAATTGGTTGAGGAAGGTTGTTTGCAACTCATCGAAGAAGTCGATGATGTTGGGAGCCAAATGATAGAACCAGTTGAGCGTAGCGTCGATGAAGGCAAGTCACTTCCCCCCCCCCCCCCCCTCTCCCTCTCCTCTCCCCCTCTTTTTGTCTTCATGTATGTGGGCTGCATGCCCGTCCCGAATAGACGAACAGGCCCGTTTTCATAAATTTAGCTCGTTTCTCACTGCTTCATTTTTTTTACCATTGTAGCCGTGCGGATTCTTCCATGTTTGTTCGCCGGTCGATTTGTCTCAAAAGAGATTCGCACTCCTGCTGAAGTTCACGAATCCACTCTTCAAGACGCTATTTACCAATAAGAATAGGAAAAAGACACTACTTTTTTTTGGGGCGGTGAATAAGGCTTTTAAGCCTGAAGAAGAAGATTCTTTCAAATATACAGAAGTAGTTGATGACTAAAAGAGTTGCGTCTTTTATAAGACTCGACTTTCTCAGTGGAACTAAAAAAAAGAGTTTGAGCTCTTTCGGCTTACTTTTAGCCGCGCGGGGTGTCAGGACCCACCCCTAATCTGTAACACCCCGGAAATTCGAGGATTTTAATATTATAATTTAATGTATGAATTGAAGTTTTTACCCCTGTGAATGGTATTGCCCAAATTGTTGACTTGTTGATTGGTGGGTCAAACGGACTTTGACCAATGACCATGACGTAGTTTGGGACGTCACAAGTTCATAGACATGTGGCACGTCCAATTCGGACGATCAGGGAAAAAGTTATGACTATCGGAAGTTCAGGGGCATTACTGTAATTTGGACGATAGGGGCGAAAATGTTGACTTTTCGTTTGGCAACTAATTTTCACACGACTCAAGGACCGTTAGATAGGTCTCGACGCCCTGAGTCCATTGACAGGCGGCACGCTGAAATCGGACTTCGGATGGTTGAGTTACGGGTCTGGAAAGCGAAGGGCATTTTGGTAATTTCTGAACTAGGGGCATTTTGGTCATTTCACTCACGGGTTATTGTAGCAAATCGTGGGAGAACATGGCTGCACCGCCGTGGGTGGTGATTCTGAGCAATCCCATTAGTTTAACTCGTAATGAACTGTAAAGGAAGGTTTTATTTAAGCCTTAATGGGAGTGGGAATATGGGATGATCGATTGATCAGATAATGGCACCATTTGTTAATTCAAGATTCGAAACCTTGTTGGAAACTTTTCTCAGTGGCCAGGCTGGGTTTCCACGAGCTGTTGGACGGCATAGTTTGTTTAAACAGAGTAGGAATGGTGTGTACTACAATCTGCTGAGGAGAGGACAGTGAGTTTGAGAGGAGAACCAGAGAATTCAGTTCCTGGAAAATTGGAGGGAATTTTGGAGTTTAATTTCTGGTGTTTGTTGGACCAAACCAAGACTTGGTTTAGTCTTCTGGGAACATTAGGAACTCAACCACGTCGAGTTCGAAGGGAATCAGCCACGGTTGAGCTGGGACGGAGGCTGCCGTTCTCAGTGAAGTTGCAGAGCTTGGGACGACAAACTTCAGGTACTTTCAGACACAATTGATTGTTCATTTTAGTTCGTTTTGATCCTATTATGCTTCCTATGAAGTTAATTGGATAATGGGTTTGAAACCAGGGAGTTCTGGTGATTGACCCGTTTGGTTGATCACGGGTCGAGGGTCCATTTAAGGGACCAGTGAGGTTAATTTTTGACTCAGAACCTAAATTGGATAGTTAATGAACATATTAGGATCAAATACGAGTGAAATCGAGTGGAAATTGAGGGTCAATTAACCGGGTCAAGCCGCGGGTGGCAGGCCCGTATTACAGACAAATGGGTGAAGAGGGTGACACTGTAGCAGCTATAGTGTCAGGCGCGTGACTTTCACGCGCAACCACTTTGGGCGGCGCGTGAGGGCGCGTTGAGCCTTATCTCCGATCACGATCAACATGACTTTTGTTCCTCTCATCATTCTGAACATTTTTGATGAATTAACCATGTTGATCTGAGATAGTTTGGGAGGGTCAGTTTAGGGCCGGTTGTCTCGGGAAATGTGTTGGACTGCTTCCCCGAGCCGGTTCTATTTCAGACTTTTTGGATAAATGTTTAAGGCTTGTAGTGACCCTTACATGTGATTTGGACTGACAGGAATTGTACGATAATCCCGGTACAAGTTCGTACGCGCAGGTTCACCGCGGGATCGTACTATGAGTGGGCCCGATTTCATTAAAACCTTGCATGCTTAAATGTTTTCCGATTTACTTATATGTTCACATGCTGGAATCAAGAAACGGTTTTGATGATATGGAAATCATGGTTATGGAACGTTTCACGGTATTTGGGTTTGAGACCCGTCCGATGAAACTTAAAAATTGGTTTAGATTTTATCTATGTATATATATATGTTTTGCATGTGGATATCAATAAAATGTATTTGGGACTGCACTGTATAGATCCATTCATATGATACTGTCTCCTCCGGATGTGGTACCCCGGAGTGGTCATGGCGCATTGCCTGCGAGGGGTCATTCTACGGAGGAACCGGACCGTAAAATGACTCAGGAGCATGATTGCTTATTCGACGTCAGGGACGTCGAGCGTCTAGGACGCTAGGCATTTGAGATGCCGTACCCGGACAGGGTTCGGGGATTGGACTCGGAATTGAGACCGGAGTGGCACACATAGCCTTGAGACTGTGACCTTATTGGACGCCAGGGACGTCAGACATCGGGGATGTCAGGATTGGAGTGTATAGTGCAGTGGCTAAAAATTATGTTTATGGTTTTATTACATGCCTTATGGTTCATACTATATGATTTATGGTTTTAAATTCTGATGCATGCATGTTTGGAAAACAGAGGGGTAAATTATATGTTTTACTTACTAAATGATTTTATAAACTTGAGTTTCGGCCCACTCACCCTTATTGTTTTGGTAACCCCTCCAGGTCGTGCTACTGAGGTTAAGGAGGAACCTGAGGCTGAGGCATAGATCTACTTCTGCGTACCTAAATCCCCGTTGGGTGATTTCACCCGCAGGTTTATGTTAGTGTCGTGCTGGCAACTTGTAGTTTTGGATTTCATCCCTTGTCTGACATCTGTTTATTTCGGATTTGATGTAAAACTTTAATTTGGTTTTTATGCTTTTGAACGTTTAAGGTTAAAATTGTAACATAATTTTGGGTGTCAGACGGGAGCAGGGCACGTCCCCATGTGGTCCCAGAGAGGATCGGGGCGGGTCCTATCATCATCCCCCGGGATTAAGGGCTAAATCCCGATCCCGTCCAAGTTACGCATGACACGAAAGCTAAACGGACATCCAACCTCCATGTGACACGTAAGTTAGACAAGGGATTTCCGATTCGACCGTCCAGAAATTCCGATCATCCCAGAGTGCACAACGTCTACTGTGGATCGGACATATGATGTCTCCGTCTCTCTCAACTAACAGCCCGCACTGCAACAACTTGGAGGGTATCGAAAACACGAAAAGACTGTGAGTGGACAAAAATAAAGTTTAAGTTCAAACACATTTCATAAAACAATGACATTTATACCCTCTGTTTCAAAACCAATGCATGCATATCAATTTCATGTCATAAAACCATGTACAAAAACAAAACACATTTTCCTTTTCTCAAACCCCTGGCCTCAGCCCAAAATCAGCGAAAACCATTTCATCCGGGCCATTTCCCAAAACCTCAGAAAACCATTATCATCAATTCTTAGTGAAATACAAAACACATTTGAAACCACATTCTTATCCATCGAACCTGCTGGATCTATCCGAGTCTTTAAACTCCCGAGTCTTTAAACTCAACAGGCCTACGGGGGAAAATATCAATATATCCGAGTCTTTAAACTCCCAAGTCTTTAAACTCAATCCGGGTCTTTAAACCCAATCCGGGCCCGTCCCCCGTCAATCATAACATCCGGGTCGTTAAACCCAATATCCAGATCCAGCAAATCCAATCCATTTGAAAACCATTTCTAAATCCAGATCCAAACCATTTGAAAACCTTTTTCCATTTCCGAATCTGAATCCGCAATCTCATCAGGATCCCAAATCCAAACCCAGAACTCATATCCATCTCCTTTCCAGATCCGAGTCCGCAACCATCATTCCGTAAGCCGACATCCGGAATAACCATTCCGAACCCAAACCCAGAATCCATTTCCAAGTCCCGAATCGAAGCCCGAATCGTCATCCGGAATTCCGATTCCAAAACCCAAAATCACATTTCCGAAAACCACTTTTGAACTGGGCCTCAAGCCCGAATTCACTTTCCTAAATCCTTTTACTTTCTTTGAAATCAAATCGTATTTCAAATCCCGAAATCAATTCATTAAAACCAGGTTCAAATCACAATATCCACCAAATCTCGTAAAACGTGAAATACCGTCATTTCCTCGAAAAACGTGCAAAACCGTAAACCATCACAATCATAAATCAAATCATAGAAATAAGTATAGAAAACATATAAAAACGTATATGCATGCATCAAGAGTTAGAAAGCAAAGTCCACTCACAGACCATTCCGACGTCGCCTCGATACACGCGCACTTACGCCGTTCCCGGCCATTTTGCTATTCTCGGCTTCCCCGAACCTATCCAAATTCCATAACGAGGTTACTAACTACTTCAAAAAAGTCCTACTCAAATCCCAAAACTTTCCCGCTCTTCTAAGTGTACTTTAAACGGGACCCTAGACCTTCTTTCCCGCAAAGCTAACCTGAAACAACGTCTGATAGGCCCGAAACCTAGTCCAATAGATTCGTTACAACGAGTAGTCTAAACGAAAAAACAGAGCATTTGAAAGGAAATGGGAAATTACATGTGCTCAGGCCGCCGCCGTGAGCTCAGCCGTGAAAACACAACTCCTCCAGTCCACCTCCATCCTCTGGACACCACGACCAGCCTCGATTGATCACTTACATGGCAGCACCACCACCCAAGTCGCTCTCTGTTTTCTGGTTTTCCCTTGAGCTCACGCCTTCTCCTCACACACTCAACTCACTCACTGTCTCTGTAACGACCCAAACCGAGAATAATAATATTTTAATGTAAAAAGACTATTTTGCCCCTAAAGGGGGGGAAACTTTGACTTTTGACCCGGGAAACAATTTGGACTTTGACCCATGACTATGACGTAGGTCGGGACGTCACGAATCCGTAGACAGGCGGCACGCCGAAATCGGAGTTCGTATGAAGAAGTTATGGTCAAGGAAGCGTTTAGCGGAAATTTACGAACCGAGAACAACGGAATAAAATAATAATTTATTATGGGAATCCGTGCCAACTAATATTTAAATCAAACCAGTGGATTGGTGACAAGTGTCACCCATCCAAGCCCATACTATTCCATTAAAGCAACCTTACACTATTTAACTATATTATAACCATTTAATTTCCCTTCATTTGATCCCAGCCGTTGGATCTTCTGCCCAAATGCATCCTAGCCTTCCATTTCCTCTGCTTTTTCTGTTTCATGCACGATCTCACCTCCCTGTTTTCTCTCAAACACACACAAACACATTCAGCCCCCCTAACCCGTGCTTCTTCTTCCATTTTCTCTCAACCCAGGCGATCGAACCAGCCACCCTCATCGCACCAGCCAACCACCAGCAGCACCACCATCATCTACTCATCATCACCGTGCATCACCGGCGACCACCGGCCCGTTTTCCCCGTCTGAAAACCCCGTGCAAACTCAGACCCGAAACACAGAGGAATCGGGTCCAAGAAGCAAACCGTGACAGCCACACCACCTCGACGCAAGGGAAGCTCCAGTCTACACAGTGAGGACCCCAGGAGCGTAACTGGACGACGGCGAAGCCTGCGGCGGCGACACGGCGGCGGTAAGACCCAAAACCCGAGAACCCGTTTTTTACTCCCCTGTTTCGAACCAACCCATGTTGATGCTAGGAAATCGATTGTTTGGTGATAGAAATGTCCTAGGGTGAGAGACGAGCAGTTTGGGACCAGTTTGGACGACTGAGACGGCGTGGATCGCCGGAGAAGACGATCGGACTTTGGCCGTGAGTTTCAGTGACGAATTGGTGAGTTTCTTCCCGTTTTCTTTCTATTTTGAGGTTGCAGAACTATAGAACAGACCTAGACGACCCTATAGGGATGAACCCCGTTGAAAATGGTGGCCGGAATCGTACGGTGGAATCGGGTCAAGCCGTGGGTCGACGGCGACCCGGTTCCAGTCAAACGGGTATAACCCGGTACTGTAGCATGATGACGTCATCATACTGACGTCATGATGACGTCATCCTGTCAGATATTGTCAGACCAGGGACCAATCAGAACATGCCACGTGTCACCTAACAAGTGTCAGTGATGACGTCATGCTGACGTCAGCATGACGTCACTGCTGACGTCAGCAGTACTGTAGCAGCGTTGACCAGGCGCGTGGGGGCGCGTGTGAACAGTGATTTTAGTGGGGCCAGTACCATTTTCAAGGTTTCGACGATACGGATCCAATGGAGGTGGTTTCGTGTCGATCGGAGATCGTTATATTAGTCAAAATGGGGTTTGAAGCACCGGGAATAGTGCCTGGGATGCGATTTTGAGGCGGATCTGTTCTAGGGTCTTGGTATTGATGTTATAGGGTCCTTAAGTAACCCTCAGGAATAATAATACAGGTTTTTAGAGATCGTTGAGCAGCAAGGACCGAGTGTGAGTGGGCTGTTTGATTTATAAAAGGCTTGCATGCATAAACTGTTTTACTATTTCCACTTATGATTTCGATGAGTCTTATGGACTGTTTATATATGCTATTATAATGTTTTGGGCATGAGACCCGTCTGGATTATATGTGGATTTTGTTTGGGATGTCCGGGGGACATAGGGAAAACTATACTGTTATTGTACTGTACTTTCCTACCTGTGTATATTGTCTCCTCCAGGGAGGGTCGTTGGCTTGGGTGGACCCTGGAGTAGTCACGGGGCTCTGACTGAGTGGAGTTGACCCCCGTTGGGCTGCTTACTCTCAGGAAGGCATGTTCATATACCTCGGGCAGTGACCGGGATACCGGGAGCTGATGTACCTAGAGAGTCTCGGGTGTGAGACCCTGAGTGGCAACGCGTAGCCTTAGAACCGTGACATCATTTGGGTTGGGTTTTACAGTGCACTGATATGTTAGTTTCTCCTTTCGATTATTATTGTGGTTTTATGGTTATGATATTATGTTTTCACTGCATGCAAGATTTGGAAAACGGAGGGGTAAAACCTTATGATTATTTTATTATTAAATGTATTTCTAAACTGTTATTTTTGGCCCACTCACCCTTGTTTTACTGACCCCTCCAGACCCTGACACGGAAATATAGGAGGAGGACCCGGAGGAGGAGGCAGAGGTTTAGTTTGCCTAGCTGTGCACCTGTACACCCACTTGTGGGTAGGTTGAGCACCTAATAAATGTACTCTGACTATTGTGCTCACATGTTGTATTTTACTTTCCCTTGTCTGACAAGTATCACTTTAAACACTGTGGTTGTACGTTATCTATCTATTTAAGTCTTCGGTTTTTATTAAAGGGTAATTTTGGTATGTTTAGAGTCATTGTCAGACGGGAGCGGGGCACATCCCCGGGTGGTCCCAGTGGGATTGGGACGGGTCCTGTCAGTCTCTCTCTCGATCTCTAAACACTCCTTCAAGCACCAGGATACAACAATACACAGCCCACGCTCAAATCTTCTCAATCTCACCTTCTGTTTCTCTCTTGTTCGAACACGGTTGCACACACACACCTGCACAACCCGTTTAATTGAACCGTGAAAAATCCTAGAACCCACTAGAGCTCTCCCACGTGTCACCATCCCCTCATCTCTCTCACAAAATATCCCATTTAAACCTGTACACTTGTCCCAATCCAATTGCACACTTCCCAATGTGCAAAAGACCAAAATGCCCCTCTTTTGAATCAAAATTTACGATTATGCCACTACCGTTTTAGACCCGTAACTTGCTCGTCTTATGTCCGATAAACCCGTGCCGCCTGCCGTTGAACTCAGGACGACGAGATCTACCTAATGGTCCTAGGTCAACGTGAAATTGGCAAGTCTAACAAAAAGTCAACGTTTCCCCCTATTTTAACCAAATTACGGTAATGCCCTCAACCTTTCGAACATCATAACTTCCTCCTCGGATGTCGGAATCGGGCGTGCCACCTGTCTATAGATTCGTGACGTCCCGAAATACATTACGGTCATCGGTCAATACCCAATTGACCACCCGAACGCAAAGTCAAAATTTTGCCCAAACTAGGGGCAAAATCGTCATTCTACACGTACGGCCCTATCGTAACCAACTAATCACCGATTAACTCACTAATCCGCTACTAATCACTGTCTTAACCCTAATTCCCGAGACAGGTCCTTACACGGGGCGGCTATCCACATGTGTCCCAAAGTGACAAATTCCTTCCGGCTAATGGAGAGGCTACTCCAATCTTCCCATTCATTCCAAGTCGATCCTTCTTCTCCCTAAGAATTGAACGGCGGCCCATCTAGCTAGTTGAGCCTTCCTTGCCCACCTTTGAATTTCATTATTGGCCCAGCACTGGACCTCGTCTATCACATTCTTTTAAGCCAAGGCAGAGACATAGTTGTATAGTGGGTGAGGGGGTCTCCTCTTCTTGTGTTCAGAGCAATTTTGAGGGGCTTTACCTCTGATCTATGCTGGGACCGAAGGATTCGATTGGTGAAAAAACTAGTGCTAGTCTTCCTTAAGGCTGGCGCCTTGCCCTTATCCTCCCTTACCTCGAGAGTGTGTATTCTTCTTAAGAGACTCTCCATGACGTTGTTTTTTGGCGAAGCTTGCTGATTGGATTGGCATTCTGCTCGGCTAGTGCTTCTGTCCTGGTGGACACTTTCCTTTCTTCGATCGTGGGAGTAGCTTCTACTGTTGAGTGTTTTTCATCCAACACTTTATGGTTCTCTTGCTGACGGGTTTCATGCCTCTGAGTTGCCTAGTGACCCCTGTTGTTTGCTTGGCTAGAGGTGGGGGCCATGACCTGTCAGCCTTATGAGTTGGAGAAATGGCGTTTCCCTGTGGCCCTGTGGTCAGATACCTCAAAAGTCAGTCGTAGGGGTGTCATATCCGCTTGGCAATCTTCTAGTAGCTAATGGGCATCTCAAAAGATTTTTTATCTAGAAGGACCAACATTGTTGGAGGGCTATTGCCTTCTTAGCATGTTGGACGATACTCGTTCCATTATAGGCTGCAGGTTTGGGAAGAACATTGAACAATCCTACATCACTCGGGGATAGAAATGTGAAGTGCCTTATATGTGTGGGCACGTATCTATCTAGCATGATGCCTTTTGGGAGCTCACTAGCTTTGGATTCCTTAGGAACTCCAAAGCTAAGCGAGTTTGGATTGGTGCAATCCTAAGATGGGTGGCCTACTAGGAAGTTTCACGTGAGTTCCCATAAACAAAATTGTGAGGGTTGAGCCCAAAGCGGACAACATCGTGCTAGGTGGGTCGGGTTGTGACAAAATAGTATCAGAGCTGGACCCTGACCAGAAGTGTGCCAACGAGGATGCTGGGCTCCAAAAGCGGGGAGAGGGGGGATGGATTGTAAGACTCGATTCTTGAGAAGAATGGTGAACAATCCCACATTTCTTAGGGAAGGAAATGTGAAATGTCTTATATGTGTTGGCACATATCTATCTAGCATGAGCCCTTTGAGAGCTCACTGGCTTTGGATTTCTTAGGAACTCCACAGTTAAGCGTGTTTGAGCTAGTGCAATCTTAAGATGGGTGACCTACTGGAAAGTTGCACGTGAGTTCCCAGAAACAAAACCGTAAAGGCTGGGCCCAAAACGGACAATATCGTGCTAGGTGGGTCGGGTCGTGACATGGTTGGCCTTAATCTGATCCGCCAGGGTGTGATTGGCTAGACCCTTGTCTTGATTCTTTTTGTGTTGAGACATCTTTGTGATGGTGAGGGTGCTCGCATATTGCTCCGCCAGAACTTGGTTGTTGGTGTCGATTTTGGCACTACGAGCCTTAAGCTCGGCCACCTCTCGTAGGAGGTCTTCCAGTGTTTGTCTATAGACATTGGGGGATGTTGTCCCTCGTGTTCATTTGTAGGAATGGAATGGAAAGGTTGGGACAAAAGCGGACAATATCATGCTAGGTGGATCGGGTCGTGACATGGTCCGCCTCAATCTAGTCGGCCAAGGTGTGATTGGCTAGACCCTTGCCTTGATGGTTTATGTGCTGGGACATCTTTATCATGGTGAGGGTGCTCACATATTACTCCGCCAGAACATAGTTCTTGGCGTCGATTTTGGCACTGTGAGCCTTATGCTCAGCCACCTCTTGTAGGAGGTCTTCTAGTGTTTGTGTATATACATTAGGGATGTTGTCCTTCATGTTCCTTTGCAAGAATGGGATGGCAGTGCTGGGCCCAAAGCAAACAATATCGTACTAGGTAGGTCGGGTTGTGACATGGTCGGCCTTAATCTGGCCGGCCAAGGTGTGATTGGCTCCATCATTGTCTTGATGGTTTTGGTGTTGAGACATCTTTGTGATGGTGAGGGTGCTTGCATATTGCTATGCTAGAACTTGGTTCTTGGCGTCTATTTTGGCATTGTGATGCTTATGCTCGGCTACCTCTCAAAGGAGGTCTTCTAGTGTTTGTCTATAGACATTGTGGATGTTGTCCCTCGTGTTCCTTTGCAGGAATGAGATGGCAAGGCTGGGCCCAAAGCGGAAAATATAGAACTAGGTGGGCCGGGTTGTGACATAGTCTGCCTCAATCTGGTCGTCCACGGTGTGATTGGCTAAACCCTTGTCTTGATGGTTTTTGAGTTGAGACATCTTTGTGATGGTGAGGGTGCTCACATATTGCTCTGCTAGACCTTGGTTCTTAGCGTTGATTTTGGCATTGTGAGCCTTAAGCTCAGCCACCTCTCGTAGGAGGTCTTCCAGCGTTTGTCTATAGACATTGAGGATGTTGTCCCTTGTGTTCCTTTGCAGGAATGAGATGGCAGGGCTGGGCCCAAAGTGTACAATATCGTGCTACGTGGATCGGGTCGTGACATGGTCGGCCTCAATCTGGTAAGCCAGGATGTGATTGGCTCTACCCTTATCTTGATGGTTTTTGTGTCGAGACATCTTTGTGATGGTGAGGGTGCTCGCATATTGCTCTGCCATAACTTGGTTCTTGGCGTCAATTTTAGGACTGTGATGGTGAGGGTGCTCGCATATTGCTCGACCACCTCTCGTAGAAGGTCTTCTAATGCTTGTCTATAGACATTGGGCATGTTGTCCCTCGTGTTCCTTTTCAAGAATGGGATGGCAGGGCTGGGCCTAAAGCGGATAATATCGTGCTAGGTGGGTCGAGTCGTGACATGGTCGGCCTTAATCTGTTCGGCTAGGGTATGATTGGCTAGACCCTTGTCTTAATGGTTTTTTTGCTGAGGCATCTTTGTGATAATGAGGGTGCATGCATATTGCTCCGCCAGAACTTGGTTCTTGGCGTCGATTTTGGCATTGTGACGCTTATGCTTGGCTACCTCTCAAAAGAGGTGTTCAAGTGTTTGTCTATACACATTGGGGATGTTGTCCCTTGAGTTCTTTTTCAAGAATGGAATGGCAGGGTTGAGCCCAAATCGGACAATATCGTGCTAGGTGGGTCGGGTCGTGACATGGTCGCCCTCAATCTCTTCGGCCAGGGTGTGATTGGCTAGACCCTTGTCTTGATGGTTTTTGTACTGAGACATCTTTGTGATGGTGAGGGTGCTCTCATATTGCTCCGCCAGAACTTGGTTCTTGACGTCGATTTTGGCACTGCGAGCCTTAAGCTCGGCCATCTCTTTTAGGAGGTCTTCCAGTGTTTATCTATAGTGACAGGACCCGTCCTAATCCCCCTGGGATTAATGCGAAACGACCATGCTCCCGTTTGACACGAAGTGTCAGACAAGGGATATTTTCGACCTTTGCCCTCTCGGGCTATCAGAGTACGCCAGGATCCAGAAGAGGTATGTGATATCTCGGTCTCTACTACAGTCCACATCCGCTGCGACGTGAAGGGCAGTCAAAATATTAAAAGCTGTGAGTGGACAAAACAAAGAGTTATAAAAACATTTTAACAAAGACATTTGTACCCTTCACTAAAAAGCATGCATGCATTCGAAAACCATTTAACCAAATGAACCACATGTGGGAACTAAGCCCAAAACCATAATGAAAGAACCAATAAGAACCAACCATACGGGCTACTACCCAATACCATGTGAGACTCAGCCCAAACCATAATAAAACCACGTACACGGGCCACTACCCAAAACCTGTGCATATCACATATCATATCTCATAACCATATATCATATACATCATATATACATATAATTCACACAACCAATCCTGTCACGGTTTCCAAAGCAACGCGCGTGCTACCCGGGGTCTCAAACCCAAGTCTCTAAAAGTCCAAGGTCAATGTCCGTAGACCAATGACCCGTCCTGAGGTTACGATCAATGCCTTCCTGAGAGTAAGGAACCCAACTGGGGGGCGACTCCACTCAGTCGGTGCTTCGTGACTACTCCGGGGTCCAGCCAGGCCAATGACCCTCCCCGGAGGAGATAGTACAAGTAAAGAAAGGTATATGAATACATATATATACTTAACATAAACATTCATGCCCGGTGCCCCTCAACCGTCATGATCTATAACATCAATTTAAGGGTTCATGCCCGGTTCCCATGAACCGCCATGTACCATAATAACCTTTCCAGGGTCCATGCCGGTTCCCATAAACCGCCATGAACTTGGAAATCCATCTAGGGTCCCTGACCTGAAATCATCAATGTAAAACAACTGGATCTCGTGCCCGAACATATGACATCAGCTGGGCATCATGCCTGATATCTAAGGGTCAATCACGACTCCAATCGTAGTGATGCGTGCAACCATCCATCCAGGACCGCCCTCAATTCTGGTATGTCGCCATGAACGTATCAACCGAGACCACCACAAGATCATGGTGCACTCATCACCGATCGCTATCCTGAACCGTCAACACTCCGAAGTCGAGCCTCCATCGGCTACCCGACCACAGATCGTGCATCGTGACCTCTCCGGAAGGAACACATTCCAATCCGGAGGCGAGCGTTGTATCGTCGATCGCCGTGCACATAGCACCCGCCACGACCACGATTCAGATCTGAAGGCCATCAATAGGGTCATATGCCCGAGATAAGACCAAATGGGTCTCATACCCGAATTTATCCTTTTGGAAATCCAAATCCATTTCATTTAGACCAAATAAGACATACAAACCCGTGTAGGCACCGTATAGGGTCGAAACCTCGAAATACGTTCCTATACGTAACCACACATCCAAATGCACTCATGGAATTACAAAAAAGTATTTAAAATATATAATAAACATTTATGCATGCACCAATTTAGAAAACAAGGTCCACTCACAGGCCATCCGAGCTGTCGCCTCGATTTACGTGCCATACGGTTCTCCCGAGCCAATCACTGTCACTGGGACTCCCAAACCTGTCCAAATCACTTTAGAGGGTTACTAACTAGCTTATTAACCTCCCACTAAAGCCCCGTAATTTTTTGGAATTTTTAACTATTTTTAATCCCGATCCTAAACATTCTGATGCCCCGAACGTTATCGAGACGGTGTCCGATCGACACGAAACCAGACCCAAAATATTCGTTACATCGAATAGAAGATTTGAAAACATCCTTAAATTATCACTCACGCGCTCACACACGCCCTAGGAACCCCCTGCGTGTGAGCCCACACGCTGGGTACTGTAGCATCACCACTAACCTCTAGCCGGTTTAGTGCAGTCTGTTCTAGTCGAACCGGCGTGGCCGGTTCAGCCCATTCCTTCACTCATTTTCGGTCCAATCTTTTCCTTTTTAATTCCTAAACTTTCCTAACATCAAACCTAGTCTTCCTAGTCATTAAAAATTGAATAAAATGCATTAAAACTCACCTTGAATGTTCATATATGAACCGGTCACTTGCAAGTCGTCCCCGCTGTGGCCTCCGACTATCCTAGGCCACAAAACCGATCCATCCTGACTCCCCTAGGTCCCTAGATGCCAACCCAAACAAAGGAAACTATTAAAAACCTCACATACTCAAACTTGGATTTTCAAACTTGTTTACCCGCCAAACCGGGTTTTCCCTCCGCCGTGGCCTGTTGGCCTTTCCTTCATTGTCTTGACCACTCCCTCAGTCTCTCAATATCCCTCATAACTCGTATGGATGCTGGGAGGTGGTAAGCCGTGTGTTTGCTAAGTGAAGGAATGGAGGAAAATGGAAAATAATGGTTTCGAGTTTGTGAGAACAGGGAAGTGATGGAGTTTGATCAAATGGGGAGAGATGAGATGGATGGTGGGGATGCATTTGTGTGATGGAATGGAGGGCCAAGATTGAGAGAGAGATGGGTGAAGATATTATAAAATAATCAAAACCCATTATTTTATTGTTAATCCCACCAATCAAGAATTAGATCCACTTTTTGGGGAAAATGACCAATTGGATGAGTGACACTTGTCACTCATCCCTGGGTCCCACCAAAATATCTGCCCAATCAGATATTGCCAAATGTCTTTGCCTCGAAGTACGTGTATAGTGAAATCAAACTTCCGTGACCCATAACTTTCCCGTTCCAAGTCCGATTTCAGCGTGCCGCCTGTCTACGGATTCGTATCGTCTTGATCTACGTAACGGTCCTCGGCCCTCGGCCATCAGACCCCCTATCCAAAAGTCAACATTTTGCCCCTTTTAACCAAAATTATAAAATTGCCCTTAAACTTCCGAACGTCATAACTTTTTCCTCGAACGTCGGAATTGAACGTGCCATATGTCTATGAACTCGTGACGTCATCAAATACGTCACGATTATCAGTCAAAGTCCATTTGACCGCCAGAATGAAAAGTCAACGTTTTGGCCACGACTAGGGGCAAAACGATCATTTTGCATCGTTCGTCCGATTTCGCCCTACTATTCACGGATTAATCTCACTAATGGTGATTAGTCACTAATCTAATCCCAAAATTCGGGATGGATCGTTACATATAGAGATTGAGGATGTTGTTCCTCGTGTGCCTTTGTAGCAATGAGATGGTAGAGCTGGGCCCAAAGCGGACAATATGGTGCTAGATGGGTCGGGTCGTGACATGTAAGGACCCATCTCGAATTTATGGGATTATCGAGAATTAATTGAGGATTAACGAGACTAATCGTGAATTAGTCGAGGATTTTCGGATGTTCAGGATGAAATTACGAATTTACCCCTGAACGGGTGGAAAATATTAACTTTGGACTCGGGAGGTTAAATGCACGTGGATCAAGGTCTATTACGTAGACCGAGATGATACGAGTCTGTAAACTGGTGACACGTTGAAATCGAACATCGTACGAGAAAGTTACAGGTCAAGAACGATTATACGTACTATTTACAGTTGCACAAAAATCGAGAAAAGTGGACTTTTGCTTTGTTTGCTAGTGGGCCCAAAATATCTAGCTGGACGAATGGATGAGTGACAAGTGTCATTCATCCCATTGACCCATCATCCCACATTCATGCACATCTTCCCTTTTGTTTTCAAACACCCAAAACCCGTCCCCAATTTCCCTTTTCTTTTCTTCCAATTTGAGGTCCACAGAGAGACTAAGAGTGAGGCTGAGGGTGAAATTGAGAGGCTGAGATGATGGTGGTGGACGGCTGAGCATGCCAGTGGCCATAAACAATGAAAAACCAGGTAAACCTGAAACCCGTTTAGGTTCAAATTTCGGGGTTTGGATTTGAAGGGTTGAAACCCTGTTTTCTAATCACAATCATCTTCTCTGCGTCCTTGCGAGTCTGTTGAACCAAAAATGAAGGAGAATGGACAACCATATGGGCCTGGGACCAAGTTTGAAACTAGACCGTCAATGATCGAGCTTGGCCACAAGATCTCAGGTGAGTGTTCCTACTTTGAAACCCATAGATCGATTTCTGGGCAGATTTAGAAGAGAATGATAAAGGAATTGTTGAAAAAAGAGTTGATATGAAGGAAAACGGACTGGATCAGGGCCGCGGGTCAAATCGACCTATTACAGTCAAACGAGTTAACCCGTCTAAAGAAAGACGATGATGACGTGGTAGTCCACGTCATCACTTGTCAGATCCGTCAGGCCACATGACCAACCAGAGTGTGATACGTGGCCAGGTGTCAGTCTAGTTAGCAGCTGATGTGGCAGGGCCGCGTCAGACTTGTCAGACCACGTGGACCAGTGAGATGGTGCCACGTGGCGAGTTGTCATAGTGTATCAAATGATGTGGTAGCTGACATGTCATGTAAGACCCGTGTCCCGTAGGCAACGGTGAACAATCTCACATTCCTGCGAGAAGGGAATGGTGGTGTGCCTTAAAGGTGTAGGCACACACCTATCTAGCGCGAGGCCTTATGGGAGCTCACTAGCTTTGGATTCCTGGGGAACTCCAAAGTTAAGCGAGTGGAGGCTTGTGCAATCCCATGATGGGTGACCCACTGGGAAGTTGCACCGTGAGCTCCTGGGAACAAAACCATTCGGGATGGGCTGGTGCGGCCAGTGAGTCTAGAGGGGACAATATCGTGTTAGATATAGTGGGCCACTAAGCAACTCTGATCTAAACGAGGCATTTAGGGAGCTCAAGTGGCTTTGGGGGGGATTGGAACTTCAAAGTTAAGCGAGTTGAGGCTGGTGCAATTCCATGATGGGTGACCCCCTAGGAAGTTGCACCGTGAGCTCCCGAAAACAAAACCGTGAGGGCAAAGACAAGGAGGCCCAAAGCGGACAATATCGTGCTAGATGAGTCGGGTCCTAACCGAGGAGGGTTGGGTCCTGACAGAATGGTATCAGAGCTAGACCCCGACTGGGAAGTGTGCCAGCGAGGACACTAGGCCCTAATGGGGGTGGATTGTAAGTCCCATGTTCTGGAGGCAACGGTGAACAATCTCACATTCCTGCGATGAGGGAATGGTCTGGAAAGGGAATGGTGGTATGCCTTAAAGGTGTAGGCATACACCTATCTAGCGCGAGGCCTTCTAGGAGCTCACTTGCTTTGGATTCCTGGGGAACTCCAAAGTTAAGCGAGTGAAGGCTGGTGCAATCCCATGATGGGTGACCTACTGGGAAGTTGCGTCGTGAGCTCCCGGGAACAAAACCCTTCGGGCTGGGCTAGTGCGGTCAGTGAGTCTAGAAGGGACAATATCGTGTTAGATAGAGTGGACCACTGCGCAACTCTGATCTAAACGAGGCCTTTCGGGAGCTCAAGTGGCTTTGGGGGGGATTGGAACTCCAAAGTTAAGCGAGTTGAGGCTAGTGCAATTTCATGATGGGTGACCCCCTGGGAAGTTGCACCATGAGTTCCCGAAAACAAAACCGTGAGGGCAAGGGCAAGGAGGCCCAAAGCGGACAATATCGTGCTAGATGAGTTGGTTTGTGACCGAGGAAGGTTGGGGCCTGACATGTCAGGTCGACGTCAGCATTGTTAGACCACGTGGACCAGTGGGGTTGTGCCACGTGGCAGTGTGTCAGGTTGTCAGAGATGACATGTCAGACCTATTAGTCTGACTACAGCAGATGACATCAGCGTTGACTGTCGTTGACCAGCTCGTGAGGGCGCGTGGGCACAAATGTTGAAGTGAAATCGATCATGATCTGAATCCAATGGTGGCGATTTTAGGTCGATCGGAGGTCATTTGATAGGTTAATTAGAGATTTTTATCCTCGATAAGCGTGTTTGGGACACGTTGACTGTTCCGGGAGTTTTGAGAGTTTATGATTAGGACTTCTATCGATGGATAGTGACCCTTGAGTATGATTTGGACTGGTCCGAATGTCCTAGAGACTGTGGATAAACTTCAGAATGGCTTACGATGCAGGTTTTGGAGTGCGCATCGTGGACTTTGTTTAATAAATGATGTATGCATAAATGTTTTAAATACTTTATCATATGATTTGAGATGCATTAGTTGCATGATGTTTTAAATGTGATTTGGCATTTTCGTGGGAAATGATAAATGGCACGTATGTTAATAATTGTGTTTATATGGTTGAATACTGTTTTTAATTATCAGTTTTGAATGATTTCAAGGAGATGCGTGAAATCGGGGATTTGGTTAGTGGTTTTGAATGATTTCATGGGGATCCATCAAATCGGTATTTCGCGCTTCAAGCCCATTTGGTTTAAGGTTTGACTCAGAGTATAGTCAAACGGGAAATTGAACCATGATTGAGTAATAAACCGATTTTCGGATTTAAAAATGAGATATCGGGCTTGTGACCCTATTAGAAAGGTATTGGACTCTGGGAGTGAGTCCATGTGCATTCAAAACCATGTTTCAGGCCAAGGGCCCTATTGTGAAATGATTTGAGATTGTGAAATGGGAATTGGACATTGATTTTATGAAATTTGTGGAAACTAATTTTGGGCTGAGACCCTATGTAAAATAACTGTTGTGATTTGAGAAACAATAGTTTTGAAAATACGTTTCCACTGTTTTTATTATGACCATTCTTCGTGATTATGAGAGGGCCTCCGGTTGCAAATATGTTTCCCTAAAAAGGACCCTGGAGATAACGCTCTCCTCCAAGGTACAGAGAGAGCACGGCGCCTGCTGTCGAGCAGTCGAGGGAGGCTCGACTCAGGAGTACGAAATATGAGATCGATCGTTGATATGTTCATAATGATCTGGAGATTATCGACCGGTGATGTGTTCACGGCGACGTGCTCAAATCAGAGCGGCCATTGAGCTTATGGGCACGCGTTGCTGGGATTGGATAACGTGATTGATGATGACATGAGATTTTAGATATAAGAATGGGTCCCGAGGTTTTTGAATTATGCTTTGTGTCCAAAGATTTTAACATGTGTCAATTTTACGATTAAAGTACTTGCTATTCGTATGTACTGTTTTATTGGAAAAAAATGGTTTTACAGTAATATGCATGCAAGCTTTATAAAACGGAGGGGGAAAATTATATTTTGAAAAAAGGGTTTTAATAAATGCTTGTTTTTGTCCACTCACACGTTTTGTTGTTTTTGGTACCCTCTAGGTTGATTGTGGATATGAACTATAGCAGAGACGGAGACATCACATGCCGTAGCGCACACTACAGATCTTAGCGCACTCTGGATAACCCCGAGAAGTTACTGTTTTATCCCTGGTCTAGCACGTGGTGTCAGACGGGAGCATGGCATATCCCACGATAATCCAGGTGGATTGGGATAGGTCGTGTCAGCTTGGTATCAGAGAACTAGGTTACTCCTATGATGTTGTGCATGTGTCGAATTTGATGTCTCTACGATAAGAACAACCCATCATCAACTTGATAGTAAGGGTAAGAATAGGAAAGTGACGTGGAAATGAACTGCAGACAGATTCGATTTGGAACTAGATGTTGTGTGTTAGTGAGGTCAAACCCCGATGAGGACTGAGTATGACGACTGTATAGAGTCGTGACTAACGATCGGTTAGGCTGGATGTGCTGCTGTGAGCAGTCGAGGTCGTGGATGACCCGAGTTGAGATTGGTTGGACAATTTACCAGGAGAGTGGTACTTGTGGATTTGTGCATCCCCGATCAGTGAATCTGCGCTTTGAGTGGATTGTACCGGTGATGGGTTACCACCCAAGTGAGTGTTGGGTCCCCGTTATGAGCGTTTGGTGTAGATAGAAATGAGCTTCTTGGATTGGTCTGCACTAGATTCATGCCAGACATTGCTATCGACGAACAGGGACAAGACTATCGAGAGTTGGGTGACGTTTAAGGAACGTTCTTACACTATTCTCGTCCCAGCTTCATCGAGATACGAGAGAGGCGGAGTTCCTCCGACATGAGCGGGAAGATTTGACGGTTGCTTGGCATGAGCAAAAAGATTTTGGTTTAGATTTGGTTCGCACTGAGCTCGATGAATACTAAGGAAATGAAGATTCGTCAGTCGTGTTGGGTTACCGAGAGGTGAGGTTCCTGCATTGGCGCAGAGAGTTGTGGTTTGGCACGGTTCGTACTAGATGCGATGGTATTGGCGTTGGTCAGTGAGATGATGACGATTGAGGTAGTGAGGTTTCTTCGATGACGAGATGAGTGATGTGGGGCATCTCAAGAGGAGATGAGTCGATCGGTATTCCCGCAGTGACTAGATGGTTCGGGTTAACGCCCTCAGCGTCTAGAAGATGCAGACATCAGGAAGATACTTTACCCGGGGAGCTTGAGAGAGGGACGCTTCTAGCTCTGATTCTTCGGTGATACATATACACATCACAGTGGTCGACGAGCAGGACAGAATCTAGTTGGTTTTTTGCAGGCATATGTTATACCTGGAATAGAAACAGGTTCCTTACCTAACCTTGGATGGTGCGCATAAGCGTTTTTGGCTTACGGAAACCACCCTTGAGTTTACATGAGATTTCTACGGTAATTGACCAGGAGTGGATCCGATTGGGTTGGGACGTTGGTAACAGTACTCACGCTAATGCCGTGTTGGATCCTCTATTCGGTTTGAATAGATAGTTTTGATCGTACAAAAGATTGGATCCCCAAAATATTAGTGATTTGGACGTGATCATATGGATGGATCGGTGGAATAACCATTACTCCTCTGTTGAGCTTTCAAGGAACTGGTTGTAGTTGGTAGTCCTAAGTTTTGATGATTGGTCTCACCAACGGACCAGAGGAGATTACTAAGGAAGAGTATTCAACTTTTTACAAGAACTTAACCAATGACTAGCTAGAAAATACTCATTTCGTGAGTTACAGCTTGGAATCTAGGACCAAACGACAGGTTGGTCGTTAGGAATATGAGACACGTGTTGTGAAGTCCTCAGATGGCTCAGTAAGCTTGTGGATGATGTCGGTTGTGTCAACATTTCTGGTAGTGTTCCTCGTAGGATTTACCAGGGTTGCTAACCTAGAGGGAGGTTGGGTTACGATAAACTTGAGGCTGTGAGACGGATACCCTGGTGGAAATGCCTTGACTTGACATGAAGTCAGGAATTCGGTATAAAGACATGTTTTGGATGCATGTATTGTATGCTCGGATATGTGATTCCCGAATTGACTTCAGAAGTGAAATTTAGCGGGTTTACAAATAGTACTGTGGTGATAGTTGGCCATCGTGAGTTAGCAACAGAGTATTAACGGTGGTACTGTTATGGTATACCAAGGATTTGTACGTGTTGAGGTAAAAATGGATTTTGAGAGATATGGACCAGTGTTGAATACCTAGTTATGATATCATCATTAAGAGCATATGGTGAACGCTCGGAGGACCGATGTAGCTTTAGAGTAATAACGATTAACCACAGTGACTGAGATTGGAATTTCTTGGATTGGTTGAGTCCTATGAGAGTTTAGTCGTGGAATTCCCCGTGATTGTAGCCAGTTGACGAGATTGACTCGAAGAGGAATTAATCTGGGAAAAGATGATCATTGATTGAGCAGAAGATTGGTTACTAAACTAGTTTGACTATCTTGGATGATAGTGGGGGTTTTAGAAATGACAGACAATGACAGTTTATTTGATCATCATTCGGGAGAAGTGAATATAGTAGCCAATGCCTCGAGAATGATGTCGCAAGCTCGTTACCTCTCTTGTGAGATGGAGGGCTTGTACTAATGTTAGATGACCATGGAGTGATAGCATACAGTGTTCTAGTGAAACACGTGGGCTGGACTAGTTGTTACAACATTGTTCCAGGATTCAACCACTCGTATCATTATGATGGTGGTCGAGGTAGGTAACCGACTTACGTCTGTTGACCTTTGGAGTTACCCAAGAAATGGGATTGATTAGTGAACAGTTGGATTTTTTCTAGTGTTGGTCAAGTGACCAAAAGAACTCAAAAAAGACGCTGAGTAGGCTGTTGAGTATAGTGTACGGTCTGTCCAGAGCAGAGATTGCAACAGACAGGTTCCAGTATCGGATTATGATTAGCATGGTAGCCATGCAGTAGATGGACCAGATGCTGAGTACTGTGCTCTAGAGGCAAGAGACTTTTAGAGGGTTCAATGTTGTGTGAGCTTGAAGCTCAGGGCCATGGTAGTGGCCCAGAGGAACCCTAGTGAAACTGAGTTGTGATTATCTTAGCTAGAGCAAGTATTCGATGGGGTCAATATGCACTATGAATGAGTGCGATACAGTTTAAGACTCTTCTCGAGTCAGGATTACAGAGTTAGTCTCTTGATGAGACTAGGTAAGACGAGGTACAGTAATAGGACTCTAGACAGAGTCAAATTTTAGTACGGAACTCGAATGGAAAGAGTAAAGTTGATAATTGACCACTAGTCACGATAGTTGTTGGGGATATGGTTTACGGTTGGAGACCGTTTAGTGACAGATGATTTGAGATCGCCCAGTGTGAGTAAAGATGTCAGCTTGATGATTTGAGGTACAGTAATGTTTGATACGCTAGAACTAAGGATTAAAGTAAACAGAAAGTCACACTTAACACTTAATAAAAACATATGCAAATTAAAACCTTTTTTTTTGTAGATTGTAGCATTGATAAGTAGGGATCGTTCTTAACCGGGGATTGAGGGTACCTAAGTATGATTATCGTTTGATTAATTAATAAGGGGGTAGTTGATTGTTTCTATTATCCTACGTGATTAACTAATCTAAACTAATCTAATCTAACCTAAGTTATTATTTACATGGTCAACTCATCTTTAACCTAACACATTCATGAATTCTATTAACTTCAACCTATGAAATCCTCTAATTCTAGCATTACGAGTTATTTGCATATTATCTTAAGTATGTGCTCAGGGACAATTCGACATACACTTTTAATAAATTAGACTCGGGGATAGTCCGACTATCTAATCAAGCATTAAACACAATCATACAATCATAAGAAAAACTAGAATCATAGAACACATAGAATATTGAAATCAATACAAATCATAAAACCAAGAATCATATTAGAAATCAGTTCACAAACCAAGATATTCAAGCACAAAAGATAACTATAAGGTAAAGAGGACGTGTTACACTTTTTCTCTTTGGGATACCCTATGGAAACGAAGTGATTGGGCACTCTTTGGTGAGACACTCAGGGACAGCCTAACTATGTCACGGATGAAGGTGTAAAGATGAAGTATGATATAATTAATCTTGCACAAGAAATCTTGAATTTATTGAAAAGGGAAAATTGGCTAAGTAGAGTATTGGTACAAAAATGGGCGACCCCTTACAAATAATCTATGCCTCTTTATTTATAGGAGAAAATTAATCCTCAAATAAATAGGAGTTTATAATTTAATTCTAAAAGAAAAAGGATTAAACTAATTAAATTAAAGTCCTAAAGAAATAAGGTAATAAAACCACTAATTAAAAATGTTTCATAGATAAAAATGAAACAAATCCAAGCTTGAATTGGACAATTTTCCTCAAAAAAAGGGAAAATGTTGCTGGAATTGAACAGGGAAGATTTCGTTAGGTGGCTGCTGAAATTGGGTAGGATTTTTGGTGGTCAAACAGAAGTCAACACGGCAAGGAAGGTTGTGGTAGACGTTCGGTAAACGCACAATGAAGCAAGGGTAGAGCGATTCGGTGCACAAGCATTGATGCTGGGTTCAGGTTTTTCGGGAAGCGCGCGCCGAATTGGTTGTGCATTGATCAGCAGGCGTCTGCCGAATTGGTTTTTGGGCTGATTAGATTGGTTCGGTAGCCTCTTACCGAAATCGGTTATACTTTTTGGTAGCCTCCTTTGTTTTGATCATAACTTCTTCAATATTACTCCGATTGAGGTGATTCTTTCGCCTAAATTCTCGTAATTCCGAGCTCTATCCAATTCTGCAATTTCTCCCAAAATATGTTATTTTCTCCTATTATTTTGTATTTAAAAATTAAAAGATAAGAATAAAGGGTATAAAATGATGCTTAATTCAAGGCTTATCAAATACCCCCACACTTAGACTTTGCTAGTCCCTAGAAAATACCAAAACAAACTAAGGCTTTGAAACTCAAAATTATTATTATTATTATTATAAGTCTTCATTCATCAAATCACTTACTTGTATCTCACGCTATCTTTATGTTCTTCAACCAAGTCCAAGGAGCAAGGGTAAATGATGTCTTATACTAGGCTTATGTGAAGAGATGTTTAGGGTGATGAAAGAAAGGCTTAATCTAGGCTCAAAGGAGTTAAACAAGGGGGATCACACTTGTGTGATCAAGTAGGGACATGGATATTTGGATAAGTGGTGCTAACCCTATTACCTTAATCATGTCCAAAATCAGAGAGTTTATTGACTTAAAAACTTTGAAAATCACATAGAATAAGTTCTAGTACTTTAGAGTTGATTAAAAACTATGACAAACAGTTATGAGGTAGATGCATATCAATATAAACAAAGAACTCCTATGAATCACTCAGTCAAGAAGTATAGAAGGCACTAAAGCTCACATATGATTCATACAAATCTTAACATGCTCGTTCTGTACCAGTTTATCATGCATCATCTAATACAAGTCATAAACGCTTAATCATAAAGTATTAACGAATGAATTCAAGTTGTAGTGATCATCTTTTAGCCATGTTATCTTCATTTATCCGTCATTCTCATCATCGAAAGGTTAAATGGCATCATAAAACTTCTTTAAAAATACTAAATTAAACAAAAAAACTAAAGAATAAACACTAAGACACATAAACTATCTTTGGGTTTTTTGTTGTTTTTTGAATTTTTTTTCCACTATTTGAAATAAGGCTCAATAAAGTTGTAAACCCCTCCCTCACACTTAAATCTAACATTGTCCTCAATGTATGAAAGTGAAAGTATAGTATCCAAGCAAGGAGGAATGATTCACGAAAATAAACCAATAGGACATAAAGTAACTAAAGTAAAGAGAGTGAAGGGTTTAAGAAAGCAAATCTCCGTTTGATGGCTCCTCCAATTCTCTATCATTGGGTTGCCTCCCAAGAAGCGCTTGAATTTAACGTCTGTAGCCTAGACAAAGTACTTCAATCAACTCATACGATGCGAGGTTTAAGCACACTTTCGAACTCCGCATCGTGCTCTTCCATTGGCTCTAGGTAAGGCTTCAATCCATCTTGAATCTGAGGGTCAAGTGCATTTGCCAACTCTTTGACAAGGGAGTCCCCTAACTCTAGTTCATGGACCATAGATTAAGTGAATTGCATATTGAGTGTTTCTTCAAGAGAGCTAGATGAGAACATTTTCATAAAAGAATATGAGAAATAGAAAGGAATATACACAAAATAGAATTATACGTACAAAGAATGGGTTATAGATAAGTGAGAAGTAGAGAAGTAAAAATAGTTTAAGAATATGCAAGGTGGGGTCACAAAAATGGCATGCAATGGCACAAATTAAAAAACGTGCAACTTAATGCAACACATAAAAGTCTACACGAAGAATGGTGTGAATGCATAAGAGGGAAAACGTTAGAACCTGCATAAGAAATAAGAGTTATTTGGCAGTGCATGAAAATAATGTTATGCACCTTTGATCTCGCTTCCCAAGATTCACTTAGTCATAGGAGACCTGGTGATGAAATCTGAGCATCATGAAACCGCAGGGAGGGTATGCAATCTACTAATGCAATAGATAGAGTCTTAGAGTGACATGAATAATTTTCCTACTTCGCTTCTCATTGTACTTTCCTGCGTTTAAGGCCTGCGCGTACGGATAAAAATATTTCAATTCCCTCCACCATTTAACATTGATCATGGCCAGTTGAGATAGATGTGACGTGAGAAGCAATGACTAATTTTGAGAACATCCCGAGGCTAACCTACCAAGGTATGTACTCAATTAGAGTCCTCTTTCTTAGTGCCCCACTTGTCACCCGTCATAACCCTCCTAGACACCATAACCAACCTATGGAAGTCTTTAAAATAGAGGTTTACCAAACCCGAGTTTTTACAACTACCGCCCCAACCTGATGTTCATAGATTCGAGTCCACAGTGTATTGTGATGAAATCCACACATCACGAAGGGTTAAAGAGAATGTAAACAAAATGGGTGCTACCTGTTCCCGAAAGTAAGATTTTGAAGAAAACGGTTTTGGCATTCATGCAACTCTAAAACATTTTATAGGAAAGAATTTATACGTTGGGAAGTCAAAGTTATATATGGGTCACATAGCTTCAAAGTTTAGATAAAGATTTCTACGTCCGTTTGGCCCAAGTCATTAGCTTGGATTTCGAACCATGGTCCCCATTTGGGCAAGTCCAAAGTGACCAGGTAGAAAGAATACATACAAGGGGAGGATGATTTTGGAACTCCAAAGTCCTACTTCTCAGTACGAACATAATTTTGGAACTCCGAAATCCTACTTCTCAGAGCTGGCCTATAGCATGCATTATCTCATGTCCTAGACATCACCTTGAAAATTTCTTACTAAAGGCTGACATGTTTTTTCGTTCCAAGATAACTCAAGTGTTAGAAAACTACGCCCCAACCTCAAGACTTCTAAGGACCATGAAATGTTTAGGAATAAGTTAACAAATGAAACTTCACATATTCCATTAAAGATCAAGATCTAAACTCCGAGCACAAGTAAAAATGCACATATTCCATTATGAACATATATACATAAATGAAATCATACAAGAGATTATTTCAATACCAAGAAATGGCGCCAAAAATTGATACGCTAGAACTAAGCATTAAAGTAAACACAAAGTCACACTTAACACTTAATAAAAACATATGCAAATTAAAACCCTTTTTTTTTGTAGATTGTAGCATTGATAAGAAGGGATCGTTTTTAACTGGGGATTGAGGGTACCTAATCATGTTTATCGTTCGATTAATTAATAAGGTGTGTTGGGGGGGGTAGTTGTTTGTTTCTATTATCCTACGTGATTAACTAATCTAATCTAACCTAATTTATTATTTACATGGTCAACTTGTAACGACCCGTCCCGAATTCCGGGATTAGTTTAGTGACTAATCTTGATTAGTGAGGTTGAACGGTGGTTAGTAGGGCGGAATCGGACAAAATGTGCAAAATGACCGTTTTGCCCCTAGTCGTGGGTAAAATGTTGACTTTTTGATCGGGCAGTCAAACGGACTTTGACCGATGACCGTGACGTAGTTCGGGACGTCACGAGTTCATAGACAGGTGGCACGTTCGATTCCGACATTCGTAGAGAAAGTTATGATGTTCGGAAGTTGAGGGGTATTTTGGTAATTTGGCTTAATAGGGGCCAAATGTTGACTTTTTTGACCGGGAGGTCCGATGGACGAGGGCCAAGGACCGTTACGTAGGTATCGTCGATACGAATCCAACGACAGGCGGCATGCCGAAATCGGAGATTCGACAACGAAGTTATGGTCAAGGAAACGAACTAACGAACCGAGGCTCGGATTAAAATAATAATATAATAATGAATAGTGATCGTTGACTGTGCACATCCGGATGAGTGACAAGTGTCACCCATCCCTTGTTTCCAGCTCCATGTTTCCCTCCCAACACTATCATTACTACATCATCATCACTAATCCACCATTTCCCTAAATTAATCTTCTTTGTTCCTAAACCGTGCACAAATTTGGGATTTGGATTAGGGAGAAT
This sequence comes from Prinsepia uniflora, assembly GCA_032719365.1. Lineage (NCBI taxonomy): Eukaryota > Viridiplantae > Streptophyta > Magnoliopsida > Rosales > Rosaceae > Prinsepia > Prinsepia uniflora. The sequence continues at coordinate 46,232,721 of CM064864.1, forward strand.
TGGCTCCCTCTCTCTGCTGTTCCTGAGAGAAAAATGAGAGACTAAGATGATTGAATTAACTGGGAAACACGAGGGATTGAGTGTGGGTTGAATTTTGGATTTTGGATTTCGGGAAAATTGGGGGAAAAATTCGAAATGGAAGAATTAGGCCGTGAGGATCGCAATTGAGCTTACCTTCAGCTTTCTGGGAGTTCCACGATCAGAATTGTCGAAGGAACAAAGGGAATTGGTGCTGTTTTGGCTCTGATCACACTTGGTGACAGAGGAGGAAAATCGAGTTTGAGTCGTGGAGTTGGAGGCTTCGATGGACGGAATTGAGGTGGGGAAACTACTTCTCATGATCCCACGATGCTTCTGGGTTCATCAATTGAAGGAAAACGGCTGTGGTTGACAGAACTCCATGGTTGAACAGTGACGGTGTTCGAGCTTGAGTCGTGACGATTGAGCACTAGTTTGATGCAATTGATGTGGGGGAATTGTTCCTCAGGGTCCGTTGATGCTTCTGGAATCATCAATTGGATGAAACCTGCAACAATTGAGGGAATTCCATGATTGAGCAGTGTTCGGAGTGTTCTTGGTGTTCATCATCGAATCGTGGGAATTTGGGTAAGTTATCGTGTAATTGATGTTACAGACCTGTAATTGAGCTAAGAACGAAACTAACTGATTGATCAATTGAAGGAATTAAGGCTGAATTGATGGACATTGAACCGGGTTGTGTCGCGGGTTAAAGGACCCGTTTACCAGACAAACGGGTTGGGCTGGTGACATTGTAGCAGGCGCGTGAGTTTCACGCGCAGCCACTCATGGCGGCGCGTGACGGCGCGTGGGCACGAATATCGAGGTGAGGTCAACATGACTTCTGTCCTATTTAATGTAACGGACATTTTGGAATTGGTTTCGTGTCGATCGGACACCGTCTCGATATTGTTCGGGATGTCCGAAGGTTTTAAATTAAGTTTAAAAATAAGTAAAAATTCGGGAAAATTACGGGACTTTGATAGGATGTTAATGATGAGGTTAGTGACCCTCTAATGTGATTTGGACAGGATTGGGAGTCCCGGTGATAGTGGTGTGGCCCGGGAGGGCCGGTGGCACGCGTATCGAGGAATACCGTTAAAACGGTCTGTGAGTGGACTTTGGTTTTATAAATTCTATGCATGCTTAAATGTTTTATATGGATTATGGTTGTGATTCTATGATGTTGATTTGGTCGTTGGTAAATTGTACGGTTTCATGTATTTCGAGGCGATTTACGTGCTTGCACGTAAATCGAGGTTTTTCAGTTTTACATGGATTTTTCATATTTATAACTTGGATATAATGTGATGAAATGGTTTTGAAATTGGAAATATGAACTCGGGCTTGAGGCCCAATTATGTTGGAAATTTCGGACTTGGAGTCTATTTGAGAATCGGGCCGGGGGGCCCAGTTGGTTAATGAAATCGGGCCAGGGGCCCAGTTGGTATGAAATCGGGCTGAGACCCATTTGAGTCATGTTATCGGGCCAGGGGCCCAGTTGGTTTACAAATCGGGTCGTGGGCCGAGTGGTTCATAAAATCGGGCATGAGGCCCAGTTGGATTATAAGTGTGATTTCGGGTCAGGGACCCTATGTTTAATAATTGTGATTTTGGGTCAGGGACCCTAAATGGAATTACGTGGTTTTATGGAAATTTCGGGCAGGGCCCAATGGTAATAATGTGATAAAAGGATTTAATAAAACTGTTTTTCCATATACCATCTGGATACAAGGATATATGATGGTCTCCTCCAGATGTCTGGGACACTGGGGAAGTCACGGTGCATTGCCTGCGAGTGGTCATTATACGGAGCAGCCGGACCGTATGATGACTCAGGAGCAGGATTGCTATGATTGACGTCAGGGATGTCAGACATCGGGGATGTCAGATATATGGACCCGGAGAGACCCCGGGCAGCACGCGTAGCTTATGAAACCGTGAGATATGACGTCAGGGACGTCAAGCGTCTGGGACGCTAAGCATCTGGGATGCTGGTGATGGTAATGGTAAAATATGGATTAATGGATCTATGAAATGACTTTTCGGTTGGATATGTGTTATGTGGTAAAAATGGATTATTGGTTATGAAATGGTATGACGGGTCGGGGACCCTAAATGGTTTTGGATTTATGGATTTATATTTATGGCTTTGGGCGATGGCCCACATGGTTTTAATATGTATGGTTGTGGTATTCCACTGTTTTGGGCTGAGTTCCCACACTTGGTTTTTGGTTAACGGTTTTTGGGCTAAGGCCCTAATGGCTCGGTTGAGCAAACGTTTTGGTTACTGGTTTTTGGTGGCATGCATACGTTTTTATTGGAGGGCATAAATGTCGTATAAATGTATTTGGTAAACTTATTGGTTTTTGTCCACTCACAGCTTTTGGTTTTAATGCCCTTCAGGTTGATTACGGATGCGATTGCAGCAGAGACTGGGACATTGCACACCTCCTCCATCGATCCTTGCGCACTCTGGATGCCCCGTTGGGCAGTGGCTCTTGGTTATCCCTTGTCTGACACCTCTTGTTGGACGGGAGCAGGGCACATTCCACGGTAATCCCGGGGGGATTGGGATGGGTCCTGTCAACTTGGTATCAGAGCACGGTTGCTCTTTTTGTGCGCGCAGGTCGAGGGTGTGATGTCTCATTGGGCTGCAATTCGTTATCAACCTGATAGATAGTTTTTGGGTTTGGATAGTGGATGGAGTGTGATTGGCCCGATACGCCGTGCGTTAATGTGATTCGACCCAAGTGGGGTTGATTGTGATGAACTGGTATGGTGGGACCGACGGTTCGGTCATGTGATATTGGATTGTTGTGCTGCTAGGTGCAGCTAGGTTCGGGGAACCTCATGTGAGTAATGGTCTAAAATGTGAACCCTTGTGGTGGTTTCTAGTGTGAGGTATGTTGGTTCATCGGAGTTGGCCGATGACCTGGTGGTGGAACCCACGTTGATGGGATGGTAGGATTGGATTTGACGTCTATTCGATGTCTAGACCGCGGGGTCGATCAGGTTGTGGATTTTATATTACGGAAAGTGGTTGGGTTCGGGGGAACCATAGGGTGTGATTGTGGAACCCTAGTATATGATGGATTCAAAAGGTAAACCTTAATTGTGGCTAGTGGATGAGAACTTGTGCTGCGACGAGCGGTCGAGGTCATGGATGACCATGTGGATGGCTCTGGTGAGTCTAGTCAGAACTATGGGATCCGATCTACGGATACCGTTCTGAGATAAATTATGGAATCCCGTGTTGGATCGGGTATTAGTGTGAGGTATGGATGCGGATCTCGATAGCAATGACAGTTAGTCGGCAGTCATATGGAGATGACTGGCTATCGAGGGTAATTGGTGTGGTTATAATACTTGGGGATCAGGGGACGTTCAGGGAACGTTCATTTTTCTGATGTGGATGGTCAGAATAGTGGTACCCATAGTCGTGAGGTACGGGATCGTCGTTCGGTATGAACGGAGATCCAGGGTTGTCGTATTTGCACACGGTGTGTAGTATGGATGTTTGCGGGTTGGTACTTTTGTGCTGATGCTAGTATGGATGCCTGTGTGCTGATACTAGTGTTGTTGATAGTATGTTGGTGCTGGTACTAGCGCTGGTGCTAGTGTCGGTGATGGTGTTGACGATGAGCCACAAGTTGGGGTGTGACTCCGTCATGATGAACATATGTTCGGTCTTTGAGATTCGGTAGTGGTTGAGTGATGGACTGGATGGGATCCAGTTAAGATTGTGATGTGTTGGGATAAGTCCCAATAGTGGTGAGATAACCAGTGGTGAGTGGATTAAAAAGGTATATTTGAGACTTGAGTAATCTTGGGATGATGTCCCCTACGTCATGAGAATTAGTGGATTTGGGGAGTTGTTGGCTTTTATCATAGATGTGGGATTTTGTAATTGAGAACGTGGAAAACCGAGTGTTGAACCTGTAAAGGTTGGGATGTGCGAATGAAACAATAACGGATTGATTGTGGACACGTGGTTGTCCAAGTAAGTTGAGGAGGTAGGAAGTCTAGTGGTTAGACTTGACATCTCGTTGGGAGCATGCCTGTTTCCAACATGGTTGGATCCTTAGATCCGTGGAGAGTTGTGATTGGGGAACGAAAGTGGTGCTCGTTTTTGGGTGATTGGTATTCCGAAGTCATAGGGGTTGACTTCTTGTTTTCTACCCTGGCAGACGTTGAGTGTAGTTACCAGTACGTTGAGCGTGTATTGGTTGGTGGGCCCATGTGTGTTTTTGGGTCATTAGGAGGAGCTACGTACTCGAAATTAGGTAAACGAGATTTTTCATTTTCTGCTTGGTGGCAGACAATGTTGTGGTACATGGCGTGGTGAGTGCAGTGAGTTTTGTTGCATCCACGTAGGATGAGTATTGGTGTCATCATTTTGGAGCATCCTTGGTTTTCCTAGGTGGAAAGACAAGGATCGATTCGAACTTGGGTGTGTAAGTCGTAAATGACGGGATTGAACTTCTTTTCGAAGTGGGGCCCGTATGGTATTCTACTCGGGTAAATAGGTTTTCAAGGTAGTTGAATTCTGTCAACCTTAGACGTGTGGAGGTTGGTTTGGCTTCCCTATGAAGTCAATCAAGTGTATTGGACGGGTAACCGATAGGTTCGGTTTTGGTGTGTCTTGGTAAATGTGAACGAGATTTCGGGATTTGGAATCGAATTTCTGGGTGACGATTCAGGATTCGATTTTGGAACTTGAAAGTATATTTCTGGATTTGGGTACGGAATGATTATTCCAAATGCTAGCTTACGGAATAATGATTTCGGATTCGAATTTGGATATGAATTAAAATGTGATGTCTGGGCTTGGATCCGGGATTTCTTACGAAATTGCGGATTCAGATTCGGAATTGGAACTAGATGTTGGGTGGAGTTTCGATTTGTCTCATGCTGGATTGGGCAAACGTACTCCATTATTGGAACGCGTTCGGCTATGACCTAGGTGGTTGTAGTCTGGTTATTAGGTAGATGTGTGTACTTTGTACATGGTTCGAGGTACAATACCTTATAGACTTGTGATGTCTAGTTACGGTATACGGGATATACCCGAGGTGTGTTGGTGAACGTGTTGGTAGTCGGATTGGTTCCGATACCATGGGATTGGTTGTGGACCGGACATTACTATGCAATGGGTCATGGTAACTCCGATGTGTTTAATTACACACAGGTCGTGTGAAAATGTCGGTAAGGATATACTTAAGTCAAGTAAGTTGGTGGCTTGTGTGGCCACGAGTGAGTCTAGTGTCAGTTTTCGACTGACAACAACTGTGTGGTGACAGATTGTCAGGATGTGTCAACATAGATTGTTGAGTGGGGTCAGCTGACTCCTAGTGGGAGTGGGAAAGGAACCGTCGAGTTGTTGCGTCAACGAGAGGGTTGATTTGACAAGTGGTGTCAAATTCGAAACAAGTAGTTTCAGTCATTCGACGGGGTCGAATGTAGTCGTTGCGTTTTGAGTACTAGTGGAACTTTTGGGTGCAGAAAAGTTTTTTCTGATTAGTTGGTGTATGGGTGTACACGTGTTGCGTGGTCGATTCCACTTTCCACGGGGTGTTTGTGGAATCAGGGTAGTCGAGTTTCGAGAGCGAAACTTATTAAGGAGGGAAGTACGTTTGAGTTTAGATCGGTTGGAATTTCGAGGACGAAATTTATTAAGGAGGGAAGATTGTAACGACCCGTCCCGAATTCCGGGATTAGTTTAGTGACTAATCTTCATTAGTGAGGTTGAACGGTGGTTAGTAGGGCGGAATCAGACAAAATGTGCAAAATGACCGTTTTGCCCCTGGTCGTGGGCAAAATGTTGACTTTTTGATCGGGCGGTCAAACGGACTTTGACCGATGACCGTGACATAGTTCGGGACGTCACTAGTTCATAGACAGGTGGCACGTTCGATTCAGACATTCGTAGAGAAAGTTATGATGTTCGGAAGTTGAGGGGTATTTTGGTAATTTGGCTTAATAGGGGCCAAATGTTGACTTTTTGACCGGGAGGTCCGATGGACGAGGGCCAAGGACCGTTACGTAGGTATCGTCGATACGAATCCAACGACAGGCGGCATGCCGAAATCGGAGATTCGACGACGAAGTTATGGTCAAGGAAACGAACTAACGAACCGAGGCTCGGATTAAAATAATAATATAATAATGAATAGTGATCGTTGACTGTGCACATCCGGATGAGTGACAAGTGTCACCCATCCCTTGTTTCCAGCTCCATGTTTCCCTCCCAACACTATCATTACTACATCATCATCACTAATCCACCATTTCCCTAAATTAATCTTCTTTGTTCCTAAACCGTGCACAAATTTGGGATTTGGATTAAGGAGAATTGGCTCCCTCTCTCTGCTGTTCCTGAGAGAAAAATGAGAGACTAAGATGATTGAATTAACTGGGAAACACGAGGGATTGAGTGTGGGTTGAATTTTGGATTTTGGATTTCGGGAAAATTGGGGGGAAAATTCGAAATGGAAGAATTAGGCCGTGAGGATCGCAATTGAGCTTACCTTCAGCTTTCTGGGAGTTCCACGATCAGAATTGTCGAAGGAACGAAGGGAATTGGTGCTGTTTTGGCTCTGATCACACTTGGTGACAGAGGAGGAAAATCGAGTTTGAGTCATGGAGTTGGAGGCTTCGATGGACGGAATTGAGGTGGGGAAACTACTTCTCATGATCCCACGATGCTTCTGGGTTCATCAATTGAAGGAAAACGGCTGTGGTTGACAGAACTCCATGGTTGAACAGTGACGGTGTTCGAGCTTGAGTCGTGACGATTGAGCACTAGTTTGATGCAATTGATGTGGGGGAATTGTTCCTCAGGGTCCGTTGATGCTTCTGGAATCATCAATTGGATGAAACCTGCAACAATTGAGGGAATTCCATGATTGAGCAGTGTTCGGAGTGTTCTTGGTGTTCATCATCGAATCGTGGGAATTTGGGTAAGTTATCGTGTAATTGATGTTACAGACCTGTAATTGAGCTAAGAACGAAACTAACTGATTGATCAATTGAAGGAATTAAGGCTGAATTGATGGACATTGAACCGGGTTGTGTCGCGGGTTAAAGGACCCGTTTACCAGACAAACGGGTTGGGCTGGTGACATTGTAGCAGGCGCGTGAGTTTCACGCGCAGCCACTCATGGCGGCGCGTGACGGCGCGTGGGCACGAATATCGAGGTGAGGTCAACATGACTTCTGTCCTATTTAATGTAACGGACATTTTGGAATTGGTTTCGTGTCGATCGGACACCGTCTCGATATTGTTCGGGATGTCCGAAGGTTTTAAATTAAGTTTAAAAATAAGTAAAAATTCGGGAAAATTACGGGACTTTGATAGGATGTTAATGATGAGGTTAGTGACCCTCTAATGTGATTTGGACAGGATTGGGAGTCCCGGTGATAGTGGTGTGGCCCGGGAGGGCCGGTGGCACGCGTATCGAGGAATACCGTTAAAACGGTCTGTGAGTGGACTTTGGTTTTATAAATTCTATGCATGCTTAAATGTTTTATATGGATTATGGTTGTGATTGTATGATGTTGATTTGGTTGTTGGTAAATTGTACGGTTTCACGTATTTCGAGGCGATTTACGTGCTTGCACGTAAATCGAGGTTTTTCGGTTTTACATGGATTTTTCATATTTATAACTTGGATATAATGTGATGAAATGGTTTTGAAATTGGAAATATGAACTCGGGCTTGAGGCCCAATTATGTTGGAAATTTCGGACTTGGAGTCTATTTGAGAATCGGGCCGGGGGGCCCAGTTGGTTAATGAAATCGGGCCAGGGGCCCAGTTGGTATGAAATCGGGCTGAGACCCATTTGAGTCATGTTATCGGGCCAGGGGCCCAGTTGGTTTACAAATCGGGTCGTGGGCCGAGTGGTTCATAAAATCGGGCATGAGGCCCAGTTGGATTATAAGTGTGATTTCGGGTCAGGGACCCTATGTTTAATAATTGTGATTTTGGGTCAGGGACCCTAAATGGAATTATGTGGTTTTATGGAAATTTCGGGCAGGGCCTAATGGTAATAATGTGATAAAAGGATTTAATAAAACTGTTTTTCCATATACCATCTGGATACAAGGATATATGATGGTCTCCTCCAGATGTCTGGGACACTGGGGAAGTCACGGTGCATTGCCTGCGAGTGGTCATTATACGGAGCAGCCGGACCGTATGATGACTCAGGAGCAGGATTGCTATGATTGACGTCAGGGATGTCAGACATCGGGGATGTCAGATATATGGACCCGGAGAGACCCCGGGCAGCACGCGTAGCTTATGAAACCGTGAGATATGACGTCAGGGACGTCAAGCGTCTGGGACGCTAAGCATCTGGGATGCTGGTGATGGTAATGGTAAAATATGGATTAATGGATCTATGAAATGACTTTTCGGTTGGATATGTGTTATGTGGTAAAAATGGATTATTGGTTATGAAATGGTATGACGAGTCGGGGACCCTAAATGGTTTTGGATTTATGGATTTATATTTATGGATTTGGGTGATGGCCCACATGGTTTTAATATGTATGGTTGTGGTATTCCACTGTTTTGGGCTGAGTTCCCACACTTGGTTTTTGGTTAACGGTTTTTGGGCTAAGGCCCTAATGGCTCGGTTGAGCAAACGTTTTGGTTACTGGTTTTTGGTGGCATGCATACGTTTTTATTGGAGGGCATAAATGTCTTATAAATGTATTTGGTAAACTTATTGGTTTTTGTCCACTCACAGCTTTTGGTTTTAATGCCCTTCAGGTTGATTACGGATGCGATTGCAGCAGAGACTGGGACATTGCACACCTCCTCCATCGATCCTTGCGCACTCTGGATGCCCCGTTGGGCAGTGGCTCTTGGTTATCCCTTGTTTGACACCTCTTGTTGGACGGGAGCAGGGTACATTCCACGGTAATCCCGGGGGGTGTGTGGCCATCAAACCATCATTCATGCATAGGAGAAAGCCTTAACCTCAAAATGCGTAAAATACGATAATTACCTCGAAAAGCGTGAAATTACGTAAAACCAAAATATCATGATTATCCACATAAAATCATATATGAAAACATAAACAAAGGAGTAAAAATAGTCATGCATGCACAGTTGAAAATCAAAAGTCCACTCACGGTTTTCGGACGCGTCAATCGCGCCCCGTGTGCTCCTCGGTAGCCTCGGGAAAGTTCGGGCCTGTAAAAAGGTACAAGAAGGGTTACAAACATCCCCAAAAAGCTCGTATTAATTTCCCTAATTTTTTTCCGGATTTTTCAACGTAATTAAACTTAAGGCCCTAATCTTCCAAACCCTCGAAACTATCCCGAACGACACCCGATCAACTCGAACTCTAAAACAAAAATGTTCAAAACATTAAAAGGATGATAACTCAAGTTGACCGTGATCGAAAATGACATCAAACGCGCCGTCACGCGCCGCCCAAAGTGGCTGCGCGTGATGGCCACGCGCCTAGCACTGTAGCTACAGTGTCACCATCTTCACCCGCGAGTCTAATAAACGTGCCTTCAACCCGCGACTCAACCCGGCTAATTACCCTTCAATTCTCAATCAATTCCTTTCGTTTTTTATCCTAACTTCTTCCCTAACCATTTAATTTCAGTTCTGTGTCCTTTAACCTCAACCATCCCTAAATCTGACCGTCGACCCGTTATCAACCAAACGGGTTGATCACCCAAACTCCGTGGTTTCTAAACCAAACTCGAATTAACTTCACAGGTAGCATAAAGGGACCCAAACGAACCAACACATCTAACCAATTGAATGAACCGTTACCTGGAAGTAGTCGTCCTCAACACTGCGATTTTCCAGAAACTGGGACTTGAGTTCCTGGCCAAACAGTGCTTGATTTCCTTCAATTCTTTCGTGGTTGAGTTTGTAGTGAACCCAGAAGACTAACACGATCCTTGGTTTTGTTCAACTGGTCTCACAAATTGATCTTCGAATTTTCCTCCATTTTTCTGGTTTTTCTTTCCCGACTCAGTTCCTCTCACTCTCAACTCTCTCCAATTCCGAAAATGAACCCTCTCTCATCTCCCCTACTCGGTTAATCGATCAGAATGGACGGCAACCCATGGGAATCCATCTGATTCCTCTGTGAAATTTTTTCCCGCAAACAGACCCCAACATGAATTTTCAAACTTGCCCGTGCTCTATGTGGTTTCAGTCCATTCAAAAATGTTTCCCACTGCCTCAAATGACTTAAACAAATCACTCTAGCCATCCACAATCAGGATTAAACAATGGAATCGTGCAGGGCACTCACGGCATGGCCGTGCACACTCTGTTCCATGGTGGTGAATAGTAACCAATGCACAAAATGACCAAAATGCCCTCAGTTAACAAATTACCAAAATGCCCCTCATCTTCCGTGACCCGTAACTTGATCATTCGATGTCCGTTTGACACGTGCCGCCTGTCGTTGTACTCGGGGCATCGAGACCTACCTAACGGTCCTCGAGTGATGTAAAAATCAGTTTCCAAACAAAAAGTCAACATTTTCCCCCTAATCGTCCCAATTACGATAATGCCCTTGAACTTCCGAACGTCATAACTTTTTTCCTGATCGTCGGAATCGGACGTGCCACCTGTCTATGAACTCGTGATGTCCCGAACTACGTCACGATCATCGGTAAACGTCCGTTCGACCTACCAATCAAAAAGTCAACAAATTGACCACACTAATCATAGGGGTAAAAACGTCATTTTATTCATTATTTTACAAAATTACATTTTCCGAATTTCCGGGACATTACACGCTGTCAATGGTGACAAAAATTCTGGAAAATTTCTAATTTCGACCCGAATTCCACTTAGATTTTGTTAATTCTAACAAAAGTTAAAAAAAAATGTACCTCTCGAAGCTCAAATAAATCCATAAACCCTACAGTTTGGTCTAGTATCCCAAGGTGATCGATATCTCTGATAACTACTCCAACCTTGTCCAAACGTACTTGCAAATGGCTAGTCATGATCTACGTGCTAGGTAACCTATTCAACCAGTTATTAGGTCTTAGCATTACCTCATTTAAGCTTACACCTAATTGGGGCCTTCTCTAGTCCTCAACGAGTCACACATCACAAGCCATGACCAGGCGGCCCACAAGGCTCAGGCCATGTCCACTGGGCTCGTAATGGCGAAACAGAAGAGATGGGTGCAGTTTAACATTCTAGTTCTTGAAATTGGTTGACGGTAGATGCGACGGTCTTCAACTTCCTCGACCTTGTCACACTTCCTTCCTTAAAAGCCTCATGCGGCGGTTGAGATGATGAGGGCTAAGGTAATGATGGTCAGAATCTCAAGAAGGTGGTGGCACACAGACTACGACAATTTTAAGGTAATGATGGTCTTCAGTACTAAAGGGACAAAATGATGGTTGGGTGCATGTGTGCGTCTGAATTCTCCTTTTGGGGTCTTCTCGTAAACAGATTAATATTAATGATCTCTTTAGAAAAGCTTAGTTATGGTCTCGAGATCTTTGGCCTCCCCTAAAAATGAGCCTAAACATGGCTTGGGCTTAAGATAGCAACAAATAACCACCCCCCACCACCCCCCCCCCCCTAGATTAGTAAGGCTCGAACCTAATAGGGGAAATTGGTTGATTCAAATTTACGATTTCTTGTTTATAGAACAGGTTGTAAAAATCTATCCTCCTTAAAAATAAATTCTTCCCTAAAATTTTCCCAACGTAGTCCAAGCTACAACCTCCAAACGGTTTACTTGAATTCCATTGTGCCACTATGGATAAGAGCTCAACTTTCTCGTATGGTTGATGGTTAATAGCGTATTTAAGTAGTTAGTTAGCTTCTAACATTTTAAAGTACTCTACTAACTCATTTCAAGTTGTCCTCAAGCTATCCGACAAATCAGAGTCTTCCTGATACACATTGAACCTTCGAAAGTGTGTTCTCTTCACTAATACATTCAATTAGGCTAAGTGCCTGACAAAACCTTAACATTTTAGTTGTCTTGTAGGCTAACTCTTGTCATCATTGCCCCATTCTTCGTCTAACCACCCTAAGCACGTACATCGAGCTAACAGTTATTAACAACAAGCTCATTGGCCTCAAGCACTCGGTTTTACAAGGTATCGACCAATCATTCTAGTAACTTACAACTCCCTAAATGTAATGGCTAACTTCGTCACAAGTGGTGACACGACCCATCCCAATCCCCCCGGGATTACCATGGAATGTGACGTGCTCCCGTTTGACAAGAGGCGTCAGACAAGGGATAACCAATTGCCATTGCCCAAACGGGCTTCTAGAGTGCGTAAGGATCGATGGAGGAGGTGTGCGATGCTCAAGTCTCTGCTGCAGTCGTATCCGGAATCAACCTGAAGGGCATTAAAAACAAAAGCTGTGAGTGGACGAAAATAAACAAGTCTGTTAAAAAAATTTATAAGACATTTATGCCCCTCAGTAAAATCATATGCATGCACCGAAAACCAATAATCCCATATTTATTTAGAAATAACCATTAGGGCCTTAGCCCGGAAACCAAAGCATAGTTTCAAATTCCAAAAGTCAATCCAAGAGTTATTTCATCAATCCAGTAATGTTCATTTATTATTTTTCCATCTCCGGCATCCCCGATGCCTAGCGTCCTAGATGCTTGACGTTCCAGACGTCATATCTCACGGTATTAAGCAACGCGTGCTGCCCGGGGTCTCACCGGGTCCATATCTCTGACATCCCCGATGTCCAGCAATCCTGCTCCTGGATCACTATACGGTCCGGTAGCTCCGTACAATGAGCCCTCGCAGGCAATGCACCGTGACTTCTCCAGTGTCCCCGAAACTTGGAGGAGACCAGGATATAAATATCCTCATATCGAGATGGTTTTATGGAACACATTTTATTATTCATTTCCAAAATATCACAAGGGCCCTGCCCCGAATTTCCATAAAACCGTCATAAGTCCAAATAGTTGAATCAAATCCGAAGTAGTTTATTCAATTCCATTTTAGGGTCCCCGACCCGAAATCACATATATAAGTCAACTGGGCCCCTGGCCCGATTTCATAAGTCAACTGGGCCCCTGGCCCGATTCATAAGTTAACTGGGCCCCTGGCCCGATTTCATAATTCAATTGGGCCCCTGGCCCGATTAACAAATTAACTGGGCCCCTGGCCCGATTTTACTTTATCAAATCTGTAACCGTTTCATGAAATCATATCCATCCATATTTATGGAAATCAGTGCAAATCCAAAAAACCTCGATTCACGTGCAAACACGTAAATCGCCTCGAAATGCGTGAAAACATATAAATTCACTGATATCCAAAATAAATCATATAATCCCAATTATAACAATCATGAAACAGTTATGCATGCATCGAATTTATAAAACCAATGTCCACTCACAGACCGTTTAACCGAGAGCCTCGATACGCGTGCCATAGGCCTTCCCGGGCCACACCACTATCACCGGGACTCCCAATCCTGTCCAAATCACATTAGAGGATTACTAACCCCTTCATTAACATTCTATCAAAGTCCCGTAATTTTCCCGAATTTTTAAGTATTTTTAAACTGGATTTAAAACCTTCTGACATCCCGAACAATAACGAAACGGAATCCGATTGACACGAAACCAACGCTAAAATGTTCGTTACATTGTATTGGATAAAAGTCATGTTGATCTCACCTCGAGATTCGTGCCCACGCGCCGTCACGCGCCGCCGTGAGTGGCTGTGCGTGAAAGCCACGCGCCTGCTACAGTGACTGCTACAGTGTTCCTTCTTCACCCGTTTGTCTGGTAAACGGGTCTGATTACCCGCGATAGGATCCGGTTCAATCACACCCAATTCGACATCAATTCAATCCGTTCTTGATCCTACAACAATCATTAACCAATGAATTTCAGGTCTGTGACATCGATCAACATCAACCATTCCTTAATCAAGCCATCAACCCGTGATCACCCAAAACGTGTCAATCACCAAAACTCCTCCAATCCTCAACCATTGTCAAATTAACTTCACAGGAAGCTAAAAAGAATTAATACGAACCAATTCACATGATTAATTGAACACAACGTTACCTCAATCACCACAACTCAAGCTTGAGTTTTCCGGCCGTCCACCTCGTCCGTTCACGGCCCTAGGAGCCCCAAAGCTTGCCCCATTTGATCTGGTTCGACACGTTGAAGTTCCAGAAAGCTCAATCCATCATCAATTAGGCTTGGGCTGGCCTAAAACTGGAAGTTCGAATTTGAATTTCCCAGAAACCAGTTTCGGGATTTCAGAGAAATCCGACACCCAATTCACTCAATCCTTCCATTCTCAATCACAGAGGAACCCACACGACTTACACACCATTCCTTTAATCCAATTCAGCCGTTAAAGGCATCCAAAAGTGTCCAAAATCCACTGTGTAATGTTCCCCTGCACTGACCCGAAAACAATAGAAAACCCAGTGCCCATGTCGTGCAATCGATGCCAACTCAACCCCATGTGCAATTCCACCTCAAACTGGCCCAATTAAGTCAATCATTTGATAAACAAATCGTGGGATCGATCGCACAAAGCATCCACCTTCACGGCTGTTCAATGAAACAGTACCCCGTGTGAAATTACAATTCTGCCCTTGTGCAGAAAATTACCAAAATGCCCATCACGCATCCTGACCCGTAACTCGGTCCTACGGACCCCGATTGATGCATGCCGCCTGTCTACGAACTCAGGGCATCGAGACCTTCCTAACGGTCCTCGGTCCTCGGCCATCGGACCTCCCGATCAAAAAGTCAACATTTCCCCCTTATTACGTTCAAATTACGAAAACGCCCATGAACTTCCGTACATCATAACTTTCACCACGAACGTCGGAATCGAACGTGCCACCTGTCTATGAACTCGTGACGTCCCGAACTACGTCACGGTCATCGTCAAAGTCCATTTGACCATCCGAATTAAAAGTCAACGTTTTGCCCACGCCCAGGGGCAAAACGGTCATTTTGCACAATTCGTCCGAAATCGCCCAACTAATCCCAGATTAGTAAATCACAATTAAATATTATTAAATCCCGATATTCGGGACGGGTCGTTACAAGTGGTTACATAGGGCTCTTACTAGCGCAAACAAATATTTACATCCAACAAACTGGTTCCCTCTTACAACGGCCTAAGGCACACTTCAGCTAAGAAAACAATTTATTTCGTCCAATCTACAAAGTTCATAAGTAAATGAATGCACTATTGTACTAGCACTTCTCTAACTATACACAATTTCGGAAATAGAGTAGGGGAGGTCGTTAGATTACCAACTTTCAAATCAAAAGATGCAAATCCCTCGACAGTTCTTCGGATTTCTCCTAGTAGTTAACACAACTAGATAGTTCTCGAATACCGCGAACATTTCTCTTAACCCTTAAGTCCCTAAATAGGTGAAAGACTTCCACTAACCACATCTCGAAATACAACTTAACTCCTAGAAGGGGATAAGTGGTTTAACAACATGATAGTTCTTGTTTTGCAATATAGTGGTGATTCATAAGGTGAAGGCACCAACAACTTCGTTCAATCCTGTTCACGATAAAGTCCTTCCGTTTGCAACCATAGGTTTTCTTTACCCTCTAGCTAATTAAAAAGAACTTGGATCTCAACCCTTAATTCGATATTACTCACGCTATGTCCAAGTTTCAGTCCTTACAAAACAGAATGGTAAGAAGGTTTTCATTGACATAGGTACCTCACCTACTACTTACGTGACACCGGGCAAACTTTAAGAAAGAAATCGCCTATATGTTAGCTTACCCAATATTTGGGAAGAATTTTTAGTGACGAAGTGAAATCTCACAACTCAAAGCCAGAATACTAATTCAACATTCCCAAAGGGCGAACACCTAGACAAAACCTGAAATGTAATAACCACCGTATTTGAGGAGCGATACTCATCCACTTACTTTAAGAGTGATAGTGCCTTAGTAAAAGGTTAATGAAATGAACTAGGGTAGTAACTAAAATTTCTCCAAACTAAGATCTTTACTAACGAAATAACTATCCAGGTCGTTGATTTCAAATTTCACTTACGGAGTCCAATTTAATAGCCTTGACAAAATTTAACTACCGATCATAATACTTGTAACTTCTCACAAGGCTCCAGCTCACAATGCATGTTGACCACAATGGTAGGACCACCAAAAGCTACTAGTTCGTGAACCATTCACAGTGTTCTTCCCTATATGGTCAAAATTTCAACACCAAAAACTTGGTTAATCAGTTCCACCTACTAACTTCAACGACATGTCTCTTCTTACACTTAGAATGAAAAAATGATTGGTTGCAACATTGTGATTACTCGGCTACATGCACAAAGAACGGATTGAATGCTGGAATCCTCACCACACATTCGGAAAGAGAAACACTCAATGTCAGGACCCACCCCGGTTTCATCCCGAAAATCGAGGTAAACCCTGCTCCCGTCTGACACCCCGACACAAAATTAACGTAACTAAAGTAAACCACCCAATAAGCACAGTCAGACGCAGGAGAAACTACAAACATCCTGAAGTCAAGTTTTACAGAGCATAGTTCTAAATACAAAAGAAAAAAAAACAGATAAACTAGATACACGCACACGGAAAATTTAAAACACTTCGGGATCCCTCTCGTGACTTCTATGCCTCAGACGCTACCTCGACGCCGAAACCCCGCTCTAGCTCCACGACCTGGAGGGCAATTTTAAACCAGAAAAGTGTGAGTGGACCATAAATAAAGAAAAGTTTCCAAAACCATTTTGTGAGAAAACCGGGTTTGGCCCTCCGTTTTGAAACCACATGCATAACCTAGTTATTAGAACAGTTATCAATCACGTAAACCTCATCATAAAAACAGAAACACTATAAAAACAGTTATAGAAATCATATCATCAGCGTCATACAACCGTATCATAAAACATAAATACCGAGTCATCATTCTCCGATCAAACCTGCTGGATCTATCCGAGTCTTTAAACTCAATCCAGACCTCAATAATATCCGAGTATTTAAACTCCCGAGTCTTTAAACTCAACAGGCCTACGGGGGAAAGATCAATATATCCGAGTCTTTAAACTCCCGAGTCTTTAAACTCAATCCGGGTCTTTAAACCCAATCCGGGCCCGTCCCCCGTCAATCATAATATCCGGGTCTTTAAACCCAATAACCAGATCCAGAAAATCCAATCCAAAACCATTTGAAAACCATTCTAAACCCATATCCAAACCCGAATCCGAAATCATTGGTCTGATGCCCTTCCAGCATCCAGAACCGTCATTCCGAATCCAAATCCGGAAATCCACTTTTCAACTTTAAAACCAAATTCCGCTTACCGAAATCCGATTTCAAAACCGAAAACCCATGATCATCGAAATCATGTTCCAAAATCCCTTTATAACCATTAAAACCACTTATCCATTGAAATCCTAAATCCATAACATCATATTCAGAAATCATACTTTTCCTCGTAAAACGTGCTGAAAACCGAAGTTCCTCAAAAAACGTGCAATTATGTAAAATCAACAAAGCATATCCGATAAACATAAAATCATAATTAAAACCATAAAACAATTATAGAAAAACAGTTATGCATGCTCGAGTTTAAGGAAAGGGTCCACTCACAGTACCAAGCCCTCAATCGCGTCCCGAACGTCTCGTACGTTCCTCTGCTTCCTCGGGAAGTCCCGATCCTGTCAACAATCGCCAAACTACGTTACTAACACGTCTACTAAGACTCTCCTAATTTTCCTCAAAAAATCCCCGGATCTTAAACGTAACGAACCGAAACCCTAAACCTTCACCCTCACGGAACTACATCGAATCGACGTCCGAACAACCCGAAACCAATTCCATTAGACTCGTCACAACTCCTGGACCAAAAACCAAGTTGACCGTTTTCTCAACCGCCGCTGCACGCGCCCCCACGCGCCACCCAAAGTGGCTGTGCGTGGCCCTCACGCGCCAGCTACAGTACCATCGTCTTCCTCGAGTCGACCCGGTCGAACCGGCCTCTGCAATTCGAACCGGCGAGGACCTCACTGAGTCTCACCCAACTCACCAAAACCGTTGACTCAACCCCAGACTTTACGACTTTCAATTTGAAAATCGACGGTAAAACAGAGCATCGAAAGGAAAACAAGAAATTACATGCCCTCCGGTCGCCGTCGTGAGCTCCACCGTGGCAACACAACTCCTCCAGTCCACCTCTAGCCTCTGGACACCTCCCCCAACTTCGATTGATCGAACACGGCCGCACCACCACTCACAACTCCTCTCTGTTCTCTGTTTTCCCCCTAGTTTCCCGTGGCTCACCTCGCACCCACACACAGCCACCGCACCTCCAAACCTCCTCTCTATCTCCTTCTTGATCTCTAGTCGCTCCTCACACACTCACAACCTCACACCCTCACCAAGATTGATTGATTCCTCCCCAAATTCTCAATCTCTGTTTTCTCTCTGGGTCGAAGAACAAACACGAACACACGGGCACCCCCAATTATTTGGACCGTGCACACGACTAGAAGCCACTAGGCCCTTGCCACGCGTCACAATCCTCCCATTCTCTCTCACAACTGTCTCAATATCAGCCCTCCATTTGTCCCTCTCTGTTGCACAAATCCCAAGTGCAAAAGACCAAAATGCCCCTTCTTAAACCTCAAAATTACGATTATGCCACTAACTTCCTCGACCCGTAACTTACACATCGTAAGTCCGATGAATACGTGCCGCCTGTCATCGAACTCAGGACGATGAGATCTAGCTAACCATCCTAGGTCAACGTGTCAAAACTCGATCATACGAAAAGTCAACTTTTCCCCCTATTTTAACCAAATTACGATTATGCCCTCAACCTTCCAAACAACATAACTTCCTCATCGGATGTCGGAATCGAGCATGCCATCTGCCTACGGATTCGTGACATCCTAAACTACGTCCTGGTCATCGGTCAAAATCTAGTTGCCCGCCCGAACTAAAAGTCAACTTTTTGCCCAAACGAGGGGCAAAATCGTCATTCTACACTAACGACCCCATCGAGACCAACTAATCCCCGATTAAGCTCACTAATCTCATCTTAATCACGGTCTTACCCTAATTTCTGGGACGGGTCGTTACACTCAACCATGTGTGTGATAAAATCCAAAGGAAACTTGTCTCAAAGGTATTAACATCCTGACTAAGGTAGCAACAAGATGCTTCCTTTGAAACTCTTAGTTCTCGTTAAATCTAATAAGCCGATTTAGGCAATGTACGCTAACTTCCTTTGGAGTAAATAAACACACGGTACTAATCCTTGTCAAGCTAAAACAAAAAATCCGTAATAGGGTTTGAAGAAAAGGCCCAACCATACACGTACCTGCTGTAACGGCCTGAAAATTTGAGAAAAATAAAAATTGGAAAAGATTCAATGGACACTTTTTGGATGGTTTTACCTTTGAAGGCTAAAGGTTAACTTTTTGACCTGGACATTTTTTGGACATTCTGAAAGGACTGTTACGAAGGTCTGAGACTCTTAAGTCCTTAGACAGGCTGTATGCCAGAATTAGAGATCGAATAGGTTCGATACAGGTCAAAAGTGACCAGAGGCATTTTGGAAATTTTGGATATAAGGGTGTTTTAGTAATTTTTCAAGAAGGACGTAGGATATTCTAGAACTTTCTTCATTTTCCCTTCCCTTATCTCTTGTTTTCACCAACTTAGCCCTTGTGCTACTATATATATATATATATATGTGAATTTTGTGTGTGTGTGTGTGTGTGTGTGTGTGTGTGTGTGTGTGTGTGTGCGTGTTTTGTAGTTCGGTGGGTGGTGGCCCAGAATTAAAAAAAAAAACCAAGCCAACCCATTAGGGAGTGAACTAGAGGGAATGAGAGAATCTGAGAAAGGAAAAGAAGATCTTCTACAAATACCTTAATAGATGACGCAAAAATCGCGTCATCTTTTATTTTTAAGGACATGTCAGTTTTGTGTCATCTATACGAGTGTCATGTAAGATATTATTAAAGTGTCATCTATTATAATTAAGAACACGTAATAAGTGTCATGAAAATATGTAAGTGTGTTATCGAAGAAAATTAATGACATAAATAAATTGTCATCTATTATGTTTAAAGACACTCACAAGTGGAAACTAACGGTTAGGAAGCTAGGAAAAGCAGAATAGAGAAAAAGAAAAACATTGAATCTTAGACTTTATCTTGGTGTTTTGCAATCTCCAGTTCCAATCAATGACTCCCAAACTCCATCTTTTGCTTAAACATGTCTTCCTTCCCATCAACCCACGCTTCGTTTCCAACATGTAGGCTGGTATTTTATTCACACCTACAATCCTAATTACTGATTTCTTTATTTTCCTTTTATTCACACCTAAGCTGAATATTGCACCATTATTTGCGAATCAGTCTCAAGGATAACCTTTTTGCACCAGTATCCAGAATTTAGTTAAGATGTGACTTTATTGTAATTTATTTAATTTTTTTTATACAATGATATTGGGAGAGGGTAATTACATTATTTACAGGGTATAAACTTCGCCATTTACTAGAGTCGTACATAAGACCTCTCGCAAAATATGTGGAGAAAAATATATACAATGATATTAGGATAGGGTAATTATATTATTTACGGGGTATAAGCTTCGCCATTTACTAGAGTCGTACATAGGACCCCTTACATAATATGTGGAGAAAAATATTACTAACTCATAGTGCTAAGTGATAACTTGAGAATACATTAAAAAGTAAAAAATATTAAATGAAATATAGCATAGCACTTTAATGCTAAATATGGCATAATCTAACCTTATAATATTTATTAAAAAGGTCATTTTAGTGCTATTGTTTAGTCTGAGTAACCTTTAGGACTCTTTTGCAAAGATGACCAGTGAGAGATCTTTGATTTAACTCTCGTAGATAGCAATGACGTTATATATTTGGGTTATAGTTGACCCATTGTGTGGTTTACCCCAAATTTTACCGTTCCCTTAGAGATGGTGAGTGTGAGACATTAGATTCAACTCACATAGATGGCAAGAACGTTGTATGTTTATATAAAGTTGGCACATTGTGTGGCTTGCCCAAAATTTGACCCATCTTTAAAAGAAGGGCGAATAAGAGATAATAGATTCAACTTTCTTAAATGATGTTGACGTCATATTTTTGGGTAAAATTTTATACTTTATAACTAATTAATTGTGAAATTTTTCCTGATTTTCACTCTTCCCTTATAATATAATTGAAATTAAATATCGTATTATTAAAATAGAAAAAAAAATTAAGAGCATTTGAAGTGTAAAAACTTGTTGCAGGAAGTGGAAAAAAATGAAATATACCTTTAAAAAATAACTTTATAAAGCGAATCTCTTTAGGTACTATGTATAACTTTAAAAAAATAACTAACATCTAGGTCCTACACCCCATCAGTGAGAGTAGACAAATCCTACGTGGACCAAGGTTTTCCACCTTGTAGATGACACGACCCACCCCCAATCCCCCGGGATTAAGGGTTAAGTCATACTCCCGCCTAACTCACGTGTGACACGAAAGCTGACTGACGTCCAACCTCCATGTAACACGTAAGATGGACAAGAGATTCCCAAGCGAACCATCCAAAAACTTTCGAATTTCCCAGAGCGCGCAGAACCTACTATGGATCGCGTGTGTGATGTCTCCGTCTTTCGAACAACAGCCCGCACCGCAACAGCCTGGAGGGTATCGTAAACACAAAAGACTGTGAGTGGACAAAAATAAAGGATAAGTTTAGAAAACAAGTTATAAAAAGATATTTATACCCTCCATTAAAAAACCAATGCATGCACATAAAACCTATTTCATAACCATTTCACATTCAAGTTTATGAAACCAAAAACCATAAATCATTTCATTTTTTCAAATCCCGGGCCTCAGCCCATAACCATCAAAATCCATCATTGAAAACCAATGAAACCATCGAATTATGATCGAAATCCAAAACACAATTGAAATCTATTTCAACCAATCGAACCTGCTGGATCTATCCGAGTTTTTAAACTCCAAAGTAATCTGAGTCTTTAAACTCAATAGTAATCTGAGTCTTTAAACTCAATCTAGGCCTCAATATAATCCGAGTCTTTAAACTCAATCCGGGTCTTTAAACCCAATCTGGGCCCGCCCCCGTCATATATCATATCCGGGTCTTTAAACCCAATAACCAGATCCAGCAAATCCAATCCAAAACCATTTTTAAACCATTTCCAAATCTATGTCCAAATCCGAATTTGAAATCACCATTTCAAATTCCAAGCTGAATCCGAAATCATCATCCCGGATCCAAATCCATAATCCATTTTCAAATCTGAATCTGAAACCATCATTTCGTAAGCTAGCATCCGAAACCATCATTCAGAACCCAAATCTAGAAATTCACTTTCAAATTTCAAAACCAAATCCCAAATCATTTCTGAAATCCAGTTCCAAAACCCGAAATCAAGTTTATAGAAAATCACTTTTATGAACAGGGCTTCAAGCTCGAATTCGCTTTTCCAAAATCCATTATAAATCATTGAAATCAAATCATATTTCAAATCCCAAAATCAAATAATCAAAACCATGATCAAATCGCAACATAAATCGTAAGCTCGTAAAATGTGCAAATACGCAAATCTCTCGAAATACGTGTAAAATCGTAAATCATCAAGATCACATCATAAACATAGAAATCACGTATAGAAAATATATAAAAACATGTATGCATGCATCATAAGTTAGAAAGAAAAGCCCACTCACAGACCATTTACGCTACCTCCTCGATACGCGTGGATTACGTCGTTCCTGGCTAATCAACTATCACCGGCTTTTCCGAACCTATCCAAATCCCATAATAAGGTCACTAACAAATTCATCAAGCTTCTACTAAGGCCCCGTAATTTTCCCTAATTTTTAACTTATTTTAAACTAGCCCTAAAACCTTTGGACATCCCGAAACATGTCGAAACGATGTCCGATCGACTCGAAACCAGTCTTAAAATATTTGTTACATCGATACGATAAAAAGTCGTGTTGACAAGTTCCCCATGAGCAGTGCCACGCGCCCTCACACGTCACCCAAAGGGGCTGCTCGTGGGCCTCAAGCGCCAAGGAACAGTCTCCTTCAACCTCTGTCAGATCGGGTTCAAACAGGTCTGGTCTAGGCCGGTCTAGCCGAACTGGCGGTCCAGGTTCTCCTTCGTTTTTCTATCTTTTTCGACCCCGTTTATCCCTCTAGCTTCCTCCTAATCTCTACAAGTGATCTAGTTATTAAAATCATGAAATAAGGGCCTAAAATATACCTTCCAAATCGAAGAAGAAAACCAGAGAGTTCCTCCTCTGTGTCCTCATCATTCTGGCCATCCCCAGCCGTGATTCCAGTTTCAAACATTCCTTAGGACCTCCAAAAACAACTCCCAATTAACACAATCGATTAACAATGGTTAAATCGCAAGTTACCATTTTTGGAGGGAACTTACCATTTTTGGAGTTCCACGGCCTCCGTCCACGGCAAGCCTTGAGCTTGGCCCTACTCGACTCATTTGACCCTCGTGAGCCTCTTCCTTATCATCAAAATGATCATCTCGTCCCCAAAAGTCCAATTGCCATTGCGACAAAAACAGAGCAGTTGCGGGAATTCCCACCGTCGAGCTTCGCCGTGGCCACCAGGAGACTCTCCACAACGTCAAGTTCATCTTTGATTCCCACAACAAGTGCAAAGGATGGGATTTGAGGTAAGTTGGGATGTCACAATTTCCTGGCCTCTGTTTTTCCCAGTTTAGGACCACCGTCCACGGCAGCTCCTCACGGTGGCACCACCTATTCCATTTCCTTCCTATCTCTCACTTTCAGTCATCAAGATGAAGCAATAGATGAAGGGTTGAAGGAATTGTCTGAGTGGATTCCTCACGGTTAACACTCACTCTGTTCTTAGTCTCTCCAACCCGTGCACAAACCCAGTTCCTTTTTTAAAAACCTGTGTGAGGCGGTAGGGAGGGTTCCACAAACCTCCATATTGGGCCAGGTGTCCAATTTCCTGTGAGCAACAGTTCCAAGAACAGCCAAGTGTCCCCTGATCACTGGGCACCAATCCCAATGCAAGCTAATTGACCAAAATACCCTTGAGGCAAAATTTACCAAAATGCCCCTCGCACGTTCAGACCATTAACGTTGTCGTTTGAACTCCAATTGACACATGTCACCTGTTGTTGTATTCAGAAGATTGAGACCTACCTAATGGTCCTAGACTTACGTGAAAAGTCCATGTCGTATGAAAAGTCAACGAATTGCCCCTTTTTAACCAAAGTACCAAATTACCCTTGAACTTCCGAACATCATAAATTTTTCCTCGAATCTCAGAATCGGATGTGCCACCTGTCTATGAACTCTTGACGTCACGAACTACATCACAGTCATCGGTCAAAGTCCATTTGACCGCCCGAACCAAAAGTCAAGATTTTTGCCCATTCGAAGGGCAAAATCGTCATTTTGCACCGTTCGTCCGAAACCACCCAACTAATCAGTCATTAACCATACTAATCCATCATTAGTTACTCATCTAATCCCGGTTTCCGGGATGGGTCATTACAGTAGACCCCGCAAACACTGACAGTCGGCTCACTTTTGAACACAGACTCCCAGGAGCTGACGCAATCACCAACATTCACGTCGATCATGCTGGCACTCGGCACTCAACAGCCTCCCTGCAAGGGATTTATTGAAATTGTTAGGGATCGAACTTTGGATGGGGGTTCCAACCAAAGAAAGATCCTTACCAATTGTCAATCCTGCCAACCCCTGCAGGTGGTCATGGGCCTCTTCTTTGAATTAGAAATTGGATTATGCGAGGAAAATTTATTTCCAAAACGGAAGGAAAATTATTGATAGGGAGTAAGGGAGACAATAAAAATTTATTTATTTCTTTTTGCATTCAATTTGTCCACCCACATGGAACTTGTAAACAAACATTTATTTCAAATCACCCTCACTATCGGTATAATAACAATAATAATAATAACAACAAAGTGATAAGCAGAATTAGATTAAAAAGTAAGTTTTTTTTTTATCTCCACCCTTTCTACTTTATTAGTCCTTTACCATGGAACATACATATTTTTATATTTAAAATATATTAAATTGATAAGTGTCGAATCTCATTTTCGTTTACCAAACGATCCTTAAGAATTTATTCTTTTTGGGAGAGATTTCAAATTTTAAAACACACAGATAATACAAATTATATATAGGTTCACAAATTAATATTCAATAATGGGGTAATTATAAATAGGTTTTTTATAAGAGTCCAAGTTATACATTAGTCCACTACAGTAAATAAAAATACTAAATATAGAATCACGTAATTTTTGGATTGTTGTTCAATCCGAATATTTTTTTTAGTTCGTTATTTTAAAAAAAAATTACTAGCATGCCATTTAAGTTTTGTATCATTTTTGTTTTAGAAAAATACATATAATTTCTCAAGGCAAGGCTAGAAATTTTGAAGTTAATTTACCTGAGATATTGTTTTTGTCTACATGTGGACATAGGTATATTATACCCAATGAACCTTTCTTTCTTAGATATAATTGCAGATGTAACGACCTGGAAAATCGAGAAATTTAATTCCTGGATTTTTAAATGTAAATTGACGATTCTACCCTTATGGTCAAATGTTAACTTTTAATAGATGAACTTTCTATATGCTCCTCAATGACCATTACAAAGGTCTCAGAATTTCGAGTATGTAGACAAGTAGTAAGTCGAAATCGAATTCAAGCAAGATAATTATAAGTCTAAAATAACCAAGGGCATTTTGGTAATTTGAAGTGCAGCGGCATTTTTCTATTTTTGAACTAATTGTTGAGTCACCATCTAGAGTATGTGTGATGGTGCCATGTGTCATAATCTTAGTGATATATCGCCCTCACCGCCTATACACTAGATTATCTTCCCACGTTTAGATCATCATCATCATTCTAATTCTCTCCAAAACTGTGAGCACCATTAGAGACAATATGGAAGTTTTGATTTGGACCTTAACTTGAGAAACCGAGCATACCAGTTTCATCCTCACATCCGCATGAGAAAAACTCACAAGCCACCAAGGAAAAGACCCATGGAGTAGCTCAAATACTGAGGAGGAACATGGGACAAGACTTTTGACCAATTTTCCAGCTTGTATAGAAGATATGAAGCTTTGAATTTAAGCCAACAATGGAGTTTTCCAACGATGACGGTGAAGCACAATGGAGCCGGTCACCATCTCTGGTGACCTAGTTCAGGTCCAGTAATGATGTGGCATTGACATGGCATAACACATGGTAGTTGATGTGGCGTGGCACGTGTACGTGCACGTGGGGAAGTGTGTCTAAGCGCGGGGGAAGGCTGTCAAACTTCTAGTGGCAAGTAGGGCTGTTCACGACCCATGGTAGTTCTTATCTTCAAGCTATTGATGATATTGATCCCAATTGTACCAATTTCAAGTCAATCGGACATCGATTGCAGGCCAAATAACTCCCGAGACATTACTAGAGAGCTCGGGATTGAGCTACTTGGACAAATTGTGAGTAGACATTTATTTTATAAAATGTGATGCATGCATATTTAAGTGTTTTAAATGTTTCGTTGCATGATTTCGATTGTAATTGTTTGAATAATTTATTCTAAATGTGTTTTGGTGATTTTCTAGATTTAGAATATTTATTCAGATTTGATTCTAGTGAAAAATTTTAGAGTTTTTGTGGAAACAGTGTTTTGGGCTCAGGCTAGTGTGGAAGATTTTTACTTGGTTTTGAGTCAATGATTTATGTAAAAGCAAGTTTTCTTGGTTTTATTACTGTTTTTCACGATTAACCATCCTCATGTGATATAGTTCCTTCCGAACGTCAGTTTGGAAACTCGCTTCCAGAGAAATCACAGTATGACATTACCTGGACGTCAGTTTGGAGATTGTTCCCAGGGATGTCATGTTTTAGTATCGTTCAAATGTCGACGGTTCCCAAGAAAACCACTTGGATGGTTGTTTATTTCCGAGGATGCTAGTACAACCCGAATGTGAGCAATTCCTAGGTTACCATCCAGATGTTGACTCTATTCCTAGGAGATGACTCAGATGATGCCAGAGTGCAGTTCCTGAGGTTTCCAGCACGTAGTGCTAATTGATCATCATGACTAATGCCCAATTATTGAGGATTGATAGTATTTGATTATTGATTTTTTGTCCAGGTTTTCCGATGATTTTATAAACAGAGATTTCAGAGAAATGCGGGCCACTTGTTTTTTATATTCAGTTTATGATTTTATGGGTCAATGACTTATGATTTGATTTGAATTTAAATCTAGTTTTTTCTGTTTTACTTTATGCATGTACCTTTTAGAACTAGATGGTAATTGATTGTTTTTTTTCAGAAATGAATTTTCAATTATTACTTTTGTCCACTCACACTTTTAATAATTTTGTTTTCCCTCCAAGCCATGGCATAGAAACTGGAGCTGATATTGAGACGGAAGCATGTGCGGGTCATTAGTATTGATATCCCTTGTTCGGCATATGTTAAGAGTATTTTTGGAACTTCAGATTACTTGTCAAACATCATCGGGATCTTACACAATTATCAAAGCGTTTTCAAAACCGGTCCTGACAGTATCTACAATCTACCTTTTAAAATTTAATTTTTTGTAAGTATTTTTATTTTTGGTAGATCAAATAAATTTGAAAGTGTAAAAATATTCGAAATAGAATGGTGAATTAATATAGAATAGAAATATAAGTAATTGGTAGATAATTATTAATTTACCTTTAGGAAAAAAAAATGCTTAATTTCCCTACTATAATTTTAGTCATAAGGAATAAAAAAAAAATTAAAGATAAATAAAATACATGTATTATTGTAACCTTACAAAAATATCATGTAGTAAAGTGCAGATGATTAAAATGACTCTTAAAGAAATTCGTAAGAAATTTATTTGGAAACATTATCTTTACCAAAATAAATAGTAAAATAAAAAAAAATATTTAAAATTTGAAATCACATATGATAAACAGACTTCTAAAATATGGATGTAATAGGCAAGTAGTCAGTTAAAAGGGTTACGAAAACAAAAAGCAAGTAAATTAAAGAAAAGGATAAAATACTTAAAAAGAATATGGTAAATCAGTAAATGGACTAATTTATATGTTATATCTCAAAAGTGAATTAATTTATAATTAATTCTTCAATAATAGTATTGTGATTATTTTGCCTTTTTTTGTTGTTGCAAATAGTAGAATTATAGTTTTACCCTTATTATATTATTATTATTATTATTATTACTATTATTAATTATTATTATTAATTTATGACTTCCGGAATATGAAATTATTTTATTGGTGATATAATTCATATTACACTATTAGAGTTTATATTTTCTTTTTTCAAAAATAAAACAACATTCTTCTGTTTTATATCTTGAGTCATTATTTAATAGTCTTTATAATTATATATATATATATATGTATATATAGTACAATATTATATGTAAGATTTTTTTTTTCCAAGAATATTATATGTAAGATTAGGTTTATGGTTAGCTAGCCAATACTACTATAATACATGTAAAATCATGTAAATAAACAAATAATGATGCATGTAAATAGTTAATTATTTTTTGAGTTTTTTTCATATCCTAAGTTCATTTATATATATCATTTTGTATAAAATTCATGTTGATAATAAAAAGAACAGCTTCGCAGCAATGCGCAAGCTATATCTTGCTAGTGACCACGAAAGGAAAACAGTCTACCCGCAAGTATTGTGCATGTATGATTTTCTTTTTTAATTCAAAATTTGAGATTTTTTTACATAATAAAATAAATACCATTTAATTATAATATTAATCACGAAAGATGATTTGATCATAACATTTATAATATTTTCTCGTATTTTCTATAATTGTGATAAGTTTAATGACTAATTATAATTGTGAAAATCCTTAAATCTATATTAAAAAAAGTGATTATATTTATTTTTCATGTTATTAATTAACAATTTTTTTCTCATATTCATTTAGCCATATCTATATCATAATAAAAATAGTTTAAATAAAACATTTGGGATAACTGTGTAATTTAAGCCACTAAAGCATAGTCGTATAGAAAAACATCCTTATTATTAATTATAAAAGGAAGATGGTGATTTGGTGAAGCTCTTTTTTTCCATATATACCCGTTAGTTAACAATATGAAATCATTTAATCGTATATAAATAAGGGAGATTGTCATAAATACACTCAATCATATAAGGTTTTTAATTTTTTATATTTGTAATTTTGGTACAAGTATAAATACATAGGGAGGACTAATGTGCAATTTTTCATTCCTCTCCCTCTCCTCCCTTCTTTCTCTCCTATGTTCTATTTTTTTCTCAAGAAACCGGATGAATATGAAGATAAAGATGAAGTTCTCTAGATGAAGGGGAGGTTACCTCTTATTCCTTTTTTCTACATTATTTTCTTCTCTTCTCTCTTTATCTTTATCTTCATCTTCATGTTCATCTAGAAAACTCATAAATGATTATGTAACTAATTTGTTAACAACTAGTATGTAAATGGGAACTAATTGGGAACTACCAGTGAAACCCAGATGAAGATGAAGATGATGATAAAGATCTCCATATGAAGATGACGATCTTTACATGAAGATGAATGGGGAGGTAGCATTCTCTTATCTCTTCATCTTCATTTTCATGTTCATCTAGAAAACCCAAAAGTGGTTATGTAACCAAGTGGTTACCAACTAATATATAAATGGAAACTAATCTGTAACTAAATTTGAAACCCAGAAACCCAGATGAAGATGAAGATCTCCAGATGAAGATGAAGATCTCCAGGTGAAGATGAAAGGAGAGGGATGCGTCATCTTCCTCTTCCTCTACATCCTTTTTTTTCTCCTCTCTTTTCATCTTCAACTTCATCTTCATGTTTATCTAAAAAATGTAAAAATGATTATGTAACTAAGTGATTACCAGTTGGTATATAAATGAAAACTAATGGGTAACTAACTGTTAAACCCAAAAACCCAAATGAAAATGAAGATGATGATAAAGATAAAGATGAAAAGGGAAGTTGTCCCATCTTCCTCTCTCGTCTTCTTCCTCTTCCCCGTTTGGTGACATGGATGAGGGTGAGATAAAGATGGCTCTAGATTTCTTTTCTCGGTTGAAGACGAAGGTGGGATGAGAGAGAATGAAAATGGGATGTGAGAGGATGAAGGTGGGATGTGAGTGGATGGGAAAGGGTTGGGGAAAATGAATGGAAAGTAACTAAGAGGTAACTGAAATAATTTGTTTTGTTTATGTAGTTGGGCCAAAAGTACAAGTACCACCGAACCAAAAGAAAGTACAAGTACCAAAATCTAAAAACTATATTTGGTTGAATATGTAGGAAGTAGTTAATAGTGAGTTTAGTGGTAGTTTTTTTTTTTTCTTTTTGTGAGAAAGGGTTATTAGTGAAAATTTCCCTCTAAATCATAGTAATCTCACATTTTTTGAAGTTATTGTATACATAAATTATCAATTTATATAAAAAGAACAAATAAACGAAAAAAATAAAATAATTTTCTATAGACTTTGTTTTTTTTTTTCAAATAGTGCTGAGCTTTAATTATAATATCACAAGTATAATGCTGTGTGAAAAGTCAAATTTAAACTGATAATTTGGGTGAAGCTAGCATCGCACTTGGCAGCCTTCAGATACTACAAAAAAATTTATATCTATACTAAAGCCCAAGCAGGATTCCACTGTTCATGGACAGTGGATTTCCTACAATACCATTTTCGTTTGCTATGTTTTCTTTACTGTTTGTTTTCTTATACAGTGGAGGGACAAAATTGACCCTGAGTTATTTTAGGTTCATCACAATCACGCCTTCGCAATTCCTCGCCCCCTTCGTTTTCTTCCGTTTTCTTCTCTTCTCCCTTCAGCCGAGCCGTCTTCTTCATCGTCACCATCATCATCGTCGTCATCTTGATCACCTCCAATTGTCTCTTCTCCCAGCTCACCCGTTCTTCAACTCTAACCAAAAAGCTGATCTTCACCCATTTCAACAAAGCTTTGATTCAACCACAAAGTCCACCACAGCCTTCTCTTCAGCTTTCGGTTTAAATTGAGGTATTTTCTATTTCTCTTAACCCTAATTCGAACAAGATATTTAAGCTTTCGGTTTAAATTGAGGTATTTTCAATTTCTCTTAACCCTAATTTGAACAAGATATTCCAATTACATTATGATATTTAGAAAGTAGGGTTTTCCATTTTAGAATTAGGTTTTCTTATTTAGGAGGAAGGATTTGAAATTGAGGTCTCTTCTTATTGACGTTAAATTTTTGGGTTCTTAGTATTTTTCCCTCTTCTCCTATCCATCGATCATATATCTGAAAACTTTATGGTAGTGCTTCTGGTTTCTTAATAATTCTTTTAGGGAAATTTTTACAGCAGGTAGTGGTTCTAGTTCCTTAATAATTGTTTTAATTTTATTAGTGTTTATTATATTTCAATATGTTGAGCGTAGGTTCTCGATCTTATATGTATTCGGCCGATTGTAAATCTACCTTTCCCTTTAATGTTGATAATCGAAAGAATCGATTTTAGGTATCCAATTGTTGAGGGCGAGGGAAATTGTTGAGCCTTGATTTCGTAATTATTTAGTTGAGTCCATTTGTTTCAGTGCAATTAATTTCTCTACTTGGCCTTAATGGTAGCAAGAAACAGGGTCCTAAACAGGGTCCTAAAAAAGTATCGGTATAGAAGGACTTCAGCTGAAACTATTCTTGCAGTTCATTTTCGATTTGAATTTCTCAAATTTTGTTTAGGGGAAATTGGTATTGAGAGATATTGATGACAAATAGTGATTTAGTCTTGCATATTGTTTTAGATGTTGGTTCGGAAGTCTGTTAAGATCATCTATGACTCGACATGGAAAATCCTCACTACTATATAAACATAATAGTTTGGTCATGGCTATGCCCATTACTATATAAACATAACAGTTTGGACATGAAAAATCCTCATTTTCATGCATATTGTTTTCTCAAATTTTTATCATATTCTGGACTTGTTGAGATCTGGTTCTCATGCTTCAATTTAGTTTTTTTTCCCTTTACAATTAAGTTATGGAGATGTAAGTTATTCTATTATGATATTCCATGGCTAATCTTTGTTGATAGTGATTGTTGTTTCAACTGTTTATCAATTATATGGTTATGGCTATGCTCAATGTTTAACTATTTTATTAGGTAACTTAAGGTTCATTCAATCCTTTGTTTTATTTTTCCATTTTGAAGCAATTTTATTCTATATATTTGATGTTTTGTGTTAAATTCATACGTGCTTAATGATTATAATTTTCTTCGTATGGGTAATTGTAAATAGGGGCAATTTTACTCACGAACTATTTTTAACACCATCATAAACATAGACATAAATCTAATAAAATCACTTTAAAACCATTTAAGCTTAGGTCAATATAATAGCAATCTACAATTGAAGAAGCCACAATCCTTGATTTTCTTTCAATGGAAAAAAATAGTTTGAACTATTATTATCATATCATCTTTTTGAATGAACCATTTTAAATATGATGATTCATTCCATAAAACATTCTATATAATGGATGGACGACAGTTAGTTTACTTTTAATCATCTTTTATGTTGTACATAATCTGAGTTATATGATTTCCTAAAGATCCCGATTTTTTGTTATTTGTTTTTGTCTGAATTTCGGATGGACAATAGTTGGTTTACTTGATATTTTTCATTTTATTTTGAAACATTGAAGAAAAAAGAGAAGGAAAATGGTAACATTGAACCTGGCATATTTAGATATGTGTTTTTCAATTCGTTTAATTTTCTCTACTAGGTTTAATTCAAGGAAAACAGCAAAAATCTGGATTTTGGGACTTAATAGTCTGAACTAGATTTAGAACAAGTAATAACGTGGATACGAGGAGCCACTAAATCAAGCAATATTTTAAGAACCTTACTTCAAATTATTTTAATATGAATGTGCTCCGTTTTTTGTAATTGACTATTGAATTCTTTATATATATATACGCACACTAGCAACCAAGCCCGCGCATTGTTGCGGTATGATTGAATGGTTTGAAAACTCGAAAGCATATTAGAAATAAGAATTAAGAATGATAAAATAGTAAATTAGCATAGGTTATTTAAAAATTGTGGTATGTGGATATTTTTTAAAAGGATTTTATAACTCTTTAACAAAAAAAAATGTAGATAGTGGTGTGCTTCAGTCCATGTAGTTGGTTTATTTACTCATTTTCTTTTGTTGTTCTGATAAAAGATGTAATTCAATAATGGTTAGTGAGAATAACATTTCCATCATAGATTTAGTTTAAATGGGATTACTTTGTCAGTGTTAACAGTAGATGATTTGCTTTTTATGTGTGTGATTTCAGTGATTAGGAAAAACAGTTAATTGCTGAATGCAGTTTTACTATCTTATTTTTAATTTAAGCTTCAATTTTTTGCTGTCATTTAATTGCTATCACAACTTTGTAGTCTTACAATAATATTTTTGAGCCTAAATTAGATGAATTTATACATTAATTGAAGGAAGTCGGGTTCATATTGATTTTCGGAAATGCGAGATTGGGACTGTAGGAATGAGAGTTTGGTCATATATTAATGCTATGATATTAATGTTGTTTCAAATCTGTACTATAGTCTTAATATTGTTCCTTCCTAACAAACATATGACTATCTGACATTCACCATTCTTCACGTTTAACCCCTACTGTTTCTGTTCAGCAATTGTACAATAACTTAAGAATCAATTTCAGCACTCTAAATTGTTCATGTTGTCATATTGATAGTTAAATAAATCATACTTGGATGGATAATATTTTATAATGTTGTTTCCAATCTATAGTATGCGATTAGTTCTATTCCTGCTATTCCATACTAACAAATAACTCACTAATCTTTTCCACATGTAAATTAGTGTTGTATGACTTTATGAAAAGTAAGTATCCTACGTTTTTTGCTATTTGAATTTTTTTTTTAGATTTTCAATAAATATGTTTAAATCTTTCCTTCAATTTAGATTGTTAATAATTATTGGTTGTTTTCTTGGCTCTATTTGATAGCTTCAAGCTTTCAATCTCCACAATAAAGTTTCAATTAGCATTGATCATCAATCTTACCTTGCGACAAAGTTTTGATTTTCCTATTCAATAGTTTAATTTGTGGGATTCGTTTAATTGAAAAATGCATGTTAATGAAGGATTTCAGGGGTATGGTTTAGGGTTTAAAGCAAAGCACTACTTTGAGTGCTAGAAGAACAGAACCTTCGAGAAAAGCTATCGATGTCAACAAGGTGATTTCTTTGTTGTCAATTGAATTTATCAATTTCTTTAGCATTTCATTTGTTGTATGTGTGTGTTGGAATATCCAGGAATATAAAAAAAAAAATGAACTTCTATATGTGTGTTAATCATTTACCATTAATATGGTGTATTTAATTTTCTTTTAATTTGCAGTTTCTATTAGAATTGTAGTTATGGTTGATTTGGTACATGTTGTCTAATATAATCATTAACATGTACAATTTTTGTGTAATCATTTGATAGATTCATTGTTTTGGTTGTTGCTTTCTCGGAACGATTAAGGTTGTTAGTTTTTAAATTAGGGTTTTCACTTTACAAATTATGGGTTTTAAATTGAGATTTCTTAACAAAGGTAATTATATTGTTACCTATCATTTGGTTTAGACAATTTGATACCACAATTTCATAAGCAGATCTAATTTTCCACAAGAATCTTTGGTGATAATATATCTAAAAGAAAATATGGCTGCTTCTATGGCCAGTGTTTTCTAATGATATAAACCATCATATCTAAATATCACCCAACACTTTTTATGATATAATACTGTTGCTTTGGGTTGGTCTCAGTCATCTAATACTTCTTTCCTTTCTTATTTTCCTAGCTCTTGCTTCATTTTGTTTTTGGATTTTTTTCACAGATTAAATGTTAACTAATCTTGAATATAGTTGGATCTGCTGAGCTTTTGTTAGAATGGCCCATTGATATTTGTTCCAGCTCTTTGTTGCATTTGCATTTTTGATACTCCCGTCTAATTTTGGTATTCTTTAATTCTTTTGTTTTCGAGATTATAGTTTGATGTTTCTTGGTCGATTTTGACTCAAAATTTGCTTTACTAACATGTCAAGTTCTTTTCTTGCCTTTATTTAATATTTGACTACATGTTTTGCGAATGAGTAAATCAATTGTGCATGATATGGGCAAAATAGCTTATATTATTTTCCTTTTGTATGTAATTTTCGTTTCTAATTATTTTAATTATTGTTATAGGGAAAATCAGTTTGGATGATAGCCAGATTAAATGACAATTTTCTACTATTCGTTATATGAAGATTAATTGAATATTTAGGCTATGATGTTTACTGAAATGATTATTTTCGGTTAAAGCTTGCATCAATTTGTTATTTTTATTTAAGGTTTGAAGAAAACATTTTTGAGCAATGTGTCATCATGTGGATAGTGTATGTAATTCTCTTACTCAGTTTTTCTTTTCTTCCCCTCATTCCATCTGTTCCTTTGTATACTTTTACATTTTCAAGCTATGTGTCATAATGTGTAAAGATTACATGTTCCTTTGTATACTTTTACCTCTTTTAATTTGTTGTTTTATTCCTCAATGTCTTTGTGTATCTCCACATCTATTACTAACTGCAACTAATTTTTCGTTCAAACTTTTTTTCCTAACTTATTTATGGATGAATTTCCTTCTGATTATCTCTCTATTTGTTACTTAGTTTATGGTAGCTTCACTAGAACTTGGGGTTTTTCCTCTCCATTGCCTTATCAAAATGGTCATTTTGGTGCTTAATGCGGTTATGATGTCTTTAATTGTAACGACCCGTCCCGAATTCCTAGATTAGATTAGTGACTAATCACGATTAGTGAGGTTAATCCGTGATTAGTTGGGCGAAATCGGACGAACGATGCGAAATGACCGTTTTGCCCCTAGTCGTGGCAAAACGTTGACTTTTTATTCGGGCGATCAAATGGACTTTGACCGATGACCGTGACGTAGTTCGTGACATCACGAGTTCATAGACAGGTGGTACGTTCAATTCCGACGTTCGTAAAAGAAGTTATGACGTTGGGAAGTTTAGGGGCATTTTGGTAATTTTGGTTAAAAGGCAAAATAGTTGACTTTTTTACCAAGAGGTCTAATGGCCGAGGGCCGAGGACCGTTACGTAGATAAGGACGATACGAATCCGTAGACAGGCGACACGTCGAATTCGGACGTTCGACGACGTAGTTTCGGTTCACGGAAGTTCAAGTGCACTATTGCACGAATTAAGAAACGAGTTAACTTTTGGACTAGTGGGGCCCAGATATTTAATCCCCTGCCCTATGGATGAGTGGCAAGTGTCACTCATCCACTGGCGACTAGCCTACATTCATGCATTTACATCATCGATCATTTCTTTTCATTTCAAACCATTCCACCCAATCTCATCATTCAAACCAATCCAATCCAAACCCCATTTTATCAAGCCTGTGAGGACCAGGGAGTGAGAGGAGGAATGAGGTGGTTGGTGACCGGCCAGGAACGGCGCCGCCGTGGACGGCGGAGGGGCAAGGCACGGTAAGCCCGATAAACCCATTTTTTCTCCTATTTTCAATTTCTTGCATTATGGGCCGTTTTGAGTGATTATGAATTGGTTTTTAGGTTGTTAGGAAAGTAATAGGAAGGTTTTGGGTGGCGTTTTGGGCTGAGCAGCCGTGTAGGCTGATCGGGAAAAATGAACCGTGAGGTTCAAAATTAAACCATGAGATTTTGATGGTTTTTGATGTTTTAAGTAATGGATTTAGGTTTCTAGGATTAAACTAGGAATTATAGGATTGAATTGGGGTTGAATCGGACCAAATTGAGACGGGAAAACGCTTGGACCGGTCACGCCGGTCCAGGCGGACCGGATTTGTAGGAAAAACCAAACCGGCCAGTTCAGACCGACTGCGCGAGAAAGAAGACGGTACTGTAGCATCGCGTGAGGCCCACACGCAGGCAACTTCCAGGGGCGCGTATGGGTGCGTGCTAGGGGTTATATAGTAGTTAGTAACCCTCTAAATTAATTTGGACAGGTTTGGGAGTCCCGGTGATGGTGATTGACCCGGGAGACGATTATGGCACGCGTATCGAGGCGCGGCTTCGGACGGTCTGTGAGTAGACCTTTTTTTCTAAATTGGTGCATGCAAAAATGTTTATTATATGTTTTAAATACTTGTTTGTGATGCCATGAGTGCATTTGGATGTGTGGTTACGTATAGGCACGTATTTCGAGGTTTCGGCCCTATACGGTGCCTATACGGGTCCGTACATCTTTATTGGTCTGAATGAAATGGTTTTGGATTTCCAAAAGGATAATGAATGTGATTTAATGATGTTGATTTGGGTATTTGTGAATTATATGGTTTCACGTATTTCGAGGCGATTTACGTGCTTGCACGTAAATCGAGGTTTTCTGGTTTTATACTAATTTTCCATACTTATGGTTTTGGATATGATTTCATGAAATGGTTTTGGATTCAAAAAGGTAAACTCGGGTTCGAAACCCATTTGATTTACGGAATCGGGCCGGAGGCCCAGTTAGTTTACGATTCGGACAGGAGGTCCAGTTTCTATGTGGATTCGGGCCTAGCGCCCAACTATGTGTTACAAAATGGTTTTTACGGGTCATGACGGTTTATGGGAACCGGCATGAACCCATGAAAGGATTTTATGGATTATGACGGCTTATGGGGGCCGGGCATGAATCTTGGAAAGGTTTAAAGAATGATTTCAAAAGGTTTTTCATATGCCATCCTTTATATATGATTGTCTCCTCCGGGGAGGGTCGTTGGCCTGGGTGGACCCCGGAGTAGTCACGGAGCCTATACGGGTCCGTACATCTTTATTGGTCTGAATGAAATGGTTTTGGATTTCCAAAAGGATAATGAATGTGATTTAATGATGTTGATTTGGGTATTTGTGAATTATATGGTTTCACGTATTTCGAGGCGATTTACGTGCTTGCACGTAAATCGAGGTTTTCTGGTTTTATACTAATTTTCCATACTTATGGTTTTGGATATGATTTCATGAAATGGTTTTGGATTCAAAAAGGTAAACTCGGGTTCGAAACCCATTTGATTTACGGAATCGGGCCGGAGGCCCAGTTAGTTTACGATTCGGACAGGAGGTCCAGTTTCTATGTGGATTCGGGCCTAGCGCCCAACTATGTGTTACAAAATGGTTTTTACGGGTCATGACGGTTTATGGGAACCGGCATGAACCCATGAAAGGATTTTATGGATTATGACGGCTTTTGGGGGCCGGGCATGATTCCTGGAAAGGTTTAAAGAATGATTTCAAAAGGTTTTTCATATGCCATCCTTTATATAAGACCCGTGTCCTGGAGGGAACGGTGAACAATCTCACATTCCTGCGAGGGGGGAATGGTCTGGGAAGGGAATGGTGGTGTGCCTTAAAGGTGTAGGCACACACCTATCTAGCATGAGGCCTTTTGGGAGCTCAGTGGCTTTGGGGGGGATTGGAACCCCAAAGTTAAGCGAGTTGAGGCTGGTGCAATTCCAGATGGGTGACCCCTGGGAAGTTGCACCGTGAGCTCCCGAAAACAAAACCGTGAGGGCAAGGGCAAGGAGGCCCAAAGCGGACAATATCGTGCTAGATGAATCGGGACCTAACAGAAGAGGGTCGGGTCCTGACACTTTATATATGATTGTCTCCTCCGGGGAGGGTCGTTGGCCTGGGTGGACCCCGGAGTAGCCACGAAGCACTGACTGAGTGGAGTCGCCCCCTAGTTGGGTTCCTTACTCTCAGGATGGGCATGGTTCGTTACCTCCAGGGACGGTCATTGATCTACGGACATTGACCTGGGTGGACCCTGGAGAGACTTGGGTTTGAGACCCCGGTTAGCACACGTGTAGCTTTATTTTACCGTGACAGGTTCTGGATATGAATATAATGGATAAACATGATTTCAATTGGTTTTGGAAAATTGTGTTTATAATGATAAATGGATTTGGGCTGAGATCCCTCATATGTTCACTGTGTTATGGTTTTCTGTAAATGGTTTTGGGCAGGAGCCCGTATAACTTGTATTTACAGAATTTTGGGGCTGAGACCCTAATTGTGGATGTTTTAACATATGTGTTTGGATAAATGGTTTTACTATGCATGCATGATTTTTAGTGGAGGGTATAAAGGTGTTTGATGAAATGTTTTTATAAATTATTTATTTTTGTCCACACACAGTCTTTCTGTTTTTAATACCCTTCAGGTTGGATACGGTGTGGACTGTAGCAGAGATCGAGATATCACATACCTCCTCCGGATCCTGGCGTACTCTGATAGCCCGGGAGGGCAAAGGTCGGAAGTATCCCTTGGCTGACACTCCGTGTCAAACGGGAGCAGTGACACGACCCATCCCAATCCCTCCGGGATTACTATGGAATGTGACGTGCTCCCGTCTGACAAGAGGCGTCAGACAAGGGATAACCTATTGCCAGAGCCCAAACGGGCTTCCAGAGTGCGTAAGGATCGATGGAGGAGGTGTACGATGCCCAAGTCTCTACTGCAGCCGCATCCAGAGTCAACCTGAAGGGCATTAAAAACAAAAGCTGTGAGTGGACGAAAATAAACAAGTCTGTTAAAAACATTTATAAGACATTTATGCCCCTCAGTAAAATCATATGCATGCACCATCATTTAAAATCATATATCATACAATACGAATCATAAGGCATTTAATAAAACCATAACCATAATTTTAGCTGCTGCACTATACACTTCAATCCCGACATCAACTGATGTTTTGACGTTCTTGACGTCAATAAGGTCACAATAATAATAAGGCTACGCGTGCCACTCGGGTCTCAATTTCCGAGTTAAATCCCCGAATCCCGTTCGGGTACAGCATCACCTGATGCAGCATCGCCTGATGCTTAGCGTCATAGACGCCGGACGTACTAGACGTCCGTGACCTCTCCAGGGTACCTCGCCGGAGGAGACAATATAATATGGAAGGATCTATAGAGTGCAGTACCAAATAAATTTTATTGATATCCACCTGCAAAGCATATATATATACATGGATAAAATCCAAACCAATCCTTTAAATTTCATCAGACGGGTCTCAAGCCCAAATACCGTGAAACGTGCCATAACCATAATTTCCATATCATCAATCCGTCATTTGTTTTTAGCATGTGAATATGTATATAAAATGTGAACCAGGAAACCTTTATTCAATTCCATTTTAGGGTCTCCGACCCGAAATCACATATATAAATCAACTGGACTCCTGGCCCGATTTCATAAGTTAACTGGGCTCCTAGCCCGATTTTACTTTATCAAATTTGTAACCGTTTCATGAAATCATATCCAACCACGTTTTCGGCAATCAGTGCAAATCCAGAAAAATCTCGATTTACGTGCAAACACGTAAATCACCTCGAAATGCGTGAAATCATTTAAATTTACCGATATCCAAAGTAAATCATTTAATCATAATTATAACAATCATGAAACAGATGCATGCATCGAATTTATAAAACCAATGTCCACTCACAGACCGTTTAACCGAGCGCCTCGATACGCGTGCCATAGGCCTTCCCGGGCCACACCACTAACACCGGGACTCTCAGTCCTGTCCAAATCACATTAGAGGATCAATAACCCCTTCATTAACATCCTATCAAAGTCCCGTAATTTTCCCGAATTTTTAAGTATTTTTAACCTCGAATTAAAACCTTCGGACATCCCGAACAATAATGAAACGGGATCCGATCAACACGAAACCAACGCCAAAATGTTCGTTACATTGTATAGGATAAAAGTCATGTTGACCTCACCTCGATATTCGTGCCCACGCGCCGTCACGCGCCGCCGTGAGTGGCTGCGCGTGAAAGCCACACGCCTGCTACAGTGACTGCAACAGTGTTCCTTCTTCACCCGTATGACTGGTAAACGGGTCTGATTACCCGCGATAGGATCCGGTTCAATCACACCCAATTCGACATCAATTCAATCCGTTCTTGATCCTATAACAATCACCAACCAACCAATTCCAGTTCTGTGACATCGATCAACATCAACCATTCCTTAAACCAGCCATCAACCCGTGATCACCCAAAACGGGTCAATCACCAAAACCCCTCCAATCCTCAACCATTGCCATATTAACTTCACAGGAAGCTTATTAGGATTAAAACAAACCAATTCGAATAATTAATTGAACACGACGTTACCTCAATCACCACGACTCAAGCTTGGATTTTCCGGCCGTCCACCGTGTCCGTCCACGGCCCTAGGAGCCCCAAAGCTTGCCCCATTTGATCTGGTTCGACACGTTGAAGTTCCAGGAAGCTCAATCCATCATCAATTAGGCTTGGGCTGGCCTAAAACTGGAAGTTCGAATTTGAATTTCACAAAACCCAGTTTCGGGTTTTTGAACCTTCCTCCACCATTTTCACTCCATTTTTCCACCTCTCAATCTCAGAGAACCACTCTCCCATTCCTCTTCTGTTTCAAGCCATCAATTCCCTCAAACGACCGTGTAGGTGGTCGATCATGTGTGGGGAACATCCCCTGTTTTCTTCCATTTTCATGTGCACCAGCCAAGGTTTAATGGCCAACACACTGTCCACACAGCCTTGCATCGCACCAACATCAATAAACAATCCAACAATCCCATAAACAATAGTTTAGGCCAGCAATTTGCTCCATAAACAAACCACCTGTGCACTGGCCATGTTCTCCCAACACGGTGCTACAGTAACCGTTCAAATACTCAGTGAAATTACCATTCTGCCCTTGCAGTAAATTACCAAAATGCCCCTCACGCATCCTGACCCGTAACTCGGTCATACGGACTCCGATTGATGCGTGCCGCCTGTCTACGAACTTAGGGCATCGAGACCATACTAACGGTCCTCGGTCCTCGGCCATCGGACCTCCCGATCAAAAAGTCAACATTCCCCCTTCTTTCG
The DNA here is from genome assembly GCA_032719365.1 of Prinsepia uniflora. Lineage (NCBI taxonomy): Eukaryota > Viridiplantae > Streptophyta > Magnoliopsida > Rosales > Rosaceae > Prinsepia > Prinsepia uniflora. The sequence goes on from CM064864.1 coordinate 46,274,825, forward strand.
TCCAAATTACAAAAATGCCCTTACACTCCCGTACATCATAACTTTCACCACGAACATCGGAATCGAACGTGCCACCTGTCTATGAACTCGTGACGTCCCGAACTACGTCACGGTCATCGGTCAATGTCCATTTGACCATCCGAATTAAAAGTCAACGTTTTGCCCACGCCCAGGGCCAAAATGGTCATTTTGCATAATTCGTCCGAAATCGCCCAACTAATCCCAAATTAGTAAATCACAATTAAATATTATTAAATCCCGATATTCGGGACGGGTCGTTACAACCTTCCCTCCTTAAAGAATTTCGTCCTCGAAATTACCAACAACCTTATTCCACAAACACCTCGTGGAAAACAATTCGATCACACATCTGTGTACACTTGTACAGCCACATACTGGGACAATACCAGCCTCGTTTTTACCCAGACATCCCATCATAGTTATACGTCACAACAACAACACTCGACCATCTCGAGTGGAATTGATCACCTGATCCGCGATAAAATCGCTTAACCATTTAGCTGTCTCCTTCAGCTAGATGGTTCCTTTCCATTGTCAATATATCCTTACATTTGCTCCCATTGGGAGTCACCAAATCTCATTTGTCAGTCCATGCTGACACCATCAGTCAAACTGTCACCACTAAGCTTTACCATCCTGATAAAGCCCCAACCATCAGCCAGTCAGTGACAACACCACGTACTACATCACCCTCGATGTAGCGTAAGATCAACCACATGATCACAATTCGCAGGGCAAACCCATTCCTGCGACATAAAATAATCTCAATGTCCATAATCGCCGACTCCCTCAGCGAACCAAAACGCTGGGAAATCACGGTGTGATCAAGTCACACAAGGCTACTCGTGGTCACTTAGACCACCAATTCACTCATCCTGAGTGTACGTATATCGTCAATTTACACAATCAAGTGGTGTAACTGGAAAACATTGAATCCCAGTCCAGCGGTGATCACACATCTCAATACTAGGGTTCCACTAGCCAACCATGGCTAAGAGCACCTGCTTAAACAATCACTAAACCCGACAAAATCACTCTGCACAGCGCACGGTATCCAATGTCCAGTCCACGATCACAACCAAACAAATGATATCGGAACCAAGCCGATCACCAACACGTTTAGTTACACACTACTGGTACATCCCATGTACCGCCATTAGGCACCTACTCAGCCTAACTAGTCTCAATCCTCGTACAACGTACCCTGTACGTACATCAATCCATCAATCCGCCTACAACCACCCAGGTTATAGCCAAACACGTTCTAGTAACGGAGTACATTTGCCCAACCCAACCTGAGACAAACGAACTCCACCCGTCATCTAGTTCCAATTCCGAATCCGAATTCGCAATTTCGTAAGAAATCCCGAACCCGAACCCAGACATCATATATTTATTCCATTCCCAAATCCGAATCCGAAATCATTATTCCGTAAGCTAGCATTGGAATAATCATTCCGCACCCAAATCCAGTAATCCATTTCCGAGCTTCGCAATCGAATCCTGAATCGTCACCCAGAAATTCGATTCCAAAACCCAAAATCTCGTTTATGTCCACCAAGACGTAACGTAACCGATCCTATCGGTTACCCGCTCAAAACACTCGATTGACTTCATAGGGAAGCCAATCCCAATATTCACACGTCAAAGGTTGACAAAATCCTGACCACTTCGGAAACCTACTCAACCGAGTAACAACCATATGGACTTCACTTCGAAACGAAGTTCAGTCCCGTCGTTTATGACTCACATACCAAGGTAAGAGTGATAAACTCTCATCCAATCTGGATCATCACGATCACGACCCAGATCCATCGCTACGTCACCCGACAAGTAACATCACGATCCTAGATCGTCACATCGTCCAAAGTTGACAACATCACAAATCAGATCCACCTAGGATCCACACATGCCCACATAGCTAACAATCCAACTGAAAGCTGATCGTAGGGTCTTACACCCTCAATTGAATCATTCGCCAAATTTCCCTTGGTGGAAAGATGACCTCGCATTTCACCACCAAATCTAAAATCATACACAACTTCTTGTGTCCAATGACCCCAAGCCAAAACATAAGTCCACCAACCACTACACGCTCAACGTACTGGTAGCAACAATCATCATTTGCCACGGCATGAATTAAGAAGTCAGCCCCAATGGCTTCGGAATACCAATAACCGATGCGGAAACGAGCACTCCTCTCGTCTCCCAATCGCAACTCTCCCCGAATCGGAAGTTCCAACCATGTTGGAAACTGACATGCTCCCAATGAGATGTCAAGTCCAACCACAGGACTACCCAAGTCCATACCTCACTTGGACCACCACGTGTCCAAAACCAATTCATTACTCGGACCTCACGTCCGCCAATACTCATGTATGCACACACCCCGATTCCAAATGGAAATTTCCTCAACTTTGCCTGGATGTGCATACCATACTGCCTTCGCCTCACATCACAACCTAAACAGGTTCAATCCTCAGGTTCCAAGTGATTCACAATCACAAAATCCCACATCCATACCACGAATGGTTTTCCCCGACTTTTCCAATTTCAATAACATCCTTGTACTTTCTGGGGATATCGACAACACACAACCGTACCAATCTTGGAGTTGACAAAAACTCCACAAATCCACCAACTCTCATGACATGGGGAACATCATCCCTAGATCCACCAAATTCCAATCATACCATTTGATCCATTCATCACTTGTCATCATATACCCGTTGGGACTTATCCCAACAAGACACAACCTCCACTGGATCCTATCCAGTCCAAGACTCAACCACCTCTGAGTCGCAGATACCAATCACATGTCCATCATGACAGAGTCACACCCCAACTAGTGGCTCATCGTCATCACAATCACTAACACCAGCACCAGTGCTAGTACCAATACCAACGTACCATCATCAACACTAGTATCAGCACGCCGGCATCCATACTAGTATTGGCATAAAAGTATCGACATACCAACATCCATACGTAGCACACGAACATCCATGCCAACACACGAACATCCATGCTAGCACACTGTATGCAAAGTTGTTACCCTGGATCTCCGTTCATTCCGAACGACGATCCCGTAACACCACTCGTACCCCACGACTATGGTACCTCCAATTTGTCCATCCACACATCAGGATAATGAACGTTCCCTGAACATCCCCTGATCCCCAAGTATTAAAACCACACTAACTACCCTCGATAGCTAGTTATCTCGACACAACTGTCGACCAACAGTCATCGTTGTCAAGATCCGTATCCACACATCACACTTAATATTCGATCCAACACGGAATTCCATATTTCCTCGTAACCGTATCTGTAGATCGAAACCCATAAGACTCACTAGAGTCATCCACATGGTCATCCATGACCTCAGTCGCACGTCGTAGCACAAGTTCCCAATTAAAGTTCACTTTCCAGTCCATCAATTATAACTTAGGGTTCCAAAATCACGCCCTAGGGTTCCACCGAACCCAACTGCCTTCTGCAGTAGAATCCACAACCTGACCGACTCCGCGGTCCTGACATCATATAGACGTCCAATCCAATCCAATCGTCAACTCAATGTGGGTTCCACAACAAAGGTCATCTGCTAACTCCGATGCACCAACACCCCGTACACTAGCCAACACTACTAGGGTCCACAACTTAGACCAATTCTCAACTGAGTTACGCATTTCCCTAACATTGTTCAGATGGGGTTCCTTGCACCCAGTTGTGCCCAGTAGCACAACCGTCCATCATCACATGACCGAATCGACGGTCCCGCATTACTAGTTAATCGTATACAACCCCACTTGAGTTGAATCGCATTAATGCACGGCGTATCGGGTCAAACACACCCAATCCACCATACAAACCAAAAACTATCTATCAGGTTGACAACGGAACCGCAGCCCCAAGAGACATCACACCCTCGACCTTCGCGCACAAAAGGGCAAAACCTGCTTTGATACCACTTGACACGACCCATCCCAATCCCTCCGGGATTACCATGGAATGTGACATGCTCCCGTCTGACAAGAGGCGTCAGACAAGGGATAACCTATTACCAGAGCCCAAACGGGCTTCCAGAGTGCGTAAGGATCGATGGAGGAGGTGTGCGATGTCCAAGTCTCTACTACAGCCACATCCAGAGTCAACCAGAAGGGCATTTAAAACAAAAGCTGTGAGTGGACGAAAATAAACAAGTCTGTTAAAAACATTTATAAGACATTTATGCCCCTCAGTAAAATCATATGCATGCACCATCATTTAAAATCATATATCATACAATACGAATCATAAGGCATTTAATAAAACCATAACCATAATTTTAGCTGCTGCACTACACACTCCAATCCCGACATCAACTGATGTTTTAACGTTCTTGACGTCAATAAGGTCACAATAATAATAAGGCTACGCGTGCCACTCGGGTCTCAATTTCCGAGTTAAATCCCCGAATCCCGTTCGGGTACAGCATCACCTGATGCAGCATCGCCTGATGCTTAGCGTCATAGACGCTGGACGTACTAGACGTCCGTGACCTCTCCGGGGTACCTCGCCGGAGGAGACAATATAATATGGAAGGATCTATAGAGTGCAGTACCAAATAAATTTTATTGATCTCCACATGCAAAGCATATATATATATACATGGATAAAATCCAAACCAATCCTTTAAATTTCATCAGACGGGTCTCAAGCCCAAACACCGTGAAACGTGCCATAACCATAATTTCCATATCATCAATCCGTTATTTGTTTTTAGCATGTGAATATGTATATAAAATGTGAACCAGGAAACCTTTATTCAATTCCATTTTAGGGTCTCCGACCCGAAATCACATATATAAATCAACTGGACTCCTGGCCCGATTTCATAAGTTAACTGGGCTCCTGGCTCGATTTTACTTTATCAAATTTGTAACCGTTTCATGAAATCATATCCAACCACGTTTTTGGCAATCAGTGCAAATCCAGAAAAATCTCGATTTACGTGCACACACGTAAATCACCTCGAAATGCGTGAGATCATTTAAATTTACCGATATCCAAAGTAAATCATTTAATCATAATTATAACAATCATAAAACAGTTATTCATGCATCGAATTTATAAAACCAATGTCCACTCACAGACCGTTTAACCGAGCGCCTCGATACGCGTGTTATAGGCCTTCCCGGGACACACCACTAACATCGGGACTCTCAATCCTGTCCAAATCACATTAGAGGATCAATAACCCTTTCATTAACATCCTATCAAAGTCCCGTAATTTTCCCGAATTTTTAAGTATTTTTAACCTCGAATTAAAACCTTCGGACATCCCGAACAATAATGAAACGGGATCCGATCAACACGAAACCAACGCCAAAATGTTCGTTACATTGTATAGGATAAAAGTCATGTTGATCTCACCTCGAGATTCGTGCCCACGCGCCGCCGTGAGTGGCTGCGCGTGAAAGCCACGCTCCTGCTACAGTGACTGCAACATTGTTCCTTCTTCACCCGTATGACTGGTAAACGGGTCTGATTACCCGCGATAGGATCCGGTTCAATCACACCCAATTCGACATAAATTCAATCCGTTCTTGATCCTATAACAATCACCAACCAACCAATTCCAGTTCTGTGACATCGATCAACATCAACCATTCCTTAAACCAGCCATCAACCCGTGATCACCCAAAACGGGTCAATCACCAAAACTCCTCCAATCCTCAACCATTGCCAAATTAACTTCACAGGAAGCTTATTAGGATTAAAACAAACCAATTCGAATAATTAATTGAACACGACGTTACCTCAATCACCACGACTCAAGCTTGGATTTTCCGGCCGTCCACCGTGTCCGTCCACGGCCCTAGGAGCCCCAAAGCTTGCCCCATTTGATCTGGTTCGACACGTTGAAGTTCCAGGAAGCCCAATCAATCATCAATTAGGCTTGGGCTGGCCTAAAACTGGAAGTTAGAATTTGAATTTCACAAAACCTAGTTTCGGGTTTTTGAACCTTCCTCCACCATTTTCACTCCATTTTTCCACCTCTCAATCTCAGAGAACCACTCTCCCATTCCTCTTCTGTTTCAAGCCATCAATTCCCTCAAACGACCGTGTAGGTGGTCGATCATGTGTGGGGAACATCCTTGTTTTCTTCCATTTTCATATGCACCAGCCAAGGTTTAATGGCCAACACACCGTCCACACAGCCTTGCATCGCACCAACATCAATAAACAATCCAACAATCCCATAAACAATAGTTTAGGCCAGCAATTTGCTCCATAAACAAACCACATGTGCACTGGCCATGTTCTCCCAACACAGTGCTACAGTAACCGTTCAAATACTCAGTGAAATTACCATTCTGCCCTTGCAGTAAATTACCAAAATGCCCCTCATGCATCCTGACCCGTAACTCGGTCATACGGACTCCGATTGATGCGTGCCGCCTGTGTAACACCCCGGACATTCGAGGATTTTAATATTTCAATTTAATGTGTGAATTGACGCTTTTACCCTTGTGATTGGCATGGCCAAATTGTTGAATTTTTGATTGATGAGTTAAATGGACTTTGACCTATGACCGTGACGTAGTACGGGACGTCACGAGTTCATAGACAGGTGGCACGTCCAATTCGGATGATCAGGGAAAAAGTTATGACTATCGCAAGTTCAGGGGCATTACCGTAAGTTGGACTTCACGGGCGAAAATGTTGACTTTTTGTTTGACAATTAATTTTCACGCGACTCAAGGACCGATAGGTAGGTCTCGACCTCCTGAGTCCGTAGACAGGCGGCACGCCAAAATCGGACTTCGTATGGCTGAGTTACGGGTCTAGGAAGTGAGGGGTATTTTGGTAATTATTGAACCAGGGGCATTTTGGTCTTTTTACCCTGGTTACTGTAGTAGACCGCGGGGGAAATGGGCGGCACCACCATGTGTGGTGGTTCTATCGTGCAATTGATTATGCTATCATGTGCTGGAATGTCTGGGTTGTTTTTTGTTTTTGAACGTGGCCTGAGCCGTCCAGCCTGCACGATCAATTGATTAATTCAAGATCGAAGCTTTTCGGGGAACATTTTTCAGTGGACAATTGGACACCCATGAGCCTCTGGGACGGCTTGAAATTGTTTAAAACCAATTAGAACGTGCTTGAGCATCACTCTGATGCTGTTATAACTAAGAACGGATGAGGAAACCAGAGAAGCCATTTCTGGAAAAATTGGAGGGAAAATCAGTGTTTAATTTCTACGGTGTGTTGGGCCAATCTAATCGCAGAGTAAGCTTTCTGGGAGTATTTGGAACACAACCATATCAAAATCGAAGGCAACTAGCCACGGGTGAGCTGGGACGGTGACTGCCGTGTTCAGAAGAATTTCAGAGGTTTGGACGACTACTTCCAGGTGAGTGTTGGTTCAATTGAGTGTGTTTTCCAGTTCGTTGTGATACTAGGATGCTTCATCTAAGGTTAATTTGATTTCGGTTTAGAAACCAGTAAGTTGGGGTGATCAACCCGTTTGGATGATCACGGGTCGAAGGGCCGTTTGAGGATTCGATTTGGCAAATTAATAACCAAGAACTTAAATTGAATGTTTAATTAACATGTTAGGATCAACTTGGATTGAAATCGAGTAGGAATTGATGGGTAATTAACCGGGTCAAGCCGCGGGTGGCAGGCCCGAATTACAGACAAACGGGTGAAGGTGCTGACACTGTAGCTACAGTGTCAGGCGCGTGACTTTCACGCGCAGCCACTTTAGGCGGTGCGTGAGGGCGCGTTGGGGCTTATCTCCGATCACGATCAACATGAATTTTATTCCTCTCATCATTCTGAACATTTGTGGTGAATTAACCATGTTGATCTGAGATAGTTTGAAAGGTCCGGTTAGGGTCGGTTGCCTCGGGAAACGTGTTGACGGTTTCCCCGAACCGGCTTCTGTTTTGAACCTTCTTTTGAATAAATTTTAAGGACTTGTAGTGACCCTTACGTGTGAATTGAACTGACAGGAATTGTACGATAATCTCGGTACAGGTCCGTACGTGCAGATTCGCAGCGGAATCGTACTGTGAGTGGGCCCATTTTCATTAAACCCTTGCATGCTTAAATGTTTTCTGATTTACTTATATGTTCACATGCTAGAATCTATAAAAGGTTTTGATGATATTGAGATTTCGGTTATGGCACGTTTCACGGTATTTGGGCATGAGACCCGTTTGATGAAACGTAACGATCAGTTCAGATTTTACCTAGGTATACATATATGTTTGCATGTGGATATCAATAAAATGTATTTGGTACTGCACTGTATAGATCCTTCCATATTATATTGTCTCCTCCGGATGAGGTACCCCGAAGAGGTCACGGACGTCTAGAACGTCCAGCGTCTACGATGCTAAGCATCGGGGATGCTGTAACCGAACAGGGTTCGGGGATTGAACTCAGAAATTGAGACCCGAGTGGCACGCGTAGCCTTGTGATTGTGACCTTATTGACGTCAGGGACGTCAGACATCAGGGATGTCGGATTGGAGTGTATAGTGCAGTGGCTAAAATTATGGTTATGGTTTTATTACATGCCTTATGATTCATGTTATATGATTTATGATTTTAAAATGATGATGCATGCATGTTTGGAAAACGGAGGGGTAAATTATATGTTTTACTTATCAAATGATTTTATAACTTGAGTTTCGGCCCACCCACCCTTAATGTTTTGGTAACCCCTCCAGGTCGTGATACTGAGGTAGAGGAGGAACCTGAGGCTGAGGCATAGATCTACTTCTGCGTACCTGAATCCCTGTTGGGTGATGTACCCGCAGGTTTATGTTAGAGTCGTGCTCGCAACTTGTAATTTTGGATTTCATCCCTTGTCTGACATTCGTTTAATTCGGATTTGATGTATGAATTTAATTTGGTTATTTATGCATTTTATGTTTTGAGGTTAAAAATTGGTATGAATTATTGGGTGTCAGACGGGAGCAGGGCACGTCCCCTTGTGGTCCCTGTGGGATCGGGGCGGGTCCTGTCAGCTTGGTATCAGAGCACTAGGTTGTGGTCAGTACTGGGGTATGGTCAGCATGCTAGACTAGCGATTAGTACTAGTTACTTTTCGACTTTTAAAAAAAAACATCGTTATCTAATCTATGCCTCTTGACAGTTGGTTATGCCTCCTAGGAGAATTCCTCATACACGAACTGACGAGGATCTGGAAAGAGAGATGGAATGCGCGAGCATTGAAAGGGCTCAACGGTTGGGAGCCACTCCTTTCTGCGGGGGATCAAACCCCGAGGATGCTCATGATTGGATCACCAAGTGGGAAAGGATCTTCTCGGTGATGCACTGCCCTCCGGGCGAACGGGTAACCTTGGCGGCCTTCTTGCTGGAAGGAGGAGCCTACCAGTGGTGGCACAGACTCGAAATGTCTGGGTGGTCTGTCCATACCACTACTTGGGAAGCTTTCCGTTCCAGATTTCTGGACCAGTACTACTCGCGATCCTTTCGCGCGGCGCGGGAGGCTGAATTTCTGCGGCTGGAGCAGGGTGACATGTCTGTTGCGGACTACGAGCAAACTTTCGGAAAACTATCCCGGTTCGCTGCATCATTCGTGAGCACGGAGGAGGACAAATGCCAAAGGTTTGAGCTTGGACTCCAAGGGGAGATCCGGGTAAGTGTGACTGCTGCTACTCATGCTTCACTGAGAGATTTGGTCGACGCTGCGGTGCGTGTCGAGGCCAGTCTGGGGGCACACCAGACACGACAACCTTCGGGCGAGGGGCGACGTCAGGATCACCCACATCGTGGGCCATCGAGCCATAAGAACAACAAGGGAGGGGGCTACAGGGGAGCACCCTCATCCTTCAAGGGTCGTGGCTGGTCAGGTCGACGCGGAGGCTCTCAGGGCAGAGGATCTGGATACAACTCTGGGCAACGCTCATCTTGGAGCAGTGCTTCTGGCGGGCATTCGGACAGGCCAAGGCCAGTAACTTGTTTTGCTTGCGGAGAGGAGGGCCACTATGCCAGTGATTGCCCGCAGTTGTCCAAGAACAACGACGCTGGGGGCTCTAGTGTGGTGCAGAGCACGGCTTCCCTCACTAATGGAGGTCGCGGTCAGGGAGGTGACCGTGGTGCTGGGCGTGGCGCGCACGGGCGTGGACGGAACGGAGGGCCGAGGGCCCAAGTTTTTGCCATGACCCAACAACAGGCGAGGACTGCCCCAGGCGTGGTCACAGGTACACTACATATCTTTAACCTTCTTGTACGTGTATTGATGGATGCGGGGGCTACACATTCTTTTATTTCGAAAAGTTGTGCTGGTATGCTTGATTGTGTGGTATCAGCTTTAGATTGCGAAATGGGTGTTGGCACCCCGATGGGTATCGTGTACCTTGTGAATCAGGTGATTCGGAGGTGCCCGGTAAGAATTGAGGATGTGGATTTACCTGCATACTTAATTATTCTGGATATCCACGACTTCGATATAATCCTAGGGATGGATTGGCTATCGGAGCACGGATCGCTCATCGACTGCTGTAGCAAGCAAGTGATTCTGCGGAGCCCGGGTTTGCCGGAAGTTATCTTTCAGGGGGAACGTGACGGTTCGCCTCCTGAAGTGATTTCGTCACTCACTGCTACCAAACTTCTACGGAAGGGATGCCAGGCTTATCTGGCGCATGTCGTGTTGGAACAGGTTGATACTCCGGGTATCGACGAGATACCGGTGGTATGTGAGTTTCCGGATGTGTTCCCGGAAGACTTACCTGGATTACCGCCATCGCGGGAGATTGAGTTTACTATTGAATTACTCCCGGGTACCCGACCTATATCCCAGGCACCATACCGGATGGCGCCGGCCGAGTTACGAGAACTCAAGACTCAATTGCAGGAGTTGGTGGATTTGGGATATGTCCGACCGAGTACTTCACCGTGGGGAGCACCGGTGTTGTTCGTAAAGAAGAAGGAAGGAAGTCTCCGTTTGTGTATTGACTATCGACAACTCAACAAGGTGACACTGAGGAATCAGTATCCTCTACCCAGGATCGATGACCTTTTTGACCAGTTGCGGGGAGCTCAGTGCTTCTCGAAAATTGATTTGCGGTCTGGGTATCACCAACTGAGGATTTCGGAGGAGGATATTCTGAAAACTGCTTTTCGAACCCGTTACGGACACTACGAGCTCCTTGTTATGCCATTTGGATTGACGAATGCTCCAGCAGCATTCATGGATTTGATGAACCGGGTCTTCCGACCCTACCTGGATAAGTTCGTGATTGTGTTCATCGATGATATTTTGGTGTACTCGCGGAGCGCCCGTGCACATGAGGAACATCTACGGTTGGTCTTGGAGAGGCTGAGATAAGAACAATTGTACGCCAAGCTGAGCAAGTGTCAGTTTTGGCTGAGCAGTATTGGTTTTCTGGGACACGTGATATCGACGGATGGGATTTGCGTGGATCCCCAGAAAACAGAAGCGGTGACCAACTGGGCTAAACCGAAAACAGTGACCGAGGTGCGGAGTTTCGTCGGATTAGCAGGTTACTACCGGAGATTCGTGGAGGGTTTCTCCAAAATTGCTGCACCATTGACTCGTTTGACTCGGAAGGGAGTGATGTTTATCTGGGACGAGCAGTGCGATCGGAGCTTTCAAGAGTTGAAGGATCGATTGACCACTGCACCTGTCCTTGCATTGCCGGATGACAGTCGAGAGTTTGTGGTCTTCAGTGATGCATCGCTGCAAGGTCTGGGCTGCGTGTTGATGCAAACTGGCAAGGTTATCGCCTATGCATCCCGGCAGCTGAAGACCCACGAGTTGAACTACCCTACCCATGATTTGGAGTTGGCGGCGGTGGTTCATGCTCTCAAAATCTAGAGGCATTATCTATTCGGCGCAACGTGTCGGATATACACCGACCACCAGAGTCTTAAATACTTATTCACTCAGAAGGAGCTTAACATGAGATAACGGAGATGGTTGGAGCTGCTGAAGGACTATGACTGTACGATCGAGTACCATCCGGGTAAGGCCAATGTGGTGGCGGATGCACTCAGCAGGAAATCAGCGGGAACTGTTGCACACCTGGGGATGGTGTATCTTCCCTTACTGGTGGAACTCCGGAAGGCGGGAGTTATTTTGGGTACTGATGTGCATGGAGCTTTGTTGGCCAGCTTCCATGTACGACCAGTACTGATTGATCGGATCATCGAAGCACAACCTCAGGATCCTATACTCTGTATTTACAGAATTGAGGTCGATGCGGATGGGAGACAGGATTTTAACATCCGGGACGACGGAGCACTTGTGAAATTGGGCCGTTTGTGCGTACCTGCAGTGGCAGAGTTACGAGCTGAGATTCTTAAGGAGGCCCATAGTTCGGCCTATGCTATGCATCCGGGAGGTACAAAGATGTACCGTACCCTCCGGAACCATTATTGGTGGCCAGGAATGAAGAAGGATATTGCTGAGTTCGTGAGCAAATGCTTAACCTGTCAGCAGGTTAAGGCGGAACGGCAGAGACCGTATGGGGCTATGCAGCCACTTCCGATTCCCGAGTGGAAGTGGGATCACATCACCATGGACTTCGTCTTTAAGTTACCAAGGACTCAGAGTGGAGTGGACGGAGTATGGGTGATCATGGATCGGTTAACCAAATCAGCCCATTTTCTGCCAGTTCAGGAGACCTATAAACCTAACCGACTGGCTCAGTTGTTTGTGAAGGAAATCATACGATTGCATGGTACGCCGGAATCGATCGTGTCCGATCGTGATCCGCGTTTCACTTCCAGGTTCTGGCGGAGTTTGCAAGCTACTCGGGGAACAACCCTATGTTTCAGTACTGCTTTCCATCCACAGACCGATGGACAGTCTGAAAGAACCATTCAGACCCTGGAGGACATGATGAGGTCATGTGTACTACAGTTTCAGGACTCTTGGGATACTCATTTGCCATTGATGGAATTCGCTTACAACAACAGCTATCAGGCAAGCATCGGGATGGCACCTTATGAGGCACTGTATGGTCGACAGTGCAGGACACCTATCTGCTGGACGGAGATAGGAGAGCGAGCGGCTGTAGGGCCGGAATTGATGGACTTAACCATGGAAACTGTAACGACCCGTCCCGAATTCCGGGATTAGTTTAGTGACTAATCTTGATTAGTGAGGTTGAACTGTGGTTAGTAGGGCGGAATCGGACAAATTGTGCGAAATGACCGTTTTGCCCTTGGTCGTGGGCAAAATGTTGACTTTTTGATCGGGCGGTCAAATGGACTTTGACCGATGACCGTGACGTAGTTCGGGACGTCACGAGTTCATAGACAGGTGGCACGTTCGATTCCGACATTCGTAGAGAAAGTCATGGTGTTCAGAAGTTGAGGGGCATTTTGGTAATTTGGCATGCTAGGGGCCAAATGTTGACTTTTTGACCGGGAGGTCCGATGGGCGAGGGCCAAGGATTGTTACGTAGGTATCGTCGATACGAATCCAACGACAGGCGGCATGCCGAAATCGGAGATTCGACGACAACGTTATGGTCAAGGAAACGAACTAACGAACCGAGGCTCGGATTAAAATAATAATATAATATTGAATAGTGACCGTTGACTCAGCACACCTGGATGAGTGACAAGTGTCACTCATCCCTTGAAACCAGAATCCTTGTCTTAGGGGAAACATCATTATGATGTTTTATTATTAATTAAATTAATTAATATTTATTTTCTCCATTAATCTCCTTTGTTCTTCAAACCGTGCAAAATGGGGGAATCAAATTGGAGAGAGTTTGCTGCCTTCTCTAACTGGGTTTGAGGGCAAAATCGAGTGCTTGTTGAGACTAACTCAACTGGGTAAACACGGGAGATTGAGGAAGGCTGAGGAACTGGAATTCGAAAATTTGGATTTTGGGGGGGAAGTTCGGATTTTAAACTTGGGGCTGTGAGGATCGAATTGGTGATTACTTCGAGCTTTCTGGGATCACAACGATCAGTTTTGTCGAAGGAACGAAGGGATTTGGCCACCAATTGGCTCTGATCACACTTGGTGACAGAGGAGGAATTTCGAAGTTGAGTCGTGGAATTGGAGGCTTCGTTGGATGAAATTGAGGTGGGGAAATTACTTCTCATGATCCCACGATACTTCTGGGTTCATCAATTGAAGGAAACCGATCGAGATCGATGGAACTCCATTGTTGAACAGTGACGGTGCTCGAGCTTGAGTCGTGACGATTGAGCACAGGTTTGATGCAATTGATGTGGGGGAATTGTTCCTCATGGTCCATTGATGCTTCTGGATGCATCAATTGGATGAAACCTGCAGCAATTGACGGAATTCCATGAATGAACAGTGTTCGGAGTGTTCTTGGTGTTCATCATCGAATCGTGGGAATCTGGGTAAGGATTTGTGTCATTGAGATTACAGACTTGTAATTGGACTTAAAACGAAACTAACTGAATGATTAATTGAAGGAATTAAGGCTGAATTGATGGACATTGAACCGGGTTGTGTCGCGGATGAATTGGACCCGTTTACCAGACAAACGGGTTGGGCTGGTGACACTGTAGCAGGCGCGTGAGTTTCACGCGCAGCCACTCACAGCGGCGCGTGACGGCGCGTGGGCACGAATCTCAAGGTGAGGTCAACATGACTTCTGTCCTATTTAATGTAACAGACATTTTGGAATTGGTTTCGTGTCGATCGGACACCGTCTCGATATTGTTCGGGATATCCGAAGGTTTTAAATTAAGTTTAAAAATAAGTAAAAACTCGGGAAAATTACGGGACTTTGATAGGATGTTAATGATGAGGTTAGTGACCCTCTAATGTGATTTGGACAGGATTGGGAGTCCCGGTGTTAGTGGTATGGCCCGGGAGGGCCGGTGGCACGCGTATCGAGGTATACCGTTAAAACGGTCTGTGAGTGGACTTTGGCTTTATAAATCCTATGCATGCTTAAATTTGTTATATGGTTTATATACATGATTTCTATGATGGTATTTGTGAGCATTGATTTCGGGTATGTTGCACGTATTTTGAGGTGTTTTCCGTATTTCACGTATATCGGGATTAACGGTTCATTTGTGGTTTTGCGTGCTTGTGGTTAAATAAATAATATGATAAAACGGTTTTTATTGGAAAGACGAACTCGGGCTTGAGGCCCACTTGTTTTGGAAATCTCGGACTTGGAGTCCATTTGAGTACGTAATCGGGCTGCGGGCCCAGTTGGTTTATAAGTCGGGCTGCGGGCCCAGTTGGTTTATAAATCGGGCCGTGGGCCCAGTGGTTCATAAAGTCGGGCATGAGGCCCAGTTGGATTAAAATGATGATTTCGGGTCAGGGGCCCTATATTTAATAAATGTGGTTTCGGGTCAGGGACCCTAAATGGAAATGTGTTGTTTTATGGAAAATTCGGGCAGGGCCCATTGTGATGTTGTGAAATGAATTAATAAAAACTGTTTTCCATATACCATCTTGATACAAGGATATATGATGGTCTCCTCCAGATGTCTGGGACACTGGGGAAGTCACGGTGCATTGCCTGTGAAGGGTCACCATACGGAGCAGCCGGACCGTATGATGACTCAGGAGCAGGATTGCTATGATTGACGTCTGGGACGTCAGCCATCAGGGATGTCAGATATATGGACCCGGAGAGACCCCGGGCAGCACGCGTAGCTTATGAAACCGTGAGATATGACGTCAGGGACGTCTAGCATCAGGGATGCTGGTGATGGTAATGGTAAAATACGAATTAATGAAATGGATTTCCGGGTGGATTTATGATTGTGTAATTTTAATGAATTGATGTTCATTTATGGTCGTGGGTGGTGACCCACATGGTTTTAATATGTATGGTGGTGGTATTCCACAGTTTTGGGCTGAGTTCCCACACTTGGTTTTTGGTTAACGGTTTTTGGGCTAAGGCCCTAAGGGCTCGGTTGAGCAAACGTTTTGGTTACTGGTTTTTGTGGCATGCATACGTTTTTATTGGAGGGCATAAATGTCTTATAAATGTATTTGATGAACTTACTGGTTTTTGTCCACTCACAGCTTTTGGTTTTAATGCCCTTCAGGTTGATCACGGATGCGATTGCAGCAGAGACTGGGACATTGCACACCTCCTCCATCGATCCTTGCGCACTCTGGATGCCCCGTTTGGGCAGTGGCTCTTGGTTATCCCTTGTCCGACACCCCTTGTTGGACGGGAGCAGGGCACATTCCACGGTAATCCCGAGGGGATTGGGATGGGTCCTGTCAGAAACTGTTCGTGTTATCAAGGAGAGACTAAGGCGGCACAGGATCGCCAGAAGAGTTATGCCGATCGACGGATTCGAGACTTGGAATTTGAAGTGGGATATTTTGTCTTCCTGAAGTTATCTCCGTGGAAAGGGATTATCCGATTTGGTCGACGGGGGAAACTGAGTCCGCGTTTTATCGGACCTTATGAGATCGTGGAGAGAATTGGCAGAGTTGCATACAGATTGGCGCTACCTCCAGAACTATCTAGAGTTCACGATGTTTTCCACATGTCGATGCTACGGAAGTACGTACGTGATGCTTCTCATGTACTTGGGGAACAACCTGTCGAACTACGGGAGGATTTGAGCTTTGATGAACAACCAGTACAGATCTTGGATCGGAAGGACAAGGTACTACGTCGGAAGACGATCCCTCTCGTGAAGATTCTCTGGAGAAACCAGAATGTGGAAGAAGCCACATGGGAGCCTGAGGCTCAGATGCGAGAACAATTTCCTCATTTGTTTCCTTGAAATTTCGGGACGAAATTTCTTAAGGGGGAAGGTTGTAACACCCCGGACATTCGAGGATTTTAATATTTCAATTTAATGTGTGAATTGACGCTTTTACCCTTGCGATTGGCATGGCCAAATTGTTGACTTTTTGATTGATGAGTTAAATGGACTTTGACCTATGACCGTGACGTAGTACGGGACGTCATGAGTTCATAGACAGGTGGCACGTCCAATTCGGACGATCAGGGAAAAAGTTATGACTATCGGAAGTTCAGGGGCATTACCGTAAGTTGGACTTCACGGGCGAAAATGTTGACTTTTTGTTTGACAATTAATTTTCACGCGACTCAAGGACCGATAGGTAGGTCTCGACGTCTTGAGTCCGTAGACAGGCGGCACGCCAAAATCGGACTTCGTATGGCTGAGTTACGGGTCTAGGAAGTGAGGGGTATTTTGGTAATTATTGAACCAGGGGCATTTTGGTCTTTTTGCCATGGTTACTGTAGCAGACCGCGGGGGAAATGGGCGGCACCACCATGTGCGGTGGTTCTATCGTGCAATTGATTATGCTATCATGTGCTGGAATGTCTGGGTTGTTTTTTGCTTTTGAACGTGGCATGAGCCGTCCAGCCTGCACGATCAATTGATTAATTCAAGATCGAAGCTTTTCGGGAAACATTTTTCAGTGGACAATTGGACACCCACGAGCCTCTGGGACGGCTTGAAATTGTTTAAAACCAATTAGAACGTGCTTGAGCATCACTCTGATGCTGTTATAACTAAGAACGGGTGAGGAAACCAGAGAAGCCATTTCTGGAAAAATTGGAGGGAAAATCAGTGTTTAATTTCTACGGTGTGTTGGGCCAATCTAATCGCAGAGTAAGCTTTCTGGGAGTATTTGGAACACAACCATATCAAAATCGAAGGCAACCAGCCACGGGTGAGCTGGGACGGTGACTGCCGTGTTCAGAAGAATTTCAGAGGTTTGGACGACTACTTCCAGGTGAGTGTTGGTTCAATTGAGTGTGTTTTCCAGTTCGTTGTGATACTAGGATGCTTCATCTAAGGTTAATTTGATTTCGGTTTAGAAACCAGTAAGTTGGGGTGATCAACCCGTTTGGATGATCACGGGTCGAAGGGCCGTTTGAGGATTCGATTTGGCAAATTAATAACCCAGAACTTAAATTGAATGTTTAATTAACATGTTAGGATCAAATTGGATTGAAATCGAGTAGGAATTGATGAGTAATTAACCGGGTCAAGCCGCGGGTGGCAGGCCCGAATTACAGACAAACGGGTGAAGGTGCTGACACTGTAGCTACAGTGTCAGGCGTGTGACTTTCACGCGCAGCCACTTTGGGCGGCGCGTGAGGGCGCGTTGGGGCTTATCTCCGATCACGATCAACATGACTTTTATTCCTCTCATCATTCTGAACATTTGTGGTGAATTAACCATGTTGATCTGAGATAGTTTGAAGGGTCCGGTTAGGGTCGGTTGCCTCGGGAAACGTGTTGACGGTTTCCCCGAACCAACTTCTGTTTCGAACCTTCTTTTGAATAAATTTTAAGGACTTGTAGTGACCCTTACGTGTGAATTGAACTGACAGGAATTGTACGATAATCTCGGTACAGGTCCGTACATGCAGATTCGCAGCGGAATCGTACTGTGAGTGGGCCCGTTTTCATTAAACCCTTGCATGCTTAAATGTTTTCTGATTTACTTATATGTTCACATGCTGGAATCTATAAAACGTTTTGATGATATTGAGATTTCGGTTATGGCACGTTTCACGGTATTTGGGCATGAGACCCGTTTGATGAAACGTAACGATCGGTTTAGATTTTAACTAGGAATACATATATGTTTGCATGTGGATATCAATAAAATGTATTTGGTACTGCACTGTATAGATCCTTCCATATTATATTGTCTCCTCCGGATGAGGTACCCCGGAGAGGTCACGGACGTCTAGAACGTCCAGCGTCTACGACGCTAAGCATCGGGGATGCTGTAACCGAACAGGGTTCGGGGATTGAACTCGGAAATTGAGACCCGAGTGGCACGCGTAGCCTTGTGATTATGACCTTATTGACGTCAGGGACGTCAGACATCAGGGATGTCGGATTGGAGTGTATAGTGCAGTGGCTAAAATTATGGTTATGGTTTTATTACATGCCTTATGATTCATGTTATATGATTTATGATTTTAAAATGATGATGCATGCATGTTTGGAAAACGGAGGGGTAAATTATATGTTTTACTTATCAAATGATTTTATAACTTGAGTTTCGGCCCACTCACCCTTAATGTTTTGGTAACCCCTCTAGGTCGTGATACTGAGGTAGAGGAGGAACCTGAGGCTGAGGCATAGATCTACTTATGTGTACCTGAATCCCTGTTGGGTGATGTACCCGCAGGTTTATGTTAGAGTCGTGCTCGCAACTTGTAATTTTGGATTTCATCCCTTGTCTGACATTCGTTTAATTCGGATTTGATGTATGACTTTAATTTGGTTATTTATGCATTTGATGTTTTGAGGTTAAAAAATTGGTCTGAATTATTGGGTGTCAGACGGGAGCAGGGCACGTCCCCTTGTGGTCCCTGTGGGATCGGGGCGGGTCCTGTCAGCCTGTCTACGAACTCAGGGCATCGAGACCATCCTAACGGTCCTCGGTCCTCGGCCATCGGACCTCCCGATCAAAAAGTCAACATTCCCCCTTCTTTCGTCCAAATTACGAAAATGTCCTTACACTCCCGTACATCATAACTTTCACCACGAACGTCGGAATCGAACGTGCCACCTGTCTATGAACTCGTGACGTCCCGAACTACGTCACGGTCATCAGTCAAAGTCCATTTGACCATCCGAATTAAAAGTCAACGTTTTGCCCACGCCTAGGGGCAAAACGGTCATTTTGCATAATTCGTCCGAAATCGCCCAACTAATCTCAGATTAGTAAATCACAATTAAATATTATTAAATCCCGATATTCGGGACGGGTCGTTACAAGCAGGGTCATCCCGCGTTAATCCCGGGGGGATTGGGATGGGTCCTGTCAGCGTGGTATCAGAGCATAGGATTGCTCGTAGGATGCTTATCAGAGCGGGGTTGTCTCTATTCGAGCAACCGTGCAGCTCTTGGAGTATGTACACAGGTCGAGGATGTGATATCTCAATTGGCTACAGTTCGTGGTCAACCTGATTGTTGGGATGCCGATATGGTAGTTAGTATGACTGTATCGTGGATGTCTTGGTTCGGCACTTGATGCTGGGGTTGCCATAGTTCTGTCAGGGATGACAGAGTGGGAGCCTATGGAAGGATTAGCGTATTCGTACTTGAGAGTTTTGGCCGTGAGAGGGTTAGCTGGGATCGTCTTTACGATGTCGTAGGATCGGTTCCGATGACTGGTTTGGAGTTGTGACTATCCGATAATCGGATTTGGTGGAGTTAGATGGATTTACTGCAGTTGGCAGTTAGTAGCCGGATTCGGGGAATCCTAGTTGGATTGACGGTAGGATTGGATTGACTTCTTTATGATGTTGGACCGCGGGGTCGGTCAAATTGTTGATTTTACTGCTTTTCGCAGTTGGGTTCCGAGGAACTCTAGGTGTGATCGTGGAACCCTACCTTGGGTGTATGGTTCAGAAATGTGAGTTGACGAGTGGTGTGACTTTGACGACTATTCGTCAGCTTGTGTTGGGACTGCACTTCGCAGTCGGGGCTGTACTTACCGGTTAAACCCAGTTGGTTGTCGTGCTACTCAGTTGTGGTTTGTCGCAACTAAGGTCATGGGTGACTTGGTAGACGACATTGGTTTAGTTGAGTTGCGACTGGTTAGTGTTTGGTTGGGCAAGTTATCAGGGTTGGTACTTGTCGATGGAATCCCTGAGTGGGATACAGAGTGGTTAATACGGGCGGTTGATTCCATTGGATGTGAACCTCGATAGCAATGTCTGGTAGTTAGGTCTGCACGAGTGTGGGGCAGGCGCTACTACCGAGAGTGGTTGTAGTTACGGTTGTTGGGAATCGGGGTCGTTCAGGGGACGTTTCCTTATCTCGTATGAGATTTCTGGGTGACTGTACCCAGAGTAGTTGGGTACAAGGGAGGCAGAGTTTCTCCTATTCGAGCAGAGGTATGGGATCGTCGCTCGGTATGAGCGGAGATCCAGGGTTGTATGTTTTGCACACAGTGTGCTAATTTTATTGTATGGGCTGATGGTGTACTGGTACTAGTGCTGGTACTGGTGCCGGTGATTGCGATGACGTTGAGTCGCATCCGTCGTAGTGGGCATATGTTCGGTATCCGTGGTTCAGGAGTGGATCTCAGATAGAGTTAAACTGGTTAGGGGACACGTGGTTGATGTACGAGTATGTTGTTTCCAATCTTGTTGGAACTTCGAAATCACAAGAGGTTGCGATTGAGGTGACGAGTGGAATGCGGGTTTTTCGCATTGGTATTGGGTATTTCGAAGTCATTTTGGGTGACTTCTCAGTTTCTACCATGGTAGATGATGGTAGATGACGGTAGAGGATGGTTGCGTCACCAGTACGTTGATCGTGTATTGGTTGGTGGACCCGTGATTTATCTTGGACCATCCGGAGAATTGAGTATATCGAAGTTGGATGACTGAGATTTCTCATTTTCTGCTTGGTGGCAGATGATGTTGATTACGTGACGTGGTGAGTGCAGCGAGTTTTATTTGCATTCACGAATGATGGATTTGTGTCATTGTTGTGTATCATTTTTTATTTTTCCTAGGTGGAATGAAAATGATTGATACGAGGTAATCAGTGAGAACCCACAATCTCGGCGTGTCTCTTCGTTGACTGGTCGGTTTAGATGTGGGACTGGGTTGAGGACTTTAGGTGTCGTGACGATTCTCGATCGTGTCGTTTATAGTTGGGTGACGTAGTGTTGAATCTGGATTGTGATCTTGAGGATCCAGATAGATGGAGAGTTTATCACTCTTGGATGTTTAAGTGGAGCATGTTGGGACTGAACTTCTTTTCGAAGTGAATCCCGTGGGGTATATTACTCAGGTGAGTAGTTTTCCGACGTGGTCGGATATGGTCAGTCTTAGAGATGTGTTGATGTTGGGATTGGCTTCCCTATGAAGTCAATCGAACGTATTGAGGTAATCGTTTGAACAGGTATCCGATAGGTTCGGATATGGTGCGTCTTGGTAGACGTGAACGAGATTTCAGGTTTTGGAATCAGATTTCTGGATGACGATTCAGGATTTGATTTTGGAACTTGAAAGAGGATTTCTGTATTTGGGTTTTGGAATCGGATTCTGGGTGACGATTCAGGATTTGATTCTGGAGCTTGACAGTGGATTTCCTTTTATGGATTTGGGTTCGGAATGGTTATTCCAAATGCTAGCTTACGGAATGATGATTTCAGATTCGAATTTGGACATGATTATGGATATGATTCTGGGTTTGGATTCGGGATTTCTTACGAAATTGCGGATTCAGATTCGGAATTGGGAATAGATGATGGGTTGGAGTCTCGATTTGTCTAATACTGGATTGGATAGATGGACTCCAGAATAGAAACGTGATTGGCTATGACCTAGGTTGTTGTAAGCTAATTGATGGGTAGATGTACGTACCTTGTGCGTTATTCGAGGTACGATACTGGGTGTACTTGTCGTGTCAGGTGACGGTATATAGGTTATACCGGTAGTATGTTGGTAAGCGTGTTGGTAGACGGATTGGTTCCGATACCATTGGATTAGTCGAGATCGTGAACTAGACATTGGATACTGTGCAGTGGGTCATGGTATTTCTGATAGGTCTAGTTACACACAAATTGAGTGAAATGCTTTGTTGGTGAGTTTTTACCCATGGTTGAGTGAGTTGGTGGTTAGTGTAACCACGAGTGAGTATAGTGACAGTTTTCAATTTACGACTGTCAAGTGGTGACAGTTTGTAGGAGGTGTCAGCCTGGATCGCGGTGTGAGGTCTGATGACTCCCAGTGGGAGCAGACGACAGGATAGTTAGTGGTTGAGCAGGGAACCGTCTAGTTGGTGGTGTCAGCGAAACGGTAGATCTGACAAGTGGTGTCAGTTTGGAGCTTACGACTTCTGTCATTCGACGTGGTCAAATGTAGTCGATACGACGTGAGTGTTAGTGGTACGCCTGGTTGCAGACGAGTATCGTTCTGGTTAGTGGGTGTACGAGTGTACACGAGTTTCGAGGTCGATTCTACTTTCCACGGGGTGGATGTGGAATCAAGATAATTGGAGTTTCGAGAATGAAACTAATTAAGGAGGGAAGAAAGGCTAGAATTAGGTCGGTTGGAATTTCGAGGGCGAAATTAATTAAGGAGGGAAGGTTGTAACGACCCGTCCCGAATTCCTAGATTAGATTAGTGACTAATCACAATTAGTGAGGTTAATCCGTGATTATTTGGGCGAAATCGGACGAACGATGCGAAATGACCGTTTTGCCCCTAGTCGTGGCAAAATGTTGACTTTTTATTCGGGCGTCAAATGGACTTTGATCGATGACCGTGACGTAGTTCGTGACGTCACGAGTTCATAGACAGGTGGTACGTTCAATTCCGACGTTCGTAAAAGAAGTTATGACGTTGGGAAGTTTAGGGGCATTTTGGTAATTTTGGTTAAAAGGAAAAATAGTTGACTTTTTGACCAAGAGGTCCAATGGCCGAGGGCCGAGGACCGTTACGTAGATAAGGACGATACGAATCCGTAGACAGGCGGCACGTTGAATTCGGACGTTCGACGACGAAGTTACGGTTCACGGAAGTTCAAGTGCACTATTGCACGAATTACAAAACGAGTTAACTTTTGGACTCTAGTGGGGCCCAGATATTTAATCCCCTACCCTATGGATGAGTGACAAGTGTCACTCATCCACTGGCCACTAGCCTACATTCATGCATTTACATCATCGATCATTTATTTCCATTTCAAACCATTCCACCCGATCTCATCATTCAAACCAATCCAATCCAAACCCCATTTTATCAAGCCTGTGAGAACCAGGGAGTGAGAGGAGGAATGAGGTGGTTGGTGACCGGCCAGGAACGGCGCCGCCGTGGACGGCGGAGGGGCAAGGCACGGTAAGCCGGTAAACCCATTTTTTCTCCTATTTTCAATTTCTTGCATTATGGGCCGTTTTGAGTGATTAGGAATTGGTTTTTAGGTTGTTAAGAAAGTAATAGGAAGGTTTTGGGTGGCGGTTTGGGCTGAGCAGCCGTGTAGGCTGATCGGGAAAAATGAACCGTGAGGTTCAAAATTAAACCATGAGATTTTGATGGTTTTTGATTTTTTTAAGTAATGGATTTAGGTTTCTAGGATTAAACTAGGAATTATAGGATTGAATTGGGGTTGAATCGGACCAAATTGAGACGGGAAAACGCTTGGACCGGTCACGCCGGTCCAGGCGGACCGGATTTGCAGGAAAAACCGGACCGGTCGGTTCAGACCGACTGCACGAGGAAGAAGACGGTACTGTAGCGGCGCCTGAGGCCCACGCGCAGGCAACTTCCAGGGGCGCGTGTGGGCGTGTTCTAGGGTTTTTCGGAATGTGTCCAACATACGAAATCATCTATTCGATGTAACGAACATTTTGGGACTGGTTTCGAGTCGATCGGACACCGTCTCGATATGTTTCGGGGCATCGGAAGGTTTAGGATCGATTTTAAAAATAGTTAGAAATTCCAGAAAATTACGGGGCTTTAGTGAGGGGTTATATAAATAGTTAGTAACCCTATAAATTAATTTGGACAGGTTTGGGAGTCCCGGTGATGGTGATTGACCCGGGAGACGATTATGGCATGCGTATCGAGGCGCGGCTTCGGACGATCTGTGAGTGGACCTTGTTTTCTAAATTGGTGCATGCATAAATGTTTATTATATGTTTTAAATACTTGTTTGTGATGCCATGAGTGCATTTGGATGTGTGGTTACGTATAGGCACGTATTTCGAGGTTTCGGCCCTATACGGCGCCTATACGGGTCCATACGTCTTTATTGGTCTGAATGAAATGATTTTGGATTTGCAAAAGGATAATGAATGTGATTTAATGATGTTGATTTGGGTATTTGTGAATTATATGGTTTCACGTATTTCGAGGCGATTTACGTGCTTGCACGTAAATCGAGGTTTTCTAGTTTTATACTAATTTTCCATACTTATGGTTTTGGATATTATTTCATGAAATGGTTTTGGATTCAAAAAGGTAAACTCGGGTTCGAAACCCATTTGATTTACGAAATCGGGCCGGAGGCCCAGTTAGTTTACGATTCGGACCGGAGGTCCAGTTTCTATGTGGATTCGGGCCTAGCGCCCAGCTATGTGTTACAAATGCTTTTTACGGGTCATGACGGTTTATGGGAACTGGCATGAACCCATGAAAGGATTTTATGGATTATGACGGCTTATGGGGGCCGGGCATGAATCTTGGAAAGGTTTAAAGAATGATTTCAAAAGGTTTTTCATATGCCATCCTTTATATATGATTGTCTCCTCCGGGGAGGGTCGTTGGCCTGGGTGGACCCCGGAGTAGTCACGGAGCACTGACTGAGTGGAGTCGCCCCCCAGTTGGGTTCCTTACTCTCAAGATGGGCATGGTTCATTACCTCCAGGGAGGGTCACTGATCTACGGACATTGACCTGGGTGGACCCTGGAGAGACTTGGGTTTGAGACCCCGGTTAGCACACGTGTAGCTTTATTTTACCGTGACAGGTTCTGGATATGAATATAATGGATAAACATGATTTCAATTGGTTTTGGAAAATTGTGTTTATAATGATAAATGGATTTGGGCTGAGATCCCTCATATGTTCACTGTGTTATGGTTTTCTGTAAATGGTTTTGGGCAGGAGCCCGTATAACTTGTATTTACAGAATTTTGGGGCTGAGACCCTAATTGTGGATGTTTTAACATATGTGTTTGGATAAATGGTTTTACTATGCATGCATGCTGTTTAGTGGAGGGTATAAAGGTCTTTGATGAAATGTTTTTATAAATTCTTTATTTTTGTCCACTCACAGTCTTTCTGTTTTTAATACCCTTCAGGTTGGATACGGTGTGGACTGTAGCAGAGATCGAGATATCACATACCTCCCCCGGATCCTGGCGTACTCTGATAGTCCGGGAGGGCAAAGGTCGGAAGTATCCCTTGTCTGACACTCCGTATCAGACGGGAGCAGGGTCATCCCGCGTTAATCCCGGGGGGATTGGGATGGGTCCTGTCATTAATCATTTATGCTCCTTTTGATTATTGCTTGCATCGATTGTTTTTAAGTGTCTAAATTTGCTAGTTACATCATTTATTTGTGTTTTATTGCACTGCAGCAATATCGTCCCATGAGTTTCCAAAAAAATGGAATTTTCACATTCATATGAAGGTTCCAAACTAATATTCCTTAATCTAGATCATATTTCCAAATTGGTACTTCTATGTGCTTATTCAAGTTAAGAGATTATCATCAATAAACTCCATTTGATATGCATTTCTTGAGCTTTGTACTTTTTTTCAAGATTTATTTGAAAGTTTTGTTTTGTTTGAGTAATTTTATGCAGCCGATAGTAGAAATATGAGTGACAAAACTCCACCGATTTTTTAGAGGCAGTTGGCCAATATTATTTGTTGATCTGTTTGTATATGTCATTTTGCATTAATTTCATATATGGTCTGCGAAACCTTCTTTCTTCTTCCTCATTCTTCTGCTTCTTTCTTTCTTCTGCCTCTTTTCTTCTCTGATGACTTTCATTTCTGCTACAGGTCCCGATTATGCTCCAAGTTGTAAGAGCTTCCGTTGGAAATAAACCAATGGACGAATCTTATGCCAAGTACTTTGAAAGTGCTTTTCAAAAGTAAGTTATTCATTCATCATTTTGCATTATGATTATCAAGTTCAATTGAAGTCATGTAGATAATTATTCATTGAGGATGATCAAGCACATCGAGCTTCATTTCATGTTGATATTCAAAGATTTGTATGTAGATCATAGCTTGAATTGTTTTGGAATTTAATATTGATATTGATATTCAAAAGTAACTTATTTCTCTTTACTTTTTGATTGTACTCGAATGTACACAAACTATTTTACAAACCCGCAGCATCGTGCGGGTGACCTTGCTAGTTTAATTCCAATTTTTCTATCACTTTCGTTCCTTTCCGTTTGGACAATGACTGTTGACGTCATACCCTTTTAATTAAAAGACAAAAAAAACCCAGCAGCCCCCACAATTTTCCCATTTAAAAAGTCGACGCAACGAATAATAAATTTTATTTTTTTAGAGATTTTCATTGAAATTTAAATTTGAGACCAATTATTTACAAATTAACACTAAAATTAATTAAATTAGATTCACATTAAATAATAAAATGTTAAATAGTTTAAATTAAGAATAAATGGCGGAAATCTTCCATGAATTTTGTCATAATTTTAATAATTATTTATATTTTTAATATTTGTATTCTTCAACTTTGAAGTTTATTATAATATTTTCTTTAGTCTCTATGTCTATTATTGAAACAAATTTCCTTAAAAATAAAAAATTAATAATTTATGTGATTATAAAATAGTCCAATTTTTTCGTATAATTTATAAAATAATTCATTTATTATATTATTAAGATTTTTACTGAATTTTTTTTATTGTATTATTTTTTCAAAATTTATTAATACCGCATATACCCTTTTCAGATATGGATGAGTAACTTTCAAATTTTAGATATTAATATTTTATATTTTTAAAATTATTTGATAAGATAATTCTAACTAAATTTCATATTTTTAAATTTTTTTAAGAATGAAAATCATTTTAATACACTAAAATTCTCATATATTATCTGATATTTTTGAATAAATACAGGTACTTTATTTATTTTATAAAAAAAAAAATTAGTTTATTCCTTCATAGGTAAATTATTAACTACCTACTTGTTTTTATTTTTTCGTAGGTAAATTAATAATTATCTGTGTATTTCTTATTTTTCTATTCTATTTGAGAGAGGAATATTGCGTATAATATACCTTTATTATACAATTAAAATTCTCGAAGGTAAATTACATTTTTATGTACAATTAAAATTCCTAGAGGTAAATTACATAAAATAAAAACAAAGTAAATGATATGTAATGACACGCTTGTAATTTTTTAAAAATCAAGAGATTAAAATTAATGCTGCATTTTGACCAATAATTAAAAAATCAAGTTATTTCTTATTTGCAATTCTTAATTAATGTAGTGGGCTAACTTACCGTTTGGACTTTAAAAAATGACCTAATATAATTACTTTTTTATTAGAATTCGTTTAAAAAAAAAAGAGAGAATATTGCTAAAATTATAATAAAATTTAAAAACAGTTGCAGTTATTTAACTTTAAATTAAAAAAATATTAGTGTACAATGCATAACATTAAGGTTATTTTATACCTAGTAATTTTTGGTGCAAAGATGACTCAAGATTTAGGCTAAATCAAATTATAGTTTCTGGTGGCTAGGCATGTTAGAATTTTCTGGTTACCATATTTTTATCAATATAATTGGAATTTTCTCTCTTTCATCTTTGTTTCGGTTAAAATTAAAAAATAAAAATATCTTATTTCTTAGTAAAAATTCAAAAAAGAAACAATTTAATAAAAAAAGACAAAATAGCAAAAGGAAATTTTAAATTTTAAATTAAATGAAAAAAACATTAATTAAAAAAAGGGTTTACACCATTTTTATTTCTTACATTTTTTACTTTTTTAAATTAAAAAAAATGAAGCAATAAATCAACATACAATCGAACGGATTGTATTAACAAAAAAAAAAAAAAACTATTTTTTCAACCAAAAATAAATTACAAATCAAAGTCCCTAGGGCAACCCGCAGCCGAACAATCAAACCTCAACACCGCATGCACTACAAGGGGAAGAAAATTAAGCTAGATACATAGGTCCTCTAGATCGTGGGTGCAATGTTAGCAGTGCATCTGCTACAAAGTTAGCTTCAAAGGGGACATGCTTATAAGTGATCGAACGAAATTGACAAGACAAGAAGTTGATGTTGGATAAGTCAGTCTGCAACCTCCACAGAGTCTCCTAATCACCCTAGATACAACAGACAAACAAAAGAGAATCTACTTGGGATAATAAGGTATTCCAAATGACCTGCTCTCTGCGCTTGGAAAATGTCAAGGAAAATGCCCAAGCAATGAGCAGAGATGACATCAAGGGTGGGAATGGGACACTTAGAAGCACCATCAACAAGAGGCTTTCCACTCTAATACCTAACTACAAAATCTGCTGCAGTAGAAGAAGAGCGCAGAGAACCATCAAAATTTAGCTTCACAACAAGTTCTGTTGAGGAACAAATCGGACAATTAGGAAGAGACCAGAGGATTTCTTCTAAAAGAAGCTTCATAGACACACAAAAAAAAAAAACACAAACAAACAAACAAACATTTGAGATATAGGAAGAGAGAGGGTTAACGTGAGTCGTACCTTGTAAATATAGGAAGTAGATAGGATTGTATTTATTTTCTTAATAGGTCTCTTTGACCTTTGTATTGTAAAGTTATAAATACCTTCTTGTGAGAAGAATAAAGTTATTAAACTCCAATTAAAACCTTAACCTTAGATGTCTTTTTGACATGGTATCAGAGCGGTGATTCTAATACCGATGCGTTTTGCCAACATAGATTGGCCTGTTGGTTGCTTGTATTTTGCTGTCGGAGATTACTCCGTCGGTTGCTTGTGTAAGACTCGTGTCTTGGGAAGAACGGTGAACAATCTCACATCACTCGGGGAGGGAAAGGTAAAGTGTCTTATATGTGTGGGTACATACCTTCTTAGAACAAGACCTTTTGGAAGCTCAATGGTTTTGGGTTTGGTTGGAACACAAAAGTTAAGCGAGTTTGGGCTGAAATAATCCCAAAATGGGTGACCCACTGGGAAGTTGTGCACGAGTTCCCAGAAACAAAGCCATGAGGCTGGGCCCAAAGTGAACAATGCTAGGGGAGTCGGGTCGTGATAGAATGGTATCAAAAGCTGGACCCCCGATCGGAAGTGTGAACAATCCCACATAGCTCGGGGATGGAAAGGTGAAGTGTCTTATATGTGTGGGCACGAACCTTCCTAGCATGAGGCCTTTTGGGAGTTCACTAACTTTGAGTTTGGTTGGAACACAAAAGTTAAGTAAGTTTGGGCTGGAGCAATCCCAGAATAGGTGACCCACTGGGAAGTTGTGCTTGAGTTCCTAGAAATAAAGTCGTGAGGCTGGGACTAAAGGGGACAATATCGTGCTAGGGGAGTCGGGTCGTGACAACTTGTGTTTTTTTTTCAATTATTCCCATGGGTACTCATATCCCATGCGACTAGTCACAACTACTATGGCGAGTTCCATACCCAAATTTGTAGCCGCTCTAGTCTCTCTTAAATCCGTTAGTCTTCCACCATAACCGACAACAATTTACTTTGGTGTGAAGTTGAAGAGAGAAAATTACTCCTTTTGTTCATAAGTTGTCGAAACCTTTGTTGTTGATCGAGGCAAATTGGGATATTTATCTGGGGAAAATATAACACCAACGTTAGATGATGATTCGTTTGATAAATGGAGTATGGAGAATGCTCTTGTCAAAGGTTCGCTCATTGGTGCCATGGAACTCAATGTAATGATTTTTTTCGTCTGCTTACCCATGACGAAGAGCATACAGGATGTTGTATCTCATACCTATTGTAAGGGAGCATATAGATATGTTATTTATAACCTTTGTTAAAGTATGAGGGTAAATTCGTTCCAGTATATTACGCTGATTTACGCGCAATATGGCATGCATTGGATTATAGGAAGCCAATTGCTTTCAAAAATCCAAATGTGATGCATGTTAGTGTTTAAGCAAATCACTGAGAAGTGACTTGGCATAATTCCAAGTGGATTGCCAAGTGGCAGGTGACATGTGTAATGTGTGTGAGTGAGTGTTTTCAATGTAATCATGTGAGTGAGTGTGTGTGCATTCTGTTATTGAATGCAAGTGTGTGAGTGAGGTACATTGAATGAAAAACAGAGAAGAATGTGTGTGTGTGTGTGTGTGTGTGTGTGTGTGTGTGTGTGTGTGTGTGTGTGTGTGTGTGTGTGTGTGTGTGTGTGTGTGTGTGTGTGTGTGTGTGTGAGCTGTAAAGGTGCTGAGGTGTGATGAGATCACACACAATCTCTAACCATTTCACAGTGAATGTGTGAGTGTGAAATGCACGGGTATATGAGTGTGTATGATGCACAATTCAGTCTAATGAGAAAACAGAGAATAGAACTCAGGGGTAGTGTTATTCTACACTGAGAATTCACAAAGAAACAAGCAACATCTCATTCACACAAATTCACAAACACTTGGTGTGCACATTCATTCAATTCGATCATCAAGTTCATTTCTATAGTTCTAATCACCAGAATTACAAGGAAAAGAAGTTCCTAATCTATTCTAGCCTAAATCAATCGAGCTAGTCTCGATACATCAACTAGGGAGTAGAGGAATTAAGGAGTGTACCTGTTAAGTTGGTTGAGCTTGCCTCTGCATTCTTCTTTTGTGTCCTTGATCGATGTATTACATCCTGCACATTCCCCTGAACTCCTGGAGTGCCACTGCTAACATGGTATCAGAACAGTAAGATCTACTGTCTCTGGGGCGTGGTGAAGCTGTGAAGAAGGAGCTGCACAGTTGCTTGTGAATCAAGGCACGATGGCTGGAACTGGTGGTGATCCTAAGCTGCTTGTGTTCACAGGAATCAATTATGATTTCTAGAATATCAAAATGAAAACAACACTTAAAGCAACTGATCTACGGAAAATTGTTGATCAAGTAGTAGCTGATGTGGAGTATGATAGTGATGATGAAGAGATAGAGACGGCATAGACCAAGGAAGATCAGATCAGAAATGCCAAGGCCTTGAACCTGATCCAAAATGCAGTTTCTGAGGAAATTTTCCCCAGGATTTCAAATGAAGAAAGTGCTAAGAAGGCCTGGGATATTCTGAAACAAGAATTCAGAGGGGATCCTAAGGTAAGGGCAGTTAAACTTCAATCACTACGAAGTGATTTTGAGTATACTAGGATGAGAAATGATGAAACTTTTTCAGCATACATATCTAGACTATATGGAGTAGTAAACCAGATGAAAACCTATCGTGAAACCATTACTGAAAAAGGTTTGGCTAAGAAAATACTCATTAGTCTAACAAAATCCTAACACTCAATTGTGTCTATCCTAGAAGAGACAAGAGATTTAGACACTATTAGTGTTGAAAGTATCACTGCATCCATAAGGGACTTTGATCAAAGGTTGGAGATGCATGATGACAGTGAAGTAGAGAAGGCATTCTCTAGTATGAGTATGCAAAACCGGTCCAGAGGTCATTCTAGAGGAACTCAGGGAGGATACAAGAAGAAGTATCCTAGTAAAACCTGGAGTTTCAACAAGAGCAGCTTTGGGGCTAAGGATAAACAGAAGCCTGAAGTTCAGAAAAGTGAAGAAAATGACTCTAGACCAACCTGCAAGACCTGTGACATAAAGCATTTTGGTACTTGCTGGACCAAGAACAAATTCAAGTATTTTAAGTGTGGAAAACTGGGCCATATTGCTAAAGACTGCAGAGTTAAGCAGAATGCACATATGGCACAGCATGTGAAAGAACCAGAAAAGAAAATGGAAGGAAATTTGTTCTATGCATGTCACTCAGCCTCAGTTGAGAAGAATGCTGAAGTTTGGTACCTTGATAGTGGGTGTAGCAACCACATGACAGGTCATGAATCCCTACTGTCTGCTATTGATAGGACATTGAATGTGAAGGTGAAAATGGGGATAGGTGAACTAGTTCAAGCTACTGGAAAGGGATCCTTGCTTGTCCACACTAGCCAAGGTAACAAGTACATCAGAGATGTTATGCTTGTACCTGGCTTGGATGAGAATTTACTGAGTGTGGGGAAAATGATTGAGCATAGCTACTGTCTAGTGTTTGGGGATCAAGCAGTGGAAGTGTATGAAGATATGGAAATGAAGCACAAACCTGCAAGAGTTCCTATGACAGGGAGCAGATGTTTTAAAATGTCCCTCGATTATGGTTTTCATGTGGCTAGGAAGGCTGAAGCAAATGAGAATTTGGAGCTGTGGCACAGAAGATATGGGCGTCTGAATCACTCAAGTCTTGAGATGTTAAGTCAAAAGGATATGGTAGTTGGACTACCAAAACTGGTTGGGGACAAAGTTCTGTGTGAAGGATGTATCACAGGGAAGTTTCATGTGACTCCCTTTGACACTGAAGAAGCATGGAGGGTCTCAATGCCACTAGAACTCATACATTCTGATGTATGTAGGCCAATGCAAACAGAAAGGTTTTGTAGTAATCTCTATTTTATAACGACCCGTCCCAAATTCCAGGATTAGATTAGTGACTAATCACGATTAGTGAGACTAATTAGTGATTAGTTGGGCGAAATCGGACGAACGATGCAAAATGACCGTTTTACCCTTGGGTGTGGGCAAAACGTTGACTTTTCATTCGGGTGGTCAAATGGACTTTGACCGATGACCGTGACGTAGTTCGTGACATCACGAGTTCATAGACAGGTGGCACGTTCAATTCCGACATCCGTGGAGGAAGTTATGACGTTCGGAAGTTTAGGGGCATTTTGGTAATTTTAGTTAAATAGGGCAAATAGTTGACTTTTTGACCAAGAAGTCCGATGGCCAAGGGCCGAAGACCATTACGTAGATAAGGACGATACGAATCCATAGACTGACGGCACGTCGAATTCGGACGTTCGACGGCGAAGTTACGGTTCACGGAAGTTTCGGGATACTATTTACGACGACACGTTTTACGAGACAAAAGTGCAGTTTTGTCTCTAGTGGGCCCAGATATTTGTCCTGATGCCAATGGATGAGTGACAAGTGTCACCCACCTAATGGACACCATATTTCCTTCATGCACCCTGCAAACCAATCCATTTTCTCCATTTCAAACACACACCCAAAACCCACCCGATCTCACCATTTCTCTCATTCCCGTGCAACCCCAAAACCCATCCATTTCGACCAGGACTGAGACCAGAGAGTGGGGAGGCGGTTGGATACGGTGGTCGGCCTAGGGAGCGCCGCTGTGGGCGGCGCTGGTGGCCAACCCGCGAGGTAATCGGTTTTGCCCATTTTAATCCATTTTCGATTTCTAATTATTAGGGGCTTGTTTGGACGTTTGGGCTGAACTAATTAGGTTGCTAGGGGGTTTTTAGGAAGGTTTGGAGAAGGGTTGGACGTCGGGGAAGCTCTGTGGAGGGTTTTGGATTTTTGAACCTGAGGACCAAATTGGACCGGTCGGATTTATGACGTTTTAGGAGTTATAATTAATTGGGTTAGATAGGAAATGAAGAAATAGGAATTTAGGAATTGAAATGGAGGCAAACGGACCAAAATTGAGGGAGAAGGAGGCCTGGACCGGTTACGCCGGTCCAATTGCAGGTGAACCGGCCAGTTCAGACCAGCTGCGCGAGGAAAAAGACTCGGATTGAGACCTAGGTAGCACGCGCGTAGTTTTGGAAACCGTGACAGGATTGGTTGTGTGGATTATATGTATATATGATGTATACTATATGAGATATATGATATGTGATATGCACAGGTTTTGGGCAGTGGCCCATGTACGTGGTTTTACTATGGTTTGGGATGTGTAATACCTTACTTTTATAGATGATCACACAAGAATGTGTTGGACCTATTTTTTTAGACACAAGGTAGGGGTGCTAAATGTGTTTAAAAAATTTAAAGCTACTGTTGAGTTGAAAAGTGGATTCAAAGTGAAGAAGCTAAGAAGTGATAGGGGGAGAGTATACATCAAATGTTTTCCAGGAGTTCTGTGATGAACATGGAATTGAGAGGCAACTAACGGTTGCTTACTCTCCTCAGAAAAATGGTGTTGCTGAGAGGAAGAATAGGACAATTGTAGAGATGGCAAAGTCCATGCTACACAGTAAGAAGCTACCCTATGTGTTTTGGGGTGAGGTAGTGAGCACTGAAGTATACATTCTAAATAGAAGTCCTACCAAGGTTGTGCAAGGGAAGACACCTTTTGAGAAGTTCTCAGGAAGAAGGCCAGGTGTCTCACACTTGAAGGTTTTTGGAAGTATATGTTATCTGCATATTCCAAAACAGAAAAGACAAAAACTGCATGAATCGGGAGAAAAAGGGATATTTGTAGGATATGGGAGTTGTGAAAAGGGTTATAGAGTCTACAATCTAGCTAGAAAGAAGGTGGCAGTGTCCAGGAGTGTGATATTTAATGAAGAAGGGTACTAGTTGGAGAGAAGCCTCAATTTCTCAGACTTATGTTCATGTGCCTATGAACTTAGAAGAAACTCAGGCAAGTTCTGAAGTATATACCTCCAGCACTCAAAACTCAAGTCCAATCAATGGAGCAGGTCTTGGTGCTAGTCCTAGTGCTAGTACTAATTCAAGTCACACGATAGGTTTTGAATCAAGGGGGGATACCAGTGAGAGTACCATTGATACTCCAGTGAGATTGAGACGCCTCAGTGACATCTATGCTAGATGTCACATGAGTGTCATAGAACCTGAAAATTTCAGTGAAGCCTTTCAAGAAACAGCATGGAAGAAGGCAATGGAAGCTGAACTGCTAATGATTGAAAAGAATGACACTTGGGAATTAACTGATAGGCCACTTGACATGCCTGTTATTGGAGTTAAGTGGATATACAAAACTAAGTTAAACCTGGATGGATCTGTTCAGAAGCATAAGGCAAGACTTGTAGCTAAGGGGTATGCTCAAAAACCAAGGGTTGATTTCAGTGAAACCTTTGCCCCTGTGGCAAGGTTGGATACCATCAGAACCCTAATTGCTCTAGCAGCACAAAAAGAATGGAAATTGTTCCAACTTGATGTGAAACCTGCTTTCCTAAATGGTGTATTGGAAGAGGGTATATGTTGACAAACCTGAGGGGTATGAAGTAAAGGGCAGTGAAGAGAAGGTTTACAGATTAAGAAAGGCTATTTATGGGCTCAAGAAAGCACCATGGGCCTAGTATGGGGAGATTGATGCTCATTTGCTAAAATGTGGTTTTGAGATAAGCACCAGTGAGGCTACTTTGTATTTGAAGGGCAAGAAGGGTGAAGGAACTCTCATTGTGTCTATCTATGTAGATGACATTGTCTACACAAGTGACAGTGAGGATCTAATGTCTAATTTTAAGCACGACATGATGAGCAGATATGAGATGACAAACTTGGGGTTACTGCATCATTTCCTAGGGATGGGAATACTGCAATCCATGTAACGACCCGTCCTGAATTTCAGGATTAAATTAGTGACTAATCATGATTAGTGAGGTTAATCAGTGATTAGTGGGGTACTTTCGAACGAAAGATGCAAAATGACCGTTTTGCCCCTAAGCGTGGGCAAAATGTTAACTTTTCGTTCAGGCGATCAAATGGACTTTGGCCGATGACCGTGACGTAGTTCAGGATGTCACGAGTTCATAGAAAGGTGGCACATTCAATTCCGACATTTGAGGAAGAAGTTATGACGTTCGGAAGTTTAAGGGCATTTTGGTAATTTTGGTTAAAAGGGGCAAAATGTTGACTTTTGTACTGGGAGGTCCGATGGCCATGGGCCAAGAACCATTACATAGATCGGGACGATAGGAATCCGTAGACAGACGGCACGCTGAAATCAGACTTTGAACGAGGAAGTTATGGGTCACGAAAGTTCGGTTTCACTATGCACGTACTTCGAGGCGATGATAACATGGCTTATTCTGATTGGGCAGATATTTTAGTGGGACCCATGGATGAGTGACA
This sequence comes from Prinsepia uniflora, assembly GCA_032719365.1. Lineage (NCBI taxonomy): Eukaryota > Viridiplantae > Streptophyta > Magnoliopsida > Rosales > Rosaceae > Prinsepia > Prinsepia uniflora. The sequence continues at coordinate 46,311,415 of CM064864.1, forward strand.
AGTGTCACTCATCCCATTGGCTAAATCCCCTAAATTGTGGATCTACTTAATTAAATAATATTATTTAATTAATTTTATAATCTAATCTATCTTCACTCAATCCTAACCATCCATTTCAACTTAATCTCTCAATCCTCACCCTTCATTCTTCTCCCTTCTCTCATCAAACATTACCTTCTCCTATTTTCTTCATCCAAACCGATCACCATATTTTCTTCTTCTTCTTCTTTCAAAATCCGAAAACACACACACATCATCACCCTAGCTCATCTTCATCTGTGCTTGTGTGTAAGCGTGAGAGAGTAAGGTGATGAGGACGACGGCGAGCCGCGGCTGGGGACGACGGAGTCCACGGCGGAGGGAACCCGTGAGGTGAGTAATATTCAAAAATTCAAAACTCGGTTTATTGGGTTTTAATCGAACCTAACATTTAGGTTGTGTTTCTGGGGACTCTAGGAGGCTAATAGGATTGTTTTTGAAGGCTTGGACGGCCAGGAGTGACGGCGGGTGGAGGTTGCAGGCACCACCGCTATGGCCTATTAGAAAGGTACGGGTTTTGGTGGTTTCTCCTCTGTTTTTAATGTCTAAATGATAGGGTTTGATGTTAGGAAGATATTAGGATCAAAATAGGTTGAAATGGACCTAAAATGGACGACTTATGGCCTTCAACCGGCCTAGACCGGTTCGGCCGGTTCAAACCAGTAAAACCCGGTCTGACCAAGCTTAATGATGATGAATAGTGCCCGGCGCGTAGGCTCACGCGCAGGGACTTCATTGGGCGTGTGGGGACGTATGTCCCATAATTTGGGGATGTTTTCAACACGTGAAGTTTTCTATTTGATGTAACGAACATTTTGGAGCTGGTTTCCTGTTGATCGGACACCGTTTCGATAATGTTCGGGGCATCGGAAGGTTTCCAATAGAGATTAAAAATAGTTAAAAATTCCGGAAAATTACGGGGCTTTAGTGGGAGGTTAATAAGGTAGTTAGTAATCTTCTATTACGATTTGGACAGGTTTGGGAGTCCCAGTGACGGTGATTGACTCGGGAGAGCCGTATGGCACGCATATCGAGGTGGCAGCTCGGACGGTCTGTGAGTGGACCTTGTTTTCTAAATTGGTGCATGCATAAATGTTTATTATATGTTTTAATACATGTTTGGTGATGCCATGAGTGCATTTGGTTGTGGTTACGTATAGGCACGTATTTCGAGGCTTCGGCCTTATGCGGTGCCTATACGAGTCTATATTTCTTTGATGGTCTAAATGAAATGGATTTGGATTTCCAAAAGGATAAACTCAGGGTATGAGACCCATTTGGTTTTGTCTCGGGCATATGACGCTATTGATGGCCTTCGGGTCTAAATCATGGTCGCGGCGAGTGGTATGTGCACGGCAACAGACGATACGACGCTCGCCTCCGGATTGGGATGTGTTCCTTCCAGAGAGGTCACGACGCACGATTCATTGTCGGGTAGCCGAGGGAGGCTCGACTTCGGAGTGCTGACGGTTCAGGATATCGATCGGTGATGGGTGCACCATGATCTTGTGATGGTCGCGTCGGTTGATACGTTCACGGCAACATACTAGGATTGAGGACGGTCCTGGATGGATGGTTGCACGCATCACTACGATCAGAGTCGTGACTGACCCTTAGATATCGGGCACGGTGCCCAATTGAGTCATATGTTCGGGCACGAGACCTAGTTGTTTTACATTGATGATTTCGGGTCAGGGACCGTAGATGGATTTCCAAGTTCATGGCGGTTTATGGGAACCGGCATGAACCCTGGAAAGGTTATTGTGGTACATGACGGTTTATGGGAACCGAGCATGAATCCTTAAATGGATGTTATAGATCATGACGGTTCAGGGGGATCGGGCATGAATGCTTATGTTATGTATATATATGTATGTATATTCATATACCTTCCGTTACTTGTATTATCTCCTTCGGGGAGGGTCGTTGGCCTAGGTGGACCCCAGAGTAGTCACGGAGCACCGACTAAGTGGAGTCGCCCCCCAATTGGGTTCCTTACTCTCAGGAAGGCTTGGATCGTAACCTCAGGACGGTCATTGGTCTACGGACATTGACCTTGGACTCTGAGAGACTTGGGTTTGAGACCCCTGGTAGCACGCGCGTAGCTTTGGAAACCGTGACAGGATTGGTTATGTAATTATATGTATATATGATGTATATGATATATGGTTATGAGATATGATATGTGATATGCACAAGTTTTGGGCAGTGGCCCGTGTACGTGGTTTCATTATGGTTTTGGGCTGAGTCCCACATGAATTTGGGCAGTGGCCCGTACGGTTGATTCTTTATGATTCCTTCATTATGATTTTGGGCTTAGTTCCCAGTTATGGTTCTTTCGGATAAACGGTTTTCGAATGCATGCATGCTTTTTAGTGAAGGGTACAAATGTCTTCGTTAAAATGTTTTTATAAACTGGTTGTTTTGTCCACTCACAGCTTTTAATGTTTTGACTGTCCTTCAGGTTGACAGCGGATGTGGACTGTATCAGAGACTGAGATATCACATACCTCCTCCGGATCCTAGTGTACTCTGATAGCCCGAGAGGGCAAAGGTCGGAAATATCCCTTGTCTGACACTTCGTGTCAGACGGGAGCAGGGTCGTCCCGCATTAATCCCGGGGGGATTGGGACTGGTCCTGTCAATCCAGTAGTGGAATATACATACATCAGAGAAAGTATGCAGAGACTTTACTAAGGAAGTTTGGTCTACAAGGATGTAAACCAGTAGGCACTCCTCTGGCTACAAATGACATGTTACAAAGAGAAGATGGAAGTGGATGGGCAGATGAACAACTATACAGGTAGATTGTGGGAAGTCTGTTGTATTTGACAGCAACCAAACCTGAAAGGGAAAACAACAACCTTGATTGGTTTCCGTGATAGTCTCTGGGGAGGGCTACTGGATGATAGTAAGAGCACCTCTAGGTATGCTTTTACTTTTAGAAGTGGCATTTTTTCATGGGCTTCAGTAAAACAGACAAGTGTGGCCTTATCTACTGCAGATGTTGAATATGTCAGTGCCTCTGAGGCAACAACTCAGGCCATATGGCTCAGGTTTGTGTTGCAGGATTTTGGTGAGGAACAACTAAACCCTACAGCTCTTATGTGTGATAGCATGTCTGCTATATCTATGGCTAGAAATCCTGTGTTTCATCAAAGGACTAAACACATCAGTAGAAAATTTCATTTCATCAGGGAAGCACTACAGAATGGTGAGATCATGATTCATACTGCAACATTGAAAAACAGATTGCAGATATTTTTACTAAGGCTCTACCTAAGCCTAGATTTTACTTGCTAAGGAAATTGTTGGGAGTAGTTCTAGTGATTGGTTTAGGAGGGGCTATTAGTGTTTAAGAAAATCACTGAGAAGTGACTTGGCACAATGCCAAGTGGATTGCCAAGTGGCAGGTGACATGTGTAATGTGTGTGAGTGAGTGTTTTCAATGTAATTGTGTGAGTGAGTGTGTGTGCATTCTGTTATTGAATGCAAGTGTGTGAGTGAGGTGCATTGAATGAAAAATAGCAAAGAATGTGTGTGTGTGTGTGTGTGTGTGTGTGTGTGTGTGTGTGTGTGTGTGTGTGTGTGTGTGTGTGTGTGTGTGTGTGTGTGTGTGTGTGTGTGTGTGTAAAGGTGCTGAGGTGTGATGAGGCCACACACAATCTCTAACCGTTTCACACTGAATGTGTGAGTGTGAAATGCACGGGTATATGAGTGTGTATGATGTACAATTCAATTTAATGAGAAAACATAGAATAAAACTTAGGGGTAGTGTTATTCTACGCTAAGAATTCACAAAGAAACAAGCAACATCTCATTCACACAAATTCACAAACACTTGGTGTGCACATTCATTCAATTCGATCATCAAGTTCATTTCTATAGTTCTAATCACCAGAATTACAAGGAGAAGAAGTTCCTAATCTATTCTAGCCTAAACCAATCGAGCTAGTCTCGATACATCAGCTAGGGAGTAGAGGAATTGAGGAGTGTACCTGTTAAGTTGGTTGAGCTTGCCTCTGCATTCTTCTTTTGTGCCCTTGATCGATGTATTGCATCCTGCACATTCCCCTGAACTCTTAGAGTGCCACTGCTAACGCAAGCTCGGCATAAAAAAAAATTTGATGAAGAATATGTTAATATTTTTTTGGCTGGCCTTGAAGACACGTATGATCGTGTTCGTATTGATATCCTTAGAACTGAACCTTTCTCTACTCCATAGGAAGTGTTTTCTAGAAGTGAAGAGCAAAGATGAAACACCTTGCTAAACATTCATGCTGGTTCTAGCATGGCTATGGCAGCCAAAACTCCTTTGACCTAGATCAAGCAAGCCCACTTCAATGCTCATGGGGTCAGTCAACGTGGTTGCACTCATTGTGTAGTCTTGAACATATTATTGAGAAGTGTTTTCATTTGCATGGATATGCAGTGTAACACCTGGAAATTGAAAATAAAATGGAAAGATTTTTTTGACAATTGAAATTCTTTATGAAAAGTCAGCTCAATTCTCCACTCGCAAGTGGTTGTTGGAATTCTATCACATGACACGTATTATGTATTATGCACTTATAACTAGTTATATACAATATATAATATTATGAATAGTGTTAATCACAAAAGACATGCCGATTTTATCCACCAAGAAAGCCAAAGCTAAAGCCTGCCGTGTATTCCAAACTTCAAGAAAAAAACAGATGTCCATTACATTCTTCGACGTAACAATAATAATTATTATTATTACTTCTAAACAAAAGTTTACTCAACAAAACACGTGTCTATTCAATTCAATAAAATAGATATCGCTTGTGATATTTTATGCGATGAAGTTTTGAATTTGATTATTAAAAAATATATATTAAATCTTTTGTCACTTATTAAGTATATATGATCATATATGAAACGGGAAAACTATTTTTCTAATTTAATTTTGGACTAAAATAGAAGTGACTTTCACATTGTAATTTTCTCTTTGGATATTAATTTATTTTCTTAAACCACGAATTGAGTAGATTAAAAAATAATCAATATTACAATCCAAATTTGCACGGAAACATTACAATCCCATATTATAAAAAAGTTTTATATTTTTACAACTGAAAAATATAAAGATTATTAGGCTACTATGCCCCAATGAGGATACGCTACCACTACCACAAGTTGTGGAGCATGTTATCAAATTGGTAGCCCCAAGTTGGTGTCCTTGAAATGCCCCGGGGGATGGCTAAAGGCCGGAATATAATTGCTGTTTAGCTTATTTACCCAATAATTGAACAATAAACAACCCAAAGTAGTTTTTTATTTGCTAGGTCCTTTTTTATGTTGCTCTAATGTTGTTTTTCAGTGTTTTTTTTATGGGCTTTATTGCTTGTCATGAGAACTTTCCACATTACCTCATACCCGTTGTTCGGATGAAATATGAGCAATGTACGATCTGTAACGCTCCGGATTTTCAAAGACCATAAATGACCATTTTGCCCCTAAAAAGTTAAAAAGTTGACTTTTTTACTAAGATAAATTTTGAAGATTTTCAAGAGTTCTGTTAGATAGGTCTCAAGCTGTTAAGGACATAGACAGACAGTGCACTAAAATTGGAGAACAAACGGGATAGTTAGGGGCCTATAACTCTCAAGGGCATTATTATAATTTTCGTAAGGGCAATTTGGTAATTTTGTAATTTAAGCATGTGAAAAATGTGGAAAAATCCAGAAAATTCTGGATTTAATTTCCCTCCCCTTGCCACCAACTTAATAGCATGTGTGTGTGTGTGTGTTTTTTTTTTTTTTGTGTGGAATGAGAGATAGGTGGGGGTTTAGGCCGAAAAGAAAGAAAAACCAATAAGTGGCCACCACCGTGAGTTCAAGGGAAGCAAGGAAGGGGAGGAGGAAGGAAAGAAGAAAATGAAGAAAAAGGGAAGGAAATGGGATGGAAAGGAAGGAGAAAGGGTGAAGGAAGAATGAATGAAAACCTTGGATCCGTAAGAGTCATTTTCAAGTTTTTGGTTCTGGACCCGAAAACCCGGAAATAACATTCCTAATGGTTTTCTAGAGGTCGTATGAGGTCTTAGGGATGGAAATCGTGAAAGCTGGACGTTAGAAACACTGGTTACAATTCTGGACAGCCATGGCCAACGGGTAAGGAAGGTCGAATCATGATTTTCTGTAAATATTTTCCATTTTTATCTTCATAGAACTTCTCATTAATCCAATTAGGAGAAGATTTATGTTTAGAACGAAGAAAATGGACGATAAATGGCTAAGTTATGCCCGGGTCGGGCAACCCGAAAACCAAGAATTCGGGTGTGGACGACGATGAACAGTACCTATATTGTAGCAGGCGTGTGGCACTCACGCGCAACCACTTTGGGCGGCGCGTGAGAAGGTTTCTGGGAAATCCGTTAACACGAAAAATGTTTCGTCTATTTTTATGAAATTATTGGTCCAAAAATTGCGTTAATTTGACTTCATATGGAGACGATATGATTTTGCAAAGTTTTTACTTAATTATTGTTTATGTTTGGTTTTAAATATGATTATGAATAGTTTTAGGAATTTAAATAGATAATTGAATAATTAACCTTGATTTTTTTAAGGGTTTAGTGATAGAAGATGAGGTATTTAGCTTGAACTAATATGTTGAATAATTAAAAAATTATTATACATACTTTAATCTTATGATCAAGGGCTTTTATATTATGATACCTATAGGAATTTTGAAGCCAATTTATGTGTAAGTAATGGTTCATAAAGTTAGAACATATAATCAATATTATTTTATGGATTTTTAGGTGGAATTTAATTAAGGATAGAATAAGTTAATATTAATGAAAATGGTTTATAAAAAAACGTAATTACTTAATATTGTCACCTGCCGGGAAGTGGGTTGGATGTGAGCGGTCATCCTGCAAGGTGGAATTATTTTTGGTTCAAATAGTAAGGATCCAAATTATGAAATCCCTTGTCTGACAACTTTTTGTCAAACGGGAACAGAACTGGTCTGATTTTTGGTATTCGGGATGGGTCTTGTCACGATGCCTTAAAGTTAGGTTGTAAAATTGACAATTTTGAATGCAAAACTAAATAAAACTATTCAAGATAACGATAAAGGGGGGAATTTCTATTAACAACATTTCATAAGGGAATTGGATGGAATAAAAGTTCATCAGAGAAATTGATACAGGTACAAATTAAGTGAAATTGGTGAAACAATTTATATTAAATTTAGTATTATAATAAATAATTTTAAAGGATTTCGCACCTGTTAAAAGAAAGAAGGAAAAAAAAAAACAATTTGTTAATTATTTCTTAATTATATAGTTTCCTTTGGCATCAAGCATATGAAGAAATATAACTTTGTTATGTTGGAAACAATATCGTTACAATTCTGAATTGTTTTTATATCTTAATAGAATATTTCTTTTTTATTGCTAGTATATAGTATGCACTTTTGTACATTTAATAATACAATTGGCAAATATTTCTTCCTTCTTAATATTAAAGATGAGAAAAGCCAAAAAAAAAAAAAAACTAAGGATGAAAGAAGTGTGGAGAGGCAGGAGAGAGATGAGGAGGTTGATTTGAGTTAGAAATGGTCGTTGACTTATTTGAGGAGATTGAGGAGTTAAATATATGCTTATGCTCATGATGCCCATGATGCCCATGATGCTCATGATGAGGAGTTTTATTTTATTTCATAAATTCTTGGTCATGCAAAATTCAATTTCTTTAAATTGTTCGAAGATTTCATTCACCCATCAATGTCATCCACTTGGATTGAATGAACTAGAAAAAGGCGTCGTGGTTTGGCAAGAAAAGTAGGAGGAAATATAAAATTTCGACGGTTAATTTTCTTTTTCAAAAATGCTTGAGAAAGAAAATGAATAAATCAGACAAAAGTAAAACTCTTTCATATCTTTGGTTTTGAAAAATTCATCAAACATTTTAGTGTATTTTGACAAAGGAGGGAAAAATCAAAGAGGTTGGAATTATTGGACGTATTTGATTCATGGAAGCAATCCACCTTGAGTGACAGCTTGTGGATGAATCATCTGACATAAATAAAATGTTATTATTGAATTTGGAACTTGTAAACATCTGAGAAATGAGACCGAGTCGTTCGATTTTGATGGAGATTCAAATAACAGAGGATCTCAATCGTAGGGTGTGGCCTCTTTTTCTTTCTTGTTTTTTGGGTTATTTTTCCCTACTTTAGCGTCTGCTAAGTGCCAACTAACTCAAAGTCTAAATTCACAAAATCATGATACGAGTATCCCAAAATCACATATTTATGAAACATATCCATTTCACAAAACTAAATTCACATTCAGAAGTTGGACCTAAGCCCAAAAACACATTTTGCAAACCTCATAAAGTGTGCCAAAACATAATCCTTGTAAAATCACTCAACAATTATGCAAAATTATAAATAATCTAACGCCATCAAAGTCACACGGAGACGCTTTTAAGACACATAAGTATGCATGCAAAATAAGAATCCACTCACTGATTCCCAACTCTATGTAGACATAAGCAACACCGGGGTCCCGTATATTCTCATTTGATTCACATAGGAAATCTCATACCAACATATTCCGAAGCACGATAGTGCCAAACATAATTGATTTCTTACTAACCATAACTAAACTCAACCAATTATTTTTACTAGCAACCACATCACGTAACTCGTATCTCACTAGTTCGTATCCCATCTCAACCAATTCGTATCTCGAGTACTATCCATATCACATATCACACAACGGCTGTGTAGGCCATCACCACAACCATTACTTAAATCAATCTGATACCAGTACTAACACATCACCAGGTAATATTTCCCTCGGGGGCATTATACTACCGGTAGATCACCCACTCGGGATTCGGAGCGCATCTTGATGTCCAAGTGAATCCCGACTCAGGATTCAAAGCCCAGCTCGACGTCTGAGTTGTCATTTTCATATTAGTCTCAGGATTTGAAGCTTAGCTCGATGTCTGAAACTAACCAGCATCCACATATACACCACTTGGGATTCAGAGCCTAGATCGACGTCCAAGTGTATACTGACCCAAGATTCGAAGCCCTATTCAATGTCTGAATCAACACCAGTCTTAAGATTCGGAGCCCTACACGACATCTGAGACTAACTAGCCACCACCCACTCAAGACCCGGAGTCTAGCTCGACGCCTGAGTGGTCATCCCACAATACTAGTATCAAGAAATGGGCCTAACCCGACATCTGAGACTGTCCACAATCCACTCAGACATGATGAGACCTATCCATAAATACAACCATACATATCGAGAAAACAATATTGATGACAAATATTAATTCCTTAAATCTATTTGTCAAAATTTGTGTTTTTACTCCAAAACAACCTTTGAACGAAGCCTCGTACGTAACAAACAATCAATCATCCCATTATCATCATATCATAAGTTCTTGAATCGTGTACATTAAAACAATTTTTGTAAAATTATAGAAAATAATTTCTCCATTTATTCATTCCTTATCGTTCCACAAATAAAAGTTAAACTCATATATAATTATGTATAACTAGTATTTATAATTAATTTAAAATTCTAAAAAATCACCAATAATTATATGAAAACAATTCAATTCATCATCATATAAATTATGTAAGAAAAAAACTAAAATATGTTATATACGAAGTTCATATTTTAAGTATAGATATTCAAAACCTTACTCTGATACCAAATTAACAAGACCCGTCTCTAAATTCCACGAAACTTCAGACTGGTGCTGTTCCCGTCTGACAACTCTTTGACAGACAAGGGATTCTCGATCCTTAACGTATTTATAACCAATTACATTAACCAAATAGAATTCCACCCTTGCGTGGTACCTTCCTACGTCCAACCCACCACCCCCGACAAGTAGAGGAGTCTATTAACTTAACTAAGTTTCATTTTTGTTATTAAACTTATTAGTATTTTCATTGTCAATTATATTCACAAACCCCTTATATGCTCAAAAACATACTGTGGGAGATCCACCACAAATTACATAATAACTCAAATACACATAAATTCAATTCCTAACAACTTTAACAATTCATTGGATATTTTTATGTCCACAAATCCTTAGTTATTTTACTCTTCATAATTATCATGTGTTTCCATTCAACCAAAATTGTATAATTATCTCACACAATATTCATATATTCATATGTATATACTATACACAACATTTTTTACAAAAATCAAGTCTATACATCACACTTAATCACCATAATTTACCAATATAAATTTTCCAAACACTCATCTTCAAAGTATAATAATAATCATTTAATTCTACTTCCAAATTATACAATTATAATTCCACATAAACCATAGGTCTTCATAGTCACTCCCCCAAGGCATTTCTTATTCAATTTCATCACAATTCCCCTTTTTAATACTTCATTATGACCATACTAACTTTCCTCAATTCTCTAGAGTTCATTAAGAATTGTTAAATAAACGTTTAAACTTTGAATGAGAATAACTACCTCAAACAATGTCCAATTCACTTGAAACATGAACCATTGAACTCACAAAGTGAAACACTAAAACTTTCATGTTGATCAGACGGCCAAATGAGGCCGCACATGCCCTCACCAGAGTCTTTGCAAGTCGTTCTGACGCTCAGGGCCTGTCACCACTAACCCCTCACCCGGTCCTAGTTTCGGGTCATTCGACCAACGACCTCGACACGGTCGTATCTTGGCCATTTTTTAACCATGTTCTATGCTTCAAACTCTAAACTTCATCATCTATTTAAGCTAGGGAAAGATCTATGATAATGAAAGGGAGAAACACTTACTTAAACTCACGGTTCCAGTTCACCATATTCGGCCTTGTTTCTAAAATTCTTCCTGCAGTGTCCTCACATTTACACTCTTGTTTTTCCATCTCAGGATGATCGTACAGCCGTCAAGAAGAGATGCTTCCATGCTCGTAGCCTAGAACTGGAAAACCCAAATCAAGGACACACGGGTCCTTTTGTTTAGTCACTGTTTTCTTCTCCTTCTTTAGGTGATTTCGATTAGCACTCCTCCATTTTGTTCCTCTCATCCTCCCTTTCTTCCTATGTTTCTTTTTCCCTCACTATTTCACCTCATCATGCTCTCACGGGTGACTTTCTTATGGTTTGTTCAATTTCGGTCACCACCCACCGACACCATTCTCACACACAATTCACTAATATATATATATATATATATATATAGGACTATTCTAGGCCCTTTATTGTAAAATTACCAAAATATCCTTCGAAGTAAAATTACTAAAATTCGCTTGCACTTTTTTTACCTAAACAAACGTATCCGAACTCCATTTTCGGCATGCCGCCTATCTATGGATTCAAGAGTTCGAGAACTTTGTAACGGTTCTCACGATGCGTTTACAAAGTTTCTCGATCAAAAAGTCAACATTTTTTACTTATAGGGGCAAATCGTCATTTTTCATTTCCTCAAATTTTCGGGGTGTTACACCTGTCTGGGAACTTGTGCCATTTGAGGAGACCAGCTGATGAGCACAACTGTTATTGGGAGTTGGTATCCCTCTGCCACAAGTCTCCTAGGATATTGTGAGGGGAACTTTTGAGAAAGACTTTGTGACAGGACCCCCGTGTCCAGTAGTTTTCGACCTTCTTAATCCAATGGTGGTGATTTTGAGGCGATCAAACACCGCCTTGAGGGGTTTCTAAGGGTTTTTAGTGTATGACTCGTGTTCTAAAATTCATAAAAAAATCGTGTGTATAGCTCAAGACTTATGGTTTCTTTGAGAACTTATCTAGGACTTTTATGACTTAAGTTTGGTATGGATTGACAGGCGATACAACTTCAGAAGCAGTGGAGGAGCACCCAAACCATGGTTGAGCAGGGTTCTTACACTTATGAGTGGGCTTTTCTTTATTTATATTTGGAGCATGCCTACCCTATGATTTTAAGTGGTTTCCTATGTGATTTCTTGATGTGCGACGGAGTGACTCCCCGCATGAATTTGATGATTTTATGAATATTTAAATAGTGATTCTGAATGCACGTCTTCCTAGGCTTATGATTTAGGCATAGGATTTTGTTTGATTTTGGGTCTCTCTTTTCTATATTTGAGGTATGATAGTGATTTTTGTATCCATGTGACTATGTTGTGATGTGGTTGATGACCCTCCTCGAGATACTGATTGTGATGTATAGTCTCGGACATCGAGCAGGACTCCTTCATTCCCAAGATTTATCTCAAACGTCGAGCTTGGGGCTCCATAATTCATGAGACTAGGACCGTGACTCGAATGTCGAGCAGAGCTCCGTAATTCCTAAGCCTATGCACACTCGGACATCGAGCCAGGCTCCGTAATTCCCGAGTGATGTAGCCTACCGGTAGGGCATAGTTACTATGATATTTTTCTTGTAGGCATCAAGGATGGGTTGACTGCTGGTATATGGTTGTGTGCTTGGTTCTGACATATTTTTTGTGTTCACTTGTTTCTTTTAGAGTCTTAGTTTCGGTATGTATGCTTGATTTTATAAAACGGAGGGTGATTTGTTTAGTTATAATGGTTTTTCACAATTATTTTATCATATACTTATTTTGCTTTTGTCCACTCACAATTTCGTGTTTTTTTTAACTACCCTCCAGGCCGTGATAAGATTTCGGGATTGTTTTGTTTGCTGTCGAAGGCATATAAATAAATCGGACTCTGCGCACTATGCATGTGGTTAGAGTAGAGCTAGACTTTTCTTACGCATGTATCTAAATCGTACTTATGCTCTGTAAACACTTGTGGTATCCCTTATCTGACAAAGTTATTCGAGTTATTACTTTTATCTTAAGATAAATCTAGTTGGTTTGTTTTAGCTGTTAGATGGGAGCAGGTAGTCGGGAGAGGTCCTGTCACTTTGTGCACCATGGAAAAGGTGACACTTGCCCCATACTTTACAGCTGTGTATGGGGGGGGCAGGCAACTTGTTAGCAAGGTGGCTAAGTGGTACCACTAGATGGGTGGTTCCTACGGTACCCTGGCAGCATGGTACCCTTTGTTGGGCATCACCCTGATGGCATGGTACCACTAACTGAGTGCTACCCTGGTTGGTGTATGAGTACTATCCGAGTGGGCACAATACTGCTGGCAGTATGGTATCACTGGTTGGGTGATATCCTAGTAATCAGCACCTTTAGTCCTCTTGAGTTTAGGCATGAAGTAGGATTCGTGGCCTTCTTAGTGGATTATAGGGCTTGCCTTTTAGTGATTCCCGACCAGCTCCTATTAAGTATTGTATGTCAAATTCAGCTCATCATTTGTCGACTATCAACAAGGAGATTGATTTGGGTTAGAAATGGTCATTGACTTATTTGATGCTTTGGGGGAGACTGAGACGTGTGTGCCAGCCACTGTCGACTGTAGTTTTAATTGAGGAGTTACAATATATGCTTATGCTCATGATGCGGAGTCCGAAGATCAATTTTTTATTTTATTTTATAAATTCTTGGCCATGCAAAATTCAAGTTCTTTAAATTCTTCGAAGATTTCATTCACCCATCAATGTCATCCACGTGGATTGAATGAACTAGAAAAAGGCGTGGGGTTTGACAAGAAAAGTAGGAGGAAATATAGAATTTCGACGGTTAATTTCTTTCTCAAAAATGCTTGAGAAAGAAAATGAATAAATCAGACAAAAGTAAAACTCTTTCATATCTTTGATTTGAAAAATATTTAGAGTATTTTGACAAGGGAGGGAAAAATCAAAGAGGTTGGAATTATTGGACGTATTTGATTCATGGAAGCAATCCATCTTGAGTGACAGCTTGTGGATGAATCATCTGACATAAATAACATGTGATTATTGAATCTGGAACTTGTAAACATTTGAGAAATGAGACCGAGTCATTCGATTTTGATGGAGATTTAGATAACAGAGGATCCCAACCATAAGGTGTGGCCTCTTTTTTGTTTTTTTGGTTATTTTTCCCCTACTTTAGCGTCTGCTAAGTGCCAACTAACTCAAAGTCTGAAACCAACCATGAACCCCAAAGTCTCCCAACCAAACATCAGCTTAGCCAGTTACACCGATCACTTCCCCCTTTCACTTTCATTTTCATTTTCGCCTTCACCTTCACCTTCACCTTCACCTTCACTTTCACTTTCACTTCCACTTTCACCGTCGATTCATCCATTCGCTCGAAACTCGAAACTCGAAACTCGAAACTCGAATTGAATAGTCCTTATAGCAAAAATCGGATTCAGGTTACCATAACACCTTTTCTGTATAGTTAACTCAACATTCGATAGATTCCTTACTCTCCTTTGGTGGTCTTGTAGAGGGTGCGGGGTGACGGGAAGTAATTCTAATCCAGTTACACCATAAACTCAACATTCAATTCAAGACATTGAATAGTTAACTACCTTAACAATCAAATGGTATTCATGCCTTTTTATTTTCCTACTAGAGATTTCAAGTTCAACTCTCATAATTATATATTTATGTAAAGTTTGATATTTAGTTACCAACACATTAGAGTAGAATTAGAGAAAATATATTTTTGAATCTAAAAATTAAAAATAAAAGACGACGAGTAAATTTAATTGTTAGTTTGTTACTAACCTCAGCCCTCAGCCCTCAGCCCTCAGCCCTCAGCCCTCAGCCCTCAGCCCTCAACTTTTAACCCCTTATTAAAAGTACTTGGTTTTAACACCACACCATTTGAGGACCACAGCCGGCAACAAAAAAACAGCCTTACCGAGAAGATGCAACAATCCAAAGTAGACCCATGTTTTCACCTAGAAGAAAAATTCTCTAATTCGGACTTTGCAATTATGTCAAATTCCAAGTCAAATAGAAAATTCTAATTCCTAGTTATTATTTCTATATAAAAAAAATCTTGAAAACCTTCTTGCCAGTGGGAAAATGGAAAAAGATTAACATATATGATTCAGCTGGAATTAGAAAACCTTAACCAACCCTACATTCCTGGTGCAATCTCAAAAACTTCTAAAAAGAAGATGAGCTCAGTGCTTACAGTTGTTTCCATCAAGCATAGATGCTTTGAACAAGCATTTCGGAGATCCAGTGGCAAATCAGTGCTGCTCATCAGCGTTGGTTTGCCTTTCTTCTTTAGCTACAACATTGGCCACAAAGATACTACCTGAGTCACACCATCCACCTACAACATCCTTGTTTTGGCACTGCAATGTGCAATCACAAATAAAAAAATTTAGATTTTTTTCTGCCAACTAAACCATAAGTATAGAACGGCAAAACTGTCTTTGTATGGACTTGGGAGACCAATGTTTGATTTAGACCAACCAGTTCACATTCTCATCCTATCACTCCTAGGTCAGTTGAAGGGACATTGGTTTGCTTCAAGATTTTGAAAAATTATGCATAATTTGAAAGGGCAAATATGACATATAGATTTTCTTTATAGACACAAAATCGACTCAGATTCAAACTGTGCGGTGCCTAAAATCTTATGAAACAGAAGTAAATAACAAGGGTAACAGCTGGTCTCAATTGAAAATCAATTCCGTCTAGATTGGGTTTAGTTAACACTATGGGACCTTGAATTTAGTTTCCAACAGAAGACAAAAGTTAAGAGTTTGTTTACAGTTAATAAAGTTGTTACGATCCAACAAATTTCAGCTTTTGATGGAAGGAAGAACATAATTAACTTAAGAGAGACATCTGAAGAAAGTAAGTACCTTGCTAAAACCAAGCCAGTTCGAGTCCCCTCTAAATGAGAATACTTTATTGCTTTCTTTCCACTGCCCGCAGTAGACCTGCAGCCACCATTTTAGGGTGGGGAAATGAGAATTGAGAATAACAAATCAACAATTAAGATAATACCTGAATGATAGATACCAGATAATCAATACCACAAGAAAACCAAAGTAACTTCAGGTCATGCTTCTATTAAGATTTAAAACAACTTTTCTATAAAACCTAACAAAACTAAAAGGCAAATTAACGTCTTCTAGCAATCCACACATGAAACAAGCTTGTCGCAACTCTCAACTCCCAATAGTGTTGTATGGCTCATCTTCAACATGATTGGACCGGTGTTTCCAGCCCAGGTGCATTGTGGTCTAATTCTTGGGGTCTGTCGCCCATTTCACAAGAAATTCAATATTTATCTTTTAGAGCCCATACAAGTTGCAAACCAAGACTATACATAGATTAATGATACCCTTGGGATCAGTAACAAGATAGGTGGAGAAATTTGACAAGGTTATAGGATAAATTAGCCGAATATGAACAGGGTGGACCCATTTTACAATTACTCTATTTATAAAAGTACAATACAATAAATAAGAATGTGCATTTGGTTTTATTTCTGCACCTAGGTCAGCATATTGAGGATTTCTTAAACGAAGAGACAGCTTATGGATCTGATATCAAGATGGGAGATAGCTTTAAACTTTTTGTTCAAAAAAACATTTTACAAGATTCCTCTAATCAGATATGGGTCCAGCCACTCCGATAAAGATAATTGAACATGCATGGCAGATGCTATAACAGAATCTGGCAGAGAAGTTGTGTGCATAAGTTGAAATAGTTCACCTGGAAAATGAAGCGACCATGTAATCAAAGAAATTAAGAAAAAGACGACATAATTATAATTTTAAAAAATACAATAACCTCATAATCAACCCCTTGTATGTAGATATAATCAGAGTCAACTGAAGAGAAAGCAAGCCCAGTTATCTGCATTACTGACCAAAAAATAAATCAGATACCACAGCTATATATAACCCAGAGAATGAAAAAGCAAGGAAATTTAGTAGTTTGAACAAAAACAGAGTTTTTTTTTTTAAAACCAAAACCACAGAGAAAGTGGGCTATATTTAAGATGGGGGAACTATAAATTTCAGCCTATTAACTTTCTATATGACCTTAACCCTGACGTTCGCATACAAAAAACTTCGTGAATGAGATTTTCTGAGCATGGGAGATTTATGAAGCATGAGGAGGTTGTAAAGGGCCTGAAGTAGGGGCTTGTAGGTACAGATGGTTTGCGTCCTGAACAGTTGACATTCCCAAATAAAGAATGATTAATCTGCTTTTTAGCATTTAAGTCACGGTTTACATGTTCCAATCAAAAAGAAAAAAAAAATCCTTTCTTTTGGAAATCATAACAAATCTGAAATTGCGTCTACAAATCAAACTTCATGTTGATTCCAAAATCAAACTTCATGTTGATTCCAAAATCAACTTATTTGCAAGCCATATATTCTACTGATTGGGTGGATAAATGGGGAAAACACTAAGGCATATGGGCTGAGATCCTCTTTCTAGGTAATAAAACTTGCTTGGAGTCTTAATTTCAGTAGTTGCAACTTGCAAGATAGGAAATTAAACAATGCAAATATACCTACACAAAAGAGCAACCCCTTGCAATTCAAAAAACTCAAAAGAAAGAATAAGCAAAAGATTTCTATGGTTGCACACGACCATGGCCCATACTATCACCAATTTCAAAGGATCCAAAAATATAATGGCCTAGAATTTTTTAGCAGTTTTAGAGCATTCTGGGAATATATAATACTCGACTGAAAAAACAAAGACAAGTCCTTTTATGTTAAAATTGACCTCATATTTCGAGCAGTGAACCCATCTTGATAACGCTGACCATCTACATCAAATGAACACGTCATATATTAGAGCTCGGCATGTTCACAGGGTGGAAAAGACGCAATAGGGCTCTAATTCCTTTCCTTGACTTCTGATACCAAATGAAGCCCAGGGAGAATATGAAATAGTAGCAGGCAGAATAAAATTGCACTTCCTTATTATAGACCCCGAACAATAAGTACAATAAAATTTCAGATTGAATCAGCAAGAATTATAGACCCCGAACAATAAGTACAATAAATTAGAGATGATTACTGATCAAAATGGTACCTACCTGCGAGGATCGTAGATTGTCACTGTACGATCAGCTCCACCGACTGCAACGTTCCCAGTTGAAGAACTACAGACAGCATAGAAGGCATCCCCAAGGGAACCACATATTCGTTGTAGACACCCACCATTTTCTTTCATTCTCAAGTCCCATATAGTCAGCTACGGATAGACCAACACATGAAGCTGAGCAATTCATGCAAATAACCGAAGAAATAAAGTCTGGATAACATTTTAAAACTAAAAATGCATAAAAGCTAAAATTCTACCTGGGAGCCTTCCGCAATTGCTAATATGGAGCCCTCATTTGCATAATGTGAACTTATGAAGTTCAGTGATGATGGATACCAGAGTCTGTAAAATGGCTATGTTAATAAAAAAAAATTCCAGAAAGATCCTTTTAAATATAACTAATAGAAACACAAGTTTGCTGAATGCACTGTACGGACTTCAGTAAGAAAAATAGGTTTCCTATATAGCTGCAGATCTATTTTGAATGTGTCTGTCATCAGTCAGGTAAAAATTAAAATTTTATGCAAAGTGCCAACAAATCACATATAAAATCTACATAAGACACATATCTTATTAACTAGTCAAGCAAGACTGACAGACTGCAACTTTTCATCACAAAATTTTTTTTTTTTTTTTTAACAAAAGCTGAAAGAATATATATATTATATAAAAGAGGGACTCTCCTACACTTTCTCATCATGGCATGAAATCTACGTTTCAAACGTTATTTATATCACAGAAGTTAAATTATTAAATATCAGCAATTTATACATTTAGCAGTTCCTTGAAAATCATCATCTGAATAGATCCCAAGGGAATTGAAAGATGAAAGACAAGAACAAATGGAATAAAATATACACAGAGTCTACAAACGTGGAACATTTGGTGTGAGCTTTGCCCAATTGCAGATATATTAAACATCAAAGGTTACAAACATAAATTCTTGAGGTTCCAAATGTAACACTTACGTACTTAATGTCCTGACATGGATATCCTGGTCATAAACATCAATGGTTTTGCAGAAGCTACGTGCAACAGCTGCCTGGAACAGAAGATTAAAAGTGTGACAGAGAAACATAAGTAGGAAAAAATTAACAAGTTCTTATTAACAGGAATGACGTGCCCATAAGACTGACGAAAATTTTCATTCCACTTTTTTTTTTTTTAATATCTAAATTAAGTAGCCTGTCGTTTACTATCTCTTATAAGCTCAGCTTCTTAAATAACAGGCCACACTTTCAATACAGTAATGACTTTGATATCTAATTCCTAGATGTTAATGATACTAGAAGTAAAAAAAAAAAAGGGACTTTCAGCATGCAAGTAAACGGTCCAAAAAAAAATTCAAGAAGAAAATTAAAGGTTTTCAATGACAAATGAGTAACCAGTAAATAGTTGAAAATAAGGTTTTCTGTGTAAAATACTCTTAAAAACCTTGATCTTCTGGTTTTCTGTTGCTAGTAAATTCAAACTACTAAAATACTAGAAGATACAATTAGACAGAAACATAGTCAAATATTACTAATTGTGAAAAATTACATATTTATCTGCTGATTTCTCATACATGAAATATAATGCAAAAAATTCAGATGCAGAGTCAAAGGTAAAACTACAATCAGTACCGTAGACCATTGTGTTGGACTGAAGCAAAGCCCTGCCCAACCACTTTCACCAATGCCACAATCACGAGGTAATACTGAATAAGTAAGCCTTTCGAAATCTGAGAGTTTAATAGGTTAATTATACAACAAGAATGCTTGGATCAAATGAAACATATGTGAGAAAGGAAAAAAGTAATATGCACATAGTTTAAGCAAGTTTAAATAATTGGTTTGATGATTTAATACTGTTCCGCACTTGCCTGGAAAAATGATGCACCAACTATAAGTAACCGTTGGACATTTTGTAACTAGCCTCTCAATTTCAAGATCAGAAGGCATATAAATGTGTATCCCTTTTTTTTTTCTTTTCATTGGTAAAACTTAGATGTTTTTCCACTAACGAATGGGAAAAGGACGTTAAAGTTTTCATGGAAAGAATACGAAGTTACCACTCCACAGTTATTCATCTAAGGTCACTAATCTCCCTTTTTCTTTTCCTTTTTTCCATTTTCCACAATTGAAATTCAAAAAAGGCCGCTTAGCTCAAAAGTTGGAAAGGCTAGTTACGGAGAGCGCATGAATAACTAATTTCCATCTGAACCTTTAAACCCATAATTTATTTCTTGATTCCTTAGCTATTTCATAAAGTGAATACGAAGAAGAGAGTCACTTTAGAATAGTAATTTGAAAATAAAATTAAAAATTTGCAAGCATTGGAGCACCTAATTGACAACAGGGTTGTTAATCAGTTTTTCGGTTTGGTTTTTTTGCCGAAATTGAAACCGAACTGATTGGGGAACCAATGCCAGTTTGGTTTGATTCTCATCCCCAAAACCGTATGAGCCGAAAACCGGTTAAACTAGTTTGGTTCGATTTTGAACTGATTTTGGACCGATTGAACCAGTTTTCCGACTGAGACGGAGAGTTTGAGGGAGAGGATAGGGAGAGAGAGAGATCGAGGCAGAGGCGTGACTCGTGTGGTCGTGAGCCCATCTGGTGAGGGCTCGTGAGGTGAGTGATGGGGGCTACAGGGTTGGGTTTTGACTGAGACGGAGAGGTCGAGGGAGATGGAGAGGTCGAGGGAGTCAAGGCAAAGGCATGAGGGTCGATGAGGGATATGACGGTGAGGGTTCGTGAAGAGGGATTGAGGCAAACACGGGATCGATCGTCAATGAGATCAGCGGGATCGATGAGATGGTTAAGTGGATAAGGATCGATGAGATGGATGGGTGGTGAGATCGATGAGATGAGAACGGACGGATTTGATGAAAGGATGGAGTGGGTTGTTATGGTCTGGTCATTGGTAGTGTCTAGCACCTGGCGATGACTAGCGCTTGGCGATGAAGGCTGGAGGCTGGCGACTGGCGATGACTGGTGCCTGGCGATGAAGGCAGTGGAGGAGGAGATGAAGAGTATTTCCTAGAGGAGATGAACCCTAGCAGAGCTAATGAAGACGAAGGAGATGAATGAGGAGCGACTCAGTGAGGACTGGAGCGGGCCTGGAGGAGGACTCTTCGATATTGTCAAAGAGGGACTCCAAAACGGCGCTATTTTGGGCATGACATTAAAAACTGAACCAATCCGGTTTGGTTCGGTTCTAAAAATACTAATAACTAAAATTGAATTAGTTTTGATTCGGTTCGGTAAGATTTTCACTATTTAATTTTGATTTTTCTTCGGTTCGGTATTTTGGGTCCAGTTTCGGCTCGGTGCTGTTTTTGGTTGGTTTTTTCAAACCAATTGACCTAACTAAATTAGGCAAAGATAACTTACAGAACATTATAACAGAAAAAGGCAATAACTTCAAAAAATAAAGTGCATCTCTACCAGTAGTATCTAGTTTAGATACGATAAGATGACCATAAGAATCCACTGTTCCCAACATTGAGTAGCCAGTGCCTGCATGTTGTATGATCAAAACTATTAGTAATTACACAAAGCCCAAAACCATCCTGAAATTATTCTGTGCATTTTCTAAAGACTATTTTCTATTATCTGAAACAAGACAGACAGGCTCTAAATAAAATTTTCTACATTTAAAGGCTATTTTGCAGTCATTGTGATAAAACTTTGAGAATTTTTCAAACTTCCTTGTCTAATTTGACATTAAATCATAGCATTAGGAAGGTTTAACTTAACTGTCTTAACTGGTAGAGCATGTTGCTAAGATTGAATGCCTTACATAGGGTTCGGTTCACTTTCCTTTTATTTGAACTTAATGCACCAATTAACTTGCCAAGTACAATAATTGCTTAGTGTTTAGCATATACAAGTAACAATTGGGATATAATATATCCTCCATTTCAATTCAACAAAGTTGTGCCTAGCTTTTTCTAATTTCTTATGCGTCTGTTGAGAAGTAACTAGATCATTTTCCTTCTAATAAAATTTTTCTTTCAGAACTTCAATTTTCTCCCTGACTCATGGAAAGACATAAGACTGCTATTATGATCCATCAAGTCCAAACTCTAGATACATCTTACGTAAATTATTATTAGTACGTTTCATCCCTGACTTATGACTTATGAGATATAAAGTACATCTCCTTAATCTCAAAGGACTAAATTTCATCAATTTATTAGGATAAAAAGGGAACATTTAGCAATGAAATCTCTTCCTACCTTTGGCCTCATCGTGACTGAGATTGGATTGGATTGGATAACTCATCAAATTCACAATATTTTGCATGAAAACACATCCATTTTTGAATTGGAAGGGGATTAGGAAGAGTAGCTATAGAAGAAAACTTATCCAATCCAATCTCCTTAAAATAGTAGGATTATAAAGGGTATGTTTCTTTCTATTCTATGCATAATCCTATACAATCCTCCTACAATAAAACCGCATCCATTTTTATATTCAAAATATATTGAATTTGAAGAGTTATCCAATCCAATCCAACCCCGCTCACTAAACTTGACCAAATTTTTCTGAAAAGGAAAATTAGTGTCTCTCTATTTTTGGATACAAGATGGGTAGTTCGATTACATAAGAATTATCCTTCACAGAAGCCGAGAGTAAATCCAACTCACTTCTAACTCACAAGAAGTGTTTTTTTTTTCCCTCTGGAGTATGTTTTAGGCGGAGTTTGAAAGTGTTATTCTAGTATAACAAGCAGAAATAGTAAATTTACTATTACAAAGTTACTGCTCGCACCACTCTAAGGCAGTCTGTTAGTTAGGCATTTGGGGTCTTTGACTGCATATATTATATTTGATCAAGTTTAGAATGTAAACACAACAACCAGTCCATGGGATTCATTATTTTGATTCCCCCTGAAAGTCAACTTACAGTGGAATTAGTTAATGGTGATTTTTAAGAAAGACAGAGACTATAGAATGCATAGAAACATTGCAGGAAGGGAGAAAGTAAAAGAAACTAGAACTTTTCTGTCATTGAAATTAGTTGAGTGTATGAAACAGTGGAGAGGAAAGAAAAAATTCATTTGTCAACTTCACTATTACACCCTTATATACTAAGTGACAGAACAACTGTAGATGTGACAAAAACAGAATTTTTCATCCCTTTTCTCCATTAACCTCCCCTTGTTTTCTCCCATTATTGAAATAATAAGGATATTTAGGCCCAAATTCGATGCAAAATATAGTATTCTAAAGAACACCATCCAACAAAAATTAAATCTAAAACGCAATGCAACAATCACTTACTCTCGGTTTCAGAAAGCACAATACTTTGAATTTCAGCACGATGAGGGCAGCGGTTAACTATAGAAGCCTTCGTAACCTTCAATGATTCAGAGCATTAATGACAGAACTATCATAGAATGTACTGATTACTAAATATGCATGACTCAATTCATGAGATTGCATACCTCCGCATGTACTGGGATCAGGAGGTTTTCTTTTCCTTTGGTGATCAGAGAGTCTTCCATAGGAATCTTATTAAAAAGGAAAATTATTATTAGAAAAAGCTTCTGCATCTAAAAATATCTACAAATTACATCGCACCCTACATTTTAATAAACATCCAAATATTTACTTCTGTATTTAACTTCAACTTTGTGTCTTTACTATGGCAAGTTCACCCCATAACACTGAAACAAATATTTCATACTTGAACTTGGCTATCTCACTCAAGTTTCCTTCAAAATTTAATAAATTAATTGTGGGTATACCTTTCAAATTTAATAGCTCCAATCATTTAAACAGCCCAATCATACAATCCCAATAACTGGATATTCTCTAATTATAATCATATTGCAATGACAGGTTCATCACTTCAGATATCATACTCAAAATCATTTCGTAATCGATATAAGCTCCTCCACCATTAAGACTACAGAAGAAACTAAACTCAATAAACAAAGAAGTAAACACCCAACTCTCAAAAAGCAAAATTATAACATGTAGGGATATTACCTGGAGCTTGTAAATTTGGCAACCGGAGGCGATGTAAACCCAACATGAAGAGCAGTCCTCGCCGACCTGACAAAGAAATTACGATATTATAATGATTAAAAAATGAAAACTTTACATCAAATAAGTAAGGGTAGGGTTGGATTAGGGTTTGCGATGCAGAGTTTGGGTTTTGGGGAGGGGAGTACATGGAGAGCGAGGCGAGTGGACTGGAGACTACCAGGAGAAGGATTCTCTATGAGAGAGGATGGCACCACTCCCTTGATCACACTCTTTGCTTCCAACATCTCTCTCGTGTCTGCTCTCCAGCAAGCTGCCGCCAATTTTTTAAGAAATAAAATAGGGATTTTCCGGGATTTTAGCGGGCATCTCTATTTCAAGTTTTTTTAATTATTTTTAATTATTATGTTTTATTTTCTGATCTAAAAAACATAATTCGGTCCGTAAATACTTTAACACCCTCTTCTTTATTCTAACTAACTAACTTTTAGGTCCATACTCAATCTTTTAAATTTTGTACTTACTTACCTTAACATAACAATTTGACACCATTATTAAATATTCCGTCAAATAATCTGTTAAAGATAAGTGTATAAAAAAAAAATTAAATCTTTTTTTTACTTTTTTTTTCCTTTGCTTTTTCTTCTTTTTTCTCCCTCTCCCTTCGTCTTCTCCTTGTTTCTTCTTCTTGTGTTTCAACTTTTAGTGGCGAAAAAGTCATATTTTTCTTGAAATTTCCACAATTTTAGAAAAAATGGGAGAAGAAGGAAAAAAAAAAGAAGAAAGGTGGGAAAAAAAAGAAGAAAGGTGGGAAAAAAAAGGAAAAAGAGAGAAGATATTAATTTTTTAAAGTAACTTAATATTAATAGTGGATCCTAAAAGTGACACATAAGTATTTAACAGATTTTTTAACAGAATAGTTAACAGTTGAATCAAATTGTTACATTTTAAAGAATTCAGGATACGTAAACACAAAATTTGAAAGGTCGGGTATGACCCTAAAACTTAGGAGTATAAACAACGAAATACTAAAGTGTAATTTACTCTATAGATAAATATATATTATTTTGATACAATCCTAGGCCATATTTAGTTATAAGCCGAATAGGCAAATTTTGAGTTGAGTAAAAAATCCAACTAACAAAAATCTAGGGTACGTTTGGTATCGTTTTACAAAACAGTTTTTCATTTTTTAGATACAAAAAAGTTATAAAACACGTTTGATAACTCATTTAAAAATAAATAAATTTAGAAAATGAAAATACATAATACACTAATTAACTTTTATAAAACAACAAAATATTATTTCATGAATTTTATGATACAACCTAGAAAAATAAAGAAATAAAAAAATATATATACAATATTAAGTAAAAAGTCACTACAATATTATCATAGTCATCACCACCACCACCACCATCATCATCACCACTACCATCATCGTCATCACTACTACAGCTGCAATTATCACTTCTAATATTACCACTACCCAGCTACCACTACCTAAAGACTACCACCAGTACTACCACCGTAAACACCCATCATTGCCACCACCTCTTCTTCTCCCATTACCACTCATGCCACTACTACGACCATTAACCCTCATCGTAACCACCACCTGTCACAAACTTATCACCACCTCCGCCACTACCACAACCACATCCACTTCCACTATCACCACCACTCTTGCACCACACATCACTATAACCCCCATGTCAGCACTTTATCACCACCACTATTGCCACTTCCATCACGACCACTGCCACCCACCTCTGCCTAATCACCATAACCAACACTATAGCTGCAACCACCATCGCCAATGCAGCCACTCCCACCTTCTTCCAACACGCTACCCTATCACCACTGCCATTGTCGTTGCCACTACTACCACGAGCACTATGGCTGCCACCCCACCACCACCTGATACACCCCGCCCTTGATATCTACCTTTATACACGTCATCTCGGGTGCTGACCAACACCTAAACATGAAGTCCCAGTGATGAAAACTACTAACGAAACTCCACCATAATTAAGATTATGATTGTCTTAATAACTCCACTATAACGAGGCTTAAGATTGTCTTGATGATCATAAATGAAGCCCTAAAGGCTCAGGCCGCTTTCGACCTTTCATCTCGTAAGCAAAAATTCAGCATTATCATTGCTATGAACGATGAAAACAAAACAAAAATTCGTCTATCTAGTTCACCGCCCACACAAAATCCACTAACCACAGTAACCAGTATTGACTCACTAGTCCTTTGACTTTTGATCAAATCCTATGAAATTCATCGTCAACTCGTATCAGCCAGAATGTATCCTCAATGTCACACCAAGTAAGCTGGTATAAATCCCCAACTATCTAGTTGAGACACATCCATCTCGTGGACGACTTATATAATTATACCACATTTTCATCGTCTCTCTATGAACATAATCGATCAATTCAAGACTGTACTCTCAGCGTCGCTCTATGAATGATCTCGAATATCTTGACATGGCACATTGTGTATGGAACAAGACTCTCATCAGCTGGTAAAACCCTCGTATGGTATATCACATAAGCCGACATAACCCTAGGCTATCAAATCTCATTAGTTGGAATAACCCTCAATTAACATGCCATATTATCATCTGGCATGTAACCTCAACTAACATATCACATTATCAAGCAACATGAATGACCAGCTGGCAAATCACATCATCAGCCATCATGTAACCTTGACTGACATATCACATAGATATTACAATGGCATAGTAGCTGCATGAGTCACACGCACATGATAGGATTGGGTATCTTCGATCTTTCCTCGACTACATGAAGGACTGAGTGTAAACACCATCACCATGAGTTCCCCTAAGAGCTTGGGGCCACAATACACACAAGGCTTGAGACGGGACTAACGCTGCTTAACTATTATAGAGTGATCTCAGGTGAACGATCACATGGGGAACTGGTTTATGGCCTACAAACAAGTACGACAACATCGACCACCATACAGGCATACCTTGGCTCGAACATGTGCTAAGTCGGCATGTCTCTTGACTTTAGCACCAAAACAGAACTCGTACAACATGACTCTAATTGTAATACATGTACTATGTCAGCATAGCTCAACAACAATAGTATCTCAACTAATACATGTGTTATGCTAGCATGACTCCTCGGTAATAGCAACTCGATTGACACATGTGGTATTCTAGCACGGCTCCTCGGTAATAGCATCTCGACTGATACACGTGCTATGCCAGCATGACACCTTGGCAATAACATCTTGATCTTATAATCTCTCTCTCAAATATTGTACTCGTTGAATTGTTCGTATTAGGATTAATCTCTTTATAACTCGCGATAATCATTGTATTTTTTGTTATCAGAACGATATCGCTCCATATATCGTGACTACCATTGTAATACGTATCTTAGAATCGACCCCTTGAGATACCCTAATAGTGGTAGTTTACATTCATTTTGGAGTAATTACTATTCATAGAGTTTCTAACATAAATAATTGTAATCTACAATGTCAGGCTCCACGGGTAACACATGTCATGATTCAAGATTCTCATCATAATTAAGTTTAAGATTTTGAGTTAGCAACATAATATTCTATCGAAATAGAAACACATAAGGAAGCCTTTGAGCTGGTATGTGATTAAGAAAATGGTTGTTATTTGACAGTAACTTTGAATTTTATATTAATTTTAGTTATAATTTTTTAGCTTGATTATTAATAATATTAGACATTTCTAAACAATGTTTAAATTTGTAAGAATAATCAATGTTTTAAATTTCTAATGATTTCTATTAAAAAAATACACATGCATAATACGTATCTTAGAATCGACCCCTTGAGATAGCCTAATAATGGTAGTTTACATTCATTTTTGGAGTATTTACTATTCATAGAGTTTCCAACCAAATAGTTGTAATCTACAATGCTAGGCCCCAAGGGTAACACATACAATTCTATTTAACATCCCTAAATATCACATTCATCATAACCAAATTTACAAAAAAAAAAAAAATGGGGCCCGTTTGGTATTGTTTTACAAAACAATTTTTTCGATTTTCATATACAATAAAAAGTTGGAAAACACGTTTGGTAACTCATTTTTGAAAAATAAATTTATAAAACAACAAACAATTGTTTCATGAATTTTAGGATACAACCCATAAAAATAAAGAAATAAAGAAATAAAAAATATTAAGTAAAAAGTCATCACAATATTACCATAGCCATAATCACCGCCACGACCCCATAACCACCATTATCAAGTCCTTCACAGATGTCACCACCACCCTAGCACCACCACCATCGTCACCAATGCCATTGCTATCACCACTACTGCTGCCACTAAAACTTCCAATGATAAAAGTAACCCATTACCATTACCCCAACACCATCACCAATAACATATTTGCCACCACTACTACCACTAACCCACACAGTAACCACCCCACCACAAACTTATCACCACTGTCGCCACCACCACCACCCCCGCCACCACCACTACCACCACTACCACCTCTACCTTCACCTCCACCATTACTACCTCTCTTGCCATCTCCGCCCCTCCCACCACCACCATTTCCACCACCAACTATTGCAACCACCTATGGCAAAACCTCAACACACTACCACCATCACCGCCATTGAAACCACACCCATCTCTTCCGACACTAGCATATTACCAGCGCCATTGCCGCCACCACTACTACCACGACCACCATAGTTGCCACCCCCACTACTACTTGATACACCCTCCCATAGATATCCACCTTATATAGGTAATGGTCGACACCTAAACACTAAATCTTGGTGATGAAAGTGTCAGGACCCGTCCCAAATTCCCCCGGGATTAGCTCGGGACGTACCTGTTCCCGCCTGACACGAAGTGTCAGACCAGGGATATTCCAACCTCAGCCCACTCGGGGCTTCTAGAGTGCGCCAGAATCAGAGGATGAGTGTAATGTTTCGGTCTCTGCTACAACCCGCATCCGCGATCAACCTGAAGGGTATTAAAATCATTCAAAGCTCTGAGTGGACGAAACAAGAATTTTATAAAAACAATTTCACAAAAAGGCATTTATGCCCTTCACTAAAAAGTATGCATGCATTCAAAAACCATTTCTCAAAACATTCATTAAACCATTAGGCCTTAGCCCAAAAACCATAAATCCGTAGGGACTCAGCCCAAATCAATACAAGTGGGTCTCAGCCCAAATCAATACAAGTGGGTCTCAGCCCAAAACCAATCTGTAGGGACTCGGCCCAAAACCATTCTCCGTATAACCTCGTACAAACATATATAGATATATAACCCATCATCGACATCTCATATGCACCAATCAATAACCCGTCACAATATAACTAAGTATGCATACTACTCGGAGTCTCAATCTGAGTCTTCCCCTAGGATCTACGACGTCTGGAGGACTGTCCCCGGACCCAGTCCGTGACTACATCATATCTCTCACTCCTAGAGTGTGCTCCCTCTTGGAGTCACTCATTCCAGGTAGTGGATTGTGACTTTTCAGGGTCTACGACATCTGGAAGAGACCATTCATATGGGAGGGTATATACATTTACAAATACTTTCTTTCAAATCACAATTGAAACGGGTCTCATACCCATGGATGAAAAAATCGCTAAATAACGGCGAAATTTTGCCGAAATTTCGCTAAAATTGGTCGACGGCACATAAGAGGGGGGTAAAGAAATTGAGTGAAATTTCGAAATTTCGTCTTGTTTTCATAGATCTCATTATTTGATTAAAACGATCGAAATAGGACCAAATTTCATGAAAATCAGACGTAAAACAAGCGAATTCCAGTCTAGTCATGTCGCGGGTCGAAATATCCGAATGACAGACTCGTGGGAGGTAGGGGATGATTGTTAAGAGTGTTAGTTTGTTTACTTTATATATTGAACCTTTGCTTATATTTTCAATTAAGTTGGGCCAGCTGAGTTGGTTATGCAGCCCTTCCCCTCAAAAGCTGGTCCTGTGTTCAAACCTAGCAATGACCCCTTTGTTTAGTTTTTCTTATTTCTTATTCGTTTTTTTTCAAATTTTTAACAATATTTGTCCTTTTTTCAATTTTAAATATATGAATTCTTTCCAATTTTTGAACAAAGATTGGCTCTTTTTTTTCCTACTTTTTTTCCAATTTTAAATATATTTACTCATTTTATAATTTTTCTTTCATTGAAATTTTGTTATGCTTATTGTTATGTTTTTAATTATATTAACATTCAATCGTAGTAATTCACTTCAATTTATGTTTATGTTTAAAATTTTATATTATTAGTCATCGACTGTAACAACCCGTCCCAGAAATCGGGATTAAATTAGTGGTTAATGACGGATTAGTAAAGTTAATCGGTGATTAGTTGGATGCGTTCGGACGGACGGTGCGAAATGACGATTTTGCCCTTAGAATTGGGCAAAAATTTTGACTTTTCAATCGGGAAGTCAAATGGACTTTGATCGATAACCGTGACGTAGTTCGGGACGTCACGAGTTCATAGACAGGTGGCACGTCCGCTTCCGACATCCGAGGAGGAAGTTATGACGTTCAGAAGTTTAAGGGAAATTTGGTAATTTTGTTGAATAGGGGCAATTTGTTGACTTTTCAAACGACGTGGATTTTTCACGTAATTCGAGGACCGTTAGGCAGGTCTCGATGTCCTGAGTGCAACGACAGGCGGCATGCTGTCATCGGACGTTGGACGGTTTGGATTTTGGTCAACAAACCCTAAAGGCAAAATGGTAATTTTAGAAGGCATGGGTAAAATGGTCTTTTGCTATCTAGGGATTTGTGCCCAGCAGGATGAGGACATCTTTCCCTACTATAGTGGATATTTTGCACCAGATAGTGGGAGATTTGGACACGTGGGGAGGTTCTGGTTGGTTCCAGCCTTTTCTTCACATGCTTGATCGATTAACTTAAAATAGGGCAGAGTGAAATCGTGCATTTTGGTTCCGTTATGTGAGCTCAGTGCTGGTGGTGTGTGTTTGAGTGAAAACCAGAGAGATTAGGGGTGAAGAGTGAAGAAGAAGGGAGAAGACAATGAGGAGGAAATGGAGAAAACAGACAGGGTTTGCACGGTTTGTTGGAAAACAGAGAGTGTGTGTGTGCAGTGGGTGACCCTGGACCTAGATTCTTACCAAACTCTCGATTTTCATTGCTGGTCGGGGAAGTGTGTGGCTGAGGAGGTGATTGAAGAGGGTGGTGCCACGGTGGAAGGCCGTCCACGACGGTGGCTCTGTAACCATGAGAGAAAACAGAAGAACAGGGGTGATTGTGAAACCAAGCCTCTCAAACCTCACTATTTGATGGTAGTGTGTGAAGAAAAAATGAAGGGGGTGCCGAGTCGATCTTAGTGGTGGCCTTGGGCCGAACCGCCGTAGACGGTAGCCGACAAACCCGACGCGGTAAGTTTTGGTTTCAAGAATTGAATATAGGTTTGTAGGCCTTGTTAAGGTATACTAATGATTGAAACATGATAATGGAGGGAAAACACGTCGACTGGGATTAAAGTGAAGGTTGGAGGAGGACAAATCCGAGAATGGACCTGGGTACAGAGCATGGTTATCTGTTTGAATCGGGAAGGTAATATTCGCGTCCTTAAATTGTGTTTTTCTTAGCTAGATCAATTAGTAAGACTAGGAAGAAGTTACTGGCACAAACAAAAGTGAAAATAATGGAGAAATAAAGGAAAACCGTGACTGCCGGTTCGATTAGACCGGCCTAAACCGAACCGGTCTGGACCCAGTTCGGCGAGAGGTTGAAGATGAATAGTGCAGGCACGTGAGGCCCACGTGCAGCCCCTTTGGGAGGTGCGTGTGGGCGCGTGGCACACATTTTTAGGAAGTGTTCAACATGTGAAATGATGTAATCAATGTAATGAACATTTTGGCACTGGTTTCGAGTCGATCGGACATCGTCTCGACATGTTTCGGGATGTCCAAAGGTTTTAGGACTCGATTAAAAATAGTTAAAAATACGGGAAAAATACGGGGCTTTAGTATGAACATTATGAAGTACTTAGTGACCTTATGATGAGATTTGGATAGGTTCGGGAAAGCCGGTGATAGTGGGTTAGTCGGGAAAGCGTAATTGCACGCGTATCGAGGCGGCGTCGCAAATGGTCTGTGCATGGACTTTGCTTTTTAACTCTTGATGCATGCATAAATGTTTTTATATGTTTATCTATACATGATTCTATGATTTGATTTATGATCTTGGTGGTTTACGGTTTTACACGGTGTTCGAGATATTTACGGAATTACACGTTTTACGAGAATACGATTGATGTTGTGATTTAAACGCGGTTTTAATGATTTGATTTCAGGATTTGAAATACGATTTGATTTCAAAGATTTAAAATAGATTTTGGAAAGTGATTTCGGGCTTGAAGCCCAGTTCAGAAAAATGGTTTTGATAAACGAGATTTCGAGTTTTGGAAATGGATTCCAGGATGACGATTCTGGATTCGGTTTCAGAACTTGAAAGTGGATTTCCGGATTTGGGTTCGGAATGATTATTCCGGATGCCGACTTACGGAATGATGGTTTCAGATTCGGATTTGGAAATGGATGATGGATATGATTCTGGATTTGGATTCGGGATACTAGTTTCGGATTCGGTTCGGAATTCGAAATGTTGATTTCGAATTCGGATTTGGACATAGATTTGGAAATGGTTTTAAACTAGTTTTTGGATTGGATTTGCTGGATCTGGTTATTAGGTTTAAAGACCCGGATATGATATGACGGGGGGCGGGCCCGGATTGGGTTTAAAGACCCAGATTGAGTTTAAAACTCGAGAGTTTAAAGACTCAGATATTGATATTTCCCACGTATGCCTATTGAGTTTAAAGACTCGGGAGTTTAAAGACTCAGATTATATTAAGGCCTGGATTAAGTTTAAAGACTCGGGAGTTTAAAGACTCGGATAGATCCAGCAGGTTTGATGGATGGAAATGTGTTTTTAAATGTGTTTTTGGATTTCGATGAGAACTTGACAATGATGGTTTTGAATAATGGTTTTCAGATGTTTTGGGATATGACCCAGATGATACGGCTTTCGTTGATGGTTTTGGGCTAAGGCCCGGGATTTGAGAAAAGGAAAATGAGTTCGGTTTTTCTTAAATGGTTTGAATAACTTGAATATAGAGTGGTTTTATGACTTGAGTTTTGATATGCATGCATTGGTTTTTAAAAGGAGGGTACAAATGCAATACTGTTTCCTGATAACTGTTTTTGAACTTATACTTTATTTTTTGTCCACTCATAGTCTTTTCATGTTTTCGATACCCTCCAGGTTGTTGTGGTGAGGGCTGTTGGTCGAGAGAGAATGAGACATCACACACGCGATCCACAATAGAGTCTGTGTGCTCTGGAAAGTCCGGTACTGTTGAACGGTTCGTTTTGGAAATCCCTTGTCCGACTTACGTGTCACATGGAGGTTGGATGTCGGTTTTGCCTTCGTGTCACGCGTAAGTTAGACGGGAGCAGGACTTAGCCTTAATCCCGGGGGATTGGGGGTGGGTCCTGTCATCGGCAGAACCCTATTATATCATATTATTCATCATATATTTATTATATCAAAGCCATTTTATAGTTTTTATTAGTTTTATATAACCATCAATATCGATACCGATATTTGGGGCGAGATATCCGTAAATTTAACTAGCGATATATCCGTCGTTGCTCATACCCGAACCTCTCAACAGGATTCCTCGAATCCGATTCAAATCCAACATCACAGGCCTCGGCCTAAATCCATATTTCAATACGGTCTCAAATCCGAATTCTCATTTCATAAATCACAATTGGGACTCAAGCCCGATACCACAGTTCAATGGGGCCTCAAGCCCGATTTCACAATCAACGGGGCCTCAAGCCCAATTTGACAACTAACTGGGCCTCAAGCCCTATATTATAACCAACTGGGCCTCAAGCCCGAATTCGTAAACCAACGGGGCCTCAGGCCCAATTGTATAACTCAAATGGGCCTCCACCCCGATTTCTCATCAAATCAAATGGACTCCAAGTCCGAGAGTTCGTAAATCAAATGGGTCTCATGCCCGACTCCGTATTTCTAAATCCAAAATCATTTCATCAAATCACCACAGAAAACACAACACGTATAGGCATGACATAAAACCATAAATCTTGAAATGCATGAAAATACGTAAATACTAACTACCACCCACATATTCCCTCAAGGCATTCTAAAACATGTATTTAAAACATATAAAACATTTATGCATGCATCACAATTGAGAAAACAAGGTCCACTCACAGACCGTCCAAAGTTGCGCCTCTGTACGCGCTCCATGCGCCTCTCCGGGCTAATCACCGTCATTGGGGCTCCCAAACCTGTCCAAATCATTTTAGAGGGTTACTAACAACCTCATTAACCCCTCATTGAGGCCCCGTAATTTTTCCGAATTTTTACCTATTTTTAAACCCGATCCTAAACTTTCGGACATCCCGAACTATATCGAATTTATGTCCGATTGACACGAAACCAATCCCAAAATGTTCGTTAAATCGAATAGATGATTTCATATGTTGAAGTCACCCCCAAAATCCTCCCCACGTGCTGCCCAAAGACCCTGTACGTGGGCTTCACGCGCTGGCGACTATGTTTCTTCAACCTTCAGTAGACCGAGTCCGAACCGGTCTGGGTTTCCGGTCCGATCGGTCTGGCGAAACCGGTCCAGTCCCATTCCTCCCTCATTTTCTGTTTGTTTCCTTCCATTTCAATTCCATTCTCTTTGTTTCAACCCTAGGAATCTATTTGTGTGATTAGAACCAAGAAAAACCATCTAAAACCTACCCGTTCAAAACACCCTTCACGGTTCCATTTTTCCAACATTTTCCTTGGGCTGCACCGCCACTTTTCGCCGTAAAAAACCGTCCCTAGACATTCCTACTAACCCAATGAACCTCCCCCAAACACCAGAAACCATCCCCAACGTCCCAACCCAAAATTTGAATTTGAAAACACAAAATGGGGGTTTTGGGTTACCTGTTTCCTGGGCCATTGGCGCCGTCCACGGCAGTCCTATCATCACCCAGCCACTATCAGCCTCTCCCTCACTCCCTCCCACCCTCAGTCCAGGAGCAAGGAGATGGATGACATGGGGAAGGGGGTTTCAGGTTGGTTCGAATGGAACAAACAAGGAAATGATATGCATGAATGTGGGGTGATAGGCAATGGATGGGAGACAGTTGTCACTCATCCATTAGGTTTGTTTAAAAATATATGGGCCCCACAATAGGACAAAAGTCCACTTTTTCCTCGTAAAATTTGTCGTCGTAAAATGTACCTCAGAACTTCCGTGAATCATAACTTTCCCGTCGAACGTCCAATTTCGACGTGTCGCCTGTCTACAGACTCGTATCGAGCCAATCTACATAACAGTCCTCGGTCCTCGTGCATACGACCTCCCGGATCAAAAGTTAACATTTTGCCCTCGTTCAAGGGCAAAATCATAATTTCACCCTGAACGTCCAATAATCCTCAGTTAATCATCGATTAGTCTCGCTAATCCGTAATTAGTCTTAATTAATCCCTAGAATTAGGGACGGGTCGTTTCAAAAAGTCACTAACTAAACTCCACCACATCAAAACTTAATATTGTCTTAATGATCATAAATAAAGCACTAAAGGTTAAGGCTACTTTCGACCTTTCATCTTGTAAGCAAAAAACAACAATATCATTACTTTGAACGATGGTGACCAAACAAAGCTTGTCTATCCAATTCACAACCAACATGAAACCCATTGACCACGGTAACGAGTATTGACTCACTAATGCTTTGAATTCCAATCAAAGCTCAAGATAATCATTGTCAACACTTAAAAGCTAGAATGTATCCTCGCTGTCACATCATGTAAGTTTGTATAAATCCTTGGCTATCGAGTTGAGACACATCAATCTCATGGAAAACTTAAATAATTATACCTCATTCTCATCGTCTCTTTACGAACGAGATTGGTCAACTCAACATCGTACTCCCAACATCGCTCTATGAATGGTATTGAATATATCGACGTGGCACTGGTGCATATAGATCAAGATTCTCGTCACCTGGTAAAACCCTTATCTGGTATATCACATAAGCCAGCATAACCCTATGCTATCAAATACCACCAACTGCTATAACCGTCAGTTGATATACCACATCATCAACCAGTATGTAACCTTGGCTAACATATCACATTATCAGCTGACATGAATCATCAGCTAGCACATCACGTCATTAGCTAGCATGTAACCTAGACGGTATATCACATAGGTATCTCAATGGCACCATAGTTGCACAAGTTGATAGATATATTATTATACACAATAAATATACTCGACAATCCTACAGTAATACTTTGCAAGTGAACAAATCGTATGGAAAAGTATAGTAGCATGCAATTGGAGGGGGGTAGGGGTTTGTTGATTGTGGTTTGAAAAAAAGAAGTAGCAAAATAGAAGTAAAAACAATGAATGATTGATTGATTGATTGAATAAGCAAGATTAAAGTGAATCAAGTTTTACTATTGACCCTAGCCAATTATTGTTCTCATTAGACTTCTTAGACTAAACTTATTAAGCAACTTGAATTAGGTGCCCGTGCCTAAGACAGGGCATATGTTCACTCGGCACACTCATTCCCTCTTAGTTAGTATGCTAAAGGCAGGGCATATGTGACAGGACCCGTCCCAACTGGACCTCGATAACCGTGCCCGATCCTACTCCCGTCTGACAAGTCAACTGAAGTCCCGAAACTATCCTTCAGCACCTATCAGACAAGGTATTTTCTCCGCTTATGCCTCCGCCTCTCGGTTAGCCCCGAACGTCGTGTCACGGCCGTCCAACTGCTCGTTTCCCGCGCTGCATGCGTTTCTGTATTTCCGAAACTTGCCAGGAACCTCGAATCCTCTATGTAGTCGAACACAAGCTCCACATTTCCAAAAGGTCACAGTTTCAGTTCTTCATCAATTCCCAATCAATTGGCTTCCCAATTGATTTGGTTTGAGTCGTCCACCTCCCAGGAAGCTACAGATCACGTCCATTTCAATCGAAACCGTCTAGAACATCAAATTCGATATTAATTGCTTAAGGTCTGTTTTCGGGTTTCTCTGTAGGGTTTTATCCGGGTTTTCTCTGTTCTTCCTTCGATTTTTCTCTCCAATTCAAGCCAAATAATCACTCCAGAACACTGATTTCGATTGGTTTGTTGAATTGATCAAAGTGGGGGGGGGGGGGGGGGGAGGGGAACCATATTCGGGTGTATTGTTCTTAGCCGGGTTCTATTTGTTCATCCATTATCAAACACTTATGTGCTAACCTCATTTAATTAATAATAACTCATGTGCCACTAATCATCATTAACAAGTGACACTTGTCACTTGATAAAATACATGACTCATGTGATGGGCTGAATCAGCATTTGAATCACATGATAATCATCTTCTTCACCGTTTGATCAAAATCCACTTAAAATTACCATTTTTCCCTTACTACCATAAATTACCAAAATGCCCCTCATCGTTCTAGACCCATAACTTTTTCATTCGGACTCCGATTGACGCATGCCGCCTGTCTACGGATTCAGCATCCCGAGACCTACCCAACAGTCTTCCCGGAAAGTCCAAATAATGTCCCGATCAAAAGTCAACTTTTTCGCCCAATTCCAGGGGCAAAATCGTCATTTTCCTTCAAAATTTCCAAATTTTTCTTTTTCGAATTTTCGGGGCGTCACAACATTCCCCCCTTAAGGAATTTCGTCCCCGAAATTCCAATCAACCTCTCCAACAACAACCATGGAGACTCAAGTCACATCCAGTTCAATACCTCGGGTTCCCACATGAACCCTCACTATGTACAACCATTACCAGTCTTTCTATCTTTCCCGGCTCATCTGGAGACCTCATAACACATCATGCCTCATTTCGAGTCCTAAACTAACGCTTGACTCCTGGTGAGTCCAAATTCAATGTCTTGACTCCTCTTGAGTCAAAATCAACATGTACTAACATCAATGCCACTACTGGCATATCCGGTTACCTAGCACACATCTCTAGGTGAACCACATCCTATTCAGGATCTCTCAAAACACACTAAATCGAGTTCAGACTCCCTCTGAGTCCCATTCGGTAGCCAACATCCGACGATCACACATCCGACCCCCGATCCTAGGGTCGAGTTTATCTTGGGCCTACTATGCCCATCCATAGACCACATTGTTATCGTAAACAATCATTTGGACCAACACAAGTCTGACACAATCATATCACATGATACCATATCCTTATCAAAATCAATCATCAAAAGCAAATACAAGTCCGACATAAGTAAAACACATAACAGTACATAACAATTCAACAGTACAAAACTTTACAACATAACAACATGTACTACTACTCACAACAGCTACCGTCACACCAAAATCATGCAATGCACTATGACAGTTTTCAAGATCTACGTTCGTGAGCTCGAAGACCGACCACATCCTCGTGGTGCACCACTAGTGCCAGCAGTTCCTCTTCCACCTGCAGTTTGTGAAGTTGAGATTGTCTCCGAGCCCTGCTCTGTAGTACCACCTGTGGGTCGATATGGACAAAATCGCTTAATATGCCCAGCCTTCCCACAGAAATAACAACCCTCTGTGCTAAGCCGTCCAGGTCGACCGCCCCTATATTGCTGATCTGAAACATTCTGATTATTCCCTTGCTCATTTCCATCATCATTCGAACTGAATCGAGATCCCCCAGAAAAATCTAGGCTACCACTACTTCTTTTTGGTGGTCCCTGGGACGACACTCCAATATCCTGACGCTCTTGGCGTTGTCCAGAACATTCTCGAGGAGGCAAAGTCGCTTCTACACGTGTAGCAGCATCTGATAGCTCTTGAAGAGTGACATAGTATCCAACTGTCACAGCGGACCGAATCTCATTCTTCAGTCCATACTCAAATCTGCGACACTTATCCTCTTCATTAGCCACATATTGAGGAGCAAAATTTGATAGATTCAAAAATTTCTGCTCATAGTCTGCCACTGACAGAGTCCCTTGCCGCAGTTCCAAGAACTCAACCTCTTTCGCATTACGAAACGAGCGGAGGTAAAACTGATCCAGGAAACGTTCCCGAAAATCCTCCCAAGTCCAGGTGTGGGCATTCAAACCAGTCATCTGCAACCCACGCCACCACCAATAGGCGTTGCCACTCAACATAAAGGTGGCTAACAAAACCATGTCTCCTGGTGGACATCGCATGACTTCGAAGATCCGCTTAAAACAAATAAGCCACTCATAGGCTTCCTCCGGATCTGACTGGCCGGTAAATCTCGTAGCTCCCAGACGTTGGGCTCTCTCAACATCTGGACCGTTAAACTCATCATCAGGCCATACACAGGGCTCACGTCGTGGAGGCATAGCAAATCAATAACCGTGCTCTGATACCACTTTGACAGGACCCGTCCCAACTGGACCTCGATAACCGTGCTCGATCCTGCTCCCTTCTAACAAGTCAACTGAAGTCCCGAAACTATCCTTCAACACCTATCAAACAAGGATTTTCTCCGCTTATGCCTCCGCCTCTCGGTTAGCCCCGAACGTCGTGTCACGACCGTCCAACTGCTCGTTTCCCGCGCTGCATGCGTTTCCGTATTTCCGACACTTGCCAGGAACCACGAATCCTCTATGTAGTCGAACACAAGCTCCACATTTCCCAAAGGTCACAGTTTCAGTTCTTCATCAATTCCCAATCAATTGGCTTCCCAATTGATTTGGTTTGAGTCGTCCAGCTCCCAGGAAGCTACAGATCACGTCCATTTCAATCGAAACCGTCTAGAACATCAAATTCGATATTAATTGCTTAAGGTCTGTTTTCGGGTTTCTCTGTAGGGTTTTATCCGGGTTTTCTTTGTTCTTCCTTCGATTTTTCTCTCCAATTCAAGCGAAATAATCACTCCAGAACACTTATTTCGATTGGTTTGTTGAATTGATCAAAGTGGGGGGGGGGGGGGGGAAACCATATTCGGGTGTATTGTTCTTAGCCGGGTTCTATTTGTTCATCCATTATCAAACACTTATGTGCTAACCTCATTTAATTAATTATAACTCATGTGCCACTAATCATCATTAACAAGTGACACTTGTCACTTGATAAAATACATGACTCATGTGATGGGGTGAATCAGCATTTGAATCACATGATAATCATCTTCTTCACCGTTTGATCAAAATCCACTTAAAATTACCATTTTGCCCTTACTACCATAAATTACCAAAATGCCCCTCATCGTTCTAGACCCATAACTTTTTCATTCGGACTCCGATTGACGCATGCCGCCTGTTTACGGATTCAGCGTCCCGAGACCTACCCAACGGTCTTCCCGGAAAGTCCAAATAATGTCCCGATCAAAAAGTCAACTTTTTCGCCCAATTCTAGGGGCAAAATCGTCATTTTCCTTCAAAATTTCCAAAATTTCCTTTTTCGAATTTTCGGGGCGTCACAATATGCCTAAAACTTTTATCATTCGTTTTGATGATGCATTACACACAAAGGGAATTTTATGACACCACATTAACCTGGAGTCGTAAGTACAATACTAGATTTCATGTGTTTAAACTACAATTAGGAGTCGTCTGCCTAACGTGATGCTACATTCATGATGGATGATATGATGGTCACCCAAGAAAATGTCATCTATAATTAAAAGCAAATAAGGTAGCTAAGCTTATAAGCATCAATTAAGTTCATGAAGCATGGTAGTTCAACTTAAGCAATTCATAAATGTTATAGTCAAGAGTATAAAGTCTAAGTACAAAGCAATCCTTGAGAGACTACTCACACATAATGGAATTGAACAATAACATATTGTAAACGTGCAGTGAATTAATAAATGAGATTAAGTTAAGAATACAAAGTAATGAGAAGGAAATAGTGAACTCAAGAGAGCACAAACAGTCCACTACTTCCAAGCTCCTCGTCCAAAAGTTCAAAGCTAAACCGTGAGCCAAAACTCTGGAAAAATAATAATCCTCCTCTATTTTATCGCTAAAACTCAAACTTGTCAAAGCATGAAGGAAAAAGGAACCTTGAGCCGTGGGAATTCAAAGGCACTTAGAAGGAGAAGTACCCTAAACTTTTGGGAAATAATCTGGCAAGAATCCCATTCGATTCGGAGTAGGGCATCTGTCACAAGGTCAGACAAAATAGGGAACCCAATAAGGAAGGAATCCCGCATTCCTTGGGCTGCAAGTAAATGGATAAATACAACTCTTTATCTTGGAACCCTAGGACAATTTCATAGTTGAAAGTAAGGACAATATCCCAGAATAATCCCTAGTACTTCGGTCTTGAACAACTGGCATGAGCTAGTGACTTATCTTACATCAATCCTTGTGAGAAAAGGATTACCTGTCAGCCAAGAAAGGAAGGAAACCTTTCTTGGTCGATCTTGGACACTTTGATGCTTGAATTGTTGCTACTAGAACGCTTGGAGTCCATTTGGATGGTTAGAAATTGCCCCAAGAGATGATTAGAGCTCGCCTAGGGGTTGTTGGTTAGTTATAATGATTGGGATTGCTTCCTGGTGGTCTTACGAGATGATTGGAATCGAGAACAAGGACGGAGGAGGCCAGAGTCGACTACGGTGGTGGCAGGTTTCCATTACGGTTCCTCTTCGAATAGGTATGTTCTTGGCCTGGTTTCTCCTTTTTGGGATTGTAGATCGATTAGGATGGGTTAGATGAAGATTTAGGAAGAAAAATGGAAAAGAATGGCAGCCAGAATTGGGAGAACCGATCTCGCCGGTCTGGTCGAACTAGATTTGCAGTGAATCGGGTTCACTCGAGGATAGGGATGGCATTGTTCACTGGCGCGTGGGTTTCACGCACAGTGTCTTTGGGCAGCACGTGAGGGCGCGTAGGCCCGTATTTTGAGGCATGGTCAACATGTGTTTTTATCTTTTCGATGTAACAAACATTTTGGCACAAGTTTCAAGTCGATCAGACACCGTTTCAGGGTAATTTTGAGTGTCCAAAGGTTTAGGGTTTATTTTAAATACGTTTAAAAATCTCGAAAATTTGGGGGATTCAATGTTAGCCTATTTGAGGTAGTTAGTGACCCTCAGGTGTAGTTTGGACAGGTCCAGGAGTTCTTGAGATGGTGGATTAGTTCAGAGAGGCTTATGACACGTGTTTCAAGGCGTAGCTTAGACGGTCTGTGAGTCGACTTTGTTTTATGAATATGATGCATGCATAAATGTTTTATATGTGTTTATGAACATGTTTTGAGATGCCATGAGCGCATGTGATTTGAATATGATTTTTTTTGGCATTTTCAGAGGAAAATGTGTTATTGCACGTAGTTTGAGATTTCTGTTTTATATGATGGTTGGGCTTCGGTCTAGTGTACTACGTGCTTGTGTTTTTATGGGATTCCGAAGGTTTCATGGAGATGCGTGAAATCGAGAAACTGATTTACGGTTTTGAGGATTTCACGAAGATGCATGAAATCGAGATTCGAGCATGAGTCCCAGTTGTACGATGATTGGAAAATGTTTTGGAAATGAGAAATGATTTTCGTGCTTGGAAATATCTTTCGGGCATATGACCCCGTTGATTTGAGGTTTGACTTAGAGTATAGTCAAACGTGAGATAAGTCGGGTAGTGACCCAGTTATGAGTTTTATGAAAGATATTTCGGGCATGAGACCCAGTTGTGGATTTGATAGGATTCGATGTAAGACCCGTGTCTTGGAGGGAACGGTAACAATCCCACATTCCTGCGAGGGGGAATGGTCTGGGAGAGGATGGTGGTGTGCCTTAAAGGTGTAGGCACACACCTATCTAGCACTAGGCCTTTTGGGAGCTCAAGTGGCTTTAGGGGGGGGGGGGATTGGAACTCCAAAGTTAAGCGAGTTGAGGCTGGTGCAATTCCATGATAGGTGACCCCCTGGGAAGTTGCACCATGAGCTCCCAAAAACAAAACTGTGAGGGCGAGGCCCAAAGCGGACAATATGGTGCTAGATGAGTCGGGTCCTGACCGAGGAAGGTTGGGTCCTAACAATTTGGTATCAGAGCCAGACCTCGATCGGGGAAGTGTGCTAGCGAGGACGCTTGGCCCTAAGGGGGGTGGATTGTAAGACCCGTGTCCTGGAGGGAACGGTGAACAATCCCACATTCCTGCGAGGGGAAATGGTCTGGGAGAGGATGGTGGTGTGCCTTAAAGGTGTAGGCACACACCTATCTAACACTAGGCCTTTTGAGAGCTCAAGTGGCTTTTGGGGGGGGGGGGGGGGGGGGAGGGGGAGGGGGGGATTGGAACCCCAAAGTTAAGCGAGTTGAGGCTGGTGCAATTCCATGATGGGTGACCCCCTGG
Source organism: Prinsepia uniflora (assembly GCA_032719365.1). Lineage (NCBI taxonomy): Eukaryota > Viridiplantae > Streptophyta > Magnoliopsida > Rosales > Rosaceae > Prinsepia > Prinsepia uniflora. Next base: position 46,354,748 of record CM064864.1, read on the forward strand.
GAAGTTGCACCATGAGCTCCCGAAAACAAAACCGTGAGGACGAGGCCCAAAGCGGACAATATGGTGCTAGATGAGTCGGGTCCTGACCGAGGAGGGTTGGGTCCTGACATTCGAGAAATCCTGGGATATGAAGTGTCGTCGTAGAATACTGGCGTTCGGGCTATGACCCTTTTAATGATGTTCCATGCTTGAGGCCTTTTGCATGATGATAACATTCAGGTTCGTCCCGGGTGTTACGGCGCTCACCTCTGGACTGCGATGTGTTCCTTCCAGAGAGGTCACGATACACTTCCTGTTGTTGAGCAGTCGCAGGAAGCAATGATCGAGGGAGGCTCGACTTAGGAGTGCTGATGAGATATTATGAGATCGATCAGTGATGTGTTCATGATGATCTAGAGACAGTCGTGACGAGTGATGTGTTTACGGCGACATGCTAGGATTATGAGCGGTCCTTAGTTGTATGCATATGTGCTAGGATGAGAAACGTGACTGATATTGGGATATGTTCCCATGGGATGTGTTCCCACGTGTTCTATGATCCGGGCTGAGATTCTGTATGTGTTTTCTATGATCTGGTTTTGGGCTGAGACCCTACTGAGATGATAGCTTCAATTGAGAAGCAGTTTTCACTGTATTTTGATTTGGGAAACAATACGTCTTGCTTCCGAGAAATGATTTGAAATAACTGTTTTATGATGCATGCATGCTTTTACGTGAAGGTATAAATGTATTTTTGATATAAATGAGTTTTATAAACTATTACTCACAGCTTTTAATGGTTTTAATACCCTTCAGGTTGATCACGGATGCGGGTTGTAGCAGAGATCGATACATCACATGTCATCGCCGATCCTGGAGTACTCTGATGAACCCCGAGCGGGTGACGAGTTTATCCCTGGTCTGACACGTGGTGTCAGATGGGAGCAGGCACATCCTATGATAATCAAGGGGGATTTGGGACGGGTCCTGTCAGTCCATTTTGCAATGTCCTCCAAAATGGGCCGGATAGTGCGTTTCAAAAAAAGGTAGAATTTGTAGCCCATGCGCATAGAAGGTGCCTCAAAATATGATCATTTAACCTTCGTAATGTGGGAGTCTAATGTAGGCACTATGGGCTCCTAGAGGGTACGATCAGGAATCAGTTCAAGGGCCAGGCGTAAAGTTAGGCTCCAGGATAGGTGCTCGGTAGAAACTAAGGACATATATGATGATGGCTATCCAGAGTTGGCACAAGGACTTTGATGGGGACCCGAAAAATGCTTGAGCTTAACACGGAGTCTGAGACTTGGTACTCAGTTGAAACCAAGGACGGCTACCAGACCTTGGTAGGGGACATGTTTAATTTCATGTTCAAGGAACTTCTAAAGCTTGACGGGACTTGTCCAGGGGCTGGTCATTGGATCTCGGTAAGGGCTAGGACCTCGACCAGGTGTAGGAACTAAGCACAAGTCCAAGTTCCAAGCGTAGAGCCTCGGTTGGGACTTAGGGCTAAGCTTGGGCCCATTTCTTCATTTTAGTTTGGATTTCGTCCATTTTTTTTTTGTATAAGTCTTGGAATTGACCCTATTTTCATAATCTTCACAAGCCACACAAAATAGATCACTCTTTCCTATTTATTACATAAATGACAACAAAACACAAGTAAAAGGGATATGATTTATCATCAAAATGATGCATAATAAATGGCTTATCAAATACCCCCAAACTTACGTTTTGCTAGTCCCTTATCAAAATAGAAAATAGAAGACTCAATCTAATTAAGATAAACATTTATACCCGTAGGTTCACCTAGTATGAGGATTTGTGTCTCCCAATGGTTATGACAGAATGGTACCCACAGGGTTTTACTTGGACATTTGGAATTCTATAAATCATACATCACAAAGCCAATAGGAACCAAAAACAGAAAATGTGTTTCACCAAACCACAACGTATGCCAAAACCGCGTGTTTCTTGTGTCAAGTGTAGGTGCCAACGTTCCAAACGATCAAACTTGAAAGAAAAGTCATCTGAGCATCCTAAAACAATTTTGCCTCGACTCAAATACTCACTAGGCATCACCCAATATGCATGAGTCCTAGGGCATCACTCATACAAGCATATGTGAAGAGGCTATGTATGAAATCAAGATTAATCACATATGAGTTTAATATGAAGAAAGGCACTTTCTAAAATTCAGATCTCATGAAGGAATTGACATTCAAGAACAAAGATACATACCTTAATCTTTAACAAGCATGTCCATAAGATCACTTATGTCTTATTCCAGGGTTGCAACGGGGCTACGCTGATAGGGTTTTGAAGGAAATGGTTGAATTCAAAGAACCCAATGTGTGTCAAGGCATGAGAGGTTATGACTAGAACTCAATTTAAGAACTACAATCCAAACTTCTAGCCCACGACATTGTGCTAATGACGTACTTGGCTTACTTGGTTCAAACAACTTTTTTCTTTCTTTCTTTCTTTCTTTTTTCTTTCTTTCTTTCTTTCTTTCTTTCTTTCTTTCCTTTTTCTTTTTTTCTCTTTCTGTTTATTTTCTTTTATTTTCTGAATTTGAACCAAGATTATTCAATAACTTCCTCAATTCCAAATTGTAAACCACCAACATTTCAAATGCTAATCGTATACATGTGCATAACACAACATTAAAACAATCGTCTCATTATGACTCTCATTTGAAGCAACCTCAACACAAGCTCAGGCTAAGGGTATGTCCATAATGTATGGTTAAAAACTTGGATAGGTTATATGTAACGACCCATCTCGGAAATCGGGATTAGATAGTGATTAATGACAGATGAGTAAAGTTAATCGGTGATTAGTTGGGTACTTTCAGACGGACGGTGCGAAATGACAGTTTTGCCCATAGGATGGGCAAAAATGTTGACTTTTAGTTCGGGCGGTCAAACAAACGTTGACCAATGACTGTGACGTAGTTTGGGATGTCACAAGATCATAGACAGGTGGCACGTCCAATTTCGACATTCGGGGAAAAATTTATGAGGTTTGGAAGTTCAAGGGTAATTTGGTAATTTAGTTAAAAGGGGCAATTTGTTGACTTTTCAAACGACATGGACTTTTCACGTAATTCGAGAACCGTTAGGTAGGTCTTGATTCCCTGAGTACAACGACGGGCGGCACGCTATCATCGGGTTTCGAATGATTCAGATTTCAGTCTATGTGTGCGAAGGGAAAAATGGTCATTTGGGAAGGCAGGGGCATTTTGGTCTTTTACTGCATTGAAATCTGTGCCCATTGATCAGGGGACACTTGGCTGCTCTTGGGAGTCTTGCCCACAGGAAGGTGGACACCTGGCCCAATCTGGAGGCTTGTAGAACCCTTTCACCGCCTCACAACGTCTCAGGTTTTAAACCTTTGATGCACGATTATTGGAAAACAGAAGACTAGTTATTTTGTGTAACTGTGAACCCAGCTCCCTCCAATCCAAACCCTGACCCGTGGAGAATGACTAAGAAAATGAGAGGCTGGGGGCAGTGGCTAATGGTGGTGGCTTAATCACAGGGGTTGCAGTGGAGGGTAACCCTGACCGTGAAGAAAACCGTGAGAAAACAGAGGATGATCGTGTTCTCAAAGCCATACCACCCTTAAATCTCAACACTAGTCGATGGTGTGTGAAGGAAAGATGAAGGGGGTGATAAGACAACTCTGGTGGTGCCATCGTGGAGGGCCACCGTGGATGGTGGCTGGCAAACCCGACGCGGTAAGTTCATGGTTTCAACTGTAGCCACTTGTTTTTAGTATGTAATGATGGATTCTAACGATGGAAATACGATTATGGAGGTCCTCTAAGTCAACTAGGATCGAATTTGACACCTGAGAAAGACGGTAAGAAGTGTTTGTCGTGAGCTTCAATTTCTCAATAAAAAATGGTAATTGATGCTGTAGCGTTTGTGGATTGATCTTGATGAGGGGTTGTTGTTCTGGAGGTTCAGGTGAGACGTTTGGACGTGGAACTGAGACCCGAGGTGGTCTAGGGCGGCCGGGATTGAATCTCGAAGATGGCTGGTCTGTTCTTGTTCGAGGAGGTAAATATCTGGACCTAGACTTCTTGTTTTAAGATTGTAGATGGAATCTATAGGATGGGACTAAACTATTAGTGAAAAACAGATCGAAATCGTGTTGGAAATGGCTGAAAACCGCCTGCGCCGCTTCGGTCGAATCGGGCAGGTTCGAACCGGTCTGAACCGGCCTGCCTGGAGGTTGAAGGAGATGAACAGTACCGCGCGTGGCTCCCAAGCGCAGCCCCTTTGGGCAGCGCGTGTGGGCGCATGGCATAGTATTTGAGGGAGGTTCCAACACGACTTTTAAAGTATTCGATGCAACGAACATTTTGGCACTGGTTTCGAGTCAATCGAACATTGTCTCGATATGTTTCGGGATGTCCGAAGGTTTTAGGCCTCAGTTAAAAATAGTTAAAAATTCGAAAAAATTACGGGGCTTCAGTATGACCATTTTGAAGTAGTTAGTGACCTTATTATGGGATTTGGACAGTTTCGGGAAGCCGGTGATAGTGGATTAGCTGGGAACGGCATAAGTGCACGCATATCGAGGTAGCGGCATAAACGGTCTATGAGTGGACTTTGCTTTCAAACTTATGATGCATGCATATATGTTTTTATATGTTATATATATGTGATTTCTATATTTGTGAATTGATATTGATGATTTACGGTTTTGCACAGATTTCGAGATAAGTACGTAATTGCACGTTTTACGAGATACTATTTTCTGCTATGGTTTGATGATGGTTTTGATGATTTGATTTTGAGATTTGACATATGATTTGATTTCAATGATTTATGATGGATTTTGAAAAGTGATTTCGGGCTTGGAGCCCTGTTCATGTGATTTCGATAAACGAGATTTCAGTTTTGGAAAGATAACTCTCTATTCGGTTTTGAAACTTGAAAGAGAAAGTCTGAGTTTGGGTTCCGGATGATGGTTCCGAATGCTAGCTTTCAGAATCATTATTGCGAATTCAGATATGGATTTTCTATGGTTTTCACTTGGTAGAAAAATGGTTTTGGGTTTAAAGACCAGAAAAAAGAAAAAGAAAAAAAACGGCTGGATCTAGTTTTGAGTTTAAAGACTCGATTATTGTGATATCCCCCGAGGCCTGTTGATTGTGTTTTGAGTTTAAAGACTCGTTGCTATCCCGGGAAGGCCTAATTATGCACATAGTTTTGAGTTTAAAGACTCGGGTGCACTTGAGATCTAGCAACTTGATTGATTGATGTTTTAACTGATTTTTCACTGGTTTTCAGATGTTTTGAACAATGTCCCAGATGAATTGGATTTGATGACTTTTGGGCTGAGTTCCCATACTTGATGCGGATTTATGATTTTGGGCTGAGACTCTGGATTTGATTCGAGGATTTGAGAAAAGGAAAATGAGTTCGTTTTCTTAAACAGTTTAAATAACTTGAATATAGAACGGTTTTATGACATGGATTTTGATATGCATGCATTACTTTTTAAATGGAGGGTATAAATGTACTTTTCTATAACCTGTTTCAAAACGTATTATTTATTTTTGTCCACTCACAATCTTTTATGTTTTTTATACCCTCCAGGTTGATGCGATGCGGGCAGTTATTAGAGAGACAGAGACATCACACACGCGATCCACAGTAGGTTTTGCGCGCTCTGGGAAGTACGGAAATTGTTGGCTGGTTCGTTTTGGGAATCCCTTGTCCGGCTTAAGTGTTACATGGAGGTTGGACGTCGGTTTAGCCTTCGTGTCACGCGTAATGTAGACAAGAGCATGACTTAGCCCTTAATCCCGAAGGATTAGGTGTGGGTCATGTCATTATAACATGGGTGATGAAAGAATAGTTTAGTGTTTGGCTGCAAATTGGGCTTCGGGGCATGCAATTAGGAAGGAATAGGCCTTTCGAAGGTTAAGCACACATAGCCTAGATCATATCATATAAACAAATGAGCATTCAATCAAGAGAATCTTTAAAGATAAAGTTCTTAAACATCAATGCAACAAGAAATGATGAGATCAAACAATAATGAACAAAAAGTGATGAGTTACATGAGTAGAAACAATGAGATCACTTAGAAAGGAAGCATACAGGCTTAAGATCTCACATAGGTAGTCTCCACTAATTGCCTAAGATTGCTCAAATTCAATTGTTTTGTCCACTTAATCACTTAAACATGACCTTGTGACGTGTAATATTAGGAATTCAATGGTCAAGGCATGACTCATAGTAAAGCATAAGAAATTCACATAGTTTAAACGTCCATATTAACAAGATAATGCGCAAGCTCTAACAGCAAAAAAAAATTGAAATTTGAAAATAAAAATAGCAAAAACTAGACTTGTACCCCCAAACCTGAATGTTTCAAACCAAATATTTTTTTATCCACACCCTAAAACCCAAATGACACATTGTCCTCAATGTGAAAACAAGAAACAAGACATGCACATGAATGTTCAAAGGATGTCAAGTGTAAGAATAGAAACATAGGGAAAGGTACAAACTAGGGCTAGGTTGCCTCCTAGGAGCGCTTTTTTAACTTCTGATCAAGACGAAGCTAGCAACCTATGGAGGTGCCACGGGTGGGCCAGAAGAGGCATTCAAAGTGCTCAGTGGTAAGGCCCCATATTAGTGCTTTAATCGATGGCCATTCACTTTGAATGGGTCTTGGCGATTTAGGTGTTGAATGTCAACTTCACCATAAGGGTAGACATTAGTGACAACAAACAGACCATACCATCGTGAGTGCAACTTTCCTAGAAAGAGCTTAAGCTGTGAGTCAAATAAGAGCACTTGATGGCCAGCTTGGAAGACCTTCAGATGGATGTGCTTATCATGGTAGGCTTTTGTCCATTCCTTGTAAATGTGGGCACTTTCATAGGCTTCATTGTGGAGTTCCTCGACTTCACTCAGTTGTAGCTTCCGATGAAGTCCAACCTCATCTAAGTCCATGGCCATCTATTTATTGCCCAAAATGCCTTTTGTTCTAGTTCCACTAGCAAGTGACAACTTTTTCCAAAAACTATCCGAAAAGGGGGACATGCCAATAGGGGTATTGTACACTGTTCTATAAGCCCATAAAGCATCATTTAACCTACAAGACCAATCCTTTCCGTTATGGTTCACAGTTTTTTTGAGGATTACCTTTACCTCTTGGTTGGAGACCTCGGCTTGACCTTTTGTTTGAGGATTGTACGGGATTAAGACTTGATGAGTCACACCGTACTTCCTAATCAAGGCCTCAAAAACGGTTTCAAAAATGTGCTCCTCCATTACTTATAAGGGCACGCGAGGCTACAAATGTCAGGACCCGACCCTCCTCGACTAGGACCCGACTCATCTAGCACCATATTGTCCGTTTTGGGCCTCGCCCTCACGATTTTGGTTTCAGGAGCTCATTAGAGCCAGACCCCGACCGGGGAGTGTGCCAGCGAGGACGCTGGGCCCTAAGGGGGGTGGATTGTAAGACCCGTGTCCTGGAGGGAACGGTGAACAATCCCACATTCCTGCGAGGGGGAATGGTCTGGGAGGGAATGGTGGTGTGCCTTAAAGGTGTAGGCACACACCTATCTAGCATGAGGACTTTTGGGAGCTCAGTGGCTTTGGGGGGGGGGGGGGGATTAGAACTCCAAAGTTAAGCGAGTTGAGGCTGGTGCAATTCCATGATGGGTGACCCCCTGGGAAGTTGCACCGTGAGCTCCCGAAAACAAAACCTTGAGGGCGCAGGCTTGCAGTTGAGTATTGTTGTGGCCCAAAGAGGAAAATATCGTGCTAGATGAGTCGGGACCTGACAGAGGAGGGTCGGGTCCTGACACCAAACCTAGTAAGAATGTTTGTTTGCAGAAAACTCATAACCATTTTAGCATCACTAATCATGGTGGCCAAAGCCTTCACCCATTTAGACACGTAATCGACATCAAGCAAACTATAAAGGTTACCAAAGGAGTTAGGGAAAATCCCCATAAGTCAATGCCCCAAACGTCGAAGATTTCCACAACTAGGATTTGATTTAAGGAAATTTGATTTCAAGGGCCCAAGTTACCTTGACGTTGTCACCGATCATAGGTGAGCACAAACTCGTAGGCATCTTTGAAAATTGTGGGCCAATAAAACCGACTTTGAAAATCCTTCGGTGCTGTTTTCTTGGCCCCAAAGTGGGCACCGCACGCTAGATTATGACAAAATTCAAGTATAGGACGTATCTCATGGTCAGGAATGCATCGACGAATAATTTGGTCTGAGCAATGCTTCCACAAGTAGGGCTCATCCTAAACATAGTACTTTGCTTGCTTCACAAGCTTATGCATTTGGTACCTGCTGAAAGATTTAGGAAAGTGTTTTGAAGCAAGATAGTTAATCAAATCAGCGTACCAAGGATCATAGTCTTGAACAAGGAAGAGCTGCTCATCGAGAAAACTTTCTATCAAGGGTAGCTGGTGTCAACCCATCTAGCACGATATTATCCGCTTTGGGCCCAGCCCTCTCGATTTTACTCCTGGGAACTCACATGCAACTTCCTAGTAGGTCACCCATCCTAGAATTGCACCAGCCCAAACTTGCTTAACTTTGGAGTTTCCAAGGAATCCAAAGTAGTGAGCTCCCAAAAGGCCTCACGCTAGATAGACACGTGCCCACACATATAAGACACTTCACCTTTCTCTCCCCGAGTGATGTGGGATTATTCACTGTTCTTCCCATGACATAGGTCTTACAATACACCCCCCAGTGTCCTCGCTAGAACACTTCTAGTCTGGTCTAGCTTTGATACCAAAACATATAGGAACATACTGATTCCACAACTCTCAATTTACCTCACAACGCACGAGTATCGGAGAAATAAAACACATCGACTCATAATATCAAACATCAAACCACTGCCCCACTTGCAGGCACATTACAAGTTCACACAAAAAACTTAACATCGATGCACAATCACAAGAGCAATCGTCACGTGTACCATATCAATCACCATATCAGTCAACACATCACAAGTACAGTACCAGTAGGTAATATATTCGGGAAATGAAGCCCTGCTCGACATCTAAGTTACACAAACTCAGAAACTGGAGCCCTGCTTGACGTCTGAGTCATCACAACAACACAAGACCCAAATATAACCACATGAGACCATATCAACATCCTAATCAAAGTCACTAGTCTCATGATCTGGAGCCCCCAGCTCAACGGCCGAGACCTATATCCAACAAGCATTATCACATAACCAAGCCCAAATCACAGTTGTCACATCACCATTACCAAGAGGCACATACACACAACATATCACAAACCCAAATCACAATCAGAACCTCGGGTCTAAGCCCCAAACATAGCTTAACGTCAATTCTTGTAAAACGTGCCAGCAATGTCATTTTCGTAAAAGCCATCTTGAATACCATATAAAATGTGTTTAATTGTCATGACCCAGCCTTCTTTAACAAAATATTATCCGCTTTGGGCCCAGCCCTCACGGTTTTGTTCCCAGTAGCTCATGTTCAACTTCCCTATGGATCACTCATCTTGGGATTGTACCAGTTCCTACTCACTTAACTTTGGAGTTCCCCGGGAATCCAAAGCCAATGAGATCACATAAGGCCTCATGTTGGATAGATGCGAGCTCACACATATAAGGCGCATCCCCCAGATACCCCCGGGTGATGTGGGATTGCTAACTATGCCTCTATAGTACGGATCCTCACAATCCACCCCTTTGAGGCCCAGCGTCCTCACTAGAAAAATCAATTCCGACCGGGGTTGGGCTCTGATACCAAATTGTCATGACCTGACCTCCTTCATCAGGATATTGTTTGCTTTGGGCCCAGCCCTCATGGTTTTGTTCCTGGGAGCTCATGTGTAATTTCCCAGTAGGTTACCCATCCTGGGATTGCACCAATCCATACTCACTTAACTTTGGAGTTCCCCAGGAATCCAAATCCAGCGAACTCCCAAAAGGCCTCATGTTGGATAGATGTGCCCACACATATAAGGCGTATTCCCCAGATCCCCCCAGGTGATGTCGGATTTCTAACCATGCCTCTAAAGCATGGATCCTCATATCTGGTCCATCTCTTCATTAGAATCATTAATGAGACGGCTCATGTGATCAGCCACCACGTTCTCACTCCCATTTTGTCTCTAATTTCCAAGTCAAACTTTTGTAAGAGTAGCATCCAATGCAGCAATCAGAGCTTGGTATCCTTCTTTCTTAGTAGGTACTTCAATGTTGCATCACCCGTGTATACAATTACCTTAGTTTGTATCTAGTAGGACCGAAACTTCTCCAAGGTAAAGATGAACGCAAGGAGATCCTTCTATGTGGTTGAATAATTCGACTGAGCATCATTTTGGGTACGACTCGCCTTATCCTCCTCAATTCCATCCTTAGAAATCACATGGCCCAATACAATCCCTTGCTAGACCATGAAGTGGCACTTCTCCCAATTTAGCGTAAGGTTACTTTCTTGGCATCAGGCAAGCACTCGGGAAAGGTTAGCCAAGAAGAGCTCAAAAGAATGTCCAAAGACTGAGAAGTCATCCATAAAGACCTCTATGATGTCCTCCACCATGTTTGAGAAGGTAATCATCATACAACATTGGAAGTTGGTTAGGATGTTGCATAGACCAACATGCATTCTACGGTAGGCAAATGTTATGTAGGGGAAAGTGAGGATGGTTTTCTCTTGGTCCTTAGAGGCTATACCAATATGATTATACCCTCAAATATCCATCCAAAAAGCAATAGTTGGAGTGTCCAGCTAAGCACTCAAGCATCTGGTCAATAAATGGCAAGGGGAAGTGATCCTTGCAGGTGGTGGGGTTGAGTTGTCGATAATCAATGTAAACCCTCCAACGAGTTTGGATCCTTTGAGGGATGATCTCATCATGCTCATTCGTCACCACTGTAATCCCATTCTTTTTAGGCATGACTTATACTGAACTCACCCACTTAGAGTCACCAATGGGGTAGATGGCTCCAACATCCAAAAACTTCAAGATTTCCTTCTTTACCACCTCTTTTATTGGTGTGTTCAACCCTCGATGGGCCTTCCGTGAGGGTTTTTCATCAAGTTATAAGATGATCCTATGCATGCACTTTTCTGGACTAATCCCTTTAATGTTAGAAATGGACGACCCAATGAACGTGTGATGAGAGTGTAGTACCTTTAGTACTTTAACTAGCTGTTCCTCCTCATGTGCACTTAGGTTTGTAGAGATGATAACCGAGATTGGTTTCATCCTAGATATGCATACTTGAGGTGCTCTGGGATGGGTTTAAGCTCAAGGTCTAGAGGCACAATAGTAAAGGGTACGACCTTGGTGGTAAGGAGAGGAAGAGGCTCTACGGAGACCCTAAACTGGGGCGTGGGGGCCATGTCATTTAGATAGTTTAGCTCTTCCAAAACTTGTTGTCCTAAAGGGCCCTCAGGTTTTAGGGTAGTCGTTAGAGCTTTTTCCAAATCATCTTTCATACAAGATTCAGCCAAGTTTTGCTGCAACAACATGTCCAAAGTGTTCAAAGGGAAGTCCACAATAAGCTCTAGAGGGTACTGCACGGTATCATGATGGAATAGAAGCGTACTTAGTCTAAACCACAAATAGACACCTTACCATTCTTTACATCAATCAAGCACTCACTTGTGGCAAGAAATGGCCTTCCAAAAGTCAGTGGTGACTCCTTACTTTTATATATTTTATCCATCCTCAAAATATAAAAATCAACTGGGATTCACGTATCACCAATTTGAACCAACACAAACTTAAGCATACCTACAATGTTAGTAACCAAAGCGTTAGCTAATCTTACACACAAATGAGTAGGTTTTAACTCAATTTCCAAGGACTTGTAGACGTGGAAAGGCAAGATGTTGATAGAGGCTCCTGTGACAGGACCTGTCCCAGTACCCCTTGACTACAGTGGGACGTGCCCTGCTCCCGTTTGACAATTATACTCAAAATACCAAACATACCCTTTATGGGTTCAAATATAAACATGCAGAGTATCTTATCACATTGTCAGACAAGGTATCAAGATTTATTGTACATAATTGAGCATATACATATGTTAGTACAACACAAGTACTAGAAACTTACCACGTAGGGTGTCAGGTACGCAGCAATACAGTCTATGACTCAGCCTCAGTATCCTCCCTCATCTCTGTATCACGCCTTGGAGGGTAAAAAAAAATGTGAGTGGACCAAAAATAAACAAGTTACAAACTCATTTTGAAAACATAAATAGTTTAACCCTCCGTTTTATAAACATGCATCCATTTAAGATAAATAGTATGAAAACATGTCAAATCATACATATACATATAAACATACCCATCTGGACACACATATCAGTAAAACACACACAATATAACCAATCCTCAAGCATCTGTGATGCCTCGACATCCACGATGTCTATATCAAAACCAGTCACGATTTCCAATGCTACGAGTGCATCTCGGGGTCTCATCTCTGAGTACTTCCCAAGGACCCAACCCAACGTCGTCTGGGGTGATATCAACATGGGGTGCCTGGCCAGATCTACCGTGTCCGAGACGATATCATAATCAAGCACTCTTGATCCTGAGCCTCTCCTCATAGCCACTCATCTCAGGTAGTGCACCGTGACTACTCCAGGATCCTCGACGTCTGGAGGAGACTAACCAACTAATCCAGGATGGCATATGTGGAACTGTAACCAAATCCGATGAAAATCATATTAAAATCATTTATTTCTTAAATCGGATTAAATACTGTTCAATTGGGCCTCTGCCCGAGTCATTAATCTCACAAATCTGTTCCATAAAATCCACCCAAAAATCGTGTCTAGAATTTGTTTATAAAACTAATTTATTGTTATTCAAATCTAGTTGAAATGTATTATTTCTTTTCCATTCTCTGTTGAGTCTAAATCTAGTCAAATCATCATTTGCCCTGGGTCTCAAGCCCAAAACTTCATTTTCACGAAAATCCGTAAAACGTGTTAGAAATCGATGATTCCAATCCACATCATCATCAATAGAAATATCAAATTTTTTTAACTCAAATCATGTTATAAAGCATTTAAAACAGTTATGCATGCATTGCAGTTCTAAAACAAACAGTCCATTCACACTCGGTCCACGCTCCGTGTTAAATCTCACCGTGATATACATGTTCATACACTAAACCTTTAATGTAACGACCCGTCCTTAATTTTAAGGATTAATTAGGGTTCAATGACGAATTAGCGAGGTTAATAGGAGATTAGCCGAGGATTAACGGACGTTCAGGGCGAAATGACGATTTTGCCTCTGAACGAGGGCAAAAAGTTAATTTTTTACCTGGGAGGTCCGATGGCCGAGGACCGAGGACCGTTACGTAGATCGCGTCAATACAAATCCATAGACAGGCAGCACGTCGAATTCAGACGTTCGACGGAGAAGTTACTGTTCATAGAAGTTTGAAAGAACTATTGCACGTTTTACGAGACATAGACCTTTTTGGAATTAAGTGGGCCCCAAATTTTTCATAGGCCCAATGGATGAATGACACTTTTCATTCATCCATTCCCCATCATTTTCCCGTTCATGCATATCCCATCCTCTTTGTTAGATCATTTCCCCATCCCACCAAACCCGATCAACCATTCAACCCAATCCAAACCCTTTCCCCCCTCTGATCATGTGAGAATCCCAGAGAGTGAGGTGAGGGCCGTGAGGATGGTGGTTGGCCAAGAGCAGCGCCGTCGTGGACGGCGGAGGCAACCCGTGCAAGGTAACCCGTTTACACCCAAATTTTCATATCTTTGGATTCAAATTTTATGGATGGTTTTAGTTGATTAGGAAAGGCTTATTAGGTTTCTAGGAAGGTTTTAAGATAATTTTGGGTGGTGGTTGATAGCTGAGGAGCCTTGGGGAAAAAGTGGAAAACTTGGACGATGAGGGAGAAATCGAACCGGTGGGATTTTGTGGGGTTTTCATGGTTTTGCTCACACCATTAGGTTCCTAGGATCGAAACAGGAAGAATGGAATTGGATTGGAGGAAAAAGGACGAAAATTGGCTGAGTTATGGGGTTGGACCAGATTACAGAGTCGAACCGGAACGGACAATCGGACCCGGTCGGCTAGAGGTTGAAGACAACCCTGTGCAGGTGCATGGAGCCTACACGCAGGGCCTTCAGGCGCCGCGTGGCGGCGTGTGGGGAGGTTTTTGGGGAAACTTACAACATGTGAAATCATCTATTCGATGTAACAAACATTTTGGGACTGGTTTCAAATCGATCGGACATCGTCTCGATATAGTTCGGGTTGTTCGAAGGTTTAAGATCGTGTTAAAAATAGTTAAAAATTCCGAAAAATTAAGGGGCTTTAGTGAGGGGTTAATTAAGTAGTTAGTAACCCTCTAAATTGATTTGGACAGGTTTGGGAACCCCGGAGACGGTGATTGACCCGGGAAGGCGTACGACACGGGTATCGAGGCGGTAGCTCGGACGGTCTGTGAGTGGACTTTCTTTTATGAATCGATGCATGCATAAATGTTTTATAAGTGTTTTAATGCATGTTTTTTATGCCATTAGTGCATTTGTGAGTGTGTTTACGTACTGGTACGTATTTCGAGGTTTTCTATTTTATACGTGCTTGTAGGCGTTTATGACTCCGATTTTAAATGAAATGGTTTTGAAATGTAACGGCCTGTCCTGAAAATCTAGATTTGATTAGTGGTTGACAATGGATTAGTGTGATTAATCGGTGATTAGTTGGGTGATGTCGGACGGACAGTGCGAAATGACGGTTTTGCCCCTAGAATGGGCAAAAAGGTTGACTTTTAGTTCGGGCAATCAAATGGACTTTGGCCAATGACTGTAAAGTAGTTCGGGACATCACGAGTTCATAGACAGGTGGCACGTCCGATTCCGACATTCGAGGAAGAAGTTATGATGTTCGGTAGTTTGAGGGTATTTTGGTAATTTGGTTAAATAGGGGCAAACTGTTGACTTTTCATATGACATGGGTTTATCACGTATTTCGAGGACTGTTAGGTAGGTATCGATTCCCTGAGTACAACAACAGGCGACACGCTGTCATCGGACTTCAGACGACTCATATATTTGTCTAAAAACACTAAGGGCAAAATGGTAATTTGTCATGTAGGGGGCAGTTTGGTAATTTTGCTGCCTTGGGTTTTGTGACCAGTAAAATTGGGACACTTGTCTGCTTTGGAGCTTGTGTCCACCAGCTTTTGGACACATGTCCCTCTCTAGATGGCTGTAGAACATCGTTCACCGCCCTAACAATTGTTTAAATTGGTTAATCTTGAAAATGGTTTTAAAACGGCTAAAAACAGAAAAACAGAGGACTTGTTAGTGTGTGTGACTGTGAACCCCTTTCCCTCAAACCCAAGCCCTGACCCGTGAAGAGTGACTAAGAAAGGAAGGAGAGGCTGAGGGCAGTGGAAGGATGGTGGTGGTGACACGAGGGCCGTCATGGACGGTGGCCTCGATCCCGTGAAGACCAAAACAGAGGACCTCGGGGAGTTCAGACCAGGAAAGCTATCAAACCTCATCATTGGCCCCTGTTTTGTGAAGGGAAGATGAAGAGGGACTTGTTTGGATGGTGTTAGAGGTTATGGCGGAGCCCACGGCGGTGTGGGAGGCAAGTTCCAGGGAAGAACACGGCTTGAATTCAAAAATGTAGGTATGGTTTTTACTAATTACTGATCGATAATGTTGTTGGGGAACTGATTTGGAAGTTGCAAGGGACATTTGGGGACTGAAACCACGATGGGAGGTGGCCGGAAGCAGAAGAACACGACAGGGGGACACGGCCGGTTCATCTTTCGAATTGAGGAGGTAATATCTAGAGTTTAAACTCACGGTTTTAGGTTCTAAATTAATTGCAAAGACTAAGACAAGCATTTAGGAATGAAAAGGATTAAAATCAAAGACACGTTGAAACTTAGTTTTGGGTTTAAAGACCTGTTGAAACTTGGTTTTGGGTTTAAAGACCCATATATGGCTGGATCTGGTTTTGAGTTTAAAGACTCGGTTGATTGGAGGGCTCTGAATTGATATGTTTTGAGTTTAAAGACTCGGTTATTGTGATATCCCCCGAGGCCTGTTGATTGTGTTTTGAGTTTAAAGACTCGTTGATATCCCGGGAAGGCCTGATTATGCGCATGTGTTTTGAGTTTAAAGACTCGGCGTGCTTGAGATCCAACAACTTGATTGATTGAGGTTTTACTTTGGTTTTTCATTAGTTTTAAGAGGTTTTGGGATATGGCCCGGATGATTTGGATTAATGAGTTTTGGGCTGAGTTCCCATACATTGATGAGGATTTATGACTTTGGGCTGAGGCCCTGGATTTGAGTTACGGATTTGAGGAAAAGAAATGATTCTGGTTTTCATTGATGGTTTTCTTATCTTGGATATGAAATGGTTTTATGAAACAGGTTTTATATGCATGCATTGGTTTTTAATGGAGGGTATAACTGTCTTTTCTTATAAATTTTTTTCTGAATGTATTCTTTATTTTTGTCCACTCACAGTCTTTTATGTTTTCGATACCCTCCAGGTTTGATGCGGTGCAGGCTGTTGTTACAGAGATGAAGGCATCACACACACGATCCACAGTAGATTCTGCGCGCTCTGGGAAGTCCGAAAATTTTTGGACAGTTCGCTTGGGAATCCCTTGTCCGGCTTACGTGTTACGTGAAGGTTGGACATCAGTTTAGCCTTCATGTCGCACGTAAGTTAGACGGGAGTATGGCTTAGCCCTTAATCCTGGGGGATTTGGGATAGGTCGTGTCAAATTGGTATCAGAGCTGGATTTGTGCGCTCTGTGCGAGGTTTGGCTCCCAGAGTCGTTGGTTCGTCGACTTGGGTGTTGTGATGCTACTGTGAATGTGATGTCTCAACGGGGAACCACCCGTCATCAACCTGGACGCGCAAGTGATAGCGAGTGATAGTATGTTAGTTAGTGGCTTCGTTAGTGGTGAAAACACGAGCGACTGGGTGATACGTCACCTGATAAGCGATGGGGTGTGATACTTGCCAGCTTAGGGCCGGAGTGGTTGGCGTGTTTGGTATTTGGTTAGATTGATCATTGGTTGGCCCTTAGGGTGGTCGGATGTGTGCTACAGTGTTTAACCCGGATGGTGATCCAATGAGTGAGATACGATTACTGGTAGGCTGTTTGGCCTGTGGGGCCCAGTAGTAGCCTGTTGAGCCGGATGGTACTCGTGGGCCGGTTATGGCCGATTGACGGTGACCTGTTGGGCTGGATGGCGATTGGATGACGATAGTATGGACTTGTGACCACTTGACGAGATTATTCGAGCTTGGACTTATGCGACTACGAGTCGCCGGATGCTTTGAGTTGAGGGGGTAAAGTAACCTACCTTTAGGAGTTGATGGATTCCCCCTTAGCGATGGTTACTGGTTGACGGTTGTGTATAGATTTACGTTAAAGGATGTTCTTAGCCGGGTGAGACGACCCGAGTAGGGAAGTTGTTGTGAACTATTGGATACTGTGGGTTTAGATAACCCGAGTAAAGATTTGAGGAACCCCGTTAGGATGACTGGTTTGGTACCTGAGTAAGAAACCCATAGTAAGTACTTAGTCTGGAAACCGTGAGTTGGGGTTTGTAGTTAGGTAGTTGTTGTGTCTTGGGCCGACTTATGACCAGAGTAGAGATGGTGGCCGTTGGGCGCAGCCGACGTAGTGGATAGTTGGGTGGATGACTCTGGACGAGTCCAGTGAGATTGTGGCGATTGGTTGAGCATTGAGCTGCTCAGAGTTGTGGATTAAGAGTTTTGGCTTGGTATGAACAGAGATTTGGGACTGGTGTGCTGTGAGCACGAGATAGGGAATGATGTGCCCTGAGCTAGGATGCTTGTAAAAGGTAGGATTGGCACCTCGTGAGTTGAGGTTGTGGCCAGTTGTGAGGTGCTGATGTCTGGTAGGAACCGCTACCGAGTTGGGGTATATGATGACCAATTGGCAGGTCATGTTCAGGACGAACGGTCAGAATGTCGTTAGTTTGATCAGAGAAGAGCATTGGAAGCGCGGTGGACCTAGGCTTCGTGTTGGATCGGGCAAGGTTGGTATGGTCGGGTTGACCATGAGTGTAGTTGGTTTTCGTGGACTCATCATGTTGTGTTGGAGATATCGAGTGTGTTGGACTGTGTCGACACATGCCGAGACTGGTACTTGGTGATTCCTTGAGACTAGGGATTGACGACTCCGAGGATAATGAATTAGGAGTCCGAAGTTCTTGATCGTTGATTGTGAGCCCGAGAGTTGGTGATTCGAACCTTCGTGCTGCTCGGATTTGAACCGAGGGAAGGTTGAGATGCGATCATCAGAAGGAGTGTTGATTGATATCCTTTTGGATGTACATAAACGGTGATGACCGACAGGCGAGTTGGTCGGTGAGTTGGCTTGGTTACGAACACGTGATTGTGATCCGTAGGAGTTGTGGAATTCCTAAGTGTAGTAGAGGAGTTGAAGTTGGACGGTTAGTCCAAAGGTGGTATACTTGTTGAGGATGACATCTCATGGTTGGAAAAGATGGACATACTTCTAACATGGTTAGAATCTTGGAATCAGGAGATGATGTGGTTTAGACGATAAGATGTTATGTGGAGTCCGAGTTGGTGTTAGATGTTGAGTGATGGATACTATGGAGTCGATTTGGGGACTTATTGAAGGAACTTTAGGAATTGTGACCCCCCTTAATCGTGGACACAAGTGGATGTGTTGAGGAATAGAGAGAGTACTTGGTGACGTCCTGTTTGGCATGTGTGGCGAGTGCCATAGGATTGTGTTAAGTTGGATTAAGGTAGGACAAATTGTGATGTCATGGTTGTGGGCAATTGTGAGTTACATTATAGGATGACAGAAGGAAGATGATAAGGAGTGACTATAACTGATCGATTTAAGGTTATTGAAGAGAACCTACAATCTAGACATGTCTTTAGACGTGTGGTAGTCTTGATTGATTGGATCCGATGTGGTGATCTGATCATTTGTTGGAAATGAAGGCGAAGTAGTGAGACAGTAAGTGGGATCCACTCAAGAGTGAGTGGATTGGGACTGGATTGCTTCTAGCTCAGGATTGAAGTATGGTGGATCAGAAGGATAAGATGACAAGACAGAGGTTGGATATGTTGGACATGCAGATAAGGAGATTGCTCTGTCTTGTAGGAGTGAAGGTGGCTGGATATCTTGACTATCTTGGAGCGGTGCAGGACGTGTGTGGTTCGTCTCGCATATGTATGGGTATTGGATTTGGATCTAGTGTTGGGTCTGCCCCGTGTTCTGCGATTGGATTAGATGTTTTGGATGATGGTTGGGGGACGCGGAGTAGATTTGAGTTGGTTTTCCCCAGCAAACATGTAGTTCAGCCTAGTGGTAAGATTGGACCGACGGACAGCAAAAAGTGAAGCGTGATTAGCTTGTAGTCAGGTGGTAGTCATTGTGGATACGAGGATATTTTGTGTGCCCCAGAGAGGTACTGTGATGGTTAGGTGATGCACGATGATGTCGTTGGAAGTGCTTGAGGATGTACTCTACGATCGCTGTGATCGAGGTATTCTAAAATATCTCTGTTTGACTAAACTTTTTGTAGGGTTGTTGTTGCGTGTGTTTGGTGCATGTACTTGAAATGTGTGCGTACTGTTTATTCAGTGGTCGGAACCATACCGATGTGATTGGACATGCATCTTGACGTTCTGGTAGAGGTATTGGTGATCAGCTTGGTGCCGAGGTATGTTGTTGGTTAAATTGCTGGATCAGAGCAGTTTTGATGTGATTAACTAGTTGAGATAAGGACTAGATCAGGGTGATCCTGAGTGATTTGTTTGGTTATGGCATGCTTCAGTGTTGATGTGAGTTGGATGCTCATAGCCATGAATGGCTGGTTGGACCCTGACATTGAGATGTGTGATCACGGTTAAACCGGTATGTGATAGGGTCCAGTTGCATACAGGTAGTGTGGGACGTGGATGGTGTTCCCACAAGTTGACAGCGTTGGTGGTTAGTGGAACCACCGGTGAGATAATTGGTTGAGTTAGTGGTGTGAGCGAGTACTTTGTGACTCTAGTGAGGTCAGCGCGAATCACTGACGAAAGTAGCACTAATCGTACTACCAAGGTCGGTAGATGTTGTCATGAGAATTGGTTTGCAAGGTGAGATTTGTACCTATTGACGGCAGACTCTTACGAAGTACTGAGGCGTTGGTATGAGGTACGTTTGACTCGAGAAGGGTTGAGATTAACTAAGCCATGAGAGTCAGCTGGTGCGACTTTAGAGGTACCGCGGATACGAGTTGGAAATGTGTTGACCTCGATGAGACTGAGATGATCGCTAGCTACACCGAGGGTTAGTATGAGTTGTTTTGCCTGGTGGAGTAGTCATGACAGTTGTGGTGAGATTAGTTGGATTCCCCCAGTTCGTTATGGACGTACGTTATTCGAAATTTCGGGGACGAAAGTTTTTAAGGGGGGAGATTGTAATGACCCGTCTCTGAAATCGGGATTTGATTAGTGGTTAATGACGGATTAGTGTGATTAATCGGTGATTAGTTGGGTGATGTCGGACGGACAGTGTGAAATGACAGTTTTGCCCCTAGAATGGGCAAAAAGGTTAACTTTTAGTTCGGGCGGTCAAATGGACTTTGGCCGATGACTGTGACATAGTTCGGGACGTCATGAGTTCATAGACAGGTGGCACGTCCAATTCCGATATTCGGGGAAGAAGTTATGATGTTCGCTAGTTCAAGGGTATTTTGCTAATTTGGTTAAATAGGGGCAAACTATTGACTTTTCATACGACATGGGTTTGTCACGTATTTCGAGGACAGTTAGGTAGGTCTCGATTCCCTAAGTACAACGACAGGAGGCATGCTGTCATTGGACTTCGGGCGATTCAGGCATTGGTCTAAAAACGATAAGGGCAAAATGGTAATTTGTCATGTAGGGGCAGTTTGGTAATTTTGCTGCCTTGGGTTTTGTGCCCAGTAAAATTAGGACACTTGGCTGCTTTGGAGCTTGTGTCCACCAGCTTTTGGACACATGTCCCTCTCTAGATGGTTGTAGAACATCGTTCACCGCCCTAACAATTGTTTAAATTAGTTAATCATGAAAATGGTTTTAAAACGGCTAAAAATAGAAAAACAGAGGAATTGTTAGTGTGTGTGACTGTGAACCCCTTTCCCTCAAACCCAAGCCCTGACCCGTGAAGAGTGACTAAGAAAGGAAGGAGAGGCTGAAGGCAGTGGAAGGATGGTGGCGGTGACACGAGGGCCGTCATGGACGGTGGTCTCGAACCCGTGAAGACCAAAACAGAGGACCTCGGGGAGTTCGGACCAGACAAGCCATCAAACCTCGTCCTTAGCCCCTGTTTTGTGAAGGGAAGATGAAGAGGGGCTTGTTTGGATGGTGTTGGAGGTCATGGCGGAGCCCACGACGGTGTGGGAGGTAAGTTCCCGCGAAGAACACAGCTTGAATTAAAAAATGGAGTTATGGTTTTTAGTAATTACTGATCGATAATGTTGTTGGGGAACTGATTTGGAAGTTTCAAGGGACGTTTGGGGACTGAAACCACGACGGGAGGTAGCCGGAAGCAGAAGAACACGACGGGGGGACATGGCCGGTTCATCTTTCGAATTGAGGAGGTAATATCTAGAGTTTGAACTCACGATTTTAGGCTCTAAATTTGCAGCTGAGACAAGCATTTAGGAATGAATAGGATTAAAATCGGATTGAAATAGGATGAAAACCAGTGTCGAACCGTCCACGCCTGTTCAGTTGAACCAGCCAGACTATTGAACTCGTCTGAACCGGTCGATCGCAGCTTGAAGATGCTTGAACAGTGGGCATGTGGCTCCCACGCGCAGCCCCTTTGGGCGGCACGTGAGGGCGCGTGGAACACCTTTTAAGGAAGGTTTCAACATAACTTTAAAACTATTCGATGTAACGAACATTTTGGGACTGGTTTTGAGTCGATCGAGCATCGTCTCGATGTGTTTCGGGATGTCTGAAGGTTTTAGGGCTCGTTTAAAATAGATAGAAATTTGGGAAATTACGGGGCTTTAGTATAAACATTGTGAAGTAGTTTGTGACCTTATTATGGGATTTGGACAGGTTCAGGAAAGCCGGTGATAGTGGATTAGCCCGAGAAGCGTAATTTCACGCGTATCGAGGCAGCGACGCTAATGGTCTGTGAGTGGACTTTACTTTCTAACTTATGATGCATGCATAAATTTTTTTATATGTTTTTTATACGTGATTTCAATGGTTATGATTATGATCTTGATGATTTACAGTTTTGTACGTATTTGGAGATAATTACGTATTTGCACGTTTTATGAGCTTACGATTTATGTTGTGATTTGATCATGGTTTTGGTGATTTGATTTTGGGCTTTTAAATATGATTTGATTTCAATGATTTATCATGGATCTTTGAAAATTGATTTTGGGCTTGAAGCCCTGTTCATAAAAGTGATCACGATAAATGTGATTTCGGGTTTTGGAATCGGATTTCGGAAACATGATTCCTTATTCGGTTTTGGAGCTTAAAAGTGAATTTCTGGATTTGGGTTCGGAATGATGATTCCAGATGCTAGCTTACGGAATCATTATTGCGAATTTAGATATGGATTTTCTATGATTTTCACTTGATTTTGGGTTTAAAGACCCGTTGAAACTTGGTTTTGGGTTTAAAGACCCGGATGTGGCTGGATCTGGTTTTGAGTTTAAAGACTAGGTTGATTGATGACGGGGGAGGGCCCTGGATTGATATGTTTTGAGTTTAAAGAATCGGTTATTGTGACATCGCCCGAGGCCTGTTGATTTTGTTTTGAGTTTAAAGACTCGTTGATATCCCGGGAAGGTCTGATTATGCGCATGTGTTTTGAGTTTAAAGACTCGGCGCTCTTGATATCCACCAACTTGATTGATTGAGGTTTTACTTTGGTTTTTCACTGGTTTTCAGAGGTTTTGGGCTGTGGCCCAGATGATTTGGATTAATGAGTTTTGGGCTGAGTTCCCGTACTTTGATGAGGATTTATGATTTTGGGCTGAGGCCCTGGATTTGAGGAAAAGAAATGATTCTGGTTTTCATTGATGGTTTTCTTACCTTGGATATGAAATAGTTATATGAAACAGGTTTTATATGCATGCATTGGTTTTTAATGAAGGGTATAACTGTCTTTTCTTATAAATTGTTTTCTGAACGTATTCTTTATTTTTGTCTACTCACAATCTTTTATGTTTTCGATACCCTCCAGGTTTGATGTGGTGCAGGCTGTTGTTAGAGAGACGTAAGCATCACACATGCGATCCACAGTAGATTTTGCGCGCTATGGGAAGTCTGGAAATTTTTGGACTGTTCGCTTGAGAATCCCTTGTCCGGCTTACCTGTTATGTGGAGGTTAGACGTTGGTTTAGCCTTCATGTCGCACGTAAGTTAGACGGGAGCATGGCTTAGCCCTTGATCCCAGGGGATTTGGGGTAGGTCGTGTCAAATTGGTATCAGAGCTGGATTCCTGCGCTCTGCTCGAGGTTTGGCTCCCAGAGTCGTTGGTTCGTCGACTTGGGTGTTGTGATGCTGATGTGGATGTGATGTCTCGACGCGGAACAACTCGTCATCAACCTGGACGCTCAAGTGATAACGAGTGATAGTACATTAGTTAGTGGTATCAAAGCGGGTTTTGCTCTTAGGGTGTGCGCGCAGGCCTAGGATGTGATGTCTCTGCAGTCGTAACAGCCCATTATCAACCTGATAATTAGGGTTTTGCTCTTACACATGTCACTCATCAATTAGTCCACTGAGATATTTTTGACAAATCCAATAATTCCAATTATACGATTCCTCGTAAAATATGAATAGTACCAAATTTTTTCCGTGACCCATATCTTTCCCGTCGAACGTCTGATTTCGATGTGTCGCCTGTCTACGGACTCGTGATGTCTCGATCTACGTAACGAGCCATGGTCAAAGTCCAAATAGTATCCTAGGTTAAAAGTCAACATTTTTCCCTAACTATGGGTAAAATGGTCATTTCACATAAATTTTCCGATTTTACATTTAATTGAACGTCCAAGGTGTTACAATATACCCACCTAACAAAAATTTTGTCCCCGAAATTCACTCAAATAAATGTGGGTACTATTTTCTATTTAGGGCTTCGGGTTCCTAAGTGGCTTCTTCCACATTATGGTTCCTCCACAAAAATTTTACCAAGGGAATGGTCTTGTTCCGCAAAACCTTCTGCTTCCCATCTAGTACCGGTTGCTCCTTGAAACTCGGAGCTGTCCTCAGTTACAATGGCTTTTCCTCAAGAACATGCGATTTCTCACGCACGTACTCACGAAGCATCAAAATAGGGAATACATCGTGCATCCTCGCAAGCTTTGGGGTAATGCTAATCTATATGTCACAACTCCAATCCTCTCTGTAATCTCATACGGGCCAATATATCGTGGACTCAGCTTCCACGTCTGCCAAATCTTACGATGCCTTTCCACGGAGATAACTTCAAGAAAACCCAATCTCCCACTGCAAACTCTAAGGTTCGAATCTGACGATCAGCATAACGTTTCTAGCTATGTTGTGCCACTTTCAGCCTTTCCTTAATGATCTTGACCTTCTCCTGGGTCATATCCATGAGATCTGGTGTCAATACAGCCCTCTCACCTACCTCAGTCCAACAGATCGGCATCCTGCACTGTCGATCATACAGTGCCTTAAATGGTGTCATCCCGATACTCGCCCAATAACTGTTGTTGTAGGAAAACTCCATCAACGGTAGGAGTGTCTCCCAAGTATCCTGGAACCATAGCACGCAGTCTCTCATCATATCCTCTAAAGTCTGAATGGTCATCTCAGACTGTCAATTCGTATGAGAATGAAAAGTAGTGCTAAAATGCAACCTCGTACCAAGGGCTCTCTACAGACTCTACCAAAATCTCGATGTAAACCGCGGATCTTGACTTGACGCAATCGATTCTGGCGTCCCAAGTAGCCTGGTAATCTCATCAACAAACAGGTGAGCTAACCGATTTGGCTTGAAGGTTTCACGTACTGGTAAGATATGATCCGACTTCGTAAGTCTATCCACTATCACCCAGTCTCCATCAAAATCGCTTCGTGTCCTGGGAATTTGAACACGAAGTCCATGGTGATATGATCCTATTTCCATTTAGGGATCGGAAGTGGCTGCATCGCTCCATAAGGTCTCTATCTCTCGCTTTGACCTGCTGACAAGTTAGACATCTGCCGACATACTCTGCAATCCCTCATTTTATGCCAGCCCACCAATAATCCTCTATAAGGGTTCGATACACTTTTGTTCCTCCTAGATGCATCGCATATGCTGAATAGTGGGTTTCCTCCAATATCTTAGTTCTCAACGCCGCATTAGCTGGCACACACAGTCGACCATTTTACAGTAAGGCTCCATTATCATTGATAGAGAAATCCTGCTGGTCACCTACTTCAACTTCCATCCTTAAAATACACAGCGTAGGATCTTGAATTTGAGCTTCGATAATCTAGTAAATTAGAATAGGTCTCACATGGAAGCTAGCCAACAGAGCTCCCTCATCGTCCAATCTAAGAACAACTCCAGCTCTTCGAAGTTCCACCAACATAGGCACGTACACCTTCCTCAAATGAGCTACTGAACTTGCAGACTTCCTGCTCAAAGCATCTGCCACCACGTTTGCCTTTCTAGGATGATACTCGATAGTGCAATCATAATCCTTGATCAACTCTAACCACCGTCTTTATCTCAAGTTTAATTCCTTCTGAGTGAACAGGTGTTTCATGCACTTATGGTTCGTGAAAATCCTGCACGTCTCCTTGTACAGATAGTGTCTACAAATCTTTAGAGCATGTACCACTGTTGCCAGCTCTAGATCATGGGTAGGGTAGTTCAACTCATGAGGCTTCAACTGTCGAGAGGCATAAGCGATGACTCTCCCGTGCTGCATCAACACGCATCCCAATCCCTGCAATGACACATACTCCCCACTGTCATCTGGAAAAGCTAACACCGGTGTAGAAGTAAACTATCTCTTCCATTCTTGGAAACTCTGTTCACAGTGTTCATTCCAAATGAACTTTACCCATTTCCTTGTCAAGCGGGTTAATGGAGTAGCTATGAGAAGCCCTTTACGAAAAGTCTACAGTATCCAGCCAACCCCACAAAACTGTGAACCTCAGTAACAAATTTTGGTTGCTCCCAGTTAATCACGGCCTCTGTCTTCTGGGGGTCCATACTAATCCTCTCAGCCGAAATCGCAAGGCCTAAGAAGCCTACTGTTCAGCCAGAATTCACACTTTCTCAGCTTGGCATACAACTGATTCATTCTCAGTCTGTTCAGCACAAACCTCAGATGTTTCTCATGTGCCCTAACACCCTTCAAATATACCAGGATATTGTCGATGAACACAATGACGAACCGATGCACGTATGATCGAAACACCTGATTCATCAAATCCATAAACGCCGCTGGTGCATTAGTCAATCCAAATGGCATTACTAGAAACTCATAGTAGCCATACCTTGTCTAGAAAGCAATCTTCAGAACATCTTCCTATGTAGTCCTCAACTGGTGGTATCCCGATCGAAGGTCAATCTTCAAAAAGTACTCAGTCCCTCTTAACTGATCGAACAAATCATCAATCCTGGGCAAGGGATACTTGTTCCTCACCATCACCTTGTTAAGTTACTGGTAATCTATGCACAGTCGTAGAATACCATCCTTCTTCCTCACAAACAACACCGGAGCTCCCCAAGGTGAGGCAGTAGGTCGAATAAATCCCATATCTACCAACTCCTGTAACTGAACTTTCATTTTTCTCAACTCGGCCAGTGACATACGATATGGTGTTTGTGATATAGGTCTCGTACCTGGCAGAAGCTCGATAGTGAACTCGATTTCTCGGTGTGGTGGTAGTCCTGGTAAATCCTCTAGGAACACATTTGGAAATTCCCGCACCACGAGTATGTCCTCAACTCTCTCGGCCGTAGCCCGACTATCCAGAGCATGAGCCAAGTAGTCTTGGTAGCCTTTCCTCAATAACTTTTCTGCTGCCAGCGTTGATATGACTCCAGAGGGTAACACCCTCTGATCTCCTTGAAAGACAGTCTCGGGTAAGCCTGTACTCTGGAAGGTGACCCTCCTATCGTAGCACTCGATAGAGGCATAATGCTCAGTTAGCCAATCCATCCCAAGGATGGCATCAAAATCGTGCAGATCCAGAAGTATCAAATTTGTCACCAAATCAACCTCTCATATCCTTACCGGACAATGCCTCAATATCTATTTCACAATATATACATCCCTAGTTAGTGTACCCACTCCCATATCATAATTGAGTGCAGACACCTCTCTATCCACTAACAGTGTACAACTCTAAGCTATGAAGTAATGTGTAGCTCCAACGTCTATCAAAATACGTACGTCATGCTCAAAAATAGTGAGCATACCTGTCACTACTCTCGGGGCTGCTCTGGTCTCCTATTGTGTGACTGCAAACACCATAGCCTATGGTCCCGACAGTCGACCACGTCCTCGTGATCCACGATAACCACCTCGGGATCCACTGTATCCTCAACCACCAGTTACATCTAACGTCGTGGTTGCACTCGGATCCTATCCTACTGTACTCTGGCCAACACCACTGCCACCTATCAGCTATGGGCACTCCCTACTAAAGTGACCAGGGTCTCCACATACAAAGATGGTCAATAGCCTCGGTCTGCTTGTAGATCCCATAGAAGTACCACTCGTTTGTGGATGCTGCGGTGCTCCATAGCCAAATCTCTTAGTACCGATATGCCTACCAAACTGTCCACCACTGCCAGATGAAGATGAGGCTCAACTAAATCAACCTCCCTTCGGAGCCCTCTAGTTCGAAGGTTCAGAATTAGAACGCTCTCGGCGTCGTCCATCTCTAGAAGACTTCTGCTGAGCTGACCATCCGTCCTCTACTCTCGCAGCTACATCAATTAGATCCCTCAATGTAGCAAATGACCCTGATGTCACCATAGCTCGGATCTCGCCTCTCAGACCCATCTTGAAACGATGACACTTGTCAACCTCAATACTCACAAAGGAAGAAGCGAAGCGAGAAAGCCTCTGGAAAAACCGCTCATACTCTGCCACTGTCATGTTCCCCTATCGGAGCTGTAAGGACTCTGCCTCTCTAGCGTCACAAAAAGAATGGGGGTAGTACTGCTCCAAGAATCGCTCCCTGAATACCTCTCATGTCGTCGTCCTGATGTCGCAACCTGACATCTCTAAGGTGTACCACCACTGATGAGCCTCGTCATCCAGTATGAAAGTGGTCAACAAGACTCGGTCCTCTAGAGGACAATGCATCACCATAAAGATCCTCTCCAGCCAAACAATCCATCAATCAGCATCCTTAAGTACGGACTCGCAACTAAATACAGTCGCCCCAGGCGCTGGGCTCTCTCAATACTAGCACCCATCTAAGTTTCTACTGACTTCCTCATCATCATACCGTGGATGTGGTACTCATCGCGGAGGCATATTAACCGTTAAGAGATATAGATCAGTACGACATATAAGCAAGTCATTGTACCATGTACATACCGCTATCCTAAATGCTCATGTTCTGATACCACTCTGACAGAACCCGTCCAAGTTCCCCTGGACTACAGTGGGACATGCCCTACTCCTGTCTGACAATTATACTCAAAATACCGAAAATACCCTTTATGGGTTCAAATATAAACATGCAGAGTATCTTATCACATTTTCAGACAAAGGATCATGATCTATCGAGCATATACATATGTCAGTACAACACAAGTACTAGAAACCTACCCCATAAGGCGTCAGGTACGCAGCAGTACAGTCTATGTCTCAGCTTCAGTATCCTCCCTCGTCTCTATCTCACGCCCTGGAGGGTCAATAAAAAAAATTTGAATGGACCAAGAATAAACAAGTTACAAACTCATTTTGAAAACATATATAGTTTAACCCTCCATTTTATAAACATGCATGCATTTAAGATAAATCGTATGAAAACATGTCAAATCATACATATACATATAAACATACCCATATGGACACACATATCAATAAAACACACACAATATAACCAATCCTCAGGCATCTGTAATGCCTTGACATCCGTGTTGTCTATATCAAAACCAATCACGATTTCCAATGCTATATGTACAACTTGGGGTCTCATCTCTGAGTACTTCCCCAGGACCCAACTCAACGTCGTCCCGGCTGATATCAACATGGGGTGCCTGCTCGGATCTACTGTGTCCAAGACGATATCATAATCAAGCACTCTTTGTAAGACCCGTGTCTTGGAGGGAACGGTGAACAATCCCACATTCCTACGTGGGGGAATAGTCTGGGAATAGAATGGTGGTGTTCCATAGAGGTGTAGCCACACACTTATCTAACACGAGGCCTTTTGGG
Organism: Prinsepia uniflora; assembly: GCA_032719365.1. NCBI lineage: Eukaryota > Viridiplantae > Streptophyta > Magnoliopsida > Rosales > Rosaceae > Prinsepia > Prinsepia uniflora. The sequence goes on from CM064864.1 coordinate 46,384,205, forward strand.
AGCTCATTAGCTTTGGGTTCGGTTGGAACTCCAAAGTTAAGTGAGTTGAGGCTAGTGCAATCTCATGATGGGTGACCTCCTGGGAAGTTGCACTGTGAGCTCCCGAAAACAAAACTGTGAGGGCAAGGGCAAGGAGGCCCAAAGCGGACAATATCGTGCTAGATGAGTCAAGTGTTGACCGAGGAGGGTCGGGTCCTGACAGAATGTTATCAGAGCCAGACCCCGACCAGGAAGTGTGCTAGCGAGGACGCTGGGCCCTAAGAGGGGTGGATTGTAAGACCCGTGTCATGTAGGGAACGGTGAACAATCCCACATTTATGCGAGAGGGAATGGTCTAGGAAGGGAATTGTGGTGTGCCTTAAAGGTGTAGGCACACACCTATCTAGTACGAGACCTTTTGAGAGCTCATTGACTTTGGGTTCGGTTGGAACTCCAAAGTCAAGCGAGTTGAGGCTAGTGTAATCCTATGATGGGTGACCTCCTGGGAAGTTGCATTGTGAGCTCCCGAAAACAAAACCGTGAGGGCTAGCAAGGGCAAGGAGGCCCAAAGTGGACAATATCGTGCTCGATGAGTCGGGTCCTGATCGAGGAGGGTCGGGTCCTGACACTCTTCATCCTGAGCCTCTCCTCGGAGTCACTCATCTCAGGTAGTTCAACGTGACTACTCCAAGATCCTCAACGTCTAGAGGAGACTAACCAACTAATTCAGGATAGTATATGTGGAACCGTAACCAAATCCGATGAAAATCATATGAAAATCATTTATTACTCAAACTGGATTCAATACTGTTCAATTGGGCCTCCGCCTGAGACATAAATCTCACAAATCCGTTCCACAAAATCCACCCAAAAAATCGTGTCCATAATTTGTTTATAAAACCGATTTATTGTTATTTAAATCCAGTTGAAATGTATTCTTTCCTTTCCAAAAACTGGATTTGTCAATGGTTGTAATGTGGGTCGCATGTGGGCGGTTCTTTGGATTCGGGTCGAGTTGATGATTTGGGCTGGGTTCGCGGGCCGTGAGCTAAACTCGCGTTGGCCGCGCAAATTGGAATTGGACTGCAACATTTGGCCTCACACTGATGGATTTTGGGCTGTAGCAAATGATATGGGCTGCTGAATTCTGTAGCCTCTACCGAGTTTGCTTGTAATTTTTGGTGGCTATCCTTGTTTCGTCCATAACTTCTTCGTTATAATTCCGATTGGGACGATTTTTTCGTCAAAATGCTCAGAATTCCAAACTTAATTTATTTCTGCAAATTTCCCATAAAATATATTATTTTATCCAATTATTTGGCATTTAATCATTAAAAGATAAGTATAAAGGATATAAAATAATATAAAATAAAGTTTAATTAAAGGCATATCACAAGTCATGTTAGCTCATTGTAAGAGCTTAGTCGGGTTAGAAAAATCTTGGAATAAAGAAGTTTTTGGAAATATTTTCCTCGAGATTAAACAGCTTACTGCTGATCTAGAAGATATTCAATGCCAACATATGAATTCTCCCTCTTCCCAATTCCTTTTGAAAAAAGAGGATAATATTCAATCTGAGTTGAATTTAGCTCATAAAAATGAGGAATTACACTCGACTCAGAAAGCCAAAGAAAATTGGCTCAAACTTGGATATAAAAATACTAATTTTTTTCACACTCAAGCGATTATTCGTCGGAAATGGAACTTAATTCTCAGATTAAAGATCATATAGGTGTTTGGTGTGATCATTTCAATAATATGTCGTCAGTGTTTATTTCTGAATTTTCTAAGTGTTTCACACCTACCCAACATACTTCTATTTCTAGTTTGTCGAACTTTCTAAGTCTTCTCTCTCCCATGATTTCTGATGATCAAAATACTTCTCTTTTAAGACCTATAACTCTTTAGGAAGCTGAGAAAACAGTTACAGGTATTGGTGCTCTTATATCTCCTGGCCCGGATGATATAAATGTTATTTTCTATCATATATATTGGAATATCGTAAAAGAGGATGTCGTACATTTTGTGAATAACTGATAAGACTTGTATTAAGCATCATTTTATACCATTTATGCTTATCTTTTAATGTTTAAATACCAAAAAGTTGGAGAAAATAATATATTTTGTGAGAAATGTGCAGAATTGGATAAATCTCGGAATTACGAGAATTTAGGCGAAATAATCACCTCAATCGGAGTTATATTGAAGAAGTTTTGATCGAATGAAAGGCGGCCACCAAAAAGATTGAAGGAATTCGGTAGGGGCCTACCGAATCCACAAGGACAGCTCAGAACCCACTTCGGCGCGCGAATCCTGAATCCCTGAAGCCTTGTTCGGCGTGCATGTACCGAAGGCTGTACTTTCTTCTCGGTGTGCGTTTGACAACGTCCAAACTACGCATTAAATTAAACACGTAATTTGAGTGTTATGCAATTTAAACCCTTTTGTGTAGATGTAGTATTGGTAAATAGGGATCGTTCTTAACCGGGGAAATTATGGAACATTAATAATGTGTTAGTAGGAGATGAATAAAAGAATAATGAATTAAAGAATTAAATAATAAAAGAATTAATTAATCAAAGAATTAACAAATTAAAGAATTAATGAGTTAAAGAATTAAAGAAAAAAGAATTAAAGAATTAATTAATCAAAAAATCAATAAATTAGAGAGTAAAGGAGAATAAAGAAATCAAAGAATCAAAGAATAATAAACTAAAAGTATGAAAGAATAAAAAAATAAAGGAATAAAAGAATAAAGAATAAAAGAAATCAAAGAATAAAAGAATTAAAAGAATAAAGAATAAAAAGGGGGGTTTTGAAAAGGTTTGTAATTATGTAAATAAGTAAAAGCATAAATAAACTAATTTTACTTCTACTCTAATTCATGTACAAGTGACCTTCTTAAAGTACAAATCTTACCAACACTCTAATAATTGCAAATATTAAATCAATCACGAAATTTTACCTTAACCGTCTTAATTACCTTCATACATTTTTCAATACTATAAATGCACCGACAGCGGACAACACTTACAATATGATTCACCTTTTGTTTTTGACTGAATGCGCCGACAACGATCAACATTAAGTCTCTTCAATTCTACTTTAAATGCACCGACAACGGATAAAACACTTAATATTGAATTGAAGTATGAAGCACTAAAATGTATAAAATAACTAAAATTCATAAAGTAAGACACATGGAGATTGCATTTAATACTTACAAATATTAGTAAGAAAAACCTCACATATATTGAACTATAATCAAAACCAATAACAAAAATGAGAGTTTGAGTAAATGGAGAGTAATTGTTACACTTTCAAGGTGGATGAAAACAATGGATTTTTATTCATACGATTCTCCGACAGCGGACGGAACCTTATGAAGATGGAGGAAATAAACTTGAGAAATATGGACTCAAACTCTAAACTTTGTATTGGAAATATTTTGCCAAAGTTTCTCTCAAAGAAGGCTCAAATGTGTGCCTCAAAGAAGGTGTCACAAGAACAAAGTAAAGAAGAAATGAAATTAAGAAAAATAAAAGTAACATAAATTAAGAACAAGAATTAAAAGAAAGCTAATTAATAAGAAAATCTATAAGAAGTTAAAATGGTCCCCAAAAATGTCTCTCAAAAGAGAGAAACAAAAGAACTAAACCAAGAACTAAAAACTAAGAAAAATGAAAGAAATGGAAGAATGGAACTAATGGGGGACTCCCTAATTACAAGAATTGAATCCCTATTTATAGGCGGAAAAAACTATCAAAAATAATACAAAAATACAATAAATAATGTTAAATAATGGAATGATGAGTAATAAAGATTTGTGATGATGTTAGAAGTGGTTTTAGTTGTAAAGTTGCAAAATTGGGTTGGAAAGTGGAAGGAATGGCTGACAACCCTTGCTGGAAAAGAAGACAGAAAATTCGGCTGATGGCTGTTGAAAAGGGAAAGGGGATTCGGCGGGGCGGCGCTGAAGAGAAAGCTGGGCGTTCACCAGGGACGAACTGAAATGGAGGCTGGGCGTTTGGCGCGCGCGTGCCGAAGGGAAGATTTGGCGTTCGGCGGCAGGCTGCTGCGGACTGGAAAGGCTGGGTTGGGTCGTTGTTGGGCCGGCTGCGAGTTGCGCTGAAGTGGGCTGGATCACTGGGCTGGGTTTAAAAATGGTTGGGCTGGATCCTGCCGTGCGGGCTGGGTTTAAAAATGGGTTTGGGCTGCACGGAAAATCAATTAATTAATTTAAAACTAAATTAATAATTCCACTGAATTCCGTCCATAATATTTTCGTTAAAATTCAGATCGGGACGATTCTTTCGCCAAAATGCTCCAAATTACAAACTTTATTTATTTAAACAAAAATAACACAAAATAAATTAATTTATCTAATTATTTATTATTTTAATATTAAAAGCTAAGTATAAAGGGTATAAAATAATATAAAATAATACTTATTTGAGGACCTATCAAATACCCCCACACTTAAACTTTGCTAGTCCCTAGCAAATACTAAAATTAAACTACAAATTCAAAACAAGTAACCTTTAACCATTAGTCTAAAAATTTCATTATTATCATGGCATAAAAAGATTTTCACTTAAATCATGTAAGCATATAGAATTCAAGATTTAATACATGGTAACAAAATGTTTTAACAAGTAAGATAATGAGTAAATATGGTGAAATGGATCTCTACATGAATAAGACAAGTATGAATCAACTCACAAAGATATGCACTCATAAATTCACTCAATTTGTAAGGGTTTGTGTTTGCACTCAAGGTATGTGAGAAATACTCACATAGTCGAAATGAAGTATTTTTGCAAAAATCTCAAACAAACACCTCAAGATAAAAACAAAACATACTTGCGCAAGTGAACCAAAACCATAAGCTTACTCAAATGATTAACTCAACTAATCAAAATTTACCATCTTAAGGATCATAAGGTCTTTATGAAGGTTGTAATGAGGCTAAGTTTAGAGGCAAGGAAAATATAGGACAAATGGTGCTCAATTCGTTCCAAGACTCAATAGACTCCCAAAACGTATCATAGCTTCCCACCCTTAGTGCAATGATGTCAGTAATCCATCATTTCGAACATAAGCCTAATTTCATCTTGTTGGACCTCGAATTCATTCTTTGTGTCGGATTTACAAATGTAAAGGACTTAACTCAAACATTACATAATCAAACCTTATTACCTTGATAAAAACTCAATACATTTTTTTTTCTTTTTTTTTTTGCTTTTTTTTTCATTTTTTTATATCAAGGTAATAACATGTGTCAACAATACAACAAAGCTTGAGTAGGTAAATCCAAATAGTTCACATAAAAGTCTTTTCAACATCATCATTTTCTCCTTACACAATCTTTATATCTTCAACCGAGTTCTTGGAACAAGGGTAAAGGATGTCTATACTAAGCTCAAGTGTTTAGATAATCATGGTGATGAAAGAAAGACTTAATGTGGGCTCAAAAGGGTTAAATGTAACGACCCGTCCCGGAAATTAGGGTTAAGACCGTGTTTACAATGCGATTAGTGAGCTTAATTGGTGGTTAGTCAGTTACGATAGGTCCGGTAGCGTAGAATGACGATTTTGCCCCTAGGTTGGGCAAAATGTTGACTTTGAGTTCGGACGATCAAATGGACTTTGACTGATGACTGTGACGTAGTTCGGGACGTCACGAATCCATAGACAGGCGGTACGCCCGATTCCGACATCCGAGGAGGAAGTTATGATGTTCGGAAGGTTAGGGGCATTACCGTAATTTGGCTAAAATAGGGGGAAAAGTTGACTTTTCGTACGATCGGGTTTTAACACGTTGACCTAGGACCGTTAGGTAGATCTCGTCGTCTTGAGTTCGATGACATGCGGCACGTATTCATCGGAGTTAGGATGTGTGTGTTACGTGTCTAGAAAGGTAGTGACAAAATGGTAATTTTGACTTAAAATGAAGGGAATTTTGGTCTTTTGTACTTTGGGCTTGGTGCAGCCAGATTTGGACAAGTGTCCAGGGCAGAGAGGAGATATTGTGTGAGGGTTGAGAGGTTGGTGACACGTGCTAGGAGTCTGGTTGGTTCTAGGAAGCACGGCTCCAATTATATGGGTATGTGTTCGTGTTTGTTTGAACCAGAGAGAAACTGACTACGCCCAAACTACGCATTAAATTAAACACGTAATTTGAGTGTTGTGCAATTTAAACCCTTTTTGTGTAGATGTAGTATTGGTAAATAGGGATCGTTCTTAACCGGGGAAATTAGGGAACATTAATAATGTGTTAGTGGGAAAGAGTAATGAATAAATGAATAATGAATAAATTAATGAATTAAATAATTAAATAATTAACAAATTAATGAATTAATGAATTAAAGAATAAAAGAATTGAGAATTAAAGAATAAATGAATTAAAGAATTAACTAATCAAAGAATAATAAACTAAAAGTATTAAAGAATAAAAGAATAAAGAGATGAAAGAATCAAAGAATAATAAACTAAAAGTAGACAAGAAGAATAAAAGAATAAAAGAATAAAAGAATAAAAGAATAAAGAATAAAGAATTGAAAAGGGGGGTTTTGAAAAGAGTTGTAAATATAAAATAAATAAAACAAGTAAAAATAATTAAATACTTAATTTTACTTCTACTTTAACCTTTGTACTAGTGAATTTTCTTCAAACACATATTTTTACCAACACTCTAACATCATGCTCATATTGAACCAATCACGAAATCATACCTTAATCATCTCAAATACATGCATACATTTTTCATATTATAAATGCACCGAACAGCGGATTATTACTTACAATATGATTCACCTTAAGTAAGTGATTTAATGCGCCGAACAGCGATCAAACATTAAATCTCTTCAACTCTATCCTAAATGCCCCGAACAGCGGATCAACATTTAGTTTCGAATTGAAGTTTAAGTACTAAAACATATGAAGTAAAAGAAACTCAAAAAGTAAAACACATGGAGATTGCATTCTTACTTACAAATGTTAGAAAGAAAATACCAACACATATATTGAATTATAAGTAAAACCAATAACAATAACAAGAATTTAAGTAGAGAAGTATGGATTTTCACAAGAATCACCGAACAGCGGCAGGAAACTTGTGAAGATGGAAGAAGAAATACGAGGAATTCGGTCTTAAAACTCTTGAATTGCCTTAGAATTACTTGGCCTAGGTATTTCTTAAGGGAAGCATAAAAATGTGTTTAAGAGATCTCAAAGAAATATCACAAGAACAAAGTAAAGAGGAAATGAAATTAAGAAAAATAAGAATAACATAAATTAAGAACAAGAATTAAAAGAAAGCTAATTAATAAGAAAATCTACAAGAAGTTAAAATGGTCCCCAAAAATGTCTCTCAAAAGAGAGAAGCAAAAGAACTAAAAGAAGAAAACTAAAAACTAAGCAAAATGGAAGAAATGGAGCTAATGGGGGACTCCCAAATACATGAAATGACCTCCCTATTTATAGAGGGAGTGCCACAATTGTTTAATTAAAAGTACAAAATTAAAATATAAAAATAGCAATAAAATAGTACATGAAGAAGTGATGGAAATGATGAGATTGGGTGGGAAAAGATGCTGATTTTGGGGCAAATATGCTGATTTTGGGAACTATTGGGGGGTTGCTGGATTTTTGGCTTGGGCTGCTGGATTTCAGCAGCTTCCCACCGAATTTCCTTGCGATTTTCAGTGGTTTCTCATATTTCGTCCATAATTTCTTCGTTATAATTCCGATCGGGACGATTCTTTCACCAAAATGCTCCAAATTCCAAGCTTTATTTATTTCTACAAAAATATCACAAAATAAATTAATTTGTCTAATTATTTATTATTTTAATATTAAAAGTCAAGTATAAAGGGTATAAAATAATATAAAATAACGCTTATTTGAGGACCTATCAAATACCCCCACACTTAAACTTTGCTAGTCCCTAGCAAATACTAAAATTAAACTACGAATTCAAAACAAGTAACCTTTAACCATTTGTCTCAATATTTCATAATTATAATCATGACATAAAAGATTTTCACTTAAAATATTTAAGCATATGGAATTCGAGAGTTAATACATGGTAACAAAATGTTTCAACAAGTAAGATAATGAGTAAATATGGTGAATGGATCTCTGCATGAATAAGACAAGTATGAATCAACTCACAAGGATATGCACTCATAAATTCACTCAATTTTGTAAGGGTTTGTGTTTGCACTCAAAATATGTGAGAAAAATGCTCACATAATAGAATTGAAGTACTTTTGTAAAATCTCAAACAAACACCTCAAGATAAAAACAACACATACTTGCGCAAATGAACCAAAACCATAAGCTTACTCAAGTGATTAACTCAACTAATCAAAATTTACCATCTTAAGGATCATAAGGTCTTTACGAAGGTTGTAATGGGGCTAAGTTTAGAGGCAAGGAAAATATAGGACAAGTGGTGCTCAATTCGTTCCAAGACTCAATAGACTCCCAAAACGTATCATAGCTTCCCAACCTTAGTGCAATGATGTTGGTAATCCATCCCTTCGAACATAGGCCTAATTCCATCATGTTGGGCCTCACAATCATTCTTCGTGTCGGATTTACAAATGTAAGGGACTTAACTCAAACATTACATAACCAAACCTTATTACCTTGATCGAGACTCAACTTTTTTTTTTTTTGATTTTTTTGATTTTTTTTTTGAATTTTTTCTTTTTTTTTATATCAAGGTAATAACATGTGTCAACGATACAACAAAGCATGAGTCGGTAAATCCAAATAATTCACATAAAAGTCTTTCCAACATCATTATTTTCTCTTTACACAATCATTATGTCTTTAACCGAGTTCTTGGAACAAGGGTAAAGGATGTCTATACTAAGCTCAAGTGTTTAGATAATCATGGTGATGAAAGAAAGGCTTAATGTGGGCTCAAAAGGGTTAAAACTAAGGGGGTCGCAACTTGTGCGCACAAAATAGGGAACATGGATGTTTGAATTTGTGGTGTTAACCCTAATGCCTTAATCATTTCCAAAATCAGAGAGTTTATTGACTCAAAAGCTTTGAAAATCACATAAAATAAGTTCTAGTACTCTATAGTTCATTAAAAGCTATGGCAAGCAGTTATGAGGCATATGTATATCAATTTAAACAAAAAACTTATGAATCACTCATCAAAGATGTATATAAAGTTCTAAAGCTCACATAAGGTTCATATGATTCATACTTATCTTATCATGCTCGTTTATGTGCCAATTTACATGCATTATCTTCAAGTTATAACACTTAATCACAAAATATTAACAAACAAATTCAAGTTGTAGTGATTATCTTTATGGCCATAACATATTCCTTTCTGTTCATTTATGTCATTGACAAGTTGACAAGTTAAAGGGCAACTTAAGACTCATAAAAACACTAAGTTAAAAAAAAGATTCAAAAAAAACAATAATATTTTTTTTCATTTTTTTTTCACCCTTTTTTTTATAATTTTTTTCAATTTTTTTTGTTTTTTTTTTTTGAACAATTAAAATTGTAAACCATTCCCCCACACTTAAATTCTACATTGTCCTCAATGTAGGAAAATACGAAGTAATTAAACATAGAATCAAAGTAAGGAAGATGATTTACGAAAATAATAAGAAAACATTAAATAAACAAAATAAAAGAGAGTGAAGAGTAGAGGATAGCAAATCTGTATTGATGACTCCTTCACATCCCGGGAACACATTAGGTTGCCTCCCAACAAGCGCTTGAAGTTTAACGTCCATCCAGCCTAGACAGAGATGCAAGTTAGTTAGTCAGAGATGTACGTTAATTAAGAATGCACGTTAGATATGCAAATTAAAGTTAATGATGCAATGTGAGTTAAAGATGTAAGTTAGAGGAAGAGTGCAATGCAAGTTAAACTAAATATGCAAGTGAAGTTAAAAATGCAAGTTAAATGAAATATGAAATGCAAGTTAGAATGAAAGATGCAAGTTAATTAAACGAAAGATGCAAGTTAACTTTGTCATGACAAATAATGTAAATTAAGATATAAACAATATTTACATGTCGGGGGAAGTCAAAGATATATATGGTTCACATAGCCTCAAAGTTTAAATGGAGACTTATACGTCCATGCGGCCCAAGTAAATATCTTGGATTAATTCAACTGTTTGGGCAACTTCAAAAGTGACCAGGTTAGAAAGAATACACATAAGAGGCAGGGCTATTTTCTTAGACCCAAAACCCGTTATGAGTACCGTCTCTTGTCCTAGACATCACCCTCGAAAATTTCTTACTCCAGAGGAATTAAGATGACTCAAGTGTTAACAATTACCGTGGGTGAGAGTTAACAAAAGAGTCATCGCCGATAAAGATCAAAATCTAAACTTCGAAGCACAAGTGATCTACATATAGCTGAGACTAATGCATGAATGCAATAACTATTTACAAGTATGTTTTTTTTATGCACAATTTACAAATATAACATGACAATTTACGTATGAACAATTTATACAAGTATGAACAATTTATTTACAAGTATGGTTTTATTCACAAGTAATGATATTTACAAAACAATTTCTCATTAACAAACTAACATAAGTATAAGATTTATTTAACAATTTAGATTTATACTAACACAAAGTGAAGATAAATGAATATTTTTACGAATAAATGAAGAAAAAGAAATTTTTTATTTTTTATTAATTAATTTTTTTTTTCTGAATTTAAAAATTAAATAAATGAAGAAAAAGAAATTTTTTTAATTTTTAATTTTTTTTTACGAATTTTATGTTTTTTTTAATTACAAATAAAAATAAAAATAAGGAAAAGTGAATATTTACCATAAGCATTTATGAACAATTAAAAAGAATGAACATTATGTACAAGTATGAACAAGAATAATATAACAAGTAAGAGAATTATAAACAAATATAAATGAAAATCTATTATGAACAAGTATGCATGTATACTATGAAATATAAAAGTTATGAACAAGTATAAAAGGTAACAAGTAACATATATACAACATTTATTTACAAGTATGAATTAACACTAACATAAAGTTAAGATAAGATTTTTTTTTTTTATTTTCAAATTTTTTATTTATTTCGAATTTTTTTTTTAAATTTAAATTTAAATTTTATCAAGACATAACCAAATAAATAATTACATAAGAATAAAATAAGTGTAATCAAAAAGTTAATGGAATAAAAAGTTAATGAAATAAAGTTAATGGAATAAAAAGTTAGTGGAATAAAAAGTTAATGGAATAAAATTAATGGAATAAAAGTTAATGGAATAAAAAATTAGTGGAATAAAAAGTTAATGAATAAAATTAATGGAATAAAAGTTAATGGAATAAAAAGTTAGTGGAATAAAAAGTTAATGAATAAAATTAATGGAATAAAAGTTAATGGAATAAAAAGTTAGTGGAATAAAAAGTTAATGAAATAAATTTAAAGTTAAAGGAATAAAGAAAAAGTTTATGGAATAAAATTAAAGTTAATGGATTAAAGAAAAAGTTAGAAAGTGTAAAGAAAAATAAAATAAATTAAAAGTAAGGAAAAATGAATATGTACAATATGCATTTATAACAAGTACAAATTAAATTAAATTATGAACAAGTATGATAGAATTTTAAATTTACATAAACAATTTGAATATGAACAAATATATAAAAAAAAAATTATGAACATTTATGAACAAGTATAAATTAGAAACTATGAATAAGTAAAGTATGAACATTATAAACAAAAATAATAAGAACAAAAATAAGATGGATAAATAAAATATAAACAAGTAAGTAAGGGTTATAAACAAATATAATATTAACAAAAGTAAAATTTATAAACAAGTATAATATGCACAATTTATATACATACACTAACAAATTAAAAATGATTTTCAATTTCCCCGGCAACGGCGCCAAAAATTGACTACGCCCAAATTACGCATTAAATTAAACACGTAATTTGAGTGTTGTGCAATTTAAACCCTTTTTGTGTAGATGTAGTATTGGTAAATAGGGATCGTTCTTAACCGGGGAAATTAGGGAACATTAATAATGTGTTAGTGGGAAAGAGTAATGAATAAATGAATAATGAATAAATTAATGAATTAAATAATTAAATAATTAACAAATTAATGAATTAATGAATTAAAGAATAAAAGAATTGAGAATTAAAGAATAAATGAATTAAAGAATTAACTAATCAAAGAATAATAAACTAAAAGTATTAAAGAATAAAAGAATAAAGAGATGAAAGAATCAAAGAATAATAAACTAAAAGTAGACAAGAAGAATAAAAGAATAAAAGAATAAAAGAATAAAAGAATAAAGAATAAAGAATTGAAAAGGGGGGTTTTGAAAAGAGTTGTAAATATAAAATAAATAAAACAAGTAAAAATAATTAAATACTTAATTTTACTTCTACTTTAACCTTTGTACTAGTGAATTTTCTTCAAACACATATTTTTACCAACACTCTAACATCATGCTCATATTGAACCAATCACGAAATCATACCTTAATCATCTCAAATACATGCATACATTTTTCATATTATAAATGCACCGAACAGCGGATTATTACTTACAATATGATTCACCTTAAGTAAGTGATTTAATGCGCCGAACAGCGATCAAACATTAAATCTCTTCAACTCTATCCTAAATGCCCCGAACAGCGGATCAACATTTAGTTTCGAATTGAAGTTTAAGTACTAAAACATATGAAGTAAAAGAAACTCAAAAAGTAAAACACATGGAGATTGCATTCTTACTTACAAATGTTAGAAAGAAAATACCAACACATATATTGAATTATAAGTAAAACCAATAACAATAACAAGAATTTAAGTAGAGAAGTATGGATTTTCACAAGAATCACCGAACAGCGGCAGGAAACTTGTGAAGATGGAAGAAGAAATACGAGGAATTCGGTCTTAAAACTCTTGAATTGCCTTAGAATTACTTGGCCTAGGTATTTCTTAAGGGAAGCATAAAAATGTGTTTAAGAGATCTCAAAGAAATATCACAAGAACAAAGTAAAGAGGAAATGAAATTAAGAAAAATAAGAATAACATAAATTAAGAACAAGAATTAAAAGAAAGCTAATTAATAAGAAAATCTACAAGAAGTTAAAATGGTCCCCAAAAATGTCTCTCAAAAGAGAGAAGCAAAAGAACTAAAAGAAGAAAACTAAAAACTAAGCAAAATGGAAGAAATGGAGCTAATGGGGGACTCCCAAATACATGAAATGACCTCCCTATTTATAGAGGGAGTGCCACAATTGTTTAATTAAAAGTACAAAATTAAAATATAAAAATAGCAATAAAATAGTACATGAAGAAGTGATGGAAATGATGAGATTGGGTGGGAAAAGATGCTGATTTTGGGGCAAATATGCTGATTTTGGGAACTATTGGGGGGTTGCTGGATTTTTGGCTTGGGCTGCTGGATTTCAGCAGCTTCCCACCGAATTTCCTTGCGATTTTCAGTGGTTTCTCATATTTCGTCCATAATTTCTTCGTTATAATTCCGATCGGGACGATTCTTTCACCAAAATGCTCCAAATTCCAAGCTTTATTTATTTCTACAAAAATATCACAAAATAAATTAATTTGTCTAATTATTTATTATTTTAATATTAAAATTCAAGTATAAAGGGTATAAAATAATATAAAATAACGCTTATTTGAGGACCTATCAGAAACAGAGACTGAGAGATTGGGGAAATTGGATGGTGGTCGTGAGTGTTGGTGTGTCTGGTGAGTGGAGAGTGACTAGAGATTGAGAGAGAGACAGTGAGTGAGTTGGGAGGTGCCGTTCTTGTGTGTGTGCGAAGTGGGAGTTCACGGGGAAAACCAGAAAAACAGAGAAGTAGTGAGAGATCGTGGTGGTGGTGTGGTCGTGTGTTGGTTCAATTGAACTCGAAAGGAAGCTGGGGAGGACTTTGTGACCTCCAGGGAGTGCGGCGGTGAGCACGGCGGCGGTCGATGACAGGCAATTTCTTCTCCCTGTGATTTTTCTTTGTTTTGCCGCCTTGATTCAAACGATAAGTCGTGGGTTATGAGTGAGAGTCGAGAGATTTGGTGAGTTGGGTGAGCTTTAGGAGGGTCCTAGGAGTGGTCTAGTGTTGCCACCGTGACGGGGGAGGACTTGGGTGGCCGGAATAGGAAATAGGGGACAGACGGGTTTTTGTGTCGAGTTTGGGACGATGATCTAGGGACTGTGTCGAGGTGTTAGAGTAAGGGGAATGGGTTGTTTAGGACTAGACGGTGAGGATGGTGAAGAGAGGAGTCAAATTGGTGGACGAACGACGGAGAACCGGGAACGCCAGTTCAGACCGGTTCACGCGAGGTAGACGACGGTGAACAGTACCCTGTGTGCAGGCGCGTGAGGCCACGCGCAGCCACTTTGGGAGGCTCGTGGGGGCGCGTGCGGCGGTGTTTGGGAAAACGGTCAACTGAGTTTTTGTTCTACATGTCATAAGGAATCCATTGGAATTGGTTTCGGGTTGTTCGGATGTCGTTTGAGGTTAGTCCCGCGAGGTTGAAGGTTTAGGGTTCCGGTTCGATATGTTTAGGACCCGGGGATTTTTGGGGAAAAGTAGGAGAGTCCTTGTAGACGTGTTAGTAACGTTCTTGTGTGGTTGTTGACAGGATCGGGATTTCCCGAGGAAGCCGAGGAACGTAGGGGACGTTCGGGACGCGACTGAGGGTTCGGTACTGTGAGTGGACCCTTTCTCTAAACTCGAGCATGCATAACTGCTTTTAATTAATTGTTTTATGGTTTTACATTTGATTTCATGATTGTTAAATGCGTGGTGTTGATTTTACATAATTGCACGTTTTTTGAGAAAGTATGTATTTGACACGGTTTACGAGGAAGTTTGAAATTATGATTTCGATGTTATGATTTGGGATTTCAAATGATAAATGCTTTTCAATGATTATAAAGGAGTTTTGGAACATGATTTTGATGATCAAGGCTTTCGGTTTTGAAATCGGATTTCGGAAACGGAATTTGGTTTTAAAGTTGAAAAGTAGAATTCCGGATTTGGGTTCAGAATGACAGTTTTGGATGTCGAAAGGGCATTAGACCAGTGATTTCGGATTCGGGTTTGGATGTGGATTGAGAAATGGTTTTCAAATGGTTTTGATTGGATTTGCTGGATCTGGTTATTGGGTTTAAAGACCCGGATATTATGATTGACGGGGGACGGGCCCAGATTGGGTTTAAAGACCCGGATTGAGTTTAAAGACTCGGGAGTTTAAAGACTCGGGAGTTTAAAGATTCGGATATATTGATATTTCCCCCGTAGGCCTGTTGATTTTAAAGACTCGGGAGTTTAAAAACTCGGATAGATCCAGCAGGTTTGATCGGATAATGATGGCTTGATATTTATGTTTTGTGATACGGTTTTATGGTGCTTATGATATGATTTCTATAACTGTTTTTATAATGATTCAGCAAATGTTTTTATGATGATCTTTACGTGATTTATAATTGTTTTTTGTAACTGGGTTATGCATCTGATTTCAAAACGGAGGGCTAAAACCCTGGTTTTATTATGAAATGGTTTTCGGAAATTCTTTTCTTATTTATGGTCCACTCACACCCCTGTTTTAAATTGCCCTCCAGGTTGTGGAGCTAGCGCGGGGTTGTGACATCGAGGCAGCGTCGGAGGCATAGAATTTTTCGAGTGTGACCTCGGAGTGCTTAAACTTTTCCGTTGTGCGTGTATCTTGTTTATCGGATTTCTTTCCTTTGTATTTGGTACTATGCTCTGTAAAACTTGACTTCGGAATGTTTAAAGTTTCTCCTGCGTCTGACTGTGTATTTTGGTGGTTTTTCGTGAGTTTACTTCGGTTTAGTGTCGGGGTGTCAGACGGGAGCATGATTTACCTCGGTTTTCGGGGTGAAACCGGGGTGGGTCCTGACATTAAAACTAAGGGGGTCGCAACTTGTGCGCACAAAATAGGGAACATGGATGTTTGAATTTGTGGTGTTAACCCTAATGCCTTAATCATTTCCAAAATCAGAGAGTTTATTGACTTAAAAGCTTTGAAAATCACATAGAATAAGTTCTAGTACTCTAGAGTTCATTAAAAACTATGGCAAGCAGTTATGAGGCATATGTATATCAATTTAAACAAAGAACTTATGAATCACTCATCAAAGATGTATATAAAGTTCTAAAGCTCACATAAGGTTCATATGATTCATACTTATTTTATCATGCTCGTTTATATGCCAATTTACATGCATTATCTTCAAGTTATGCCACTTAATCACAAAATATTAACAAACAAATTCAAGTTGTAGTGATTATCTTTATGGTCATAACATATTCATTTCTGTTCATTTATATCATTGACAAGTTAAATAACAACTTAAGACTTGTAAAAATACTAAGTTAAAACAAAAAGATTCAAGAAAGCAATAAACAATTTTTTTTTTTGAAATTTTTTTTTTCCACACATTTTTTTTTGAATTTTTTTTTAAAACAAATTTTTCTTTTTAAATTTTTTTTTTCGACAATTAAAATTGTAAACCATTCCCTACACTTCAATTCTACATTGTCCTCAATGTAGGAAAATACGAAGTAATTAAACATAGAATCAAAGTAAGGAAGATGATTTACGAAAATAATAGGAAAACATTAAATAAACAAAATAAAAGAGAGTGAATGGTAGAAGGATAGCAAATCTGTATTGATGACTCATTCATATGCCGGGAACACATTGGGTTGCCTACCAACAAGAGCTTGAAGTTTAACGTCCATCCAGCCTAGACAGAGATGTAAGTTAGTTAGTTAGAGATGTACGTTAGTCAAGAATGCAAGTTAGATATGCAAATTGAAGTTAATGATGCAATTTGAGTTAAAGATGTAAGTTAGAGGAAGAGTGTAAAGCAAGTTAAACTAAATATGCAAGTTAAGTGAAAATGCAAGTTAAATGAAAGATGAAATGCAAGTTAGAATGAAAGATGAAATGCAAGTTAGAATGAAAGATGAAATGCAAGTTAGAATGAAAGATGCAAGTTAGTTAAACTAAAGATGAAGTTAACTTTGTCATGAAAAATTACGTATGAACAATTTATTTACAAGTATGAACAATTTATTTACAAGTATGGTTTCATTCACAAGTAATGATATTTACAAAACAATTTCACATTAACAAATTAATATATGTATAAGATTTATTTAAAAATTTAGATTTATACTAACACAAAGTGAAGATAAGAAAGTTTGTTTTTTTATTAATTAATTTTTTTTTGTTTTTTCGGAATTTAAAAATTAAATAAATGAAGAAAAATAAATTTTTTAAATTTTTTTTAAAAATTTATTATTATTATTATTATTATTATATTTTTTTAATTCCGATTTTTTTTCTTTTTATTTAAAAAAAATTTAAGTCTAAAAATACATAAACAAACCATTAATTACATAAGAATAAAATAAGTGTAAACATAAAGTTAGTGGAACATAAAGTTGATAAAATTAATGGAAAATAAAGTTAATGGAATATATTTAAAGTGAATGGATTAAAGTGTAAAGAAATAAAAAATAAATAAAAGTAAGGAAAAGTGAATATGTATGATATGCATTTATGACAAGTTCAAATGAAATTGAATTATGAACATTTATGATCAAGTATATATTAGAGATTATGAAAAAGTAAAGTATGAACATTGTAAACAAAAATAATAAGAACAAAAATAAGATGGATGAATAAAATATAAACAAGTAAAGGTTATAAACAAATATAATATTAACAAAAGTAAAATTTATAAACAAGTATAATATGTACAATTTATATACATACACTAACAAATTAAAAATGATTTTCAATTTCCCCGAAAACGGCGCCAAAAATTGACAACGTCCAAACTACGCATTAAATTAAACACGAAATTTGAGTGTTATGCAATTTAAACCCTTTTTGTGTAGATGTAGTATTGGTAAATAGGGATCGTTCTTAACCGGGGAAATTAGGGAACATTAATAATGTGTTAGTGGGAGATGAATAAAAGAATAATGAATTAAAGAATTAAATAATCAAAGAATTAATTAATCAAAGAATTAACAAATTAAAGAATTAATGAGTTAAAGAATAAAAGAAAAAAGAATTAAAGAATTAATTAATCAAAGAATCAATAAATTAGAGAGTAAAGGAATCAAAGAATAAAGAAATGAAAGAATCAAAGAATAATAAACTAAAAGTATGAAAGAATAAAAGAATAAAAGAATAAAAGAATAAAGAATAAAAGGAATCAAAGAATAAAAGAATAAAAAGAATAAAGAATAAAAAGGGGGTTTTGAAAAGGTTTGTAATTATGTAAATAAGTAAAAGCATAAATAAACTAATTTTACTTCTACTCTAATTCATGTACAAGTGACCTTCTTAAAGTACAAATCTTACCAACACTCTAATAATTGCAAATATTAAATCAATCACAAAATTTTACCTTAATCTTCTTAATTACCTTCATACATTTTTCAATACTATAAATGCACCGACATCGGACAACACTTACAATATGATTCACCTTTTGTTTTTGACTGAATGCGCCGACAGCGATCAACATTAAGTCTCTTCAATTCTACTTTAAATGCACCGACAGCGGATAAAACACCTAACATTGAATTGAAGTATGAAGCACTAAAATGTATAAAATAACTAAAATTCATAATAAGACACATGGAGATTGCATTTAACACTTACAAATATTAGTAAGAAAAACCTCACATATATTGAACTATAATCAAAACCAATAACAAAAATGAGAGTTTGAGTAAATGGAGAGTAATTGTTACACTTTCAAGGTGGATGAAAACAATGGATTGTTATTCATACGATTCTCCGATAGCGGACGGAACCTTATGAAGATGGAGGAAATAAACTTGGGAAATATGGACTCAAACTCTAAACTTTGTATTGGAAATATTTTGTCAAAATTTCTCTCAAAGAAGGCTCAAATGTGTGCCTCAAAGAAGGTGTCACAAGAACAAAGTAAAGAAGAAATGAAATTAAGAAAAATAAAAGTAACATAAATTAAGAACAAGAATTAAAAGAAAGCTAATTAATAAGAAAATCTACAAGAAGTTAAAATGGTCCCCAAAAATGTCTCTCAAAAGAGAGAAACAAAGGAACTAAACCAAGAACTAAAAACTAAGAAAAATGAAAGAAATGGAAGAATGGAACTAATGGGGGACTCCCTAATTATAAGAATTGAATCTCTATTTATAGGTGGAAAAAACTATCAAAAATAATACAAAAATACAATAAAAAAAATGTTAAATAATGGAATGATGAGTAATAAAGATTTGTGATGATGTTTAGAAGTGGTTTTAGTTGTAAAGTTGCAAAATTGGGTTGGAAAGTGGAAGGAATGGCTGGCAACCCTTACTGGAAAAGAAGACAGAAAATTCGGCTGATGGCTCCTGAAAAGGGAAAGGGGATTCGGCGGGGCGGCGCTGAAGAGAAAGCTGGGCGTTCAACAGGGACGCACTGAAATAGAGGTCGGGCGTTCGGCGCACACGTGCCGAAGGGAAGATTTGGCGTTCGGCGACAGGCTGCTGCGGACTGGAAAGGCTGGGTTGGGTCGCTGTTGGGCCAGCTGCGAGTTGCACTGAAGTGGGCTGGGCCGCACGGGCCTGGCGGGATGGATCACTGGGCTAGGTTTAAAAATGGTTGGGCTGGATCCTGCAGTGCGGGCTGGGTTTAAAAATGGGTTTGGGCTGCAGGGAAAATCAATTAATTAATTTAAAACTAAATTAATAATTCCATCAAATTCCGTCCATAATATTTTCGTTAAAATTCCGATCGGGACGATTCTTTCCCCAAAATGCTCTAAATTACAAACTTTATTTATTTAAACAAAAATAACACAAAATAAATTAATTTATCTAATTATTTATTATTTTAATATTAAAAGCTAAGTATAAAGGGTATAAAATAATATAAAATAATGCTTATTTGAGGACCTATCAGCGTTTCCTGAACCATGATAGGCGATTTCGGCCGCCGCCTACCGAACAGCCTTCCAGCCTTATTTTCCGCGTTGACCAGGACGTTAACCCCCGAAATACTCCCCATCTTTTAGCGCGTGCCTACCGAAAATCCTTCCAAGTTCCAACAGCGTCCCACCGAGCCGTTTCCTGTTCAAATTCCAACACCTTTTTCCTTACTTTTTGAGGAAAATTTGTCCAAATTAAGATTGGATTTATTTTCCTTTGTTTCAAGGATGCCTTTTTGTTATTAGGATTTATACTACCTTTTTAATTAGGATTTAGAGAACCTTATTCCTTCAAGACTTTAATTTAATTAGTTTAATCCTTTTCCTTTTCGAACTCAAATTGTAAACTCCTATTTATTTGAGGGTTAAATTTCTCCTATAAATAGAAAGGTTTAAGTTAATTGTACATTCTTTGTATCGAAGCTCTACTTGACCAAATTTGTAACAACCCGTACCTTCGGGAAGGGTATGAATGTAATTTTTGTAAATATTTGTATGGAAGGACGATTTTGCCCTTGTGAATAGTGCGTCAAAAGTTGACTTTTTGATTTACAGATTGGATGAGTGTTAACCATTGACCGTGACGTAGTTTAGGACGTCACGAGTCCGTAGACAGGTGGCATGTCCGATTCGGACAATCGGAGAAAAAATTATGACGTTCGGAAGATTGTGGGCGTTACCGTAATTTTGACTAATTGAGGAAAATGTTGACTTTTTCTTGGACTTGTGATTTTCTCGTAGACCGAGGACCGTTAGATAGGTCTCGACGTCCTGAGTACAACGACAGGCGGCACGCTGTCATCAGACGTCGGACGAAGTAGTTACGGGTCTGGAAAGTGTGAGGGCAAAACGGTAATTATTACAACGAGGGGTATTTTAGTTTTTTTCCCTCAGCCCAATCAGATAAGGGCAAGTGGCAGTAGTGGATTGGGATATTTATTTTGAGCCATGGGGTGATGGACACGTGCAAGGGGCTGGATGGTTCTAGGAGGGTCTCACATATGCACGGCCACACTTTGCACGCTTTCAAACCGTGCAATTGGTTTCGAACACAGAAAACAGAGGGGAAAACTTGGAGAGACAGTGATCGATTCAGGGTGTGAGTGAGTGATGAGTGAATTGAGAGAGTGACAAAGAGACAAGGCTGAGCTGGTGATCGTGTTTTGGTGGAGGAATAGTGCACAGGGACACGACGGTGGACGGCTGGATTTTTGGAGAAAACAGAGAGTCGATGGACTGTGGCGGTGGTTGTGCCGTGTGGTGGCTCAAACCAAGACAGTGGGAGGCTCAGGTGGTTGCAGGGAACCCAACGAACACCGTGGAACGCGGCGGTGCACACGGCGGAGACTGAATCGAAAGGTAAGCTCAATTCCTCTATTTTTCCCGTGAATTTCAATTCGAAATTCGTGGACCTAGGGCTAGAGTGGACGGAATTGGTGGTCATGGTGAGACTCCTGGAGGTCCCAGGAGTCGTTTGGTTGTGGTGCCGTGCCGGGGGAGGACCTGGGCGGCCGGCGGCTAAAACAGGGGCCACGGGCTCAGTTTTTCGAGGGAGAAATCGTGTGGTTTTGGGCCGTGAATTTCAATTGTAAGGACATGGGAAGGTTTCTAGAGACTGGACGATGCTAATGGAGAAGAAAGGAGGAAGAGCGGCGGAGGAACGGCGGAGAACCGGTCACGCCGGTTCAACTGTGTTGAACCGGGTGACTCGAGGTTGAAGGAGCACTGTAGCAGGCGCGTGAGGCCCACGTGCAGCCACTTTGGGCGGCGCGTGGAGGTGCGTGGGGAGGATTCTGGCCAAGCTTCCAACATGGTTTTGGTTCTAAATGTCCTAAGGAATCCATTGGTATGATTTTCGGATTAATCGGACGATGTTGTGAGATAGTTCGGGAATCCGGACGGTTTAGGGTTTAAGAGTAAAATATTAATAAATTCCCGAAAAATTGGGGAAATTAGGGTTAGTATTCTTGATGTATTTGTGACCCTATTGGTGCATATTGACAGGACGGGAGACGTCTGAGACGGTCGAGGAGCGCACGAAGCGCGATTGACTCGTTCAGATTTGTGAGTGGACTCTTTCTTTCCTTACGAGCATGCCTAACTGTTTTATGTATGTTTTATGATACTAAATATGTTTTTATGCTTTCTAATGATGATTATGTGTGGTTGATATGTTTGCACGTTTTTCGAGACATTTTCAGGATTTTGCACGTTTTTCGAGAAAAAGTTGGATTTCGAATTTTGATGCCATATTTAGGGATTTCAATCTATAATTGTTTTCTGATGATGATGAATGGATTATGAAATATAATTTGTGATTAAATGTGGGTTTTGATTTAAAAGTGGATTTCCGAATTTGGGTTCGGAATGACGGTTCTGAACGCTAGATGGGCTTCGAACCGGGGATTTCGAAGTCGAGTTTGGTTATGGATTTAGAAATGGGTTTACATTGAATTTGGATTGGATTTGCTGGTTCTGGATATTGGGTTTAAAGACCCGGATTTTGATTAACGGGGGACGGGCCCGGATTGAGTTTAAAGACTCGGGAGTTTAAAGACTCGGATATTTACGATATTACCCCCGTAGGCCTATTGAGTTTAAAAACTCGGGAGTTTAAAGACTCGGATATTATTGAGGCCTGGTTGAGTTTAAAGACTCGGATAGACCGAGCAGGTTTGATCGTAAAATGATACCTTGATATTCACGATTTATGATGCAGTTTTATAGTGTTTCTGTTTCTTATGATGTTTTATGTTATGATTTTCTAATACGTAGTTGGGCATGCATGTTTTCAAAACGGAGGGAACAAATATTATTATTGTTTTTCTTAACTCTGACTTGATGAGAAACTGTTTTTGAAACTTTTATTTTCTTTAGTCCACTCACGCTTTTGGTTTTAAATTTTCCCTCCAGGTCGTGGTGATAGCGTCGGGGTGAACGTTGAGGTAGGAATCGAGGCATAGAGCTTACGACGTTCTTCCGTTGTGAGACTAGCATAGTAGGATTTTGTGCCCATTTTGTAGAACTATGCTCTGACTTACAGTTGTATTATATTTACTCCTTCGTCTGATAGTTATGCTTGTAGTGGTATTAAGGTTATTTTGGGTACTTTGGGTGTGATTGTCAGACGGGAGCAGGGTTCGTCCCTGGTATCGAGGTGATATTTGGGACGGGTCCTGACAAAATTTCCATTTTTATAAAGTTTATAATTCTTGTGCAAGGTTAATTACACCATACCTCATCTTCTACACATTCATCTGTGGCAGAGTTGGGTGTTACCTCTTTAACCCGTAGTTATCTCTTGTCATGATTATTGCTTATGAATTGATTATTAATCTTATCTTGGTCTTATATTTTGTATTGATTTCAATAATATTTTAGTTTTGGTTATGATTGAATATTGATGCTTAATGCTTGATAGATGAGTTGGGTGTTCCCTAGTTTATTATTGAAATTGTAGAGGGATTCCCATGCATGTACTTAAGAATATGCAAACATCTTGCAAAACTAAGGTTCCATGACTTTACGGATTGAAGTTAATAGAATTCATGAATGAGTTAGGTTAAAAGATGAGTGGACCATGTAAATAGTAAGTAAGGTTAGATTAGATTAGATTAGGTTAGTTAATCACGTAGGATAATAGAAACAATCAACTACCCCCTAATTAAATAATCAAACGATAATCATGCTTAGATACCCTCAATCTCGGTTAAGAACGATCCCTATTTACCAATGTTACATCTACAAAAAATGGGTTTTTAATTGCATACGTTTCCTTAAGTGTTGAGTATTTCTTTGTGTTTACTTTAATGCTTGATTTTTGCGTATCAATTTTCCGTTGTGGGGGATTGAAATAATCACTTGTATGATTTTGTTTATGTAAATATGTTCTTAATGTAAATATTATATTCGTACATATTTTCATACATGTTTATAAATTATAATACTTGTTGTTAAAAACGTATTCATTGTAAATATCTTTTTAAAAAAGTTTCCAAACAAAAATGGAAAGAAAAAGAATTCCAAAATTAAAAATGAAAAAAAATTATTTTAAAAAAAAACTTCTCAAAAAAAAATCTCAAATAATTAATATAAGGAATAATTCGTTTTTCAAACTAGTCTCGATTATATATGGATCACTTGTGCTCGGAGCTTCGATCTTGATCTTTAATGGAATAGGTGAAGATTCATTTGTTTACTTACTCCTAAACCCTTCATGGCCCTTAAAAGTTATGAGGTTGGGGCGGAGTTTGTTAACACTTGAGTTATCTTGAAACGAATACAGGTCTGCCCTTAGTAAGAAATTTTCAAGGTGATGTCTATTACATGAGATAATGCATGCTATAGGCTAGCTCTGAGAAGTAGGATTTTAGAGTTCCAAAATCGTGTTCGCACTAAGAAGTAGGACCCCTTTTCCCCTTACCTTTTTATTTTGTGTATGGAACCTTTTATTCGCCATATGAATAAGCTATCTTCTAATACTAGAAACCAAGTTGGTATCTTGTCTTCTCCTAGAGGTTTAAAAATTTCTGATCTTGTTTTTGCAGATGACTGCCTTCTCTTTGCTAAAGCTACTCCTACTGCTGCTCAGAATATTTTGAATGTTCTTAATGCTTTTTTTTTATTGCTACATGCCAACAAATCAATTTTCATAAATCCTCTTTGTACTTCTCTTCTAACACTACAAGTTCCAGGAGACTTTCCATTGTTAACATCTTGAGAATTCAACACAAGGCTACCATTGGTAAGTACTTAGGTATTCATAACAATGTTTTTTTGGAAAGATCCTTTGAATGGTAACTAATTACTTAAGCGCCTCAATCAGAAGCTTGCTGGATGAAATAATGCTACTTTATCCAGAGCAGGAAAATGACGTTAATTAGGTCTAGTGTGATGGGTATGCCTAACCATGTTTTTTCTGTCTTCCTTTGCTCAAAGAAAGTTTTAATTCGGCTTGTAGGAATTTATTTTGGGGTAATCATTCTTCTGTCCCCCTGTTGCTTGGGCAGATGTTTGCTCCCCTAAATCTAAAGGTGGTCTGGGTGTGCGACCTATTGAAAGGTTTAACCAGGCTGCCTTAGCCAAATTAGGTTGGAAAATCTTAACACAACATGAAAATTGGAGGGTTAAACTTGTGCGTGCGAAGTATCTTCGACGGTGCTTGTGCCCCAAAAGGCCAAATAATTCCTAAGCATAGAAAGACATTTTCGATGCTAGAACTCGCTTATTTAGAGGTATTTGCTGGATTGTCGGTGATGGTAAAAATATTAATTTTTGGTGTTTCAATTGGCCTTTCCCTTTTATTTTAGCTAACCTAGAGGATTTGACAGGACCTTCCCCAAAATCCCCCTTGATTAGCGTGGGAGGACCTACTCCTTTCTGAAACGACCTTGTAAAATGACCATATTACCCTTGGGATTAAGTAAACATCCTAACCACGTGTCAGACTAGGGATACTACTACATACTAACCAGCATGATCAGAGTACGCACTCACCGTGATGCCTCAGCTTTCACACAGCCCGCGTTCGCAATTAACTTGGAGGGTGTCAAAACTAATAAAAAGTGTGAGTGGACAAAAACAAAGGTTTGGAAAAAATCTTTTCCGAAATCAATCATTAAACCCTCCGTTTAAAAAAAATGTTCATGCATCAAATTTACGAGTAAAACATGAATCTCAAAATACGTGTAGGAACCAGAAAATCAGAAAGTCCAAAACCTGCCCCATAGAAACTCATACAAAAAAAAACCTGCCAACATAACCATATCAAAATAACCAATCATATAACCTAAATACAACGACATACCATATGACCCAACCTCGATGTCTGCAATCGGTATCCTTATATCAATGTGCACTACAGGTAGGCTAAGAGCACTTGGGAACTAAGAAGTCACAAACTCGACGTCTTAGTATGGATCGGCTCAAGAACTACAAAGCATTACCTAGACGTTTGAGTCATGGTCTCAGTCTCAGGAACTACAGAGCATTACCTCGACATCTGAGACTCCTCACAAGTCTTGGGAACTACAGTGCTTTACCTCGACGTTCGAGACCGTTCGATCAATCGGCATCTCAAGGAGGGTTTTCATATCACATTTCACATCATCAGAACTCATCACATATGATCACCAACATCAAAATAGTCACAATTACCGAGGAACCACATATCTATACCCACATTACAATCCAAACCACAGACCAACATCACGAGCCCAAGCCCAATACTACAACTCAACCAAACCTCGTAACACAACCATTAAAATATTCATAAAATCATGTAAAAGCCCATTTCACCAAACATCGTCAAAATCATATAAACATGTCATAACGGGGGTAAAACCATCTCCCAAAAATCAGTAAGGATCAAGAGTATAATAAACCCAATTTCCTCGCAAAACGTGTTATTTAGATATTTCTTCAACATTCGTAAAATTCCCAAAATCCACATAAATAGCACGTAAATAACCATCAAGAAATTCTCATATAAAAATGCATGCATAGAGTTAGGAAAACAAAAATCCACTCACTGTATCGTCGCTCGCTCAAAATTCGAGCTGTAAGCCAATTTGAAGCCTCTGGGATGTCTGAGCTTGTCCAAATCACACCCCAAGGGTCAGTATCAATCTATACAAGTCCATATAAGAAACCCCCAAAAACTCCGGAACAGACTACTTGTCTCGAACATGCTTCCCGAGGAAAAAAACCTCCAAAACACCAACCAAATTATCTCCGATCAACCTTAAACCACCACCATTGGATTCAAGACGTCGAAACCTTTCGAACAATACCATTTTGACATCGAAATTCGTGGCCACGCACCCACACCCGCCAGTCAAAGTTTGGTCAACACAAGTCAACGCTGACGTTAGCCCTTGTTAACGTCATCTGTTGACGTCAGCCTTGACATCTGACAGTCCTGACAACCTACCATGTGGCACCACCCGATAGGTGCCACGTGTCACCACCGGACATGTGCCATGTGTGACAAGTCGACGTCATATTGGCACGTCACCTACCACGTCATCTCTAACAACATCTGACATGATACCACGTGGCACCAACCCCGGTCTACCACGTGGCCTAACAGGATGACATCACCTGCTAATGTCAACATCGTCAACCTCTAGCTGGGTCGACCCGTGACCCTGTAATGGGTCATCCGACCAGACTACCAAACCCGATTCGTTCTTCCTCGCTTCCCATCTACCTGAACAACCTCTTCATCGCCTCCATACCAACTTGATGTCGATACACTGGTCTAATCGCCCTGACTTGGGTTTTTGATGGCCTTCCCGCTATTGAGGTATTCCACCGACATACTCTTCTCCAATGACATAACCTTTCCCTTCACTAACCTCACTATCCTGGTCAGGCATCAGAGCAATCTGAGGAAAAACACAAACAACAACAATTCTGGTCACCAACCATTATGCTCCTCAGATTGAGCCAATGTCCGACCCCCCAATTCATCCCCAGTTCATTCCCAAAAAGCTAAATTCAATCGAAAAAAAAATGGGAGGCTATACCTTGTTTTTACACGACGGTTATCCTTGTTGGAAATCGCCCCACCACAAATTCCACCATACAACCCTTGACAGAAATCGCCTGGTTAGAGGAGCACAATTTCACCAAAGCGACAACGTAAAAATTGAAAAGTGAATCTCTTTTTTTCCAGATATTTATAAAGGTGTCTCGGCATGCTAACAACCGCCTCGGTAACAAACCCAACTCTTATTACCCCACCACCTGTCATTCTCACAAAGGTCTGACGCATCCCTACGCACTCACTTTGAAACCCAAAGGCGCTAGACATCTAATGGCACTAACCGAGCCACAAGGTACCGGTGCTCCTACACTGCCCTGCCAACACCGACCGGTTCACATAGACAGGTCAGACCACACCTGCCTACCTGGAATACTGGTTAGTGTACGACTTGTTCACCAACCGGCTCACACAGGCAGGTCCGACCACACCCGCCTACCCAACACAAGCATCCTGGTCAGTGTCCTAATAGTCCACCGACTAGTGTAACTTCCAACCTACTAACAAGACTTTCTTCTTGGTACCCTTCCTAGTTTTGAGGACTTGGGGCACTAGGGGTGTTGTAACGGCCCGGACCATCAAGGAGGGTAAAATCGAAAAAATCGGATTGAATTCACCATTTTACCACTAAAGTCAAAGGTTGACTTTTTTGGTCAAAGTAAAAAAGTTGACTTTTTTGGTCAAAGTAAAAAAGTTGACTTTTTTACCAGAGCAGTTTTTAGCGATTCCGAAAATTAGTTTTGGAAGGTCTCGGTCTCTCGAGTATGTCGGCAAGCAACATGCTGGAAATGGAGCTCGAACGATTTCGATTCGGGTCTAAACTTTGTAGGGGCGTTTTGGAAATTTTTCTTAAAGACGGGTATTTTAGTCATTTCCTTTGGTGAGATTTTTTTTTTATTCAATTGGATTGGGACAAGTGTCTTTATCCCTTTGATCTTTGTGCCATCGCCTATGTGATATGTGTGTTTGTTTTTTATTTGGTCGTGGTGTGTGTGTGGAGGTTTGGTGCTAGGTGGCTGAAAGGGAGGAAATTTTGAAAGCACTCCCACCATGAGGTTTCAAGCCAGAAAAAGGGAAAGAGTGAGGGTGAGATAAAGAGAAGAAAAAGGCATGATCATTGTGAGGAAAAAATGAAGAAAGGAATGGTGGAAGTGGCATGAAAGCGGCGAACCCGTGAGTGTGTATTTAAGGTTTTGGTTTTGGACCAAGGAACTAAGGATTTGACTGTCCTAATAGTATTTTGGAGGTTGTGCGATGGTGATGGAGGTGAGAACCGTGAGCTTTGGACGTGGGGAAGGCCTGGGTGATTCTTACACGCCATGGCCGAACTTGAAGGATTTTGAGCATAGATTATAGGTACGTTTTCGTGTATTTTGAAGTTGTATATCCATTGTGGGCTTGATTTAAAGTAGTTTGGTCGAAATAGAATTGTAAAAGGACGAAAAATGGGAGTTTTAGGATCGGGTCGGGCGACTCGAAAAGCCAGGAACTTGGGTCAAGCTGGAGGATGATGATGAAGAATAGTGTTATAAGGATCCGAACCTTCAGTGGAGGATAAAGTAAAAAAAGTTGACTTTTTGACCGGGATGGTTTTTGGCATTCTGGGAACGCCATTAGGAAGGTCTTGATCTCCCGAGTACGTTGACAGGCAGCATGCCGAAGACAAAGATCAGACGGTTACATTTCGGGTCTAGATTATGTAAGGGCAATTTGGTAATTTGGGCTTCAAGGGCATTTTTGGAATTTTCCTTTTGATATATTTTTTGTGGCTTAATAAAAGAGTGACAAGTGTCACATTATATCCCAAATGTGTGAGCCACCGACTTGGTGCTTTGGGTGCGTAATTGTTGTTCTAGTGTGTGTAGTTTTTGGCGAGTTTTGTATGTTTCGACCGAGAAGGAAAAGAGAAAACAGAAAAGATGGAGAGGAAAACAAGTAGGGAGAAGAAAGGGGAGAGAGAGAGAGAGAGAACCCAAATAAGAGAGTGAAGAAATTGGAGTTGCTAGCTCAGACCCGATGACCCGGTTTTGAACCCGAGATGAAACCTTGCGGTTTTCAGATCACATAATCGAGTTTTGAGCTATGAACCCTGGAAACAAGGTCAGGATTACCTTCTTGTAGTCCCTATGATCGTCTTTGAGTGTTCAAACAAGGTTTTTGACGTTGGGATCGTCCTGGTAGCTTGAAGACTCCACAGTTGTGACAGTAGAGATTCGAGCTGGAACAATCAAGGTATTGTTTTTATGTTTTATGATTATAGCCCCCGTTCTAAGCTAGTTTAGAAGATGTGGGTTGAATTAGAATTGAAAAAGGTTGAAAATAAACGAAATAGGAATGAGTCGGGTCGTCGGGTGGGGCGACCAGAAAAACCAGGAAAATCGGCCTGCTGAAGGTTAGGGGTAATGAACAGTACACGGGCACGTGGCTCCCACGTGCAGCCACCTTGGGTGGCGCATGGAGGCGCGTGAGGTCGAATTTCAAGGAATGGCTAACATGTGTTTTCATCCTTTCGATGTAACTAACATTTTAGTGCCGGTTTTGAGTCCATTAAACACCGTTTTGAGGTAGTTTTGGGTGTCCGAAGATTTAGGGTCCATTTTAAATACGTTTAAAAATCCCAAAAAAAAAAGTATGGGATTAAATTAGGAGATAATAGAGTTGATTTGTGACTCTATGATATGAATTGTGGCAGGACGTGACCTTCTTGGATTTTATGAAAAAACTTGCAGAGTGGATTTCTGCTTTATGGAAATGTGTGAATAGACTTTCTTTCTCTAAACTATTATGCATGAATATTTACATGATTTAAATGTGTTTCCATGAGTTTTGGTGTCATTGGGCTGATTGGAAATTTTATCGGATATTTGGTGATTTATGAATATTTTATTACACAATTTTTCGAGGATTTCCTTAAATTCAGTTTTGGTTTCCGATTCGAATGTGATTTTGAATTTAATGAGACTAATGACATGAGATAATGTGATTTGGAATATTTGTGGATTTCATATGATTTCTGGACGGTTATTTTTACGAAAGTATCCTTAATGGGACGTTTTACGAGAAAGTGTGATTAAGCTGTGTTTGGGCCTTAGGCCCATGATTCTGATTATGGATTTGGATTGTGATATATGAGGTGATATGTTGTGGTGAAATGTGACTTATGTGGTGATGATTGTGATTTGGATTTGGATTTGGATCGAATATATGTGTTATGATTATGTGGATTGGATGTGAGTCTCAAACATCGAGCCTGGGGCTCTGAACCTTGAGACAACCATTACGTGTGGTTGTATGTGGTTATGTTCAGATATTGTGTTGAGTAGTCTCGGACATCAAGCAAGGCTCTGTATCCTAGGACTAGTGTATGATAGTGACTCTGACGTTGAGCTAGGGGCTTCGAATCCTGAGTTGAATCTCACTCAGACGTCGAGGCAGGGGCTCCAAATCCTGAGTGAGTGTGTGATGGCCTACCGGTAGTGCCTTGTGATGTGATGGCCTACCAGTATTGCCTTGTGATGTGATGATTGATGTTGTGCATATGTATTGATGATGATTTGACTATATGTGAGTTCTGTGCTGATGTTGGTTATTGATTAATTATATGGATTAATGTGATGACTTGTGAGATTGTGTTGTTATGACTCAGACGTCGAGCTGGGCTCCAAATCCCGAGTAAATTTATGGTGTGCCTGCCTATAGTGCAGTGGTTGATGTTTGCCATTGTGATTGATGTGCTAGTTTGAGTTGATGGTTATGATGGCTTGCCGATTGATACTTTCTTTATATACGTTTTCATGTACTTCGAGAAAGAGAAACTGTAAATGGTTTTAAAATGGTTTTCGTATGCATGCATGGTTTTGGAAAACATAGGGTAAATAATGGATGGTTTCAAATTATGTTTTTAAACTATTTCTTTTTGTCCACTCACACGTTTTCTTGATTTTGTAACCCTCTAGGGCCGTTGCATGGAGATCGAGGCTTGATAGGCAGAGGCATGAATTAGCGGGTAGAGTGTGTATCCCTTGTCTGACATGGTGTCTGTTAGATGGGAGCAGGGCCTGATGGTACTTTTGTTATGTAATCGAGTGGGGTCATGCCAAGTGCATTTGGGGTTTTTACTATAGCAGTGCGTGGCTCTCACGCGCAGTTACTTTGGGTGGCACGTGGGGACCCGTGCGGGAAAATTTTGAGGAACGTCCAACATGTTTTTCTAGCCTTTCGATGTTACAGACATTTTGGCACAGGTTTCGAGTCAATCGTACACTGTTTCGGGGAAGTTTTGGGTGTCCGAGGATCTAGGGTTCCTTTTAAATACGTTTAAAAATCCCGAAAAATTATGGGATTGAAATAGGACTTATTTGGTACGTGCCAAAGTGTGTCAGAGCTAACGTGCCAAGTGACGTGGCGGGATAACGTCAACATGTGATATGTGACACGTGTCAGATTGTGGCACATGACACCAATCGGAGGGTGCCACATATATGGTAGGATGTTAGAAGTTGAGAGGTTGTCAGATGTCAGGCTGACGTTAGCATTGACCAGTGTTGACCAACCATTGATCAGCGTGTGTGGGCAGGTGGACACGAATTTTGAGGTTAAACCGGTCTTGTTCGAAAGGTTTCGACGTTATGAATCCAATGATGGTTTCACAGCGATCATAGATCATTTGGTTGGTATTTCGGGGTTTGTGACGATTCATTGTATGGACTTATATTGATTGTTAGTGACCCTCGGGTATGACTTTGACATGCCCAGACGTCCCGGAGGCTTCAGATTGGCTTACGGCTCATGTTTTGAGCTAGCGGCGGTATGTGTGAGTGGACTTTTGTTTTCCTAACTCTATGCATGCATTTTTATGTGGTTTTTTTAGTGATTTATAATGAGAATTGCTTGATGGTTGGTCATGTATGATTTATGTGGATTTCTTCAGAATTTATGAATATTTAAGAAAAATGATATTTAAACGTTTTGCGGAGAAATTAGGTTTATTATACCCTGGATCCTCAATGAGTTATAGGGAATGGTTTTATACTTATCATGTCATGTTTATATGATTTTTACGGCATTTTCTAGATGGGATTTGACATGATTTTTTTACTATTTTAATGGCTCATTTTACGAGATTTTATGTGACTGTGAATATATGATCATGTGATTGTGTTATGATGATGGTGATGATTGTGATAATGTGAGATGTGATTGATGATCCACTTGAGATGCTGATTGTGATAGATAGTCTTGGTTGTCGAGTTGGGCTCCGTCATTCCCGAGATTCGTCTCAGACGTCAAGTCTCAAGCTCCATAATTCCTGAGACTAGGACCGTTCCTCAGACGTCGAGTCTAGGACTCCGTCATTGATGAGCCATTCCACACTCAGACGTCAAGTTTGGGACTCCATCTTTTCTGAGTGATATTAGCCCACCGGTAGTGCACCTTGATATGATGACTCAGCAGTTGGTTCTGTATGTTGGGTATTTTGGTATGGCTGGTGTTGTGTGATTGGTATGCTTCCGCACTGGTGTAGTCATGTCATTGTTGAGATATTGACAGGGTTGCCTTCTACTTTGTTGAGTATATGCTTGGTCTAGTCGTATATGCAGTGATATTTGATATGATTTCATGTTAGTAAGGTTTATGACATCACAGGTTTTCTAGTTACTGCACGTATTTTAAGATTGATGTTTTACTTGTAAACTCGATGCATGCATAGCTTTATTAAACAGAGGGTTTAATGTCTGATTTTGGAAAAGAGTTTTTTCAAACCTTTGTTTTTGTCCACTCACGCTTTTTATTTGTTTTGGCACCCTCCAGGTTGATCACTGACGTGGGTTGTGTGAAGGCTGAGGCATCATGGTGAGTGCGTACTTTGATCATACCAGTTCGTATGTAGTAGTATCCCTGGTCTGACATGTGGTTTCAATGTTTGCTTAATCCTGAGGGTAATATGGCCATTTTACATGGTCGTGTCGGACGGGAGCAGGTCCTCCCACGCTAATCGAGAGGGATTACGGGGAAGGTCCTGTCACACCAGTCTGTGTCTTACCAGTGCAGCTCCCTTCCATACCAACTGGACATTAACGCTTGATACACTTCCTCGCCTGGGGACTTGGAAGACTAGAGGTATATTCCCTGCACCAAGACTGGGATAGTTTACAAGTCTCCAATTGAGAAATTCCACATTGGTCAAGAAACTAGGGGGATTTATGTTGATACCATAATAGCCCAGACTCATTTGGGCCCAATACCTCTAGCCCAATACGCACTTATGAAGCTCAAAAGGCCCAAGCCCACACAAATAAAAAAAACCCTAGGAAGGGCTAATCAGCACTGACACGTGGAAAAACCCCCTCTATCCATAATGAGGACACGTGTCAGCCGTACATCGAATGAACATTCTCCCAAATCAAAAGAACATATTTATTATCACTCTCACACCCATACTAACAGGACCCATCCCAATCCCCCTGAATTATCGTGGGATGTACCTTGCTCCCGTCTGACATCACGTGTCAGACCAGGGATAAAACAGTAACACACTCGAGGTTTTCAGAGTGCGCGGTGATTTCCAGAATACGCATCCGCATGTGGTGTCCCGGTCTCTGCTATAGCCTACATCCGCGATCAACCTGAAGGGTATCAAAAATCATAAAAACTATGAGTGGACAAAAATAAACAGTTTTAAAATAATTTCCGAAATAAACATTTATACCCTTCAATTAAAAGCATGCATATATAACAATTTAAAACCATTTCTTTCCAACAAAAGCGTATATAAGAAAACCAATGCAATCATCGTAAAACTATCACATGTTTAAACACATCTGGACACAAATCAGTAAGTAAAAAACCTCGGGACCTATTCTCATATACAACATTCGTCTAATACCGTCAAGTTATAAATTGTCACGATTTCAATGTAACACATGCAACTCGAGGTCTCATCTCCGAGTACATCCCCAAGATCTACGACGTCTGGGGTGATATTAGCTTCAAGATCTACGACGTTTGAGTGATATCATAATCTCACAACCTTGAACCTGAGTCTCCCCTCGGAGCTACTCACCTCCAAGCAGTGGATGGTGACTACACCAAGATCTACGACGTTTGGAGGAGACAATCTGTAACGACCCATCCCGGAATTCGGGATTAGGTTAGAAACTAATCATGATTAATGAGGGTTAATCGGTGGTTAGTTGGGTGGAATCGGACGAACGATGCAAAATGACCGTTTTGCCCCTAATCGTGGGCAAAATGTTGAATTTTTATTCGGACGGTCGAATGGACTTTTACCGGTGATCGTGACGTAGTTTGGGACGTCACGAGATCACAGACAGGTGGCACGTTCGATTCCGACGTTCGAGGTGATAGCTATGACGTTCGGAAGCCCAAGGGCATTATCGTAATTTGGATGAAATTAGGGAAAATGTTGACCTTTTGATCGGGAGGTCCGATGGCCGAGGACCGAGGACCGTTAGGTTCGTCTCGAAGCCCTGAGTACTACGACAGGCGGCACGCGTCAAACGGACGTCGGGTGACCAAGTTACGGGTCACGGATGGTGATGGGCATTTTCGTAATTTCCCAAGTGAGGGCAAAATGGTAATTTCCTGCAGGGGAACCGTTTGAATATCGTGGAAACAGGGTCTGAGTGCCCATGCCGTGAGTGACCTATTCCATTGATTTGTGTAAGCCTAATCTACAATTGTTTAATCAATTAGTGGTCTTGGGGATAGAAGTTTAATCTGCAAAGGCCAAGGGAGAGTGTGATGTTGGGGAAATGGGGGATTGAACAGTGTGGAAGTTGGTTTTTTTTTTTAGGATGCACAGAGACCGTGCGGGTGAGTGTTCAGAGTATGTGTGAGAGCTGGTGGGAAATTGAAGCCACGGGTGAGTTGTTTAGTGCCTTGTGAGGAGCAGTGCACGGCGAGCAATGGTGAGGCTGGGGAGCAAGTGCTGCTGGTGCGTCTGAAAATGGGAAGAAAACAGAGGCTGCTTCCCACGCTGGATCGATCTCCCAAGACCAATTTGAGGGGAGATGCGCACTGAAACGGAAGGATTGTGAGAGGACTGAAACAGTGGGAGAGCGCGGGGCTGTTTCAGTTTGTGAGCATGGGTCAATTGGAACTGGAACTGGGCTGCGGTCTGGGAATGGAAAACAGAGGACTGACCACCAGTCGAGAGTGATCGACCTCCCCAATGGTCTGTTGAGAGTTGGAAACCTTTCTGAAAGGATATGGGGAGGATGGAGAGACTAAATGAGAGAGGAGAACCGGGGGGCTGAGTGAATTCACACAGTGAAACCCGAAGCCTGTTTTCGTGTGAATTCAAATTCGAATTTGAATTTTAGACCAGCCCAAGCCAATTTGAGGCTCGAATGAACTTTCTGAGGCCTTAGCTAGCCAACCCAGATCGATTGTTGCAAGCTCTGAAGCTCCTGGAGCCATGGACGGACGTCGTGGGTGGCCGGGAAATCGAGCTTTGTGTCCGTGCATTTGGAGGTAAGTGTTGTGAAATTGATCCCCAAATAATCCTTTCCATGAGGCTACAATGCTATGCTATCCTTTAATTGAAGAATTACTTGGTTATACGGTGAATTCAGACGAGAGTCTGGTTTGGGAAACTTAGTTTAAGTCGAGATAGTTGGAGGTAAGGACGACTGTTTTGGATGTTACCGATCCCTAATTGGACAGGTTGCGAAGCTATTGGTGTGCTCAAATCGTTCAAATAATGTCGAATTGAAGGACTGCTAATCGGATCCTCACGCGGGTGGAACGGCCCGTATGTCAGGGAGTCGGGTGAAGATGGTGACCGTTGGGTTACTGTAGCTGGCGCGTGAGTGTCACGCGCAGCCGCTTGCGGCGGCACGTGACGGCGCGTGGGGCCGATTTTCAAGGTGAGTTCAACACGACTTTTATCCTATACAATGTAACGAACATTTTAACGTTGGTTTCGAACTTATCGGACACCGTTTCGATGTGGTTCCGAGGGTCCGAAGATTTCTATTACGTTTGTAATTAATGGTTAATTCCTGGAAAAATTATGGGAAATTAGTATGTTGTTATGTAAGCCCTTGGTGACACTAAAGTATGTTTTCGGACAGGATTTGGAATTTCTGGAAATATCG
Organism: Prinsepia uniflora; assembly: GCA_032719365.1. NCBI lineage: Eukaryota > Viridiplantae > Streptophyta > Magnoliopsida > Rosales > Rosaceae > Prinsepia > Prinsepia uniflora. The sequence goes on from CM064864.1 coordinate 46,420,871, forward strand.
GAAATTACGGGCATGCGTGCGGCGCAAAACCGAGCCTTAAGGATGGCGTGTGAGTGGACGTTGCTTTCAAATTTAATGCATGCATAAATTATTTCTATGATATTATGATTATGATTATAAGTTATGATTGATTTTGATTTCCGTATTTATACGTATTCGATTCCCGTATTTATACGTATTTTTACTATACATGTGAAATTACACGTATTCCGAGACTATGGTCACTCGTGTGCTTAATGATGGTTTAATGAAAGAAGTTATATGAAATGGGTGTAAAGCGATTTAAGAAAGTTGTTTATGATTTGCGAGTGTGACTTACGATTTTGACATGTTGTTCGAGAAAGTTCCGGATTTGCACGTTTTACGAGATTTTGAGTTATTGTGATTTGATCATTGTTGATGTTTGAATTGGTGAATTAAAATGAGACTTGTGATTTTGAGGATTTTAAATGTAGGTTTTGAGTATGTTTTGCTTGGATTGTGATTTTGGTATTTATGATTGGGGTCTTGACGTTTTGATAATGAGATTTGAGAAATGAAGTGATTTCAAGGAATTAAAATGGATTTTGAAAAAGGTGATTTCGGGCTTGATGCTCGGGGCATAAAAGTAATTCTAACGAACGAGATTTCGGTTTTTTTTTGGAAATTTAAGCGGATTCTTGGTTTGGGTTCGGGATGATGCTTCCAGATGCCGGCTTACGGAATCATTGTTGCGAATTCGAATTCGGGAATGAAAAAGGATTTAATTAAGTCATTTGGTCTGATTTTGCATGCCCCGTGTTTAATGATAATTTGATTATGTTTGTGAAGTATGATTTGGGGAATTGAATGTGGAAATTCGGACCATGGGTCCTGTTGTGAAAAAAATGTGATTTTGGGTTGGATCCCACGTTGTCATGATTGATAAACTGTTTTGGGGTTTAAAGACCCGTTGGAAACTGCTTTGGGTTTAAAGACCCGTTGTTGTGTTTGAAAACTGTTTTGGGTTTAAAAACCCGGTGCTATTGCTGGAGCACGTTTTGAGTTTAAAGACTCGGTTAATTGATGACGGGGGAGGGCCCTTAATGAGTTTAAAGACTCGTGAGTTTAAAGACTCGGTTACTATGATACCCCCGAGGCCTATTGATTATGTTCTGAGTTTAAAGACTCGTTGATATCCCGGGAAGGCCTATTTATGCGCATGGTTTTGAGTTTAAAGACTCGGGCGCACTTGTTATCCAGCAAAATGATTGACTGGTGATTTATTAATGATTTCTGATGTTTCGGTTGAGTTGGGAAGTGGCCCGGTATATGGTTGTTGGTTTTGGATCATGTTGTGCATTTGGTTTTGATTCGTGGTTTGGGGTTGAGGCCCGGTGTTTATGATTGCGGGCTAAGACCCGATGGTTGAGAAAGGAAAATGATTTTGAGGTTCATACGAGTTCTTCCTTATGTTGGAATTTGATAGACAGTTTTTATTTTGTGGAAAATCTTAACCGATGACGAAATATTTTTGTATAAATGCATTGGTTTTTACGCGGAGGGTAAAAACGTTTGTTGTAACTGTTTTGCTAAACTGATTTATTTTTGTCCACTCACACCTTTTGGTTTTTAGTGACCCTCCAGGTCGTGGCGCGTTGTTCGAGGCTGTACGTGGGGCGGAGGCATGAGTAAATACGTGTGGCTATCCCTGGTTTGGCGAGCACTGAGGGTAACTTGGGTCTTTCAGTCATCTTGCCAGACGGGAGCAGGACCGGGCTCGGTTATCGATGCCCCTTTCGGGGGCGGTCCTGTCACAATCACCTTTTAGGGCCCTCTCCGGGAAAACACAATCATGTTGGAGGCCCTCTTCGGGGAAACACAATCCTACTAGAGTCCCTCTTCGGAGAAACACATTCCTATAGGAGTCATATTTATCATCTCGGAGAATGGTCATAATAAAAATAGTGGAAACACATTTTCAAAACAGTCGTTTCTTAAAACAAAACAGTTATTTTGCATAGGGTCTCAGCCCAAAATCAGTTTCCACAAATCTCATAAAATCAGTGTTCAGTATAATATCCAACGGGGCCACAAGCTCGAAATCTCATATCACAAATCCACAATAGGGTCATAAGCCCAAATATCATTTCCAAATCCGCAAACCATTTCACTATCAAATCGTTGTTCAAGTTCCCATTTGACTATACTCTCTAAGTCAAACCTTAAATCAACTCGGTCTCAAGCCCGAAATACCGATTTCACGCATCTTCGTGAAATCATCTCAACACCGCATATCAAATCATGATCATAAAACATATAAAATATTTATGCATGCATCATATTTATAAATCAAAAGTCCACTCACAGACCGTCCATGCTACACGCTTCAATCCTGTGCCGTAAGCTAGTTCGGAGCCTATCCATAGTTTCTAGGACGTCCGGGCCTGTCCAAATCATACCCAAAGGTCACTATCAACCTATATAAGTCCATACCAGAAACACCTAACTATCCTGAAATCGAGCACGCGTCCGGGACACACTTTCTAAGGCTAAAAACTTCCAAATGACCTATCAAATGATCTCAGATCGACTTGAAAATACCACCATTGGATTCAGATCGTCGATACCTTTCGAACAAGACAAGTTTAACCATGAAATTCATGCCTACTCGCCCACACGCGCTGGTCAAAGTTTGGTCAATTCTGGTCAACAATGACGTCAGCTTGACAACTCTGACATTTGACACCTCTAACAGCCTAATTGGTTCCACATGTCTCCCTCTGACATTGCCACATCATGTGATGACGTCATCACTACCACGTGTCACTGCCACGTCAGCTTTGACAATTTGACACCTCTCTGACACGTTGCCACATCAGCTCTAACACCTTTTCACATACTGCCATGTGGCACCACCCCACTTATCCTCGTGGTTTAACATCGCTGACGTAGACTTGCCACATCAGTAGCCACGTCACCTAACACATCTTGACAGCTTACCACGTGGTTTGACAAGATGATATGGCTTGCCACGTCATCATCATCTACCTCAGGCGGCTTGACCCATTTTTCTTGCAATGGGTCGTTCGACCCGGTTTCCAAACCCAGCTCATTCTTAGCCGTTTCTCAGCCAAAATCCATCGTTCTTTTAGTAATCTCATCGTCTCTCACCCAGAAACCTATCTACAAACTCAAAAACATGAAAAATTACCTGAAAAGCTTGGCCACCTTATGGGTTCATTTTCGAACTCGAACCTAGCACGATTCCAACAACCCTAACTTGCAATTTTTTACTCAAATCACTCGCCCAATCACAAGGAACACACCAACGGTCCTAGTTTAGGGTTACAACGTCCTAAAGTCAAAATCCAAAATCTAATCAAAGTGGGTTCATGGGTTTACGTTGGTTTTTAGGTTCTCAGGCCACCGTCGTGGCTTAGCCGTCCACCACCGTCGTCTCAGTCTCTCAGTCTCACCCTCTCAGTCTCAGTCTTTCTATGAAGCAGCAGCAGAGGTTGAAGCAAATGAAGAAAATGGTTGGGTGAGGGGTTCAGGTTTTCGAAACCAAAAAGGGAAGGGATATGGATGAATGTGTGATGGTCATCAATGGATAAGTGTCCAGGCTAGGATATTTTGGTCCACTAGAAACAAAAGTCAACCTGCCTCATAAATTGTGTAATCGTACTATGATTCGTTCCATACCCGTAACTTTCCAGTACGATGTTCGATTTCGATGTGTCGTCTGTTTATGGACTCGTATCATTTTGATCTACTAATGGAACTCGATCCACGAGAAAATGACCTCTCGAGTTAAAAGTCAATTTTTTCACCCATTTAGGGGCAAAATTATCATTTTACCCCAATCGTCCGATAATGCTCGACTAATTCCCGATTAGTATCAATAATCCTCGATTAATTATCGATAACTGCTGTAAATTCGATCCGAGCCGTTACAATCTTCCCCCCTTAAAAAAATTTCATCCTCGAAATTCACAATGACCCAAATCCACACACAATGACCCAAATCCACATCCAAACTGTAGAAGTACAATCCTGCATCCAACCCGAGGCGCTTATGTATATACGTACACATCAAACATCTATCCACAGTACTCATAGTGAACAAATGTCGTTAGACGTCAACTACAAGCCAACGGTCAATGCTACAACTCAGCCCAATCCTCTATGACCGTGTCCTAGAGTGACCTGCCATCACTGGAAACCTCCAATGCTCAATCTCAAGTCTCGCTTGAGACATCGACACTCTTCAGTCTCACTTGTCACTCATGCAGGTGTACTCAGAATCCAAATCTGACAATCCTGCTCTTGCCGAGTAATGTCAAGTCCTCCGCTGTACTAGACGGTCTCCCAACATTAATCCCACTCATGACGCACCATCGTGACCAGCTGGTAACCCACGGCTTCACTGTGTCCGCTCGAGTTATTAACGAAATGCTCGACTCACTCTAGAGTTCAATCAGGGTACCTCGTACAATACCTCGTGTCACTCAGTGACCAATGCTGTGCTCCCGACTCCTCTCGAGTCTCAACTGTCATCTCACTCATCCTGAGTGTATCTGGACCCCATCTAATACATGCTCTAGCAGGGATAATCAAAAACCAGATTCACTAGGGTTCCTTGCCAACAACCACGGCTCAGAGCTCAAAGTTCATACAACAATTTAACCTTCTATAATCTTTTTCTTCTAACGCATAGTATTCGACACTTGGTCAAAATACCTCAATGAACAGTCAAACTCGGATAAAATCCGACTATCGTATCCCATTAATCTCGGACTCATCCGACTATCACCTAGCTACTATGCCAATCATGGCCCGACACTGCACCCTGTCTGTCCAGTCTCAAATATAGACAAATCGCATACTGAATTCAAATCCTTTACGTGTTCTTCTGGTCACTCGACCAACACTCGAGACATGTCGAACACGTACTCTTCGATAACTCCCAAGACAAACCAACCAGTTCACTAACCAATCCAAGTTCTTGGTTAACTCCAAAGGTCAATCAACTTACGCCTACCAAGAAGTACCAATCCTACCTGAAAAGTTTGGTCGATTACCTACCTCGACCCCCATCCTGACGATGCGAAGGGTTGGATCCTGCAGTGTGCTGTAACTTCTAATCCAGTACTATGGTCTCAAACCAAATCAATTCGACTCCTTTCCGAGTGAATCACGTCAACGGCTACAAGCACGGGGATAAACCTCCACCCGATAATCAATGACATTCATTTAGTCTGAGTGAATCCAATCTCAAGTGTCACAATTGGCTAACTCCAATCCCAAACTCTCTCGATCCATTGATGATCCACACTAGTTCTCTCAGCCAATGTAACATGACCCATAACACCAACACGGGTCCACCACGCTCCCACTGTACCACTTTGATAATGTCTCATATGAAGAAAGTCAAAGATGATGACATCAAAGTTCATTTGATGTAGATGTGGGTGACATCCAAACTACACTCACAACACTGGGTGACACCAAGCACATTCCGCTCCTCAACTCAATCAAATTTGGCCCACAACCAATTGACTTCTATCTGGGTGACATCTCTATGAAACCCAGAAGTGACGAAAAAGTTCACTAAGCTACCACATGGTAGGGAATAGTCATTCTGTACCAGCTCACTTTCTAGCTGTCTAGTCAAATCCAACTCTCGAAGTTTCATCGACTTTCAACAAAGGACATTGGGGCTCCCAACAGTGGCATACCAAGTCAAATGAACCCAAAATCCACTAAATCCTGTAAGTGAGCTCTCCATGCTCTCATCTCTGTTGGTACCTTCCAACAAGATGGTTGTAACATGGGTTACGTACCTAGGAAACCTCGTCTAGATGGGGCAACCACGTAAACCCTATGTCATCGGAGGAAACTCGGGACAGCCTAAAACTCATTCCAAGCTCACTGAGCAAACTGGGGACATCACAACGCATCTCCACTGTCCCTAACGACCAACCTGCGCAAGTCTCATGGCCCCCCTGTCGTACGGTCCCGAATTCCAAGCCGTCGTAACTCATGAAAGAAGTATTATAAAGCTAGTCATTGGTAAGACTTTTGCAAAAAGCTGAATACTCTTCCTTAGTGATTTCCTTTAGTCCCACCAATGATCAAACGTGACAACTCAGGAATACCAAATACAACTGATTTCTCGAATACTCAACTGAGGAGTAACGGGTAGTCCATCAATCCATTAGGAACATCACAACGAATCCATTATGTCTTGGAAAACCAATCTGTCTTTCAGTCAAACCCTTATATCCAAACCGAACAATTTCGGTTCATCAAACTATACTCCACGTAGTGCTGGTCGAAGTACTAGCTCACATGTCCCAACTCTATGGGATCAACTCCTAAGCACAACACTCATGTAATCCGTCCAAAGATAACTAGGGTACCTGTCACCAATCCAGGCATACCTCATACTTCCAATAAACCAGCCGAACAAGGAGGATACTGTGATCTCACTAAGCCACTCGAGATCCTCTCTATCCTGCTTAATGATCACTGCAACTCACACGTCTTCCACTCAAGGGCTAGGAGCTAGAAGCAACCCTCATCTAAGCTCTCTAAGTATGTGAATCCCTATGATGCCTCTGCGTCGTCTACAACCACTCATTTATTGTTAGGATTCCAACCGACCCATCTCTACTTGAGATACCACAACTGTCACTCGAGTCTTACTCCCCAGACCTGACACAAACCAATTAATCCCCATCATCTCAATCGTCAGTAAACATGAGCATACCACGATAAGGTCACAAACCTCTGCTCATACTGAGCTACCATCAAATCTCCTACTCAAGTCGGAGGAACTACACCTTCACATCTCGATGAAATTGGGGCAAGAATGATGTAAGAAATGTTCCTTAGATTTCGCCCAACTCTCTATAGTCTTACCTACATCCGTCGATAGTAATGTCTGCCACAAACCTCGTGTAGACCAATCCACGAAAAACTCTGCTATCGATACCAAACGCTCAGGACTAATTGAACCATGTCCTCAAGAGCGCAACTCAACATCTGTACACTACGTTCAAAGCATAAGATCCACTGATTGGTCCACCCCGAGATTCGATCCCCAAGTACCACTCTCCAGGTAACTTGTTCAACCAATCTCAAACTAGGGTCATCAACTACCCCAGCTGCTACCAACAGCACATCTATTCTGACCAATCATTGGTCACGACTCTGAAAAGTCACCATACTGGACTCCAATCCACCTGTAACTCTACGACCTCCAGCCACTAGGCCCACAAGAAACCTGGCCCTCTTCAGGTCTACTCGACCCAACTTGGGGTCGGCTCCCACTGAAACACGGCATCCAATGCCAAAAAGAACCTGCGGATAGGTTCATTCCCACCTAACTTTCCTATTTATACCCTCACTATCAGGTTGATAACGAGCTGTTGTCGTCGAGATACCACATCTGAAGCACGCGGAACACCAAAAAAGCAACCCAATGCTTTGATACCAAGCTGACAGGTCCTATCCCAATCCCCATGAATTATTGTGGGATGTGCCCTGCTCCCATCTGACACCACATGTCAGACCAGGGAGAAAACCGTAACCCACTCGGGGTTTCCAGAGTGCGTTGTGATTTCCAGAGTACGCAACGGCATGTGATGTCTCGATCTCTGCTACAGCTCACATCCCCGATCAACCTGAAGGGTATCAAAAACATAAAAACTATGAGTGGAAAAAAAATAAATAGTTTTGAAACAATTTCGGAAATAAACATTTATACCCTTCAATTAAAAGCATGCATGCATACCAATTTAAAACCATTTTTTTCCAACAAAATGGTATATAAGAAAACCGATGCAATCATCGTAAACCATCACATGTTTAAACACATATGAATACAAATCAGTAAGTCAAAAACCTCGGGACCCATTCTCATATCCAACATCCGTCTAATACCGTCAAATCATCAATTGTCACGATTTTAATGCTACGCGTGCAACTCGGGGTCTCATCTCCGAGTACATGACAAGACCCATTTCGATCCTCCTGGATTACCGTGGGATGTGCCTTGTTCTCGACTAGCACCACGTGCTAGACCAGGGATACAACTGTAACCCACTCGGGGTTACACAAAGTGTGCAGTGATTTCCAGAGTATACAACGCCATGTGATGTCTCGGTCTCTGTTACAGCTCGCATCCGCGATCAACCTGAAGGATATCAAAAACATAAAAAACTGTGAGTGGACAAAAATAATTAGTTTATAAAAACACTTTATCGAAAATGCATTTATACCCTCCACTTTAAAAGCATGCATGCATATCATAAAATAGTATTTCAAATACTTTTCTCAAAAGCAAATCACATTGATTTTCAAATCAAATACAGTGAAAAATGCTTCTCAGCCGAAGCCATTTTCTCACTAGGGTCCCAGCCCAAAACAAACTCACACAGGGTCTCATCCCAAATCAAAGAACGTGGGACCTCAGCCCAACCATAAAACCAAGTGGGATCTCAGCCCATCATTATCACTAGTCACAATTCCAATCCCAGCACGCGTGCCATAAGCTCAAGGACTGATTTGATCCTGAGCGTGTCGCCGTGAATCCATCATCGGTCGACAATCACCAGATCGTCGTGAACATATCATCGACTGATCTCATATATCGTACTCCTGAGTCGAGCCTCCCTCAGCTATCGTCTCTCTTGATTGCTCGACAAGGCGCATCATGGACTTTCTATACCTCCTAGGCGAGCATTATATCCAGAGTGCTCTCTGGGGAAACATATTCACAACCGGAGGTCCTCTAATAAAATCTGAGGCTTTAAACTCATAATCATAACCATCAACAGGGTCACAAGCCCGAAATATCATCAAATGGGTCACAAGCCCGAAATCAGAGTCTATCAACACTTTACAATCCCAGGATTCCTCGAATCCTATTAAATCCACAACTGGGTCTTATGCCCGATCATAACTCCAGGATTTCTCGAATCCTATCAAATCCACAACTGGGTCTCATGCCTGAAATATCTTTCATAAATCTCAGAACTGGGTCACAGCCCGATATATCTCACATTTGACTATAATGTAAGTCAAACCATAAATCAACTGGGTTATACGCCCAAAAGAGATTTCCAAATTTGAAAACCATTTCACTTTTCAAAATAACCTTTGACTATCATCCGAGTCAAAGTCTAAATCAATTAGGACTCATGCTTGAATACCGACTTCACGTATCTCCGTGAAATCCTCTAAAACCGTACATCATATCCTTAGTTTCACACCTCTCCATGAAACCATTAAATAATAGAAAACACATGCACACCAAATACTTGACCGACGCCTAAACATCACATAAAACATAAATCTCGAAATACTTACATATTAGCATTTTCTATGAAAATGCCCAATCATAGTCAAAACATGTGTAACCATTGCATCTAAAACCATGTTCATAAAACATATAAAACATTTATGCATGCATCATATTTATAAAGAAAAAGTCCACTCACATATTGTCCATGCTGCGCGCCTGCAATCTGTGCTGTAAGCCACTCCCAGGCTAATCCATACTCTCCAGGATGTCCAAACCTATCCAAATCATACTCAAAAGTTACTACGAACCTATACAAGTCCAAACTATAAACCCTTAAAACTCCTCCCAAACACGCTTCTCGTGGCTAAAAATCTCGATTTGACCTATCAAATGATCTCCGATCGACCTGAAACCACCACCATTGCATTCAGATCGTCAAAATCTTTCGAAAGTATGATCGTTTCCACCTTTAAATTCGTGATCACGCACCTTCACGCGCCGGTCAGATCTAACAGCGACACACTACCACGTGGCACCATCTCATTAGTGTAACAACCCATCCCAGATCTCGGGATTAGATTAGTGATTAATGACAGATTAGTGAAGTTAATCGGCGATTAGTTGGGTGATTTCGGACGGACGATGCGAAATGACGATTTTACCCCTGAAATTGGGCAATTGTTGACTTTTATGTTGGGCTGTCAAATAGACTTTGGCCGATGACTATGTCGTAGCTCGGGACGTCACGAGTCCGCAGACAGGCAGCAGGTCCGATTCCGACATTCGAGGAGGAAGTTATGACGCTCGGAAGATTGAGGGGCATTTTGGTAATTTAGCATCAAGGGAATTTTGGTCATTGTTTACATTGGGATTTGTGCCCAGTGGTAATTGGACACTTGGCTGCCTTAGGATTAGTGCCCATAGAGATTGGGACACCTGGCCCTCTCTGGATGGTTGTGGAACCTCCTCACTGTCTTACTTGTTTTTTTAAAACAGGGGAGAAATCCTGTTTAAACGAGTTTGAGAGAGAAACCACAGGGGTGGTGAGTGAGTGATCGTGCATTCATTTTCCTCAACACTGACCTGTGAAGTGTGGATGAATGTGAAGGATGAGGTGGTCATGGTGGTGGTGCTGCCACGACGGCTGCCGTGGACGGTGGCCTCGAACCCGTGAGACCAAACAAAGGACATCGAGAAGTACAGACCAGAAAAGCTTTCAAACCTCGTCCTTGGCCCCTGATTTGTGAAGGAAAGATGGAGAAGGAGTTGTATGGATGATGATGGAGGTCACGGCGGAGCTCACGGTGGCATGAGAGGTAAGTTCCCGCGAAGAACTCTAATTCGAATTCAAAAATGGCAAGTGGTGATGTTGTGTCTAATGCTCAATATGGTTAATTGGGAAAGGTTTTGGAGATGAGGACGACTCTGTTAGACTTGAAAACGACACCTAAGAAGGTCTATAGTGGCCGAACATGGAAGTCAAGAGTAGCTGGTTCTTCTTCGAATCAGGAAGGTAAGCTCTCATGTTTTTTTTTAGTTTCTGGGCTGGTACATCGACAGGAAATAGTTAAACGAAGGTATAGGAGGTGGAATGGCTGAAAACAGACTGAAAACGAAGAAGGAATGGAGCTGAACCGCCCTCGCTAGTTTGGGCTGGACCGGGTTACAATGAACCGGACGGGACCTGGTTCACCAGAGGTAGGAGATGAACTGTGCAGCCGCGTGTGAGGCCCACGTGCAGCCCCTTTGGCCGGCGCGTGTGGGCTCGTGGCACATCTTTTGAGGCATATTTCAACACGTGTTTTTAAGTATTCGATGTAATGAAAATTTTGGGACTGGTTTCGATTTGATCGGACATCGTTTCGATAGGATTCGGGATGTCCGAAGGTTTAAAGGCTAGGTTAAAAATAGTTAAAAATTCGAAAAAATTACCGGGATTTAGTAGAAGCATAATGAAGTACTTAGTGACCTTAGTATGCGTTATGGAAAGGTTCGGGAAGTCCGGTATAGTGGATTAGCAGGGAAAACATAATTGCACTCGTATCGAGGCAGTAGCGGGAATGGTCTGTGAGTGGATGCATAAATATTTTATGTGTTTTTCATATGTGATTTCTATGTTTATGATTAAGATATCTGTGATTTACGGTTTTGCACGTATTTCGAGATATTTACGTAATTGCACGTTTACGAGATTATGGTTTTATGATTTGAATTATGATTTGATTTCAATGGTTTATACGTAGATGTTTTTGAAAAATGATTTCGATAAACGTGATTTCTAGATTTGGATTTGGAATGATGATTTCGGATTCGGATTTGGAAATGGATTTATGGATTTGGATTTGATAAAATACTTTTGGATTGGATTTGATGGATTTGGTATTGGGTTTAAAGACTCAGATATGATATATGACGGGGGCGGGCCCGGATATGTGATTTTGGGTTTAAAGACCCGGATTGAGTTTAAAGACTCGAGAGTTTAAAGACTCGGATATTATGATTTCCCCCGTAGGCCTATTGAGTTTAAAGACTCGGGAGTTTAAAGACTCAAATTGATATTGAAGCCTGTTAAGTTTAAAGACTCGGATATATATTGAGTTTAAAGACTCGGATAGATCCAGCAGGTTAGATTGATGGAAATGTGTTTTAACTGTGTTTCAGATTTATGTGATACACTGATTGTTTTCAAATGGTTTTCAGATGTTTTGGTGTTGTGACCCGGATGATATGGATTTGATGGTTTTGGGCTGAGGCCCGGGATTTGAGAAAAGGAAATGATTTTGGTTTTCATAAATGGTTTTTATCATCTCGGAAATGAAATGGTTTTCGAATGCATGCATTTCTTTTACATGGAGGGTATAAATGTCTTTTCTTATAAATGTGTTTTATGAACTTATTTATTTTTGTCCACTCACAGTCTTTTCTTTTTTTGGATATCCTCCAGGCTGATGCGGTACGGGCTGTTGTTAGAAGACGGAGACATCACACACACGATCTGTGAGGACCTACCCTGGTTTCAGCCCGAAAATCGAGGTAAACCCTGCTCCCGTCTGACACCCACGATCTATCGGTACACGATCCACAGTAATGCTGCGAACTCTGGTTAACTCAAGTTGGTTTTTGGTACGTAGACCTGGGATCCCTTGTCTGGCTTGCGTGTTCCACGAGGGTTGAAAGAGTGTTTAGCCTTCGTGACGCATGCAGGTTAGACGAGAGCATGACTTATCTCTTAATCCAGGGGGATTGGAGGTGGGTTGTGTCAATTAGTCTACGTGGTCTGATAATGCTGATTGGACCTGCCATGTCAGCTGCCACGTAGGCTGGACAGGTCCTGACACCCTTTCACGTGGCAGTACCTGATTGTCCATGTGGTCTGACATGCTGACGTGGACCTGACACATCAACTGCTAACTGGGCCTGACAGCCTACCACGTGTCAACCTCCACCCGGGTCGACCCGTTTCTTTGCAATGGGTTAATTTAACTTGCGACACGACCTGACCATATATCTTCATCGTCCGACCACCATTTTTAGCCATTCTTCGACCATTCTAATCGTCCCACCCCCAGAAACGTGTCTATGCCCTCAAAATAAAAAGAAACGACTAGAAATTGCCTGTCACGATCGAACAGTCATAGTCCACCCTTGAACCACCATCCTGGGCTGCTCAGCCATCCATTCCCTTCAATTCTCGATCCCACAAACGAGTCCAAACCCAGAAAACCCAACCCAATCATCAAAACCGTTCCCAAATGTCCAAACATGAAATTCAAATTTTGAATTTAAAAAGGGTTTCGGGTTTTTTTCGCGTGGCTTCCTCCGCCGTCCATAGTGAGTAGTGCATGTTGGATAGTGTGATTGTTGAGTATCGATCAGTCTAATTGATGTGGTATGATCATCAGATTAAGTCCAAGGTGGATGTGATATGGTAATCGGACAAGTTCCGATGTTGATTGTAAATGGGGTACGAGGACTAGACATTGAATACTGTGCACTAGTGCAGAGTGGCTTTAGAGGGTTCAAAGATTGTGCGAGCGTGGAGCTCAGAGCCATGATGGGCTAGAGGAACCCTAGCAATTATGATTGTGATTGCCTTGAATATAGAAAGTATTCGATGGGATCCAGATACATCTTGAGTGGTTCGAGAGGATGAGTGAGGTGACAATTTGAGACCTGAGAGGAGTCAGGATCATAACGTTGGTCGTTGAGTAATACAAGGTATATAGATAGGACTCTAGAGCAAGTCGAGTTCTTTGAAAGTGATTCGAGTGGTAATAGTGGAGCCGTGAGTACCAGTTGGTCACGACGGTGCATCGTGAGTGTGATTAACGGTTAGAGACTGTCAATTGATAGAAGACTTGTGGTGCTCAACAGGAGCGAGATCGTCAAATTGGATGCTGAGCAGAATGTCAACTTGGTATAGCAAGATTAGCAGCGAGATTCTGAACAGAATGTCAGCTTGGATCTTAAGTATGCCTGCATAAGTGACAGGTCAGATCGACGCGTGTCGATGTCTCGTTTGAGACTTGATATTGAGTGATGGGATTTCTGGTGACAGTTGGTCAAGTGTTTGAGGGATACGGTCACGAAAAATGAGCTGAGTTTAAGCATTGACCGTTGGATTGTAGTTAAAGTCGAGTGACGTGGATGTTGGTGCATACGGCGGATAGAGGCTCTCACATGTACCTCGAGTTGGAGACAAGATTGGACTTTCGCGGTTTTGGTGCGGATTGGAGTCTATTTGAATTAATGATTAATTGAGAAAATCCTCGACTAATTGGGATTTTTCGTTCGGTCGTCATAAAATGACAATTTTGGCCCTAGATATGGGTAAAAAGTTAACTTTTGACCCAGGAGGTCAAATGCATGAAGACCAAAGACCGTTACGTAGATCGGGATGTCACAAGTCCGTAGACAGGTGACACGTCAAAATCGGATATTCGACGGGAAAGTTAGAGTCACAGAAGAAAAATGGCAGTATTCATATTTTACGAGAAATTGTACAAGTGGCCTTTTTGGATTGTTCAGGAAATCTGGGTGGACCAATTGATGAGTGACACTTGTCCCTCATCTGATTGGCCAAATCCCAATTGTTTAGGATATCATTTCTTCATATTCTTTGTTCTTTCACACCCGAAACCCACACAACCCACCCCTACCATCACCTTCAGCTAAGACCAGAGAAACAGAGACTGAAGGTGAGTGAGAGACTGGAGACGGCGAGGAATGAGACACGACCGTCGTGGACAACGGAGGAACCCTCAAAACCCAGGTAAACCGAAACCTTTTTGGACCTTGAAATTTGGTTTTCGATCTTTGGACGTTTGGGAAGGTTTCTAACGTTTGGGTTGTGCTCCTGGTGTCTGTACGATGGTTTGAGAACCAAAAACATGGACAGTGGGGGCTGGACAGCCCAGGAAGGACGGTTGCAGGTGGCCGTCACTGTTCAAGCTTGGGAGGTAAATATCTAGCCTTTTTCTTCTGGTTTTAAGGTCCTAGATCAATTCCTGGGATTAGGACGAGTCGATAAGAACAAAAAAGGATCCATTTTTGAGTTTTGGTCGAGTTAAGGCTGGGTCAGATCTGACAGGTGTTAGACCTATCAGGCTAAAGTCAAGCTAAAGTCAACGATGACGTCAGCATTGATTATTGACCATGACATCATCGTTGACTTTTTCCAACGTTGACCAGTCCTATTCAAAAGATTTCGACGTTATAAATCCAATAGTGATGGTTTCAAGTCGATCGGAGATCGTTAGGTTGGGCAAATTGAGGTTTTTAGCCTAGGGATGCGTGTCCGGGACATGTTAACTTTTCTGAGAGTTTTGAGTGTTTTTTATTAGGACTTGTCTAGGTTGGTAGTGACCCTTGAATGTTTTTTTGACGGGTCCGGATGACCCGGAGAGTTCAGTATAGCCCTGAGCAGCTTACGGCTCAGCTTGCAGGCACGCAGCTTGACGGTCTGTGAGTGCTCGCTTGATTTCTAAATATGATGCATGCATAACGGTTTTATATGTTTTTTGGACAAGATTTGAGATGCCTTTAGTGCATATGATTGTGGTGTTTGGCCTTTTCGTATAAATGTTATATTGCACGTATTTCGAGATTTATGCTTTATGTTGTACCTTGGGCTTAGGCCAGCTTTTATAAGTGCTTGTGTTTTCAAATGATTGACTAAGGAAATGATTTCGAATTCAAAAATATTATTTGGGGCTTGAGGCCTAGTTGATTTATGGTATTGGGCTTGAGACCCAATTGGATTATGATATTGGGCTTGAGTCCCAGTTGTGGTTTATGAAATGAGATTTCGGGTGTGAGACCCTATTTTAAATGATTTGGGCTTGAGTCCCTATGAGATTTGGATTGGATTGGATTTGAGGAATCCTGATTTTGTGGAAACGGTTTGTGGAACTATACCTTTGGTTGAGACCCTGTTGAAATGTTTAAAACTGGATTTGAGGTATAATTGGTTTACCATGATTTTCATTGTTTTACTTATACCATCCTTATCAGTGGTTTGTCTTCTCCAGACGTCTTGTAGTATCATGGAGTAGTCATGGTGCAATGCCTGGGAGTGGCTGCTCAACAGAGAGGCTCAGGACCAGGAGTGCGAGCATTGCCTGAGAGGGGCCGTTCCTCGCTCTGAAGTGGTGGGGCACAGGATCAGGATTGCTAGATATTACCCCAGACAGTGATCTAGGGAAAGCACATCATTATGATGTCGCCCCAGACACTGGTGGATCTGAAGGAATGACTCGGACTTGAGACTGCGAGTGGCACGCGTAACCTTAAAGACCGTGACTTCATTGATTAGACATCTGAGATGTTGAGGATTGGTTAAATTATATTTGAAATGGTTTGGGCTGAGACCCTACTAAGGAAATGGCTTTGATTGATAAACGTTTTCACTGAGTTTTAAATTGAAAAGCATATGATTTGATTTAAAGGAAATTGTGGTTATAACTTGTTTTCTGATGTATGCATGCTTTTTAATGAAGGGTATAAATGTCTTTTCGTGAAATGATTTTTGAAATTGTTTATTTTCGTCCCCTCACAGTTTTTCTAGTTTTTAATACCCTTTAGGTTGATCATGGATGCAGGCTGTAGTAGAGACCGAGATATCATATACCTCTGCAGATCCTGGCGTACTCTGGAAGCCCTGAGAGGGTTAGGTGTATCCCTGGTCTAGCACGGGTGTCAGGCAGGAGCATGGCACATCCCGCGTTCATCTAGGAAGGATTGGGATGGGCCGTGTTAGCTTGGTATCAGAACACTGGGTTGCTCTTGGAATGTTACGTATGTGCATGATGTGATGTCTCTATGAGGAAAAAGCCCGTCATCAACTTCATAGTTAGGATAAGAGTAGGAGAAATTACTGGGAACAAACCTCGAGTAAGGTTACATTTGGCACGGTATTCCGTGGTTCAGTGAGATTAGACCTCGAAGAGGGCTAGATGTGACAACTTCTAGAGTCTTGACCATTGGACGGTAAGGTTTGTTGTGCTCCCTAACAGCTGAGGTCGTGGACAACTCTAGTTGAGACTAGTTGGAAAAGTTACTAGGAGAGTAATACTTATGAGTCAGGCATGGTGTGGTTAGTACAGACTCCATAATCAGAGTCTCGATAGCGGAGTGTTTTCTTGGTTTAGTCTGCTCAAGGTTGCGACAAACATTGCTATCGAGGGTTGTGGTTGAGGCTGGTGAGCGTTGGGCGACGTTCGAGGAATGTTTCTCACGTGGATCGGTAGTGGCATGTGATGTCTCGATCTCTGCTACAGCCTGCATCCGCTACCAACCTGAAAGGTATTAAAACCATAAAAACTATGAGTGGACAAAACAACAGTTTATAATAAATCATTTATATCGAAAAGACATTTATACCCTTCACGTAAAATCATGCATGCATCGTAAAATAGTTATATCAAATACTTTCTCGAAAGTAAGACGTACTGCTCCCCAAATTAAAACACAGTGAAAAATGCTTCACAATCGAAGCCATCAGAATTGTCGTGAACACATCACTCGCTGCGACCTTCACTAGATCATCGCGAACACATAGTTAATCGATCTCAGAGTACAATATCAACACTCCTAAGTCGAGCGTCATATGATCCGGGACTCACCTGAATACCATCATCCATAGGGCCTTAAACATGGAACATCACCAAATGGGTCACAGCCCGAAAACCAGAGTCCTACAACACTTCATATCCCAGGATTCCTCGAATCCTATCAAATACACAATTGGGTCACATGCCCGAAATATTATTCATAAAACTTATAATTAGGTCATAGCCCGACTTATCTCACGTTTGACTATACTCTAAGTCAAACCTCAAATCAACTGGGTCATACGCCCGAAAGATATTTCTAGAGCTGAAAACCAGTTCTCATTTCGAAAACACTTTCAAATCATCCTTCAACTGGGACTCATGCCCGAACCTCGATTTCACGTATCTCCGTGAAATCCTCCAAAATCGTAAATCAGTTCCTCGGTTTCACGCCTCTCCATGAAACCTTCAGAATCACCTAAAACACAAGCACGTAGTATACTCTCCCGAAGCCTAAGCATCATATAAAACGAAAATCTCGAACTGCATGCAATAACGCATTTTCCTCCAAAAATGCCAAATAATTCATATTTAAATCACATGCACTCATGGAATTTCAAATAATGTTCATAAATACATATAAAACATTTGTGCATGCATCATATTCATAAAACAAAGTCCACTCACAGACCGTCCATGTTGTGCCTCGATATGCGTGCTATAAGCCTTTCCGGGCTAATTCGACATCTCTGGGCCATCCAGACCTATCCAAAACATACTCAAAGGTTACTACCAACCTAGACAAGTCCATATCAAGAATCCCAAACATTTTCGGAAAAGTCAACTTGTCCCAGACACGCTTCCCTTGGCTTTAAACCTCAATTTAACCAACCTAACGATTTCCGATTGACTCGAAACCACTACCATTGGATTCGTATCGTTAAAAACTTTAAAATGATCTTAGTTCCACCTGGAAATACGTGCCTACTTGCCCCTACGTGCGGGTCAAATTGGCTGGTCAACGTTGACCAAAATGTCAACGCTGACGTTAGCAGTCAAAGTCAACACTAACGTCTGTAGTGACATCATCACTGACATCTGACATCTGACCAGTGTTAGCTGACATATCTGGTCTGACATGATGACGTCATCTGATTACATCATCGATGACGTCATCATCCCTGTCCTCTGTTCGAGTCAACCTGGTTCGCTACAACTGGGTCACGTAGACCCCGGATCCAACCCAGTCCGTTATTCCAGCTCCAACCACCATTTTCGAATCCGCTGCTTCCTACATGATCGTCCAATCCTAGGCAATCGATATATGGACTCAAAAATGCTTAAAACGGGCTAGGATTTACCTATCTTGGACCACCAGCCACTGCTAAGCTTCCGCCGCCTTTCCAGGGCCGTCCAATAATCAAAACCCATCTCTTTCGATCCCTATGAACTCATCCATGTCCCAGAAACACAACCTAATCCATAGATTCAGCCCCAAACATTCAAAACTTAAAATCCAAAATTCAAAAATTCACGGGTTACGGGTTTATCTTCTCCCGTGGCTTCCTCCGCTGTCGACGGTGGCTGGTTCTCTTGTCACCGTCTCTCAGTCCCTCTCTCACTTTGCCTCTATCTTCAGTAGCTGTGAAGATGGTTGAAAGTTGGGGTGATGGGTTTTCGGGCATGGGAGAACAAAGAAGATGAAAATGGGATGATATGCATGTATGTGGGATGGGAGTCAATGAACTTGTCACTCATCCATTGGGCTCAATAACAAATATATGGGCCCCACATATGACAAAAGTCAACCTTGCCTCGTAAAATGTGTCATTATAAATAGTTCCTAAAACCTTCCGTGACCCATAACTTTCTCGTCAAAAGTCCGATTTCGACATGCCGCTTATCTACGAACTCATATCGACTCGATCTACGTAATGGTTCTAGGTGCTCACGCATTGGACCTCCTAGGTTAAAAGTTAACTGTTTTCCCTCTTCTAGGGCAAAAATTGTAATTTAACCCCGAATATCTGACAATCCTCGACCAATCCCCGATTAGCCTCGCTAATCCACAATTAAATCTTAATAAATCCCAAAATTTTGGGACGGGTCGTTACAAGCTTCCCTTCTTAAACAATTTCGTCCTCGAAATTCAAACTGGCCCAAATTCCACAACCAAATGGTAGAAATCCAATCCTGCCTCTAACTCGGGCACTTTCATGTAAAATTACACGTCCGACACAAACCACACATCGGTTCGTAAGTCTCACTCTAGACACCAATACTCGTCGATCTCGCCTGTCACTCACTTGGACAGATCAGCTATACTAAGCGGACATCAAATTGGCTTTTCAGCTTGATGGTTCTTCTCATCTGACAATCGAAACTGACATCTTGCTCAGTGTTCGATTAGACAAACATCCGCTAGATCCTGCAGTCACAATGGTACGAATCTCACCTCGCAGGCCATACTCAAATCTACGTCATTTATCGGCCTCGGTACTCACATCAGCCAATTCTTTTGTTTTTCCATACTCATGTTGTCACTCACTTTGATAGGTCACTCACTTTGGTACGTCTTTGTGACGTGAGTCGATTAACCTTTGGAACGAACCAAGGAATGAGATTGGTTAGTGAACTGGCTGGATTATCTCTGGGTTGGTCAGGTGACCACGATGACTTCGAGAGGACGTTTAGTATAATGAGGTTTGGCCAGAATAAATGATTGGTACATGGTTGGACGTTGCTAGAGTGCAGTCCTTGAGCAAACCGAGTATTGCCTTGATGATTGATATGATGGGGGTGCATCGGTGAGTAGTGCACGTTGAACGATGAGACTGATCACAATCGACCAGTATATTGGGTTGAGAGTTACCAGAAGGGATGAATGTTGTGTCTAATGGATATAGTCCCAGATGGACATGAGATGGTGGTCGGATTAGATACGAGAGTAACAGTTCGACGAGGATTATGATTAGATGTGTTCCGACATGATGAGGTGCAGACTGGACATTGAATATTGTGCTAGTGTAGGGTGGATTGAAAAGATTCAATGATTTTGTGAGCCGAGAGCTCAGGGCCACGTGGGCTAGAGGAACCCTAGCGTTTTTATCTGTGTGATTACCTCTACTAGCAAGTATTCGACGGGGTCCAGATACACCTAGGATGGGTGAGATGTCGATTGTGTACCGACATGATACGTGATATGACAGTTTGGGACTCGAGTTGAGTAAAGATTTTAGGGTCGGTTGCTGAGTGACATGAGTTACGACGTGGGGACTCGAGAGCGAGTCGAGATCAGAGTAGACCAACGAAAGCGTTGTGGAGCCGAGAATTGCCGGCTGGTCACAATAGTTGTCGGTGGGATTGACTTGCGTATAGTCAATCTTGCATATTGTGGTAATGGAACGAATCGATATTCGACGGGTTTAGATTGGTATGTAGTGATGGGACTCTAGTGAGAGTCAGCATGAGTACTGGAAAACGAGAGAGTTGGCTGCTGTGAGTACCGAGGCCAATAAACGCCGCGAAATTGAGTATGGTATGCAAGGTTAGATTCGTGCCATTGTCACGGCAAGATCTAGAGGATGATTGTTTGGTCGGACGCTGAGAAGGATGTTAGCTTCGATTGTCAGATAAGAAGGGTTGTCAAGCTGAAAAGCCAACTATGAGGTCAACTTGGTTTAGTAGACCTGTCGGAGTGACGGACAAGCGAGATTAACGAGTGTCGATGTCTCGAGATTTGAATTGGATCTTTGGGAGCTCCGGTGACAGTGGGTACCGACGAGTACGGTGGTTGTGTCAGACGTATACGTTTACACGAGAGTGCCTCGAGGTGGAGGCAGGATTGGATTTCCACAGTTGGGTTGTGGAATTGGGTTAGTTTGAATTTCGAGGAAGAAATTCTTTAAGGAGGGAAGTTTGTAACGACCCGTCCCAAATTTTTGGGATTAATTAATTGAGGATTAGCGAGGCTAATTGGGGATTAGATGAGGATTGTCGGACGTTCAGGGTGAAATTACGATTTTGCCCCTAATCGAGGGTAAAAAGTTGACTTTCAACTCGGGAAGTCCAATGCACGAAGACAAAGGACTAATATGTAGATCAAGTCAATACGAGTCTGTAGACAGGCAGCACATCAAAATCAGACATTCGACGGGGAAGTTACAAGTCACATAAGGTTCAGGAAACTATTGCACGAATTACGAGACGAGTAGACTTTTGTCTTGAGTGGGCCCCCGATATTTTCCAGGTCCAATGGATAAGTGACAATTGTCACTCATCCATTGCTTATTATCACACATACATGCACTTATCCCTTCATCCTCATCTGTTTCATTCGATCAAACCAAACCCGAAACCCCTCAAACCCGTGCAACCCAGAATACCTCCACCCCATCTCATCCTCTCATGTGATGATTGAGTTACTAAGAGTGAGAGGTTGAGTTGGACGGACGACGGAGGGACGATGGCGTACGGTAGAGGAACCACGACCAGGTAAACCTGAAAACAATTTTAAGGGTCCAAATTGTAAGTTGGTTTTAAAGAGTTTATTGGACCGTTCTGTTGACCAAAACAGATTCTCAAGGACAAGCGACTTCGATTGAACCAAAACCATGGATGGATGTGGCCAAAATCAAGGGCTGTCGATGGATTTAAACTGGCCAGACAGTTCATTGATTTTAGGTAAAATTTTAGACTATTTTCTATGGTTTTGATCATATGGATCCCTTCTTGGGATTGAGACTAAGAGATTGGAAGCAACAGCTTCGAAATCTGACCAAGAACCAGAGAGAAAAATCCGAGTCGGGTTCGCGGGTTTGCACGACCCAGGACAGTGAACCAGGTTGATCGGGACAGAGGACAGTGATGATGATGATGTCATCGATGACGTCATCCTGTCAGACCTTACATGTTAGACTAACATGTGTCAGATATCAGATGACGTCACTACTGACGTCAGCCGTTGACTTTACTATTCACTATTAACGCTAGCGTTGACTTTTTTTATCAACGTTGACCAGCGTGTGGGCAAGTATTTTGAGATGGGAACAGGGCCATTTTAAAGGATTGACGATACAAATCCAATGATGGTGGTTTCGAGTCAATCAGAGATCGTTACGTTGGTCAAATTGAGGTTTAAAGCCTTGGGAAGTGTGTTCGGGACACGTTGACTTTTATGGGAATGTAGGAGGTTCTTTATTAGGACTTGTCTAGGTTGATAGTAATCTTGAGTATGTTTTGGATAGGTCTCGCTGACCCAGAGAGGTCGGATTAGCCAGGAGAGGCTTATGGCACGTGTATCGAGGCGCAGCATGGACGGTCTGTGAGTGGACTTTGTTTTATGAATATGATGGATGCAAAAATGTTTTATATGTGTTTATTAACATGTTTTAAGATGCCATGAGTGCATGTGATTTCAATATGATTTTTTGGGCATTTTTGGAGGAAAATGCGTTATTGCACGTAGTTCGAGATTTCTGTTTTATATGATGTTTGGGCTTCTACCAAGTATGGTACGTGCTTATGTTTTATATGATTCCGAAGGTTTCACAGAGAGGCATAAAATCGAGGAGCTGATTTACGATTTTGAGGATTTCAAGGAGTTGAGTGCAATCGAGATCCTAGCATGAGTCCTAGTTATACGATGATTTGGAAGTGTTTTGGAAATGAGAACTGGTTTTCGGGCTTGAAAATATTTTTCGGGCGTTGGACCCAGTTGATTTGAGGTTTGAATTAGAGTATAGTCAAACGTGAGATAAGTCGGGCTATGACCGAGTTATGAGTTATATGAAAGATATTTCGGGCATAAGACCCAATCGTGGATTTGATAGGATTCGAGGAATCCTGGGATATGAAGTGTCATAGGACACTGGTTTTCGGGATGTGTTACCCATTTGGTGATGTTCTATGTTTGAGGCCCTATGTATGATGATAACATTCGGGTTCGTTCCGGGCGTTACGGCGCTCGCCACCGGACTGGGATGTATTGCTTCCAAAGAGGTCACGATGCACTGCCTGTTGTCGAGCAACCGCGGGAAGCAATGACTGAGGGAGGCTCGACGTAGGAGTGCTTATGAGACACTTTGAGATCGATCAGCGATGTGTTTGAGATGATCTAGAGACGGTCACAGTGAGTGATGTGTTCACGGCGACATGCTAGGATTATGAGTGGCCCTGACCTATTTGCATATGTGCTAGGATTAGAATCGGTGATTGACATTGGGATGAGTTTCCATGGGATGTGTTCCCAAGTGTTCTACAATTTGGGCTGAGGTTCTATATGTGTTTTCTATTTGGACTGAGACCCGTTCTTGGTTTCTATGATCTAGTTTTGGGTTAAGACCCTACTGAGATGATGGCTTCGATTGTGAAGCATTTTTCACTGTGTTTTGATTTGGGGAGCATTACGTCTTACTTTCGAGAAAGTATTTGATATAACTGTTTTACGATGTATGCATGATTTTACGTGAAGGGTATAAATGTCTTTTCGACATAAATGATTTTTTATAAACTGTTGTTTTGTCCACTCACAATTTTTATGGTTTTATACCCTTCAGGTTAGTAGCGGATGCAGGCTGTAGCAGAGATAGAGACATCACATGCCACCGCTGATCCTGGCATACTCTGATGGACCTTGAGCTGGTGACGAGTTTATCCCTAGTCTGACACGAGGTGTTAGACGGGAATAGGCACGTCCCACGATAATCCGAGGGGATTGGGACAGGTCCTGTCAAGGTGGTATACCCACATCATACCAATCATCAAGGCACTACTGTTCACTTCCCAATCATCTATCTTGGCCAAACCTCACTATACTCAACGTCCCCTCGGAGTCATCGTGGTCAACTGACCAAATCCAGAGATAATCCAACCAGTTCACTAACCAAACTCACGTCACCCAGACGTACCATTCTCAAACATGTTGGTTACCTGTCACTGTCCAACAACACTCCATCCAATCTCTCCATCCGGAGTGGTAACGAACCTGCCAAAATCCTACTTGAGGCATTTTCTATTCATCTTTTCCTGAATGATATTCAACGTGTCACCATAATCTCTCTCGATCCAAACTCACCTCGATCCACGGTGGGTCCACATTAGCCCTTTTTCAGCTAATGATCCGAAATATGAGAATAGGGTCTTACACCCTCTTTGAACCCTTTATCTATCATATCATCCCTTATTGAGCCACATAAGGAAAGTCAAAGATGATGACATCAAAATTCATCCTACGTGAGTGTACACACCAAACTCACTACACTCACCCCGTCCGATGACACCAAGCACCATCTCCTAAAGAGCAAAAAATGAGAAGTCTCCCTCATTGAATTCGGAATCAATAGAAGTTGCAACCATGTTGGAAACATACTCTCATTGATGAGGTAGGTCAATGAGGTATGGTCACCCACAGTCAACCAAAACCAATTCGCAATGGACTCTCAAGTCCTTAACTCATTCGGACATCCATCCACGTGTCCATGAACCATCTAACCTTAGTATCCAACTTGCCTGCCCAATTATACCGTTTATGCACATCCAAAAGGATGTCCTCTATCACTACCTGATTCTCCTGTTTCCACCTTTATGGTTACCCCCTGAGTACACCTTCGTGTCTCAAGTCTCGCATCACTAGGGAACTGGTCACCAAACCAGGTATTCCCCGTGCCTCGCACTAAGCCACTCGGGATCCTCTCTGTCCCCCTTAGTGCCCACTGAATTCACATGTTTGCCACTCTAGGGCACGTCTACCATACTAGTCACAATCCAGACCCTCATTGGCATTACATCACTTAGACACCCTCAGTGTCATTCGGAACTATCCGATCACTAATGGATTTCTTTCAACTCATCACAGTCACCTCCACTGAGGTAGTGCGGAACACTAGCCAAAACCCAAAGCTCAACGTCTCCTTGTATGATCGTACTCAGTGCTGACCAAATCTAACTGAAGGCTCTGCTCGTACTGAACAACACTCAAAACACCTCTATACCATCGTCACGATTGGCGAATCCCTATCGTCTCAGTCGTCATGGTAGCATGAGCCAATCCAGGTTGATAAGACTCGTCCACGTCCATCGATAGCAGCGTCTGTCATAACCACGTGCAGACCAATCCCAGAAACACTCCGCTCTTGAGACTCCGTACTCATGCGGTCAACTCACCGCATGTACCACCTGCTCAACACGTAATATCCCTGATTGGTCCACAAGTACAACTCTCCTGGTAACTTGTCCAATCAATCTCCAACTAGGGTTATCATGAACCCGGCTGCTCACTACAGCACGTTCATCCTAACCGATCCATCGCTCTCGACTCCAAAAAGTCGTCATACGGGGTTAACTAGTACTTAACCAACTAGTAACCAATATACAAGGACCTCGTCCACTCGTAACTCTACAGTCCCCAGCCGTTGGGCCCACAAGAAGTTGGTCCTATTCGGTGTCTAGCTCTACACAACAACTATATGCCACACTCACTGCACACCATGCTACACAACATCTATACCGTGGCATCCTCTGCCAATCAAAATCCCTGCAGGATTCAACACACTAAAACATGGCATCTCTTGCCAAATAGGATCAAACGTTCCCATTCCCAACAGTCTCAATTAGGGTCGCCCACGACCTCCACTGTACTCTGTGACACAGTTCTCAATCTGACATAACCGTGCAACAATCCCGATTCTCAAATACGTCATATTGGGAAAACTGGTCGACTGGGTCCCATCCACCAGCAACACTACAACTCTAAGCCGTTGGATTGACATCCACATCGATCCTACTGGGGGATCAAACCTCACTAAAACACGGCATCTTATACCAATTGAAACCTAAACCATCGCATCACGTGCCGAACGTAACCTAACCAGGGTTTGATTCCACTGAATCCTCGTACTCTCACCCTACAGGCCACCTCAGGCCCCAAAACCAATCTTGATCGATTCCTGGAACCTCCCAGATGCTCACCTAAGCAAGCAATTCGAAAAACAGTGACCCAAACGCGATTTTCCATTTTCGAATACAATATAGCATTTTACGGGAAATGAGCATACAGTCGCTTTTGTGCACCTCCAAGGCCACCACTAACCTCGTCTCAACCTCCTAATTCTCAAACAACCCACCAGAACCGTCCATCATTGGTAAAACTCGACCCACCATTTTTGAATTCTCAGAAACAGAGTACACGCCTCACCTGTCCGTTTCTGCCACCGTGCACGACGACCCTCCATGGTGGCACCAAAATGTTCCTCATCATCCACTCATACTTTTCCATTCACACGACATGGCCAACAGGTGAAGTTTCAAGGAATTCCATGGAAGGTTTCTCACAATCTAGTCGAAATGGCGTGGGTGCTCGCTGATGATGATCATCTGAGGGGAAAATGAATGGTGAGGATGAGAGGATTAAGGGAAATGAAGGGCTAGGATGAGCGATGGGTGTGTGTTTGATTTAATTACAAATGGGCCAATGGGAACAAGATCCACAATTTAAGGGCAAGCCTCCAATGGATGAGTGACACTTGTCACTCATCCAAGGGCCCCACAAAAATATCTGCCCAATTGGATTAAAATAATAATTAATAAGAATCTCGAGACGTAAATCCTCGATTTTGCTCCCGTGACCATAATTTTTCCGTCGGACCTCCGATTTTGACGTGCCACCTGTCTATGAATTCGTATCAACCCGATCTACGTAACGGTCTTCGGCCCTCGGCCATCAGACCTCCCAGGTCAAAAGTTAACCTTTTGCCCACGCATAGGGGAAAAATGATCATTTTGCACATTTCATCCGATTTCTCTCAACTAATCCCCGATTAGTCATTCTAAACCATAATTAATTAATACTTAAATCCCGATATTCGGGACGGGTCGTTACATTAGACCTACTAGGTCAAAAGTCAACTTTTTACCCTCGTGTAGAGGCAAAATTGTAATTTCACCCCGAACGTCCGATAATCCTCGACTAAGTCCCAATTAGTCTCGCTAATCCTCAATTTAATCTTAATTAATCCCGAAAATTTGGGACG
The DNA here is from genome assembly GCA_032719365.1 of Prinsepia uniflora. Lineage (NCBI taxonomy): Eukaryota > Viridiplantae > Streptophyta > Magnoliopsida > Rosales > Rosaceae > Prinsepia > Prinsepia uniflora. Next base: position 46,448,221 of record CM064864.1, read on the forward strand.
GGTCGTTACACTTAACGTTGCATGTAATATTTTGTTGACATGTGTTGTATCTGCGTAATCATAAGCCTCATCTTATAGTTGTGTTTTGAAAAACCTTTCATACAACTTTGTCCCACTATGTAACCATCTAATGATTCTTCTAACTCTTACTTATATAGTTCTCGACCACTCGGGGCTTTCTTGTATAAATTATCCAATTTCACTAGTTAGTGGAAGAGAATGCTCGCCCGATGTTCAATTCTTGCAACACCAAGTTCATCTTGGCCAAACTAGCAAACTAAATACTCTTCATAAGTACTCTACTTATTTTTCAATGCTTCATCGGCAAGTGCGATCATTGGAGGATGAGGCCTATAGTGATAACTCAAATTTGCAATGGCTGGAAGATGACCATGTTGCATCCAAAGCTAGGATTTCAGATCTTGTGGGTATGATCAAAGTCTGCGATCACACTCTCGAAACCATTTCTTAGAAATTTTTCTGAGATGGCTATGACGATGGGTATATAACTCAAGTGGCCGATTGACCTTATCCTCAGGGATAATCCAAGGAGAAGCTAGTTGAAGACACCGAAAGCCACTTTGGTTTATCTTGACTTGTTTAGCTATGATCTCCCTTGACATTCTAGTTAGTGCAGGTCATCTTATCTTTCTTCTGGCCATTTATTGGCCTTTCTATGCAGGTTGAACATGTAGAAAGTTCTTTTCTTTCTAATTTGTTGTTGTTTTCCATATGTAAACTTTCACATCTTCCTTTTTGCATTATCAAAGCAAACATGACAATGATTCCAACCACATATGAAGGCCCTTTGAAAGGCATTGTTTTTTTTTTGGTTTTTTGTTTTGGCTTCTGCTAGGCATATCCTTTAGCACTTCTATTTTTAGAGACCTGATTGCTCATTATTTGGTCTGTTGATATGTTATGTGCTATTAGAAGCCCCTTGCCAAAAGAGACCTCTCCTACTACTCATGAGTTAGCTTATGGAATGTCACCTTGGTAGGGTGGCCGTTCTTATCTTCCCCAATTAGTTTGATGTTTCCTAACTTGGGCTCATAGAAATTAACTTCAGCCACCATAACATTAGTCACAAAAGGCCTTGAGTATTCATGTCTGGTCTCACAAAAACCTCATTCAAAGGCAGCTTCATTGTGATTCTATATATCGATTTGTTCATCATGGATGTAACACGCATACTCTTGTTCATCCAATGTCTTCCTAACAACTCGATGTGGTTAGCAGTGTTATCTACCATAAAGAATGCTGATATATATTTCTTGGATCCAATTGTAATCTCCAGGGGTAAGATCCTGTGAATCTTGGTGATGATTCCACTAAAATTATACATTATGACTGTAGTTGAAAACTAATCTTGAAGAGTTTTACTTAACTTTGTCAATATTTTAGATGATATAACATTGATGGAAAATCCCCCATCAATCATTATTTTGTTAATCATGATCCATTTTAGATGGACCATGGTGAAGATAGGTCATAGATGATTCGTCATTTCCTTGGTCGGATTAGAAAACATCAGCATTTCTCTATGGAGCGTGGATTTTGAGATGATGCTTTGATTCTTCTCATAATCAGTCGGTATCTCGATTAATACTTGAGATGGCTTATGGGCAATAACATTATCCTTCATCTAGTTAACTTGGTGGTATATTACCACAAAATGTTCCAATAATACCACTACCAGGTTCACTTGAATTTGAGCCTTATGTTGTTAATTGCCAAACAAGTCATCCATTTCCATGGAATCTAGTTGGTATTTCTCGAATGCTTTTAGTTCTACCTTGGCCTTTCCTTGACCGTTACCTTCATGGACGTCTTGCTCGGACTCCTTTCCTAGTGTTAGGGTATTTTTGTTCTTGGGTTGATTGCTTGGTAACTCTTCTTGTACAAAGTTTCCAATCACAATCCACTTTTTTTACTTTAGTAAAGGTCTACGAGATGGAGTTTAGAAGAGATATGGTTCGTAGCTTATTGATCACGACTTGTCTCTTCTTCCAGTTCTTCTTGAGAGGGCACGTTAAATTTTTTTTTCAGTCACAGGAGGGGTTGCACCCAAGCCTTTTTGGGCACACGTATATGGTCCATATTGCCTTTAGATCCTAAAATTTTCTTTCTTCCCAACTTGTTGGTTAGTATTCCATTCTTACTAGCTATGGCGACCTAGAAATTCAAAAAAGGAAAATTTGGAAGGAAATGACAATTTTGCCCCTCGGTTATAGGGTCAAAAGTTGACTTTTTGTTCGGGGACACTTTTTGAACCTTCTGTAAAGATCGTTGTGTAGGTCTCGAGATGCTGAGTTCGTAGACAGGCGGCACGCAAAAATTGGAGTTCGCATGAATAAGTTAGGGGTCTCAAACGGTAACGGGCAATTTGGTCATTGTGTAAAGAAGGGCAAAATGGTAATTTGGTTAGGCATTGGCTGATTCAGCGATGTTTAGTGACTCACCCCTTTGATCTTGTGACACATGGCATATTTAAAACTGAGGTGAGTGGCATTTGGCCTTGTTGGTCGTGTGTGTGTGAGATGAATAAATAACAACATGATATGAACAAACAACAAGAAAAAACAGGGGATGTGTGATCAAATACCCTCCACACCACAACTCATCGTCAATTACTGAGACATTGATTTATGGAGAGAATTAGAGAGTGACAATAGAGAAGAAAGCTGAGAGAAAAAGGGAGAAAAAACTCAGTAAACCCAAAAGCCAAACCCATAGGAATTCAAATTCTTTAAAAATCGAATTTGAATTTATAGGTCGTGATGCTTCAAAATGAGATTGGTTTGAGCCTTCCGAGACTAATTCGATCAGGATCACCTCAAGAACGAAGAAAATTGGTGTTCTTTTGGCTTTGAACAAACATGGCGGGAATGGAGGAATTCGAAGGTTGGGATGTGTAATTGAAGGGATTGAACGATGAAATTAAGGTCGAAAACAGGTTTAGGAGGATTCCACGAAGCTTTTTGATGAATCAATTCAAAGAAAACAGATGGGGTTGAAGAAATTCGAAGGATGAACAGTGTTCATTAATCCTTCGAAAGTTCAAGTTCGAATTGGATGATTTGAGGAAACGATTAATGGAATTGATGTTACAAATCCTTAATTAAGATCCTTAAGAAGCTATAACTAGGCTCAATTGTTGAAAATGAGGCCAAATTAAGAGATTTATAATCGGGTCGAATCGTGGGTCGCAGGATCCGTTTTGCAGGTAATCGTGTGAAGCTGGTGACACTGTGCACCATTGTAGCAGGCGCGTGACTTTCACGCGCAGCCACTTACGACAGCGCATGAGGGCGAGTTGGGCATCATTCCAAGGTAAGGTCAACATGAAGGTCTATCTTCTTGAGATAACGAACATTTTGGCACTGATTTCGAGGTGATCAGGTATCGTTTCAATATTGTTCGGTGTATCCGAAGTTTTGATATACGTGTTAAATACGTATTTAAATCCCAGAAAAAGTTGGGAAATTAATATGAGAGAAATTGAAGTGTTAGTGACCCTTGATAATGATTTTGAACATGAATTATGATTTCCGAAAATTACAGAAAAACGTGCAGCTCGGAAGCGGGCAGTTTAGACAGTGTGTGAGTGGACTTTTGTTTTCTAACCGTGATGCATACATATATGTTTTAAATGCTTTATTATATGATTTGACATGATTTGATTTGATTGATACTTCGATATGGTGATTTATCGATTTTATGGATAATTATATTGATTTTGGGCATGATTTACGAGGAAATGTGTAATTGATGTTTTGGGTGTAGGCCTGGATTGGAAAATGATGTTTTGACTCGGATTAGGAGTTAAGGATTGATTTGATAGATTTATACACTGGAATTTGGATATGGTTTATGGATTTACGTGAAAATAGAAACTTAGATTGCGATTGCACGGTTTTGCGTGAAACTGATATTTTGGGCTTGAGACCTAATTGAGTTATGATTTTGATTGGAATTGGATTTACATAATGATATTAATGGTTTTCGGATTTATGAAATAATTCGAGACATTGGTTTTACGGATTTTGAGGAAACTATGTTTTGGGCTGAGGTTCTGTGCTTATAACTGTTTTGGTTTCAAAAACAATTGTTTTTACTATTTTCACTATGGTTATTCTTTACGGATATGATAGGGCTTCAGGTTGTGGATATGTTTCCCCGGAATGAACCCTGGAAATAACGCTCAGCTCCGAGATGGGATGTGTTCGCCCGGAGAGGTCACGTAGCACTACCTATTGTCGTGCACCCGAGGGAGGCTCAACTCAGATGTGTTGGGATTATATGTGACAGGACCCATCCCAATCCCCCCGGGATTAGTGCGGGATGACCCTGCTCCAGTATGACATGGAGTGTCAGACAAGGGATATTTCCGACCTTTGCCCTCCCGGGCTATCAGAGTACGCCAGGATCCGGAGGAGGTATGTGATATCTCGGTCTTTGCTACAGTTCACATCCGATGTCAACCTGAAGGGCAGTCAAAACATTAAAAACTGTGAGTGGACAAAACAAGAGTTTATAAAAACATTTAATAAGAAGACATTTGTACCCTTCACTAAAAAGCATGCATGCATTGGAAAACCATTTAACCAAAGAAACCATACGTGGGAACTAAGCCCAATTCAGATATAAACCAAGGTCGAAAGGACCACAATGAAAACGACCATACGGGCCACTGCCCAAATCCATAAGGGACTCGGCCCCAAACCATAAAGAAACCAAGTACACAAGCCACTACTCAAATCCTGTGCACACCTGTGCACACCACATATCATATATCATATATATATACATATAAGTCACACAACCAATCCTGTCACGGTATCCAAAGCTACGCGCGTGCTACCCGGGTCTCAATCCGAGTCTTCTCAAAGTCAAGGTCAATGTCCGCAGACCACTGATCCTACTCGAGGTAATAGTAACCATAGCCTTCCTGAGAGTAAGGAACCCAACTGGGGGGTGACTCCACTCAGTCGGTGCTCCGTGACTACTCCGGGGTCCACCCAGGCCAACGACCCTCCCCGGAGGAGATAATAGAAGTAAAGGAAGGTAGATGAACATATATATACATAACATAATATCCATGCCCGGTTCCCCTGAACCGTCATGATCCATAATATCTCTAACCAAGGTAACATGCCGGTTCACATAAACCGTCAAGTACCGTAATAACATAACCGAGGTAACATGCTGGTTCCCATAAACTGTCATGTACTGTAATAACCAACAAGGGTTCATGCCGGTTCCTATAAACCGTCATGAACCACGATACCATAACAAGGGTTCATGCCGGTTCCCATAAACCGTCATGAACCTGGGAATCCATTTAAGGTTCCCTGACCTGAAATCAAAACCGTAAAGTGACTGGGTCTCGTGCCCGAACATAGGACATCAGCTGGGCACCGTGCCCGGAATCTGAGGTCATATGCCCGAGACAAAACCAAATGGGTCTCATACCCGAGTTTATCCTTTTGAAATTCAAATCCAGTTCATTTAAATCAATACAGAGATACAGACCCGTATAAGCACCGTATAAGGCCGAAACCTCGAAATACGTGCTTATACGTAACCACATACAAATGCACCCATGGCATTACAAACAAGCATTTAAAACATATAATAAACATTTATGCATGCACCAATTTAGAAAACAAGGTCCACTCACAGACCGTCCGAGCTGCCGCCTCGATTTGCGTGCCATACGGTTCCCCGAGCCGATCACCATCACCGGAACTCCCAAACCTGTCCAAATTTTAATAGAAGGTTACTAACTACTTAATTAACCTCCTACCAAAGCCCCGTAATTTTCCCGTATTTTTAACTATTTTTAATCCCGAACCTAAACCTTCCGATGCCCCGAAACATATCGAGACGGTGTCCGATCGACTCGAAACCAGTCCCAAAATGTTCGTTACATCGAATAGATGATTTTGTATGTTGGAACCTTCCCCAGATTCCCTGCCACGCGCCCTCACGCGCCTATGGAATGCACTGCACGTGGGCCTCACGCGCCACCGCACAGTGCCTTCATCAACCTACCGCGAACCGGCCGGTCCGGTTTTTCCTGCAAATCCAGTCCGCCTGGACCGGCGTGACCGGTCCAAGGCCCTCCACTCCTCATTTTTTGTCCAATCTTCTTCTTTTCAATCCCAATCTTCCTAATTTAATGTTTTCTATCAATTCCAATTAATAAAACTAACTAAAACACCTTAAATCCTATCCAAGAACAAAGAGGCTCACGACCTCTGTTTTCACGGCCACCCTCACAGCCTCCTCCGCCGTGAACCAGCCTCCAAAACATCTTAAAACTATCCTAGCAACCTAATCAACTCATCCTAATCGTCCAAAAGCCACCATAATATCAAAATCAAATTGAAAATGGAAATTGGGCCTTACCGAGCACCCTCTCGGGTTTGTCTCCTCCAAGCCGCCGTACACGACGGTTCTGGCAGTCCAGGCCGGCCACCAACATCCAACATCCTCCCTTCACTCTCCTGGTTTCTCAGATATCCATGGGTGAAGGTTTGGATTGGATTGGTTTGGGTACAAAGGATGAGATCGGGTGGGTTTGGAAATGGAAAGAAATGATCGATGCATGTATGTGGGAAGGTGGGCAATGGATGGGTGACACTTGTCACTCATCCATTGGCCTGCCAAAATATCTGGGCTCACTAAAGACAAAACTCAATTCGTCTCGTAAAACGCATCACCGTGAATAGTATCCTGGAACTTCCGTGAACCGTAACTTCGCTGTCGAACGTCCGAATTCGACGTGCCGCCTGTCTACGGATTCGTATCGTCAACATTTGACCTCCTATTCACCCAAATTACCAAAAAGCCCTTGGGCTTCCGAACGTCATAACTTCCTCCTCGAACGTCGGAATTGAACGTGCCACCTGTCTATGAACTCATGACGTCACGAACTACGTCACGGTCATCGGTCAAAGTCCATTTGACCGCCCACTTGCTTTCTCGCTTGACTTGAAAAACTGGAAAAACTCGGCAGCTATCGGAAGGAAAACAAGGAGTTTACTGCGCAAGAGTGGGACTTAGACCAATAAGAAATTATAACAAAAAAAGGCTAGTTCAGTCACTTCCGGGCGAAGGCAGAAAGAGGAAAAAGGCTTGGCTTATGAGGACCCAACCGGCGATTTCCGTCTTCCTGAATTGGGAGAGCAAGAACAAGTCTCTCTTCTTTTTTTTTTCAGTGGGTTTTTACCCTTTATTGGAACTAAAAAAATGCAAGTCAACGTTTTGCCACCACCAGGGGCAAAATGGTCATTTCGCACCGTTCGTCCGATTTCGCTCTACTAATCACCATTTAACCTCATTAATCGTGATTAGTCACTAATCTAATCTAGAAATTTGGGACGGGTCGTTACAATATGGGGATCGGTCGATGATATGGACGATCTGGAACGTCGACTGGTGATGTGTTCTCGGCGACGTGCTTAGGATTTGAGCAGTCATTGAGCTTATTTGCACGCGTTGCATGGATAACGTGACTAATGAGATTGGATATGGAAATGAGTCCCGAGGTTTTATCGAGATTTATGATTTATAAATATTTATGCCCATATATTTTCAATCATGATTTGACTTCATATTCTTACTCATTTTTTATGATATGCATGCATGTTTATGAAACTAAAGGGTAAGGATGATTTTCGGTAAATGTATTTATGAAAGTTTATTTTTGTCCACTTACACCTTTTATGTTTTTGTTGACCCTACAGGCCGTGGCGCGAAGATCGAGGTTGATTGAGAGGCGGAGGTATGAGTGGGAACAGGTGCTGAGGGCAGTTTTGGAACTTCAATCGACTTGTCAGAAGGGAGCAGGACCGGGCACGATTATCAATGTCCCTCGAGGGACAGGTCCTATCACTAGCCACCAACCACTTTCCTTTATCGATAATTGCCTTTTGAAACATTGTTTTTGTTTGTTCTGATATAGTGGAGGACTTCTAGCTTTTAGGGCCTGGTTGGCTGGTCTACCCCTAGTCTTTTGATTGACAACCCATTCTTGCTTCCTTTTGATGTTTCCTAACCTTTGGAAACACTGAACTTTGAGTTATCTTCTCTTTTTGGCTATGTGGCCTAAAGCTTGCTTCTAAGTTCTTGAGGAAACCCTCATCTCTCGACTTTTGGAGTTCTAGGTCTTGGCTTTCATAGCTAGGATTTCTAGCACACATTATGTCTTATACTTATTGCACATAACTACTCTGGTAACAATTGTATCTAATAGTTTATCGTGTTGTTTATCCTTTTCAATCATCGTAGCCTTCTTTTCATATTTTGGTCATTGTAGGTTGATCATATTCACTGATGTGATCGAAAAGAATCTATGTCGACCCCTATTGGTCTTTTTGGGATTATGGCCAGTGAAATGTGCCCTTGATTGATCAAACTTTTAATTGTCTCAAAATTGGGCACAATTGGTAGTGGCATGGTATGGTGAGAATTCCATTTGCAAAATTGATATCCTTTGATGTCCTACGATCTAGGCATTAATTGTTTATGATCAGTTTTGATCACCGTTACTTTTACTAGCTCATTATAATTTTTTCCAGTTTTGGTGAGGTCAAATGAATATGAACTGAAATAAAGGTCTTGTTAGCAAAGTAACCTCCAGTCGGGTTGGTTGGCTTTTTTTCCCACGTAGGTTTGATCAATGATTTGAGTCATTGGTCCTTTTCCACTAGTTTGGATCTCAGCTATTGCAACATCTAATTTATGCCCTTCTTCTTCTTTGTGCTTTATTTGATGCACATGGATCTTGTTTTTGTTAAAAAAAAAAAGAGGGTACTTTAGAGTTGTGCCTTTGTTTTTATTCCTTCTCTAGAAATCTCTTAAATTTGGTTACTGATACTACTATTGCTTGAAGATTGGAACAGGTAGCACCATCAAATTTCTTTTTAAGGGAGAACCTTAGAGGTCTTTGTGCGATAGCCACCATCTCAGCGTTGTTCATGGAGAACTTGCATTTCATTTTGAGCCTTCTGAATCTGGCTATGAAATAATCAGTTATTTCATGCTCTTGTTTGATATCAATTAGATCACTGATTGTGATCTCTAGTTCAATCCTGTAGAATTCCTCGTGGAACGTAGGTTCCATTTACCCCAAAGTGGGTATGGATGTTTCTGGTAATGAAGTATACCAGAAGAAGGCATCCCCAGATACGGTCTTGCTGAATAATCAAAGTTTGGGATAAATATTGTCTTCCATAACCAGATACCATGCTAAGAACCTTGTAATGTAATATAGAGACAAACTACTATCATCTCCACTGAAAAGTGAAAATGATGGTAGTTTGAAATTTCTTGGGAATGGATTGTCCTAGTCTATATAAGCTAGGTAAAGATTTTAGTAGATCGGGACACTTGTTCTCCTTGGAGGCGTTGCGTGGCCTTGCATCATCCTCTTAGTTTTGTCATCTCATTCATGATGACTTGATGCTCGGGATTACGGGGTGGCAGCTGATTGGGCCCAAATTCTTATTTTGATCATGTGTCATTTGGATCAGATTTTCTCCAACTTTCTAACTCAATTTTTTTTTTCTGATCGAGATGATCATAGATAGCTTCACATTTAATTTTTCTCGGCTAACCATAGGTGGTCGATACTTGAAGACATCCCAAATTCATCCTTTCATATCCCATTTTTTTTCTTGCTTTTCTACGGGGTTTCATTTGTGGAGTCTTTTGAGAAGGTAGGTGCTGAGATCATAGGTTCAAGGTTTGACATCCCAAAACTTGTATTTTTCTCATCTTTTTCACGCTTAAAACTCCCAAGGATGGGGTGTTTGCTTTTTTTCATCAGCTTTCCCTGTATCTGTTGATTCAAGGCCTATATCTATTTGCTAATGGGGGATAAGCAATCCTTAATAAATTTCATCAATTCCTTCTTCGATTTCTTCTGGTTGGTGATGTCTTCAGCCTTTCCTTCACGGGGAGTTTCCATGTCAGCTTCTAATAGTGATAGCTCATGCATTGCTTCTCGGAAAGTATTTTTCAAAAATCTTCCTCTAGCATCTCAGAGTTGCTCATAGTACTTGAACTTGGACATGCACTAAAAAGAATTCCACTTCAAATTATGTTCTGCCTATGAGGTCACCTTCAATGGCTAGGTCTTTGCTAGAGAGTTGTCGTGCTTTTGAAGGAGTGGGCTCGTGTTTCTCTTAGTGGATGAGTGTTGTTAACTGTATAGATAATTTGGGGTGAAAGTTATAGGCTAAGGGGCCTTTGAGCCATGGTCTTTCCCTAAATGGGCTAACTAGGAAGCAAGTAAGCCTTTAGCTATTTATAAAGTAGGAGTGTCACTAGTAGAGACTGCTATTAGACAGTTTAGAGACGAGTTCTGTTTGCGGCCCAAGAACCTTCTTTTTAATCAAGTTGTTGTGAGGCAAGGGGGTGAACTTGCTTGTGTTGTTCTTTTCTATGCCTTCTTCTTAATGTATCAGAGGACTTTAATAATTTTTCTTTCTATTCTAGTCCTAGTGCATGTGATATCCAACGTGTTCATGTTAACAACTTGATATTTAGTTAGGGAGTAGTTAGATGAACATGTTTCATTAAATCGGGATACTAGTATTGCATCAAAACACATTGATGGTTTTATTACTTGGAGACATCCATAAAACACACTAGCTAGTATATTCTGAATACTTATAACTCCTTTTAAGAGAATATGTTATATTGTAATGAAAGTAAAGTACAAGTACTGAAAGAGTAAAAAAGGGAGTATTGAACACCATAAGTAAATTACAAGTGCTGTAAGTAAATGATTTGTTTCGCAATTAAGCCTTTGAAGGGCACAAACTTCTAGAAATCGTCAACTGAATGGATATCGATGAGAATAATGGCATAGGCTGACAAAGCATTCAAGAGATGTTGAGACGTCAATGGTTGAGTATCTAGATGCCTCAAAGATTGAGTTGGGTTCAGTTGGAATTATATGAGTTTTTGGTAATTTTCAAGACTAACTTGAGCACTAGTCGGGATGAAGAAAAACTTTGTGTTCTTAGTTTAAGAACTGAGAGAGGGGTTAAGAAGAAAAACTTTTGAGGGTTTGCAATTGTTTCAAAATTGATTAGATTGATCAATTTTTTTGTTTGATTGATTTATTGAGTGTCTTGAGAAAAAAAAAAAGGTTTCTTCTCTATTTTATAGGTGGTTGAGGGCAAATTAGGCTTGTCAAGCATATGTTTGTAGGACCCATGCTGCATCGATATTCCCCCTCTTCATGCTTCCACATTTTCACATCCCAAGTGCCTTTGGATTGGGTTTGGTGAGATGAGGTCTTTATTTTACTGATTTCTTGCTTTAGCCTAGAGTGAGATTTTTTTCGTGTGTAAATAACATAATTGTCCATCAAAGTTTCTTAGTAATATATAGTAATTAAAAAACTATATATTATAAGTTTGAAAAGATAGAGACCTCACTAATAAAAAATGAAAATAAAAAAAAGTAAAAATTATTCCCAACCTCGTCAAATAATAACCCATAGCCATAGGCACTAATGTCATTTCACTCTCCAACAGACCTCCATCATGAAAGCGTGCGAGTGTCATAATCTTACCACATGCCGAAACCGTCAAATCCCGACATTGCAACAAAATATACGACCAAGATTGATAACTTCATTGCGTCTGCAATGTAATATGCTACACCGAGAAATACTATAAAATTATCATATACTAGAGCCAAGCAAGGTCGAAAGGTCAGTGTTATGAGAAGCGGTGGAAAACTGGAAACACTTGCTCTTTGAGAGTCAAAAGTCAACCGTTAAGGGTATAATTGTCATTTGAGTTTGGTTCAAGTGGTAGTTAAATTAAACTAAAACAAATAGATAAAATTAAATAATTTGGTATTAAGTAATAATAAAGCTATATTAGTTCATGAACTGGATTGAATAAAAGAGTTGAAGTCCGGGTCTTCCTTCTCAGAGAGAGAGAGATAGAGAGCAGAAGAAGAAGAAGATGGTAACTGGTTCTGATCTTCTGGTCTTTGTGGTGTTTGGATAGCAGCTTTTAGAAGCACTGAATCATCAATTGCCTCAAATGTTTGTCTAATTTCTTGGGCTTCTTTGTTTGTTTCTGCGGAAAATTTGCAGGCCCACACGGTTTCATTTCTCTGATTGTGGGGCTTTCAGGGTTTGTATATCAGGGTAATTATATTACTGTCCCAAGAAGGCTTTAAAAATTTTGATTCTTGAAACAGTCTATGGGGTTTCTTTAGTTAAGCATAATATCTGAATTTTAAATTTATTTTTCATTTTTCATTTTTCATTTAGGATGTTCGAACTCTACAGTTTGATGTGTCTTTTCTGCACAAATTTGCTTAAATTTCCTGTGCTTGTGTTAATTTTTGTCCGTTACTAAGGATCTTTTGGGGTTTTTAGCAATTATGGAGATCCTTAGATATTTGTTTCTTCTAATTTTATCTTTTTCCTTGTTGCTATTATTATCGGTCAGTAGAAAACCAGAAAGATTAAAATAATTTTGGTGCTCTTTGCCTTAAATTTTTCTGTTGTTGTGGACTTAATTGATTGACTTTTTCTCATTTCTGAGATTGCCATTATCTATATTTGCAGGAGTTCCTGCAGTAGTATTTGATTCTTTCCAATTGTTCGCCGATCTCTGATAGCCTTAGTTGTGAAGGAATGTATCTTTGATCAGTGCAAAGCTCTCAAATTCAAGTCTTTTGGCGTTCTACTTTGATGTTTTTTGGGTTTGCTCCCTCCCCCCCCCTCTCTCTTGGTTGTTAAGGATTTGAACATTTATGGTTTGGGTTCATGATTCATGCTATCTATGTTTAGTATACGGTATTACAGTTTAATTTCTTTAAAAAAAACAATATTTGGGGGCTTAGTTACAATCTTTTTCTATGTGTAGGCTTTTGCATTCTAGACCAACAAATTATAGACACTGCACTTTCAAAATTCCACGTGGAAGAATTTCTGTCTGGGGGTTAGTTTGGAAGGTTTTTCATTTCGATTATAAAGCAAAAGTAGGAACTAAATTTTGAATTAAATGTAGTTTAGCTTACTGAAGATCGGCTTTAAAACCCTCTAAAGATGTATCTGTTTAAAGTATAGTACTTAGGCTGCTTTAAGTCCTTGTGTAAGAGTGAGACTTTATTTAATGAGAATCTCCTTTTCTTTCTTTGTGCTTTTCAGAATCAGTATTTCCTTATTTTACTTAGTTTCTAAGCATTTTATAAGGAGCTTGAATCCATTTTGGTTGATTTGCAGCTGAAAGCGCATTTATAGTTTTGTGGTTCATCCCAACTTCAGGTGGACTATATTTTCGAATTTTTATCAAAGACATATTTAACATCTGAGTCTGTTGGCACGCAAGAGTAAATGTCATTTCGCAGTATAGTTCGTGATGTAAGAGACGGATTTGGAAGTTTATCCAGACGGAGTTTTGAGGTGAGACTGCCTGGTCATCACAGGGGAAAATCGCATGGTTCAGTCCATGAGCTGCATGATCAGCATATTGTAATCCAGAATAGCCGTTGGGCTAGCCTACCTCCTGAGCTACTGCGCGATGTAATCAAAAGATTGGAAGCTAGTGAGACTACGTGGCCTTCTCGCAAACACGTTGTTGCTTGTGCTGCTGTTTGCAGGTCATGGAGGGAAATCTGTAAAGAAATTGTCAGAAGTCCTGAGTTCTCTGGGAAGATTACCTTCCCAATCTCCTTGAAGGAGGTGAGAGCTTATTTTTTTGGCTTCCTTATGAGATGCACTTGGTATATGACCAACATTGCCCAATATTTATATTTAAATGTCATTATTTGGTTTTTCTGTGTAAGTTATTTGTATTATTGCACTTTGTTGCTCTCTTTTAGCCATATTCATGTTAGCTTGTAACTGACACATTGTTGAAATTACTGCCTGTCACAGCCAGGATCCCGGGATGGAACGATCCAGTGTTTTATCAAGAGGGACAAGTCTAATTTAACTTACCACCTTTTTCTTTGCCTTAGTCCCGGTAAAGCTCTCGCTATACAGTTTCTGTTGGCCCTAATGTTTTACCAAGTTCAATTTGACATTTCAGTTTTGGTGGTTTTTGGGGGTTGTTACATTATAGTTACTATCCACTTACTGAATTGTATTTTTTATTTTTTATATTAGAGTTTTGTGAATATCTTTTTATCCTTTCCTTATGCATTGTACATAATCTACTGACCTAATATTACTTTTCTGCTTCATGTCAAAACTAATTATTGGTTTCTTGTTAATCAATATTTAATTGTCTCAGCCTTTTGACCCGTATACTGTCATGCTTGTTAGAATCTGTCTTGGACTAATCTGCAGATAATATTAGCAGATCTGTTGATCTGTGTTATGATTACTCACTTTATTTAAACCAATTTTATTTATGAGATGTTCATTTGGAACTTTCTAATGTGAAGAGCATCCTTGTGATAGTTGACGCCTAACTTCAGCACTTAAAAGGCCTAATTTAGGACTAGTCTGTTTTATGTGACAACTATGCCTTCTCTACCTTTGACAAATTGTTCATGTCCTATTTAGGCAAACTCACTTTGATCTTATTAGACACTAAGGCCCAGATGGTGCCTAGGATTGGTTTGGATTGGATAACTCCCTACATTCAAAGGATGTTAAAGGAATAAATTAAGAAATTTTGTTTAAGTTGAAGGTAGAAGATTGATTACTTATGAAGGGAACTTATCCTTTCAATCGCCACATCATGGTAGGATTAGAAGGGATGAGATCCCTCAGTACCGAATTCCCTCAAAATGAAAAATTATTTACCTCTATCTTCAAGATACCTTCAATGTTATGAGTTATCCAATCTAATCCTTGGAACCAAACAAACCCTGAATGCTTGCTTTATAAAACTAATGCTACTGAATGTTTCCTTAACTGAAATTTCATTGTGGAATGACTCATAGTAGGATATAGGATTATGCAGGGAGGTAAAATGAATCATGGTAAAACTAGTTTCCCATATTCTCCTCCACCGGATTATCTTGCTTCTATGAATTTAACCACATTCAATACTTTAGAGTAGTTTTTGACAAACTAAGTATTTATTGTTCTATACTATCACTAGACTCGTCCATCTAATGGAGATGGCAAATACGAATTAAGAGAAGGACATGGTGCAGCTCTTCTTGTATCTAGCAAATTAATAAGCATGACTTTGGATTGGAGGTTTGGAATTAAAGGCTTCTCACGACTAGGGCTATGATACCATGTTAGACAGCCACAGGAGTTCCAAAACTTGGGTTTCTAGAGAATAGGCCAATAATGCATATCAAGCTACCAATATATGAGGGATAATTCCAAATATATCCAATATATAGGTTTTCTTGACTAGATTTATTTCATTCTTGCATACTCTATGGATGCTAAAGAGCCCATTTAGTGAATTATTTGCACTTAGCATTTGTAACCATCTTTTCTCCTTCTGTGTATTTTGCTCCAGTCTGTTCTTGCTAATTTTTTGCTTCTATATTTTGACCTATGTTCTGATGACTAATGAATTTCGACCCTTGCAGCTTTACTTGTTGAAAATGGGAAATTTCTTCTTTCTGCTAAGCGTACGCGCAGAACGACTTGCACAGAATATGTGATCTCAATGGATGCTGAGAACATATCAAGATCAAGCAACACCTACATTGGGAAACTGAGGTCATTCTTGTTTAACTTTTTCTTGAGCTATTTTTGTCTGCTGAAATTCATCTATTAGTACCTCCAAGAAAAACAACAATTTTTATGAAACTTAGATATGAAACTGGAAATAGAAATTGGGCCAGTTTGTCTCTCGGTGTGCACACATAGGGATCATATCCACTGTACCATCTTGGTTTGCCACTTTGCATGATTTCCAGTACTGTCCACAATTGCTGCTACCTAAGTTCTCATGGATGCATTCATAACATTCATGGTTTTTATTTATTGTTGTATTATTATTTTTAGTTTGCTATTGCTACTAATATTACATTGTAGGCTTTTATTTATTCATTAATTCTTCTTTAGGAGACAAATTTGTTGACCTTTCACTCTATAGGAAATACAGCTTAACAAACCAATTTGTCAACATGCAATATACTCAATTTCTAACTTTGAAAAGGACAAAAAAGTTATTTTCGTGAGATTCCTCTCACCGGATATTTTTTTTTATTGAGAGGCCCGAAGCAGTTTATCTGGTTATACTAATGTCATCTTTTGTTTTTCTCTCCTATTTTCAGGTCTAATTTTCTAGGTACCAAATTCATTATTTATGATACCCAGCCTCCCTACAACAGTGCTCAGGTTTCCCCACCTAGCCGAAGCCGTCGGTTTTACTCAAAAAAGGTTTCTCCCAAGCTCCCTACCGGCAGCTACAACATTGCTCAAGTGACATACGAGTTAAATGTACTCGGCACCAGGGGGCCACGCAGGATGCACTGCACCATGCACTCCATCCCTGTTGCATGCCTTGAGCCTGGTGGCATTGTCCCCGGCAAGCCTGAGCTTCTCCAACAGTCCCTTGAGGATTCGTTCCGCAGCGTTTCCTTCTCCAAGTCGATTGATCATTCAACCGAGTTTAGCAGTGCTCGGTTTTCAGATATAGTTGGGTCCCATTATGAAGATGAAGGAAAGGAGAGACCATTGATTCTTAAGAACAAGGCACCAAGATGGCATGAACAGTTGCAGTGTTGGTGCCTAAACTTCCGTGGAAGAGTGACGGTTGCCTCTGTTAAAAACTTTCAGTTGATAGCAGCTATACCACAACCTGCTGCCGGGGCACCGACACCATCTCAACCACCACCGCCAACCCAATCTGATCACGACAAGATCATACTTCAGTTTGGTAAAGTTGGCAAGGATATGTTTACTATGGATTACCGGTATCCTTTGTCTGCGTTTCAGGCCTTTGCTATCTGCTTGAGCAGCTTTGACACCAAATTAGCATGTGAATAGAGAGGAGATAAATTATTTCAAGAAATAGAAGTAGTCGTCGGTAATTCTTTTTCATCTTTTCTAGGGTTTCATGTAGATTGTGGTTGTCTGATGTCATCCCTGCATCTTACTGAGTCGTAGTAGACTGCAAATGCAGAACAAGAAAATTGCATATTTGATGAGGTCCTTTCACTCCCTCTCTTCTTTTTCTAATCGTAATTTTTTTTTTTTGGGTTCTCTCAAATTCTCCATCTTTTGTAAGACTTGTTGTATTACTTGTCTGGAAGTGTTGATAAGACTCCATTCAAGCTGGGATGAGATAATTGTAATACTCAGTAAGCTCCATGTGTCGCGTCTTTAATTCTGAGCTTTGTTGGAGTTCCATTGCAGGTCCCCAAGAGAAGGGATTTAAGCGTTCAGCATAGCTAAGTTTGACCGTAAAACAACCCATAAAAATGCTCAAAAGGTAAATGAAGGAAAGAATGGGTGAAGAAGATGATAGAACGCAGAAAAGGAAATAAACAAGAAGGAATGGTGGGTTAAGCAAGATTGGATTAAATTGGTTTCATTATATGATTTTAGATATAGAAGGATGGGTAAATATTCTAATCCTTCTATTTTTAATATAATTGTATTTGTTAAGTTTTCTTCCATTGTCACTCCATCTAATTCCCCAAAATTGAAATCCTTTGAATTTGATGAGTCATGTTATCCAATCTAGTTCTGTTGACCAAAGAAATCAAACAACAACAAAATTTTGGGTTCTAGTACTACTCAATATTGGTGCTCATCCTTATTTACATTAAATAAGATCAAATTTTGAAAGTGGAGGATTAATTCTTTATAATCTTCTTGTTTGAATAAATAAAATTTAAATTTAAAAATTCTAAAAAATTAAAAATAAAGAATTTGGATATTCTAAATTTTCACTTTAAATTTCATATGAAGAAGTTCCATATAAAGATGTGCCATTTTTTAAATTTCATCTCTATAATTATAAATTATGTGTAAATATTAAATTTTATTCTATTTTTATATTATTTAGACAAGAAGCTTTACGAATTCTAAAAAATTAATTTCCCTCAATTTAAATTCCATTATTTTATAAATGGTTAGTAATTTTAAATTTTTTTCGTCCAAACACAACCTAAAATTCAAAGTGAAAATTCTTGAAACCACAATGAGTTGGCCCACTGGTTAGGGCGTTTCTAGATCCATTATACTCTCGGTTAGTCCTAGGTTCCTGATTGTGATTAGAAGTGCATTATAATGCGTATGTAAGTTTTCTAGATTTCCGATGCAGATTAATCTTTGATTGTCAACTTTAAGATACAGTATATTTTATTTATACTAATTCGTATAATCTGGAGAGAATCGCGCACCACCATATACTTTCACACAATGTTTGCTAAATTGATAATTTTTCTAAAATTTGACTCAGTTGTGTAATCGGAGTTGACTTTAAAATGGCATCCATGTGGGATGCCATTGATAAAATAGAGACCCACAGTGTACATAACGGAATAGTTGGACTAAAATGCCATGAAATAATTTAGATTTTGTCAAGCTAATGTTCATGAACTGTATTGAATAAAGAGTTGAACTCCGGGTCTGCATTCTCACACAGAGAGAAGAGAGAGCGGAAGATGGTAAGCTGGTTCTGATCTTCTAGTCTTCTTGGCGTTTGGATCGCAGCATCAGTTGTCACGACTTTTAGCCTAAAATCTGAGCTTTTATTTTTGGGGTAAAATTTGTTGGCCCACTTCTACATTTCTCTGATTTTTCGGGGAATTACTTTCTGTCCCAAAGGGGTTTACAAAGTCTGATTCGAAACATTTTATGGGTTTCTTCAGTTGTGGATTATATCTGAATTTTATATTTTCAGTTTTTGTACAGCGGGTTTGAAGCCCCACATTTTGATTTTTTTTTTTTTCTGCACAATTTTAGTTACTTCATTATTTTGTTAATTTGTTAGTTACAAAGGATGCTTTTGGGCTTTGAAGCAAACATGGAGATATTTTATTTTTGTTCCTTCTAAGTTTACCTTGTTCCTTGTTGTTTTTAATATCAGTAATGGGAAAACCAGAAAGAATATGAAATTTGTGGTGGTTGTTGCAGTAAATTTTCTGTTTTATGGACTGAATTTGCTGTATTTTTCCTCATTTCTGATATTGCAGTACTTATATATGCAGTAGTTACAGCCGTAGGCTTTGGTTCTTGCAAGTTGGTCGTGATCTCTGGAGGCTTTAGTGGTGAAGCAAAGTACATTTGATCAGTGCCCAAGTTTTCAAACTCAAATCTGTTGGCATTCTAATTTGGTGTTTTCTGGGTTTGCTTCCTCGCCTTTCTGACTGTGATTTGTGAAAGATTTGAGCATTTAACTGCTAGGTAAGCATGATTTTATTCTTTTCTTCCCTCTAAAATTGCATAATTCAGGTTATATTTATTATTTGGATTCATAATTCTCACTGCCTATATTTAGACTTTGTCCGAGAGAAAAATTATTCCGCTGTTTAGTTGCAATGTTTTTGTCTCTGTAAGCATTTGCATTCTAGGCTAACAAATCATAGACACTGTAATATTTTAAATTTCCAAGTGGAAGATATTTCTGTTTGGGAGACTGGGAGTTGAGTAAGTTTTTCATTTGGAGTAGCCTGCAGAAGTAGGAACTCAGGTTTCAATTAATTGTTGTTAAGCTCAGGAAGACTAGCTTTCAAACCCGTCAAACGATGTACCCGTTCGAAGTCTAGTACTTTAGGCTGCTGTTAAGTCTATGTATGAGAGTGACACTTTGTCTTTTCCAGTCAGCTTCATCCTTGTATCTTCCTTGGTTTTTAATCATTGTGGGCCTTGTGGAAGGAGTTTGAATCAAGTTTGACTGATATGCAGCTCAAACCGAAATTATTTTTTTTCTTTCATCCCAACTTGATGAAGTGGGCTCTCGTATCAAGGACATATTTAACATCTTAATCCGTTGGCAGGCCAGAGTAAATGTCATTTCGAAGTATAGTTCGTGATGTAAGAGACGGATTTGGAAGTTTATCCAGACGGAGTTTTGAGGTGAGACTGCCTGGTCATCACAGGGGGAAATCACATGGTTCAGTACACGAGCTTCATGACCAATCTCTTGTAATCCAGAATGGCCGCTGGGCTAGCCTACCTCCTGAACTATTGTGTGATGTTATCAAAAGGTTGGAGGCTAGTGAGAGTACATGGCCTTCTCGCAAGCATGTCGTTGCATGTGCTGCTGTCTGCAGGTCATGGAGGGAAAAATGCAAAGAAATTGTCAGAAGTCCTGAGTTCTCTGGAAAGATTACCTTCCCAGTCTCTTTGAAGCAGGTCAGATCTTCATCATCTTGTCTTTCTTATGAGATGAACTTAGTTATGATTAAAAATGCCCAGACATTTATCTTTTAATGTCATTACATTATTTTCTGCTTAAGTATTTGTTTGTATTTATGCCCTTGGAATCTCTCTTTAGTGATATTCATGTTGGCTAGTAGTTGACACTTTGTTGAAATATCTGCTTCGCAGCCAGGATCTCGGGATGGAACAATCCAGTGCTTTATCAAGAGGGACAAATCTAATTTAACTTACCACCTTTTCCTTTGCCTTAGCCCTGGTAAGGTTCTTTCTGTCCTGTCCTGTTGGCACTATTGTTTTACCAAGTTTAATTTGACATCTCCTTTATGTGGTTTGTTGGGATTTTACAAGCTAGTTGTGATCAACTTACTGAAAAAACGTCGTGTAGTATTCTTGTGTTTATGCATTGTGCCAGGTCTACAGACCTAATGAGTAAAAATTTCAGAGATTCATGAATATTAGCTTTCAGCTTCATGCCAAACTAGGACTTGGTGTTTTCTTAGTCAGTATTTAATTTACTCAAAAATTTCAAGCTACTTAATGGACCAGCAACATATATCATGTTAACATCCCTCCCTAAAATTCAGTCCCATCCTCCACTTAAAGAGGCAGATGAATACAAACAAAGTGAAGCATATGTTAAGGAATCACAGCCAATGGACGAGATTTCAGATCAATCTCCTCCTTAATATCTATTCTTCCTTAGTATATACACTTACCTAGGTTGTATATTGCCTAGTTAGGACTCTTCTAGTTTATACCTAGTTAGGACTCTACTTCTTCCTGTATAAAACCTGTCTATGCTGTACACTTTATTATTATATGAATAAACATAAAATTCCTCATACCTTATATGGTATCAGAGCTGTAAAAGCTCCACCGAGCAACCCTAGAAAATAAAACCCTAAATCCATGGCCGCCCAACCCAATGCCGCCGTCGCCACCCTTAACCCTAATCCCCCACCACCCACCGACACACTACCCACCCTCCCCTCCCTCATCACCATTAACACCGCTGCTCAACTCCCTGGAAAACTCACGGCCACCACCTTCTTCCCCTGTCGCGCACAATTCCATGCCCTTCTTTACGGATATGACCTTTGGGCTTTGTGGATGGCACCCGTCCGTGCCCTCCTCCAACCGAATCAGTCCAGCGAGCTTTCTGGTTCCGTTAGGACCAACTTCTTCTTCACGCCATCTTGGCGTCTGTATCACCGCAGGTGATCACTCTTATTGTTGCCGCCAAGACCTCTGCTGATGCCTGCGGTTGTCTCAACCGTCTCTATGCCAGCAAAGCAAGAGCACGGGTTCCTGGTCTCAAGGAGCGGCTGACCCTCCTTCGATAGAATGGCCGCCCTGTTTCTGATTACCTCCAGGAGGTTCGGGTCCTTGCTGATGAACTGGCTGCCATCGACACTCCCCTATCTGATGACGACCTCTTTCTCCATGTCTTGAACGGTGTGGGTACTGAGTTTAAAGATATTACTGCTGTTGTCCGGTCCCGGGACACCTCTGTCTCATTCGTGAACCTCCATGGCATGCTTGTTCAGCACGAATTGGCCTCCAACCGTGTCATCCCCACACCTGTTGCCCCCATTACGCTTAATGCCACTCAAGCATCCCGTGGCACCCACCGTCCCAATCGTGGCTACAATTCCTGTCCCACCCACCATGAGCCCACCCGCTCCTACTTTAGCCAGCGTCCCTCCACCCCTGGCTCAGACTTCACCCGCAACTCTACCCCTCCTGGCAGCGGCTACCGTGGAACTTGCCAGTGGTGTGGCACTCCAGGGCACAGTGCCAAACGCTGCCCACAACTGCAGTCCCAAAAAGCACACAAACTCGTGGCCAACTCCCTCACGTAGAGTTCCTCTGCTCCTTGGTTGCTTGATTCGGGTGCCTCTCACCATGTCACCTCCACTCCTCAACAACTCACTGAACTGCACACCTACCGTGGCCCTGATGAAATCATACTTGGCAATGGTAAGGGGTTACCAATAACCCACACCGGTACCATCACTCTCCCCTCTTCCTCCTGTCGTCCTTTTACTCTCCAAAATGTACTTTTTGTTCACCATATGACCAGAAACCTGCTTTCTATATCTCAATTCAACACCACTAACTGCTCTTCTATTAAATTGTATCCTGATTACTTCCCAGTGAAGGATCTCAGCACTGGGGCGGTTCTTCTTCAAGGCCCGAGTAAGGACGGTGTGTACGAATGGTCCCCTCCCTCCCAAAAACCTCAAGCTCTAGCTGGTGTGGTGGCATCCCCTACATTGTGGCATCGTCGTCTTAGTCACCCTAGTCACAAAGTCCTCGAGTCTGTTTTTCGTTCCAATTCAATTCATGTACCTTTCAAATTTCCAGCATCTATTTGTTCCTCGTGTCAATGCAATAAAATTCATCGTCTCCCGTTTGGTGAGACTTCTCTTAGAAGCACACGACCCTTGCAGTTACTATTTTCAGATGTTTGGGGTTCTGCCCCCGACATGTCCCTCGAAGGCTATGCCTATTATGTCATTTTCGTTGACCACTTTACAAAATACACCTGGTTATACCCTTTGAAAAGAAAATCAGATTTGTATCCTACGTTCCTCGATTTCAAAAAATTGGTCGAAAACTACTTCCAAACCTCCATTTCCACTCTCTATACCAATGGAGGTGGAGAGTTCATCAAACTCAAAGCTTTTCTTGCTAGTCACGACTTCCATCACTTGGAGGGTGGCTGAACGACGCCACCGCCGTGTAGTGGAAACCGGTCTCACCCTACTCCACCAAGCCCGTCTTCCTCTTCATTACTGGCCGTATGCCTTTAAGGCTGCGGTTTACCTCATCAATCATCTCCCCACTTCCATCCTTCACAACTCCACCCCATACTCTGCCCTGTTTCACCAGCCCCCTAATTATACCCTTCTCAAGGTGTTTGGATGTCTGTGCTATCCCTGGCTGCGCCCCTACACCACCAACAAACTGCAGCCCAAGTCCACCCTATGTGCCTTTCTCGGATACTCCCTCAACCAAAGTGCTTATCTGTGTCTTGATCCTACCTCCAAAACCACCTTTACGTGTCTAGGCATGTTCAATTTGACGAGTCCTCCTTTCCTGGTCTTTCCCCTCACTCCACTACTCCTACAGTCACCTCTGACCATTTTCAACAGTGGCACTCTTCCACTTGTGTCCTCTTTTCCACACTCTCCCGCCACCACATCTGCCTCCCCACCACCAGCTGCAGCATCCCTGGAGTCCACGAACACACACCGCTCCTCCCTAGCATTGAAGCAGCACCGCTCCCACCTGCTGTTCCCTCTTTTGCCCCACCACCAATCTCCCACCCCCACCCCCCCCCCCTCTTCTGTCCCCGGCCCGGCCAACCTTCCCTCACCACCCCCCATCCGCACCTACACCAGGCGCCAACCACACCTCCTCGTCGTCTTAGTCACCCTAGTCACAAAGTCCTCGAGTCTGTTTTTCGTTCCAATTCAATTCATGTACCTTTCAAATTTCCAGCATCTATTTGTTCCTCGTGTCAATGCAATAAAATTCGTCGTCTCCCGTTTGGTGAGACTTCTCTTAGAAGCACACGACCCTTGCAGTTACTATTTTCAGATGTTTGGGGTTCTGCCCCCGACATGGCCCTCGAAGGCTATGCCTATTATGTCATTTTCGTTGACCACTTTACAAAATACACCTGGTTATACCCTCTGAAAAGAAAATCAGATTTGTATCCTACGTTCCTCGATTTCAAAAAATTGGTCGAAAACTACTTCCAAACCTCCATTTCCACTCTCTATACCAATGGAGGTGGAGAGTTCATCAAACTCAAAGCTTTTCTTGCTAGTCACGACTTCCATCACTTGGAGGGTGGCTGAACGACGCCACCGCCGTGTGGTGGAAACCGGTCTCACCCTACTCCACCAAGCCCGTCTTCCTCTTCATTACTGGCCGTATGCCTTTAAGGCTGCGGGTTACCTCATCAATCATCTCCCCACTTCCATCCTTCACAACTCCACCCCATACTCTGCCCTGTTTCACCAGCCCCCTAATTATACCCTTCTCAAGGTGTTTGGATGTCTGTGCTATCCCTGGCTGCGCCCCTACACCACCAACAAACTGCAGCCCAAGTCCACCCTATGTGCCTTTCTCGGATACTCCCTCAACCAAAGTGCTTATCTGTGTCTTGATCCTACCTCCAAAACCACCTTTACGTGTCTAGGCATGTTCAATTTGACGAGTCCTCCTTTCCTGATCTTTCCCCTCACTCCACTACTCCTACAGTCACCTCTGACCATTTTCAACAGTGGCACTCTTCCACTTGTGTCCTCTTTTCCACACTCTCCCGCCACCACATCTGCCTCCCCACCACCAGCTGCAGCATCCCTGGAGTCCACGAACACACACCGCTCCTCCCTAGCATTGAAGCAGCACCGCTCCCACCTGCTGTTCCCTCTTTTACCCCACCACCAATCTCCCACCCCCACCCCCCCTCTTCTGTCCCCGGCCCGGCCAACCTTCCCTCACCACCCCCCATCCGCACCTACACCAGGCGCCAACCACGCCTCCTACCTCCTCGTAACAGCAAACCTCCCCCCCCCCCCCCCCCCCCACCCCAAACAAATCCACCTCCACACTACCACCCCCACCATCTTCCACTCACCCCATGCTCACCCGCAGTAAATCCGGTGCCATCCCCCCTGTCCCTTCCTATGCCCTGGCCACGACCACCCATCCTCTCACTCTGGCCGAGCCCACATGTGTCTCCCAAGCAGTCAAGGACCCCCATTGGCGCTCTGCCATGTCCACTGAGCTCACAGCCCTCATTCGCAATGGCACCTGGGACTTGGTTCCTCCCCCATCCGGACCAGAATCTTGTGGGCAACAAGTGGGTGTTTCACATCAAGCGCCATCCGGATGGTACTGTGGACAAATACAAAGCCCGACTCGTGGCCAAGGGCTACCATCAGCGCTCGGGCATTGATTTTCTAAAACCTACAGCCCTGTAGTCAAGCCTACTATCATTCGCATCATCCTCCACCTAATCGTGACTCATGGTTGGCCCATCCGACAACTGGATGTCAATAATGCGTTCCTCGAGGGAACCCTTAATGAGGATGTCTACATGGCCCAGACGAAGGGATTTGTTGACCCTCACACACCTACCTATGTATGCAAGCTCCAAAAGGCCCTCTACGGTCTCAAAGAGGCCCCTCGGGCCTGGTACCAAGAACTCCATGGCTTCTTACTTCAACAAGGCTTTGTAACCATCCTTTCTGATGCTCTCTTTGTTCTTAAGCAGGGCTCCCAGGTACTCTACTTTTTGGTCTATGTGGATGATCTGATTCTCACCCGCAATGCACCTCAACTTCTCACAACCTTCATCCACCAACTGGCAGCCCAGTTTTCTGTCAAGGATCTTGGACCCCTACATTATTTTCTTGGAGTGGAAGTCATACCCACTCTAACAGGACTGTTCCTATCTCAGCACTGCTACATTCATGACCTCCTCACCATGGCCCGAATGAAGGGTGCCAAACCAGTTCCCACCCCTCTAGCCGTGTCCCCACCTTTGACCTTCTAAGATGGCTCCCCCCCGGCTAACTCCACTCTCTTTCGACGCATCATTGGCAGCCTACAGTATCTGATCCTCACTCGTCCTGATGTGTCCTATGCCACCAACAAGCTGTCTCAATTTATGCATGCCCCCACAGACACTCACTGGCAGGCCCTAAAACGAGTTCTCAGATATCTCAGGGGCACCATCCACTTCGTCCTGCATCTCCACAGACAGTCCACTCATGAGCTCAGGGCTGTGTCTCATGCCTTTCACACTGTAGCAGCCTTTTCTGATGCCGATTGGGCCGCAGATCGTGATGACCGGAAGTCCACCACTACCTACTTAGTATATCTTGGTGGAAACCTCATCTCTTGGAGCTCCCACAAGCAGAAGTCCGTCTCCAGATCATCTACTGAAGCAGAATACCGGACTGTAGCTTCCACTGCAGCCGAGCTAATTTGGGTCCAGTCCCTCATGAAGGAGCTTGGTCTTTTCCTCTCGGGTCCACCCAACATATCTTGTGACAACATTGGCACCATCTTCTATTGTGCCAATCCGGCCTTACACTCGCGTATGAAACATGTGGACATTGATTTCTGGTTCGTCCGGGACCATGTCTCTCGTGGCCTCCTCACTCTCTCATGTGGCCATTGATGATCAGCTCGCTGATACCCTCACTAAGCTCTTACCAAGACCTCGCTTGTGGGGGCGTGTTAAGGAATCACAGCCAACGGAGGAGATTGCAGATCAATCTCCTCCTTAATATCTGTTCTTCCTTAGTATATATACTTACCTAGGTTGTATATTGCCTAGTTAGGACTCTTCTAGTTTATACCTAGTTAGGACTCTCTACTACTTCCTGTATAAAACCTGTCTATGATGTACACTTTATTATTATGTGAATAAACATAAAATTCCTCATACCTTATAGCATATAGGTGCAGCCCTCGCTGCACCTTGCAAATTAATAAGTGAGAAATGTTGCTCAGAGGTTTGGAGTTTAAGGTCTCACACCCAAGCACTGACACCATCTTAGACATCCATTGGAGCCTGAAATATGCATTACAAGCTACTATATATCCGAAGCGATAATGCCAATGTATCATTTAGCTGCAAGCCTGCATTCTCCATGATGCAACTAGTCCATGTGGTGAATTGTTTCCACTTAGTAATAACCATCTCTTCGTATTCTGTGTATGTTGCTTGAGCTCGCACTTGTATATCATTTACTTCTGCATTTTGGCCTATTTTCTGATGACTAGTGCATGCAAGTCCCTAGAGGCAGCTAAAGCCGGAGAGGCCTAGCTGTACCTAAGAATTTTAGTATAGTTTCATCGTCAGATGTGGTTGCTATATATGTAGGTTATTAGTGAGTGGGCTCAAAGCTTCATTTAATGCTAATCCCCAGGAGTCGAGCTAATTTCCAGTACTGCCCAGTTGACTATTGTTATCTTAATATTATATAGTGTACATCTCTCACTCTATACTGCACTGAGAATTATCATCTCCTCCCTATGTCAAGATGATCATACTTATCGTACGTTGCCGCAGTTAATCAAAGGGAATGTATAGCAACAACTCATATAAATGAGAACTTGCATAATTTTAACTCGACTTTGAACTTGATAGGCAAACATATTTTGCGGTAAATAATTTTTTTCCATTTTCCAGCAAGCATTTTCTGATGGTTGCTTCAGTGCATGCAAATGTGTTTTAGAATGTTCTGTTGATCAATGCCATGCCCTTGCAGCTTTGCTCCTTGAAAATGGGAAATTCCTTCTGTCTGCTAAGCGTACACGCAGAACTACTTGCACAGAATATGTGATCTCAATGGATGCTGATACCATATCAAAATCGAGCAACACCTACATTGGGAAACTGAGGTTATTCTTGTATACCTTTTCTGAGTTGTGTTTATTGATTCTGTGCTAAAATTCATCTATTAGTAACTCCAGGAAAGATAATGATCCATGTGTCATTCTACCAACAATGTCATTCCACAAACAATATTTTGAGACCTAGGTATGAAACTAGAACTAAAAATTTGTCTCACACTTAAGGCCCATTTGATAACAATTTGGTTTTTGGTTTTAAGTTTTCACTTTTTGTGCGTGAGAAATGGGGATAAAGGAGGGATGAAGAGGAGTGGAGGAAGAATGGTGAGAGACGTAGAGGAAATTTATAAGGAAAGGAAAGGAACATGAATTTAAAACTAAAAACCAAAAACTATCTTAAGTTATTTCCAATTTCTTGATTTTTTTTGTTTTCATTTTTTCTTCTCTACTTCTTCTCTTCCTTGTCCTTATTACCACTTCCATCCTCTTTCTCTCTATATCAAGAAAAAATGAGCCAAAAAGCTGAAAATCAGTGGGCCCTTGGGTATCACACCCATTGGCACCTTCTGAGCCGTCATTGAGCATTGTAGGGATGTTTTTATTTATCAATTCTTATTTGGTGAGAAAGTTTGTTAAACTTTCATGCTATCGGAAATACAGCAGCTAAACAAATAAATCTGCAGACATGCAATGTACTCAACTTGTAAATTAAGAAGGCAAAGAGTTGTTTTAAGAGATTTTTCTTCCCTGTATTTTTGCTATTGAGGGCTTGACGAAGCGTATCAGGTTTAGACTTCAGACTAATATGCATCTTCCATTTTTTCTCTCCATT
This sequence comes from Prinsepia uniflora, assembly GCA_032719365.1. Lineage (NCBI taxonomy): Eukaryota > Viridiplantae > Streptophyta > Magnoliopsida > Rosales > Rosaceae > Prinsepia > Prinsepia uniflora. The sequence continues at coordinate 46,476,741 of CM064864.1, forward strand.
TTCAGGTCCAACTTCTTAGGCACCAAATTCATTATTTATGATACCCAGCCTCCCTACAACAGTGCACAACTTTCCCCACCTGGTCGAAGCCGTCGGTTTAACTCTAAAAAGGTTTCTCCCAGGGTCCCTAGTGGCAGCTATAACATCGCCCAGGTGACATACGAGTTAAATGTTCTTGGCACTAGGGGGCCACGTAGGATGCACTGCACCATGCACTCAATCCCTGCGGCATCCCTTGAGCTTGGTGGCATTGTCCTTGGCCAGCCTGAGCTTCTCCAACGCTCTCTTGAGGACTCATTCCGCAGCATTTCCTTCTCCAAGTCCATTGATCATTCAACTGAGTTTAGCAGTGCTCGATTCTCAGATATAGGTGGGTCCCATTATGAAGATGAAGGAAAGGAGAGACCATTGATTCTTAAGAACAAGGCACCAAGATGGCATGAGCAGTTACAATGTTGGTGCCTGAACTTCCGTGGAAGGGTGACGGTTGCCTCTGTAAAAAACTTTCAGTTGATAGCAGCTACACCACAACCTGCTGTGGGGGCACCGACACCATCACAACCACCACTGCCAACCCAATCTGACCACGACAAGATCATACTTCAGTTTGGTAAAGTTGGCAAGGATATGTTTACTATGGATTACCGGTATCCTTTGTCTGCGTTTCAGGCCTTCACTATTTGCTTGAGCAGCTTTGACACCAAATTAGCATGTGAATAGAGACAAATGATTGCAAGTAGAAAATGTAATGGGCAATTCGTTTTCATCTTTTCTAGTCTTTTCGTACAGTGGTTGTTGTACGATGTTACTGTATGTTACAAGTCAAGGAGACTGGAACATCAGAACAACCTAATACACATTGATGAGGGTACAGCCCTTTGTTCTCTTTCCTAGTATTATTATTTTTGGTCCCTTTTAAAATTCACTGTCATTTGTTAAGACTGTTGGGTTATTTAAATTTTAAAGGATCGATTTCAATTAGTAGCTTGAATTTTTAACCTTGAAACAATTTCGCTTCAGTTCATTCAATTTTAACACTAGTGTAATTTTGGTTAGGGGAGTAACGCCACGTTTGATATTGTTTGTTTTTTATTTAATAAAAAGTGTTTGATAAAAATAAAAAATTTATTTTTTTCCCAAAAACAATGGACTTTTTTATAATAACTTTTAACAGTAATCAGTAAGTTTCTTTTAATAAAATTATTTTAGTATACAATTATTTATTATAAAAAACAAAAAAAATAATTTTTCAAAAAATAAAAAATAAGTAATTTTTAAAAAATGTACAATAATTTCAAACTGATCCTAAGCACAAAATGAAAATTATGTCTGTAAAGTTCATAAGTAGTTGGTTCAATTTGGTTTTAGGATGGTCAACCAAAGCTCAAAACTTTTCGGCCGAAAACGAAAGCCCAAAACTTTATGGGCAAAATCAAACTAAGCGGGTGCTATATTTTGTTTTTTTTTTTTTTTTTTTAACTTCTGTGATTTTTGACTTATTTGATACTCAGCTAGCAAGAATAAGATTTGAGACTAGCTGTTCGTACATGTGAACGGATATGAAAACCCTTTAATCTTTTTGGATTCCGTGAGAATTTTGATCGATGAAATTTAAATCTGGTCAATTATTAATGGAAATTTTGTTGTTGATACTTGACAATTGAAGTTCCTAGTCACCCGACATCTAAGAATGGTCAAAGGTGGGAACATCACATAGGCTAGGCTGTGCTATAAGCCTATTGCACATAGTAGACTTCTAGGGTGAGAGAAAAATTTTGCACTTGGAACATATATAATTAATGAAAAAAAGTAATTTAATCCAAACAAAATGCAAAGAACAAAAATATTAAAGGCTACATCTTAATTTAATTTCTTTATTCAAATAACAATTTTTTTTTTTACATACTTTTAATTATCTCCTCCTACGCCTGCTAGGTTCCTCATGTAGGATATCAAGGAAGTTTGTCTAAGTTGATCCATGTTTTCATACATGGTGATTATGAGGTTTTTATTAGTTATTTGGATGAATTTCCATTGTGTTATGAGCCTTTACAATTCAGTTTGAACTTAGATATAATTATTTTTACATATAACTAGATATATTTAAATGCAATTAGCTAAAAAAAAATAAAAGAAATTTAGTTCATGGCGATTTAGGTAAGTTAATATCCCCCAGGTTTTCATACGACGGAATTAAAGGAGATGACATTACCCATTCGACATGGACCTAGCTGTTCACGAGACTGGAATCACAATACTAATAGACCTGACAGTATTACACTACTGGTTGAATGACCCCAATCCTACCACTTGCACTAGATGAACCCTGAGTCTCATACAAGGTCCCTTCCGTTTGCATTGTTGGACCTCGATTCTGGGGCTTCACCCTTGAGCCTTGAGGTCGCTGTTGGAGAGGACGACGGGCTTGCCTTTGCCTTTTGCGGGTGATGTCAACTCGTGTCTGCAGAGCCCTTTTTTGTTCTTCTCCCTATGCTAGTGCGACCAAATGCACAAGGTACTCTTTTTCTTGCATTTTCTATTCTGCCCCATTTCCTGTTTCTGTGTATGGTATTATGTGATAGTAATCCATCTATAATTAGATTAATTTTGTTGATTTTGTAATTGAAAATGATCAACCTTTGACTGCGTTAAATTCAACCTAAAGAAATTCTGAAGCTTTTCCTGCCTGGTTGCCTTACACTTGCTCCTGCAATGTTGGTATCCCTTTGATTTGATTTTGATATGTAGCCTTTCCCTTTTTGCTTTGCTTATTGTGCCTTAGATATATATATATATATATTTCATGTTGTGCAAACGTCGATGATGACACAAGTGTGCATCTTTTACACAGGGACTCTTTTGTCTGGTTTGGTTGTCTAGTGCAGAATGCTTTTGATCTCGCTTTGCCAACCATAGCAAGCTCTAGGCAGCCATTTTCTTGCAATATGTTTATGCAAAGGCGAAGATACAGCTTAGGGATGACGACAACGTCTTTTCTAGATGATCATTGTTTATCCTCTTCATTGGTTTGTTTGTTGGTGAGGAGATCAAATATGTTTGAATATCAGCGTGTTCTTAGAAACTGCCTGCCTGCTAGATGTATGAGTTGTCAATCATTTGAGCTGAAAACAAACAATGATGTTGTGAGGTTTTCAGTTGGTAAGCCACTTGATAAAACTGGCTCCTCAACTAGAGGGGAGAAGATGGCCAAACGAGTTAAAATGTCCAAGAGGGCCAAAGTGAATGAACTGCGATTTTACCGTCTAAAGGCAAAAAAGAAGATGAATTCCCCAAACCCAGCAGTTAGAATTAGATACAAACTTGAAAAGGTTGGATGCTTTGTTACTTATTAATACTTTGATTTTAGTATTTCAGAATTTTTTGCATTTTGATGCTGCTTCTGCTGCTATTTCCGTTCAACTTCATTTTCTGGTTTTGTGTTTGCGTTACCTCCCTTACGGGCAGAGCTGTTCCAAGTCTCATCTTTAATTTTCTGAAGTGCACACCTTCCTTGTTTTCTGAAAGTTTATTGTTTCTGATTAAAAACAAAATCATAAAAGTTGAATATCAATATAGTAAAACTTGTTCCCAGTAATCTTGATTACGACAACAACTACTTTACTGCTTTTACCTCTTTTAGGTTTTTTATTGTTTTCTGACCATCTAAATACCCTAAGAAGCAAATCAAAGTTATAGAGAAGAAAAAACTAAAACCTAGACATGGCCTTTACCCGTGCCAATTTGGCTAGCAGGCCACTTAGCCTTGGCAAGCTTCCTTGTTCACTCATAGAAGTAAAATATTCTTCTTTGAAAATGCTCATATTCTATTGTCCTAATTATTGTTTTCTTTTTCTCTTGAATTGCTAGGTTACTAGAAGTCTAGATACCATTCTTAACTCATATTTAATATTTTCGGGTGCATTACATGTAATGCTGGTGATGCAAAGTTGCAAGCAACATTTTCTTTGGCACTATTAAGTATTGATTCTCCTCTGTGACACAGGGAAAATTTAAATTTGAATTCTGCAATATCTATGTCACAAAGCTTAGTTTTACTCCTAAGTACCTTGATTAGAAGCAAGTTTCCTTCTAAGTACTTTCTTTTAAAATGTGTATCCATCAATTTCTGCCTTCTTTAGGCAAAACGAAAGGAAACATGGTTGATTGAAAAGCTGAGGAAATTTGAGGTTCTCAAAGCCCCCACTGAAATTCACGACCCTGAAAGTTTAACTGAAGAAGAAAAACATTATCTTAAGCGTACTGGTGAGAAAAAGAAAAACTACGCCCCAGTAGGAAGGCGAGGTGTATTTGGAGGTGTGGTTCTAAATATGCATCTGCACTGGAAGAAGCATGAGACTGTAAAGGTTATTTGCAAGCCTTGTAAGCCAGGGCAGGTTCACGAATATGCCCAAGAGCTTGCTCGACTGAGTAAAGGCATTGTGATCGACATAAAACCCAATAATACTGTAATTTTTTACCGGGGGAAGAACTACGTGCAGCCAACAGTAATGTCCCCTCCCGATACACTATCTAAAACTAAGGTAATTGTCTGCTATCATTGGATCACTCTTTCTGTTGAATATGGAGTTAACATGTTAAAGCGGTTTAGGCTGGAGTCATCTTGTTCTAACCTAAAACTAATGCGTGTTAGTGACATTTTTACATCTTTTGGTCCATCTATGGGTTTCGGACAAATAACATTTTTTGTTGATCCCTGATGTATGATGTAGTTGTTCACCTTTTGCATTGCAAGGTTTGCATGATGCAAGCATGGTTACTAATACTAGCTATTGTCTAGTATAGGATAGCAATCCCCATGCATTTTCTGTGTGTGATTCCTTGAAGTTAAATTTAGGTTGTAATAAATGATGGGGGGCTCATACCATCTTCTCTTATTTATCTGATTAAGAGTTCCTTCGTAGTATCCTTTAGATCTCTGTAAGTTGATGTGCTCATTTTCCTTTTTAAATTTAATTCTTTGATATTATGGTACTTTAGGTCCTTTTTTCCTTTCTAGAATTTTCTTGTATTGCCATTATGCTAGTTTACATCCTTTGTAATATGCCTCTTCAAATGATTTTTGTGAATCTTACTAGTGACGGAGTTTCTCTATGATATAATTTTGAAGATTTCACTTTCTCCTTTATAGCTTTGCTTTTTTGTTGCACGATTTCAATTACGCACGCCAAATATTGGCAGGAGCACTGTTCTCGTGTTTTTTGAATTGAGTTCATTTGTTTACTTTTTTGGATAAAAATGGGCATCACCATAGAATATTCTGGTATTAAAGTTTTGTTAGGATAGGTCTATGGTTCAATCCCCACCAGTGTTTAAAAAAAAAAAAAGGACCGGAATTTTCTTTGGATGGGTAATACTTTTTGATTGAAATTTTGATTCTAGTTGAGTCGTCGTTTTTGTTGTAGTAAATTTACGTGGAAAAGGATATTGATAAGCATGGCGGAAGTTTCACAAGTTGTTAGATTCAAAATAAGAATGTTCTCGAAAAGTGCACAAGTAAGAAATACTTCTGGCTGGCCATGGATGATTGTAATTCCTCTAAATTTATTACTATGCAAGTAATTTCATTTAAATGTTTGAAGTTTTCCCTAAACCCTTTTAGTGGTGAAATGTTGGTGGTGGGTACTATTAGCTGGTTTATAGACTAACAAGTGGGACTGAAATTAAGGATAGATACAAACTGGGTATGAAGTGTCCCAGGTCTTCCTTTTTTATGAGCTTGTCTTTCAATGGAATGAAAGTAAAATGAGAGTTCTAGGTTATCTGTCATATGTGTCCTTGATGATTCTGGAACTCAAACCATCATCACTCCTGGAAAGTTATGATGTCGGATAGTGGATTGTTTTCTTTTTAATTTAATTTATTTTTATATTTATTACAAAGGCTTATTGGAAATTTGCCCAACATTCCTTGATTGTCACTCAACTTGGAAGTTAAAACAATACAGTGGCATTAAATATTGCAGGCCCTGGAAAAATATAGGTACGAGCAGTCCCTTGAACATACAAGTCAATTCATTGAAAAATTAGAGAAAGAACTAGAAGAGTATCAAAAGCACCTTGCCCGGTTCAAGAAAGGCAATGAGGACAGAAAACAAGATTCTTTGATCAATACATGAATAGTAAGGTACATTTCTTTTGCCCCAAATTTTTTATTTGATCAATACATGAATGGTAAGGTATTTTGAACATGTAAGATGCTTGTATCAGAATATAATTGAGGCCACACAAAACAGTGTGCCGTGCTTGTCATATTTATAGGAGAACAAGTATAGCAAAGATGAGTAGTAGCTAATCTAGATAAGAACGTACCATACTAATTTGATAGGCTTAGCTACAAAGATAAGGGCTTAGGAGGATCAGATCGATCCTGGAAGGTTGGATGGAGAGTCTTGGTAGGAGTCTCGATTGGATGGAGAGTCTTGGTAGGAGGCTCCTTCGTTACACCCCCGCAAGCTGACGGCGAGGCAACAAAAGCTTGAACAATGAGCGGAAGTTTGGACAGTAGGTAACGAAATCAGGGAAGAGGCAGCCCCTTAGTGAAGATGTCTGCAAGCTGATTGATGTTAGAGACATAGTGAACCTGAAGCTCATGACGAACAACCTTCTCGCGAACATAGTGATAGTCCACCTCGACATGGTGAGTACGAGAGTGGAAGACAGAATTGGACACTAATGACATGGCGCTAATGTTGTCGCAAAGAAGCTTGGGACAAGCAAGAGGAAGACAAAGATCACAAAAGAGAGCGAAACCACGAAATAGCGGTAGCAGTGTAAGCATTCTGTCAGTACGCAGCTTCGGTACTGGAAGGGAAACCGCACCCTGTTTCTTAAGCTCCAAGAAACCAAGTTGGAACCAATGTAGAAGCAATAACCGTCGGTGGAGCGGTGGCCATCAAGGTCCCCTGCATAATCTACATCAAAGAAAGCCGTGAGCAACATAGTCGGGGATGTAGAAAAGGCCATGATTGGAAGTGCCCTGGAGGTAACGGAGGATGTGTTTCACAGCTACCAAATGAACAATGGTGGGAGAGTGCATGAATTGGCACACCTAATGAACGACGAAAGCAAGATCAGGGCGAGTCAAAATAAGGTATTGTAGGGCACCGACCACACTCTTGTATTATGTACCATCAGGGAGAGGTTGACCATTAGAGAGATTGAAACGGGCACGGACAGCAGGAGCAGGAGCAAGCGGGTTAAGAAGCTGCCATGTTGGTGTGTTGAAGGAGATCATGCACATACTTGGTCTAGGTGAGGGAGAGGCCAGCAGAGGAGCAGTGAGCTTCCATGCCCAAGAAAAAATGGACGGGCCCAAGTCTTTCATTCGAAACAAACAACACAAGTCGGAAATAAAAAGCTAAACCCGAGCAGTCATTTCCTGTAATTAGAACCCAAGCAGTCATTTCTTGTAATTAGAATGTCATCCACATAAATAAGTAAATATATACGAAAGTGGCCATCAAAGAAGGTAAAGAGGGAAGAATCTGCAAGGGTGGCCGTGAAGCTGAGGGGCTCGAGATGATGGCTGAAGCATTGAAACTAGGCGCGGGGAGCCTGCTTAAGGCCGTATAGCAAACAACGGAGTGCGCAAATGTGATTGGGAAATTAAGGATCGGAAAAACCAACTGGTTGTCGCATGCAAACATTTTCAAAGAGAGCCATGGAGAAAAGTGTTCTGCAAATCTAATTGACGAACACTCCAATTGAACTGGACCGAGAAAGCTAAAACAAATTGAATAGTGAAGTGATTGACTAAGGGACTAAATGTTTCACCGTAGTTGAGCCCTTCTTGCTGATGAAATCCGTTGGCCACCAAACGGGCCTTGTAACGTTGAACCGAGCCATCGGAATTTCGCTTGATGTGAAAAACCCATTTATTAGGACGGATGTTCGTAGCAGAGGAGGGAGGAACTAGAATCCAAGTACCAGCTTGCTGAAGAGCAAAGAACTCGTCAGCCATGGCGTGATGCCATTCCACCTGTTTATTTTCCTGACCAAACGAAGTGGGCTCACGAGGTGCATCAGAGACAACAAATAATGAAGCCAAGTGAGCATAATGGGAAGAGGGGTTTTGCTGTCGGGCTTGGGCTTGAGTGATAATGGGATGAGCAAGAGGAACACTTACCAGGGAAGACACAGGCGCCGTCGAGGGTGGAGGTGCAATGGAGGTCGCTGGCTGAGGTATCGTAATATGGGAAGAAGAGAGGTGAGGGGTGGAAGGTTGGTTACAAGCGTGACAGAGTGGGTTACGGCTGTAGGTGAGCAAAGGTGGGGGAATAGGTGATTTAAGAGGAAGAATCAAAGAAGGAGATAAAGTCTGATAAGAGTGGTGACTTAGAGGTGGAAAAGGAGAAGAAGATGAGGGTTGGGTGTGGGTCGTGGGAAATAAAAGGGGAGGTGAGGGCCCACTAATGAGAAGTGGCGGATAAGGAACTGAGACAATAGGAGAACCATACTGAGGCAACAGGAGAACCATCCGAGGCCCGTGAGACGGACTCTGAGAAGGGAAAGGAATTTTCATCGAATAAAACATGTGATGAAAGATTTTTTTTTTTTTTTGAGTGGATAAGTCTAAACAACGATAGCCCTTTTGATTCAAGAAATATCCTAAGAAAACACATTTTAGAGTTTATGTTTATTATAGGGGCGAAGATAAAAAAAAACAAGCATAGACAAAAGTTTTAAGAAAATAGTAATCAGAGGCAGTTTTAAACAAGAGAGAATATGGAATTTGAAATTGAAGAGTTTAATAGGAAGATGATTGATAAGATAAACAGACGTATGCATAGCCTCGACCCAATAAGAAAGGCGCATAGAAGAATGTGCTAAAAGAGAGACCCATTTCAACAATATGTTTTGGCAAGATCGTTTTGTTCAGGATGGTGGGGACACGAAAAACGATGATGAATACCATGTTGGAAAAAGAATGATTAATATATTCACCACCACCATCATATTGAAAGGATTTGATTTTAGTATTAAATAATTTTTCTACCAAAGTTTTGAATTGAACAAAAAGGGAAAAAGACTTAAGATTTTAATGTCATTGAATAAATCCAAGAATAACGACTATAGTCATCAACAAATAAGTCATAATAGTGAAAACCAGAAACAGATTTAACAGGAGAGTATCACGCATCAGAATTAATTAATTCAAAAGGAGATGAAGAAACAGAAGAAGACGAATTAAATGGTGATTTACTACTTTTGCCCAAGGGACATGAATGACAAATGAAATGTTGCTTGGTTAATGAACCGAGTTCATGTAATTTCCTTACTGAAAATAAAAAGGCTAAAATAGAGGAAGACGGATGCCCAAGGCAGGAGTGCCAAAGGATGCCACCAGCACAAATGCCAACTAAAGCAACATGGTCAACTAGGGACTTTTATGTGGTGAAAAATGGAAGGGATAGAGACCATTCTCACTCGGGCTCGAAAAAGAAGAGGAACCAATATTACCCGGTACCACTGAGTACACCACCAACTTGATCAGAGCGAGTATATTCCCAAGAAGTGGAAAGAGAGGACAAGTTTGGAGTAAAGTAAGAATTAGCACTAGTGTCTAAAAGCCAGGGTTGAAAGGGAGTAGCCAGGGGCGGCAGTGGCAGCGAGAGCATGAAGGCGCTAGGGAGGCACACGACCCTCATAGGAAACATTCATTCGGTTGTAGCAATCCAGAGTGGAATGACCAGTACGATTGCGGATTTGGCAAGGTACCTGGGTCGGCGATGTTGCGGCTGACTGAGAGGAGGTAGGAGAAGCACCAAGAAGGCCTAGCTGAGAGGAGGTGCTAGGAAATCGAGGATTAGAACCACCACGATACTGCCCACGACCAGGAGCACCACGCCGACCACCGCGAAAGTGAGAGGAGCCATGAGCAGCAGAGCCACGCACGAAAGGATCTCGACCAGAAGTACGAGCAGCCATGACGGTGAGGCCACCGTCAAAAGGAGGAAGGGCGGCGACACAGCGCTCAATAGAGAGTAGGAGGCCCTCCAAATCAGGATAGATTATGGGACTTTCATGGGCCTGAGCAATGACAATGGTGTTCTCATAAAGAACACCCACATTGTTCATCACAACAGCCACGAGGTCGGTGTCTGAAATAGGGGCACCAGAAAGGGCAAGGCTATCGGCAACGGCATTACACAATCAAGGTAATCGAAAATGGAAGAATCGCCATGCATAGTGCGGAGAAGGTCATTGCGCAGCTGGAGAATGTGGTACTGGTTTTGAGAGGCGAATCGGCGTTCAAGAGCGAGCCAGGTAGCGCGAGCAGAATCGGAGCGAGCCATGATCACCAGGACAAAGTGACTAAGGGGGTCATTGAGCCAAGACAGAACCATCTGGTCCCGCTCAAGCGAAGGTTCATACGCGGAATTAGCAGTGGTGGTAAGCTTCCCAGCATTGTTAGAGAGAAAGGCAAGGGGATAGGGGCTGGAGCCATCAATGATGGACATCAGTTGATAGCTGCGAAGGAGAGGAAAAACCTGGGCAAGCCAAAAAAGGATAACTGGTCCTATCAAGACGAACAGGAAGGACATGAGAAATATTGGGAAGGGAAGCATCTGGGCTGGTGGGAGGAGGAGGGGCAGAGGCAGAAGTCATGATGAAGAAAGAGTGAATAAAAAAGAGACTCGCGAGAGCAGCTGATGTGTAATCAGTAGGCTTTGATACCATATAAGAATATAATTGAGGCCACACAAAACAGTGTGCCGTGCTTGTCATATTTGTAGGAGAACATGTACAGCAAAGATAAGTACTAGCTAATCTAGATAACAATGTACAATACTAATCTAATAGGCTTAGCTACAAAGATAAGGGCATAGGAGGATCAGATAGATCCTGGAAGGTTGGATGGAGAGTCCTGGTAGAAGGCTCCTTCGTCAGCTTGGACAACATAGTATTGCTTATTATTACTGCCATTTATTTTTATACATAAGATGGCGTGTGAAAGTCACCTGGGCTTGTGGTCTTCAGCATGCCCTGTCCCTTCTTCCACCTCATCATAGGTGTACATGGGATTCAATCCCAGGTGTATGTTTTTAAATTTTATAACAAATACAATGAAAAGCTACCCCATGTTACCGAAGAGGAAAAAAAAAAGGTAACCACACACATTTTCCATGAGACTGATAGGTGCAACCCTCATTTGAGAATGTTCAAAAATTTATTGAGAACTGGTAATATGAGATGTGCAGTAAATGAACAGTACCAGCTCCATGTTGGGGTATAGAGATGCTAAGATTGTTAATGGCATAGTGTTAAGGAAGTTAGGTTTATGCGGATATCCTGCTCTGCTCTGAACCGTTGGGCCTAACATTATACAGATATCCTGCTCCTTACCTTTTCACTTGCTTGGAGCTTCTGTAGACGCCGAATTACAGAAACTGCGATCTTGAACAAAGGCGTTTAACAATCCTGCATACTAGCTTGCAGTACTCTGAAGTAGAGCCAGTTTCTTTTCTTTTGGCAGTTTTCTAGGTAGCCTTCCCCCCAAGTCTCGTGTTCAAGTGCTCTAGAACCTGGGCCCCATATAAATATTTATTTAAAGAGCTCCCAATGGTAGCCAATAGGAGAGTGTACAACAAAGGTTAGCTTCCAATGATATAATTTCCACCCGAACCCCGACTGGAATGAGATCACTCTTTCTCATGTTGACCCTCTCACTTGAACGCGAATAATTCACACATCTCATACATGTTAAGTGTCAACCCCACTTTAAGGTAATTGCACCGCTAGCACAGAGAAAATGGGAAACAATCCTATCTAGTGCACTTGCACCTTCCCCTCCCCCTCCCTTCAACTAAAATGTCTAAAAACCACTGCTTAACACTGCATTCAGTCTTCTGAAACATAACTTCCTACAAAGAGCCTCTCTCAAGAATAAAGAGAAAATGTGAAAGGACTTGGAGCAATTTTGATAATTATTTTGGTTTCAGTTTTCACTGTTTATGCTTAAGATATGAGGAAATGGGCGATGTAGAAGAATGAAGGATAAGGTGGGAGAGAAGGAGAACAAATATAGAAGAAAAAGTACACGAGTGAAAACTAATGTAGAATGTGCATTCTCTAATTTTTTTCATTCTTCCTTTATTTCTTCCTCTTCATGTCACCACTTTTTTTCATCCCTTTTTCTCTCTTATGCTTTCTCCATATCTCAAGCACAAAAAGTGACAATTGAAAACCATAATTTGAAATGGTTATCAAACGGACCATTAGGTGTTGTAATTTTCATATGCAGTCATTGGTCATATCTCGTTTGTTCCTAGTTTCTTTGCTCTCGACTCTTTGAGTGTCTTTTAATATTACGTTTCAACTGGTTTGATGTTTTCTGACCTTGACCTTGTAAGTACATCTAATCTTTGGTATAATTACACATCCTTGGAGTTGTCCTGCTGCTTATGATCTGGGCTATCAAAATTCTGAATATTTTTGCTACTTATTTTGAAATTTAAGTTTCTATTGTTTCAGATTGTTGTTGCCGACTGTATTTGTATGCATCAACCACCTTATGATCCCTAGTGGCTTCTGGTGCAGATGTTGCTTATGATGAATTATGAGACACGTGGCTCTATCATCTTGTGTTATTTAAACAGATTATCTTGCTCTCTGTCAGCATTCCGTTTATTGGCATGGAAGCGATCTAGAAACTAGCCCTATTAATCAGTTTTTCGGTTCGACTTTTTTACCGAAATCGAAACTGAATTGGTTGGGGAACCGGTTTCAGTTCGGTTCGGTTTTTCCTCAAAAAACCGACTAAATCGAAACTGAAATATTCAGTTCGATTTCGGGTAAAACCGGTTTTTTTTGTTCAATTCAGGGCGAACCGAATCGGTTTTCTTTAAAAATAGTTTTTTTTTTACTTTTATATAATAATCAATATTTATTACCTAATTAATGTCCATTACAACTAATCAATATCCATTACAACTACTCAATATCCATTACAACTAATCAATGTTCATTACAAATAACAAAATCATCAAGACATCAAAATCCACCTAAAATGTCCATTATAAACAACAAAATCATCAAAGCATCAAAATCCAACATAGAATGTCTATTACAAACAATAAAATCATCAAACAATCAAAATTGAATAAAAAAACGTCCATTACAAGCAATAAAAACAGCAATATCGTAAAACCAAACCATCCAAGTGAACAAAATGGTAGAAAATATCATGAAAAAATCAGAAAGGCAGGAAGTATTGGTGAGACAAATCATAACAGATTATATTAGTAACAACGTCAACAAAGTTTTGTGTGGTAACCTAAGAAGCTCGCCGGTAGCAGTGAAATTATTGCAAGAAATTGTACGCCCCCAACAACAACTGTCAAACATCAGAAAAGAAATAAGCAAAGAGAAATGAGAAAAAAAAAAACAAAAGAAAGCTTATGCAAAGGGCAACAAATGCACACAACACATAAAAGGTTCAATTAGGCAAGTATAGATCCAGCAAAATGAATCAATGCAAGCCAAATTCTTAATAGAAGAGAATTCAAACTCTAACTATTTAATACACATCTCAGAGCTACCTTTCATAATTGGGACAACATTGAAAGTAAATGATGGTGGATTCCAAACATGTCTTTCTAACAATTCATAGTAAGACTGTCAAGACCCGTCCCAAATCCCCCCGGGATTAACGTGGGACGCGCCTGATCCCGTCTGACACGAAAATTTCAGACTTTAGCTCTACAGGGGCTTCTAGAGAGCGCCAGGATCCAGATGAGGAGTGTGATGTCTCGTTCTCTGCTATAGCCCGCATCCGCGATCAACCTGAAAGGTATTCAAAACATTAAAAGCTGTGAGTTGACAAAACAAAGAATTTATAAAAACATTTTCACAAAAAGACATTTATACCCTTCACTAAAAAGCATGCATGCATTCAAAAATCATTTACCAAACCATATGTTCAATTAACCATATGTAGGAACTCAGCCCAAAATCATAAATCTGAGTGTGTGGGTCATTGCCCAAATCCATTTACTATTCACAAAGCACCATTTCATCAAAATCCAAGAAATCGTGTTTATCAATTTATCATATAACATATAACCAATCTTGTAACGGTTTCCAAAACTACGCGCGTGCTACCCGGGGTCTCAAATCCCAAGTCTCCATAAGGTCTACCCAAATCAATGTCCGCAGATCAATAACCCTCCCTTGGGGTTATAATCCATAAGCCTTCTTGAGAGTAAGGTACCCAATGAGTGCGACTCCACTCAGTTAGTGCTCCGTGACTATTCTGGGGTCCACCCAGGCCAACGACCCTCCCCGGAGGAGACAATCCATAAATAAAGGATGGTATATGAAAAACCATTTGTAATCCTTCTCAAAAAATTTCAAAGGGTTCATGCCCGGTCCCCATAAACCCTCATGAAACCAGAAATCCATTTATGGGTCCCCAACCTGAAATCACAAACGTAAACCAATTGGGCACCAAGCCCAAACTCAAAATCAACTGGGCATCGAGCCCGATATCTCAGGGTCAGTCACGATCCCAATCGTAGTGATGCGTACAACCATCCGTCCAAGACCGCTCTCAATCTTGGTAGGTCGTCATGAACATATCAACCACCGCGACCAACTCTAGATCATGGTGCACACATCAACGATCGATCTCCTAAACCGTCAGTACTCTGAAGTCGAGCCTCCAGTGGCTGCTCGACAACGGGACGTGCAACGTGACCTCTCCAGAAGGAACACATCCCTAGTCCGGAGGCGAGCGTGGTATCGTCTGTTGCCGTGCACACAGCACTCGTCGCAACCACGACTTAGACCCGTCGGTCATCAATAGGGCCATATGCCCGAGATAAAACCAAAACCAAATGGGTCTCATGCCCGAGTTTACCTTTTCAAATCCAAATCCATTTTATTAAACCGAAACCATGAAATACGTGCAAATACGTAAACACACACAAATGCAGTCATGGCATCGTAAAATATGTTTATAAAGACATATAAAACATTTATGCATGCATCAATTTAGAAAATAAGGTCCACTCACAGACTGTCCGAGTTGCCACCTCGATACGCGCGCCATATGCCTTCCCGGGCTAATCACCGTCTCTGGGGTTCCCAAACTTGTCCAAATCCTTTTAGAGGGTTACTAACTACTTAAATAACCCCCTCATTAAAGCCCCCTAATTTTCCAGGATTTTTAGCTATTTTTAATCTGGATCCTAAACCTTCGGACATCCCGAACTATATCGAGACGATGTCCGATCGACTCGAAATCAGTCCCAAAATGTTCGTTACATAGAATAGATGAAATTACATATTAGACACTTCCCCAGAATCTCCCCCACGCGCCGTCTGAAGGCCCTTCGCTTGGGCTTCACGCGTTGGCTACAGGGTCACCAGCAAGCTTCAGCAGACTGGGTCTGAACCGGTCTGCTGATTTTCGACCCGACTAGACCCGCGGAACCGGTCCAGCCCATTTCCTCTCTCATTTTTTGTCCGATTTCACCTAATCCAATTCCTATAGTTTCCTTTCTTCATTTCCTACCTATCTATGTCCTCAAAACACCCAAAAAGGTCCTAAAACTCGTTGGTTCAGAAAACCATTTTGAACCCAAACTTCCATCCTATGTTCTGGGCACTTCTAGGGGTCCAACCTTCATCCTAAGGTGCCAATAGGTTCCTAGGATCCCTAAAAATGTACTACGAGTTTCGATTTGGGTTAACATGGCTGGAAACCAAATTCGGTGGGAAGCCACCGAAAATCTCCCGGTCGCCGTTCCGGGCTGTTTAGTTGTTCCCCACCGTTTAAAACCACCTCCTAATCATCATATCAGCCCCCTAAATACAACCTAAACAACACCTAACTCCCCTAACGTCCAAAACCCGAAATTGAAATTTGAAGGAGAATATGGGTTTGGGTTTTACCTGTTTCCTGGGCCATCGCCACTATCCACGTTGGTCCTGTCCTCGGCCAGCCACCATCACGTCCTCAGCCTCCCTCTCTTGGCCTCAGCTGAATCAAATGGGGAAGGGTTTGGATTTGGCTTCATCGGGGTGGTTGTTCGATCAAATGAGGAAGGGAATACAGATGCATGTATCTGTGTAAGGGAAGCAATGGATTGGTGACACTTGTCACTCATCCATTGGGCCTTGGGAAAAGATCTGGGCTCCACTCAGGACAAAAGTCCACTTTTTCCTCGTAAAACGTACCATTATAAATAGTACCTCGGAACGTCCTTAAACCGTAACTTTCTCGTCGAATGTCCGATTTCGACGTGCCGCCTGTCTACGGACTCGTGACGTCTCAATCAACGTCACGATCAATGGCCCTCGGCCATCGGACCTCCAGGGTCAAAAGTTAACTTTTTACCCTCGTTTAGGGGTAAAATCGTAATTTTGCTCTAAACGTCCATTAATCCTCGGCTAATCCCCGATTAGTCTCACTAATTCGTCATTAGTCTTAATTAACCCCTAAGATCAGGGACGGGTCGTTACAAATTCTCCTCCTTAAAGAATTTCGTCCTCGAAATTCAAACCGACCTAATTCCACAAACAAACTGTGGAATCCAATCATGTCCCCACACACGGGCACTCTCGTGTAAAAGTACACTTCTGACACAGCCACACTTCGGCTCGTAAGTCTCACTCGAGACGTCGACACTCGTCGATCTCGCCTGTCAGTTACACTAAGTGGTCATCAAATTGGCTTTTCAACCTAATGGTTCTTCTCATCTAACACCCAAAGTCAGCTTTTTAGTCTGATGACCCTTCTCATCTGACAACCGGAGCTGATATCCTATTCAGCATCCGATTCGACAATTATCCTTGTTGCTCCCACTGAGCGATATCTCATCTCCTGTCACTTAAATAGTTCGCAACCGTAATCCATCGTTTAGAGTAGCACCATTTCCCCTCTAACGTGTGGCTCCACTGCGCTACTCTGATCTTGACTCGCTCTCGAGTTCTCGTTTCAAATCTCACCTCTCTCAGCGATCTCCGTTGATATCTGGACTCACCTCGAGTCTCAATTGTCGTACTACTCGTCCTGTCAACACACAATCGACGTCTCACCCATCCAGAATGTATCTGGATCCTAAATCGAATACTTGTCTCAGCAGAGAAAACACATTTGCACTGTAGGGTTCCCTTAGTCATCCATGACTTGAGCCCCCGTTCACACCAATCATTGAACCCTACCAATCCATTCTGCTCGAGTACACAGTATTCAACGTCTAGTCAACCCATCACTATGTCGTAACGCATCCGAACATAATCCTCATAATCCTCGTTGAACCATCACTATCAGATCAAATCTGATCGCCATCTCACGTCCAACACCCATAATTTCTCACTCCAACTATGGTTCGCCACGAGCTAGCCTCAATCTAAATTCATCTCGATCCATCGTGGGTCCACTACCTTGGACACTTACTCGTCACATCCAGTGACGCTAAATACCTTCTGCCCTTTGAGTCATTCAAATTTGACTCACAATCTAGCTGTCCGGCTCTTTCGCCCTCTTTGAACTCGTTAACTATCGTATCACTCCTCATCATCCCACTTAGGGAAGAATCAATGAGAGTCCAAGGTGATGACATCAAAATTCATCCTATGTCATCCTGGGCACCAAGCACTTTCTACTAAAGAGCAGAAAATGAGAAGTTTCCTTCTCCGACTAAGAGTATTCTCTAATAATTACTGTAATGCTTAATCCCTTCCTTCCAAACTAAACACTTCCATAGATTCTCTTCGGCTTCTTCCATCACTGTTCACGTCGGCCTACTGGTTCGCACGTCCCAATCCTAATGGGACCAATTTCTAGCACCGAGCCTCGTGTCGTCCGTCCACAAGAACTAGGGTACCCATCCAGGTATAGGGTATACCTCACACCGGGCCACTCGGGATCTTCTTTGTCCCGCTTAGTGCCCATTAAACTCACATGTTTACCACTCTAGGACACGTCTACCAACTTGGTCACAATCTAAGCCCTCAACTCACTCAGACATCATCCACGTGTCTGTAACAATCCAATTCGCCTAACTGTTTACGACTGTCTATGTACCTCCAAAAGGATGTCAATTCATCCTAACCTGATGTACCGCTCGACCGAAGAGTCACAACAAGCTCCTGTTGTGATCTGCAGTCAATTCTTTGTCGATCCCGAAGACAGTACTTACGTCGTTCATTTATACCATTCCGTCTAGTCACAACTTAGTCATCTCCATCATATCTGTCATCTAGACGCGATTCCCAAGATTCTACACTAGCCCGCCGAAAAATCCTCCTCGTTGTGTAGTGGTAGAAACCAACTATGAGCACATCACAACTGAGATACCCTCAGCTCGTGGCTCGTCGTCTCTCCTCGCTATCGTCATCGCATCACCGCCACGCGGAGTGCGAATCAAACCAATCATGGAACTCTGCTCATAGTGAGCGATCGTCACTTATCTTTGCTTGGGTCGGAGGGGTTCTGCCTCTCTCGTACCCCATGACTCTGGGTATTACCATTCCGACAATCTATACAAGAAATTGAACGTTCCCCGAACGTCCCCTGAATCTCAATAAACATCAACAACTCCAGCCTCGATGATGGTAACTACCACGAGCTCGTACCGACACAACCCACATACAACACCACCGAGACTCCGAACCTATGTGGTCAACTCACCGCCGGCGCCAACCGCTCAACACACAACGCCCACCGATCGATCCACTTCGGAATCCGATCCATAGGTACTCGTTCGATCACTCCCCAACTCGGACTATTGCGAACCCGGCTGCTCTCTACAGTACGTCCATCTCGAGTGATCCCTCGTGCTCGACTCCGAAGAGTCGTCATACTCCGATACTGGTGTCCAAACAACCAATAACCACTCTACGGCTGCCAGTCGCTAGCCTCCACAAGAACTTGGCCATACTCTGTGCCTAAGCCTGCACAACCGCTACGTGCATAAACGTATCCTACCATGCCACACAACAATGCTCCGAGCATTTCCTGCCAGTCGATATCCTTCCGGGATTCGACACACCAAAACATGGCACCTCATGCCAAATAGGATCAACGTTTCTATTCCAACCAGCCTCAACTAGGGTCATCGCGCGCCTGACTACTCCTAGCAGCACAATCTCCGATCCTTGCAATTCTATCGTGGACGACCCTAACCTCTGACCCCCACTGAGTCCACGTTGCTCCAATCCATGTCGTCCTAACCTCTCAACGGTCCCGACTCTCGGGTCGTCATACTGTGTCTATTGGTCCCCTAGATCCTATCTCCACTAACTATGCGGCTCAAAGCCCGTTGGATTTGCATGAATATAGATCCTACTCGGGATCCAACCTCTCGGAAAATACGGCATCCTATGCCAATTGAACCCTTAAACAATCGCACCTCGTGCTAAACACAACCCAACTAGGAGTCGATTCCACTGAATCCTCCTACTTTTACCATGACTATGAGATTGATGACGGGCTATTACCATTGCAGAGACATCACATCCTCGACCTGCGCGTCACTCTAAGAGCAAAAACTGCTTTGATACCACTTGTTAAGACCCGTCCCAATTCCCCTGGGATTAACGCTAGATGCGCCTGATCCCATCTGACACGAAGTGTCAGACACGGGAAAGTTTTTGACTTTAGCCCTACATGACAGGACCCATCCCAATCCCCCTGGGATTAGTGCGGGATGACCCTGCTCCCGTCTGACACGGAGTGTCAGACAAGGGATATTTCCGACCTTTGCCCTCCCGGGCTATCAGAGTACGCCAGGATCCGGAGGAGGCATGTGATATCTCGATCTCTGCTACAGTCCACATCCGTTGTCAACCTGAAGGGCAGTCAAAACATTAAAAGCTGTGAGTGGACAAAAATAAAAAGTTTACAAAAACAGTTTATCGAAGACATTTGTACCCTTCACTAAAAAACATGCATGCAGTCGAAAACCATTTATCCCGAAAAACCATAATGAAATTAAGTACACGGGCCACTGCCCAAATCCATAAGGGACTCAGCCCAAATCATAAGAAACTAACCATACGGGCCATTGCCCAAAACCTGTGTAAACGCACATCATACATCATATCATATATCATATTTATATCATATACACATATAATTCACACAACCAATCCTGTCACGGTTTCCAAAGCTACGCGCGTGCTACCCAGGTCTCAATCCGAGTCTTCTCAAAGTCAAGATCAATGTCCGCAGACCACTGACCCTACCCGAGGTAATAGTAATCATAGCCTTCTTGAGAGTAAGGAACCCAACTGGGGGGTGACTCCACTCAGTCGGTGCTCCGTGACTACTCTGGGGTCCACCCAGGACAACGACCCTCCCCGGAGGAGATAATAGAAGTAAAGGAAGGTATATGAATACATATATATACATAACATAAACGTTCATGCCCGGTTCCCTTGAACCGTCGGTTCCCATAAACCGTCATGAACCAGAATGACCTGACAAAGGTTCATGCCGGTTTCCCATAAACCGTCATGAACCACAATGACCTTTCCAGAGTTCATGCCAGTTCCCATAAACCGCCATGAACTTGGAAATCCATCTAGGGTCCCTGACCCGAAATCATCAGTGTAAAACATCTGGGTCTCGTGCTAGAACATATGACATCAACTGGGCACCGTGCCCGATATCGAAGGGTCAGTCACGACTCCAATCATAGTGATGCGTGCAACCATCCATCCAGGACCTCCCTCAATCCTGGTATGTCACCGTGAACAAATCAACCGACGCGACCACCACAAGATCATGGTGCACTCATCATCGATCGCTATCCTGAACCGTCAGCACTCCGAAGTCGAGCCTCCCCAGGCTGCTCGACCACGAATCGTGCATCGTGACCTCTCCGGAAGGAACACATCCCAATCCGGAGGCGAGCGTCGTATCGTCGATCGCCGTGCACATAGCACCCGTCGCGACCACGATTTAGACCCGAAGGTCGTAAATAGTGTCATATGCCCGTGACAAAACCAAATGGGTCTGATACCCGAGTTTATCCATTTAGAAATCCAAAACCATTTCATTTAAATCATTAAAGGAATACAGACCCGTATAAGCACCGTATACGGCCGAAACCTCGAATTACGTGCCTATACGTAACCACATACAAATGCACCCATGGCATCATCAAACATGCAATAAAACATATAATAAACATTTATACATGCACCAATTTAGAAAACAAAGTCCACTCACAGACAGTCCGAGCTGTCGCCTCGATTTACGTGCCATACGGCTCCCCGAGCCGATCACCGTCACCGGGACTCCCAAACCTGTCCAAATTGTAATAGAAGGTTACTGACTCCCAAACCTGTCCAAATTGTAATAGAAGGTTACTAACTACTTAATTAACCTCCCACTAAAGCCCCGTAATTTTCCCGTATTTTTAACTATTTTTAATCCCGAACCTAAACCTTCTGATGCAACGAAACATATCGAGACGGTGTCCGATCGACACGAAACCAGTCCCAAAATGTTCGTTACATCGAATAGAAGATTTCGTATGTTGGAACCTTCCCCAGATTCCATGCCACGCGCCCTCACGCGCCGCCTGAAGTGGCTGCGCGTGGGCTTCACGCTCCAGCGACAGTACCTGCTGACGTCATCGCTGACGTCAGCATGACATCATCTGACAGCTGTCAGGTCTGACATGTCAGACTCTGACAGGTGCCACGTGTCATGCTCCCATTGGTCCACGTCACTGTGCTGTCAGTGCCATGTGGCAGTCTGACATGTGCCACGTGTCGTCACGGCACTGGTCCACGTCAGTGACACGTGTCAGCCCCTGATTGGGCCACGTCACTGACATGTCAGTGCTGACTGTGCACTGACATGTGACACGTGTCGCACTCCTATTGGCCCATTTTCTGACATGTCAGCTGACATTGTCAGATCTGACAATGCTGACGTCATCTGTGACATGATGACGTCAGCAGGATGACGTCACCTGTCATCCCCTACATCGGTCAGATCGGTCTGAACCGGTCCGGTCCGGTTTTTCCTGCAACTTGGACCGGCGTAACCGGTCCAGGTCTCCTTCTCCCTCATTTTCGGTCCGTTTTCTTCCATTCCAATTCCTAAATTCCTATTTTCAAGTTTCCTATCTAACCCAATTAACAAAACGACCTAAAACCCTCAAAAATCCACGGTTCCGTACTTGAAACTCCAACTATCCTGATTCCACATCCACCTCGTGGAAAGTAGAATCGATCTCGAAACTCGTGTACACTCATACACCAACTAACCAAAATAATACTTACTCGTCTGCACCCAGACGTACCACCAACACTCTCGTTACATCGACTACATTTGACCAAGTCGAATGACAGTAGTCACCCGTTTCGAATTGACACAATTTTTCAAATCTACCCTTTCGCTGACATAAACAACTAGACGGTTCCTTGCTCATTCTCTAACTATCCTGACGTCTGCTTCCACCCGGAGTCATCAGACCTCACTAACCGATCCACGCTGACACCTTCGACAAACTGTCACCACTTGACAATCGTCAGTCAAGACTAACACGATACACTTGTGGTTACACTAACCACCAACTTACTCAACCATGAGTGAACACTAACCAACCATGCACTCGACCTGTGTGTAACTAGACCCATCGAAATACCATGACCCACTGCACAGTATCCAATGTCCAGTCCACGACCTCGATTAATCCTATGGTATCAGAACCAATCCGACTACCAACTCGCTCACCAACGTATCACTGGTATATCCAGAATACTGCTACCAGACACCCCAAGCCTATCCAGTATCGTACCTCGAACAACGTACAAGATACGTACATCTACACATCAATCAGCCTACACCATCTAGGTTGTAGCCAATCACGTTTCTACTATGGAGTCCATTTGTCCAATCCAGTACTAGACAAACTGAAACTCCGACCCATTATTTATTTCCAAATCCGAATCCGAATCCGCAATTCCGTAAGAAATCCCGAATCCAAACCCAGAAATCATATCCATAATCATGTCCAAATTCGAATCCGAAATTATTATTCCGTGGCTAGCATTTGGAATAACCATTCCGAATCCAATTTCATAAAAAGGAAATCCATTGTCAAGCTCCAGAATCAAATCCTGAATCGTCACCCAGAATCCGATTCCAAAACCCAAATACAGAAATCCTCTTTCAAGTTCCAAAATCAAATCCTGAATCGTCATACAGAAATCTGATTCCAAAACCTGAAATATCGTTCTCGTCTACCGAGACGTATCAATCATGAACTTATCGGTTGTCTGCTCAACCGATTACTCCAATACCATCGATTGACTTCATAGGGAAGCCAATCACAATATCCGCACATCCCTAAGGCTGACCATATCCGACCACGTCGGAAAACTACTCACCTGAGTAATATACCATGTGGGATTCACTTCGAAAAGAAGTTCAGTCTCATCATCCAAGTAAGAGTGATAACTGCTCCACCTGTCTGGATCATCAAAATCACGATCCAGATCCATCATTACGTCAACCGAACATAGACGTCACGATCCCCGATCGTCACGACGTCCAAAATCCTCGACCATTTCCCGCATCTAAACAGATTAGTCTACGACGAGACACGCCGAGACTGTGGGTTCTCACTGATTACCTCGTATCGATCCTTGTCATTCCACCTAGGAAAAACCAAGGATGATCCGACACGATGACATCAAAACCCAACCTACGTGCATGCAACCAACGGAGGCGACTCCACTCAGTTAGTGTTCCGTGACTACTCCGGAGTCCACCCAGGCCCACGACCTTTCCCGAAGGAGACAATTTAAAAATAAAGGATGGTATATGAAAAACCATTTGTAATCCTTCTCAAAACCTTTCAAAGGGTTGATACCAGGTCCCCATAAACCATCATGAAACCAGAAATCCATTTATGGGTCCCTGACCTGAAATCACAAACGTAAACCAACTAGGTCTCAAGCTCAAACTCAAAATCAACTGGGCATCGAGCCAGATATCTCAGGGTTAGTCACGATTCCAATCGTAGTAATAAATACAACCATCCGTCCAAGACCGTTCACAATCCTGGTATGTCGTCGTGAACATATCAACTACCGCGACCACCTCTAGATCATGGTGCACACATCACCGATCGATCTCCTAAACCGTCAGCACTCAGAAGTCAAGCCTCCAGTGGCTGATCGACAACGGGACGTGCATCGTGACCTCTCCGGAAGGAACACATCCCCAGTCCGGAGGCGAGCGTCGTATCGTCCGTCGCTGTGCACACAGTACTCGTCGCGACCACGACTCAGACCCATAGACCATATGCCCGAGAAAAAACCAAAACCAAATGGGTCGCATGCCCGAGTTTACCTTTTCAAATCCAAATCCATTTCATTAAATCGAAACCACGAAATACGTGCAAATACGTAAACACACACAAATGCACTCATGCTATCGTAAAACATATTTATAAACACATATAAAACATTTATGCATGCATCAATTTAGAAAACAAGGTCCACTCACAGACCGTCTGAGATGGCTCATCGATACGCGCGCCATACGCCTTCCTGAGCTAATCACCGTCTCTGGGGTTCCCAAACCTGTCAAAATCATTTTAGAGAGTTACTAACTACTTAAATAACCCCTCATTAAAGCCCCCTAATTTTCCGGGATTTTTAGCTATTTTTTAATCTGGATCCTAAACATTCGGACATCCCGAACTATATCGAGACGATGTCCGATCGACTTGAAACCAATCCCAAAATGTTTGTTACATCGAATAAATGAAATTATATGTTGGACACTTCCCCAGAATCTCCCCCACATGCTGCCATGCGCTGCTTGAAGGCCCTGCGCGTGGGCTTCACACGATGGCTACAGGGTCACCAGTAAGCTTCGGTAGACCGAGTCCGAACCGGCCTGCTTGTTTTCGGCCCAACCAGACCAGCGAAACTGGTCTAGCCCATTTCCTCTCTCATTTTTGGTTCGATTTCACCCAATCCAATTCCTATAGTTTCCTTTCTTCATTTCCTACCTATCTATGTCCTCAAAACACCCAAAAAGGTCCTAAAACTCGTTGGTTCAGAAAACCATTTTGAACCTAAACTTCCATCCTATGTTCTGGGCACTTCTAGGGGTCCAACCTTCATCGTAAGGGTTCAAATAGGTTCTTAGGATCCCTAAAAACGTACTAGGAGTTTCGATTTGGGTTAACATGGCTGGAAACCAAATTCGGTGGGAAGCCACCGAAAATCTCCCGGTCGCCGTTCCGGGCTGTTTAGTTGTTCCCCACCGTTTAAAACCACCTCCTAATCATCATATCAGCCCCCTAAACACAACCTAAACAACATCTAACTCCCATAATGTCCAAAACCCGAAATTGAAATTTGAAGGAGAGCATGGGTTTGGGTTTTACCTGTTTCCAGGGCCATCGCCACTGTCCACAGTGGTCATGTCCTCGCCCAGCCACCATCACATCCTCAGCCTCCCTTTCTTGGCCTCAGTTGAATCAAATGGGGAAGGGTTTGGATTTGGGTTCATCGGGGTGGTTGTTCGATCGAATGAGGAAGGGGATACAGATGCATGTATCTGTGTAAGGGAAGCAATGGATGGGTGACACTTGTCACTCATCCATTGGGCCTGGGGAAACGATCTAGGCCCTACTCAGGACAAAATTCCACTTTTGCCTCGTAAAATGTACCATCGTGAATAGTATCTCGGAACTTCCTTGAACCGTAACTTTTCTATCGAATGTCCAATTTCGACGTGCCGCCTATCTACGGATTCGTGACATCCCAATCTACGTCACAATCAATGGCCCTCGGCCCTCGGCCATCAGACCTTCCGGGTCAAAAGTCAACTTTTTACCCTCGTTTAGGGGAAAATCGTAATTTCACTCTGAACGTCCGTTAATCCTCGGCTAATCCGTCATTAGTTTTAATTAACCCCTAAGATCAGGGACGGGTCGTTACAAAGACACCTCACATCTGTTTATTACTTTATCATCTAGGTAAAAATAATAGACATCGACAAGCAGCCTTATCTCCATGTATAGACAGGTTCTTTCACTAAACTAGTTCGACCCGGCCACACAATAATGACTAAGAGCCAAAAGTAGAAAAAAAAAATTAGCTTGAAGTTGAAAAAAGGGTGGAATTCTCCAGTTAATGGAATTTAACTATGGTGTTTTGTAAACTTCTGAGAACATATAACATACAAAAAGGTGATGAGCTTCCACTGAACTATCAACTTAAGTTTTAAAAGTGCCCATCTAAATTAGCAAACGAAGATAAATCATCTTACCTGAACATGTGGTGATAAATTAGGATAAGTGTTTTCTATACCATAATAAACTGCAGTGAAGAAATGAGGGAAAGCAATATTAGGTTCAGATGTAACACAACCATCAACTGAGGCTTGATATGCAAAATTTGCAAATATATGTACCAGTTAGAATATCAATAACTTTGAATTCTTTAACTTGCCCAGCAAGAATTAATCCGATGGCAACTGCTCCATATATGCAAAGTAAAGTGTGCCTGAAAGAGCACTAAACAAATGCATAATAAACATACAAGTGTAGTATATTACGTCACAACTAAAGTAAATAAAGAGTGTAGTATATTACCTCACAAATAAAGTTAAGTTAAAAGCGACATATTGTAAAATATAAAGCCAGAAAACAATGTTCAACAATAGTTTGGAAGGATATTCGTGCAAATACATTGGAGCTTCTCTGATGTAATTAGTTGTAACTTTCAAGAGTGAAATGGTAAATGCCATATACAAATTCAAAACTAAATAGATCAAAAGTTCTAAAGAGTTCCTATCTTTATTTGTGTTTAACTTCATACATGAAGATTGAGATGTAAAATTCTAGCCAGAGATTATAGATGATAAACTTGATTATTGATAACGCCCAAACTATGCATTAAATTAAATACGTAATTCGAATATTATGCAATTTAAACCTTTTTTGTGTAGATGTAGTATTCGTAAATAGGGATCGTTCTTAATCGGGGAAATTAGGGAACATTAATTAATATGTTAGTTAAAAAGAATAATGAATAATCAAAGTATAATGAATTAAATAATTAAATAATTAAATAATTAAATAATTAAATAATAAAGAATTAAAGAATAAATGAATTTAAGAATAAAAGAATAAAAGAATTAATGGGGGGTTTGAAAGATTGTAATCATATAATAAAGAAAACAAGTAAAAATAATTAAGAACTAATTCTACTTCTACTTTAACTTTTGTGCAAGTGAACTTTCTTCAAACACATATTTTTACCAACACTCTAACATCATGCTCATATTGAACCAATCACGAAATCCTACCTTAATCATCTCAAATACATGCATACATTTTTCAATATTATAAATGCATCGAACAGCGGTTATAAACACTTATAATACGATTCACCTTATGTTATTGATTTCAATGTGCGTCAAACATTTAAATCTTTTCAACCCTATTCTAAGTGCACCGAACAACGGTCATAAACACTTAGCATTAAATTGAAGGTTAAGCGCTAAAACATATGAAGTAAATGAAATTCAAAAAGTAAAACACATGGAGATTGTATTCACATTTACAAATGTTAGAAAGAAAATAGCAACACATATATTGAAATTTAAGTAAACCGAAACAATAACAAAAATTTAAGTAAGGGAAATAAAGTTACACTTTCGGAACCCAAGAACAGCTTGTGATTCCGAAAGTGGATGTAAACAATGGAATGTTATTCATAAGGAACACCGAACAACGGCTGGAACCTTATGAAGATGGAGGATGAAACATAAGAATTCGGACTTAAATTCTAGAATTATTTCGGAAATACTCGGCCTAGGTATTTCTTAAGGAAAACATAAAAATGTGCTTAAGAGATCTCAAAGAAAAATCACAAGAACAAAGTAAAGAAGAAATGAAATTAAAAAATAACATAAATTAAGAACCAGAATTAAAAGAAAACTAATTAAATAGAAAATCTACAAAAAGTTAAAATGGTCCCCAAAAATAAAGAACAAAAAGAAAGAAGATAAACTAAAAGAAGAGAAAAACTAGAGAGAAAATTTTAGAATCTAAGCTAAAAAGAGAAATAAAATGGGACAAATGGGAACCCCTAAACAAGTGAAATGGCCTCCCTATTTATAGAGGGAGCCATAAATATTCAAAATAAAAATAAAAAATAAAATAAAATAAATGAAATGATGAACAATGATGGAAAATGAGGATATTGGGCTGGAAAAAATGGTTGAAAATGTGCAAAAGTGGAGTAGGTTGCAGCAGGGCATAGGATCAACAGTGACCAGCTGAAAATCAGACTCATAATTCGGTGGCAGGCGGCTGGCAGAAAGTAGGTGAGTTGGTCAACTGCTGCTGACATGAGGGCGGAGAATCAGCGCACGCGCGCTGAGGGAAGAGGGTGTTCGGCAGCGCGCGCCGAAGGAAGAGAGGATAGTTCGGTAGGCTCGCTCTGCGGGCTTCATGCGCCAGGCTGGAACGGAATTGGGCCGTAAGCTGGAAACGCGGGCCTGGGCTACTTTATTGGGTTTATTTTGGGCTGAAAAAGAAAATGATTTGGGCCTGCAAATTTTAATTACAAATTATATAAATTTATCTAAATTCGTCCATAATTTATTCGTTATAATTCTGATTGAGACGATTCTTTCGTCAAAATGCTCCAAATTACAAGCTTTATTTATTTAAACAAAAATATCACAAAATAAATTATTTTATCTAATTATTTATTTTAATATTAAAAGTCAAGTATAAATGGTATAAAATAATATAAAATAATGATGATTTGAGGACCTATCAATTATCAATATATGAAAACCGATTTGGTACCCATCATAATCAGATATCAACATGCAATCAATTGTTTATGAAGAACAGGAAGCAGATAAAACAAAAGGCCACGACACTCATAAACACACACTGTTTCTGCATCAGATAGTACTCACCACAAAGGAAAAGCCATAAAGTAATGGGTGTTTCCTTCACCTATACAATTATTCTGCAATCAAACTCTTAGTATTAAGTTTATAACAAGAACCATAAGGAATGTCCAATACTTAAGGGAGGGGGAGGAGAATAAAAGTTAGAGAATTTCAAACCATCCATCCATAATGATGATCAAACGGGCAACAAAAGATTGCAAACACTACAATGCTTGGACCTAGCAGGTTTGAACCACAGAAGAAGGACAAGGAAAATGAGAACTTAATAAAGAAATTAATGGAAAAAATCAACCAGCATAAGTTCTTTCTTATAAAGTAAAAGAGACAAGAAAAGAAAACCTAAGAGAGAAATCAATAAATCAATTTGGGGTAAGGACTCACTTTGGAATTTTGCACGTTGATGGAGTCGGAGGAATCAGAAGAAAGTTCTCAAGGCCCGGTCTAATCAAGTCGAAGGAGGAGCGCAACCTCTGCAAGAGATCAGTGGAGGAGATGGGCTTATTATCCGAGTAGATGGAGTCGGCAAGCTTGGCGAAGGTCTCGACCATGAGGAGTAGAGACGATCGGGTACAAGGCGAGTGAATTTAGTGCAGAATGAAGTGAAGAATGAAGAGAGAATCAGTAGAATATATGAATTAGGGTTAGTGACCAACAAACAAAATGGCATAGTTTCATTACAATAGGATAAGTAATTTGATTCGGTTCAGTTCGATTCGGTTTTCAACGACTGAAACCCAAAATCGAACCGATTTTAATTTGATTTAGTTCGGGTTTTGGATTCGGTTACAGTTTTATTTTGGTACGATTTTTTTTTAAAATTCGGTGCGGTTCAGTGTGGTTTTCGGTCTGATTTTTTCGAACCAATTAACAGGGCTACTAGAAACTACATTCCACAAAAGACTAAGATCGGCGTGTCAGAAGTGCACTACTAATTCGATCCACTCAGTCTGAACTTGTGCCCTGCATATCTTTTTGTTTTCCCTGCGCCTCTCTCACAAGTAAGGATGTTTTCATATAGCTTTATAGGTGCTCTGATGGCCTACATTTTGTCTGCACATTTCTCTTTTAGGCAATTTCCAATTTGGCTAATTTTCGCAAGTCACCGTTAAGGAGCGGCCTAAAGAGAAGGCTATGAATTGCATTGCAGAGTGGCCCTGGAGAGGATTTTGTTGCTTATATTATGCGAAATCCTGACTGGAAGCTAAACAGGTCATGAGTTCACCTGATTGTTCCAAAATCCAATTCTATTTTCAAAATCAGAATATTGATTTGGTCAAAATTTGTCCCATCTCTCGGTTTATGCTCGTGCCTTGCTTGGAAGCAGTGCCATGTGGAGCATACAGTTGCTGGATGTCTGAATAAGCAGCGATCAGAAACTCAGGCAATTATTTTTACTATAAATATTTGCATAAAATTTCACAACGTTACAAGAACAGCAATGGGCCAGCAGCAAGACCGTGCAGTGCAGCAAAGAAATTTGTCTATGAAAATAATGCTGAATATGCATGTACGTTTCATGTTTGTCATTCAAATTATAACATTCTATCGTATTCTGAGTTTCCACGACGATTTCTGTTCAAAAAGACTGGTGGTCCATTACCACGAGCAAACTCAATAACAAGTGTTGTAACTGCGCTTTGAAACTAATTTTTTTTTTTAAAAAAAAAAACAACGCAAATCTTGTATGATAAATATCATTATAAACATGTTTAAGGTTGAACCTAATCTTAATTTTAGTAGGAAAACAAACACAAGAACAAACTTCAGTAATAATAAACAAGCACGGACATGAAAAATAAGTACCCAATACGCATAGGCTCAATGAAGAAAAGGTACTCAAACCATCTTCACATAATCAATAGTAGGAAATCTAAACCTAACTACTTGTGCAAATATCTTGACAACTGTCAATTCTTGAAGTACCACCATACCTCAAGAATGATAAGATTTAGGTATGAACTGTTTACCTTTTTCTGACTCCTCTTTCAGTCTCCAGATTGCTTCGACTTCATCAGTCCGGAACCGTTGGGTAAAAGTGGCTTCCTCTAGAGGGGTTGATGCGCCATAAGCAAAAGCAAGAAGACCAGTATAAGCAATCATGGCCCCATTATCAATACAATACCTATCATCAGTTGCAAACAACCTCCCACCCCGTTCAGAGCACATAGTTCTCATCATCTCTTGCAAGCGTTCGTTGCAGCCTACACCACCCACAATAAGGACATCTTTCTTGTCACAATGTGCCATTGCTCGCTCTGTTATCTCCACAAGCATTGCAAACACAGTCTCCTGAAACAAATTTAAAAGGTATAATGAAATACAAAAACATAAACTAATAAAAGATCATGTAGGTCGTCCCCTGAAACAAATTTAAAAGGTATAATGAAATACAAAACATAAACTAATAAAAGATCATGTAGGTCGTCCATCCGTACAATTATCACAGTGGTAATTATTCCTTTTTTGCTTACAGAGAGTTAGCAAAGTGAAAATTAAATCACTTCTCTCGTCTTTTTTCCTGATTTCCATAGATTAAAATGTATGTTCTCGTGAAAATAGAACTGATTTTGGAATTTACCTGAAGTGAGTAGCAGAGGTCAGCAGGGGTGCACTCATTATTCTTGAGTAGAACCACAGCAGTAGCTTCAATATAACTCAAAATTCCACTAAAAGACACATCCATCCCTTTGACAGCATAAGGAAGATCTAAAAACTGTTCTCCTTTCTTTGCGAGCTGGGAGGGGAATGGATCACAAAAGTCATGATTATGGTTAAAACTATAATAAGCATAAAATGGCAATGACAAAAATGATTCAATTTAAAAAATGTTATGTAGATACACGATACGAAAAGTTGACTACATCAACTGATCAGCCTAAAAGTTGGCAAGCTCTTTGACTCTAGTTTCTAGATATGAATAAGTTCGGAAACAACATTAGGACATGCATTACAAGAAATAGCCTACTACTCAACCATAATGGATTCATACATCTAAAATGCACTTATATACAAGAGGCAAGTAGGCCACCACCTCAAAAAGAATCATACCAGCATCGTTCTATATTTCAGAAGAATGAACAAGTGCAGTAATTAACATGATCACAATGCAAGCAAGAAGAAAAGTCCAAATCAGATTTCTTAAATTACAATAAGATCTATGAACACGTACCATATGAAATAGATAATACAGAATATAGAAAACCAATCTATTTTCTAAGACTAGAGGCTGATTATGCAAAATGGTATAGAGAAGGCATTTCACCTTCTGTCTTAATAAATACCAGCCCTATATAATACATTTTGCTTATTTTGTATTCTCTCCTCAAATCAGAATTAAATGAACTACTCCAATTGAAGATAAGCTGTTATGCAATATAAGCTTAAATATTACAGCTGGTCTGTCATTTTTTCACAATTTGAATTTTAAATCTCTCTTTATGATGAATTGTTGTTCTTTATAATTAACAAATCGACCCGAATTCAAGTTCTGGCCAAGTTGAGCTCCAACTAAGTAACAGCAGCTAAGCTCAGACTGCTCAAAAAAAAAGAAGGAGGATCTGGGATAAATAACAAATTCGAAGGTCTCCTCGCAAAAAGAAACAACAAGCTTGAATTAGTAGAATTTCAAACTCTACTAGTACAACAGAACAAAAGAATACTGCATAAAATACCTGCTCAATGTTATATCCGGGGGCTGGATCATTGGATAGTGTTAATACCCTGGCAAATCGATCCAAACAATTCCCAACAGCAATATCAATGGTCTCTCCAAAAATTCGATACCTCCCTTCACTATATGCAATGACCTGTGTGTTGCCACCACTGACGTACAAGACAACAGGATCTTCTGCGCCAGTGACAATCCTTCCCATCTCAATATGTGCAACGCAATGATTAACTGCAACAATGGGCTTCTTCCACAGTTGTGAAAGAACCCTAACGACAATGGCAGAAACTTGTAGAGGTGCTCCCATGCCAGGACCCTTGGTGTAACAAAGGCAATCAATTTCCTTCAATGTTATATCGGCAGTTTCTAAAGCAGATTTAATCAGAGGGAGAATGTGTTGGTGATGGTGTTGTGCAGTTTCACGGGGTAAGAACCCTTGTCCAGGAGGGGTAACGTATGTGTGGCGTGGGTTTGACAAAATTGAGCCATCTAAGGTCACAACCCCAACACCAATTTTATTAGCTGAACCCTCAAACCCTAGAGCTATCAATTTCTTCATTATCGTGGAAAAATTAAAGCAAACCTGCAAATGAAAATCAAAAGTAAAAAACCCTCCAACAGCTTCGACTGGCAACAACTTTTGAAGAAAATTTTACACCCAAAAGTCACACTGAAATGCTGGAACGATATCTAAATATATTCCATACATGCACTGAACACAATAATCATTCCCCTTTGAGATATTAACACACGCCATTTCACTAACACATCCACTTCTTTGACTGAAACTGATCAGGCACATAAAATACAATCCTTAGACTGATGTTCAATTTAAGGAATTAACTGAATTGAATCTTAAAATGAGCCACAATCTCATCCTTCATATACAAGGGCGGACCCAGGATTGGAAAATCTGGTGGGATTAACCGATTAACATTGGTTTCCCTCACAAAATTTTGGCAGAATCTCTGTTTCTATTACATTTATCGAACTGTCCCTAAGTTGCTTACCTCTATATCTTCAATTAACAAAACATACAGTATGACTGAATTCCGTTGATACTAAAAAAATTGTAAGAATCAGAGTATTTACTCAAATAAATTGAAGTAGTAACTTACTAATCTGTCTTCCCAAATTTGCAAGCTGCCGAAGTGCGAAGCTACTAAAATTCGAAGGCTAAAACCTTCTCAGCTCAGAAAACATTTCCAAAGCTAATCTGAAAGAAAGATGACGTAGAAACCAATTTAATTGATGTAAAACCAAAAAGAGACATTAGTTGAATCCCACACACACTAAATCCTAAACCCTAAGACCCCAAAAGCACTGGACATCGCTTAATACACCCCAAATTCTTAACTGGCTGGATGAGAATTTAGAAACGAACTACAGAAATTAATTGCGAGGGAAGAAGAAAAAAAACAGTAATAAGAGAGAGAGATTTACACCTCCTTGCAAGAGAAGGTGGCGAACAAAATAGATGGGAGGGGCAGTTAATTAAAGTCGTGCAGGGCCGGTGCATATATTTGAACAAGACATAAATTGGAAATATGCTCTTCATTCACATGCTCAATCATTAAAAATTTAAATTTTATGGATTAATTATTTAATTTTTTGAAAAACTTATTAGAACAAAATCAGAAAAAAAATATCAGATGAGCAAAGCATTACATTTAGTTCAAAATATATATGTATATATTTCTAATTTGCATATAGATGAAAATATCTACATTCAAGATACTCATGGGCAAAAATACTCATGGGCTTCGATACCTATGGGTATTAGGTGTATAGGCAAAAATAGTGTGGCTGGAGTGTACCCGCTTACTTGATAGGCAGGGTTTTACCCGTGGGTACCCTTACCCGTTGAAAAAAAAAATCATGGTCTCTTTCTTTCTCATAACCTTCAGAAGCTCGTCTGGAAGCTTTGGGCTTGCTAGGAGCTCTTCTCTGACTCCGATCTTCATGTTTGTAATCTTCAGAACCACAAAGGCGTTCCATTTTCCATAAATTGGAAAAAAAAAATTCTCGAATTAATTGTTAATTAAGTTGATGACGAATTGATTGACTGCGGATGAATTTATATATGCACGGGGGATGGGTGGATCATATTGGGTTTTTCACTTGTGATGTACCCGATGTTCACTTTGAAATCGTCATCCACAAACCACAATAAACTTTTATTTTGGACATTTTTAATTGACGGTAGACTTTATGATGGGTCAAATTGAGAGTGGTTGGTGTGAAAAGATCATGGTATAAAATATCGAACTTATCACCGATATATCAAGCGTATATCGACGTAGATTGAAAATATCGATATCAAAAATAAAATATGGATATATCAATGAATATATCGATATTGATATTGTTTACGCTCAACAAAAATGACGGAAATTTAGTCTAAAAGTTGAAATTTTTTAATGAAATTTTGGGAAAAACTTAAGTACCCAATAATGGTTATATATAACTAATAAAAATTATAAAATGACTTTAATATAATAAATATATGATATATAATATGATACAATAAGGTTTGATGATGACTAACATGTATAAAACCTTAAAGATAAAATTAAATCAAAACATAATTTTACTGATAATTTCACACTAAGAATACTTTACTCATTGAATTTCACTAAAAACACCTAGAGTGTCTACCAGTTGAAAATCATATTGGGCTCCATCTACCAAGACACAAATTTTGTTCCAAGTGATGCTACTTGACCAAGTGGAAATGTATTATTAGACATAGTATTCATATACCTCATTTCTGCTCCCTACTCTTCCTCCATATATAGGGTACTTATGATTTATCCAACTAACTTCTCCATAACCTTCATTGAGACGAGGATCTTCATAGCCTCTATAACCATGTGGCATTTGAGCGAGGGGTTATCTAATTGGTGGTAACCATATTGACCATAAGCATATACTTCATTGTTACTAGGATCAGTGCCGAAAATCATTGACTCAAAACTAATTGTCATAGAATTCTCAAAAGATGGGTTTCCATAACCTTCATATATGTTGCGTGTCCTAGTGTAGTCTTTCCTAACACCACTGATTCCTACTTCACTTTCTCTACATCTATGATCAAAATATTGGTTGACATGAGTGAAGTTTGCCTCTCCAATAAATGGGCTCAAGGGTGCATATGTTTGGGATATATGTCCATTTCCCCCGTCATCATCACCTCCATCATTCTTGGCTTCATCGTTTGTTTCAACATCATATCCTCCATCATCATCATCATCATCATCATCATCATCATCATCATCATCATTTGTGGAATTATTTTTATTGTTTCCCCTGTTAGTAGCATCAGCTCTCAAGTCACGTTCATCGGTAGAACCAAGCATTGATCTCTTCCATGAAGACATCTCCTATTCACTTCCTACTTCCCCACTCCCCACTTCTTCAGATAGAACTCTATCAATATTAACACATTGTTCAATAGAAAAATGGGCTACTCACGGGTCAGGCATTCCTCTATCATCATCCAAGTGAGCTGACATAATCCATGCTTGAAGTAGACCAACCTCATTACCTTCCACGTGTTGACCAGCAATTTCCAAAAGGTCAATGTAGTCTTCTTCCACAACTTTACTAGACTCAGCCTCTTCATCTTTTAATTTAAGCGGGAAAAAAAAAGTTTTTCTAACTTCGAATATGTGAGGCAGTTTCTCTGTTTTGTATGAATTAGAACAAATGTACTCCAATTTCTCTCACATGCCAAAACTGATGTCGTTTGTGATAATATACGAATTGCAATTTTTTGCAAGACTGGAGAGCCTTGGCCATATAGTTCCCACCACTCTGCTTCTAATATCAACTTTAATGTAAGAGGTACTATAAAGTGCTAATTTATGCAATATTATTGTTTTTTTAAATGCAAGCACATACTTGGGGGCATCGTTGTTCGTGATTGAGTAGCCATAGGTGAACAAAATGGTTTCTTATCATCTCTAATGTTTTCTTCCTCGTGAAACTTGCACACAAAATAATTTCCCAATAATCATCTAGTAATCATTTAACATATTATTTCAGCATATATCCATTCCTTTTTAAAAGCCAGATTATCACTTGGAAGTCTAGGTCTAAAGTCAACATGTTTTATAAAACCTCGTAAAGCATACACTCTAAATCTATTGAAAAGTTTTAAACAATCATTCATAATCATTAAAAAAAAACTCAAGTTCAAATCCTTACCACATAAACCAAACCAAATCCTAAACTGTGATTTAGTCAAATCATCGTATATGAATAATCTTGTAAAATGTGCACATCAAATATTTCCAGAAAATCACCAAAATCATTTTAAGTTACAATCAAACTAACATCATCACTTAATAATAGAATATTCCATTCTCATGCTCTGATACCAAGTTGACAAGACCCGTCCCAAATTTCCTTGAATCTCGGACTAGAGCTTCCATCTGACAACTTTTGTTAGACTAGAGATATTTCCAATTTTAACTACATATATAATTAATTAGATTAACCCAACTACACCCACCCTTACAGGGTTACCGCCCACATCCAGCCCACTAACTCCGACAAATAGTGAAAATATCTAATTTGATCAATTGCAACCATATTCGGGTTTTACTTGTAATATTAATAATTATCACTATTTATAGTGTCGATTATTTGTTCCTGAAATTTATTAAAACTCATACAAGTTTGAAATGCATAATTTTCCATGAATCCTTTTTAAATCATTATTTATTAATATGCATAATAATTTTTTATAAATCTTTTTTGATACCCAAACATAATTAGTCAAGAGCTTTGTAAAATAAAGTAGTTAATGCCATGAACATACACAACATAATCATATACATATAATCATAACCTTAATTACATAATTCCAAAGCCTTCATATTTCTATTTTGGTCACTATATATCATTACTAATCCTTACTTAGTTTTCCCAAATATTTATTCATTAATTCCGGAAAATTCACCAAAATCATGTTTTAACCTTAATTTCCACTTAATTCCCTCGTACTAATTGTTAGTTAAAGATATAAACACATACAACACTCTTTTAACCATAACCCTTACATTACTATCCTTTTTACATATTTCACTTCATCATAATTCACCTGAATTCTTCACTAGTATCAAATTGGAATCATATTAACTTTTCCCCAATTTTCTTGGATTAACTAAGTATTTTTAAATAACACATAAAACTGTGGACAATCAAAACGGTCTCAAACGATATCCAATTGACCCAAATCCTAAACCATTGAACTCATAATCAAGAAACCGGAATTTTTCATGTTGGTCACACCCTTAAAATCCACCGCATGAGATAGCTAGAGGCCTTTGTACGTTGTGTGACACGACCCACCCCAATCCCCCCCGAGATTAACACGGGATGCGTCATGCTCCCGTCTGACACGAAGTGTCAGACAAGGGAATAAATTAAAACTATTAGCCTGACCGGCTTCCAGAGAGCGCCAGGATCTGGTGGAGGAGTGTGATTTCTCGGTCTCTGCTACAGTCCACATCCGAGATCAACCTGATGGGCATTAAAAAACAGAAAAGACTGTGAGTGGACGAAAATAAAAGAGTTCATAAAAATATATTTCATAAAATACCTTTATGCCCTTCACTAAAAAACATGCATGCATAGGAAAACCATTTATCAAACTACATATGTTTCCATAACCATCAATAGGGTCTCAGCCCCAAGTTCGGTAAATTCAAGTCATACGGGCCCCTGCCCAAAACCATTTACTCAATTCATAACATATTAAACATATGTGGGAACTCAGCCAAAATCCATTTATTATTCACAAAACACAATTTCGCAAATCCAAGAAATCATGTTTATTATATATCATATAACCAATCGTGTCACGGTTTCTAAAGCTACGCGCGTGCTACCCGAGGTCTCAAATCCCAAGTCTCCCTAGGGTCCACTCAAGTCAATGTCCGTAGATCAATGACCCACCGTGTGGGTTATAATCCATAATAGCCCTCATGAGAGTAAGGTACCCAACGGGAGTGACTCCACTCAGTTAGTGCTCTGTGACTACTCCGGGGTCCACCTAGGTCAACGATCCTCCCCGGAGGAGACAATCCGTAAATATATAAGGATGGTATATGAAAACCATTTGAAATCATTCTCAAAACCTTTCAAAGGTTTAT
This sequence comes from Prinsepia uniflora, assembly GCA_032719365.1. Classification (NCBI taxonomy): domain Eukaryota; kingdom Viridiplantae; phylum Streptophyta; class Magnoliopsida; order Rosales; family Rosaceae; genus Prinsepia; species Prinsepia uniflora. Next base: position 46,515,516 of record CM064864.1, read on the forward strand.
GCCCGGTCCCCATAAACCGTCATGAACTAGAAATCCATTTATGAGCCCCCGACCCGAAATCACAATCGAAAACCATAATTGTGCCCTAAGCCTGAATTCATAAACCAACTAGGCCTCTAGTGACAGGACCCACCCTGATCCCCTTGGAACCACACGGGGACGTGTATTGCTCCCGTCTGACACCTAAATATAACATGCCAATCTTACCCTTAATAAATTCAAATGCATAAATATCCATAATAAAGTCATACATAAAATCTGAATACAAATAGTGTCAGACAAGGGATAGTTTCCAAATGCAGGTTATTGAGCACGACTCTAAGATACTCTACGTGCCAACCTACCTAGAAGTGGGGTTCAGGTACGCAACGTAAACCTATGCCTCTGCCTCAGGATCCTCTTCTGCCTCAGTAGCACGGCCTGGAGGGGTCAGTAAAACAATAAGGGTGAGTGGGCCGAACTCAAAGTTTTATAAAACAGTTCATCATATCGAAAACATATAGTTTTACCCCTCCGTTTTCCAAAACATGCATGCATCAGAATCGAAAACCATAATAGCATATCATATAAGCATAACAGAGTAATGTAATCATAATCATAACCTCAGCCACCGCACTATACATCCCAACCCTAACATCCCAGATGTCTGAAGTCCCAGACGTCCAATAAGGTCACAGTCTCAAGGCTACGCGTGCCACCTAGGGTCTCAATCCTGAGTCCAAATCCCGAACCCAGTTTGGGTATGGCATCCCAGATGCCTGACATCCCAAACGTTCAATCATAGCAATCTTACTCCTGAGTCACCCTACGGTCCGGTCCCTCCGTAGAATGACCTCTCGCAGGAATTACGTCGTGACCACTCCTGGGTACCCACATCCGGAGGAGATAGTATCACTAGGGTAGATCTATACAGTGCAGTACTAAAGATAATCATCAAAATCCATATACATAGATATGACTCAAAATAGTGCATAAACTAACCAGACCGGTCTCATGCCCAAACATCATAATACGTGCCATAATCATAACCCAAGGTAATCAGATACTTTTGCTTGAATCATGCATATATATATATATATAGAAAAGAAAGTAGTTATGCATGCAAGGGTTTAATGAAATCAAAGGCCCACTCACGGTGCAATCCCGCTGCAAATCCGAGCGTATAACCCTGCCCTGGTGCTATTATACCATTCCTGTCATGTCCAAAGTACACGTAAAGGTCACTACAAGTCACTATTATTCAACCATGAAACCCTAGACTGAAACCGGCCCAGGAAAGCCGTCCGAGCAAGCTTCCCGAGGCTTCAAACCCTAATTTGACCAACTTAACGATCTCCGATTGACACGAAACCACCGCCATTGGATTCGTATTGTCAAAACCTTGAAAATGGTACTGGTCCCACAAAATTCACTATTCACACATGCCCCCACGCGCCTGGTCAAAGGTTGGTCAATGCTTCTACAGTGCATGCTGACGTCAGCCCTAACAGTGTCAGAGGACACATGTCACACTCTGATTGGTCTCTGGTCTGACAGTTTCTGACATGATGACATCATCATGATGTCAATATGATGATGTCATCACAACTACAGTAACCAGGTCAACCCGAAACCCTGAAACCGGGTTACCGTTGACTCACGGCTTAACTTGATCCCAGATTCCATTTTTGGCCACCATTTTCGATCAAACTTGGCTCTAGAGACTCATCACAACCTACCCTAAAGCTCTGTGGATTCAAAACTAGGTTTTAGATCTGAAATGCTACATGTAACTCGAAGGGAAAATCGGCAGCCAGCTCCAGTCGTCTTCCCCAGCGATTCACCCTGCTTCCAACCTCGAATACCGGTTAAACCTGGTCGTCAATGTCCCTAAAACACGTCCCAGAAATGAGGAATGAAAAACAATGTCAAAGCTGGTCATTTCGAAATAGGGAAGAAAATGAAGCCTCTCGGGTTTTCCAGCTTACCGCCGCCGTGTCGCCACTGTAGGTCGTCCCCTCCAGTCCTCAGCTCTCCTGGCGGCCTAATACTCTTATCCCTACGTTGGTTCGAGCTCTAGTCGTGGGTTTTGAACGTTCGTGTTCCTTGGGGCTGGTTTTCTTCTTCTCGGGTCTGGGGTGTTTCGGGTTTCACAAACAGGGGAGGAGTTAAGTGGTGGTGATGACTGGTGAATAGTGGTGGGTGGTGAGGTCCAGACGTCGTTTGGAGGTGGAACAAAGCAAGGGGGTGGTCGTCTGGGTGTGTGTGTTTGTGCGAGGGAGTGAGCCGTGTGTTCATGGTTTGAGAGAAAAATCTCAAAGTGTGAGAGAGAGGGGCAGGTCTGATCGATTAAAAGAGGGAGGAAGATGAGATCAACGGTGCAGATGCAATCCCTAAGATGAGATGAACGGTTGGGTTTTCATGAGGGAAAATAAATATTAGAATAATTGACCCATAGGGACAAGATCCTAGATTTAGGGAAAAAGGGAGTGTGGGATGAGTGACACTTGTCACTCATCCAAGGGTCCAGATTAATTTGGTTTTTAAATCAGATTACATTATTATACTATTATTTTAATTTAAACCCTCGGTTCGTTCGGTTAATCGATTTTGCTCCCGTGACCATAACTTTTTCGTCGTACGTCCGTTTTCGACGTGCCGTCTGCCTACGGACTCGTGACGTTCCGATCTACGTCACGGTCATGGGTCAAAGTCCAAAATATTTCCTGGGTCATAAGTTAACTTTTTCCCTCTCTAGGGGCAAAATGGTCATTTTATAATAAAATAATAATTATGAAAGTTCGGGTCGTTACAACTTACCCTCCTTACAAAATTTCATCCTCGAAATTACTCAAACAAATAGGGGTACTGTTCCCTCATTAAGTCTTCAGGTTCCCACGTTGCTTCTTCGACGTCATGGTTGCTCCACATCACTTTCACCAACCGAATTGTCTTGTTTCTCAAAACCTTGTCCTTCCAATCCAGAATCTGCACTGGTTGCTCCTCAAAACTAAGGTCGGTCATCAATTCAAATGGTTGTTCCAGCAAGGCATGTGAATCGTCCCGTAGGTACTTCCGTAGCATGGACACATGGAAAACATTGTGCACTCTGGCAAGTTTTGGAGGTAATGCTAACCGATATGCCACGGACCCAATCCTCTCGTCATTACAACCTACCCTCCTTACAAAATTTCGTCCTCGAAATTACTCAAACAAATAGGGGTACTGTTCCCTCATTAAGTCTTCAGGTTCCCACGTTGCTTCCTCGACGTCATGGTTACTCCACAACACTTTCACCAACTGAATTGTCTTGTTTCTCAAAACCTTGTCCTTCCAATCCAGAATCTGCACTAGTTGCTCCTCAAAACTAAGGTCGGTCATCAATTCAAATGGTTGTTCCATTAAGGCATGTGAATCGTCCCGTAGGTACTCCCGTAGCATGGACACATGGAAAACATCGTGCACTATGGCAAGTTCTGGAGGTAATGCTAACTGATATGCCACGGACCCAATCCTCTCTATGATCTCGTATGGTCCAATATAATGCAGACTAAACTTCCCACGTCGGCCAAAATGGACAATTCCTTTCCATGGAGATAAATTTAGGAATACAAAATCTCCGACCTCAAATTCCAAGTCTCAAATCCGTAGATCAGCATAGCTCTTTTGGCGATCCTGCGCCGCTTTCAATCTTTCCTTAATGATTCGGACCGTCTCCTGGGTCATGTCCATCAAATCCGGCCCTACTACCACTCGCTCTCTTACCTCCATCCAGCAGATAGGTGTCCTGCACTGCCGACCATACAGTGCCTCATAGGGTGCCATCCCGATACTTGCCTGATAACTGTTGTTGTATGCGAACTCCATCAAAGGCAAATGAGTATCCCAAGAATCCTGAAATTGTAGCACACAAGACCTCGTCATGTCCTCTAGGGTCTGAATAGTCCTCTCGAACTATCCATCGGTATATGGGTGGAAAGCTGTACTGAAATGTAGATTTGTACCCAAAGTATTCTGTAAACTTCGCCAGAACTTGGAAGTGAAACGCGGATCTCGATCAGACACTATCGACTCCAGTGTACCATGAAGTCGAATGATCTCTTTCACAAACAACTGAGCCATTCGATTTGGCTTATATGTCTCCTGTATCGGCAAGAAATGAGCTGACTTGGTTAATCGGTCTACAATCACCCAAACTCCATCGAATCCACTCCGAGTCCTCGGCAACTTGAAGACAAAATCCATGGTAATGTGATCCCACTTTCACTCGGGAATCGGAAGTGGTTGCATAGCCCCATACAGTCTCTACCGTTCTACCTTGACCTGTTGTCAGGTCAAACATCTGCTAACAAACTCTGCAATATCCTTTTTCATTCCTACCCACCAATAGTGGTTCTGGAAGGTACGGTACATCTTTGTACCTCCCGGATACATGGTATAAGCCGAACTATGGGCTTCCTCAAGAATCTCTGCCCGTAACTCTGCCACTGCAGGTACACACAAACTACCCAGTTTTACTAGAGCTCCATCACCTCGGATGGTAAAGTCTTGTCTTTCACCCGCTTCGACCTCTATCATGTAGATACAAAGTGTCGGATCCTGAAATTGTGCCTCGATGATCTGATCGACTAGTACAGGTCGTACGTGAAAACTGGCTAACAAAGCTCCCTGCTCATCCATCCCAAGCATAACTCTATTCCTTCGGAGTTCCACCAGCAAAGGAAGATACACCATCCTCAGGTGTGCAACTGATCCTGCTGACTTTCTGCTAAGTGCGTTTTCCATGACATTCGCCCTTCTTGGATGATACTTAATTGTACAATCGTAGTCCTTGATCAGTTCCAACCATCGTCGCTGCCTCATGTTCAGCTCCCTCTGAGTGAACAAATGCTTTAGACTCTGATGATCAGTGAATATCCTGCAAGTCACACCGTACAGATAATGTCTCCAGATCTTTAAGGCATGGACCACCGCTGCTAACTCCAGATCGTGTGTAGGGTAGTTCAGTTCATGTGTCTTTAGCTATATCAATGCATAAGCGATAACTCTGCCATTCTGCATCAACACTTAACCCAAACCTTGAAATGATGCGTCACTGTAGACTTCGAACTCTCCGCTGTTATCAGGTAAGGCAAGAACATGCGCGGTAGTCAACCGATGTTTAGTTCCTGAAAAATCTACTCGCACCGTTCGTCCCAAACAAACTTTACTCATTTCCTGGTCAAACGAGTCAACGGTGCGCGATACTAGAGAAGCCCTCAACAACTCTCCGGTAGTGTCCTGCCAAACCAACGAAACTCCGTACCTCAGTTACAGTCGTCAATCTAGCCCAATTTGTCACAGCTTCGGTCTTTTGGGGATCCACACTAATCCCGTCCGCTGATATCACATGTCCCAGAAAACCAATGTTGTTCAGCCAAAACCGGCACTTACTCATCTTGGCGTACAACTGTTTCTGCCTCAGCTTCCTTAACACCAACCGTAGGTGCTTCTCATTTGCCCTAGCACTCCTCGAGTACACTAGGAAATCATCAATGAACACAATCACAAATTTGTCCAAATAAGATCGAAAGACATTGTTCATCAGATCCATGAACGTTGTTGGTGCATTCATCAAGCCGAAAGGCATCACTAGGAACTCATAGTGTTTGTATCTGGTCCGAAAGGCATCATTAACATCCAAATCATCATCATAGAATCACATCTATAAACCATATAAAACATTTATGCATGCATTACAGTTTAGAAATCAAGGTCCACTCATAGACTGTCCTACGATGCTGCCTCGATTTGCGTGCCATAAGCCTCCCCATGCTAAATCACCATCTACGAAACTTCCGGACCTGCCCAAATCATACCCAAAGGTTACTACTAACCTATACAAGTCCATAATAAGAACCCTAAACTTTTCTGAAAAAGTCAACGTGTCCCGAACACGATTCTCGAGGTGAAAAATCTCGATTTAACCAACCTAATAATCTCCCATCGACCTGAAACCACCACCATTGGATCCGGATAGTCGAAACCTTTAAAATGACACTGGGCCTACCTCAAAATTCCAGCCCATGCGCCCCCCGCGAGTAGTCAACTCAAAAGTCAACTTAAAAAAGTCAACGGGTCAAAGTCAACGAGTCGGTGACTCGGCGAAATTTCTTGCCGGAAAACTCCATTGATGCCCCAAACTTCAAACTTCGATATTTCACTCGTTTCTCAACCAAATTCGACGTTCTACCTATGTAAATTCATCTACTCGAGCCAAGGATTCCAAATATAAACTCAGAAATTGTAGAAAGTACCTGTATTTTAAGTTATGGCCCTTCAAAATTTCGGCCAGAATTCTGATCAACATTCCGGCCACCTCCGACGTCCAAATCCGTCACAAATTGCACCAACAAGCTCGTGAGAGCTTAAGGAACATCATCCTAAGCTTAGAATCGATCAATACCCTAAAAATCAAGAAACTCAAAATTTGAATCCCACGGTTTACCATCTAAAATTCCGGCCACCGAGCATGACGGTCCTTGTCGTAGCCACTATTCGGTTCGTCTCAACATCCACTCCAACTTTCATTCACGGGTCATAAGAAATGGATGATGATTGAGAGGTGTTTGTGTAGGATTGGGGTATACGGTTATGAAGAAAAAATAAATGAAGGAGATGAAGATGGTTGCACGGGAGGGAAAAGAGAGAAATGAGAGGGAAAATAAATAAAATAATAAAACTTAAATAAAAAAGTATTTTATTTAATTGGATCCACTTTTTGGGGAAAGCCATCAATGGGATGAGTAACACTTGTCACTCATCCAAGGGCCTCACAATTAACTAATCCCCCAATCAGATTTATTTAATATTTTATTCGGATCCCAAGACGTAAATCCCCGATTTCACTCCCTTGGCCATAACTTTTCCGTCCGACGTCCGATTTCGACGTGCCGCTTGTCTACGGACTCGTGACGTCCCGATGTACGTCAATGTTATCGGTCCTTGTACATTTGACTCCCCGAGTCAAAAGTCAACATTTTTCCTACGACTAAAAGGGTAAAACGATCATTTTGCACCGTCCGTCCGATTTCGCTCAACTAATCACCGATTAAACTCACTAATCCTCTATTAGTCACTAATTTAATCCCGGAATTCGGGACGGGTCGTTACATTGTGGCCACGTGCCTAGCAGTCGGCATCTTCCTTCAGCTGGGTCGAGTAGCGAGCCTGCACAGGGCCCGACCTAGCAAGCCAACTCAGCCATAATTTGGTCGTTTTACGTCCGATTTCGACGTTCCAAACATCGATCCTCAACTTCACAACTCCAGAAAGAGATCTGTTGCATCAAAAACAAGAAAACATACATAGGTAACATAATCCAACTTCCTAAGCTCGCTACCATGGCTTCCACACCATTCCTACAGTCACCCTAGACTCTAAACGCTCATTTTCCCATCTCATAGCGATTGAACAACCTCCAAAGAGATGTTACCGTGCTAGTTTCCATGTTTCCTTGCCCAAACCTTAAAACTTTAAACATGAACGTATGTGTTCCTTATTTTCCTTTACTGGTTTCCCTATTTTCCCATCACCGCCTCCATCAATGTTCTTCCATCCTTCCTACGTGAACCTACGTGACACTTGTCACTCATCCATTGATCATTATCTTTCATTTATGCATCTCATTAAGTGTCACTCATCCATTGATCATTATCTTTCATTCATGCATCTCATTCCCTTCCTATTTTTCATTCATCCCAAACCCGAAACCCCATCTCCCCAATCCATCCTCCCCATTTGACGTTAGTTGAGGACCACATAGAGTGGCTAAGGGAGTGAGGGAGGCTGTGAAAGGCGCTAGATGGCAGCGTCGTCGTGAGGTGGCCATGGAACCCATGTAAACCCGAAACCCGTGTGTGTGAGTTGTGGTTTTGAGTTTTTGGACGTCTAAAACCTTTTCTGAAGCCTGGTTTGACTTCTTTTAGTTTAGACGAGCCGTTCGGGATAGATTTGAGTGGCTAAGGACCCCTGGATGGCCCTGGGGTTGAACTCGAAGGTTGACCGTGAAGATCAATTGGGGCCAGGTAAGTTCCCAGCTCTGTTTTTGTGTTTTGAGGTTAGGGGTAGATTTCTGGGTGAGAGACGAAGAGATTGTTGAAAGAACGAGGGATTTTAGCTAAGGAACGGCTGAGAACGATTCGGGTTTGGAAATCGGGTCAAACGACCCGTTGCAGGAAAATTGGTTAACCTGTCTAAAGGAAGATGATGATGACATGGCAGTCCACATCATCATCTATCAGGCCACGTGGCCAATTGGGTACTGACACGTGGCACAGGTGTCAAGTCCAATCAATGTCAACATGGCAGTCCACGTCAGCCTTGACCGTCCACGTGGACTAGTGAGATGGTGTCATATGGCGAGCTGCTAGAGTGTGTCAGATGACATGGCAGCTGACGTGGCAGGTCCACGCTAGTATTTTCAGACCACGTGGACCAACAATGTGGTGCCACGTGGCAGTGTGCCAGGTTTTTAGAATTGACGTGTTAGCGACACGTGGCAATGATGACTTCAGCATATGACATCATCACGTGATGTGGCAATGCTAGAGGGTGACACATGGCACTAGTTAGGGAGTGCCACATGGCAGGTTGTCAGACCTAACAGGTGTCAAACCTGTCAAGCTGACGTCAGTTGACGTTAACTAGGGCTGATGTCGGCTAGGGCTGACGTCAGTATATGACGTCAGCGTTGACCGCTGTTGACTGGCTCGTGAGGGCGCATGGACATAAATTTCTAGGTGAAACCTGTCATGTTTGAAAGGTTTTGACAATCCGAAACCAATAATGGTGGTTTTAGGTCGATCAGAGGTCGTTTGATAGGTCATTTGGAGGTTTTTATCCTCGGTACTCGTTGATAGTTCCAAGAGTTTTGAGGGTTTATGATTAGGACTTGTATCGATGGATAGTGACCCTTGAGTATGATTTGGACATGTTCGGACATCCCGGAGACTATGGAATAGCTTCAGATGAGAGCATAGCGTGGACCGAGTGTGAGTTGACTTTGGTTTATAAATTATGCATGCATATATGTTTTAATGTTTTATAAATATGGTATGAAATGCAATGTTTGCATATGGTTGGATTGATGAAATGCATAAATATTTTTGTGCACTGGTTGATTTTCAGTTTTGAACGGTTTTATGGATTTTCGTGAAAATGGATTTTGGGCAAGGGACCAAGTTGGATTATGGTTTTGACTGAGATTATAGAAAAATGTTTTATGAAACTGTGTTTCAAGCTTGTGACCCTATAGAAATGATGTGTTGTGACCCCATTATGATGAAATTCCGGGCTTATGACCCTGTTGAGATTCGGTTTTGGGAAAAGATCCCACGTGAAACACATGTTTTGATTGTGAAATGATTTGAGATTGTGAAGTGAGAACTGGACACTGATTATACGAGTTTTTGTGGAAACCATGTTTTGGGCTGAGAGCCTGTGTAATACAACTGATTTGATTTGAACAATGAAAATTTGTTTTCACCGTTTATACTATGACCATTCTCTAAGATGATGAGTATGAGAGGGCTTCTGGTTGTGAATATGTTTCCCTGGAGAGAACCCTGAAGATAACACTCCTCTCCGGATATGATGTGTTCGCCCAGAGAGGTCCCAAAGCACTACCTATTGTCGTACAACCGAGGGAGGCTCGACTTAGGAGTGCTGGTATTATATGGAAATCAATCAGTGATGTGTTCACGACAATCTGGAACGTCGACCGGTGATGTATTCAAGGTGACGTGCTCGGATCTGAGCGGTCCTGGAGTTTATTTGCATCTGTTGCACGAATGGTGTCACTAATAATGATACGAGATAATGATATGAGATGTGACAGAGGTGGATATGAGAATGAGTCCCGAGGTTTTTAAACCATTGATTTGTGTCTAGAGATTTTAACATGTGTTGGTTTTTTTATGATTGCATCGGTTTTCGTAAATACTGTTTTACAAGAAAGAAACGTATTTTAAATAGATATGTATGCATGCTTTGTGAAAACGGAGGGTGAATTCAATATTTTGGAAAATGATTTAAATAAATGTTTATTTTTGTCCACTCGCACTTATGATTGTTTTTGGCACCCTTCAGGTTGATCGTGGATGCGGGCTATAGCAGAGATCGAGACATCACATGTCGCTGTGTACTCTAGAAATCACTGTGCAATCTGGTAATCCCGAGTGGGTTACGGTTTTATCCCTAGTCTGGAACGTGGTGTTAGATGGGAGTAGGGCACATCCCGTGTCAGGACCCGTCTCAATCCCACCGGGATTAGCGCGGGACTCGCCTGATCCCGTCTGACACAGAGTGTCAGACAAGGGAAAATTTCGACTTTAGCCCACTCGGGGCTTCAGAGAGCGCCAGGATTCGAAGGAGGAGTGTGATGTCTCAGTCTCTACTACAGCCCGCATCCGCGATCAACCTGAAGGGCATTCAAAACATTAAAAACTGTGAGTGGACAAAACAAAGAATTTATAAAAATATTTTCACAAAAAAAGACCATATTTATACCCTTGTCTAAAAAGCATGCATTCATTCGAAAACCATTTACCAAACCACATGTTCAAATAAGCATATGTGGGAACTCAGCCCAAAAACAGTATATATCACACAACCAATCCTGTCACGGTTTCCAAAGCTATGCGCGTGCTACTGGGGTCTCAAATCCCAAGTCTCCCAGGGTCCACCCAGGTCAATGTCTGCAGATCAATGACCCTCCCAGGGGGTTAAAATCCATAAGCCTTCCTGAGAGTAAGGTACCCAACGGGGGCGACTCCACTCAGTTAGTGCTCCGTGACTATTCCGGGCTCCACCCAGGCCAACGACCCTCCCCGGAGGTGACAATCCATAAATAAAGGATGGTATATAAAAATCTATATCGAAAACATTCTTAAAACCTTTCAAAGGATTCATGCCCGACCTCCATAAACCGTCATGAAACAAGAAATTCATTTAGGGTCTCCGACCCGAAATCATAATCATAAACTAACTTGGCCTCGAGCCCAAACTCTTGACTCAACTGAGCATCGAGCCCGATATCTCAGGTTTAGTCACGATTGTAATCGTAGTGATGCGTGTAACCATCCGTCCAGGACCGCTCTCAATCATCGTATGTCTCCGTGAACATATCAACCGACGTGACCACCTCTAAATCATGGTGCACACATCACCGATCGATCTCCTAAACCGTCAGCACTCCGAAGTTGAGCCTCCAATGGCTGCTCAACAACGGAACGTGCATCGTGACCTCTCCGGAAGGAAGATATCACCAGTCTGAAGGTGAGAATCTTATCATCCGTCGTTGTGCACACAACACTCGTCGCGACCACGACTCAGACCCGTAGGTCATCAATAGGGCCACATGCCCGAGACAAAACTAAATGGGTGTCATGCCCGAGTTTACCTTTTCAAATCCAAAACCATTTCATTTAAATCGAAACCACAAATACCTATAAGCACCGTATAAAATAGAAAACCTCGAAATACATGAAAATACGTAAACACACACAAATGCACTCATGGTCCACTCACAGACGCCCGAGCTGCGGCCTCGATATTCATGCCAAACGCCTCTCACGAGCCAATCACCGTCATTGGGACTTCCAAACCTATCCAAATCGTAATAAAGGGTTACTAACTACTTAAATAACCCCTCATTAAATCGCCGTAATTTTCTGGAATTTTTAACAATTTTTAAAGTCGAAGCTAAACCTTTGGATGTCTCGAACTATATCCGAACGATGTCCGATCGACTCGAAACCAGTCCCAAAATGTTCGTTACATCGAATAGATGATTTCACATGTTGGAACCATCCTCAAAAAGTGGGCCACGCACCACACTCGCCAGCAACAGCCGTTGCGCGTGGGAACCACGCGCCCTGCACAGTGCATCCCTGACCTCCAACGGACCGGCCGGTCCGGTCCGTCTGACAAGACCCACCCCGATTATCACCTCGATAACCGGGACGAACCCTGCTCCCATCTGACAATCAGACCCAAAAGACCAAAATAACCTCAAATACGACAAAACATACATTGTCAGACCTGGGAGAAATATCATCCAACTAGTCAACAGTAATACAGAGCATAGTAACAGTACGAGATAAGTACAACATCCTACTGTGAGCTAAATGTGCAACGGGTAACTTTATGCCTCAGCCTTTGCTTCAACGGTAGCCCCAACGCTCGCACCACGACCTGAAGGGTATTTAAAACCAGAAAGTGTGAGTGGACTAAAAAAAATAAACAGTTTACAGAAACAGTTATAAAAACAAACCAAGATTTTACCCTCCGTTTTAAAAGATGCATGCATAACGACGTATCTGAAAAAAAAATCGTATAATCTGTATAACAATCATTATGAAAAATACCATCATTAAAACATGGAATACTAAATATTATCAACCATTCGAACCTGTTGTATCTATCCGAGTCTTTAAACTCAATATGGCCTCAATATAATCCGAGTCTTTAAACTCCCGAGTCTTTAAACTCAATAGGCCTACGGGGGAAATATCAATATCCGAGTCTTTAAACTCCCGAGTCTTTAAACTCAATCCGGGTCTTTAAACCCAATTCGAGCCCACCCTGTCATAACATATCCGGGTTTTTAAACCTAATAACCAGATCCAACAAATCCAATCCAAAACCATTGTCCATTTCCGAATCCCAATCCGCAATCTCATTAGGATCCCGAATCCAAACCCAGAATTTATATCCATACTCCATTTCCAAATCCGAATCCGAAATCACTATTCTGAAGCCATGCTGGCGTTCAAAATCATCATTTCGAATACAAATCCGAAAATCCCTTGTTTAAGCTTTAAAATCGAATCTCACTTTTCCGAAATCTGGTTCTAAAACTCAAAATCTTGGTTATCGAAATCACGTCTCAAAACCCATTTGTAATTATTGAAAACCAGTCATTTGTTTAAATCTCAAAACTATTGCATCAGAAGCATAACAAATAATCACATAAATCTATGTCTCGTAAAATGTCTCAAAATACGTAAAACATCTCGAAAACCGTGCAATTATATAAAACAGATAGATCATAAGCCAAAACATAAGCCCAAATTTAAAAGCATAGAATAAATAGATAAAAATAGTTATGCATGCCGGTTAGAAAAATAAAAGTCCACTCACAAGTCCGAATACGTCAATCGTGTCCCGTACGTTCCTCGGATGTCTCGGGAATGTTCTAACCTGTCACAAATCACAATTCCGAGTCACAAACACTTCAATTAAGCTCACGCTAATTTCCCCAAGTTTTTGGGATTTTTAAACATAATTAAATAATCCCCTAAACCTTTAAACACTTAAAACTACCCCGAGACGATGTCCGATCGGCTCGAAACTTGTCCCAAAATGTTCGTTACATCGTTTAGAGTGAAAACTTTGTTGAACACTTCCCCCAAAAATGTTATGCGCGCCCTCACGCGCCGCCCAAAGGGGCTGTGCGTGGGAGCCACGCGCCTGCTACAGGGTCATCGTCAACCTCCAGCCAACCCGGTCCAGATCGACCCTGTCCAACCGAGCCGACGAGGCTAGTTTTCACCCGTTTCCAACCGTTTTTCGGTCCACTTTACACCCTAAGCTTCGTCCTTCTCTTTGCAATGGATTCCACTAATTAAAACACGAAAAGGAACCCTAAATCTTACCTCCCAAACGTCGAGCCAAACCCAAAAAATTCCAGTTTATATTCCTAGCCACCAGCCGTCTTCTCAGGGCACGGGTTCGAATCCTTAGCTCAGTAATACCTTCATATAACTGTTAGGACCAATAAAACGATTCAACAACTCTCCAAAACCCACGACTTTTGATTTGAACCAAAATTGGAAAAACAAAGGAAATCGAAACCTCCCTATTTGCTGGCCTCCACCGTGGCCTCTGTCGTGATTCTTCGGGTCCACAAGGCGATCCTCACCCTCTAAACAGTCCCATAGACCAAATTAGACCAAGTTGATCGATTGAGGTTGCACCACGACCCACGATTCCCTTTCTTTTTTCTCTGGTTTTCTCACCTCTCACACACAGCCAACACTTAAGTTTCCCTCAACATGATCACACAACTCACAGGTAGACCTCTGGCACTCACTCAAGCACAAAGAAATCACACGACTCTCACACACTCAGTGGAAATTGATCGATTGTTCTCTGTCCCTGTTTTCTCCCTTAAACGAGAAACTCAATTTAAATTTTAACCGTGTGCGAATTTGGTAGAAGCCCCTAGGCTGGCCAGGTGTCCTCCAATCAACGGTGCAGTCCAAAAATATCTCCAATAACTCAGGCCCAATTGTCCCTATCCGATTGCTCACAAATCCCAAGGTGCCAAAAGACCAATTTGCCCCTAACTGTCCAAATTATCATTTTACCCTTCAATTTACTTGACCCATAACGTAACCATCTGACGTCCGATGACGGCGTGCCGCCTGTCTACGAACCCGTGACGTCCCGATCTACGTCGCAGTCACCGGCCAACGTCCGTTCGACCTGCCCAACAAAAAAGTCAACATTTGACCACACTATTCATGTAACGCCCCGGACATTCTGAAAATGTAATATTGTAAAATATTGAATAAAATGACGTTTTAATCCCTGTGATTCGTGTGGTCAATTTGTTGACTTTTTGATTCGGAGGTCGAACGGACGTTGAACGATGACCGCGACGTAGTTCGGGACGTCACGAGTTCATAGACAGGTGGCACGTCCGATTCGGACGCTCGAGGCGAAATTTATGATGTTCGGAAGTTCAGGGGCATTATCGTAATTTGGACGTTATATGGGAAAAAGTTGACTTTTTGTTTGACAATTGATATCCATATGATTCGAAGACCGTTAGGTTCGTCTCGAGGTCCCGAGTACAACGACAGACGGCACGCGTGAAACGGACGTCGGATGACCGAGTTACGGGTCACGGAAGTTGGAGGGCAATTTGGTAATTATTGCACAGAGGGGCATTTTGGTCATTTCACGGCGGTCACTGTTCACCACCGTGGAAAACAGAGTGCACGACCGTGGTGTCATGTGCGTGCAATTGTTTATGGCCTAGTGGAATGATCAGATGCATTGTTTAAGTTGATTGAGGCAGTGGGGGACATTGGTGAACGGACTGAGGCCACACAGAGCACGGGCTGGGTTAAAGAAATGGCCATGGCTTCTGTGTGCATGGGAGACATTTTCAGAGACCTCAGTTGGGTCTCCCACGGGCTGTTTGCCATTCTATCGATTAACCGTGTATGGGAATGAAGTGAGGGTTCATTTGGGGTCGTTTGTGCATCAGTGTGAGGGCTGAGGTTGAGAGAACAGTGAAGAACCATTTTCGGGTTTTTGGGGGGAAATCTCAGAGTTCATTTCCTACGGGTTTTGGGACCAATTCAGACACACAGAGAGCTTTCTGGGAGCAGCAAAAACATAACCGTGCACGAGATCAAGTGAATCGAGCAAGGATTTCTCAGGAGCTCAGGTACCAGTTCAGAGAAGAACCAGTTGGAGGGAAAAATCGAATTCAATTCCTGAGGCGTGTTGAACGAAACCAAGGGCCGTGTTAGACTTCTGGGGTCACTACGAGCACAACCGTGCAAAAATTGAAGGAGGAGGATGACTGGTTGGCCGGGAACCTGAGTCTCAGTTTCAGAGGAAAACCAGTGTTGAGGACGACGACTTCCAGGTAACGGCGAGTTAAATTGTTTGTGCCATTGAGTTCGTCTAAGTTCCCTTAAGCTACTGGTGAAGTTAATTTGAAAATGGAGCTAGTTTGGGTGAGTTCCAGGCGTCGACTTGTTCCACTGTTCGAGCTTGAGTTGGGTCGATTTAGTGTTAGTCGAGGTTAACCGTTAATGCAGACCTAAAATTAATTGATTAGAGAAGATAATAGCATTGAAAACGGGAAGAATCGATTGAGAATTGAGGGTGAACTAATCGGGTTGAGCCGCGGGTATCAGACCCGTTTATCAGTCTATTCGGGTAAGGACGAAGGTACTGTAGCTTGGCGCGTGGCCTTCACGCGCAGCCACATTGGGCGGCGCGTGACGGCGCGTGCGATGTTAACTCCGATCACGGTCAACATGAGATTTAATCCTTTCAGTTTAATTAACATTTTATCTTTAGAGTTCGAGTGGATCGGGAGTCATTTGGGATAATTTCGGGAGTCCGGAAGGTTAAGTCTCTAAGTTTAATTTCGCCGAAAAATCCAAGAAAATTTGGAAAACTCCCACGAGTTATTTTGGGGTGTTTGTAACCCTTCTTGTGTGTTTTTACAGGCCCGGACACATCCGAAGCTACGGAGGAGCGCGCGGGACTCGATTGACGCGTCCTAAAACTGTGAGTGGACTTTTTGATTTCTAAACTGGGCATGCATGACTATTTTACTTGTTTATCTTATGGTTTTGCATATGATTTTATGATGGTGATATGATATTTCGGTTTTACGTATTTTCACGCTTTTCGAGATATTCATCGTATTTCACGCATTTCGAGGTTACGGTTTTTGCTTATGCATGAATGATGTTTTGATGAAGTATCTGGATATGATTATGCATGTTACGGATTTATGATGTTTTGATTATAATTGTGAAGTGATTTCGGAAATTGCATGTTTTGGAAATTGCATGTGACTTCAGACATAAGTCCTATTATGACGTGATATGATTTCGGAATGTTGTTGGAAAACGGTTATGATGAATCCTTGCTTATTGTGTTTTAAAAACGGTTTTAGGTTTAAAGACCCGGATGATTGTTGGATCTGGTTTTAGGTTTAAAGACCCGGTTTATTGATGACGGGGGCGGGCTCTAAAATTGGGTTTAAAGACCTGGATTGAGTTTAAAGACTCGATTATTGTGATACCCCCGAGGCCTATTGATCATGTTTTGAGTTTAAAGACTCGTTGATACCCCGAGAAGGCCTGATATTGAGTTTAAAGACTCTGATGGATCCAACGGCATAATTGTGATTATTGATTCACTTTTTACTTGATTTGTGAAATTGATGTTTCAAAATGACGGTTTTTGGATTCTGGTAATATTAAATTGTTTTACATGAGTTATGACGATTCCCTGTAACGTTTTTTTTCATGTGTTTCGGAAAAAGAGTTTTCAAAGGTTTAATACGCGATTTTTTTTTTTGAATTTTTGGTTATGCATGCGTGTTACAAAACTGGAGGGCGAACCCGATTTCGGAAAACTGTTTTCCTGTAAGACTTATGTTTCGGTCCACTCACACTTTGTTGTTTTAAATTCCCTCCAAGTCGTGGTACAAGTGCGGGGGCAAGCGCCGAGGCAGAGGCGGAGGCATACAGTTTTCCGTTGCGGATTAGTTAGTTCACAGAGTAGGATTTGCTCTTTAACCTGTTTTGTAATATTATGCTCTGTGAAACTGTGGACTTGACGTCCAGTCGAATGTATTTGTGTTAATCTCCCTGGTCTGACAATGGGTGTGATGTAATATTATTTAGTTTTCCGGTCTTTTGGATTCGATTTTCAGATGGGAGTAGGATGCTTCCCGATTATCGAGGCGATAATCGGGGTGGGTCCTGTCAATTCACAAGGGTAAAATCGTCATTTTTATACAGAACTTTTCCAAATTTACATTTTTGCCCTTTTTGAAGTTTCGGGCCGTTACACCGTCTCTTCAACTCGATCCAGTCGAACCCGTGAAACCGGTTCGGGTCCATAACTCCTCCATTTTTCGTCCGTTTTCTTCCATTTCAAATCCTACACCATCCTAACATCATTTCCTATCATCCTATGTCATTTAATCCCAGAAACAACACCTAAAATCCATTGGTTCTAAAAACCATTTTGAACCAAAAATGTCATCCTATGTTCAGGGCATAACTAAAGGCCCAAAATCAAACCTAAGGGTCCCAATAGGTTCCTAGGGTCCCTAAAACGTACTAGCAGGGTCGATTTGGTTCAACTTGGTCAAAACCCAAATTCGGTGGGCAGCAACCAAAAATCTTCCAGCCGTCGTTCCGGGCTTGCTCAGCCGTCCTCAGCCTCCAAAACCTTCTCCTAGACCTCCTACCAACCTCCTAAACACATCCTAATCAACATCTAACTCCCTTAACGTCCAAAACCCGAAATTGAAATTTTGAAATATAAAGGGGCCAAGGTTTTTACCTTTTTCCTGGGCCATCGCTGCCGTCCACGGCGGTCTTGTCCTCACCCAGCCACCATTACATACTCACGGCCCTCAGTCACTCTCTATTTCCATCCCAGATCGAAATCAGGTGGGGGAAGGGATTTGAGGTTGTGTTTGAAGGGGTTCGAGTTTGGTGGGAATGGAATAGACAAAGGGGGTGAAATGCATGAATGAAGGGAAAGGGAGCAATGGATGGGTGACACTTGTCACTCATCCATTGGGACTGGGGAAAAGATCTGAGCCCCACTCAGGACAAAAGTCCACTTTTGCCTCGTAAAATGTACTATAGTGAATAGTATTTTAGAACTTCCGTGAATCGTAAATTTTCCGTCTAATATCCGATTTCGACGTGCCACCTGTCTACGGAATCGTATCGACCCGATCTACATTACGGTCCTCGGCCCTCGACCATCGGACCTTCCGGGTCAAAAGTTAACTTTTCACCCTCGTTTAGGGGCAAAATCATAATTTCGCCATGAACGTCCGTTAATCCTCGGCTAATTCTTCATTAGCCTTACTAATCCGTAATTACTTCTTAATTAACCCTTAAGATCAAGGACGGGTCGTTACAACCTCCCCTCCTTAAATAATTTCATACTCAAAATTCAAACCGACTTAATTCCACAACCAAACTGTGGAATCCAATCATGTCCCCGCACACGGGCACTCTCGTGTAAAAGTACACGTCCGACACAACCACACTTCAACTTGTAAGTCTCACTCGAGACGAATGTCGACGTCTCGCCTGTCACTCAAACTGTTCACAACCGTAATCCATCGTTCAGAGAAGTAACATCTCCTTTCTAACATCCTCTAAGTCCACGATCTCGATCGTGACTAGCCGGTAACACTCGGCTCCATTGCATTTTCGTTGCGCTACCCGATCTTGATTCGCTCTTGAGTACTCGTATCGCATCTCATGTCACTTAGCGATCTCCGTTTATATCTGGACTCACTTCGAGTTTCAATTGTCGTACTACTCGTTCTATCGACACATAATCGACAACTCACCCATCCGGACTGTATATAGTATCCTAAATTGAATACTTATCTCAGCAGAGAAAACACTCTACAGTGAAGGGTTTCCTTGTCACAGAGGAGTCGCTTCGCAAAGCAAATGACCCCAGCTTGGAATGTGGGTCAATTTTCCAATTTGATTTCCTGTACCCATGTTCTTTCTGTACACTAGAATGCATGTCTAGCTTAGTGTCAGGCACTCACGCCAACCAATACAGTCTATTCGAACCACGTCTACCAAGACGCACCATTCCGAATTTCACTACCGCCTCTTCATGACCAAGACAGAACAATTACACTCACTACATATCCAACCTCTGTCTTGTCATCTCACCAACTATTCTAAAGATTCTTCAACTGTCTCGCAGAATGATTCTCCTCTGCTCCTAGCTTAGCATAATTAGTAGTACGATTCACTCCAAAGACGACCAAACCTCAGCCTACTCGACTCACCGTCGCCACAATCACCTTAATCCATCTCGATCATCCTGATCGTTAGCACACAAATCGATCTCACTCACCTTAATCCATACTTACCTCGCACACTCACTCGCCACATTCGGTGAAGCCAAATACCTATCTGCACCAAGTCAATCAAATTTAACCCACATCCTAGGTGTTCGGTTCTTACACCCTCTTTGAACCCTTTGGCTATCATATCACTCCTTGTCATCCTACCTAGGGAAGAATGAAGGAGAATCCAAAATGATGACATCAAAGTTTATCCTATGTCATCTTCTGGCACCCAGCACTATCTGCTAAAGAGCAGAAAACGAGAAGTCTCCTTCACCGACTTTGGGATCGAAAGTAGTTGCAACCATGTAGGAAGCATACCTAACTTTTCCAATTACTGAGCTAGTGGAAAAAGCAAAGTCCTCCTCCAACTAGGAGTACTCTCTGATAATTACTGTAATTCTTAATCCTTTCCTTTCGAACTAAGCACTTCCATAGATTTTCTTCGGCTTCTTCCATCACTGTTCACGTCGTCCAATTATGCCATTCTGTCTAATCGCTACTTAGTCATCTCAACATGATTCCTAAGAGTCTACACTAGCCGACAAAACCTCATCCTCGTCTAGTGATAGAGACTAACCATGAGCACATCATGACTGAGATACCCTCAGCTCGTGGCTCGTCGTCCTTCCTTGTTATCGTCATCGCATCACCGCCACACGGAGTGCGAATCAAACCAATCCTAAAACCCTGCTCAAATCGAGCAATTGCCACTTATCTCTGGTCGGGTCGGAGGGTTCTGCCTCCCTCGTACTCCTATGACTCTGGGTAAGACCATCCCGATAATCCATACCAGAAGATGAACGTCCCCCGATTCTCAACAACCATCAACAAAGCCACCCTCGATGGTGGTACCTACCACGAGTTCGTACCGACACAACCCACGTACAACACTATTGAGACTCCAAATCTAAGCGGTCAACTCACCGTCGGCACCAACCGCTTAATACACAACGGCCACCGATCGATCCACCTTGGGATCCAGTCGACAAGTACCACTCTCCTGGTCACTCGTCTGATCACTCACCAACTAGGGTTATTGCGAACCCGGCTGCTCCCTGCAGCACATCCATCTCTAGTGATCCCTCATGCTAGACTCCGAAGAGTCGTCATACTCTGATACTAGTGTCCAATCATCCAGTAACCACAGTCTGAGGATCTCGTCCCCTCTTAACTCTATGGCTTCCAGCCGCTGGCCTTCACAAGAACTTGGACATACTCCGTGTCTAACACTGTATAAGTGCTACATGCGCAAACGCATCCTACTATGCCCTCCTGCTAGTCGACTTCCTTCTGGGATCTGACACACTGAAACATGGCACCTCATGCCGAATAAAATCACGAGTTCCTATTCCTAACAGTCTCAACTAGGGTCATCGTGCGCCTGACTGCTCCTAGCAACAAGATCTCTGTTTACACATCCATCGTGGACGACCCTAATGTCTGACCTCCACTGATTCCACGTTGCTCTAATCCATGTCCGTCATGACTACTCGACGGTCCCGACTCTCAGGTCTTCATACGGTGTCTACTAGTCCACTAGGTCCTATCTCCAGTAACTATGCGGCTTTAAGACGTTGGATTCACACGAATATCGATCTTACTCGGGATCTACTTCCTTGAAACATGCGGCATCCTATGCCAAATCAGACCCTAATCCAACGCACCTCGTGCCAAACAAAATCTAACCAGGATTCAATTCCACAGAATCCTCCTACTCTTACCCCAACTATCAAGTTGATGACAGGCTGTTACCACTGAAGAGACATCACATCCTCCACCTGTGCTTCACTCTGAGAGCTAAGCCTCGCTCTGATACCACTTGTCAGGACCCATCCCAATCCCCCTGGGATTAACGCGGGATTCGCCTAATCCTGTCTGACACGGAGTGTCAGACAAGGGAAAATTTTGACTTTAGCCCACTCGGGGCTTCAGAGAGCGTCAGGATCCGGAGTAGGAGTGTGATGTCTCGGTCTCTGCTACAGCCCACATCCACTATCAACCTGAAGGGCAATCAAAACATTAAAAGTTTTGAGTAGACAAAACAAAAAATTTATAAAAATATTTTCACAAAAAGACCATATTTATGCCCTTCACTAAAAAGCATGCATGCATTCGAAAACCATTTACCAACCCACATGTTCAAATAACCATATGTGGGAACTCAGCCTAAAACCAGTATTTATCACATAACGAATACTGTCACAGTTTCCAAAGCTACGTGCGTGCTACCCGGGGTCTCAAATCCTAAGCCTCCCCAGGGTCCACCTAGGTCAATGTCTGCAGATCAATGACCCTCCCTGGGGGTTATAATCCATAAGCCTTTTTGAGAGTAAGGTACCCAACGAGGGCGACTCCACTCAGTTAGTGCTCTGTGACTACTCTGGGGTCCACCTAGGCCAACAAACCTCTCTGGAGGAGACAATCCATAAATTAGAGACGGTATATGAAAATTTATATCGAAAACATTCTTAAAACCATTCAAAGGATTCATGGCCGGTCCCCATAAGCCGTCATGAAACTAGAAATCCATTTAGGGTCTCCGACCCGAAATCACAATCGTAAACTAACTGGGCCTAGAGCCCGAACACATGACTCAACTGGGCATCGAGCCTGATATCTTAGGGTTAGTCACGATTCTAATCGTAGTGATGCGTGTAACCATCCGTCCGAGACCGCTCTCAATCCTGGTATGTCGCTGTGAACGTATCAACTAACGCGACCACCTCTAAATCATGGTGCACACATCACCGATCGATCTCCTAAACCGTCAGCACTCCGAAGTCGAGCCTCCAATGGCTGCTTGACAACGGAACGTCCATCGTGACCTCTCCGGAAGGAACATATCCCCAGTTCGGAGGCGAGCGTCGTACCGTCCGTCACCGTACGGACAGCACTCGTCGCGACCACGACTCAGACCTATAGGTCATCAATAGGGCCACATGCCCAAGACAAAACCAAATGGGTTTCATGCCTGAGTTTACCTTTACAAATCCAAAACCATTTCATTTAAA
This sequence comes from Prinsepia uniflora, assembly GCA_032719365.1. NCBI lineage: Eukaryota > Viridiplantae > Streptophyta > Magnoliopsida > Rosales > Rosaceae > Prinsepia > Prinsepia uniflora. Next base: position 46,538,217 of record CM064864.1, read on the forward strand.
TCGAAACCACAAATACGTATAAGCACCGTATAAAATAGAAATCCTCAAAATACGTGTAAATACGTAAACACACACAAATGCTCTCATGGCATCACAAAACATATATTGAAACACATAATAAACATTTATGCATGCATCAATTTAAAAAATAAGGTCCACTCACAGACTGTATGAGATGCCGCCTCGATATGCATGCCAAACACCTCTCCTGGGCCAATAACCGTCATTGGAACTTCCAAACATGTCCAAATTGTAATAGAGGGTTACTGATGACTTAAATAACCCCTCATTAAAGCCCCGTAATTTTCCAAAATTTTTACCAATTTTTAAAGTCGATCCTAAAGCTTCGGACATCTCGAACTATATCGAAACGATCTTCGATCGACTCGAAACTAGTCCCAAAACGTTCGTTACATCGAATAGATGATTTCACATGTTGGAACCATCCTCAAGTGGGCCACATGCCCACACGCGCTGGCAACAGCCCCAGCGCGTCGGAGCCACGCACCTTGCACAGTGCATCCCTGTCCTCCAGCGGACCGGCCGGTCCGGTCCGTCTCTGCACATGTTCCAGTCGAACCGGTGGAACTAGTTCGGGTCCATAACTCCTCAATTTTTTGTCATTTTTCGTCCATTTCAAATCCTACACCATCCTAACATCATTTCTTATCATCTTATGTCATTTAATCCCAGAAACAACACCTGAAACACATTTGTTCAACTTGTCTGGAAACCAAATTCGGTGGGTAGCCACCGAAAATCTTCCGGCCACCTTTTCGAGCTTGCTCAGCCGTCCTCAGCCTCCAAAACCTTCTCCTAGACCTCCTACCAACCTTCTAAACACATCCTAATCAACATCTAACTCCCCTAACGTCTAAAACACGAAATTGAAATTTTGAAATATAAAGGGCTCACGGTTTTTACCTGTTTCCTGGGCCATCGCCGCCGTCCATGGCAATTTTGTCCTCAACCAGCCACCATCACGCACTCACGGCCCTCAGTCACTCTCTGTTTCCATCCCATATCGAAATCGGGTGGAGGAAGGGATTTGGGGTCGTGTTCGAAGGGGTTCGGGTTTGGTGGGAATGGAACAGATAAAGTGGGTGAAGTGCATGAATGAAGTGAAAGGGAGAAATGGATGGGTGACACTTGTCACTCATCCATTGGACTTGGGGAAAAGATCTGGGCCCCACTTAGGACAAAAGTCCACAGAACTTCCGTAAACTGTAAATTTTTCGTTGAATGTCCGATTTTGACGTGCAGCCTGTCTACGAATTCATATCGACCCGATCTACGTAATGCTCCTCGACCCTCGGCCATTGGACCTCCTGGGTCAAAAGTCAACTTTTCACCCTCATTCAGGGGTAAAATTGTAATTTTGCCCTGAACGTTTGTTAATCCTCTGCCTATTCTCGATTAGTCTCACTAATTCATAATTACTTCTTAATTAACCCTTAAGATCAGGGATGGGTCGTTACATCCCGTTATAATCCAGAGGGATTGGGATGGGTCTTGTCATGCCACATCAAAATCAAACCTTATTACCCTTCCCCCTCCACCATTACACTCTCTTCTTACCACTTCCCTAATCCTAGCCCAGAAAATTCGATGTGGATTGCAGGTTGCAACATGCTTCTGTTTTTCGGACATCCTAGAAAGAAACATTTCATTCAATATCGTGAAATGTCGCATATACCCTCAATGTTTCGCTCATGTGTGAGGCACGTGTTGTTTTTTAACGCATTCCGTGAGTTTTATAGATGGAGGGACTAATAATTTGATTTTGCTAAAGATGAGGGATCAAAAAAGTCAAAAATTGAATACAGGGATGCTTGCTAAACTGGTGGTTTAGGTGAGGGACCATTTCTCCAATTTTTCCTATCTCAAATATTGGTGGAAATATGAGCTGTTAACTATTATTTGATTGATAGACTTATTCAGATGGTATTAATCTTCTTGGTTTTATAATAGCAAAATGAGATTTTTTTTAATCAATGGGAATGATTAAAAATCAACTTCAAAATAAAATCGGTGATGAATATTTTATTACTATTTTAATATGCGTTTTTTAAGGCTTCCGTAAAATATGTTTCAAATACCGTTCTGATTGGAATTTTGAATTGAATATGGTTTGTGACATGAAATAATGTGATTTATGAATAATTATGATTTTCATATTATTTCTTCACAGTTTTTAGGAAAATAGCATTAATGACACATTTTACGAGAATTGACGTTTGAGCTGTGTTTGGGGCTTAAGCTTAAGATTCTGATTGTGGTTTTGGGTTGTGATGATGATGATTGTGATGTGGACTTGAGTCGATTATATGTTGTGATAATTATTGATTGATTAGTCTCAGACGTTGAGCTAGGGGCTCTAAATCTTGAGACAGGTATTATGTGTGGTTGTGGTTATGGATAATGATGTGGTTATGTGTGGATATGTTCTGGTATTGTGATGAGTAGTCTCAGACGTTAAACATGACTATGTATCCTGAGACTAGTGTGTGATGGCGACTTAGACGTCAAGCTGGGGGCTCTGTATCTTGAGTCGGTTTACACTTGGATGTCGAGCTTGGCTTTGTGTCCCGAGTGATTATGTGATGGCCTACCGGTAGTGCACTTGTGATATGATGATTGATGTGGTGCATGTGATGATTGATGTTGTGCTTGTACATCGATGTTGAGTGGTTATTGTGAATTATGTGGTAATGTTGAGTATGGATTGATTGTGTGTTATTCTTGTTCTTTGTGATGATTAATTTCCTCGAGATGCGTGTTGCTGAATTTGGTAATCTCGGACGTCGAGCTGGGCTTAAGTTCGTGAGTTTGTGGTGTACCCGCTAGTGGTGATAGGACCCCACCCGAATCCACTTGAATAGTATACATGGGATAAATGCAACTTCTGCTAATTCATGCCCCCGCCTCTTGAGCCTCGATTTTCTTGCAGCGGTACTTGAGGGTTACAAAACCAGAAAAGTGTGAGTGGACAAAAATAAGTAGTTTAAAACATAGTTTGAAAACATCAGCATTTACCTTCTGTTTTCCAAAACCTTGCATGCATACGAAAACCATTTCAAAACCGTTTCACTTTCATTAAAACAAAACACAGTTTATCACTTTCGAAGTACGTGAAGACGTATGTAAAACGAGTATTATCTGCACGCCATCACAACAGTCAACACAAGGCTAGCACATCAATCACAAACAATCAATCCATCGTCATCACAATGTTAAACATCAACCACTACCCCACTAGTAGGTACACCACAAACTCACTCATGATTCAGAGCCGAGCTCGACCTCCGAGTCATCACAACACAATCTCACAAGCCATCACGTCAATCCACGCAATCAATCTATAACCAACATCAGCACATAACTCACATATAGTCAACTCTTCATCAATACATATGCACAACATCATTCATCACATCACTAGGCACTACTAGTAGGCCATCACACAGTTACTCGGGATACGGAGCCCTTGGCTTGACATCCGGGTGAAATCCGACTCAGGATTCGGAGTCCCCGACTCGACATCTGAGACTCACATCCAATCAACACCATCATACCATTACACACCACACATATCAAGAAACACGTGTTCACATCACAACATATCACAATCCAAACATCACAATCACAACAACATTTAGCAAACCATGAGTACCGAGAAACACAAGCCCTGTCACAACTCAATATCACATAACAAGTCCACAATCGACATCTCGAGCCTAAGCCCAAAACCAACATATACATCGTTCCTCGTAAAATGTGCATAATTAGTATTTTCCATAAAAAACATTTGGAAATTATAAGGAAATAAAAAATATGCCAAAATTACCTTATTTCGTGTCACCATTCACATTCAGTTCAAAACTACATTCGAAATAGGTTAAAACGAAGTTTACGAAAATCGGCGAACAACACGTAATAAAATATTCATAAAATCACCTAAAATCCGATAAAATTCCTATTTCCTAAATATCACCAAAAACATATAGAAACACATTCAAAACACATAAATATGCATTCATAAAAGTTTAGAGAAAGAAAGTCCACACACAGTACCGCTGCTAGCTCAAACACGAGCCACAAGCCAAACCAAAGCCTTCGAGACGTTCGGACCTGTCCAAATCACACCCAAGGATTACTAGCAATCCATATAAGTCCATACAATAAATCCTCAAAAACCTAAACCAAAAACGTATCCCTAACATGCTTCCCGAGGAGAAAATCTCCAAAATACAAACCAAACAACCTCTGATCGATCTAAAACCACCACCATTGGATTCAGAATGTCAAAATCTTTAAAATAAGACCAATTTACCTCAAAATTCAGGCCCACGTGCCACACGCTCTAACACGACCCCTCACAATCCTCCCTAGATTAACGCGGGATGTGCCATGCTCCCGTCTGACATCCCTTGCCAGACCAGAGATACACCTAAACCCTCTCAGGGCTACCAGAGTACGCTAGGATCCGTGGTGGCATGTGATGTCTCGGTCTCTGTACAGCCTGCATCTGCGATCAACTTGAAGGGTATTAAAACAGTAAAAGCTGTGAGTGGAAAAAAATAAATAGTTTATAAAACCATTTTTGAAAAGACATTTATACCCTTCACTAACAAGCATGCATGCATCGGAAAACCAATCAATTCATATGGCTTTTCAAATCAACACCCAATGAAAACATTTATCAATCAAAATCATTTCCTCAGTAGGGTCTCAGCCTAAAATCAAAACAAGTGGGGTCTCTGCCCAAATTTGTAAAATAAAATTTCACCAATCCTCGACATCGCAGATGTCTAATCAATGATGTCACGGTCTCTAAGGCCACGCGTGCCACTCAGGGTTTCAAGTTCGAGTACTCCTCAGGATCCACTAGTGTCCGGGTAATGTCACCAGACACTGTCCTAGGTGATATCCATATCTAGCAATCCTAATCTTGAGCCTCTCCTCGTCGGAGCAGCCCCTCTCAGGCAATGCTCGTACTCCTGGTCCTCAACCTTTCCTCGGAAAGAGCCCTCCCAGGAAATGCATCCTGACTCCTCTAAGATACTACGAGACGTCTGGAGGAGACAATCTACTTAAGGATGGTATATGTAAGATTGAAATCAATCCAGTGGAAAATCATTGTAAAACCATTGATACCTCAAATCAAATCCAAACATTTCAACAGGGTCTCAGCCCGAGGTATAGCTTCCATAAATCTTTTCCATGAAACTAGGATTCCTCGAATCCGATCCAATCCAAATATCATAGATCCTCAGCCCAAATTATCTCAATAGGGTCTAAAACTCGAAATCTCATTTCATAAACCATAACTGAGACTCAAGCCCGATATCATATTTCCAAATTCGAAATCATTTCATTGTTCAAATCATTTGTAAACACAAGCACGTATAAAAACCCAGCTTAAGCCTAAGGTACAACATAAAGCATAAATCTCGAAATACATGCAAACCACATTTGTAAAAAAATACCAAAACACCACAATTATATGCACTCAAGGCATCTCAAATCAAATATATAAAAAGAATAAAGTAGTTACGAATGCATCATTTTTAAAAATCAAGTGTCCACTCACAGACCTTCCAAGCTGCGCGCCTGCAAGTTGCGCAGTAAGCCACTCTGGGCTATACTGAACTCTCCGGGTCATCCAGACCTATCCAAAACACACTTAAAGGTCACTACCAATCTAGACAAGTCATAATAAAAAAAACAACCTCAAAACTCCCGAAAAAGTCAACGTGTCCCGGACACATTTTCATCAGCTAAAAATCTCAATTTGACCAACCTAACGATCTCTGATAGACCTGAAACCGCCACCATTGGATTCAAAATGTCAAAACCTTTCAAATGGCATTGATCTCACCTCAAAATTCATGCACATGTGCCCCCATGTGCTGGTTAATGTTCCCAATCAACTCTAGTCAGAAGTCAACATTGACTTCAACAAAGTCAACGGTCAAAGTCAACGATCTATCAAATGTCAGGTCTGACAATGCCACATGGCAGCCCCTGATTGGTCCATATGTATGACACCTGCTAGTGCTGACTAGACCTGACAACTACCACATGGCCTGACAACCTTGAAAGATGATGAAGTCGCTCGTTAACGTCATCATCGTCAACCTCTCGCCGGGTCGACCCGATTTACTCCACCTAGACTTGCGGCCAAACCCAGCCGTAACTCGACCAAAACTCAACCATTTTCGACCATTCTTGTCCCTATCGACTCGTCTTGATCCCTAGAAGAGTTCTATGACCTCACAATCAGAAGAAAAAAAATCTATAAGTGACCCGTGCAATCTCAAACCTCACGGCCCAGTTTCGAACCTCCACCTATGGTAGTTTTGTGGCCCTCCGCGACTGGTTTCTTGTCCTACAACTTCGTACCATCCCAAGGAACAAGGTTTGATAAACGAAACAGTCCAATAACCCCTAAATATCAACTTTAAAAATTTGACCTTAAAAACTTACCTCCTCAGTTTTCCGGCCATCGTCCACGACTGCCCATGATGTTGCCACCATTCAACTCGTCTTAGGCCACTATCTCACTTTCTCGTTCACTATTGTTGCAAAGGATAAGGATTGGTGATTGTGTGTGTGAGTTTTGGGGTGGGTTTGTGTGGGTTTTGGGTGTGAGGAAACAAAGAAAATGAAAATGTTGGATCCCAAAACATGGGTATATGGGCCAATCAGATGAGTGACACTTGTCACTCATCAATTGGTCCACTCAGATTTTGACCCTATCAAAATCTACCATTTGTACACTTTCCTCATAAAATATGAATAGTTCTCGATTCCTTTCATGAACCATAACTTTTCCGTCCGACATCTAATTTTGATGTGCCGCCTGTCTCTGAACTCGTATCATCTCGATCTACGTAATGGTCGCCAGTCCTCGTACATTTGACCTCTCATGTCAAAAGTTAACATTTTCACCCCTTATAGGGGAAAAATCGTCATTTTATGCCAGACCGTCCTAAAAATCCCCGACCAATACTCGATTAGTTTTGATAATCCCCAATTAGTCCTTAATTAATCTGTAGATTTGGAACGGGTTGTTACAATCTTCCCCCCCTTAAAGAATTTGGTCCTCGTAATTCAAACTGACCCAAATCCACATCCCAACTATGGAAATCCAATCTTGGTTCCAGTTCAAGGCCTCTCGTGTAATGTTCACGTCCAACAACTAACCACAATACTCGTCTGTACTCAAACATCACTCGACGTTAACCATAATCCAACGGTCAATTAGGACACTCAGTTTAGTCCTCCGTGACCGTAACCAACAAACACATGACCTATTTTCACTAGAAGCTTCCAAAGCTCCAAAACTCAACTTGCAAGTCTCACTTGAGATAACGACACTCATCGATCTCACCTGTCACCCATCACCAGCATAGGTGTGTTCTGAATACAAACTGGCATGTCAACTTACTGTCTTGCTCAGTTGACAAATTAGGTCGACAATCCAACTAAACCAAGTTGACATACCAAGCTAACACCTTTCAGCTTTCAGCCTGACGATCCTTCTCAACTGAAAACCCAAGTTGACATCCTGCTCTCTCTGAGAGATCTCGAATCTCAAATCGCCTGTCGCTATACAATTTACAGTTGGAGACTATCGTGTTAAACCTGTACTCACGGCTCCACTACCACTGCTCGGGTCACCAACAAAATCACGACTCACTCTAGAGTCCTACCAGGGTACCTCATACCAAACCTCGTCTCACTCAACGTCCAATGTTGTGATTTCGACTCGAGAAAAATTTCAAACTGTCATCGGATACCAAACTAACAACTCACTCATCCTCTTGATACACTTAGAACGTATCTGGACCGCATCGAATACTTGCCCTAGCATGAATAACACAACTCAAACCCTAGGGTTCCTCTGGCGAACCATGGCTCTGAGCTCCAGCTCATACAATCTCTTAATCCTCTCAAAATCACTCTGCTCTCAACCACAGTAGTCGATGTCCAGTCCACGTTCTCAACGAACCAACAATATCAGAACCAAACTGATTACTAACATGTCCACCTCGGACTCCACCTGGTGCTCCAGTGCACTGTACAGACGTCAAATTGCTCAACACTCCACAACCACACTGTCCAACGTGAGTAGGGCACAGGTGCACACAACGCACCATCACAAGGCACCACTCAAGGCTTCTTGAGAACTAATCTCACGCACAAACGTAGTATGGACAAACAACCCCAACTAATCCACGTACCACAACAACCTCGGATCTAGTCAGCCCACTACATGGTTACTAGCCAATCATGCTTCAATTTTGGAGCATGTCTGTCTGATCCCTGTCCTAGAAAGACCATACGTTTTAACTCAACATGTTTTCTGAGTTTTTTGGTCACCTGACCAACTCCATAGATAGCCCAACCAGTTTACTAACCAATCTCATCCCTTAGTTCATTCCAAATGTCAACCAACATATGTCACCAAGACGTACCAATCCTGAACCTATCGGTTATCTGCCCCCATTCAACAACACTCCATTTGTAGAGATAACAAACCTGCCAACATTTCACTCGAGGCATCAACTATTCATCCTTTCTTGAATGAAACTTAAAGTATCATCTCATTTACCACGGAATAACCTTTACCCAATAGTTAATACACTTATCTTATTCGGGCGATTCCAATCTCAACCGATTCATTCCATAGCCAACACGATCCTCTACCTCTCTATCCATGTAATCCAAAGCGATCCTCAACTCATGTACTCCCAGACAGAGAAAAGCAATAGAGCTTGTCACCCTTACTATACGAATTGCGGATTTCCTCCACTTAGCCCATGATAATGTCCCATAAGTAGGAGTCGAAATAATGACATCTAGGTTCTTCCAACGCGAATATGCGCACTCGCTAGTATCACCTCATCGACATCAGGTGATGGTATCACCTTTCATTCCTTAACTCATTCTAATTGGACCCACAACCTGGGTGTCAAGTTCCTACACCAGTTTGAACCCATGAGAAAGTACATCCATGTTGTTAGCATAGAAGTAGAGAATGAGAAGTCTCTTTCACCAACCAATAATATATGTTGATAACTACTATAGTGATCCTTCCACGATTAGATTTCTCCTCACTTTAGCTCAACCTTAACAAGCTTACACCTCCATGAGTGATGAGAAGTTCACTAGGAATTTTAGGGAGAAGGAAGTATATTTATTAGCAGTTTAGTCAAAACTAACTCCCGAAGTTCCGCCTTTTTTCAATGGGACTAGGGACATCACAACACGTCCTGTGCGTCTTGGAAAACAATCCAACTCAAGGTCAACCTCACCTGTCTTCCATTATACTGTATGCACATCCAATTGGCAGTGATGGAACCACTTGATTCTCATGTCCCAACTCTAATGGGATCAACTCCAGCATCCGGCACTCGTGCACACTTACCAAGGCAAGAAAAAATTCCTGTTTCCAATTCAGGCATAGGAGTACGGAGTCGTAATCCAATTCAACAAGGAGGATACTGTGATCACAATCACATATTCTCAATGCACTCGGTGTCCCTCAGAGTCATCTGATCGTTGCTGAGATTCTGTCGACTCATCTCTACCTGAGATGCCACACCCATCACTCGGGTCTCACTCATAAGACCCGACAAAAACTGACGAATCCTCATCGTCTGGTCAACACCGAATGTGAGCACACTACGACCACGTCACAAACCTCTGCTCGTACCGAGCTAATAACCAAACCCCTTACTCACATTGGAGGAACTCTGCCTCCCTCATAACTCGACAACACTGGGCAAAAACTGCGTAAGAAACATTCCTCGAACGTCGCCTAACTCTCATTGTCTCAACCACAACCCTCGCTAGCCATGTCTACTACAACCTCGTGGAGGCTCAACCAAGACAACACTTCGTCATTGAGACTATGTACTCAGACGGGCAACTCACTGTCTGTACCAATCGCTCTGTCCTAACCGAACCATGTCTGATCCGCAAGTACAACTCTCCTGGTAACTTGTCCAACCAGTCTCAACTAGGGTCACCCATGACCTAGGTTGCTCCCTGCAGTACAACCAACCAGATCGTCCAACGGTCTTGACGCTGAAAGGTCATTACACCGGAACCTAGTTCACCAACACACTACGACTCCCAACCACTGGCACACAAGGAATTATGCCCTACACGGGTATACGTAGCCTTACTCGGGTCTAATCTCACTGAATCACGGCATACCATGCCAAATGTAACCCAACCGAGGTTCGTTTCCACTAAACTCTCTTACTTTTACCTTAACTATGAGGTTGATGACGAGCTGCTTTTCTTGAAGAGACATCACATCTAGCACATGCGTAACACTCCAAGAGCAACTCAGTGCTCTGATACCAAGCTGACACGACCTATCCCAATCCTCACTACATTAACGCGAGATGTGCCATGCTCCCGTCTGACACCCCGTGCTAGACCAGGGATACACCTCAACCCTCTCAGGGTTACCTGAGTATGCTAGGATACGTGACAGCATGAAATGTCTCGGTCTCTACTACAGCCTGCATCCGCGATCAACCTGAAGGGTATTAAAATAATAAAAGCTGTGAGTGGACGAAAATAAATAGTTTATAAAACCATCTTTGAAAAGACATTTATACCCTTCACTAAAAAGCATGCACGCATCAGAAAATCAGTTAAAATAACCATTTTCTTTAAATCAATTCATATGGATTTTCAAATCAACACCCAATGAAAACGTATATCAATAAAATCCATTTCCTCAGTAGGGTCTCAGCCCAAAACCAAAACACATGGGGGCTCTGTCCAAATTAGTAAAATACAGTTTAACCAATCCTCGACATCCTAGATGTCCATTCAATAATGTCACGGTCTCTAAGGCTAAGTGTGTAACGACCCGTCCCAGGAGTCGGGATTAGCTTAGTGATTAGTGAAGGATTAGCTAGGTTGATCGGTGTTTAGTTGGTTACTTTTGGACAGCTAGCGCAGAATGACGATTTTGCCCCTAGACTGGGCAAAATGTTGACTTTTAGTTCAGACAGTTAATTAGGCATTGATCGATGACCGTGACGTATTTTAGGACGTCACGAGTCCGTAGACAGGTGGCATGCCCGATTCCGACATCCGGAAGTTATGATGTTCGGAAGGTTGAGGGCACTTTCGTAATTTGGTTAAAAGAGGGGCTTTTGTTGACTTTCTGAATGACAAGGTTTCTTTACGCAAACCGAGGACCGTTAGATAGATCTCGTCGTCCTGAGAACAACAACAGGCGGCACGCCTTCATCGGACATCAGACGAGTGAGATACGGGTGTAGGAAGTGAAGGGTAAAATCGTAATTTGAACAAGTAGGGGTATTTTGGTCTTTTTGCACCTTGGGAAGCGTGCCAATCTGATAAGGACAAGTGTACAGGTTTTATTGGATATTTTGGGATGGGACCACCAGGTGTTTGACACCTGGCCGGATTCCAGTGGCTTCTAGCCACTTTCACCGTTCATTTTAAATTGAATGAGTCGGTTAGCCGTGCTTTTGAGGAAAAACAGAGACTGAGATAGAGAGGAGAGCTCGATCGATTTCAGGGAGTGTGTGAGGCCTTGTGATCCAGTGAGTGTGAGCAGAGAAAAGTGAGAGGCTGGTGAATGTTCTGAGAGAGTGTTAAGAGCGTAGGGGACTTAGGGACAATGAGGAATTTCAGAAAACGGAGAAGAGTCAGGGTGGTGGTGCTGCCGTGCTTCGATCAAATCATTCAAGTTTGGAGTTGTGGGAGTGTTCATAGGACGGAGAAGAGACGTTAGACGGGCTGGGTCACGGCGGAGCTCACGGCGGTGCACAGAATAGGTAAGCTTTCCCCTGTTTCCCCTGTTTTTCCCTATTGGTTAAAATCGGAAGTTGTGACCTTTAGACGGTTGTCGACTCGTTTTTGTGTTGCTAATAGTTTTAGGGTGTTGGTTTTGAGCTCAGGGAGTCGAAATCGTGGCTGGAAGGACGGCGGGTGGCCGTAATCAGAACCTTGTTTTTTCTGGGTTTTTGGTTCGAGCTTGACAGGTAAGGATTTGGACTTTAATTCGTGTTTTTCTTACTTAAATCGAGTACTTAGAGTAGGACGAAACTATTGGGATCAAAAGGATCAAAAACGGAATGGATTTGAGGGAGAACCGGCCATACCGGTTCGGTTCGACCGGACTGGTCTAAACCGACTGGATAGAGGTTGAAGACAATCCTGTAGCAGGCGCGTGAAGCCCACGCGCAGCCCCTTTGGGCGGTTCGTGAGGGCACGTGGGGAAGGTTTTGGGGAAGTGTCCATAATGGGTTTTACTCTAATCGATGTAACGAACATTTTGGGACAAGTTTCGAGACGATCGGATATTGTCTCGGGTTAGTTTTAAGTGTTCGAAGGTTTAGGGTTTCGTTTAATTACGATTAAAAAATCTGGAAAAATTGGGGAAATTAGGATATGCTTAAATGAATTGGTTGTGACCCGGATTGGTGACTTTTGACAGGTCGGGAAATCCCTGAGGCGACCGAGGAACGTACGGGACGCGAGTGACGTGCCCGGGAACTGTGAGTGGACTGTTTGCTTTCTAACTGAGCATGCATAACTGTTTTTATCTACTTACTTTATGGTTTTAATTATGATTTCATGATTATTGATTATTCTATATATGTTTTACGTACTTGTACGTTTTTCGAGAAATTTACGTATTCGACACGTTTTACGAGATATACTCTGTTTATGATTTTGATGCCATGATTTTGGGACTTAAATCTATAATTGGTTTTCAATGATTATGGATGGGTTTTAGAACATGATTTGATAATCAAGGTTTCGGTTTTAGAATCGGATTTTGGAAATTGAGATTTGATTTTAAAGCTTTAAAAAGGGATTCCGGATTTGGGTTCGGGATGACGGTTCTGGACGCCGGAATGGCTTCGGAATAGTGATTTCGAATTCGGGTTTGGATATGAATTTAGAAATGGTTTCCAAACGGTTTTGGATTGGATTTGCTGGATCTGGTTATTGGGTTTAAAGACCCGGATTATGATATAACGGGGGTGGGCCCGGATTGGGTTTAAAGACCCGGATTGAGTTTAAAGACTCATGAGTTTAAAGACTCGGATATTATAATTTTCCCCCCGTAGGCCTGTTGAGTTTAAAGACTCGGATTATATTGAGGCCTGGATTAAGTTTAAAGACTCGGGAGTTTAAAGACTCAGATAGATCCAGCAGGTTTGATCGGATGATGATATTGATATCTTATGCTTTAATACAGTTTTGATATTGCTGTTTTCAGATACTGAGTTATGCATGCATATTTTTAAACGGAGGGTAAAATCCTGGTTTGTTTATTAAACTGTTTTGAAACTATTATTTATTTTTAGTCCACTCACACTTTTCTGGTTTTAAATGCCCTCCAGGTCGTGGTGCTAGCGCTAGGGCTGACGTTGAGGCAGAGGCAGAGGCATAGAGTTTTCTGGAGCTTTCTGTTGTGCGTGTAGTCAGTAGGATTCCTATTTTACCTTGTTTTGTACTATGCTCTGTACGCCTATGGACTTATTGGATTTTGAGTTTTCCCTGGTCTGGCAATGTAAATTGTGGGTTGTTGTGAGGATATTCTGGTACTTTGAGTGTGTTTGTCAGACGGGAGCAGGGTTCATCTCAGTTATCGGGGTGATAATCGGGGTGGGTCCTGTCAAAGTGTACTACTCGGCGTCTCAATTCTGAGTACTCCCCAAGATCCACTAGTGTCTGGGTGATATCATCGGACATTGTCCTGGGTGATATACATATCTAGTAATCCTGATCCCGAGCCTCTACTCGTCGGAGCGACCCCTCGCAAGCAATGTTCTCACTCCTGGTCAGGTGCCTCTCCTTAGAGCGGCCCCTCCCAGGAAATGCACCGTGATTACTCCAGGATACTACGAGGCGTCTGGAGGAGACAATCCACTCATAAGGATGGTATATGTAAAACAGAAATCAATCCAGTGGAAAATAATTGTAAAACCATTTATACTTCAAATCAAATCTAAACATTTCAACAGGGTTTCAACCCGAGGTATAGTTTCCAAAAACCGTTTCCATGAAACCAAGATTCCCCGAATCCGATCCAATCCAAATATCATTGGGCCTCAACCCAAATCATCTCAATAGGGTCTCAAACTCGAAATCTCATTTCATAAATCATAATTGGGACTCAAGCCTGATATCATATTTCCAAATCTGAAATCATTTCATTGTTCAAATCATTTGAAAACACAAGCACGTATAAAAATCCGACCTAAACCCAAGGTACAACATAAAGCATAAATCTTGAAATACATGCAATACCACATTTGTATGAAAATACCAAAATGATTACGCTCAAACTACGCATTAAATTAAACATGTAATTTGAGTATTATGTAAAACTTTTTTATGTAATTGTAGTATTGGTAAATAGGGATAGTTCTTAACCGGGGAAATTAGGGAACATTAGTAATATGTTAGTGAGAAAGAATATTGAATAAAAGAATAAATTAATAAATAAATTAAAGAATTAAAGAATTAATGAATAAAATAATTAAAGAATAAAGAATTAAAATAATAAAATAATAAAATAATAAAAAAATTAAATGGGGGGTTTGAAAAGATTGTAACCATAAAATAAAGAAAACAAATAAAAACAATTAAGAACTTAATTCTACTTCTATTTTAATCTTTGTACAAGTGAATTTTCTTTAAACACAATTGTTTACCAACACTCTAACATTATGCTCATATTGAATCAATCACAAAATCATACTTTCATCATCTCAATTACATGCATGCATTTTTCATATTATAAATGTACCGAACAACGGATTATTACTTACAATATGATCCACCTTAAATTTGTGATTTAATGTGCCGAACAACGGTTAAACATTAAATTTCTTTAATTCTATTTTAAATGACCCGAACAGCGGATCAACATTTAGCGTTGAATTGAAGTTTAAACACTAAAACATATGAAGTAAAAGAAATTAAAAAAGTAAAACACATGAAGATTGCATTCTTACTTACAAATTTAGAAAGAGAATACCAACACATATATTGAATTATAAGTAAAACCAATAACAATAACAAGAATTTAAGTAGAAAAAGATGGTTTTTCACAAGAATCACTGAACAGCGGCAGAAAACTTGTGAAGATGGAAGAAGAAATACGAGAAATTCGTTCTTAAAAACTCTTGAATTACCTTAGAATTACTTGGCTTAGGTATTTCTTAAGGAAAGAAAAAATTATATCAAAGAGCTCTCAAAGAAAAGTCACAAGAACAAAGTAAAGAAGAAATGAAATTAAGAAATAAAATAAAAAGAATAAAAATTAAAAATAAAACTTAAAAGAAATTTAAGAAGAACAAAATATAAGAAGCTAAAATGGTACCCAAAAATGTCTCTCAAAAGAGAGAAAAAAGAACTAAACTAAAATGAACTAAGAAAAGGGAAGAAAGGGGAAAAATGTGAGACATGTTTTACATGAAATGACCTCCCTATTTATAGAGGGAGTGCCAAAAATTCAAATAATAAAATACAAAAATAAAATATAAAAATAATTACAATTAAAATGATGACAAATGATGAAAGTGTTATGATTTTGAGGTTGAATTTGCAGGAAAAAGTGGAGCAGGTGAACTCGACAGAGAGCAGATGAGCTGGGAGCAGGTGGACTCAACAAGCTGGAGCTGGGATTGGACTAGTGCTTCGGCGTGGGTTGGCTGATAGGATGAAGGGAATTCAGCGTCTGACACGCTGGTAGGGGCATGGCAATCGACACACGCGCTAAGATGAAGGAGTGGACCTCGCGCGAGTTGCGCTGACACATTAGAAGTTGGATTCGGTACGCGGGCTCCGAAGTGATGAGGGAAAGTTCGGCCACCACTCATCGAAGGTTTCCGCTAAGTTGGCGAATAGATTGGGCCGCACAACTGGGTTTTTGGGCTGGAACTTATGGGTTTGGGTCGGGTTTACAAATTATGGACTGAGCCCGCCTTTTGGGCTGGGTTTCTTGGGCCTGCAAATGAATTTTTAAATTTAAAAATGAATTAATATAATTTCACCCAATTTCGTCCATAATTTCTTCGTTACAATTCTGATCGGGACGATTTTTTCGCCAAAACGCTTCAAATTCCAAACTTTATTTATTTCTACAAAAATCCCACAAAATATATTATTTTTCCAATTGTTTATTATTTTAATATTAAAAGTCAAGTATTGTAATGACCCGTTTCGAATTTGGGATTTGATTAGTGACTAATGAAGGATTAGTGAGAGTAATCGGTGATTAGTTGAGCGAAATCGGACGAACGGTGTAAAATGACCGTTTTACCCTTAGCCTTGGGCAAAATGTTGACTTTTGACTCGGGGAGTCAAACATACGAGGGCCGATGACTGTGACGTAGCTTGGGACGTCACGAGTCCGTAGACAAGCGGCACGTCGAAACGGGACGTCGAACAGAGAAGTTATGGTCACGGGATCGAAATCGGGAACTTACGCCTCGGGATTTGAATTTAATATTATTTAATTGTGAATGGCAGATTTTTTTTTGTGGGACCCTTGGATGAGTGACAAGTGTCACTTATCCCATTGGCCACTCTCCTTAGATTGGGGATCTTGTCCCATTGGCTAACTATATTATATTATTCATTTTCAAATCCTAGCCGTTAATCTCTCCTATCTTCTCATCCTCATCGTCCAATGATTTCATTTGATCATCATCTTCTTCACAATTGTGCAAACATCCCCTTCTCTGTGCATTCCTCTTTAAGACCGTGAACCCATCACCCATAAACCATCTAAACCTCACCTAATGCTAATACTATGTGAATGAGAGTTGGAGTGTGAGGGCAGGCGAGGTTAATGGTGTCAACAACGATGACCATCGTGGACGGCGCTGGTAGCTGGGGATCAGAAACCGTGAGCCCTATTTCAGCTCAAAAATCGTGAATTAGTTTAGGGAGTTGGATGATTGATTTGGTTGCTTATAGGATGTTCTGGAGCTTGCTAGGAGTTGTTCTAGCGTGGAATGGAGCTCTTCCATGGACGGTGGGCGTCAAACCAGTGAAAGGTAAATTTGGATTCGAAAATGGTAATTCATGAATTCTTAGTTTTCAATTGAATTGATGGATTGGGTAATGTCTTGGAGGTTTAAAGGAAACTATTGGAACCAAAACTAAGGCTGGAGATGGCTGGAAGGCCGAGAACACAGCGGAGGATTTTGGTCTGTTCAAACGATCGTTTGGAAAGGTACGATCTCTACCTAAAGTTCATATTTTGACCGTGTAGATTAATAGGAAATAACAAGATGAAGCTATAGGACTTGAAATGATTGAAATTGGTCTAAGATTGAACGGAATATAGTGTTGAACCGGGATCGCTGGTTCGGTTGGATCGAACCGGTCTGAACCGATCTGAACCGGTCTGGACAAAGGTTAGGGACGATAAATAGTGCTCGACGTGTGGGTTTCACGCGCAGAGAGTTCAAGCCAAGCGTGGGGGCACATGAGGGGCTTTTTGGGGAAACTTTCAACATGTGATATAATCTATTTGATGTAACGAACATTTTGGGACTGGTTTCGTATCGATCGGGCATTATCTTGATATGTTTCGGGGTGTCCGAAGGTTTAGGTTCGAGTTTAAAAATAGTTAAAAATTCGGGAAAATTTTGGGGATTTAATAGGAGGTTAATGAAGAGGTTAGTAACCCTCTAGTATGATTTGGATAGGTTTGGAAGTCTCGGTGATAATGGTGTGGCCCGGGAGGGCTTATGGCACGCGTATCGAGGCGGCAGTGTAGGACGGTTGGTGAGTGGACTTCGTTTTCTAAATTGTGATGCATGCATAACTATTTTATATGTTTTACATACGTGATTTCTATTATGATGATTGTGGCACTGGTGGTTTACATGATTGCACGTATTTCGAGGTAATCATGTATTTATATGTATTTCGAGGTTTACGAGTTTATACTATTGCTATGTGATTGTGAATTCAATAATGGTTCTATGGCATGATTTTGGGTTTTGGAAAGATGAACTCAGGCATGAGACCCATTTGAATTATGTGATCGGCCCAGGGGCCCAGTTGGTTTACAGAATCGGGATGAGACCCTTTTGAGTTATGTGATCAGGCCGGGGGCCCAGTGGTTTACAAAACCGGGCATGAGGCCTAGTTGAGTTTTATAATTGTGATTTCGGGTCTGGGACCCTATGTTTCATAAACGTGATTTCGGGTCGGGGACCCTAAATGGATTTGTGATGTTTTATGGGGATTTCGGGCAGGGCCCATTGAGATGTTTTGAAATTGCTTTGTAAAACTATTTTCCATATAGCATCTTGATACGAGGATATGTGATGGTCTCCTCCAAGTGTCTGGGACACTGGGGAAGTCACGGTGCATTGCCTGCGAGGGGTCATTATACGGAACTACCAGACCGTATAGTGACTCAGAAGCGAGAATGTTATGATGATGTCTGGGATGTCAGAGATATTTACCCGGAGAGACCCCAGGTAGCACACATTGCTTATTATCGTGAGATATGTCGTTTGGGACGTCAAGCGTCTGAGACGCTAGACATCTGGGATGCCGAGGATGGTTATGTGGTACATATGGACTATTGGATCTATGAAATGGTTTTTGGGTTGGATTTTGGTATTCTACAGTTTTGGGTTGAGTTCCCACACTTGGTTTTGGATTTACGGTTTTTGGGCTAAGGCCCTAATGACTTATTTGAGTAAATGTTTTGATTACTGATTTTCGATGCATGCATACATTTTAGTGAATGACATAAATATCTTTATGAAATGCATTTTTATGAATTTATTGATTTTTGTCCACTCACAGTTCAAAATGGTTTTAATGCCCTTCTGGTTGATCACAGATGCGGGTTGTAGTATAGACCAAGACATCGCACTCCTCCACCGATCCTGGCACGTTCTGGGAGCCCCGTATGGGCTGAGGTATGTTTTATCCCTGGTCTGACACTTCGTGTCAAACGGGAGCATGACGCATCCCACGATAATCTCAGGGAGATTGGGATGGGTCTTGTCAAGTATAAAGGGTATTAAATATTATAAAATAATGCTTATTTAAAGACCTATCAAATCCCCCCACACTTAAACTTTGCTAGTCCCTAACAAATAATAAAATTAAACTACGAATTCAAAACAAGTAAACCTTAACCATTTGTCTCAAAATTTCATTATTATCATGGCGTAAAAGATTTTCACTAGAAAACATTTAAGCATATGGAATTGAAGAGTTAATACATGATAACAAAATATTTCAACAAGTAAGATAATGAGTAAACATGGTGAAATAGATCTCAACATGAATAAAACAAGTATGAATCAACTCACAAGGATATGCACTCAAAATTCACCCAATTAGTAGGGGTTTGTGTTTACACTCAAAAGTATGTGAGGAAAAAATGTTCACATAATAGAAATAAAGTACTTTTGCAAAATCTCAAACAAACACCTCAAGATAAAAACAAAACATACTTGCACAAATGAACCGAAACTATAAGCTTACTCAAGTGATAAACTCAACTAATAAAAATTTACCATCTTAAGGATCATAAGGTCTTTATGAAGGTTGTAATGGGGCTAAGTTAGAGGTAAGGAAAATATAGGATAAATGGTGCTCAAATTCGTTCCAAGACTTAATAGACTCCCAAGACGTACCATAGCTTCCCATCCTTAGTGCAATGACTTTACAACAACATTATTTTCTCTTTACATGATCTTCATGTCATCAACCGAGTCCTTGGAACAAGGGTAAATGATGTCTATACTAAGCTCAAGTGTTTAGATAATTATGGTGATGAAAGAAAGGCTTAATGTGAGCTCAAAAAGGTTAAAACTAAGGGGTTCGCAACTTGTGCGCACAAAATAGGGAACATGGATGTTTGAATTTATGGTGTTAACCCTAATGCCTTAATCACATCCAAAATTAGAGAGTTTATTGACTTAAAAGCTTTGAAAATCACATAAAATAAGTTCTAATACTCTAGAGCTCATTAAAAGCTATGACAAGCAGTTAGGAGGCATATGTATATCAGTTTAAACAAAGCACTTATGAATCACTCATCAAAGATGTATATAAAGTTCTAAAGCTCACATAAGGTTCAACTGGTTCATACTTATCTTAACATGCTCGTTTATACACCAATTTACATAAATTATCTACAAGTTATAACACTTAATCATAAAGTAATAAAAACGAATTCAAGTTGTAGTGATCATCTTATAACCATAACATATTCATTTTTCGTTCATTATTATCATTGTGAGGAAACAAAGAAAATGAAAATGTTGGATCCCAAAACATGGGTATATGGGCCAATCAGATGAGTGACACTTGTCACTCATAAATTGTTCCACCCAGATTTTGACCCTATCAAAATCTGCCATTTGTACAATTTCCTTGTAAAATGTGAATAGTTTCTGATTCCTTTCGTGAACTATAACTTTTTCGTTCGACGTTCGATTTTGACGTGCTGCTTGTCTACGAACTCATATTGTCCTGATTTACATAACGTGTCAGGACCCGATCCTCCTCGGTCAAGATCCGACTCTAGCACGGTATTGTCCGTTTTGGGCCTCCTCGCCCTCACGGTTTTGTTTTCGGGAGCTCACAGTGCAACTTCTTAGGGGGTCACCCATCATGGAATTACATTAGCCTCAACGCGCTTAACTTTGGAGTTCCAATCGAACCCAAAGCCACTGAGCTCCCAAAAGTTCTAGTATAGATCAGAGTTGCGCAGTGGCCCACTCTATCTAACACGATATGGTCCCTTATGGGCCGCAAGACACACCAACTCAATCCTACAAAGGTTTATTCCCAGGAGGTCACAGTGCAACTTCCTAGTAGGTCACCCATCATGGAATTGCACCAGCCTCTACTTGCTTAACTTTGGAGTTCCCTCGGAATCCGAAGCCAGTGAGCTCCCAAGAGGCCTCATGCTAGATAGGTGTGTGCATACACCTTTAAGACACACCACTATTCCCCTCCCAGACCATTCCCTCCGCAGGAATGTGGGAACGTTCATCGTTCCCTTTAGGACAAGGTCTTACATAACGGTCCTCGGTCCTCGTACATTTGACCGCCCGGGTCAAAAGTCAACAGTTTCACCCATTCTAGGGGTAAAATTATCATTTTTTGCCGACCGTCCGAAAAATCCTCAACCAATACCCGATTAGTCCTGATAATCCCCAATTAGTTCTTAATTAATCCATAGATACGGGACGGGTTGTTACATGCTCCGGTCAAACTTTGGTTAGTACTACTCTATACTGATGTCAACACTAACGTCACCTGTTGGGGTCAAATGCTGACGTGGCACTGACAATATTCGACATCACCTGCCACGTGGCACCCCTAACACGCGCCACATGGCACCATAGATCCCCTGCAAGGTGTCACCTGACACATGTCTGATGACATCATCATGATTTCACCTAGTGACGTCATCACTCGTCGGTGAAGATGACTGGCGCCGCCATCATCGCCACCGTCATCGTAGGCTGGAAAACTCCAATTTTTCCCTAAACTTCAAACCTCCATATCTCCTTCATTTCTCAACCAAATCGTATAAACTTTATATGTCCATTCATTTACTCGAGCCAAGGATTCCAAAACTGAAACTAGAAATGAGAAATCTTACATGGATGCAAAGATATGGCCTCCCAAAATTTTGGCCAAAGTTCAACCTCTCACACCGTTCAATCCCAGCCACCACCACCCTCAATCTTGAGTTCCACGTGATCCTGGGACCCCCTAGATCTTGTTTCCAGTCATGGTTAAGGTCCTTTAAAAAGAGATGAAAATCAAAGGATGAATTTTTTTGTATGTTTTGTGCTTTTCACTGGTTTTGAGGGGGGGAGGGGGGGGGTTGGGGAGAGTAAAAATGAAAATGAGATAGGGATGATGAGATCCTTATCCCTACCTCCCCTAAATATCCCATATTTCCTTTTCAAAAATAGCCTTTCCAAAAATAGTAATCCATGTACAACCATAGGTGTAAAATCGTCAAGTACGCTAATTTTTTTTCGTAAAATTCCTGAAAAATTTCCAATAATTTACGTAACTCCCAAATTTATGGGTCGGGTCGTTACAAGTGGGGCAGTGGTTTCATGTGTGACATTGTGATGATGGTGTGTTGCTTGTTTGTGATTAATGTCCTATTCTTGTAATGATGGTTATATCGACTTACCGAAGTCTTAGATGGTTTAATGTCTCTTTTGGATTTGAGATTTTTTCTCATGTATTTCGAGATGATAAATTGGGTTTGTTTTAATTGAAAACTACGGTTTTGGAATGGCTTTCCTGATATGCATGAATGGTTTTGGAAAATAGAGGGTAAATATCAGTTGTTTTCAAACTATATTTAAAACTATTTTTTTTTCCACTCACACATTTTCTTGGTTTTGTGACCCATCAGGGGCATTACACGGGAATCGAGGCTCTTAGGCGGATGCATGAACTAGAGAAACTTGTGTATCCCTTGTTTAATAAGGTTTTGTCAGACGGGGGCAGGGCCTAAATGTACTATTCTTCTGTATTCGAGTAGGGTCCTGTCACCTAATCAAACTCATACTTTGAAAGGAGTTGAAGCTACCCATTAGGGCTTTCATTATGCCTCAATTCGTATTTTGATTTATTTAAGGAGACAAATGCTTTTGGGAATGAGTAATCATTAACTTGAACATCAATTTTGTGGTAATTCTGAGAGTAACTATATTGCCATGATGTCTTTTGCCTTTGAGTTTGCTTTGATTTTTGTTTAATAAGTTTATAGGAATAACTAATATTCTTTGTCAAGCATTAAAAAAATCTCAAGACATTGTATGTGCTTAAAAGTTTGCTTCAAATACAAAAATTCATCTTTAAGAATTAAGGGAACACTGTTTGGATGATATGTTTGGGAAATGTGAATTCATTTTAGGAACTATGAGATTGATGTGCTGGGAAGTGTGAAATGATTTTGTGAACTACATGATATTGATGTGCCTTATATGACTGCTCACTATATGACCATGACATGTCGATTTTGTAAAAAAGAAGAAGATTTTATTACAGTTGAGTACTATTATAGTATTGATGTTTTTAACGAAGTTATAGATCATCAATTGTATGAGTTGAATAATAGATTTCCTAAGAATATAATAGAACTTCTTATTCTTAGTATTGCATTGGATTTTCGTAATTCTTGCAAGTAATTTATTATTGAGAATATATGTAAACTTTTGTTGAAAATTTGTATATTGCCGATTTCCTTTCAAATGATTTGAAGTCTTTAAAAGTGTGGTTGCAATATTGCAAACTATGTACCTTGTCAATATCTCTAATGTTCATAATTTATGTCAAATATTGGTGGAAATAGGAGCTATTAACTATTATTTGACTGATAAACTTATTCAGTTGGTATTAATCTTCATGTTTCTACAATAACAAAATGAGATTTTTTATCAATGAGAATAATTATGAATCAACTTCAAAATAAAATAGGTGATGATTTTCTTGATAATTGCATAATCCTCCAATTGAAAGAGTATTTGCGGAGGACAATACTTATGTCTTTACTAGTAAGGATGAAGTATCATTATTTTTTTTTTATTTGGACTAATAACCTTACATCACTTATACAATTTTTTTATTCAAATTAATTATGATGTACATTTAATTCTAACATTTATTACAACAAATAAATACGTGTCATCAAATTAATAGAGATAATGATGAATCTCAGTTTTACTAATAAGGACCTAAGTATTGTCCATTTGTAATAGTAACAATAATAAAGAGATAATTAAGGATTTTAATGCTCAAAATTCGAAGGGTATAATTTAAAATTAGATAATAATTTTTTGTATATGCATTGAATGTTACTTTTTGTTTTTGTTGTAATCATACATAATTTTTGTTTCTATCATGCTTTTAAATATGCATAAAGAGGCATTTGAGGGTAAGTTTTATGACGTACTCTTGATTTAGCGTATCTTTAAGTTTGAATGAGGGAAAAAACTTGGAACTGGACCCAAACTCAGAATTTGTAAATTTCATTAATCATTTTTTTATTTGGATTTATAAATATAAGAATTTTGAAATCCAAAAATTTTAAAACATCGAATTTGGATGCCACAAATCTTTATTTTAAATTACATGAAAAAATGTTTCATTTCTAAAATTGCATTTTGGTAACTATAATTTATATGTAAACAATAAATTTCATGTCTAAATTTCAATCTATTTTTATATTACTTAAATGATAGAATTCACATATTCCTGAAAATCAAATTTTGTCAATTTTAATTTTAGCGTGTATTAAATTCTCATTAATCTTAAAACTCCTTATTCAAACACAATATAATTTTAGTCAATCTGAAGTGAGTTACTATAATTGAAAGTTAAAATATTTAAAAATATAACAATAAACATACAAAATCATTGTAAGAAAAATGATAAAATAAGTTTAAAATATTTAAAATTGGAAAGAAAAAAAGATGAAAAAAGATGATCAAACTTTGTTAAAAAATTGGAAATAATGGATATATTTAAAATTGGACAAAAATGAAACAAAAAAAAAGACCAACCTTTGTTGAAAAATTGGAAAAAATGAATAAGGAGAGGGGGGGGGGGGGAATTGAAAAAAATGAATAACAAGGGAGAGGAAAAATAAATTAGGGAAAATGAATAAAAAGGGAGGGGAAAAAGGGGAAAAAAATGAATAAAAATGGAGAGAGAAAAAAAACTGAAAAAATTGAATAAAATGGAAAAGAGAAAAAAAATCTGCAATTTGGACAGGGGGGGCGAACTCGTGACCCCCCAAACTTAACCAACAGCTCAAAGCCATCTCTGCTACACTTCATTATTGTTATTTAAGATCGTTTAATATATAAGTATACACATAACCAGTCATCCCTAACCTTCAGCCGGGTCTGAAACTCGGGTTTTTCGACCCGGCGGCATGACCCGACTCAATCTCTCTGGTTTTACGTCCAAATTTCACGAATTAATAGTTTATTTTCATCGTTTTGATCTTAGGAACGGATCTGTGGGCTTAAAATAAGACAATTGTTCGATATTTTGGCGACTTTCTTTCCCCCATTCTTATGTGCCGCCGGGTAAAAATACCGAAATTTCACTGAATTTTGGCGATATTTATCGATATTTTCATGAATGATTACAAGTAAAGGGCTTTTATGCACTAATGCTTTTTGTTAGAAGGGCTTTTATGCAAAAATTGCATAATTAAGTTTACAACCAACTGAGTTTTTAGGTCATGGCCAGCTGTAAAATTGTAGTGCAGGCCCATTCGCGAATTTCCCAAATTTTTTATATATTCAAAACTAAAGGATACTTTTTTTGTTAAACATAACTGAAGAATACTTTCGGCACTGCAGTAGCCTCTTTATATAAATGAGCACCCGCTGAGACTGAAACCCTAAAACAGCTTGCAAAACAAAAAAATGATGGATTTGTTAGCTTTTGATTTGGTTGAAACTTGGAAGGTGGTTATAGATTTTTGATTTGCACTATATTTCTGTTTCAAGTATGATCAGTGTATGGTGCCCGATGATGGAGAAATTGAAAAAGCTAAAGAGCGGAAAGCCTCGGTTGTTTTCCTCATTAGCCTTTACTCGCCACAACTGCTACACTCTCTCTCTCTCTCTCTCTCTCTCTCATACATCCATGCATACACATACGTACTCTGTGTTGTGGAGTGTAAAGGCTCTTGATGAACGCCAATGGCTTCAAACCGTGAATGATTGGTTAAAAGCTATGAGATCTGAGGGCATTTTGATCGATCTTAGTTTATCCGAGTAGTCATTTGGGAATCTAGCCTTAAGCATGATTCAATTTTGATTCTTGCATGTTCATTTGGGACCTAAATTCCCTTACTTCCATAGATTTGCTTTTTACCTTTGATTGTTTATACTACTCTTGTTCTGTAATTGGTTTTGATAGTCACGTTTTTTATTTTTTTATTTTTAATATGAACTGTGTTAAACATTTGATGTTAACTTGCATCAAAATCTGCTAATGATGGCTTGTAGCTTGTGGTTTGTAACTCATAGCGTTGTAGTTTTGAAGGAATTGCTTTTTTGTTGTCTTGTATTCCTTCATGTGTAGGGGGGTTCTTATTGTTAAAGGTCATCCGATTGTGGGGATGATGAAGTATGCACTGGGCTCTTAGCTGTTTAAAAACGCTATTGATGGGAATGCAGCCTATATATGATCTCTGTAGAAATGCCTTTGCATCACTGGTGTGACTACCGTGTGACACAGGTCTTGCAAAAATCGTGTTTCTGATAGTGCTTGTTAAGATGTTTAAGCAATTTATGACATAAGATTTTATACAACTATTTTGGGTAGATTTCAACCTATTATTATCTACACCCATTGAACTAATCTTCTTGGCAATGCTAATGAATGGTTGTGTTATTATTCTAGGTTAGATCCCATTTGAGACCTAGTAGTGATCTTGTGATATTTTTAGTGTCTTTTGTCCGTTCCACGATATGCTTGTGGTTGTCTGTGTTTCTTTTTATTTTTTATTGCCGCATTTTTTTATTCTACTGTTTGTTCTGTTAGTAAGCAGTGTTATGTTTAATAGCCTAATGATGGAAGACTCAATTTTGGAGCGGTTCTGTGGATTTTCATTAGGAGCCTTTTCTATCATTTGCTGTACTTTTCATCATCATCATCATCATCATCAAACTCTCTCTCTCTCTCTCTCTCTCTCTCTCTCTCTCTTTTGTATTCTTTCTGGCTTGTACAGCTGAATGTGTGGAGGCTCATAGTGATAATCCATTGGTTAACTGTCAATGACCAGATATAGCTATGAGATCTGAAGGCTTGTTTGTAGGCATTTGTTTTCTGAAGTCTTGTATGTTGAATTTTCATGTATTTTTGTCCATTAGTTATTGCTAGATATGTCTTTTATAGGCTTCTACTATGTATTGTGATTCTGCTTCATTTGTTTTTTTTATCTTGCTCATTTGCTTTATTGGGCAGATGGTGCAGCATTCTTAGCCTCATGATGGAAAACTCATTTTGGAGCGTTCGCTGGATTATATTAGGGGCCTTTTCTATCATTTTCGCTGTTCTAGGAGCCATTCCCCCCCCTCACCCCCTAACCCCCCCCCCCCCCCCCCCCCCCCCTTCCTCCTCCTCCTCTAGCTCTCTCCATCTCTCTCTCTCTCTCTCTCTCTCTCTCGCTCTCTCTCTCTCTTATTCACTGCCCCTCACTTTCGCTCTTTCTTTCTGGCTTGTATAGTTGAAGATATGAATAGGCCCATAGTGATAATCCAGCAGTTAACTGTCAATGACCAGATTAGCTATGAGATCTGAAGGCTCTTCCTGAGAATTATTTGTCCCCCTGAGATATTCTTGTTGAATTTTCATTCATTTTTTCCCTTAGTTATTACTATTCGTTCGTGTTTGTTTGACTCGAATGGTTGTTTAAGAATAGGAATTGGCATATTTTTCCCGGCTGAAATAAAATTAAGGTTTCCATTCCAGTGCATTGACATTGTCAAAATTTAGAGCATGAATCGAGGTGTTTCTTTTGATTGTCTGACTATTTTCACACCTTTATGTTTTGTTCTCTAAAATTTACTGAAATCAAGCATTTATTGCAGACTTTGTATCCTTGGATGGTTGCATTGGGTTTCATTATGAGGCTTATCATCGCTAATGTTTTCTACCATTAAAAGCAGCCATCCGTTATTGGTGTTATTTAAACAGTGGAAATTCTTTTAAATGAAATTCAAAGCACCACCATGGTTAAGTCATATGATTCAGGATATGAAGAATCAGACTGCAATGTTTTTTCTTTTTTTCGTTTTGGTGATGTTGAAGAAATGTGGGCCTTTTAAATTTCAGATTGTCTATTAGTGAAAAATCTGGACTTTAAATAAATAAGTTTTGCTGTTTTCTTTTGTAGAAATGTCTTCTTACATTTTTTTGGTTGAAAGATGGTTTATAGATTTTTTTATTTACATTATGCTTTGGTTCAAGTATGATGCCCAGTGATGGACAAATTGAAAAAGATAAGGGAGCGGAAAGTGTGATTATTTTGTTCATTAGCCTTTACTTTCCATCACTGGCACCACCACCACTACTACCCCTTCCTCCTCCTCCTCTCTCTTTCTATCATACATGTGTGTGTATGTGTGTGTATATATACATATATGTATATATATGCCTGCATAGACATGCAGAGCGTTGTGGAGTATAAATGCTTTTGATGAATTCTTCATGCTTCAAATCGCAAGTGACTCAAAGCTATGAGATCTGAGGGCATTTCTATTGACTAAATGCTATGCATATACTCATTTACCACATAGAATAAAATTGTCTTTTGGATAGTTTTGATTTTGTTATTATCATCATACATTGAACTAATCTTAGCTGTAATGCAAATGGATTCTTAGTTATTGTTCTACGTTAGAGCATATGTGGCGTAATGCTGTGCTAATGATCAGATTTACTGTCCTTTTCTGTCGTACAAGATTACTTATGGTCGCCTACGTTTTTTATTTTTCGTTTTGCATGTGATTCCCATGTTTTATTTGTGATTGTGTTTCTTTCTTGTTTTCTTCTTGCTTGCAATTACCATGTTTAGTGATCTAGCTAAATCTGCTGACTCAGCAAGATGGTGTAAGTTTTATTAGCCTAATGATGGAAATCTCATTTTTGGAGCGGTTCGGCGATTATTGTTAGGAGCCTTATCCATCATTTTTCTGTACTAGCTGCTAGCAACACAATCCTCTCTGTCTGTCTCGGTCTCTATCTATGTCTCTCTCTCTCTCTCTCTCTCTCTTCTTTTTCCGGCTTGTACGCATGAAGATAATGGGAAGAGGCTCATAGTGATAATCCAGCTGTTAGCTGTCAATGACCAAATATAGCTATGAGATCTGAAGGCTTTTTGTTCCTGAATAATTGTTTTTTTCTTTTCCTAAGATGTGCTTATTGAAGTTTCAATTGATTCTGTTTGTCAGTTATTATATAGTCTTACTGTGTTCAATCCTATTCTGGTCTTCCTTTATTATGTTTTTTATGTACTACTACCTGAAACCATTGTTATTGTTTGCAGTAAGTTAAGGCTGTTGTTGTAGACTGTCAAGGCTTTTGATGAATACTGCTGCTTTATTCTGTCAATGACTCATTTAAACTATGAGGCCTAACGGGACTTTTTTATTTTCTCACTTTGCACAGTTGGCCCCAAACTGTTCCCAATTGCACAAGAAGTCAATTTGATCCTTGCTGTTGTAACTCATCCCTGATTTCTCTACTCTCACAGTTATGTTTTTATTAGCAGCTGATTGACACTTTTTTCTCTGATTGGTTAAGATTGATTATGCTGCATTAGTTTGCAAAACCTATTTGTTAATACTGTTAATAAGTTAATGGGTATTTCTCCATAATCTGCCTGTGTCCCTACTCCCTGGCTGTTGTTTTTGGACATTTTTAAATGGAATTGTGACACACGCGCTGGAATCTTAGCAACTGTGAATATTGATTTAAATGCAGGTGGCATAGAAAACTATATTGAACCCAGTTTAGATCTTTGGGTTTCTGTCTAGTAAATTTTAAGAGAAATTCTGTTAATGCTAGGTTGGTTACTTAAGGTGGATGATAAAAAAATGAACGTCACTTAGTAAATTAGCTATTGTTTGTGAATAGATTTTTTGTTGTTATTATCATGGATTGAACAAATCCTTTTCAAAATGACCATAAGTGTTTGATCTATTAGTCTAGATTCAATTGTTTTGGACTTTCATTCAGCGATAATTTGCTACTGATCAGCTTTACTATCATATTGTATTCTGGTTCTTTGCCTGTTTTACTTTTGGTTCCTTCAGTTTCTGAAATGTTATAAATTTTTTTTTGCTTGGTGATGGAAAAATCTTCTGGGGAAGTGGTACTATAATTCTTGTGAGCCAATTCTATTATTCTAGCTGTACTAGCTGTACAATCTATCTATAAGGTGTCCTTTCAAAGCTAGTTCAATTAATTTATGAGATCCAATTGAACTGGAATTTAGTTATCGTGTGATCCCTATAAACCCTATATGGAGAATTGTTGTATGAGCCCTCCATATATGCTCAAGTGCAAAGCTTATACATTTGCCCAATGATGCAGACTCGTGTTCCAGGGCTGTTTGGTTTGATTTTCATAAGGAGCTGCTTCACTAGTATACCTCCAGTAAGATTAGTCAGCTTCTCTCTTTGATGATAGTTTTTATTGTTGTTGTTGTTGTCGCCATTGTCATTTAAGATGTGGAGAGGCATTAAATGAAAATCAAACCCCACAGACCTCGATTAACAATTCAGGACATAATATGAGGGCGATTTTTTTTTTTTCCAAGGAAATTGGCATTTTAGGAAACAAGTTTTCTTCCGGTTTCATATTGATGGTATGTTGGCATGCGTCTATCAGTCTTATGTTTTTTTTAATTTTTATCTCTATATTTAAAATTAAGTATGTTATCTCCTTCTTAATCTTCTTTTTGCTTTAGTAATGATGCCATTTTGGTCCTTCAACATGAATATTGACAGTGTGTTTAATAATATATTCATTTCTTTTGTTAAGAAGGGCCCTGTTACATTATTTATTTGCATTTGATCAGGCGCTGAATTCTAATTCTATGGGTTTGCCCATAATAATATGATTGGATTTATCTGAGCATGGGGATTGTTTAGTATGTAAAATTTAGTTGGTTGTATCTTCAGCACTGCTATGGCAGTATATTCTTTTTAGTTATTTTTTACATGTACATAATGTATACTAAAAGAAATAATTGTATTCAAGTTTTTTGTTATCACACGAGTTTCAATGACACATTTCCTTGGATCAGCGATTTTTACATTGCTTTTGGGATTTCAGGATGCCAAGTCTTGATTCTTGAGTGGTTTATGACAATTTTTGGGACAGAACCTCTTTTAGGGAATCTGAGCTGTTTTCTTTGTTCAATCTTTCAGTTTGCAAAATCTTGTAAAACATCCTAATTATTTATGGAGAATATCTCTGTCATAACAAATCCCCTTTTCACTCTCTTCCCCCCAATTCCCTATCTCTCATATATGTAACACATTTCAATAATGTTTGAATTTGATTCTAACCTCAGATGAATCTGACCAATCTTGAATTGATGTGGACTTTAAAAACGGTAATTGAGTAGCGGTTTAGTTGACTATGTGTAGCTCACTGCCATTGATGGATCTTCGTTATTTAGGCACCCGTTCAATCTAGAGTACTCTAATTGTATGGTTATGTTGCTCATTCATAAAATACGAGGAGAAGATACTTAAATGCCATTTTTTTTACCTTTATTTTTCTTTTAAAGATTTTTTGTTTGCTGCCATCTATTAGATGGTGGTCCCAAATGTTGATTGGCTTTGAGGGAAGCCTCTCTGTCCATGAATTTCATTTTTTTAGCTAGGGCTGTCTGTAAAAGCACAGAAGTTAATAGTATTTTATCCAAGATTTTCATGAGAAATATGAAATCCTGTTTAAGAACAGGTTCTAATTTGCGGGATATTGTGGAAACTTATGAAATCTGATGAAGATATTTTTTTTTTTTGGGGTCAACAAAGATGCATATAGTATATGACATGTTTACTTTGGAAGTTATGGGTATGGGATGCCTGAATAACCAAGTATGAAATGGCTAATTTGTATCTGAGGCCTCGCATAATTGATTCCGTATCCTTTAGGAACTCTGTACTTTCAGGAATGAGCTTGATACCAATACCTCGTAAATAAACATGGTAAGTGTCTTCTATAATAGCACCAACACCTCTCGGAATTGTACCATAGCTTATTTACTAACTCTTTCCTTGATTCAGTTGTATACTCTAACTCCATGATTTTCAGTAGATGGAACGTGCTCGTGGGGATTATTTACAAGTGGATCATTTACTTCCCCTTTATGCAAAATTACACCCCGTGCTACAAAGCTTAATTACCTGTCTTTAAGTACCCTTTCATTTTCAATTTTAAGAAATTTCTAGTGAGTGCGAATTAGTATTCTCTTTATTGCAGTTGACCTTGATCTATGAATGCAGGCAAGAAGTTACATTATTGGAATAAGTCATTCGTTGTACTGTAATGCACGAAGGTCAAGGTTATGTGAGGCTATTTGGAGTCCGCTTTTAGTTTAGGAAGCCTTTTCCTTGGATTGACTGCAATGCCTCAATGTTTTACTTTCGGTTAGGGTTGTCTCATCCCTGGCTTTTTTGGTTTGTTTCTGTTCTTGTTCTTGTAAAAATGCCCCTTCCCAATTAATTATGTATGACTGCAGGTTTCCCTTGTCCATGTGATTAATGTTGCTGAGCTTGGGGATGGTTTAGTATGTAAATTCAGCCACGGTTATATATTTATCAGCTACTACAGCTGTATATTTTCTCTTTATCTTTCTAATATTTATGCTTATGCATGCTGAAACATACGTATTTCCAATCCTTGTTTTTATCATATATGAGTTGTTATGGCACGCGTATTTTGATAAGCCGTTTTAAGTTTTTTCTGGTTTATGAGGATGCTGAGATCTTGAAATTTGCACACTTTATCTTTCAGTTTATTAAAAGTATTATTGCAATTTTTGGAAGAGTGCCACTTTGAGACTCAGCTGTTCTTCGTAATCCAGTTACCATATTGGTTAAAACTTCCATAAGAATTTGTCATCTGTTATATTTTGTACCCGCATTTAATAAATGCAATGAACATGGAAATGTTTTGCAGATAGTATCTGTTATATTTGTAATTAATTATTTCATATTGATGAATTTATTTCCTCCCGGCACATAATTTGTCTAGCTTGCAGGGCTAATGAGTTGCGCAGTTATACACATATGACAAGATTGGGTATTTATAATGCTCACGTATCATGACCATGTGAAAGGCTAGATACTAAGTACCATCACCACAAGTCTCCTAGAGCTCAGGAAGAAGTTGGCGCTATTAACTAGTATTGTGAGTAGTGCATGTGAACAATCATGTAGAGAATTAGTTTGTGACTATTCAGATAGGTTAGAGGTACCAACGACTCCTAAAGTGGGTTCTAACATCGCAATCTCAAAAAATGTCATGGGACTAAAGCACCAATCATCATCAAGAAGATAACTAATCTCGACTCCTAAAGTGGGTTCTAACATCGCAATCTCAAAAAATGTCATGGGACTAAAGCACCAATCATCATCAAGAAGATAACTAATCATGAAAATGCAATAATTAACTCAATAAATCATACTTGGGGAAGAACATCATCAAGCTACATCTCAGTCTAGCATGCTTGAGAAAGGTACCATACAATAATCAATTATAACATGCTAGAAACAACCATCGTAAAGCAACCAATCAAGGTATGAAACATGATGAGATAACCAATCAAGCATGGTTGGGAAAGTATCTCAAACATAATTATTGTAAAATTGTAAAATGTACAGGTAAAACATCATTATGAAAATTAGGTTTTGGGAAAAGGGGTCCATTCACAACTGGCCGTGAAGTCGAAATCATTCGACATGTTAGGCCACGTAAGCCCAGGCTCGTCACAATCCTAAATGAATCCGACAATATGGTTACTTTATGAATTTCAAGTAAAACTACGAGGATTCTGATTGGACCATCCCTAATCCCCTGGATTAACGTGGGAGGACTTGCTCCCGTCTAACACCACATGTCAGACAAGAGATAATAGCGTGACCCACTTAGGATTTCCAGAGTGCGCAGATTCATATGATGCCTCGGTCTCTACTACAGCCTGCATTCGCGATCAACCTGGAGAGTGCCAAAACCAATAAAAAGTGTGAGTGGACAAAAATAAACAGTTTGGAAAAATAATTTTCGAAATCATCATTTAACCCTCCATTTTATAAAGCATGCATACATAAACAATTAAATCATTATTTTCCAATAAAACAGTACATATGAAAAGAAATGCTTCCATCGTAAAATCAACACATGTAAAAATATATAGACATAAAACAATAAATCAAAATCATGACCCATCCTTATATCCCACATCTGTCTCATACCATCATATCATCATCAGTCACGATATCTAAGCAACGTGTGCAAATAAGCTCTAGGATAGCTCACGTCCGAGTACGTCGCCTGTGAACACATCTACGACCGACGATCATATCTTCGTGAACACATCTACGACCGACAGTCATATCGTCGTGAACATATCAATGATTGATCTCATACATCATAAGAACTCCTGAGTCGAGCCTCCCACGGCTGCTCGATAACAGGCAGTGCATCGTGACCCCTCGTGGGGGTGTATCCTGAAGTCGAGTAACATATCATAGGGTCCTGTTCGGGAAAACACATTCATAACCGGAGGCCCTCTCCGGGGAAACACATTCATATCGGAGTCATATGAATTGTCATGGAGAATGGTCACATTGAAAATAGTGGAAACTCATTTTTCATAAACGGTTGTATTTTCAAATTAAAACAGTTATTTGCATAGGGTCTCAGCCCAAAACACAGTTTCCACAAACATCATAAAAATAATGTTCAGTCCTCATTTCACAATACTCAAAATCATTTCATCAATCAAATCACTATCCAATTTCACATTTGACTATAATCTAAGTCAAAATCGACCATTCTTTCTCTAAACCACTTGTCCTTAGCCCAGAAACTGATTTGTGGCATCAAAATTGTAAAATCGTACCTGAATCACCTAGCCAAGCTTGAACTCCCATGACCAAACTTCAAACTCGAACCCAGGCCAATCAGTCATCCATTCTCTCTGTTTCTTGGTCCTGGTTGGTTGTATGGACTTAAAAAACAAGAACAAGGCTTAAAAACATAGCATTAAATGGCCAAACTTAAACCCAAAGATCGATCCGAACAGGTTCTCGGGTTTACTTGGGTTTTCAGGGTTTTCTGGCAGCCATTGCGGCTCCTCCGTCCTCGTCCGCCTCTCACGGCCTCTCTGCCTCACTCTCACTCTTAATCTCTCTCAGCCAGCACTAGAAGAAGAAGAAATGAGGAATGGGGTTTTGGGTTGTACGAACAAAGGGAAAAAGGAATGGATGAATGTGGGGGAAAAAGACAATGGGATGAGTGACACTTGTCACTCATCCATTGGTCCAGATGAGATATTTTGTGTAACGACGCATCCAGGAAATAGGGATTAGTTTAGTGGATAAGGATGGATTAGTGTGATTAATCGGTGCGTAGTTGGGTGCTTTCGGACGGACGGTGCGAAATGACGGTTTTGCCCCAAGAATGGGCGAAACGTTGACTTTTCTTTCGGGCAGTCAAATGGAATTTGACTGATGACTGTGACGTAGCTCGTGACGTCACGAGTCCGTAGACAGGTAGCACGTCCGATTCCGACATTCAAGGACGAAGTTATGATGTTCGGAAGATCAGGGGTATTTTAGTAATTTAGTTAAAAATGGGCAAATGGTTGACTTTTTAAACGACAAGTTATCTTCATGTATTTCGAGGGCCGTTTATCGATTCACTGAGTACAATGACAGGCGGCATTCTGTCATCGGACATTGGACGGTTTTGTTATAAATCTAAACACGCGAGGGGCAAAATGGTAATTTGTGAAGGAAAGGGCATTTTGGTCATTTTAATGCATTGGGATCTGTGCCCAATGATAAGTGGACACTTGGATGATTTGGAATGGTGGTTTATTGAGATTGGAACACGTGTCCCATCTCTAGAGGTCTGTGGAACCTTTGCTCAGCCGACTTAATTGATTTTAAAAGATTGAGAGTTTGGTTACACGGTTTGGCTGTGAGAGAAAAAAAGAACACAGAGTGAGCCGTGAGGAACCCACTCCACAACTCCCTTTGATCTTCTTCCCTTGCCTTTGATGGGTGAATGAAAAAGATTGAAAACGATGAGACACGGATGATGGTGGTGGCACTGCTGCCCACGACGGCGAGAGGTGGTGAAAAATCTAAACAAAACCCTTGAGTCCCATGTTTCCTTGTGATAAGAGTGAAGTGTGATTTAAGGGTTAAGGATCGAATTGATTAATTGGGTCATGTTTTTGAGATCGCCAGGAAGCCTTAGAGCCTGGTTTTGAGGCCTACAAATGGAAGGTAAGGTGAATTCCAGAGAAACCTTCGTTTGGATTCAAAAATGGTGAAGTTTGTTTTCGTGATTATTGATATGTTTGGGTTATTGGAACTTATTTTGGAGGTCAAGACAAAGCTAATAAGCTTGGAAGTAAGAGGAATGGTGGCCGGGAAGATGGACACTAGAAGCTGGGAAAAGTCTGATCGTATGTCGATTTGGAAGGTAATAAACCGGCCCTAAATTCACGTTTTAATTAGCTAACTCGATTATACATGTTTGAAAGAACCTAATAGAATAAAAAGGAATGAAAACAGATCAAAATTTTACGGTTTAAGAGGTTGAACCGTGGACGTCGGTTCGGTTGGACCGGGCTGGTTCGAATCGGTTCAAATCAGGTCTCTCTCAAGGTAGGAGACGATGAACAGTGGGCGCGTGGCTCCCACGCGTAGCCCCTTTGGGCAGCGCATGTGGGCGCGTGGGATGGATTTTGAGGAAAGTTCCAACATGACTTTTAAAGTATTCGATGTAACGAACATTTTGGCACTGATTTCGAGTCGATCAGACATCGTCTCGATATGTTTTGGGATGTCCGAAGAATTTAGGGCTCGGTTAAAAATAGTTAAAAATTCAGAAAAATTACGGGGTTTTAGTATAATCATCGTGAATTAGTTAGTGACCTTATTATGGGATTTGAATAGGTTTGGGATAGCCAGTGATAGCAGATTAGCTAGGAAAGCGTAATTGCACGCGTATCGAGGCGACGACGCTAATGGTGTGTGAGTGGACTTTGCTTTCAAACTTATGATGCATGCATAAATGTTTTTATATGTTTTCTATATGCGATTCTATGATTATGATTATGATCTTGATGATTTACGGTTTTACATGTATTTCTAGATAATTACGTATTTACACGTTTTACGAGCTTACGATTTATGTTGTGACTTGATCATGGTTTTGATGATTTGATTTTGGGATTTGAAATATGATTTGATTTTGGGATTTGAAATATGATTTGATTTCAAGGATTTATAATGGATTTTGGAAAAATGATTTCGGACTTGAAGCCCTGTTCATAAAAGTGATTTCGATAAACGAGATTTTGGATTTTGGAACTGGATTTTGGAAATGATGCTTTGGGATTTGGTTTTCAAACTTGAAAGAGAATTTCTGGATTTGGGTTCGGGATGATGATTCCGGATGCTAGGTTATGGAATCATGATTGCGAATTTGGATATGGATTTTCTATGATTTTCACTTAATTTTGGGTTTAAAGACCCGGATACGGCTGGATCTGGTTTTGAGTTTAAAGACTCGATTGATTGACGGGGGATGGCACTGGATTGATATGTTTTGAGTTTAAAGAATCAGTTATTGTGATATCCCGCGAGGTCTGTTGATTGTGTTTTGAGTTTAAAAACTCGTTGATATCCCGGGAAGGTCTGATTATGCGTATGTGTTTTGAGTTTAAAGACTCAGCGCGCTTCAGATCTAGCAACTTGATTGATTGATATTTTACTTTGGGTTTTCACTGGTTTTCAGATGTTTTGGGCAGTGGCCTGGATGATTTGGATTTTTTGGATTTTGGGCTGAGTTCTCGTACTTGATGAGGATTTATGATTTTGGGTTGAGGCCCTAGATTTGAGTTACGGATTTGAGAAAAAGAATTTGATTTCCGGGTTTCATTGATGGTTTTCCTATATTGGATATGAAGTGGTTTCATGAGACTAGTTTTCTATATGCATGCATTGGTTTTTGCGTGGAGCGTATAAATGTACTTTTCTTATGAACTGTTCTTCTAAATGTATTATTTATTTTTGTCCACTCAAAGTCTTTTATGTTTTCGATACCCTCCAGGTTCGATGTGGTGCGGGCTGTTGTTAGAGAGGCGAAGTCATCACACATGCGATCCACAGTAGATTCTGCGCACTCTGGGAAGTTCGGAAATTTTTGGACGGTTTGTTTGGGAATCCCTTGTCCGGCTTATGTGTTACGTGGAGGTTGGCCGTTGGTTTAGCCTTCATGTCTCACGTAAGTTAGACGGGAGTATGGCTTAGCATTAATCCCGGGGGATTAGGGGTAGGTCGTGTCATTTTGGGGCCCACTAGATTACAAACAACTTTCTAATTGCCTCGTTAAATATGCTGTTGTAAAATCCAATTGAACCTTCTGTGACCCGTAACTTTCTCATACATCATCCAAATTCGACGTGTCGCCTGTCTACGTACTCATAATCCCTCGATTTACGTAATGAATCTCGGTCCATGTGAAATTGACCTCCTGGGTCAAAATTCAACATTTTTCCCTTCTAAGGGTACAATCATAATTCACCTCGACTAATCCCGATTAGTCCTGATAATCCTTAATTAATCTCGATAATCATGTAATTTCAGGATGGGTGGTTACAAATTCTCACTTAGATTGTTTAAAACGGGACTAAATGGACTCAAAACGGAGTTAAACGCACGTAAAATGATTTGAAACACCTTAAAATTGTGCCCATGCTTTTCTGTGGACCGGAGGGCAGCCGCATGCGTTGCCACATGCCAGCTAGAGGCCAAACATGTCGGCCACTTGCAGTCGAACGCTCACATGTGCTGTCACGTGCCTACACGCCCTGTCACACGCCCAAACGTGTGAGTCACATGTGCTGGAATATTCTACAAAATATTCTATTAGCCTATTTTGTAAAGGCTTGACATCGTCCGTTAAAGTTGAAAACTGGTTACTGGTCGTCGAAGTCGCGCTGGTAACGGTGGCCGGATCGCTGCCATCACTACTGTTCCAAAAAATGGTTCTTGGTTTAGGAGATAACTATCTTCACCGGGAAGCCACTGCAAGTCCTTTCCAAAAAATGGTTGCCAGATCATTGCCATCACCACTGTAACTCCTTTCCAGAAACCGACGAGCCTCGATCCATTACAGAACGTCATCAAAGCCAACATGCAAGCACAATGTTAGCATCTTCTCGACAAGGCGAATTGAAATATGCAGTTAAAACCTAGAGTGTCACGATCCGACTTCCCTAATACGATATTGTCCACTTTGGGCCATGCCCTCAAGGTTTTATTTTGAGAACTCACACGCTATTTCTTAGTAGGTCACCCATCATGGGATTATTCCAGTCCAAACTCGCTTAAATTTGGAGTTCCAACTAAACCCAAAGCCAGTGAGCTCTAAAAAGGCCTAATGCTAGATAGATACGTGCTCAAACATATGAGGCACATCACCTTTCCCTTCTTGAGCGATGTGGGATTATTCACTGTTCTTCCCAAGACACGGTTCTTACAATCCACCCCACTTAGGGCCCAGCGTCCTCGCTGGCATACTTCCTATCGGGGTCTAGCTCTGATACCATTTTTTTCACGACCTAACTTCCCTTACACGATATTGTCCTCTTTGGGCCATGCCCTTACTGTTTTGTTTTTGGGAACTCACATGCAACCTCCTAGTGGGTCACCCATCTTGGAATTACTCCAGTCCAAACTTGATTAACTTTGGAGTTCCAACGAAACTCAAAGCAGTGAGCTCCCAAAAGGCTTTGTGATAGATAAATACATACCCACACATATAAGACACATCACCTTTCCTTCACCGAGCGATGTGAGATTGTTCACTGTTTTTCCCAAGACACAGGTCTTACATAGAGATCCTACCTGATTCGTTTGAAGAGTGTCGAGAAACTCAAAGAGCTTATATGACTATGCTGTAATGACACGTCCCAAATTTTGTGATTAACAAGAATTAATTAAGGATCATGTAAACATTAACCGGCATTAATCGAGAATTATTGGACGATCGGGTTAAAATGATAATTTTACCCCTAGAACAAGTTGACTTTTGACCTGCGAGGACAATGGCACATGGATCGCGGTCCATTATGTAGATCGAGATGATACATGTCTGTAGCCAGGTGGTACGTCGAGATCGGACATCCTACGGGGAAGTTATGGGTCTAGAATCGTTTTATGAACTATTCATGGTTACACGAAAATCGAGAAAAGTTGACTTTTACTTTGTTTGCTAGTGGGGCCAAAATATCTCACGTGGGCCAATAGATGAGTGACAAGTGTCACCCGTCCATTGATCCACACAACACATACATGCATCATCTCCCATTCCTTCGTATTTCATTCATGCACTCGAAACTCATCCAAAACCTTCATCTTCATCTATGCTACCACATGAGGGAGAGACTGAGAGTGAGGGAAGACTGATAGACGATGGAGGATGAAGCTAGAGCCTTGGACG
Source organism: Prinsepia uniflora (assembly GCA_032719365.1). Classification (NCBI taxonomy): domain Eukaryota; kingdom Viridiplantae; phylum Streptophyta; class Magnoliopsida; order Rosales; family Rosaceae; genus Prinsepia; species Prinsepia uniflora. Next base: position 46,578,555 of record CM064864.1, read on the forward strand.
GTGGCCAGAAAACCCAGAAAAACTAGGTAACCCGTAGACCCGTTTAGGTTGGATTTTGGATTTTGAGTTTTGGACGTTTGGGAACGGTTCAGATGATTGGGTTGTGTTTTGCGAGGTTGGATGAGTACATAGGATCGAAAATGGATGAAAAACAATGGCTGGATAGGCCTGGGTTCGAGTTTGAAACTGGAACCCTAAAGATAGATCTTGGCTCAAGGTTTTCAGGTTGGTTTTCTCACTTTTAACACCGTAGATCGATTATAGGGAGTGAGACGAATGTTTAGGAAGAAAAATGGAGGAAAACGGTGGTCGAAATGCTGAGTTCTAGTTGGGTCGAGGGTTAAATCGACCCGTTACAATCAAACGGGTCGACCCGTCTGAAGGAAGATGATGATGATGTGGTAGTCCACGTCATCTTGTCAGGCCATGTGACAGAACCCATCTCTATTCCCTTAGGATTTACGTGGGATATCCTGCTCCCGTTTGAGACATAGAATGAAGGGTATCAAAAATCATAAAAACTGTGAGTGGACAAAAATAACAGTTTATAAAAACAATTTACAAAAATGTCATATATACCCTTCACGTAAAAGTATGCATGCATGCATAAGAAAACAATATTTTAAATACTTTCTTAAAAGAAAGACATTTTATTAGTAGGGTCTCAGCCCAAAACCAAATCACATAGGGTCTCAGCCCAAAACCAAATTACGTGGATCTCAGCCCAAATCCAATACACATGGGTCTTAGCCCAAATCAAATCTTGTAAAAGCCTCTCAATAGTGCCTCTGCCGGATATCAACATATCATCATCACTTGTCACGATATCAGCGCTACGCGTACAACTCGGGATTACACGTCTGAATATACACTAGGCTCGGAGCCCGTGGCTCGACGTCTAGGTGCTCTAACTTAGGATTATACACCATACAGGATGGTCGACGTCTGACGATAGCATCTACAGGATCACACATCACACAAGATAGTCGACGTCTGCAAAATGTCCATCTTTGACACTCCGGCAGGTAGTGTCCCAGTGACCTCTCCAGGATCATATATGCCACTGGATGATTGACGTCCGGAGGTTATCATCACATCATAGAGGATGGTCGTGTGGAAAACATTTCACATTATCTCAAAACATCTCAATAGGGTCTACACCCGGATATAATTTCATCAAACCCGTTTCCACAAAACCATTATAAAAATAGTGTGTAGCAACACTTCATAAATCCAGGATTCGTCGAATCCTATCAAATCCATAAATGGGTCCCATGCCCGAAATATCTTTGATAAATCATAACTGGGTCATAGCCTGAAATCATTTCCTCGCGGTTGACTATACTCTAAGTCAAATTGTAAATCAACTGGGACTCAAGTCCGAAACATATTTCCAAATCTGAAAACCATATTCAAATCATTTTCCAAATCGTAATAGTAAAAGGAGATTTCTAAATGGGACTCATGCCCGAATCTCGATTTCACGCATCTCTGTGAAATCATTCAAAATTGATAATCAATCCTCGGTTTCACTCTCCGTAAAACCATCAATGTCACATAAAACATATGCACGCAAAATACTCGACCTATGCCCAAATATCATATAAAAACAGAAATTTTAAACTACGTGCAATATACCATTTTCTACAAAAATGTCCAACAAATCATATTTAAATCCTATGCAATCAATGCATCTCAAATCATGATCATAAAAAATATATAAAGCAGTTATGAATGCATCATTTCATAAAACAAGGTTTACACACAGGCCGTCCAAGCTGAGTACTCCGAAACCCGCGCCGTAAGGCACACCGAAGCCTATCCACAGTCTTTGGGACGTCTGGACCTGTCCAAATCATACTCAAAGGTCACTATCCATCGATACAAGTCCTAATCATAAACCCTCAAAACATCCGGAACAGTCAACGTGTCCGAAACACGCTTCTTGAGATTAAAAACCTCTAAATGACCTATCAAAAGAACTTCGATCGACCTGAAACCAAAACAATTGGATTCGGAACATTGAAAACTTTCGTACAAGACTGGTTTGACCTCAAAATTTGTGCCTACACGCCTTCACGCACTGGTCAACGACGGTTAACTGCTGATGTTAGTCTGATAACTCTGATATCTGATAGCTCTGACATCATGACACGTGTCACTCCTTGATTGGTTCCACGTGTCACTAAAAGGTCTGACATCTCTCTGACACACTACCACGTGGCACCACCACATTGGTCCACGTGGTCTGACATGGCTGACGTGGACCTGCCACGTCAGCTACTTATTGGACCTAACAGCTTCTGACAAATCACCATGTGGCACCACTTGATTGGCCACGTGACCTAGCAATTCTGACAGGTGATGACATAGACTACCAGGTCATCATTGTCAACCTCTAGCTGGGTGGACCCGAACCACTATAACGGGTCATTTGACTCGCGACCCTGACCAAGCAGTATTTCGGTCGTCCGACCATCATTTTCCTCCGTTCTTCGCCCAATCGACTCGCCTACTTCCCAGAAAGGGATCTAAGACCTCAAAACTAGAAGAAAGGGCTTGGAAATACCTATTCGATCTTGAATCCTCACGGCCAACTTTCTAGCCTTCTTCCAAGGTGGTTCTCCGGTCCGTTTTCCTCGATTCTTGAGCCTATGAACTCGCCTCAACTCGAGGAACATAACCAGGGCATCAGAATGGGTCCCAAATGTGTGAAAATCAAAAACTAATTTCAATGGGTTTCGAGTTTTATCTTTTTTGGGTTTCCTTAGCCGTCCATGGCGGCTCTGCCGTCCTGTCGTCGTCTCTCAGTCTCTCCATCTCACTCCTTCACTCTATCTCTCTCCCTGGTCTAGAAGCAAGAAAATGAAACGGGTTTGGGTGGTGGGTACAATTTAGAGGAAGAAGAAGAATGAAAAAGATGAAAAATGAAGATGATGCATAATGTGGGGTAATGGGCCAATGGATGGCTGACAATTGTCACTCATCCATTGGTCCCTATGAGATATTTTGGGTCCCACTAAAGACAAACGAATTTGAAAACCGTACAACTGTGAATAGTTTTTGAAACCATCATTGACCCGTAACTTTCCTATACGATGTACGGTTTCAACGTAACGCTTGTCTACGAACTCGTAGCATCTCGATCTACGTAATAGTCCTCTGTCCATGTGCATTTGACTTCCCGGGTCAAAATTCAATATTTTACCCTTTATAAGGGCAAAATCGTAATTTTACTTCGATCGTCTAATAATCCTTGATTAATTCCGATTAATCCTTAATTAATTTTTGTTAATCAGAATGATCCCCCCTTAAAGAATTTCGTCCTCAAAATTCAAATCGACTCCCATCCGCACCAAAACTGCAGAAAATCCAATCTTGCCTCCAACCTGAAGCACACATGAGAGCCTTCATCCACTGATTGCACCAACAGCCACGTCACTCGACGTTAACTACAATCCAATGGTCACCAACAACCACTTCACTCGACGTTAACTATAATCCGACGGTCACTGCTAAACTCCTCTCATTTTCAGTGACTGTATCCAGCAAGTGCGTGACCAACTGTCACTTGAAAACCTCCATTGCTCAATCTCAAGTCTCGAACAAGACATCGACACCCGTCGATCTCACCTGCCACCTACATAGGTGTGCTCAGAAACCAAACTGACAAGTCAATCTTACCATCCTGCTCGGCTGAAAATCTAGGCCGATACTCCTGTTATACCAAGTTGACATCCTATTCGGCATTCAATCTAACGATCCTCCGCAGCTAACAATCCAAGCTGACATTCTATTAAGCATTCGATTTAGTCATGCTCCTCATCTTACACATCATCCAATCTGTCAATCATGCTCCTGCTCAGTATCAGAAGTCCTCCGTCTCACTTGATGGTCTCTAACCATCGATCACACCCAAGACGCACCATCATTTCCAGCCGGTAGCCCATTAGCTCCACTGTCACCACTCAGATCATTATCGGCACACTCGACTCGCTCTCAAGTCCCAACAGGGTACCTTGTACAATACCTCATGTAACTCGGCGACCAACTGAGACGACCCATCCCAATCCCCTTGGGATTAACACGGGATGTACCATGCTCCCATCTGACACGAAGTATCAGACAAGGGATAACTCGAAACCTCAGCCCGAACGGGGCTTCCAGAGTGCGCCAGGATCAGTGGAGGAGTGTGATGTCTCGGTCTCTACTACAGCCCGCATCCGCAATCAACCTGAAGGGCATTAAAACCATTAAAGACTGTGAGTGGACGAAAATAAATAATTTGATAAAACACATTTCATAAGAAGACATTTATACCCTTCACTAAAAAGTATGCATGCATTCGAAAACCAGAAATCAAACCATTTACTCAAATCAATCATTAGGGTCTTAGCCCAAAACCGGATATATGGGAAATCAGCCCAAAACCATAGAATACCCAAATCTGTAAATCCAGATCCAAGTGGGCCACTGCCCAAATCCATAAACATGAATCCATAAACACAAAATACCATTTCTTAAATCCAATAATTCAAGTTTACCAAATACCATATAACCAATCCTCGACATCCCTAATGCCTGACATCCCTGATGTCACAATCAGTACTATCACGGTTTCCAAAAATACGTGTGCTACTCAGGGTCTCAAGTCCCAAGTCTCCTCAGGGTCCACCCAGGTCAATGACCCACAGATCAATGACCCTCTCTGTGGGTTATAATCCATAAATGCCCTCTTGATTGGGAGCCACCCCACGGGGGCAGTCACTCTCAGGTAGTGCGCCGTGACTACTCCAGGGTCCACCCAGGTCAATGTCCACAGATCAATGATCCTCCCTGTAGGAGACAATCCATAGATAAAAGGATGGTATATTAGAAAACCTTTCATAAATCATCTCAAAACCTTTCAAACCTTTCAAAGGGTCTATGCCCGGTTTCCCATAAAACCATCGTAAACCCTGAAATCTGAATTCTCAAATTCAAATCCATTTAGGGTCTCTGAACCCGAAATCATATTTATAAACCACAATGGGACTCATGCTCGATATCATAAACCACTTGGACCTCAAGCCCGATCATGTAAACCAACTAGGCCCACAACCCGATGCCTTATTAAATCAAACGGACTCAAAGTCCGATATTTCGTAAATCAAATGGGTCTCAAGCCCAATTCCATATTTCCAAATTCGAAATCAGTTCCTCAATCCATTATTGACATATAAGCACGTATAAACACAGTAGAAAACCGTAAACCTTGAAATACGTGCAAATATGTAAATCACCGATACCACAGTCATATTCATAGAAATCATATATATAAAACTTATAAAACATTTATGCATGCATCATGATTTAGAAATCAATGTCGACTCACATACCGTCCTACGCTACCGCCTCGATATGCGTGCCATAAGCCTCCCTGGGCTAAATCACCATCCTTAGAATATTCGAACTTGTCCAAATCATACTAGAGAGTTACTAACCACTTCATTAACCTCTCATTAAACCCCCGTAATTTTTCCGAATTTTTAGACATATTTAAACTAGCCCTTAAACCTTCGGACATCCCAAACTATATTAAAACGATGTCCGATCGACTAGAAACCAATCCCATAATGTTTGTTACATCAAAAGGATAAAATTACATGTTGATTGCATCACCTAATTCTGCCCCACGCGCCCCTATGAGCCGCTGCCAGCGGCTACACGTGAAGCCACGCGTGTGCGTACTCTTCATCGTCAACCTTGGGTGAACCCGGTTCAGTTGGTTTTCTGGTTCTACCGAACCAGCGAACCGATCCGGCCGGTTCTTCCTTGTTTCTCATCCATCTCGACTCCCGTTTCTTCCTATGTCATCATCTAATCCCCAGTAACATCTCTATGATCTAAAAACCATGAAAAACCAACTATAAATTCACCTCCAATGATGAATAGTGGTCGCGGCATTCCTCCTTCGTTTCTAGCTGTCATAGCCATCCTCTTCCTTCTAAATCGATCCCCACAGAGTCGCCTTAGTCCCTAGGTCATGTTAGAATCAATCAAGACCCATCACAATGTCAAAAACCTGGTTTCCAAATTTGAGTCAATACACGGGTTACGGGTTCCAGTTTTTCCCCACCGTGACTCAGGCCGTCATCAGCCTCACCGTTCTTAGTCTCTCATCAGGATATAGAAGATGATCGGGAAGTGGGGTGGTATGCATTTGTGTGTTTGTTTGGGATGAAAATGGAGATGGTGCACGGGGAATAGAAGAGAGAGATGAGTGAAATTATAAAAAAAAATATTTAATTTAATTTAATATTAATCTAATTACAAACCAGATCCATATTTTGAGGGAGATGACCAATGGAATGAGTGACACTTGTCAATCATCCAAGGGACCCACATAAAATATCAGCCAATTGGATTTAATTAATATTTAATTCGAATTCCGAGACGTAAGTTCCTGATTTCGATTTCGTGATCATAAATTCTCCAATCGACGTGCCGCCTGTCTACGGACTCGTGATGTCCTGATCTACGTCACGGTCATCGGTCCTTGTACGTTTGACTCCTTGAGTCAAAAGTCAACATTTTGCCCAAGTTTAGGGGCAAAACAGTCATTTTACATTGCCCGTCCGAATTATCTCAACTAATTGCCGGTTAGTCATTCTAAATTCATAATTAATTAATATTTAATCCTGATATTCGGGACGGGTCTTTACACCAATGCTGTGATCCCAGCTCGAGAGGAGTGTCAAACTGTCATCCCCCTCATCCTGTTGATACACAAATCGACATCTCACTCATCCTGAGTGTATCTGAACCCAATCGAATACTTTCTCTAGTAGAGATAATCGTATACACAAATACTAAGGTTCATTTGGCTCGCATGGCCCTGAGATCCATGCTGACATAATGACTGAACCCTCTACAGCCACTCTGCACTAGCGCACAGTATTCGATGTCTAGTCCTCGTACTCAATACTCAATCAATATAGGACCCCGTCCAAGTATCAAACCATGTCTGTCTTGGACTCAATCTGATGATCGTACAACATCGATCAGATTGCTCAATACTCTAGTGTCATACTGTCCAACATGCATTACTCACAGGTGCATCCATATCACATCACTCACATAGGCACTCTCAAGCCTGCTCAAGGACTGCACTCACGCACATCCGACCACGTACCATTATCCACTATAAAATCCTCACACCACCATAGTCTCGGACCTAGACTGTCTATCAAATGGCTGACATGCCACTCATAATCTAACACAGAAACCTGCCTGTCTGATCTCTACTTTGGATAGAACACACTATACTCAACGTCCTCTATGAGCCCTCGTGCTCACTCGACCAATTCTAGAGATAGCCAACCAGTTCACTAACCAATCTCATTCCTCGCTTTCCTCCAAAGGTCAACCGAATTACGCCACCAAGACGTACCAATCATGAACTTGTTGGTGGCCTACCTCAACCATCATCCCGATGATACGAAGGGTTGGATCCTAAAACCGTACTGTAAACTGCTGATTCAACCTATGTGTCTCATTGGAACATTATCTGGCAACATTCCATGGTCATCTACCACAAGTACAATCTCTCCATCTGGAGCAATAATGAGCCTGCAATATCCTACTCAAGACATCAACTATTCATCTTTTCCTGAATGATACTCAACGTATCCTCAACATCTGTCAACCAGTTCCATCCGTCTTCTCTGCCTCGAGTTCCACTCTGAGGGAGTACCAACACATAAGGCTCCACATCCAAAATAACCAACCTAGAGCAGTGATAACAATTCTGTTCACTCAGTTATCATCTCATATCAAATTGACTCCTTTCCGAGTCAATTCGTCAAAAAACTGCAATCACGGGGATAGTTTCCACTCGATAATCCCTGACACTCATCCAGTCTGAGTGAATCCAATCTCAACTGTCATCATTGGTTAGCACCAATCATGACTCTCTCGATCCACAACCAACTTGATCCTCGCTAATCTATAGCCAACACGATCCTCGATCCTCAATCACCGCGACTTACACTTATCGCGATCCATAACCATCCACATGCATCTCGATTCTCTCAATCCATCGAGAATCCATATTGGCTCTCTCAGCCAAATGTACCATGACCCATAACACTAACACGGGTCCACCAAAGCTGATACACACTCATCACATTAGGTGGAACCAAGCACCTACCACTCCTTAAGTCAGCTCAATCTTTACAAGCTTATACCTCCATGAGTGATGAGAATTTCACTAAAAACTTTTAGGACAAGGAAGTATATTTACATTGTCCATCTTTCTTGTCATATCTAACTCTCGAAGTTTCATCGAACTTCAAAAAAGAACACTGGGGTTCTCATCAGTGACATTCCAAGTCAATTGAATCCCAATTCCACTTAATCATGTAAACAAACTCTCCATGATCTCAAATGGTTGCAAAGTGGTGTTCCACATCCCAAAAAACCATTTTATAGTACTTTCTAGGATTCCAAGCCGTATCTCACTCGTACCATAAACCATCAGGACTTCCAAACACAATCGTTCTTTTGTCACATCACCTTATCTAACATGAACAGTTTCGGCTTACCAAATTACACCTAACGTAGTACTGGTCGGAGTACTCGCTCGCATGTCCCAATCCTAGGGAATCAACTCCTGCACCTAACACTCGTGCACCCTTGCCAAGGTAAGACAAAACACCTGCTTCTGCTCTAGGTGTAGTACCTGACACAACCCATCCTAATCCCCCTAGGATTAACGCGGGATGTGCCATGCTCCTGTTTAGCCCATGTGTGACATGAAAGGACATACACCCGTCTAACCCCCATGTATTGTGAAGGCCAGAGAAGGCATAACCCAATCTTAGCCCACACAGCTTCTAGAGTGCGCCAGGATCAGTGGCAGAGTGTGATGTCTTGGTTTCTGTTACAACCCACATCCGCGATCAACCTGAAGGGCATTAAAATCCATAAAAACTGTGAGTGGATGAAAATAAATAATTTAATAAAACTCATTTCATAAAAAAAGACAATTATGCCTTTCACTTAAAAACCACGCATGCATACGAAAACCAACTAATTCAGATATAATAAAACCATTTATAAAACCAAAGCCATTTCCTTCCTCAAATCATTAGGGCCTTAGCCCAGACGCTTGACATCCCAGACGTCATATCACGGTCTAAGGATTCGCGTGCCGCCCGGAGTTTCTCCGGGTCAATCTCTAACATCTCAGATATCTGACGTCCCAGATGTCTCATCATATCAATCCTGCTCCTGAGTCACTATACGGTCTAGTTGCTCCGTACAATGACCCCTCCGAGGCAATGCGCCATGACTTCCCAGTGTCCTATACATCTGGAGGAGACCATCCACATATCCTCGTATAAGGATGGTATATGGAAATTTTTTTTATAAAATCATTTCAAAACATCTGAAAGGGGCCATGCCCGGAATTTCCAGAAAACCATCATAAATCCATAAGTCCAAATCTATTTAGGGTCTCCGAATCCGAAATCACATTTATAAACCACAAATGGGACTCATGCCCAATATCATAACCAACTGGTCCTTAAGCCCGATCATGTAAACCAAATGGGCCTCCAGCCCGATATCTTATTAAATCAAATGGAATTCAAGTCCGATAGTTTTCAAATCAAATGGGTCTTATGCCCGATTCCATATTTCCAAATTCAAACCATTCCATCAAACTATTATTGAAATAGCAGCACGTAAAAATACTGTATAAAACCACAAACTTCGAAATACGTGCAAATGCGGAAATCATAAATACCACAACCATAATCATAGAAATCACATATCTAAAACATAGAAAACAGTTATGCATGCATCATATTTAGAAAACAAAAGTCCACTTAAAGACTGTCCTAGCTGTCGCCTCGATACGCTTGACAGACGCCTCTCTAGGGCTAAATCACCAACATCGGAACTTTCGAACCTATCCAAATCATACTTGAAGGTCACTAATCAACTATACAAGTGTGTAAGATAAACCCCCAAAACTCTCGGAAAAGTAAATGTGTCTCGGACACATTTTTTGAGGTGAAAAATCTCGATTTGACCAACCTAACGATCTCCTACCGACCCGAAACCACCACCATTGGATCCGAATCGTCTAAACCCTTTGAATGATACTGGTCCCACCTTGAAATTCGAGCTTACGCGCCCCCACGCGTGTGGTTAATGTGAAGTCAATGCTAGTCAACAATTACGTCAAAGTCAACGATCAGTCAATGCTGACGTCACGCCGACGTCATACTAACATCGAGCTGATGTCACATCTAACAGGTGTCAGACTGACATATCGGACCTAACAGGTGACGTCCTCAGATAACGTCATGCTGACGTCATCTCATCCCTGACCTCTAGCTGGGTCAACCCAACTGTCTACAATCGGGTCGCACAGACCCGCAACCCGACTCGATTCCAAAGCCCTCATTCTAACTCCGATTTCATCCATTCTTCTTCCTATAGGTTCTTCTAGGAATTCCTAATCGATCTATGCGCTCAAAATCGTGAAATCGAACCTAGATCATACTTGCCCAAACGGGAGCAGTAACCTCGTTTTTCAAACTCTAATTTCAGCCAACTCTGGTCTCCCCAGCCTTCGATTCCGGCCTCCACGAGTTCGGCTCATCATCAGGAACCTCGTCCAAGCCACCAAATCGATTGACAACCATTAAAACCATGTTCACCATTTTTGAACTAAAAATAGGGTTTTTAGGTTTTCCTTATCTCTGCTGTCGTTGCTCCGCCGTGGCCACCGTCATGATCGTCTCGATGCCCCCTTCAACTTCCATTCACGACCCAGTAGCATCAGATGAGAATTAGGGGTGTTTGGTGTGGGTTTGGGGTTTTGGGTGTTCACGGGTTATAGATTTTCACGGGCAGAAAAACAGAGAAGGGATGAGGATGACTGATGAAAATGGGATAATATCCCACTGTTTAAGGATATGGGTGAATCACATGGGTGACACTTGTCACTTATCTGGTGGTCCCCTACCAGATATTTCCCAATCCGTTTATGCCATATGTCTAATTCCTCGATATCCGTGCAATAATGTCGTTTTCTATTTTAGACCTGTAACTTTCCCGTCGAATGTCTGATTTTGACGTGCCGCCTGTTTATGGACTCGTAACGTCTCGATCTACGTCACGATCATTGAGTCTCGTGCATCTAAACACGCATCCAAAGCTAACTTTTCACCCAATTTCAGGGGCAAAATGGTCATTTCTCATAGTCCGTACGAAATCTCTCGACTAATATTCGATTAGTCACACTAATCCTTAATTAGATATTAATTAATCTCGAAATTCGAGATGGGTAATTACAACCTTCCCCCCTTAAATGTATTTGTCCTCGAAATTCCAACTATCCTAAGTCCACATCAACATGACAATACCTTTACAATCGACTTAAAAATCGCCATTCCAACCGATATTACGTAAATCAGGATGATATCCCTCGTCTTTTCAGCCAACCATTCTACCACTTATTGCTCTCTTTGAGAAACCATCGCTTACCAAAGCGATCACTTAGTGCTGGTCCTCCGCACAACATCCGACACACCCCTAACATCTCTCATAGTACATGGAGATACAAATTTCTTCTAAACCCCTATAAATACATAATTGACATCTCCATAGTGGGACTTGACACGACCTACCCCCAATCCCCCGGGATTAAGGGCTAAGCCGTGCTCCCGTCTAACTTACGTGCGACATGAAGGCTAAACCGACGTCGAACCTCCATGTAACACGTAAGCTGGATAAGGGTTCCCAAACGAACCGTCTAAAAACTTCCGGACTTCCCAGAGTGTGCAAAATCTTCTGTGGATCGCGTGTGTGATGTCTCCGTCTCTCTCTAACAACAGCCCGCACCGTATCAAACCTGGAGGGTATTGAAAACACAAAAAGACTGCGAGTGGACAAAAATAAAGAATACCTTAAGAAAACAGGTTATAAGAAATTAAATTTATACACTCCACGAAAAACCAATGCATGCATATGAACACCATTCCATAAAACCATTTCATATCCAAGATAAGAAAACCACCATTGAAGACCAGAATCATTTCCTTTTCTTAAATCCATAACTCAAATCCAAGGCCTCAGCACAAAATCATAAATCCTCATCAAAGTACGGGAACTCAGCCCAAAACTCATTAAATCCAAATCATCCGGGCCATTGCACAAAACATCTGAAAATCAGTGAAAAACCAGTGAAAAACATCAATCAATCAAGTTGCTGGATCTCAAGTGCGCCCGAGTCTTTAAAATCAAAACACATGCGCATAATCAGGCCTTCCCAGGATATCAACGAGTCTTTAAACTCCAAACACAATCAACAGGCCTCGGGGGATATCACAATAACCGAGTCTTTAAACTCAAAACCAGATCCAGCCATTTTCAGGGTCTTTAAACCCAAAACCAGTTTTCAACGGGTATTTAAACCCAAAACCAAGTGAAAATCATAGAAAATCCATATCCAAATTCGCAATAATGATTCTGTAAGCTAGCATCCGGAACCATCATCCCTAACCCAAATCCAGAATTTCACTTCCAAGTTTCAAAACCAAATCCCAAATCATCATTGTCGAAATCCAGTTCCAAAACCCGAAATCTCGTTTATCGAAATCCCTTTTATGAACAGGGCTTCAAGCCCGAAATAACTTTTCTGAAATCCATTAGAAATCATCAAATCATATTAAAAATCCCAAAATCAAATCATCAAAACCATGGTCAAATCACAACATAAATCGTAATCTCGTAAAACGTGCAAATACGTAAATATCTCGAAATACGTGCAAAACCCTAAACCATCAAGATCATAATCAAAATCATAGCATCACATATAGAAAAAATATAAAACATTTATGCATGCATCATAAGTTAGAAAGCAAAGTCCACTCACAGACCATTTACGCTGCCGCCTCGATACGCGCTCACTAATGCCGTTCCCGGCTAATCTGTTGTCACTGGCTTCCCTGAACCTGTCAAATTCCCATAAGAAAGTCACTAAATACTTCATTAAGCTTCTACTAAAGCCCCGTAATTTTCTCAAAATTTTAGTTATTTTTAAACAAGTCCTAAAACATTCGGACATCCCGAAACCTATTGAAACGATATCCGATCGACTCGAAAGCAGTCCCAAAATGTTCGTTATATCAAATACTTTAAAAGTCGTGTTGGAACCTTCCCCAAAAGGTGCCCCACGCGCCCTCACGAGACTCAAAAAGGGGCTGCGCATGGGAGCCACGCGCCCACTGTTCATTGTCTCCTACCTTGAGACAGACCCGGTTTGAACTGGTTAGAACCGGCCCAGTTCGACCGACCCGGCGCAGGCGGTTCACGACTATTTTTCAACATTTTCCAATCTGATTTTCCTCTTTTTCATTCCTACAGGTTCACCACTTCATTATCTAATGATTTATGGCCTCAAAATGGCGAGTTCACGCTTAGAATTTACCTTCCCACATTGAATGATGAATCAGCCACGGTCCTCCTCTGGTTTTGGGCACCACAGGCCATCACTGGCCTTTCCTTTGATCCTAAACAACCTCTGGAACCTTGAGAAACAGTTTCCAAGCGTCAAAAGTGCCCAACCATCCCTAAAACATGATTAACCATTTGTACATCGACATTTACCTTTCACTGTTTTCACGGCCACCAAACATGACAGCCCTCCATTCTATGCTCTTCGAACTTGTCTCACAGTCTGAATCAGCAACCAAGTGATTAGAATGGGTTAATACGTGCTTAAAGAAAGACCCCACTGTCAAAATTCAAAACAGAGTACTGCCTCTAGCCGTCCACCACCGTGCACGATGGTGCACTCCACCAGCCTCACCACTCGTCTCAACCTCCCTTCATTCTTCTTCACACATCACAGAAAAGGGTGAGGGTCAAATAGATGGAAATGTTGGGTTCACAAGATTATCCCTGTCTCTGTTTTCTGTATTTTCATTCCAAACCATCGTGCCCAATTATCATTCCCATTTTAAACATAATTGAGACGGTGGTAGAAACTTCTATGACCTTCCAGTGAGGGACAAGTGTCCCAAATCTAGTGGGTCACCATCCCTAGGCAGCCACATGTCCAATTTTAACTGGGCACATATCCCAAAGCAACCAAAAAACCAGAATGTCCCCAAATGATAATTTACCATTTTGCCCTTCACCTATTCAGCCTCATACTTAAACTGTCCGAACTCTGATGACAGCGTGCCACCTGTCGTTGTACTTAGGGCATCAAGACCTACCTAACAGTCCTAGAAATACGTGAAAAATACATGTCGTGTGAAAAGCCAACAAATCGTCCATTTTTAACCAAATTACCAAACTACCCTTGAACTTCCGAACATCATAACTTTCTCCTCGAATGTCGGAATCGGACGTGCCACCAGTATATGAACTCATGACGTCCCGAAGTACGTCACAGTCATCGACTGGAGTCCATTTGACTACCCGAACAAAAAGTCAACATTTTTGCCCATTCTAGTGTTAAAATCGTCATTTTGCACCGTCCGTCCGAAATCACACAACTAATCACCGATTAACTTCACTAATCCGTCATTAACCACGAATCTAATCCCGATTTCTTGGAAGGGTCATTACAATCTCCCTCTTAAAGAATTTCATCCTCGAAATTCTGAATCTCGTACGTCCATAATTTACTGGGGGAAATCCAATTGATCTCATACCTGGGTCTCCTACCTGGTGTCCATCACTTGCCAAATCAACCTTATCCTGACGTTCCAAACCGTTACCAACAATATCACCACAACTCTGCCAAGCGAACGAATTCATCCAACTTCCAGTCCATCTGGTAGTCATCCCATTCTCACCGGGGTCAACACATCTCCAACTCGTACCCAAGGTGCCTCTAACGTCACACCAGCACTCACAGCTTGACTACTACTAAGTACGTCACAACGCCACCACTACCAATCAAGTCAATCTCGACTCCTTCTCGAGGTAAACGTACTTTGTACCAACGTCTCAGTACATCGTGCGGGTTTTCCGTCAATAGGCACCAATCTCACCTCGCAAACCAATTCTCAAGACTACCTCTATCGTCCTCGGTACTTCTATTCCTCACTAACTGATCAAACTTCTGTACTCCTTCCGTCAGCGATCCGCGCCAACCTCACCGGAGTCACAACATCCTGCTCACAATAACTATGCAACAAGGGATCTCATCGGTGGTTTCCCTAACCACCAACACAGTCAACCTATGGGATCACCATCCACGTCCCACACTACCTGTCTGCAATCGGACCCTATCACATTCTTGTTTCACCGTAATCTCACATCTCAATATCAAGGTTCCACCAGCCACTCATGGCTCTGAGCATCCAGCTCACAACAGTACTGACTCCTACCAACTAGTCCGATCACTCTGATCCAGTTCACATGCTCAGTCCAACAAGCATCTCGGACTTACTCCAATTCATCAAGACAACCACAACATACCTTAGCACTAAGCTGATCACCAACACCTCCCAGAACATCACGATGCACGTCCAATCGCATTAGAATGATTCCAATCCTTGAATAATCAGTATGCACACATTCCAAGTACATGTACCAACACATGCAACAACAACCCTAAAACACAGTTTGTAGAGTACATCCTCAGGTACTTCCAACGACATCCTACGGTAAGTCTACCAATCAACCACATCGGCATCAGCCGAGCTCTACTACACCCAAAGTCCGTCCAACAACACCCTAGTGTACCCGTCACCCTCACAGTGTATCTCCACGGCACACAAACATCCTCGTAACCATCCTGATTAACACCTGCCTACATGCCAATCACACTTCACTTTTGTAGTCCGTAGGTGCAATCCTACCACTAGGCTGAACTACGAGTCTTCCGGGGAAGTCCAACTCGAGTCCCTTCCGAGTCTCCCGGTCTCCTGGGTCTCCCGACCAATATGAAATCCAATCAAATCTCAACTTCAAATAGAGGGCAGACCTAGTACCAGATCTAAGTCCAATATCCATACGTATGCGAGAGGGACTGTACACGTCTTGCACAACACCAAGATGGTCAAGATATCCAGCCACCTTCATTCCTGCAAGACAGAGCCTCTCTCAGCTGTATGTCCAACATATCCAACCTCTGTCTTTCCTACGATCCACCTGA
Source organism: Prinsepia uniflora (assembly GCA_032719365.1). Lineage (NCBI taxonomy): Eukaryota > Viridiplantae > Streptophyta > Magnoliopsida > Rosales > Rosaceae > Prinsepia > Prinsepia uniflora. Next base: position 46,594,726 of record CM064864.1, read on the forward strand.
TCCATAACAACTCAATCTTGAGCCAGAAACGATCCAATCCCGATCCACACACTCCTAAGTGGATCCTCCTTACTATGTTTCAGGCCACCACATCGAATCCAAACGATCACGAATACCACAAGTCTAGCGACACGTCTAGATTGTGTGGATTCTTTAATACCTCATATCGATCAGTTATAGTCACTCCTTCTCGGCTTCCTTCCGTCATGCTACAACAGAACCATGTCATCACAAGTTATCCTACCTTAATCCAACTTAACAAAATCCCATGACACTCGCCAAACAGACCATTCCTGGCGTCATCAAGTACTATCTTTCTCCTGAACATCTCCACACGTATCCTCGACCAAAACGGGGGTCACAACTCTAGAAGTGCCATTAATGAGTTTTCCCAATCGACACTCAACATCTAACACCAACTTGGAGTCAACACAACATCTCATGATTCTGAGATGCCAACCATGTTGGTAGTATGTCCATCTTTTCCAACCATGGGACTTCATCCTCAAGTATACCATCTCCGGCCTAACTGTCCAACGTCACCTTCTCTACTACACTTAGGAAATCCACAACTCCTATGAATCACAACTATGTGTCATTAGCCAAACCAACTCACCGACCAACTTGCCTGTCGGTTATCCCTGTTTATGCATATCCAAACGGTTGTCAATCATCACTCCTTCTGATAATCGTGTCTCAACCCTTCCGAGGTTTAACTCCGAGCATCTAGAAAGTACGAGTCACCAGCCCTCAGGATCCTCAATCAACACCCTCGAAGTCGTCAATCCCTAGTCTTGAGGAATCACCAATTACCGACCTCGTCATCACCAAATGCCATCACCTGCTGGCTCACTTGTCGCATCCTGTAGTATCCATGAAACCAACTCACTCATGGCCATCCCACCATACCAATCTAGTTCGATCCAAAAGGAAATAGAGGTCCACCGTGCTTTCGTTGTGCTACTCTGATCCACCTAACGGCAACCTGACCGTTCGTACTGAGACATGGCCTACCAATGGTCATCACATATCCCAACTGGGTTAGCGGTTCCTCCTACCAGACACCAGCACCCCACAGCTGGCGACAACCTCAACTCACGAGGTACCTATCCTACTGTGCACAAGCATCCCAGCTCATGGCACATCAGTTCCAATCTAGGGCTCACAACACACTAATCCCGAAACCTTCGCTCGTACCGAGCCAAAACCTTCAATCAACGCTCGGGTCGGGGAACTGACCTCCCTCGTAATCCAAAACTCTGAGAAACTCAATGCTCAACCAACCGCCATAATCTCACTGGACTTTTCCTATCCACCAAGCTCTCAAATACCTCGGCTGCACCCCAGCCGCACCAACTCCAATCCAGCCGTAAATCAGCCCAACCACAACAGCTATCTAACCACAACCCCCAACTCACGGTTTCCAGACTAAGCACTTACTCTGGAGTTTCTCACTCAAGTACTCACAATCCAAACCAGTCATCCCACGGGGTTCCTCAAATCATCCTCGTCATACGGGTTATCAAAACCCATGACATCCACTAGCTCACAACAACCTCCACTCGGGTCGTCACACCCGGCTAAGACCATCGCTTAGTCTACACACCAACGTCAACCAGTAACCAACGCTAGGGGGAATCCCTCAGATCCTCCAAGTAGTTTCCTAAACCCCTGCCACTCAAGGCATCCGGCTACTCAAAGCCGCACAAGTCCAATCTCAACCAAACTGACCAAAAGGTCACCAATCCATACTATCTTCATCCGGCCTAACAAGCCACCGTTAACTGGCCCCCTCGGCCCACGTGTACCACTAGCTCAACAGGCTGTCATCAGGCTCCACATGATGACCAGCCGACCATCAATCGTAGTTCACTGGTTACCATCCAGGTTAACCACACTGGCTGACATTTGGTTCTAAGCCAACATAGAACACGCCTCACATCGCGTATCGGGCAACGCATCTCCCAGCCGCTCGTACTCTCGTCACTAACTAAGACACTAACTATCATACGAGTACTTACTAACACTCGCGTGTCCAGGTTGATGACAGGCTGTTCCGCGTTGAGACATCACATCCACAGTAACATCACAGCACACAAGTCGACAACCAACGGCTCTGGAAGCCATAACCTCGCGCAGAGCGCACAAGCCTCGCTCTGGTACTAATTTGACACGACATACCCCATATCCCCCGGGATTAAGGGCTAAGCCATGCTCCCGTCTAACTTACGTGCGACATGAAGGCTAAACCGACGTCCAGCCTCCATGTAACACGTAAGCCAGGCAAGGGATTCCCAAGTGAACCGTCTAAAAACTTCCGGACTTCCCAGAGTGCGCATAATCGTCTGTGGATAGCGTGTGTGATGTCTCCGTCTCTCTCTAACAACATCCTGCACCATATCAAACCTATGAGTGGACAATAATAAAGAATACCTTCAAAAAACAGGTTATAAGAAATTACATTTATACCCTCCACGAAAAACCAATGCATGCATATGAACACCATTCCATAAAACCATTTCATATCCAAGATAAGAAAACCATAATTGAAGACCAGAATTATTTCATTTTCTTAAATCCGTAACTCAAATCCAGGGCCTTAGCCCAAAATCATAAATCCTCATCAAAGTACGGGAACTCAGCCCAAAACTCATTAAATCCAAATCATCCGGGCCATTGCCCAAGACATCTGAAAACCAGTGAAAAACCAGTGAAAAACATCAATCAATCAAGTTGCTGGATCTCAAGTGCATCCGAGTCTTTGAACTCAAAACACAAGCGCATAATCAGGTCTTCCCGTGATATCAACAAGTCTTTAAACTCAAAACACAATCAATAGGCCTCGGGGGATATCACAATAACCGAGTCTTTAAACTCAAAACACATCAATCCAGGGCCCTTCCCCGTCAATCAACCGAGTCATTAAACTCAAAACCAGGTCCAGCCATTTTCCGGGTCTTTAAACCCAAAACTAGTTTTCAACGGGTCTTTAAACCCAAAACCAAGTGAAAATCATAGAAAATCCATATCTGAATTAGCAATAATGATTCCATAAGCTAGCATTCGGAACCATCATCCCGAACCCAAATTCATAATTTCACTTTCAAGTTTCAAAACCAAATCCCAAATCATCATTTCCGAAATCCAGTTCCAAAACCCGAAACTCTTTTATCAAAATCCCTTTTATGAACAGGGCTTCAAGCTCGAAATCACCTTTTCGAAATCCATTAGAAATCATCAAATTATATTTCAAATCCCAAAATCAAATCATCAAAACCATGGTCAAATCACAACATAAATCGTAATCTCGTAAAACGTGCAAATACGTAAATATCTCGAAATATGTGTAAAACCGTAAATAATAAAGATCATAATCAAAATCATAGAATTACGTATAGAAAATATATAAAACATTTATGCACGCATCATAATTTAGAAATCAAAGTCCACTCACAGACCATTTACGCCGCCGCCTCGATACGCTCGCACTTGTGCCGTTTCCGGCTAAGCCGTTATCACCGGCTTCCCCGAACCTGTCCAAATCACATAAGAAGGTCACTAACTACTTCATTAAGCTTCTACTAAATCCCCGTAATTTTCTAGAATTTTAAGCTATTTTTAAACGAGTCCTAAAACCTTCTAACATCTCGAAACCTATCGAAACGATGTGCGATTGACTCGAAACCAGTCCCAAATGTTCGTTATATCAATTAACATAAAAGTCATGTTGGAACCTTCCCCAAAAGGGCCCCCACGCGCCCTCACACGCCACCCAAAGGGCCTGCGTGGGAGCCACGTGCCTGCTGTTCATCGTCTCCTACCTTGAGACAGACTCGGTTTGAACCGGTTTGAACCAGCCCAGTTCGACCGAACCGGCGTAGGTGGTTCATGACTGTTTTTCAACATTTTCCTATCCGATTTTCCTCCTTTTGATTCTTACAGGCTCACCATTTCATTATCTAATGATGTATGGCCTCAAAATGGCGAGTTCAGGCTTAGAATTTACCTTCCCACATTGAATGGTGAGCCGGCCACGGTCCTCCTCTGGTTCTGGGCACCACAGGTCATCACTGGCCTTCCCTTATCTTAAACAACCTCTGGCACCTTGAGAAACAGTTTCCAAGCGTCAAAAGTGCTCAACCATCCCTAAAAAATGATTAACCATTTGTACATCGACATTTACCTTTCACCGTTTTCACGGCCACCAAACACGGCAGCCCTCCATTCTCTGCTCTTCGAACTTGTTTCACATTCAGAATCAGAAACCAAGTGATTAGAATGGGTTAATACGTGCTTAAACAAAGACCCCACTATCGAAGTTTAAAACAGAGTACTGCCTCTAGTTGTCCACCACCGTGCACGACGGTGCACTCCACCAGCCGCACCACTCGTCTCAACCTCCCTTCATTCTTCTTCACACATCACAGAAAAGGGTGAGGGTCAAATAGACGGAAGGGTTAGGTTCACACGATCATCTCTGTTTCTGTTTTCTGTATTTTCATTCCAAACCATCATGCACAATTATCATTCCCATTTTAAACATAATTGAGACGGTGGGAGATACTTCTCTGACCTTCCAGTGAGGGACAAGTGTCCCAAATCTTGTGGGTCACCATCTCTAGGCAGCCACATGTGCAATTTTAACTGGGCACAAATGCCAACGCAACCAAAAGACCAGAATGTCCCCAAATGACAATTTACCATTTTGCTCTTCACCTATTTAGCCTCATACCTGAACCGTCCGAACTCCGATGATAGCGTACCGCCTGAAGTCGTACTCAGGGCATCGAGACCTATCTAACGGTCCTAGAAATACGTGACAAATCCATGTTGTGTGAAAAGTCAACAAATCGCCCCTTTTTAATCAAATTACCAAACTACTCTCGAACTTCCGAACATCATAACTTTCTTCTCGAATGTCGGAATCGGATGTGCCACCTGTCTATGAACTCGTGACGTCCCGAACTACGTCATAGTCATCGGCTAGAGTCCATTTGACTGCCAGAATGAAAAGTCAACTTTTTTGCCCATTCTAGGGGCAAAATCGTCATTTCGCACCGTCCGTCTGAATTCACTCAACTAATCACCGATTAACTTCACTAATCTATCATTAACCACGAATCTAATCCTGATTTCTGGGACGGGTCGTTACAGGACTCCCTCGAGTTTCTCACTCAGCTGACTCTGAATCATCTCCCTCAATGTAGAGTAAGATCCTGCCGTCACAATGGCACGAATCTCACCTCGCAGGTCAAGCCCAAACCTGTGGCATTTATCAGCTTTGGTACTCACATCAGTTAACTCACTCAGTGATCCTTGCCGACTCCAGTGAGAGTCACAGAACAGTCGCTTCACACAAAGCAACTTGACATCTCACCCCACTTATGGTTACACTAACCATTAACCCACTCCGCCTGAGTAAACGTAAACCAACATCTCACTCACGTGGAAACTTACAGTAAAAATTTCTTATCTTTAATTTCGATGGAAGCTAAAATCAGTCAGATTGGACCTCTAAAAGATGAAAGGACATTTCACTCGGCCTTTGTGTGTGACTGGACCCCATCGAATACATGCCCAGCTGTGATACACATCTTGACTCTAGGGTTCCACTAGCCAACCACGACTCCGAGCCACTACTCACACAATCACTGAACCCTACGAGATCACTCTGGACTAGCGCACGGTATCCAATGTCCAGTCCACGTCCTCGTACCTACCTAGTCCACTACATGGCTCTATAAAGTACCAGTCTACTCATTCTCTATTGGCTGAGAAGCCAATCACACTTCAATCTTGGAGTCCATCTGTCCAATCCAATACTAGACATATCAACACTCCTGGCCGAAACACATCCTCCAAGGTGTATCAACTCGGAACCCATACCTACCAACCTCCTATTTATGTAATTACCATATCTCTCTAAATTGCCTCTGAAAGGGAGCCAGTCCCATCAACGCACTCTCATCACTAACACCACCTTCCTGAATGAGTGAATCCAAAATCAACACTCTGTCTTGCATTCTCACTACAATTCCAAGAGATTCTTCGACTGTCTTACAATACGATTCTCCTCTACTTCTAGCTTAGCATAATTAGCAATACGACCCTCCCCGATAACAACCAGATTTCGGGTCATAGGGTCTCACACCCTCTTTGAAACCAATAACTGCCACAACACTCTTCATCACCTTTTCCACATCTGGAAAGCTCACCCCAAAGACAGAGCATGTCTAGATTGTGGGTTCTCTTCAATTACCTCATATCGATCAGTTATAGTCACTCCTTGTCATACTTCCCAAACATCTTCCTTTGTCATCGCACATAGGGAAAATCAAGGATGATCTAAGACGATGACATCAATATTCATCCTATGTGAGTGTAAACACAATCCACACTACACTCACCACACTCACCAGACGTGGTGACACCAAGCACCGTCTGCTAACACCAACCGTCATTTGCTCCCAAGCAAAAAAATGAGGAATCTCCTTTACCAACTTCAGAATATTCGAAGTCGTAACCATATTGGAAGTATATCTAATTCTCTACCTAAATGGGTTTCACGTCCAACTAGTGGACTTAATCCCCAAGAGAACATCCTACCACTGGACTTGGAATTCGATTAGGAAGTCCACGATTCACTCGGACATCCTCCACGTGTCCGTAACAATCTAACTACTCAACTCGCCGGTCGCTTTATACCGTTTATGTACATCCAAAAGGATGTGTGATGGATGGCATCTATCCCTACCTAATGGACCGAGGAGTCACAACAGACTTCTGTTCTGATCTAAAGCCAAATCTGTGCGTACCACCATATTTGGCAAATCGACCACTAAATCCCATGACAACATTCACGTCGTCCAAAACTACTCATTCACGTTAACTACATTTTTCATCTTGACCCAAAACCAAGCATGGGTCCACCATGCTTCCACTGCGCTACTTTGAGAAACCCACCCTGAAAAATCATACAAAAAAAAAAATGATGTTCCCCGAACGTCACCAAATTCTCAACAGTCTCAACTAGACTCCATTAGGCTCACTGGACTAACCAGGTCCACTAGCGTTGGGTAAACTATGTAAGAAAAGAACGCACCTTGAACGTAGACCAATTCTCACTGGTCTCGATGACAACTAGCCTCGATAGTCATGTGGCAAAACATGTAATCCACCAACAGACATTGCTATCGAGACTCTGTCTTCTCATGTCGACACTACTAATCGGTCCAACCCAGGACCCCAAATTTCATCTCATAATTGTACTCGGGAATCGGATCCCCTTATTTCACTTAGTGTCAGGCCAACCAATTTTTGTAGTCTCCTCGACCTCTGCTGCACTCTGCAGCACAAAATCCAATCTGACCTGATCCCACGGTCACGACTCCGTATGGTCGCCAATTCCAATCTAACCATCTAACTCACCTTCCTCCTACCATCAAACTCAACTAGGGTTCCTCGAACCTAACTGTTCTCAGTAGTACCACTATCCTGACATAACCAACTAACGGTCCACACTGTAATTTAGTTAAATACGACCCCTTCTTGAGTCCCTCTCCCCGATCCACAGTGTATCGGGCAAATCGCAGCACATCCACTAGTCATTTCTACTAACTCTCTGTAACAACCCGTCCCGGAATTCGGGATTAGGTTAGTAACTAATCATGATTAATGAGGGTTAATCGGTGGTTAGTTGGGCGAATTCGGACGAACGGTGCAAAATGACCGTTTTGCCCCTAGTTGTGGGCAAAACGTTGACTTATAATTCGGGCGGTCAAACGGACTTTGACCAATGACCGTGACGTAGTTCGGGACGTCACGAGTTCATAGACTGATGGCACGTTTGATTCCGACGTTCGAGGTGAAAGTTATGACGTTCGGAAGCCCAAGGGCATTACCGTAATTTGGACGAAATAAGGGAAAATGTTGACTTTTTGATGGGGGGTCCGATGGCCGAGGACCGAGGACCGTTAGGATGGTCTCGATGCCCCGAGTACAACGACAGGCGGCACGCGTCAATCGGAGTCCAATTGACCAAGTTACGGGTCACGGATGGTGAGGGGCAATTTGGTAAATTGTCAATTGAGGGTAAAATGGTAATTTTGGCTGCTATTTTGTGCAACAGCCGTGTATGGGCTTAGTGCATTTTTCTGAATTGAAAAACAGAGAGTGGGACTTGGCGTGCAGTGCGTGATGATTTGTTTAACCGTTCTTGATCAGTGTGTGTGAGTGTGGTGTGGAATTTAAGGCCACGAGTGAATTGTTTAGGGCCTGGAGTGGAGCTGTGCACGGCGTGCAATGGTGGAGTGCGGCTGGTGTTTCTGAAATTGGGAAAAAAGCAAGGCTGCTTCCCACGTTGATCAAATTCCCAAGACCATGATGAACTGAGGACGGTTTGGGGCGAATTGTTATTGTTTTGGTGCGGGAACAAAGACTGTAGTCAGGGCACGAGTATGCTGGTCGAGAGGAGTGCGGGAAACAAGCTGGGGAGAGTGCCATTGAACTGGGAAAACAGGGACTTTGTGCAGGGTGTGATCGTCCCTTCCAAGGCCAATTTGAGTGATATTGTGAACGAGAAAGGGGTCTGGGAGGCGTGAACACAGTTATGAGAAGGAGAGAAGGAGGAAAATGAGGAAACTGGGAGAGGGAGTTCCAAAAACCCGAAACTTGTTCTTGAGGGAATTTAAATCCAGTTTCAAAATGTTGGCCAGCCCAAGCCAAATTGAGGCTCGAATGAGTCTTCTGGAACTTCATGGGGTCGATCCAGATCGTTGATTGCAAGCTTTGAAGCTCCTGGAGCCATGGACGGTCGTCACGGGTGGCCGGGAAATCGAGCCTTGTGTTCGTGCAAATTGAGGTAAGTGTTTGTGAAATTGGATTTCAATTCATCCTTACCATGAGGTTATTATGCTAGACTACAAGCTAATCGAAGACTTCCTGGGTTATTAGACAAGCTCAGAAGAGGAACTCGATTTGGAAACTTAGGTTGAGTCGAGGTAGTTCGAGGTTATGACGACGGTAATGACCATTACAGAACCCTAATTCAATTGGTTGCGAAGCAAATGGTGTGTTAAATCGTTCAAAATGATGTCGAATTGATGGGAGGCTAATCGGGTCCTCACGCGGGTTGAACGGCTCGTATTGCAGGCTGCCGGGTTGGGACGATGACCGTTGATGCTACTGTAGCAGCGCGTGAGTGTCACGCGCGGCCGCTTGCGGCGGCGCGTGACGGCGCGTGGGACCAATTTTCAAGGTGAGTTCAACACGACTTTTGTCCTACACAATGTAACGAACCTTTTAGCGTTGGTTTCGAAATTTTCGGACACCGTCTCGATGTTATTCCGAGGGTCCGAAGGTTTAGGTTACGTTTTTAATTAACGAATAATTCCCGGAAAATTATGGGAAATTGGTATGTTATTATCTAAGCTCTTAGTGACACTAAATTATGTTCTCGGACAGGATTTGGGATTTCTAGAAAATATCGGAAATTACGAAACCGCGTGCGGCGCGAAACCGAGCCCTATTGGACGGTGTGTGAGTGGACGTTGCTTTCTAAATTTAATGCATGCATAAATTATTTCTTTGATTTTTATGATTATGATTATAAGTTGTGATTGATTTCGATTCTCGTATTTATACGTATTCTATTTCCGTATTTATACGTATTTTTACTATATATATATATGAAATTACACGTATTTCGAGACTATGGTTACCTTTGTGCTTAAAAATGGTTTAATGAAAGAGTTTATATGAAATGGGTGTATGATGATTTAAGAATGTTGTTTATGATTGTGAGTGCGATTCAAGGTGTTTACACGGTTTCCGAGGTTTTTGCGGTTTTGCACGTTTTACGAGATTGGAGGTTATTGTGATTTGATCACTGTTTGATGTTTGATTTTGGAGTGTGAATTGAGGTTTGTGATTTCGAGGATTTCAAATTGGATTTTGAGTATGCTTGACTAGACCGGGATTTTAGTGATTATGGTCGTGGTTTTGACGCCCGGATAATGTGATTTGAGAATTGAAGTGATTTCAAGGAATTAAAATGGATTTTGAAAAAGATGATTTCTGGTTTGGTGCTTGGGGCATAAAAGTAACTTGGATTAACGAGTTTTCAGTTTTCGGAAATTTAAAGTGGATTCTTGGTTTGGGTTCGGGATGATGTTTCCGGATGCCGGCTTACGTAATCATTATTGCGAATTCGGATTCAGGAATGAAAAAGGATTTAACAAAATGATTTGGTCTGATTTTGCATGCCCCGTGTCAAATGATAATTTGATTATGTTGTGAAATATGATTTGGGGACTTGAATGTGGGAATTCGGACCATGAGTCCTGTTATGACAAAATGTGATTTCGGGATAGATCCCGAGTTGTTGTGAATGAAAAATGTTTTGGGTTTAAAGACCCGTTGAAAACTGTTTTGGGTTTAAAGACCCGGGTGCTATTGCTGGAGCACGTTTGAGTTTAAAGACTCGGTTAATTGATGACGGGGGAGGGCCCTTAAAGAGTTTAAAGACTCGTTAGTTTAAAGACTCGGTTATTGTGATACCCCCGAGGCCTATTGATTATGTTTTGAGTTTAAAGACTCGTTGAAAGCCCGGGAAGGCCTGATTATGCGCATGGTTTTGAGTGTTAAGACTCGGGCGCACTTGATATCCAGCAAACTGATTGATTGTGATTCATTAATGTTCTCTGATGATTGGATGCGTTGGGCAGTGGCCCGGTTTATATGGTTGATGGATTGGTTGATGTCGTATACTTGGATTTGGATTTTATGGTTTTGGGCTGTGCCCCTGTGTTCATGATTGCGGGCTATGACCCGAAGGTTAAGAAAAAGGAAAATGTTTCTGATCTTTCAAATATGGATTTCTTATGTTGAAAATGTAACAGATTGCGAAATGATTTTTGTATGCATGCATTGGTTTTTACTTGGAGGGTAAAAACGTCTTTCCGTAACTGTTTTGCAAACTGAATTCTTTTTGTCCACTCACGCCTTTTGGTTTTTATTGACCCTCCAGGTCGTGGCGCGTTGTTCGAGGCTGTACGAGGGGGCGGAGGCATGAGTAAGTACGTGTGGCTATCCCTGGTTTGGCAAGTACTGAGGGTAACTTGGGATTTTCAGTCATCTTGCCAGACGGGAGCAGGACCGGGCACGGTTATCGATGCCCCTTTCGGGGCGGTCCTGTCACTCTCATACTCTTGCCCTAACCTTCAGGTTGATGACGAGATGTTCCTCGTAGTGACATCACATCCCAGGCACTTGCGCACCACGAACTCCAACTAAAAACCTCACTCTGATACCACATTGGTATCAGAGTACCATATGTTAACCTGCTCTGATACCAAGCTGACATGACCCATCCCAATCCCCTAGGATTAACGCGGGATATGCCATGCTCCAATCTAACCCACGTGTGACACGAAGGGCCAGACACCCGTCTAACCCCCATGTAACGTGAAGGCTAGGCAAAGGATAACCCAACCTTAGCCCACTCGACTTCTAGAGTGTGCCAGGATCAGTAGTAGAGTGTGATGTCCCGGTCTCTACTACAACCCACATCTGCGATCAACCTGAAGGGCATTAAAAACCATAAAAGGTGTGAGTGGACGAAAATATATAATTTAATAAAACTCATTTTGTTGACACTATATCTGACCAGACCCACTGGGCCGTATACTTAAAGCCCAGACCCCGCTCAAGGCCCAAAACTACCATACTTACAACAGCCCTAACACCGGGCCCAATGTGACCTGCCACGTAGCAACGTACCCACCATCGATTTACGTAACACGTGTCAGCATGTAAATCGAGAAGCATTTGTCCCACATTGGAACTTTGGGAATTAAACATCCCACCTACCCATACATAAAGGGTACACATTTCCCAATAAAGGTAACTAAGTTTTACTATTACTATTACTATTACTCTACCGAACTTACCATTTACTGCTTCTTCTTACGAACAAAGTAACTGACTTGATCGTCGGAGAGCCTTAGGCTGGCACCACACCGGTGCCCGTACTAACGGAAACCCGTGATCCACTTGAGTTGACAGGTCACAAGAGGGATACGCGTCATTTGGTGATTGGGCAACGAGTACCCGACAGTTGGAACATTTAACGCTTCAACAGTTTGGCGCCGTCTGTGGGAAATCTGACTAAGGTTGCCCACTCTCAACTAGACCGAGTTACGACTCATCCACCAGTTACACCGAGAGACAGCTCGTCGTCTCTGAACATGCAGGGCGAACACGATCTCGGTGAGATCACACCCGGCCAAGGCCCCAGAACGAGGGGAGAACCCTCTCCTAACTTCTTACAGATAATCGAGAAACTCCAGAGTGACATGGCCGAGGTCAAAGCTAAGGGAACTTAGGCCGAGTCGAGGTGTCAGATGCTCGACGATCGATACACTGAGGTGACCGAACAGCTACGGGTCGCACAGGCAGAACTCGCTACCCACCGAGAGCGTGTCGGCAGGTACGAGACCGACAGGGTAGTGGCCGAGTGTGCGGAGCGTGCCGAGAGGAATAGCCGGAATGCGGAAAAAGGAAAAGAACATGCGGCCGCCGAGCCGTGTATGGGAAGGCAAGATGACGTCGAGCCAAGCAAGAAACCGGCTCGGATGTTAATCATTCCCGGCAGTCAACCCGGTGACACCAGGATCTACCGAGACGCCCGCGACATCCTCAGTGAGAGAGGGCGGAACCGGTCGGTCAACGAACAACCATCACGCCGACCTGATCCTCGGTCGGAGGTGGGAAAGGGAGATCACCACCGAGGAAACATAACCGCTCGGTGGTCCCGCCCAGATGTCAGCCACGAGAATTTTTCAGCGGGGGACCCTGTCCCTGTCACCGACTCGTCCCTGGAGGCCGAGAGCACGGCCAAGTCCGCTCGGTATCTTGGCACCAGGACCAACCGCTCGCACAAGGGGAGGCAAACATCGAGGTCCTCTCGCAACAACACCGAGTAGTCAACCCACCTCGGCCTACCGCTCCCTCGACCTGAACCGACCCGCCGCAGGAGCACCGAGCAGTCAGCGCAGGCCGGGCGGCAGAGTGACAAGCCTCAGGAACAACCCCGAATACGGGACACCGAGCGGTCAAGGTCGGTTGGCCAAAAGGGGAGTATATCCCGGGACATACCCAAACAGGGGTACACCGAGCGGTCAAGGCAGGTCGGTCGCAGGAGTGAATCTCAGAGCCCGCCGAGCAGATTTGGCTCCAACCGGTCATACAGGACCGATCGCGACCAGCCACCCAGAGATAAACACCAGTCCAAGATCGACTCACTCATCCAGCATCTCATGGACCGAGTCCGAACACTCGAGGCCGGGACAGCTTGCGAAGCAAGACCAGCCTGGTCAAAAACCAGCCCGGGCCCTTTCACAGAGAGAATCAACCAGTTTAGAATCAATCCCGAGATTAAACCCCTAAAAATTCCCCTTTACAACGGAAAGGACGACCCGTGGAATCATCTGAACAACTTCTACTCGGCCATCGCCCTTAAAAACCTCGCCGACGAGGAACAGTGCCTCATCTTCAGTTCCACACTGACCGAGGCAGCGATCAATTGGTTCTACAAGTTGGAATCTAGGTCTATCGACTCTTTCGAACAGCTCACCTCCACCTTCATGAACCAGTTCATGATACAGACTGACCGCCTGTCCTCGGCCGAGGACCTCTTCCAGCTTAAACAAGGTGAACACAAGTCGCTGCAGCGATATGCAGCAAGATTCAGTCATGAATACTCCCGGTGCGCGGAAACGGACGATCGAGCAGCTTTCACGGCCTTCAAGGGCGGCCTCCGAGACTCCCCCTTCAGGTACGCAGCTCACACCCAAGGTTGGACAACTTATAATGAAATAATGAAACAAGCGGCGACCCACGCCAAAGCTGAGGCGCTGAGCCAAAAGTCCAACGCTGCCAATGCCTACCAACCCCCCCAGGCCGACTCGGTGAAAACATACCCACCGAGCGTCCCGGAACGGCAGGGCTCGGCACAGCGTCCACAGGAGCAGGGGCAACAAAGCTATGGGGGAAAACAGAAAGACTACCCCCACAGCAACAATCTGTACAGCCCTGGGAAGAGGGGTAAGAACCCGAACCACCAGGAAGGCCGTGAAGAGGGAGTAGAGCACAATCCACACGTTCAGATTCAGCTGACCGAGTGCCACCCCCATCTTCTTCATCATTCTCCACAGCCAGGGGTGAAAGGACAGCCTTACCCCGTGGTGCATCAGCTCGGAATAGAACAATGCCGTACCGGCTGGGTGATTGCTCGGTCTTTCCTCTCTTGTGGGTAACCTTGTCGTCACCGAGTCGGGAACGCCAAACTCGATCCTCATCTTCATCAGGCCCTTCTCGGTCTCCTTGTTAACCATTTCGTCCACGATGAAGGCCGCCCGCTCAATCGGAACGGCCTCTGGGACCCACCCATCCCCGGCCGTTTTCACCTTAACCCGAACTGTGCCCTTATCTCGACCGTGGGTCAGCTTCAATGCTCGGTGCACCCCCACCTTCACAATCGTCTCGGCGTCTCCCAGCAGATTGCCACTACACAACCTACCCGTCGGCCCAGCCTCGAACCGATGTCCGTTGTCCTACCGGACGACTCGGCCGTACTGTGCACCGACTCTACCCTTTTTTGTACCTCCGCCGAGGGGGCCTCGTCCTCACTCCCTGAGATGGGAATGAGCACCTGCACACTACTCTCTGACGACTCACCGCCCTGTGAGGCGTAGCATTTACCCTTAGATACCGAGTCACTCTTGGCCGACATCTACAAAAGAAAAACAGAAAAAACAGAACTCAGCCAACCGACTCGTTCCTATGAAGATCTGACCACAACCTTCACCACGTTCATGGCCAGTTCTTCACAACCTCCTACTTTAATCGACAAACTAAACTTGGACAGGTGCTTACCATGTTTTTTATGGAGGACCGTGGATCGGAAATCGCAAACGTCGTACACACCACCGTCGTGATCTTATCAGAAATCGCCTCCTTAGTTGGACAAAATTTCCCAAATTTTCTCAAAAAACACAAGTGAGGACATCGGTGAAGAGCTCCCCATATTTATAGCAATTGACGCACAGACTACGAAGCGTCACCCCCCTCAGTGACAGACACGTGTTGCAACCATTCTGACCGGCACGTGTCAACCATCTGTCCGAGGGAGCCCAACCGTCTTCCTTCAGATCGACACCGACTTTCGTACACCGCTCGGTCCCCTTGGACGGCCCCGTACGGACGCTGGTCCTCCCACCGACCCATGTACACCGCTCGGTGCTCTCACCTGTTTGCAGACGTTGGCTCTCTTAACCGACCCATATACACCGCTCGGTGCTCTCACCCGTTTGCAGACGTTGGCTCTCTTCACCGACTCGTATACACCGCTCGGTGTTTTCACCCCCCGTACAGACGCTGGGCCTCCCCACCGACCCATGTATACCGCTCGGTATCCGAAGTCCCAACCCAGTTTTCGGTCCCCATCACCGACCAGGACACCACCCCCGACTACATATGCACATCAATGACCGACATCCACTTTTTTCGACGAGTTGCGGCCCTCACCGGCCGACCACTAGCCGCTGACTCGCCATAACCGAGACTGTCTCGGCGGACTCTCCCACCAGGGGACTTGGGGGACTACAGGTATACTTCCCACCAGGGTCTAGAAGAATGAAACAAGTCCCTGACCGAGAAATTCCACCTCAGTCAACGACTTGGGGGACTTCTGTTGACACCATATCTGACCAGACCCACTGGGTCGTATACTTAAAGCCCAGACCTCGCTCAAGGCCCAAAACTACCATACTTACAACAGCCCTAACACCGGGCCCAATGTGACCTGCCACGTAGCAGCGTACCCACCTTCGATTTACGTAACACTTGTCAGCACGTAAATTGAGAAGCATTTGTCCCACATCGGAACTTTGGGAATTGAACATCCCACCTACCCATACATAAAGGGTACACATTTCCCAATAAAGGTAACTAATTTTTACTATTACTATTACTCTACCGAACTTACCATTTACTGCTTCCTCTTACGAACAAAGTAACTGACTTGATCGTCGGAGAGCCTTAGGCCGGCACCACACCGGTGCCCGTACTAACGGAAACCCACGATCCACTTGAGTTGACAGGTCACAAGAGGGACACACGTCATTTGGTGATTGGTCAACGAGTACCCGACAGTTGGAACATTTAACGCTTCAACACATTTCATTAAAGAAGACGTTTATGCCCTTCACTTAAAAACCATGCATGCATACAAAAACTAGTTAATTCAAATATAATTAAACCGTTTATAAAACAAAGCCATTTTCTTCCTCAAACCATTAGGGCCTTAGCCCAAAACTGTAAAATCACCAAGTATGGGAACTCAGCCCAAAACTGTAAATCCAAATCATGTGGGCCAATGCCCAATTCCATTTATTAAACACAGAAATACCATTTCATAAATCCAATAAATCTGTAATCCAAATACCAATCCTTGGAATCCCAGATGCCTAGCATCCTAGATGCTTGACGTCCCAGATGTCATATCACGGTCTAAGGCTACGTGTGCCACCCAGAGTCTCTCCGAGTCAATCTCTGACATCCCAGATGTTTGACGTCCCAGACGTCTAATCATAGCAATCTTGCTCTTGAGTCACTATATAGTCCGGTCGCTCCGTGCAATGACCGCTCACAGGAAATGCGCCATGACTTCCCCAATGTCCCAGACATCTGGAGGAGTCCATCCACATATCCTCGTATCATGATGGTATATGGAAAACATTTTTATAAAATCATTTCTAAACATCTCAAAGGGGCTATGCCCGGAATATCCATAAAACCATCATAAATCCATAAGTCCAAATCCATTTAGGGTCTCCGAACCCGAAATCATATTTATAAACCACAAATGGGATTCGTGCTCAATATCATAACCAACTGGGCCTCAAGCTCGATCATGTAAACCAAATGGGCCTCCTGCCCGATATCTCATTAAATCAAATGGAATTCAAGTCCGATAGTTTCCAAATCAAATGGGACTCATGCCCGATTCCATATTTCCAAATCCAAATGATTCCATTAAACCATTATTGAAATACCAGCACGTATAAATACTGTATAAAACTATATACCTCGAAATACGTGCAAATGTGGAAATCATAAATGCCACAACCATAATCATAGAAATCATATATCTAAAATATAGAAAACATTTATGCATGCATCATATTCAGAAATTAAAAGTCCACTCACAGACCGTTCTAGCTGTCGTCTCGATACACGTGCCAGAAGCCTCTTAGGGGCTAAATCACCAACTCGGAAACTTTCGAACCTATCCAAATCATACCCAAAGATCACTGATCAACTATACAAGTTTATAGGATAAACCCCCAAAAATTCCCAAAAAATCAACGTGTCCCGAGGTGAAAAATCTCTATTTGACCAACCTAACATTCTTCGATCGACCCGAAACCACAACCATTGGATTCGAATCATCGAAACCTTTCGAATGATATTGGTCCTACCTTGAAATTTGAGCTCACGCGCCCTCACACGTGTGGTCAACGCGAAGTCAATGCTGGTCAACGGTCAGGTCAAAGTCAACGATTAAGTCAAAGTCAAAGTCAAAGTCGACAGGTGTCAGACTGAATCTTCAGACCTGACAGGTGACGTCATCAGATGATGTCATGATGACATCATCTTATCCCTGACCTCCAGTCGGGTCAACCCAGCTGCCTGCAATCGGGTCGCACAGTCCCACGACCGGACCCGATTCCAAAACCCTCATTCCAACTCCGATTTTATCCATTCTTCTTCCTATGGTTTTGCCTAGGCATTCCTAATCGATCTATGGGCTAAAAATCGTGAAATCGAACCCAGATCATACCTGTCCAAACAAGAACAGTAACATCTTTTTTCAAACTCCGATTCCGGCCAACTCCGGTCACATCATCCTTCGATTCTGGCCTCTACGAGTTCGTCTCATCATTAAGAACCTCGTCCAAGCCACCAAATCGATCGACAACCATTTAAACTAAGACCACCATTTTTGAATTAAAAACAAGGTTTTCGGGTTTTCCTTACCTCAGCCTTCGTTGCTCCTCCGTGGCCACCGTCATGATCGTCTCGATGCCCCCTTCAACTTCCATTCACAGCCTAGTAGCATCAAATGAGAATTAGGGATGTTTGGTGTGGGTTTGGGGTTTTGGGTGTTCGCGGGTTATCGGTTTTCACGGGTAGAAGAACAGAGAAGAGGATGAGGATGACTGATGAAAATGAGATAATATCCCACCATTTGGGGATATGGCCCAATCAGATGGGTGACACTCGTCACTCATCTGGTGGTCCCCCACTAGATATTTTCGAATCCATTTATGCCATGTGTCCAATTCCTCGATATGCGTGCAATAGTGCCATTTTTTTATTTTAGACCCGTAACATTCCCGTCGAACGTCTGATTTTGACGTGCCACCTGTTTAGGGACTCGTAACGTCCCTTTCTACATCATGGGTTGTTAAAGTACGTGTGTCCAATAGTCCAACAGGACTCGAAAGATATTTGTAATCTCAACAGGCCCTCTCGAGATCCTCTCTGTCTCGCTCATCGATCACTTCATCTAAAATAATCTGATCGCTACTGAGATTCCGTCCATTCATCTTTACCTGAGATGCCACATCATCACTCAAGTCTTACTCCCAGAACCCAACACAAACCAACGAAGCCTCATTACCTGAACTGTCATAGAACACGGTGCGAATCGAGCTAAAACCCCAAATGTTTGCTCATAATGAGAAAAAAATCACATACTTCTGCACCAATGCAGGAACCTCAGCTCTCAACAACCCGACACGACTGGCGAATCCTTATTATCTCAGTCGTCACTAGAACACGAGAATACCAGGACAAGATTATAACTTCTGCTCGTACTGAGCTACCACAAAATCTTTGACATGACCATGAGATTGTACCCCTCCACTCATCTTGGGAGGTGCTCCACCTATCTTGTATCTCAATATGACTGGACAAAAATAACGAAAGTACGTTCCTCGAACGTCACCCAACTCTGAGTAATCTCATCCACGCCCGTCGATAGCGATGCCTGCCATGAATCTCGTACAGACTAATCCATGAAAATTCTGCTATCGATACCAAACACTCATAACGATGACTCATCGCTCACTCGGGCGACAACCCATCGCCTGTACAATCAGCTCAATGCGTATAATCCACTAATCAGTCCATCTCGAGACCCGATCCACAAGTACCACTCTCTTGGTCACTTGTCCAACCAATCTCATATAAGGATCATCAACATCTTCGGCTACTAGCCCCGAATACTAGTGGCAGCTCATCCAAACTGACCAATCGGTCACATCTCAGAAAGATCACCATACTCAACCCTTCTGAGGGTCTAACCTCACTGAAACACAGGATACTATGGCCAACAAAATATATCTGGGGTTCATTCCCAATTACCTTTCCTATTCTCACCCTCACTATCAGGTTGATGATGGGATGAAAACAACCTAGAGACATCACATACGACACATGCACAACACCTCAAGAGCAATCCAGTGCTCTGATACCAAACTGTGAGGACCCATCCCTAATCCCTTAGGATTTACATGGGATATCCTGCTCCCGTCTAACACCACGTGTCAGACCAGGGATAAAATCATAACCCGCTCTAGGTTACCCAGAATGCATAGAGATTTGTGGAGTCCACATCAGCATGTGATGTCTTGGTCTCTACTATAGCCCGCATCCACGATCAACTTGAAGGTTATCAAAAATCATAAAAGCTGTGAGTGGGCAAAAATAATAGTTTTAAAAAATAATTTACGAAAGTACCATTTATACCCTTCACGTAAAAGTATGCATGCATCAGAAAACAATAATTTAAATACTTTCATAAATTCAAGACATATTGGTTTTTAAATCAAATCACAGTGAAAATATCTTCTCAATCGAAGCCATTTTCTCAGTAGGGTCAAAATCAAATCACATAGGATCTCAGCCCAAAACCAAAACACGTGGGACTCAGTCCAAATCCAATACACATGGGTCTCAGTCCAAATCAAATCTCGTAAAAACCTCTCAATAGGGCCTTTGCCCGACACATAGACTCACGTCAGAAGTCTTCTGTTTCATTACCAATCCTCTTTATCTCATGTCATTATCACTAGTCATGATATTAGCGCTACGCGTGTGACTCGAGATTACACATCTAAATATACACCAGGCTCGGAGCCCATAGCTCGACGTCTAAGTGCTCTAACTCAGGATCATACATCATAGATGATGGTCGACGTCTGAGCGATGGCATCTACAGGATCACACACACAGGATGGTCGACGTCTGCAAAATGTCCATCTCTGACACTCCTACAGGTAGGTGTCCCTGTGACCTCTCCAGGATCACAAATCCCACTGGATGGTCAACGAGTCACCTGTTTACAGACTCATATCATTTCGATCTACGTAATAGTCCTTGGTCCATGTGCATTTGACTTCCGGGGTCAAAACTCAACATATTTTTTTAGGCCAAAATCGTAATTTTACTCCAATCGTCGGATAATCCTCGATTAATCCCGACTAATCCTTACTTAATCCTTAACTAAGGTATACAATCTCGGTGGTCGACACAATACCCGTAAATTCCTTCCCAGAGGTATATTCTTTGCATGCACGACCCATAAGTCATTATGGTCGATCCCAAATCATACAAGGGAAGTGGTATTCCTGAGGGTTCAGCTAGCATTGGCAATCATAGCCCTATGCTACCGAAGAATACCTCACCAAATATCAAATCTCATAGTGACATCTCACTATGCCCATAGAACAGGTCAACATCAAACATAAGTCACTGTTTCCTCCAATCTGTAACCATTCTATCTCAGTTCTCATTTCCAATAAATCTGACCTCCGTCTTGGTCAATAACATTAATTGGCAACATATTGTAGAGAGCGCCTCTACAATCATCCGTGGTATCCAACCAATCTTAAAACAACTCATAACCACTACTACAGTCTTTAGTTATTTCTCGTTGGCTCGTGGGATTCACACTAATCCCGGCCATTACTATCACATATAAAAATCTACCCTGGTCGACTAGACCCAACACTTGTTCCAGCTCTTTTGTCTCCCTCAGGACATTCAATACATCCATCAAGTACATCATAGACCTATTCGTAAATGTGTAAACCAACCTATTATCAAACCTGTTATCATAAACCAACCAACTATGGCTAGAATACCTGACTCATTAACTCACCTTGACCATAATGAATCCAAACATCATCCTTTTCTCTTTTACCCATATGCTTTGAAAAGTTCCTAGGCCTTCTCGTTAGGCTCGATAATCATACTTTACCAACATAATCAATCACTCATCAAACAGTGATGAGGAATACCTGTCCCATATTATTACCTTCTTGATTGTCCATGCTCAACATGTCAGCTCGGACCACCCGTCGGTGACACTTGGCCGAATGAACCCGCATCTACCAAGTCCGGTAATTGCACCTTCAGTCCTCATGACCTTGCAGGTGCCATAGCATAAGGTGTCCGAGAACAATTCATATACCTGGCATGATCACAATCATAAATTCAACCTCCCATCCTGGTCAAACCTTAGGAAACATATTGAGGAATCCGTACATCTTCAACCCTCACTAGGGTATCTCATAAATCAATCACACATGGCTCGCATATGCCCAGTAAATTTCGATCACCTCTCACCCACAATCCATCGATTTGGAGGGTCAATATCATTCTAGAGGGTAACACCCTCGAGTTTCCTTGAAACATAGCCTCTGGAAATCTTGGACTCCACATATCGCTCTCTAATCAACATACTCAATAGAGGCATCCCAAGGATTACGTCCAAATCATCCAAGTCCAGGAATACCCTAGGTCAGCCACTAGGCGAATAACACCAGTCATCCTGGGTAGCCTCACATCTAAGGGGTCTACCCCCCTTATGTATTACCAATTTCACCATATATAATTACCAAGGTTATCACATAAATATCATGAAATTTATCAATTTATCACATCCGTATCTCTAGTTGGCTTACCGACTTTCATACCTCAACCAATCACGGGTATCTCTATATCTGTCTAATGTGCAGTCGTAAAACATGGAAGAGTGGATAACCCGGGACCTACCAAATACAGAAGTAATAGATATCCATGTCATCACTTCAGGGGCAACTCAGGCCTCCTACTCATAATTTATCAATCCTGGGTTATATAGTCCCAAATCCGACCATATCCATACAGTCCACCATGGGCCCTACCAACACTTCCCTCACCTGTCACATCAACAATCATTGCAGAAGCCAATCCCTGCTCCATTGTACCCTAACGGTGCCATATCACTTTATCAATATATGACCTTTCTTGATGATGTGACCAGACTACCCACCATCGTAACTATTTCTGTATAATTAACCTTATCACTTTACCTCCCAATGGACCCAACTAGTGTCTTACTGAACTGGGCTGTCGCCTAAGTCCACATCTCTGTATATCTCGGGTCTCCGCCTGAACCTTTAGTTGCTAAGTGAAACTGACACGACCCATCTAAATCCATAAATCCAATGTAAGCAATACCAATCCATAAGTATCTAACCTTATACTAATCCTTGGCATCCCAGGTGCTAAAAATTTCTAATTCAAAGGGTCGGTCGTGTCAGAACCGTAATTATATTTCAACCTTTCTGGCTCCTCTCGAGCCCTAATACATTACCATGACTCATCTCGAGTCCTAACCAAATCCTGACTCACTTTGAGTCCCATTTCCATCTCTTGACTCCGCTTGAGTCTAATCTTGACTTCTCTTGAGTCTAATCTCATATCCATCATCATCCATGCCATCATTGGCACACCTGGTCACCTAGAAAATACCGATGGTAACCCACATATAAAGCCTAAGGGATATCCCATCACATACTAGACTCTGAAACATGCATTCCACTTAAGGAATTTACCGAGAATAATTTCATCCCGGGTCCAATCTGCCCAATTTTTTCTACCATTCTAGCCACTGGGCTCGTTCATTCTTAGGACCCACACCATTCCGTGTTTAACTGTTAATAGTTCATAGTGTACACTGACTTACATCTGACCCACAACCCAGGGTCAATTCCATCCTAAGATCTATCACGAGGTCTTATATACCCTCGTATACTCATCTCACTACCAAGTCGCGCACAAGGCTTACGTTTCAGAGGCATGACCTGGTAAAAAAAGTAGCGACCTAGTGCTCTGATACCAATTTGACAGGACCCGTCCCTTGATGAACATTGATAACCATGCCCGGTCTTGCTCCCTTCTGACAAGTTAACTGAAGTTCCAAAATTACCCTCAGTACTTGCCAAACAAGGGATAACCATACATGTGTCCACTCATGCCTCCACCTCTCGATCGACCTCGATCATCGCGCTACGACTTGGAGGGTCAATAAAAATATAAAATGTGTGAGTGGACGAAAATAAATAAGTTTATAACACATGTTACAGAAAAAGACATTTCTACCCTCCATGTAAAACCGATGCATGGATTCGAAAACCATTTCATATTTAAAGTAAGGAGATCATTATGATAACCAAAATCATTTCCTTTTCTCAAACATCGGGCCTTGGCCCAAAACCACAAATCAAAACCAAGTCTAGGAACTCAGTCCAAATCCAAGATCCAAACCGTAAATTCAATCATCTGGGCCACTTCCCAAAACATCCGAAAACCATCGGAAATCATCAGTAAAACATATGTCAATCAACATGCTGGATCCCATATCAATGAGTCTTTAACCTCAAAACACAAATCAGGCCATCCCGGGATATCAACGAGTCTTTAAACTCAAAACACAATCAACATGCCTCAGGGGATATCACAATAACGAGTCGTTAAACTCACTAGTCTTTAAACTCAAAACATATCAATCAAGGGCCCTCCCCCGCACATCAATCAACTGGTCTTTAAACCCAAAACCAGATCCAACAACAGCAACGGGTCTTTAAACCCAAAACCATGTGTAAATCATAGAAAATCCAGAATCCATCGAAATCCGAAATCATATTTTACCGAAATGGGTCTCGTGCCCGAATTCACATTCAAACCCAATGCCACATCATCAAATCATTATCAAAACATGATATGTGTAAACCATATAAAATCATCCATCAAACCATCATCAAAGTATAGCATAAACGATATTCTCGAAATACGTGTAAACAGGGAAATCGTAATTACCATAATCATAAGCATAGAAATCATAAATATAAAACAAGTATGCATGCATTGAATTTTAGAAAGCAAAGTCCACTCACACACCGTCCAAACCGCCCAATTTCGAGTTGCACGTTTTTTCGTAAGTTCTGGAAATCACAATACTTGTCCAAAATCATTATTGAGGGTCACTAAAACTTCAATATATGTCATATGTTTTTCCCCAATTTTTTCGGGATTTAAATACGTATTTAAACTATAATATAACGATTCGGACCCTTAAAACAATATCGAAACGGTGTCCAATCGACTCAAAACCTATGCCAAAATGTTCGTTACATCAGGAGGAACAAGTTTCATGCTAACCTCACCTCGAGATTGGGTCTCACACACCCCCACGCGCTGCCGTGAGTGGCTACGCGTGAAGCCCATGCGCCTGCTACAGTGGTGCACAGTGTCACCAGCTTCACCCGATTTCCCTGCAAAATGGATCCTGAGACCCACTACTCGACCCGGTTAGAAACCTAGTAATTCAACATCATTTGCAACAATTGAAACGTCTATTTTCATTGTTTAAACCTCAATTAGAGATCTGTGATTTCAGTTACACGATTGCTTACCTCAATCCATTTGATTTGAACTCGAATTCGAAGAACTGCCGAATACTGTTCATCATTCAAATTCCCTTAGTTTTATCTATTTCCTTTCAATTGATTCATCAGGAATCTTTGTAGGATTCTTCTAAACGTGCTTCCAACGTCAATTTCATCGTTCAATCCCTCCAATTACTTGACTCAAGCTAGAAAATTTGAGAAGCTTGAGGGTTCTATTCTTGGTCTTTTCTCCATCAATTACCTTCGTTCTGGAGGTGATCCTAATCGAATTAGTCCCAGAAGACTCAAACCAATCTCAGTTTTACTCAACACGGCTCACAAATTCGAATTCGAAATTGGGAGAATTTGAAAGCTCACGAGTTTGGTTTTGGGTTTGTATGCTTCCTCTCAATTCTTCTCCAATTCGATCGATCAGGTGAGTATGAAGTCTCTGTTTCGATCAGGTGAGAATGAAGTCTTTAATTTTTCTCCCAACAATATCCATCTTTTCTTTTTCATAGTTTAAGGATTAAACAGGTTGTGCCACTAATTGGCAAAATCCAGTGACAGATGTAACAACCCGTCCCGGAAGCCGGGATTAGTAGACTGATTAAGGTGTGATTAGGGAGATTAATCGGTGCCCCTGGTTTGGGCAAAAACGTTGACTTTTAGTTCGGGTGGTCGGATGAACTTTGACCAGTCACCAGGACGTAGTTTAGGACGGTACGAATCCATAGGCAGGTGGCACGCCCGATTCAGACATCCGAGGAGGAAGCTGTGATGTTCGGAAGGTTGAGGGCATAACCGTAATTTGAGTAAATTAAGGGGAATAGTTGACTTTTTGTAGAATCGGGTTTTGGTATGTTGACCTAGGATGGTTAGGTAGATCTCGTCGTCCTGAGTTTGATGACAGGCGGCACGTATTCATCGGACTTACGAGGTGTTAATTACGAGTCTAGAAGGGTAGTGGCAAAACCGTAAAAATGAGTTAAAAAGAAGGGTATTTTGGTCTTTGTGGCACATTGGGATTTGTGCACAGAGGAAAGGAATGGACGGCTGGGATTGGGCCATGTGGGAGTGTGTGGAGTGGATTGTGACATGTGGCATGTGTGTAGAGGATTCTGGTGGAATCCTGTATGTGCGCGGTCCCAATTATTTGGGTGCACCTGTGTGTGCCCGTGTGTTGTTCTTCGACACAGACAGAAACAGAGGGTGAGGAATGGGGAGCAAGTGATCGACTTAGTGCAAGGGGGGAGTGAAGAGTGCTTGTGAGAGTGACAGGGAGGAGAGTTTGAGCAGGTGGTCGTGTTTTGGTGGCGACATCGTGCACGGCGTCACGGAGGTGGCATGGTTGCAGTTTTGGGGAAACAGAGAGGCTGTGATACAAGGGTGGTGACTACGCCGTGTGGTGGCTCAAACCAAGGCAGAGGGAGCTGCAGGAGGCTGCAGGGAGTCCAACGAGCACCGTGGCACGCGGCGGTGCGCACGACGGAGACGCAATCGAAAGGTGAGATCTTTTGCTTTGTTTTTCCCGTGCTGCTCAATTTGAAAGTCGTGAGGTTGGGCTTAGAGTCGAGAGGAATGGAGGTCAGGGTGAGGTTCAGGAGGGTCCTAGGCGTCGACTAGGATGGTCGCCGTGACGGGGGTGTACACGGCGGAGGTTAGCACGACGGGGGTACCTGGATGCTCTGTTTTGCCGTGATGTTCAAACGGCTAGTCGTGAGGTTTGGGTAAGAATCGACGGTCAAGGTGAGTCGGGTTAGGCTTAGAAGGGTCCTAGGAAGAGGTTGGTGAAGCCACCATGAAGGGGGAAGTCGTGGGTGGCCGGAAAGGAAAACAAGGTTTTGGGTTGTCTGGTTTGAGCTTTAGTCGACGGGCTAGGGACAGAGTCGAGGTTAGGAGTGTTGGGGAATCGATAGGGTAGGCCTGGACGATGAGAATGGTGAAGGAAGGGAAGGAATGGAGACGGGATGGTGGAGAACCGCTCTCGCCGGTTCGAATTACAGACACTGTATCGAACCGGGTTTGTTCGAGGTAGGGGATGCACTGTAGCAGCGCGTGAGGGCCATGCGCATCCACTTTGGGCTGCGCGTGGGGGCGCGTGCAGCGGCGATGGGGAAAACGATCAACATGGTTTTTGGTCTAGGAGTTCTGGTGAGTTCAATGGAAGTGGTTTCGGGTTGTGCGGACGTCGTTTGAGTTTAGTTCCGCGAGGGTGAAGGTTTAGGGTCCTGGGTTATTACGTTTAGGATTCGAGGAATTTTGAGGGAATTTAGGTGAACCTTCGTAGACGTGTTAGTGACGTACTTTGGTGATTGTGAACAGGATCGGGATTTCGCGAGGAAGCCGAGGAACGTGCTGGATGTTCGGGACGCGAGTAGGGCTCGGTACTGTGAGTGGAGCCCTTCTCTAAACTCGAGCATGCATAACTGTTTTTTTATACTTGTTTTATGATTTTCGTTATGGTTCTATGTTTATTGAATATGTTTTGGTTGGTTTTACATTGTTGCACGTTTTTCGAGGAAATACGATATTTGGCACGTTTTACGAGAAATATCGATTTCTGAATAAAATGCCAGGGTTTTGGGATTTTTAAAGGATAACTAGTTTGATTGCTTACAAAGGGATTTTGAAACATGATTTGGTAATTAAATGAATTGGATTTTAAAGTTGGAAAGTGGATTCCGGATTTGGGTTCGTAATGACGGTTCTGGATGCCTAAAGGGCATCAGACCAGTGGTTTCGGATTCGGGTTTGGAAGAGGATTGGTAAATGGTTTTCAAATGATTTTGGGATTGGATTTGCTGGATCTGGATATTGGGTTTAAAGACCCGGATATATGTGACGGGGGACCGGCCGGATTGGGTTTAAAGACCCGGATTGAGTTTAAAGACTCGGGAGTTTAAAGACTCGGATATATTGATTTCCCCCGTAGGCCTTGAGTTTAAAGACTCGGGAGTTTAAAGACTCGGATATGATTAAGGCCTGGATTGAGTTTAAAGACTCGGGAGTTTAAAGACTCGGATAGATCCAGCTGGTTTGATCGGAAAATAATGAATTGCTGTTTCTGAATTCTGATACAGTTTTATGATATATGTTTTATAGTGTTTCTGTTTCTTATGATGTGGTATATGGTACTTTGGTTTCTAACTGTTTTAATAACTGGGTTATGCATGTGGTTTTCAAAACGGAGGGTTAAACGCGGTTTTCTGATAAATGATTTGAGAACTTCTCTTTTATTATGGTCCACTCACATTTCTGTTTTAACTTGCCCTCCAGGTTGTGGAGTGAGCGCGGGGTCTTGACGTCGAGGTAGTGACCGAGGCATAGAAGTCACGCGAGGGGTCCCGGAGTAGTTTAAAGTCTTCCGTGTGCGTGTCATTTATCGGTTTTTATTTTCCCTGTATTTTCGTACTATGCTCTGTAAACGATAACTTTGGGATCTTTTGTTAAATTACTCCTGCGTCTGACTGGGTTTGAGTGAGTTTTACTTGGGTGTTGTGTCGGGGAGTCGGACGGGAGCGGGATTTACCTCGGGTTTCGGGGTGAAACCGGGGTGGGTCCTGACAACAGATGTCACTGCCTAAGCTAGGTGAGTCCCTAACATGACTGAATCAGCCAATTCCAGCCCAATTTATCATTTTGCCCTTACCTTAAAAATTACCAAAAGGCCCATCGCAGTTCTAGACTCGTCTCTTCCACGTTCGAACTCCGATTGACGCATGTCGTCTGTCTACGGACTCAGTGTCTCGATACCTACACAACGGTCCTCACGAAAAGTCCAAACAATGTCCCGATTAAAATGTCAACTTTTGGCCCTTATAACTAGGGGAAAAATCCTACTTTTCTTCAAATTTTCCAAAATTTTCTTTTTCGAATTTCTGGGTTGTCATATCTGGACAGGTCCGGACGTCCCAGTGATTACGGATTAGCCCTAGAGTGGCTTACGACGCGGGATTTGAGAGCGCAACACGGATGATCTGTGAGTGGACTTTTAATTTATAAATATGATGCATGCGTAAATGTTTTATATGTTTTATGAACATAATTTGAGTTTGATTGTTTATCATTTCGTGAAAATCATATATTGCACGTATTACGAGATTTCTATTTTATATGATACTTGGGCTTAGGCTAAGTTTTCTACGTGCATGTGGTTTATGTGTTTTGAATGATTTCACGGAGATGCGTGAAATTGGTATTCCGGGTATAAGACCTAGTTGATTTAGACTTTGATTCGGATGATAGTCGAAGGCGATTTTGAACAATGAAAGGGTTTTTTGATTTGGAAATATTATCTCGGGCTTGTGACCCAATTCTAATTTATGTTATGATATCGGGCTTGTGTCCGAGTTGATTTATGATTTGACTTACAGTATAGTCAAACAAGAGGAAATGATATATCGAGTTGTGACCCTATTTCAGATTTATGAACGATATTTCAGGCATGTGACCCAGTTGTGGATTTGATAGGATTCGAGGAATCCCGCATTTATGAAATGTTTCTGAACACTGTTTTTACGATGGTTTTGTGGAGACTGATTTGATAAACTATACTTTGGCCTGAGATGATTTGAGATGATTTGAGATGATTTGTGAAATGTTTTCCACACGACCATCCTCTATGATGTGATGATAGCCTCCGGACGTCGACCATCCAATGGGATGTGTGATCCTGGAGAGGTCACCGGGACACTGCCTATAGGAGTGTTAGGGATGGACACTTTGCAGACGTCGAGCCAGGGGTTCCGAGCCTATAGATGGCATCGCTCAGATGTCGACCATCTTGTGTGATGTGTGATCCTGAGTTGGAGCACCTAGACTTCGAGCCATGGGCTCCGAGCTTGGTGTATAGTAGGATGTGTAATCCCGAGTCGCACGCGTTGCGCTGATATCATGATTGGTGATGATGTGAGATGATTTGATATTGGATAAAGAAGATTGGTGAAATTTTTTTCATGAGACTCCGGATGTGAGTCTATGTTCTGACAGAGGCCCTGTTGAGATGAGTTATGAGGTTGTTTTGGGTTGAGATCCCACGTGGTTTTGATTTGGGTTGAGACTCTATGTGATTTGGTTTTGGGCTGAGACCCTACTGAGAAAATGGCTTTGATTGAGTCCTGTTTTCACTGTGTTTGATTTGAAAGCAATATGAGTTTCTTTTAAGAAGTATTTGAAATACTTGTTTTCTAATGCATGCATGCTTTTACATGAAGCGTATAAATGGCATTTTCATAAATTGTTTTTATAACTGATTATTTTTGTCCACTCACATCTTTTATGTTTTTGATACCTTTCTTGTTGATCACGAATGTGGACTGTAGGAGAGACCAAGACATCACATGCCACTGCGTACGCCATAAGTCATTGAGCACTTTAGTAACCCCGAGCAGGTTACAGTTTTATCCCTGGTCTTTCATGCAGTGACATACAGGAGCAGGGCACATTCCACGATAATTCAAGGGGATTGGGATGAGTCCTGTCAATTTGGTATCAGAGCACTAGGTTGCTCGTGTAATGTTGCACATGTGCCAGATATGATGTCTTTACGATGAAAACAGCTTGTCATCAACCTGATAGTGAGGGTAAGAATAAGAAGTTCAAGTGGGAATGAACCCCGGATAGATTCTTTTTGGCATTAGATGCCGTGTTTCAATGAGGTCTGAACTCGAGTAGGGCCGAGTAGACCCCGAGGAGCATTGAGTATAGTGATATTTATGAGGTATGACCTGTGATTGGTCATGATGGATGTGCTGTTGGGAGCAGCCGGGTTAGTGATGACCTCTAGTGTGAGATTGGTTATACAAGTTACCAGGATAATGGTACGTGTGGATTGGATCTCGGGATAGACCGATTAGTGAATTATACGTGCTGAGCGGATGGTATAGGTGTTGAGTTGTGCTCAGGACTAACATAGCAGTTGGTACAGGCGGTGAATTGCCCGCATGAGTGCGGAGTCTTGATAGTGGAGTGTTTTTTGGATTGGTCTACACGAGGTTTGTGGTAGATATTACCATCAGTCGACGAGGCTTATAGATCTTAGTATGCTCATGTTCCAGTGACAACTAAGACGACGAGGCTTCATCAGTCGTGTCGAGTTGTCAAGAGGTGGGGTTCATGTATTTGGTGCAAAGGTATGTGATTGTTGCTCCGTATGAGCAGAGGTTTGGGGTTTTAGCTGGATTTGCACCGTGTGCGATGACGATAGAGACGATGAGCCTTGGTTAGTAGCGATTGTGTCGAGATGTCAGCCTATCTCAATGGAGTTTTGTGAGATGAGTTGGATGGAATCCAACAGTGATTAAGATGAGCTGGAGGGAATCCAGCAGTGACTGAGATAAGTTGGATGGAATCTAACTGCGGTCGAGATGAGTTGATAGAATCTCAGCAGTGATTGGATGATTCCAGATGACACTGAATGCATCTAGAGTATGTTTTTCTAGGGAGCTTAGACGAGGGTTCCCTCGGGCTCCGATCCCTTGAGTGGCAGACATGTGAGTTTCGATGATCGCTGAGCGAGATGGAGAGGATCCCGAGAGGACCGCTTGAGGATGCAGTTATCCTTCAAGTGTGACTTTTGGATGCACGTACTGCACCTGGAGAAGAGACAGGTGTTTGACATACCTTGGAAAGTATGCACGAGTAAAGTGTGCACGAGTGTTGTGTGCAAAAGTTGATCCCATAGAGTTGGGACATATGAGCGAGTACTCCGACCAGTACTACGTTGGGTGAGTTAGTGAATCAAGATTGTCAGATAAGATAAGATAGTAAGACAATTTTTTTTTCCAGGACATACAGGATTTTTCATAATGTTCCTGATAGAGTGGTGGACTACCCGTTACTCCTCAGTTGAGTATTCGAGGAACCAGTTGCATTGGTAGTCCTGATTGGTTGATGTTTGAATGAGTTATGGCTTGGAGGCCAAACAGATGCTATAGGATGACAGTTTGGCTATGAGACACGTGTTGTGATGTCCCTAGTTAGCTCAGTGAGCTTGGAAAGAGTTGGTTGTGCCAAGTTTCCCGATGAATCATCAAAGGATTTGTATGGTTGCCACCTAGTGGAGTTTTTATAACTAAGTCCTATAACTGAACTTAGTGGAATTGGGGTTAGGTTGACGTGGGATGTCACTGATGGGGACCCCAGTGTTCTTTGTTGAAATTCGATGGAACTTTGAGAGTCAGTTATGACAAGACAGCTGAACAAGGAAATCATGCGGAACAAAAATCCTTTTCCTGGAAGTTCTTAGTGAACTTTCTTTGTCACTTCTAGGTTTCATGGAGATGTCACCCAGGTAGAAGTCAAATTTGTCTGATAGCCAGATTTGAATGAGTTGAAGAACGGAAGGTGACACCATCACCTAGCGTGATGAGTGAGTATTAGTTTTGGTGGACCCGTGTTGGTGTTATGGGTCATTGGTTGAGGGAGCTATTATAGATCCACCGAGGATCAAGGTGTAGTGGATCGTGTTGGCCATGGATTTAGAAGATTGAGATAGATGTGGATCGTTGTGATTAAGGATCGAGATGCATATGGATGGTTGTGGATTGAGATGATTGAGGATCGGGGTGATCGTGGATCGAGATGATCGAGAGGATAGAGATAGTGTTGGATTGGCATCAGCCAACCATGACAGTTGAGATTGGATTCCCTCAGACGGGATCAGCGTCATTGATTTTCGAGAGGAAGCTTTCCCCGTGATTGCAGCCCTTGGATGTGATTGACTCGGGAAGGAGTCAAATAGATTTTTGGTGTGAGAGGATGACTGGATTAGGGGTTTACAGCACAGCTACAAGATCCGACCTTTCGCATCTTCAGGATGGGGGTCGAGGTTTGGATTGGTACGTCTTGATAAACGTGAGTTAGTTGGTCTTTGGAGTCCTAATGTAGTATATGTGGGACACATCCGCAGTGCGGGTCGAGTGACCGAGAAAACTCAGAGAGGACGTTGAGTATAGTATATGATCTGTCCAGAATGGAGATCAGACATACGGGTTTCCATGTTGGCTCTTGATTGGCATGCCATCCATATGATAGACATGCTAGATCCGAGATTGTGGTGGCATGTGGACTTGATTGTGGATATTGGTACATACTCACACGTTGCATGAGTGCAGTCCTTGGGCATGCTCGGACGTTACATTCTCAATAGTTTTTTTGAATGTCTTGTAAGGGTTCCTCAAAAAACGACAGCTTTCTTCCGAATACTTTAGTGTTTCAATTATCTTGTGACGTAAATTAATTCATTGTCTCCGAGTTTCTAGTCCAACCAATCTTAGCACGTGTACCAAGGTAACGATTACTAACATCAAGCTTATTGATCCCGAGCATATAGTCTTATGAGGTACCAGTTAATCCTTCTAGTAACTTACAAACTCCATGGGTTTGGATAAAAAAAAAAAGCTTCTTCATGGAAACACCAAAAGCCCAAAAAATAAACATCCCAGTCAAATCTAGTTACACCAAACTCAGATCTGAAAACCCAGCGAAACTCAGAAAATAGAAAGAGTAAAATTCAATTAAGCCCTGACACTCAAATTCTGGATGCTTGCATTGCAAATTTCCAAATAAACCCCACCACTGCTTCAACTAGCGTGGGGTTTGGCACGGTGGCACTTGCAACCTTGAACTTGAGGGCAGTGATGTTGGAGACATCAAACACGAAATTTTTTGTTGTGCACTTTTCTTAAGAGAATTGTAAGGATGGTTTACTCGAGTTCAAAAACTCTAGTGGTGGAAAATGAGAAGCCCCAATGTCAAATTTCCCGATGGAACCACTAGATGATGAGATTGCGTGGGATCAAGGGAGCCATGTAAGGGAATTGCAGTCCATGCTTGAAGGAACATGGGCAATGAGAAGGCATTAGTGATGGTATGTAAAATGATAAGCCCAATTCCCAACCCACCACTCCAGTCCGATCAAACTTGTAGTTATACTATTCGCTTCAAAGAACATCCCACCCATAAACAAAACCCACCTATTCTCCAAATCGAGGAGATAAAATTTTGGGGATTTTCAATCAAGCTACTCACATCTATTAGAAGGTTATGGAAGATGTTGATGACACAAATTTTGGGGATTTTCTAAAAGGGTTTTGGTGTTGGATTTTTGTGATTACGAAGCCGATGATGACCAATCGACTTCGTTCGTGACCTAAATTAGTGGTGGTGTTCATCGTTTTTGGTGGTGGTGCAGGAATTGGGGGTTTCTTATTGGAATCAGATGATAATTTCCAGAAATGTGTTGGTATTCTCCACTGGTATTTTGAAAATGAGGTCATCGAACTAGAGTCCATGGCTCTAGGTTCGAGATATCCCACCCTCACCTTCTTCAATGTTTGCCTTTTTTTCTTCTTGCGGATGCAAAACCATATCCATATCCATATCCATACCCTAACCCATATTATTTTTTCATTTACAATAGGGATGAAAATATGTTGTATTTATTTGGATGAATAGTTGATGTTATTCATGTTTGCAGATGAAAGGTGGGTTTTTATGGGTTTTCGGTGCTTCCATGGTGAAATTGGTTTTATTTTATTTTTCATTTTTTTTTATCTAAATTGGGTCTTGATTTTGGTTTCAAATTTGGGAAGAAAGAAGAGTTCATGGTTGACAATTGATTTTTTTTCCTAAGATGATTGATGAAGACAATGGAAAGGGAAAGATGAAGAAGGGTAAAGGTTGATGAAGATAAAATAGTTAAATGAAAAAAATTACCTTCTAATTTTGGCCACCTCATAAGCTGGCTAGACTATTTATTTGCCACCTATCTTTTAACGGCTAAATTGATGGAAATATAATGGGGGTACTCTTTTGTAATTGGCAGCATAATTTGGGTATGAAAAATTTACTTTTTATAGTTGGGATTTCAACTCTCTGGATGGCGGAACGCATAATTCTAGTAAGAATTTTAAGTTACAAGGTGAAATCCCACAATTCAATGCCAAAATACTAATTCGACTCTCCTGATGGCCAAACGCCTAAACTAATCCTGAATAGTGACTGCCATTTAATCAAACAGTGGAGCTCATCTAGTTACTCAATGAGTGAAAGTCCCTTAGTAAAAAGTTAACTAATTGAACAAGGGTAGTAGCTAAATTTCCTCTAAACTAAGATCTTCACTACAAGGACACCAGTCAGGTCAGTGATTCCAAACTTCACTTCAGAAATCTAACTTACCAGCCGTGAGAAAAGTTAACAATTGATCGTAGAAGGTACATGTTCATTAATTAATCTCAACGTTCTTACTTATGTGGTAAAAAATCTAACATGAAAAACTTGGTTAACCAGCTCCATCTACTAACTTCAATGACACGCCATACCTAGCAAAAGGTCATAACTAACTTAAGGGTGTTAATCGTCCAAGGGAGGCTCTAGTCCAATGTAAGTGAAAGGTGATGAAGGAAATCTTGATATTCTTGAAATACGAACTGAAAAGAGTTAAGAGGATAAATGAATCTCAATTCTAGAATGAAAGAGACATGTTTTACCAAGAAGGCGAGTTTTTTAGAACAAAGAGGGTTTGTAGTTGTTGAAATTGATTGAGTTTGATCAATTTGTTTGTTTGATTGAGTCGTTGGTTTTCCTTTTGAGAATATGGCTTCTTCTCCTTTTATAGGTAGTATGAGTGTGAGGTTGGTCGTCACATGCTTCTCCCTCGCGACAACTTTGTCGCACCTCCCATTTTGCCTTATGACAGTTTTCGACGCCATGATCCAGCATGTGGATGATAGTTGGGCTTGAGCCGTAGTTGGATTGGGTTTTTAATTTGGTGAATTCCTTATTTCGGCCCGTAGTTGATTTTTTTTGGGTGTAAACGCTAAGCCAAAAGCAAAACCCTTCTTATTAGTAGTCACTTAATAATGTCGAGGTTTATTTTTAAGTAATAATCAAGATAAAGTAGCTCTGGCTCATCCTACTAATTGGTTAACTATGAAGACGGGGAAATATATGTAGGCATTTAATGGAATATAAAGATCGACCATCTTACAAGCCTAGCCTCTTTTCGAGATTCTCCGAAAAAACATTTCCTTCGCGGGAAACTCTCCAGGTCATGGGCACCATCATAAAAGTCTAAAAGAAAAGTTG
The DNA here is from genome assembly GCA_032719365.1 of Prinsepia uniflora. Classification (NCBI taxonomy): domain Eukaryota; kingdom Viridiplantae; phylum Streptophyta; class Magnoliopsida; order Rosales; family Rosaceae; genus Prinsepia; species Prinsepia uniflora. Next base: position 46,630,659 of record CM064864.1, read on the forward strand.
TTCTCTTTTCTATTTGGGGAAATTTTCAAATGGAGATTTTTGGGAATGAATTAAAAAGGGGCGTGGAATTTGAAGCAATTGGAATAAGACAAAACGCTCGAAATCAAATCAGATCTTTGAATTACTATTCGTATGGGTCCATACATTGGGATATAATGGAAATAAAAACAATTCAAGGTGTATTATCCTAATAAATAGCCCAACATTGATGGAAGCCCAAGTCACAGTACCTGCATTTTAGCGGAAACATGGATGGCCCACTCAAAAATGGCCCACACTTAGTTTTCTTTTTCTCAAAGGTTATGTTCCTTGGCTTACACCTAAGCCATGGATCACTTAAATTCTCGGTTAAGTGCCAGACACTCTGCCTCTGTTGATGTGATAACGGATTGAAGGCTCTCGCTTAAGGGACACAATGACTAACCAGCGACCTATCTGAACAATTTCCTCACCACCTTGAAGGAGGTATGCAAATTCAGCCGAAGAAGGAACCTCTACTAGATGAACATTTTGAAGCTGATCCTGCTCAAGTAACGTTTACTGATGGCCATCTATAAGAATTACTATACATATAGTGATAGAAACAACAAAAAGTGGAGTGTCATAGAACATGTTCAACGCTCTCCTAACTTCATTAAAATCTCGAACGTCATTCCCATCAGCAAGGGCTTTCAAAAAGTCTCAGATTACATCACGCTCGGAATGAAAAGGAATAAAAGTAAAGGCTGGACTCAAAGGACTAGGAGGTGGACAAAGGAGTGACTCAACTTCCTATTCTAAGAGTTGGATCTCCAGAGGAACGTGAATCTGGAAGAAGGACAAAGAGTTAAAACCAAGATGCATACAAATGTGAAGGCAAAAAGAATACCAATTCAATGCCAAGAGAAATCCCGCATTCCACACCACCACGTCTGCTATAAGGGATAGCCACATGATGAGTATGCATACTGACGTGTACCTCTTCGAGCACCAACGGGTCCGTATCCATCATCGATGTAACCCCAGCCGGAGGCAGTAGAGGTGAGCAGTCTATAGCTTAAGGGACTTCTTCCAAGAGGAGAAACTTTTGTTGATGAAGCAAGTTGGGAATGGGATGATCCTAAATAGAGGCGTCTGAGCACCTAACGAAAATGCAGCTAATAGTGGCGTATCCGCATCCATTACAACACTAGCCGCCACATCGAATTTAATTGTAGAAGAAGGAGTCGTACTGTCTGGAGTAGGGGTTGTTGGCCATAGTCTCAACAAAGAAAAGAAACGTCCCTTGTAAATAATGAGGGACATCATGATAGGAGAAAAGGGTAGTGAAGTGTTGAGGATCGCTGACAAGACCCGTCTCAATCCCCCCATGGGGACCACCGTGGGACGTGCCCTGCTCCCGTCTAAGAAGTAAACTCGAATACCAAAATACCCTTAAGGGGGTTCATAATAAAAAATATAATTTTACAGACAAGGGATATGAGCATAATTTCTGTACAAAAGAAAAATACACAGCAACCTACCCTCTAAGGGTGATTAGGTGCACAGTGGTACTATTTATCCCTCAGCCCCAGAATCAGTCCCTGCCTCAATATCTAGGCCTGGAGGGTCAATTATACAATCAAAGCGTGAGTGGACCAAAAATCAGTAAGTCATAAACTCATTTGGAAAACATATACGGTTTAACCCTTCGTTTTATAAACATGCATGCATATAATTGAAAATGTATGGAAATGAAACAAATCATATAAGAAAGTAACCACCTGAACAAATACATAAGTAACACATAATATAACCTATCCTTGGACACCTGTGGTGTCCAAAACTAATACCTGTCTAAAAGGCTACGCGTGCCACTTGGGGTCTAATCTTCGGGTACTCCCCAATATACAACTCAACGACGTCCGGGGTGATATCAACTTGGGGTGCCTACCCCAGACCTACCACATCCGGGACGACATCAATCATATCGTACTCCTATGCCTGAGCCTTTCCTCGGAGTCACTCATCCCAGGCCGGGCACCGTGACTACTCCAGGATCCTAGACGTCTATAGGAGACTCAATAATACATATAGGAAGGTATATGTGGAAACATGCACAGGTTTTTTTAGCACTATTTGAAACCATTTATAGAACACCTTTTCTTAGAACTCGATCATGCCAGATCACTTTTCAAATCCAAACGAAAGCTTTTTCCTTTAAATCCCCGTTGACCCCAAAATTCGGTCAAACGGTATCATAAAGGGCCTCAAGCCCATAATTGCGTTTTCACGCAAATTCGTAAAATGGTCCATGACGGATGATCTAAGTTCAGAAATACCATGATATCAAATCATTTAACTTAAATCATATAATAAGACATGTAAAAACAGTTATGCATGCATTTCAGTTATAAAACAAATGACCGACTCACACTCGGTCCACGCTGCAAGCTAAACCTCAACGTTCAATCTATCACCAAGCTAGTCCAATATCTCTAAGCATGTCCAAAGCATGTCAAAAGGTCACCAACATGCTATACAAGTTCATACTTTAAACCCTCACAAATCCCGATGCTGAAAACGCATCATGAACACGCTTCCCTAGGCTTTAAACCACTAAAAGACCTATCAAACGATCTCCGATCGACTCGAAACCACTGCCATTGGATTCGGATCATCGAAACCTTCCACGTAGGACCAGTTTGACCTTAAAAAATGTGCCTACGCAGCCCCACGTACAGGTCAAAGTCCAAGTCAACGTGGTTAACGGTCAACTCTGACGTCAGCACGTCAATGTGGACGTCAGCAAAGTCAACGCTGACGTCAGCCTGAAAAGTTTGACACCTGTTAGACCTGATAGGTGCCACGTCATCATCATTTTTTGAGAGCCAGGTCGACCCGTTTTACTTTAACGCTTCAACCAGACCCGCGACCCGACCCGACTCAACCCTATCTTACGCATTTCTAACCGGTTTTTGAAGCCGTTTGGTCCTATGTGATCGTTTGGGTTCCTAGAAAGGATCTATGGGTTCAAAAGCATGAAAATCGATCTAGATTTTACCTTCTAACATTGAACAGTGTTGGTCGATTTTCCAAACCGATTTCCCTTCGATCCTGGAGTCCTCCATCCTCGAATCCAACACCTACAAGTTCGTATTGGACCTCGGAACATGTTAGGGCCATCAGAACGGGTCAATAAACTCTCTAAACTTAAGTTGAAATCTGATCCATTTTGAAAGGTTTCGGGTTTACCTGGTCGTATCTCTTCCGCCGTGCTCAACCTCTAGCCGTCGTCTCTCCTCCTTCCTCTCTATCCCTCAATCCTTCTCATCCTCAAACCAGAGAAGAAGATGGTATAATGGGGATTTGGGGGGGGGGGGGGGGTGGTTTGTGTTTATGTTTTGTGGGTTTCGAGTTGGACTGTTCAAATGAAGAAGAAAGAATGAAGATGATATGCATGGACCCAATTATTTGGGGTCTTGGGCTAGTTAGATGAGTGACACTTGTCACTCATTTGATTGGTCCACTGACACAGCTGACCAATCCAACAATTTCACCTATATAATCCCTTGTAAAACACTAATAGTGTCGATTTGTTTCTATGACCCATAACTTTTCTGTCTAACGTCCGATTTCGACGTCCCGCCTCTCTACGGACTCGTGACGTCCCAATCTACGTAATGGACCTTGGTCAAAGTCAAAATAATGTCTTGGGTCAAAATTCAATATTTTCCCTTTTACTAGGTGCAAAATGGTCATTTTACATTAAATTCTCAAATTAAATTAAATAAACGGCCCGGGGTGTTACAATCGTTGTTGTGTCCTTCTCTGTAACCAAAAGCATCTGAACGCCAGTTGGGGTTGAAGAGGTTGAGATATAAATGTGAGGATCCGTGATTAGGAGGCAGTTAGAAATCCAATATCGGCCGGGGGGAATTGGGGGATGCGCCTTATATGTGTGGGAACCCCTCTATCAAATCCGAGGCCTTTTGGGGGTGAGACCCCCATAAGGTAAACCGTGAGGGCAGGGATCCATGTGGGCTGGGTAAAAAACTAACGAGCCCAAAGCAGACAATATCAGATTAGAGCAGGTTGGATCTTGACATTTTGGTATCAGAGCCTAACCCCGCCCAGAATGGAATGTGCCAACGAGGACACTGGGCCCCAATGGGATGGATTGTGAGGGCTCGTGCCTTGGAGGCAATGTTAGCAATCCCACATCACCTGGGTGGATTTTCGGGATGCGTCTTATATGTGTGGGTGCCCCTCTGTCCAATGCGAGGCCTTTTCGGGGTAGGACCCTCAGAAGAAAAACCGCGAGGGCGGGGATCTGTGTGGGCTAGGCTCAATGGGGGCGAGCCCAAAGAGAACAATATCGCATTGGAGGAGGTTAGATCATGACAAGAAAGGTCTAGCGAGGATGACTCGATCACTTGATCAAGAGTGATCATGGAAACATGCTAGGGAACAACAGTCATTTCCGCAGGTATAACACTCGTTTTAGCTTGATACTTAGAAGCAGCGGTCAAAATGGAAGTAATGAAGGCTGAGGAAGCTCGGGGTAGACGCTTGTGTTTTGAGAGTTTCTTAACCTGCAAATATTTTTCTAAAGACATTTTGTTAGCCGAGTCATCTTCCCCAAGAAGATAGTTCTTACGCTTCCTTCCGGCAATAGTAGGGCAAGTAGAGGAAAAGGGAGCAGGAACTGGTGAGGCCACTACCAACAAAAAAGTCTTTCCTATGCGAGATGATTTGCGAGATAGACCTGGAGTTCTTGAAACAACAAAAACTGAAGAAAAGTTGATAGAAAAAAAGATTACCAGTAGGACCTGTGGAGCCCGTCATTCCTTCCGTTTCAAGGTAACCCATAGATCTCTTAATAATAAGATCTTCATCAACGGCTCCAAGAAGAGCTCTTGGCGTTAACCCCTTCTACCAATCATAGACTGCGGGTATACCTAGATAATACTACATACACGTGTTGAAAAAAGATTGACAAACAAACAACACACCACCATCAAAATCGTTTTGGAGCCGATAAGATGCATCCACGTTCATTCATTTAAAATGAAGGACTGGAATAGGTTACTGAAAGCCAAGTTGGCGTGTGCTGAACTTTGGTTGATAAATTTGATACCAAAGTGTGTTTTGGGATAGTGGTTCCCACCTTTCAGGAAATCTCTCACCATCCCACAGTTAAAAAGGTCTATGAGCATTAGTGCTTTACAGTGCAAACTGATGGTAATTTCTAGATAACCATCTATATTGAACAAAGGTTAGCAACGACCCACGATGTCGGTTTAATGCTCCTTCGGGTAGGACCTTAGTTGAAGAAAGAACGCTAAACAGTCTTGAGTAGAGTAAGGCACAGGGGGCAGGCGCATCAACTGTAATCCCAGAACAACGTTGTTAGCGAATTGGAGAGCTCGACGACGAAGTTGGGGAAATGGCCAGTTCAACCATGCTTGGATTATCCGCAAAGGTCTATTTAGAGGTTTCCTCGAACAAGGATAGAAAATGATAGTTTGGAGAATATTGTACATTTGAGCGAGAACGATGAAGCTAAAGCTTTAGCGGAAATGACCCATTCTTGCTATATGCCTTAAGAGGCGGGGTTAGGCTCATAAGGCCGACGCCAATGTGCATACATGCCGGTGAACAAACTAGTAAAATCAGCAACATGGCTGGAAATGTTTAGGCCAAATAAGACGACCAAATCTAGAACGGTTAGGCTCATAGGGCCGACGTCAAAATCGAATGTGTTGGTACTATTGTTCTAGAAGGATAAAGCAGCACTAAGTAAATTTATATCAAATGTGGTAGGCAAGTCTGATAAGCTCACCAGGTGAAGCACTCTGTTGAGGCAGAGCTCGTCGCGGTACATCCACCTTATTCTTGTAGCTCAGTTCAAAAAGCAAGTGGAAATCTTTGATTTATTGTTGGATGGGAACATATGGGTCCATCCGGAGTGAACATCGCTCTAGGGACAGGAAGGTCATTGAAAGATAAGGGACGCCTGAAACCCAGACATAATATCATAAACTCGATCGCGCCAATAAGGTCCAAAAACAAAATGGAAGTCCAAGTCTACAGGAAGAATTAGCTCCACGTAATATGGTTCCCTTCTTCACAAGCCTGAAGAACATCGCAAGCAAGCGCAACACAATGCTCAAAGTTCTCCCCAGAAATTCAGGGAGTCTTAAAGGTAGGAACGACCCTTAAATTAGCAGGCGAGAAGGAGTCGATGGGGACTTTCTATTTCTGAGCTATTTTAAGGGTCATAATTTTTGTTTGATTCTACAAACGGGAAGAGATTTTGGAAGATCGTGTGAAAATCGAGATCAACACGGATGAAAAAATCCCGAAAACATTTCAATTTTTTTATAACAAAATATTTCAAATTTAGGGGTGCAATCTTTGCACCCGAAAAAAATCCCATTGGGCCAAATCCGATGGCTCAAAGAAATTAAAGGCCCAAATTAAAGAAGATCCAGCCCAAGCACCCACTTGGAACGTGCAGAGGAAGTAAGGCATGGACAGTTTTTACACTTACGAAGAATTTGAAGGCAAAGATGAGGTTTCCAATGAAATAAATGTGAACGTGGTACCCGTCGAAGGCTCAACTTGACAATGTGATCAGAATCTTCACTACCTATAAAAGGAAAAGGAACCAGCTTCTCAAAAGACCGACAATCAACTAACCAAACTCTACATGTTGATCTCCATCAATTTATGAGCCTATGAACACCTAACCAGGTTTCATGGTTTAACAAAGGCCAGCCCTTATAGCAAAACCTACTTCTTTCGACCTAGGAAATTAAGATGCAATTTCTCTTTTCATCTCGTCGAGGAATTTATAGAACCACCTAACCATTGTTTTGACTCGCTCCAGCAACATTGTCGTAATGGTTAGCCTATTGCACTAACCTTCTTTCTAACTAAACATTGGCATAAGGGTTAACCTCATTATGACTGCCAGTTCATGGATGGTCATTGAGGTTTGTAGAGATTAACCTTCTTTCTAACTAAATATTTTCATAAGGGTTAATTAACGCGACTACTAGTTCATAGAAAGTCATCATGACTATCTGTTCTTGGAGAGTCATCTCGACTACTCATTCACAAAAAGTTAACCCGATTACCGATTTACGGATAGTAATTTCAACTGCCAACTTATGGCTGGTCACTGAAGTGTCCAGACCTCCTCCTTGACGTCTCGCTGTCGTCTCTGAATGCGTTGTCATCCTATGACATGATTTTCGACTGATATTCATTTCAGTTGATGAATTTTCTACTTGATACGAGGTTAAATGCGAAGGAAATAATTTACTTTATACACTTGTAATTTTTCAATTTTTACTCAGTTCAATTTCAATACTTATACATTCTACTATTAAAGTCCTTGAGAAAGGCATAAAAAAGAATAGTGCAAACTAATCTTGCCCGCTTGCCTCACGATCATTTTGAGTAGAAAAAAGGTTCTTGGGCCGCGAACGGAACCCATTTACAATGTCTAATGACAGTTTTTACTAGTAGCACGCTTACATTCGAGCTGAAGGCTTACTTCCTTCCTAGTATGCCCATTTAGCGACCGTGGCCAAATACTCATTACACTCAACTCATCCAACATCATCCACATCACATCACCAGCAAAGAGATCCTATGAGTGGTCTGCCCTCACTTTGCAGACCCAGTTCCACGCGGAAATCTGATGAGGGATGCCTTGACCCCACTCGACTCCTAAAACGGGAAAAACTTTTTGGATAAAAACACTACTATGTCAGGAATTAGTAATAATGGGAATGGATACATGGTGGAGGTATTTAGTTCGAGGTTGGGTAAGCATTGTGTGAAAAAATTGATAAATATACCTGAAATTCCTCCAACAAGAAAGTTTCTATTGCCTACAACACTATCAACAGTCAACACCACTGTACTAGTTAGAATATTCTGCTCGCTAAACCAAATCATGGCTAAAATTGTTACGTTGGTTAGAGAGTTTAAAGAAAGTTAGGGCTTAAATAAAATCTCACTATGAAATGAAACTAACCTAGCAGAGCAGCCATCAAGCTTTGAAAACTGAACAATTGTGTACATATCACATAAAGATCCGAAAGTAACCTCAAAGACAGCACTAAAGGGCGAGTAATGTATCAAAACATACTGCAGTATATAAACAAGGTACTGGGCAGCCTTAGCTTCGTAAACAGAACGCATACCGAAATACAAAAAATGGTCCATCCAATAGGGAAAGGGAGCTTAACTCACCTCCTCAGCTCCAGTTCGAAAAGTCGGTTGTACTCAAAACTCGCCACTTGCCAGTCCCCTCAAACAAAACAAAGACTTGAAGTGACCGACATGCATTTAATTTCGCCAGAACCAAAGCCTATATCTGTATTAATTCATCTCACTCTTCTGCGAAACCTATCCATGTTCAGTCTCTGAAAACCATGGTGACTTTATACGCTTACTTTTTCTGCAAAATGGGATGGGGATTAAGAAAATTAGAACTTACGCCTTTCTTTATGCATAGAAACTAAAAGATCGTTGTCTGTTGGCCTCATATATCTCTGGAAAAGAATAAGAGTTATTAGAAGCTATGGAATTTGAACGACTACTGTACTTATCGCAGCAGGATAATGAAAGTGACCACAAAGAAAAAAGGTGAAAGAGTGTATCAAAACTGAGAGCAGTACATCAAGAAGGTAACATTAATGAGCCTCATTCAGAACATGGGATTCTAGTAATTGATTTAACGTACAACTCAAGGCAGGACATAAGATTTGCTAAAAGCGTTGGGAATCGAAACTATAGAATTCATCGCACACAGATAATGAAAGTAACCCCAAAGACCAAAGGAGAAAGAGTCTATCAAACCGACATCAGTGCATCAAGAATGTAACAACAACACTCGATCTAGACATAGGATTCGAGAAAGTGATTCACGATATCTCAAGAATTAATGCCTCCATTAATATTATATAGAAGCTAGCATCATCACGCACATTCATCCCACCTAAGGTGTGATTCATGCTTAATGACATTATTTTCGTCTGCTCATGCATGAACCTAGGACCGATATATGGGCTAGCTGTTTAGTCAAAAGGGCTCTTCAATTTCATGGCACTTGCCTCTCAAAGGGTGATTAACAATGACTTTATGCACATTGTGTGTTTGCCTTCAGACAACAAGGCCTGCTTCATGTGGTCTTGATACAATCAGTAGCAGTATAAAGTTACTTAAGACAAAAATAACTACTCTTTGGGCACATTCCACAAAGTTGTTTCACTAAGTGAGCTGCCAATTCTTTAGAGTTTAGACCCCTATTCAAATATCATCCAAGCAAGAAATTACTTAAATTGAAAGTCAATTCAACATTTGATTATCACCACAATCAATTGTGCTGATCTATTTGTTTAGAAGACCAGGTGACCTTCGATTTTGATAACTTTGTGCAAGGATATCTTTTACACGTTAACTAAAACTAAACAGTTTCAGATCTTGAAGCCACATGAGATGGAGTCAAGAGAGTAGTTTGTTCTGTATTAAGTTACATAACAACATGGGTTTTGAAAATTTCTCATCCAGAATAGGTTTTAAGTTTTGAGTTGAGGAATTTGTAGTGCAAGAAATGGATGAATAAATAAATGCTGAAAATTCAGCAAAGATTATAAATAACTTGTAACACCAGAGAGCACAAATAGTTTTTGAGGCCATTGCCGTTAAAACTACATCATTAATTGCAAAGTAGAAAAAAACATATTTCTAAGTAGAACCGAACGATATTTGTAAAGGTGCATACAGGAACAAGTTAGCATTAGTCGAAAATTTAGCTTCGATTGGTAGTGCCTCTTACATGTAAAAGTGCATATTGTACAAATATGGACTTTCACACGCCACACGCTTTGGTTTCTGATCATAATAGAAATACATAAACCAACAGAGTCAATAATTCCATATTAAATTATACTAATAATATCCCATGCCAAAAGCATATGATACACAAGGCTAAAACAAATGGCTGACAACCCTAAAAGCATTATACACAGAATCTTATCAGCGTGGTATTGATTTTCAAAATCATATACTGTATGCTATAGATGACAACAGCCTACTCTGCATCTTCTCTTTACAATGTTATGAATCTTCTCAGAATTTACTTTATTTTACTTTTGGCTCCTTCAATGTATTCATTTCCTTTCATATCATGGTTATGTTAGAAAGTGGACTCAGACTCCCTACTAGACTTTCCTTGTACATGATCTCTTTCTTTCCTTTCTGCATTCCTAGGTAGGGATATAAGTTTGATCCTAGTAAGATTCTATAGCTAGATTGTAGGAGCACTAGTAGTGTAGTGCAAGTTATCCCTCTGTATAAATCCTCATTCACACTTAATCAAAAGAATCTTCGACCAATCTGTTTATTTTCATGGTATCAGAGCAGGATTAACAATCCCTGATTTCACTATCCCCTTATAGCTGCACCCCTCTCTTTCGTGCAGTCCCTTTACTCTCATCGATAGCCATGTCTAATGATCCTAATCCAATTCTATCAGATGCGTCAACACTCGACGCATCAAAGGCAGGAAACTTCGCATCCCCTGCTAAATTATCAGACTCTTTGAAGGCTGATATATAAAACCCCTTCTTCACCCACTATTCTGATCATCTAGGCCTAGTCCTAATCCCTAAGTCTCTGAATGGGGACAACTACTCTAGTTGGAAGAGTGCTATGACTCTAGCCCTAAACTCTAAGAAAAAACTCGGTTTTGTCAATGGCTCAATCCAAGCTCCTACTGAAGAAACTTGGTCACGGTGCAATGACATGGTCCACTCCTGGATTGTCAATACCCTTAACCCAATAATCGCGGATAGTGTGATTTACTATTTGACTGACCATGAGGTCTGGGAAGACCTCTAAGAATGCTTCTCTCAAAGCAATGCCCCTTGAATCTTTGAGATTCAGCGCGACATTGCTTGTCTTCAACAAGAGCAACTCTCGGTCTCCGCCTACTACACCAAATTGAAGGGTTTATGGGAAGAATTGAGTTCCTATTCAAACAAAACTTATGGAACCCAAAAGGACTCTCAAAAGTTGATGCAGTTTCTTATGGGTTTAAATGAGACTGACAGTGCCATTCGAGGTCAAATTATGCTGATTCACCCTCTTCCCTTTGTTCGTCAAGCGTAAACCTCCATTGCTCAGGAAGAAAAACAACGCACCTTGAGTGCTACCCACACAACGGCAGCGACAACTGCGAGTGTAGCGATGGTTGTATGCGGCGGAGGCAAGTCCGAGTGCCTCACTGGGTTTGAACGGCAGGACCGATCTTCACAGTAGGGAGACCACGATCGTCCTCACCACCACTCAGGAGGCGATTGACGCTCTGAAAATTAGGGATAGGTCGTGGACGCCCTCAGTGCATTTACTGCGGTGACATGGGCCTTTGGTCCAAAAGTGCTTTAAAATACATGGCTACCAATCAGACCATCCCAAATCCACACAAAATTCAGGCCTTAACCCATTTAAACGAGCCCATGCAGCTAATCAGGTTACTGGAGAAGACAAATCCTGGTTCGCGAAAAGGTACTCGTTATCCTCTCTCTGCCTTTCTCTCTTACCACAGATATCTGCATGCCCACCGTTCCTTAATTGCACAGCTCAATAGTTCTATTGAACCTTCCACTTATTCCAATGCTGCTACCTCTCTCGAATGGTAGCAGGCTATGCATTCTGAGCTACAAGCTCTTGCTGATAATGGCACCTGGACACTGACTGACAAGACCTATCCTAATCCCCCCGCGATTAACGCGGGATGTGCCATATTCCCATCTAACCCACGTGCCACACGAGGTAACACGAAGGGCAAACAAGCGATAATCCAAAATCCTGAGCCCTATTGGCTCCTAGAGTGCGCCAGGATCATCCGAGGAATGTGAGGTATCGGTCTCTACCACAGCCCTCATCCGCTATCAACCTGAAGGGCATTAAAACCATTAAAAGCTGTGAGTGGACGAAAATAATTAATTTAGTAAAACTCATTTCACAAAAGATATTTATGCCCTTCACGTAAAATTATGCATGCATTCAAAAACTAGTTAATTCAAACATAATAAGAACCATTTAGAAACCAAAGTCATTTCCTTTTCTCAAATCATTAGGGCCTTAGCCCAAAACCATAAAATCCAAGAATATGGGAACTCAGCCCAAAACCAGAAATCCAGTCATGTGTACCACTGCCCAAAACCACAAACACATAAATACTATTTCATAAATCCAATAATCTGTAATCCAAATATCCATCCTTGGCATCCCAGATGCCTAGCGTCTCAGATGTTCATTTCACAGCTAAGCAACGAGTGCTGCCTGGGGTCTCTCCGGGTCAATATCTAACATCCCAAATGTCTTACGTCTAATCATAGCAATCCTGCTCCTGAGTCACTATACAGTTCGGTCGCTCCGTGCAATGACCCCTCGCAGGCAATACGTCGTGCTTACCCCAGTGTCCAGACACGGAGTAAGACCTTTCAAATATCACATATAAGGATGGTATATGGAAAACATCTTTATAGAACCATTTCAAAACATCTCAAAGGGGCCATGCCCGGAATTTCTATAAAATCATCATAAATCCAATTTCTTAAATCAAAATCCAATTTAGGGTCTCCGAACCCGAAATCACATCTATAACCCATAACTGGGCCTCATGCCCGAATTCGTAAACCAAATGGGTCTCAGCCCGATATCTCATTAAATCAACTAGACTCCAAGTCCGACAGTTTCCAAACCAAATGGGTCTCAGCCCGATATCTCATTAAATCAACTAGACTCCAAGTCCGACAGTTTCCAAACCAAATGGGTCTCATGCCCGAGTTCATCTTTAAAAATCTTTTTTATAAATCACAAATGGGACTTATGCCCGATTTTCAGTCAACTGGGCCCTCGGCCCGAACTCATTATAATGCCAGCACGTATAAACATAGTATAAACTAGAAACTTCGAAATACGTCCAATTAAGGAAATCATAAATACCACAATCATATTATCACAAAACACTTATAAAAAAACATATAAAATAGTTATGCATGCATCATCTTTATAAAACAAAAGTCCACTCACAGACCGTCCTAGCTGCCGCCTCAATACGCATGTCATAAGCCTCCCCGAGGCTAATCTACCATCACCAGGACTTCCAAACCTGTCTAATCCATACCCGAAGGTCACTAATCATCCAAATAAATCTATAGGACAAAACTCTAAAACTCCCGGCTAAGGCCATGTGTCTCGGACACGTTTTTCGAGGTGAAAAAGCTCAATTTGACCCACTTAACGATCTCCGATCGACCAAAAACTACCACCATTGGATTTGGATCGTTGAAACCCTTAAAATGACATTGGGCACACCTCAAAATTCAAGCCCACATGCCCCCATGCGCGTAGTCAATGCGCGGTCAATGTATGAACAGTACCTGCTGACATCATCGTTGACGTCAGCACTGATAAGTCTGACACCTGTTAGAATCTGACAGTGCCACGTATCAAGCCACCATTGGTCCCCCGTCTAACATGGCAGTCTAACATTGTCAGACCTAACATGATGACGTCATCTTGATGATGTCACTGATGTTGTCATCGTTTTCTTCCTCACGATGGGTCCTGCAACTAGGTCGCACAGTATCCGCGACCCGAACCGACCACTGTTCCTTCCTTTCTAACTCAAATCCAGTCATGTTTGTTCCTATAACCTCGTCTGAATGATCCTAATCGACCAATAACCTCAAAAACATGAAATCAGAACTGTAAACTTACCTTTGGATCCAAAAATAGTGAGCGCGGTTCCTCCATCGTGTTCCCTTGATTCTGGCCACCTCTGGCCATGATTCCAAGTCCTACGATGTCGTATGATCACCAAGAACCTCATCCAATTCATTAAAATTGTTAATACTAGCCCAATCGAGACTTTCCATTTTAAAAACAGAGTTTCCGGAAATCCCTCACCTTCCCCGTCGTTGCACAGCCGTGGACACCACCACGATCGCCTAGGCCTCCTCTTTCACTTTCCTTCACAACCCAATAGCAAAGGATGATGATTTGGGGGTGTTTTTGTGGGTTATACGGTTTTGATGGGTTTATGGGTTTTACCTTCGAACTGGGCCACCGTGTGACGACCCGTCTCGAATTACCGGGATTAATTAGGAATTTATGACAGATTAGCGAGACTAATTGGTGATTAGACGAGGATTAGCGGACGAGCAGGGCGAAATGACAATTTTGCCCCTAGAATGGGGGAATCGTTGACTTTTCGTTCAGGCAGTCAAATGGACTTTGGCCGATGACTGTGACGTAGTTCGAGATGTCACGAGTTCATAGATATGTGGCACGCTCGATTTCGACGTTCGAGGAAGAAGTTATGATTTTCGGAAGTTCGGGGGCATTTTGGTAATTTGGTTGAAAATAGGTAAATAGTTAATTTTTGACCCGGGAGGTCTGATGGCCGAGGGCCGAAGACCGTTTCATAGATCGGGACGATACGTATCCGTAGACAGGCAGCACGTCGAATTCGGATGTTCGACGAAAAAATTACGGTTCACGGAAATTCCTAGGAACTATTGCACGATTACGAAACGGATGCCTTTTGGAATTATGTGGGTCTACATATTTGTCCCAAGGCCCAATGGATGATTGAAGAGTGACACCCATCCACTGGACACCATTTTTCATTCATGCATATCCCATTCCCTTTCATCGATCATTTTCCATCCTCCAAACTTAAACCTGATTACCTCCCAACCCAATCCAACCATCCTTCCCATATGATCATGCTTGAGAGACCAAGGGAGTGTGAGGAGTGCAAGCTGATGATGGTGGTTGGCAGGAGGCAGCGCCGCCGTGGACGGCGGCCATGAAACTGTGTAAGGTATCAGTTTGCCCCTTTTTCTTTTTAAATTTGATTTGTGACGTTAAGGATGGTTTTAGGCGTTTGTAATGGGTTTATTAGATTGCTTAGGAAGTTTAGAGAAGGTTTTTGATGGGGTTTGACGGCTGAGGAGCCGTGGGAGCAAAATGGAAAACTTGGACCGTGGGGTTCAAATTGAACCATGGGATTTTGGACGTTTTTCTTAGGATTTCTTGACATGATTAGATAGGGAATAAGAAAATAGGAAGAATGGAATCGAAAAGGAAAAGATTGGACGAAAAATGAAGGGTTTAGGGGGCTGAACCGGCCACGCCGGTTCAGCCGGTTCGGCTGGACCGGCTGCACAAGACCAGCCGGTTCGGACCGGCCGCTGAAGCTCAGGGATGATCTAAAGTCCTAGCGGGAGAGGCCCACGCGCAGGACCTTCTTGGGGCGCGTGAGGGCACGTGAACAGTCCTTTGGGGAAAGTTCCAACATGTAAAATCATCTATTCGATGTAACGAACATTTTGGGACTGGTTTCGTGTCAATCTGACATCGTTTCGATATAGTTCGGGACGTCCGAAGGTTTAGGTTCGCGTTTAAAAATAGTTAGAAATTCCAAAAAATTACGAGATTTTAGTGAGGGGTTATTTAAGTAGTTAATAACCTTCTATTACGATTTGGACAGGTTCGGGAATCCCGGAGGCGACGATTGGTCTGTGAGTGGACTTGTTTAATGAATTCGATGCATGCATAAATGTTTTATAATTTTTTTAATACATGTTTTGTAATTCCATGAGTTCATTTGTTTGTGGTAGCCTAGGATTTACGTATTTACACGTATTTCGATATTTTCAGTTTTATACGATGCTTGTACGTGCTAGGTTTTCAATGAGTGTTTAATGAATTGGTTTTGGATTTGGAATTATGAAATCGGGCACGAGACCCATTTGATTTACTAACTCTTGGACTTGGAGTCCATTTCATTTGACGAGGAATTGGACCAAGGGTCCATTTGAGTTATACGATCGGGCCGAGGGACCCGTTGGTTTACGAATCCGGGCGTGAGGCCCATTTGGTTGTAATATCGGGCTGAAGGCCCAGTTGACTGTAGTATTGGGCTTGAGGCCCTGTTGATTGTGAAATCGGGCTTGAGGTCCCGTTGATTATGGTTTCAGGCTTAGGGCCCAGTTAGTCTTGATATCGGGCTAGAGGCCCAGTTGATTGTAACATCAGGCTTGAGTCCCAGTTCGGTTTGTGAAATGAGAATTCGAGCATGAGACCCTGGTTAACGGTGGATTTAGGCCGAGGGCTGTGAAATGGATTTGAATCAGATTCGAGGAATCCTGTTGAGATGAATTGGGTATGAGACCCAGTTGAAATATGTTTTGAGAAGAAAGGAAGTATTTGAAAATGAATGAAACCCTCCATATGATTATATGGTCTCCTCCAGACGTCGACCTGGAGAGTCACGATCCACATACCAGAATGGGTATCCCCATAAGGATCCTTTTATAGGAGTGGAAGTTATGATTTATGATGCGGTCCTGGACCAGATTCCGATGAGATGATCGGACTAGATCCAGAGATAGAGCTCGGACTAGTTCCAGAGATTGATCCTCCCAGATGGAGAATTCCTGGGGGAAGACTCGGAGTGAGACCCCGAGTAATGTGCACACTAGTATAGATTCAATTATCGTGACTATATCGTGGATGTGTGCCCCGAGTTGGCATCTTCTCGGAAGTGTCGCGGATGGGTTATACGTATGTTGATACGTACGAGGTTTTATGAAAGTGATTGGGGGCGGAGACCCTGTGTTCCATGTTTTAGAAAGTGATTTGGGGCGGAGACCCCGTATTTGATGTTTTGGAAATGGTTTGGGGACCCCGTATTGTATGTTTTAGTATTTCACTGAGAATGGTTTTGGGCTGAGACCCACGTATGTTGAGTTGGGCTGAGTTCCCAGATGTATGGATTTACGGGTTATTTTGATTTCCGGTCGGGGACCCATAAATGGATTTATGGTTCATGACGGTTTATGGAGACCGACATGAAGCCTTGAAAGGTTTTGAGAATATGTTTGACAAATGATTTTATGAACGTTAGGGTAAACAGTTTTTGAATGCATTCATATGCTTTTTAGTGAAGGGCATAAATCTTCTTTTATGAAATGTTTCATTAAAATATTATTTTGTCTACTCACGACTTTTGATGTTTTAATGCCCTTCAGGTTGATCGCGGATGCGGGCTGTAGTAGAGATGAGACATCACACTCCTCTTCTTACGATCCTGGCGTACTCTGGAAGCCCAGTGAGGGCTAGAGACGGAATTTTCCCTGGTTTGATACTTCGTGTCAGACGAGATCAGGCGTGTCCTACGTTAATTCCGGGGGATTTGGGACAGGTACTGACAAAGTGGTATCAGAGCAGGTTGGCTCTTTTGATACTCATGGTACTCTGATACCAAGTGGTATCAGAGCGTGTTTTTCTCTCAGAGTATGCGCAGGTCGAGGATGTGATGTCTCTGAAGTCGTAACAGCCCGTCATCAACCTGATACTTTGGGTAAGAGTAGGAAGTACCACGTGCTGAATGAAATTCGATACGATAGTTGAAGGTTCGATTGGCATCTAATGTCGTACATGTCACGTGTATCGAGGAAGTGGATCCCGAGTAGGATAAGTATTCGTGTGAATCCAACGGCTTAGAGCCATAGTATTACTGGTGAGTAAGACCCAGTGGACCGATAGATACCGTGTAACGACCCAAGAGTCGAGACCGTTTTCGGTCGAGTCATGTCAGACTGGAGTGTGTGCTGCAGAAGGCAGCTGAGGTCATGGTTGACCCGAGTGAGATTGTTGGGAATAGGAACGTTTGACCCTATTTGGCACGTGTTTCCATGTTTCGGTGTGTCGAATCCTGGAGGGATGTCGACTGGCAGGAGATGCCCTAGTGTGGTTGTGGTGTGACACGATAGTATACGATTGCGCACGTAGCGCTTGTGCAGTGTTAGGCACGGAGTACGACCAAGTTCTTGTGGAGGCCAACGGCTGAGAGCCGTAGAGTTACGAGAGAATGAGATCCTCACAGTGTGGTTACTGGTTGTTTGGTACCAGTATCGGAGTATGATGACTTTTCGGAGTTGAGAGCAAGGGGATCCGGTTGACGAGTACCATTGTGAGATGAGATTTGGGATCCCGAGGTGGACCGATCGGTGGATGTTACGTGCGGAGTGGTTGGTACCGGCGGCCGACTACCGCATGGATTTGGAGTTTCGATAGTAGAGTATTTATGAGGTTGGTCTGCACGAGGTTGTGGCGGACGCTGCTATCGATGGACGTAGTTGAGTCTTATCGAGTTAGATAGGCTCAGGTTATCGTGACGATTGTGATGAAGGGATTCGTCAGTCGTGACGATGATACGAGGTGCGTGAGTGACATACAGTATGAGCATAGATTCTGGATTTGACTCGGTTACGACTGAGTACGATCGTAGAATGAGACACTGACGATGGGTGTTGGCACACTTGCCGCGTTACCTCTGTGAGGTGACTGTGACGAGTAGGATATACTTGGATGAGTGACAGGTGCCTTAGATATCCTTGGATGGATTACACGAGTGTGAGTGCTGGAGTTGATCTCATAAAGTTGGGACGTGCGAACCAGTATGTTGATGAGTAGTAGATGTGCCCGGAGTGGCGAGCATGTGAGTTCGATGGGTACTGAGTGGGACAGAGAGGATCCCGAGTGGCTCAGTGCAAGGCACCAGGAGTACTTGGTTTGGTGACCAGTTCCCTGATGATACGAGACTTGGGGCGCGAGTGTGTGCCCAGGAGTAGTAACGTTAAAGATCGAAATGCCTAAGTGGCATTCGGATGAAAATGTATAAATGGATGATGTGAGTGACGTAACATGACATATGGGTCGGTTGGTCAGATGTGATAGTACACAAAGATTTAGCTTCAGATCACGACAGACGTTGCGATCTGTTTAGCCTACCGACCGATGCCAGTGGATTCCGAGCAATTCTATGAGTCAGAGTTGGATCAGATTGATTGAAGGTACGAGATATGAGTATTGGAGGCCGTTTATGCACATCCGTAAATAGTATACAAGGTTTAACCTTGAGTCACGTGAATTCCACTCAAAATGAGTGTACCTACATAAACGGTAATCGCGGACGCGTGGATGGTGTCCAGTTGAGTTGAGGACTTGAGAGTCCAGTGCGGATTGGTTTTGTTTGACTATGGTTGACCATACCTCCTGAATTGGGTACTTGGAAATTGTTTGCCTATAGGACGCAGGAATGCTCGTGTAATGAGTGAGCTCAGTATTTGGAAATGAACCATGTTTCCAACATGATTGGAACTTTGGAATCAAGAGACGTTGTGATTGAGACGATGAGAGAAGTGCTTGATTCCGCATTGGAGATGGATATTTCGAGGTCACTGAGTGTGACTCTTTGGTAAATAGTGCGGGATGTCGGAGGATGACATAGGTGAACTTTGATGTCATCATCTTGGATTCTCCTTGATTCTTCCCTAGGTGGGATAACGAGGAGTGATATGACAGCTAGGGGTTCAAAGAGGGTGTAAGAACCGAACACTTAGGATGTGAGTCAAATTTGATTGACTTGACGAGTAGAAGGTATTTAGCGTCATAGGATGTCACAAGTGAGTCTCCGAGGTGATGGATTGATGTTCGCCTGGTGACGGACGGTTGGGGTCCGGACCATGGTTGGAACGCGGACAGTAGTATGTGGTTGGACGTTGCCAGAGTGCAGTCCTTGAGTAGGTCGGGTGACACCCCGATGTTGATGTGATGTGGGTGCACCGAAGTGTTATGCACGTTAGATGATGGGATTGACCACAGTCAATCGGTATGTCGGGTTGAGAGTCCTAAGAGTCTGGTAATGTTGTAAATTGGATAGAGACCTAGATGGACATGAGTGGTGATCGGAATAGATCCGATAGTGACAGTTTGGAAACTCGAGGTGAGTCTAGATGTCAGCAGAGATTGCTGAGTGACAAGAGATACGATATGAGGAATCTAGAGTGAGTCGAGATCAGAGTAGAGCAGCGAAGCACAGTGGAGTCGGGAGTTGTCGGCTGGTCACGAAGTCGTGACATATCATGGTAACGGATTGATCGATATCCGATGCATTCAGATTGATGTGGATCGATGGGACTCTAAGGAGAGTCAGTATGGGCATAGGTTCGAGGATGACCTATGAGATGGGATTCGTACCATTGTGATGGCAGGATCTATAGAATGTTGTCTGATCGGGAACTGAGTAGGATGTCAGCTTGGATGTGGTAGCCCTTAGTGGGAGCACGTATTGTAACCTGCTGGGTGTAGGTTAAAACGTCTCAGAAGGGTAAACTATAAGGATCGAGAATCAACTTAGTATGGTTGACCTATCAAAGTGAGTGACAGGGGAGATTGGCGAGTGTCGACATTTTGTCTCGAGTGAGACGTACGTGCAGACGTGTAGTTTTCGAAAATGAATTGGAGCTTTGGAGGCTCCAGTGACAGTACGTACCGACGAGTACGGTACGTGTGTCGGACGTGTACTGTTAGTCGGGTATTCTCGTGTGGGTGCAATATCCTAGTCAGGGAACAAGGATGGATTCCACAATTTGGTTGTGGAATCGCGTTGATTTGAATTTTGAGGAAGAAATTCTTTAAGGGGGGAAGATTGTGACGACCCGTCCAGAATTAGAGGGATTAATAAAGAATTTATGACGGATTAACGAGACTAATCGGGGATTAGACGAGGATTAGAGGAAGAGCATGGCGAAATGACGATTTTGCCCCTAGAATGGGCAAATCGTTGACTTTTTGTTCAGCCGATCAAATGTACTTTGACTGATGATTGTGACGTGGTTCGAGACGTCACGAGTTCATAGACAGGTGGCATGCCCGATTTCGATGTTCGAGGAAGAAGTTATGATTTTCGGAAGTTCGGGGTATTTTGGTAATTTGGTTGAAAAGAGGTAAATAGTTGACTTTTGACCCAGAAGGTCTGATGGCCGAAGGCCGAGAACCGTTACGTAGATCGGGATGATACAAATCCGTAGATAGGCGGCACGTCAAATTCGGACGTTCGACGGAAAAGTTACGATTCACGGAAATTCCTAGGAACTATTGCACGAATTACGAAACGGATGCCTTTTGGAATTATGTGGGCCTAGATATTTGTCTCGAGGCCGAATGGATGAGTGACAAGTGTCACCCATCTACTGGACACCATTTTTCATTCATGCATATCTCATTCCTTTTCATCGATCATTTTCCATCCTCCAAACCCAAACCCGATTACTTGCCAACCCAATCCAACCATCCTTCCCATATGATCATGCTTGAGAGACCAAGGGAGTGTGAGGAGTGCAAGCTGATGATGGTGGCTGGCAGGAGGTAGCGCCACCGTGGACAGCAGCCATGAGACTGTGCAAGGTGTCAGTTTGCCCCCTTTTCCTTTTAAATTCGATTTGTGACGTTAAGGATGTTTTAGGTGTTTGTAATGGGTTTATTAGGTTTCTTAGGAAGTTTAGAGAAGGTTTTTGATGGGGTTTGATGGCTGAGGAACCGTGGGAGGAAAATGGAAAACTTGGACCGTGGGGTTCAAATTGAACCATGGGATTTTGGACGTTTTTCTTAGGATTTCTTAACATGATTAGATAGGGAATAAGAAAATAGGAAGAATGGAATCGAAAAAAAAAAGATTGGACGAAAAATGAAGGGTTTACGGGGCTGACCGGTTACGCCTGTTCGGCTGGACCGGCTGCACAGGACCGGCCGGTTCGGACCAGCCGCGGGAGCTCAGGGATGATCTACAGTCCTGGCGCGTGAATAGTCCTTTGGGGAATGTTCCAACATGTGAAATCATTTATTCGATGTAACGAACATTTTGGGACTGGTTTCGTGTCAATCGGACATCATTTCGATATAGTTCTGGACGTCCAAAAGTTTAAGTTCGCGTTTAAAAATAGTTAGAAATTCCGGAAAATTACGAGACTTTAGTGAGGGGTTATTTAAGTAGTTAATAACCTTCTATTACGATTTGGACAACTTCGGGAATCCCGAGGTGACGATTGGCCCGGGAGAGGCGTATGACACGTGTATCGAGGCGCGGCTTCGGACGGTCTATGAGTGGACTTGTTTTATGAATTAGATGTATACGTAAATGTTTTATAATTGTTTTTATACATGTTTTGTGATGCCATGAGTGCATTTTTTTGTGGTAGCCTAGGATTTACGTATTTACACGTATTTCGAGATTTTCGGTTTTATACGATGCTTGTACGTGCTAGGTTTTCAATGAGTGTTTAATGAATTGGTTTTAGATTTGGAATTATGAAATCGGGCACAAGACCCATTTGATTTACGAACTCTCGGATTTGGAGTCCATTTGATTTGACGAGGAATTGGACCGAGGGTCCATTTGAGTTATACGATCGGGGCTTGAGGCCTATTTGGTTGTAATATCGGCGTAGAGGCCCAGTTGACTGTAGTATCGTGCTTGAGGCCCTGTTGATTGTGAAATCGGGCTTGACGCCCCTTTGATTATGGTTTCGGGCTTAAGGCCCAGTCAGTAGTGATATCGGGCTAGATGCCTAGTTGATTGTAACATCGGGCTTGAGTCCCAGTTCAGTTTGTGAAATGAAAATTCGGGCATGAGACCTTGTTGAACTGTGGATTTAGGCCGAGGCCTGTGAAATGGATTTGAATCAGATTCGAGGAATCCTGTTGAGATGAATCCGGTATGAGACCCAGTTGAAATATGTTTTGAGAAAGAAAGGAAGTATTTGAAAATGAATGAAACCCTCCATATGATTATATGGTCTCTTCCAGACGTCGACCTGGAGAGTCACAATCCACATACCAGAATGGGTATCCACAT
Organism: Prinsepia uniflora; assembly: GCA_032719365.1. NCBI lineage: Eukaryota > Viridiplantae > Streptophyta > Magnoliopsida > Rosales > Rosaceae > Prinsepia > Prinsepia uniflora. Next base: position 46,653,418 of record CM064864.1, read on the forward strand.
AGGGATCCCATTCTAGGAGTGGAAGTTATGATTTATTATGTGGTCCCAGACCAGATTCCGGAGAGATGATCGGACTAGATCCAGAGATAGGGCTAGGACAAGATCTAGTGATTGATCCTCCCAGATGGAGAATTCCTGGGGGAAGACTCGGAGTGAGACTCCGAGTAGTGTGCACACTAGTATAGATATGATTAATCGTGATATATAACGAGGATGTGTTCCTTAGGGGTTGTGTGCCCCGAGTTGGCTTCTTCTCGGAAGTGATGCGGATGGGTTATACGTATGTTGATACGTATGAGGGTTTATGAAAGTGATTGGGGGAGGAGACCCCGTGTTCTATGTTTTAGAAAGTGATTTGGGGCGGAGACCTCGTATTTGATGTTTTGGAAATGGTTTGGGGCGGAGGCCCCGCATTGTATATTTTAGTATTTCACTGAGAATGGTTTTGGGCTGACACCCACGTATGTTGAATGCATGCATATGCTTTTTAGTGAAGGGCATAAATCTTCTTTTATGAAATGTTTTATTAAAATATTATTTTGTCCACTCATGACTTTTGATGTTTTAATGCTCTTCAGGTTGATCGCGGATGTGGGTTGTAGCAGAGACAAGATATCACACTTCTCTTCCTATGATCCTGGTGTACTCTGGACGCCCGGTGAGGGCTAGAGATGGAATTTTCCCTGGATGACTCGTGTCAGATGGGATCAGGCGCGTCCCACGTTAATCCCGGGGGATTTGGGACGGGTCCTGACACACTGTGCACGATGGTCCACCCTGATAGCCTCATCACCATCGACCCAATCTTCTCTCTCACTCTTATTCACACACTATTCACAATTAATGAGGATTGATGGGCTAATATAGGAGGGGTTCACGGTTCTAGAGTTTTCCCCGCTTTGGGAAAAAAACTCGAGAGGATGATCGATCAACGGAGGAAGAAAATATCCCACCGTGTGGGGATATGGACCAATTAGATGTCCCACCGTGTGGGGATATGGACCAATTAGATGGGTGACACTTGTCACTCCTCTGGTGGGTCCCTCTAGAACTTTCCCCCCAATCCAAACCTGCCACATATCCCTTTCTCGGTTTACGTGTAATAGTACCGTAAAGCGTTCTAGACTCGTAACTTTCCCTTCGAATGTCCGATTTCGACGTGCTACTTGTCTATGGACTCAAATCATCCTGATCTACGTCACGGTCATCCGTCAAAATCCATTTGACCATCCAGGTCAAAGGTAAACTTTTTGCCTATTCCTAGGGACAAAACCTTCATTTTGCATGGTCTATCCGCGACTCTCCAACTAATCCCCGATTAGTCCCACTAATCACGATACTCACTAATCTAACCCGAAATTCAGGACTGGTCATTACACTAACTCCTCTCCATAATGGTAAAACTATGATTGGTTGTCGCTGGGTTTATAAGATCAAGCACCACTCTGGTGGCTCTATTGAGCATTACAAAGCCCGACTCGTGGCCAAGGGCTTCACTCAGCTGGCTGGTGTTGATTATCAGGACATTTTTTCTGCCACTGCCAAAATCATCTCCGTCCACTACATTTTGGCCTTGGCTGCTGCTTGTCGTTGGCCACTTCACTAGCTTGACGTTAACAAAGCCTTTCTCCATGGTGACCCCCAAGAAGACATCTATAGGACACCACCGCCCGGCCTTCGTGGCCAGGGGAAGGAGCACTTATTTTGTCACCTCCATAAATCTCTATACAGATTGAAACAAGCATCTCAGCTGTGGTTTGCTAAGTTCTCTGATGCCATTCGCTCAGCAGGTTATGAACAATCAAAGGTTGATTACTCATTCTTCAGCAGAAAATAAGGCAAGTATTTTACTGCCCTTCTAATATATGTTTATGACATCCTGATTACTAGAAATGATCTTGAGAGTATTGTTGAAATTAAGAAGTTTCTACATAATCATTTTCATCTTAAAGATCTTGGTAACTTGAAATACTTCCTCAGCATCGAAATTTCTACTTCCAAACGTGGTATCTTTATTTCTCAACGCAAGTATGCTCTGGAAATTATCAAAGACACAGGATTGTTAGGAGCTGCTCCTATTGATACTCCCTTGGAGCATGGTTTAAAATTATCCGATAAGAGTGACCTCCTCAAAGATCCAGCACGTTATCGCATACTAGTTGGAAAACTGATCTATCATACCGTGTCAAGTCCTGACATTACATACAGTGTCCATGTTTTAAGTAGGTTCATGCATCAGCCGCGTAAAGACCACTGAGATGCAGCATTGCGAGTTGTACGATATCTGAAATCTGCCCCTAGTCAAGGGATTTTCTTTTCCTCCACTAGTGATCTCCGCTTACGAGCCTTCTACGACTCAGATTGGCAGTTTGTCCTTTTACTAAGAAATCAACAACAGGTTACTGCGTATTCTTAGGCCCTTCCTTGATCTCATGGAGATCAAAACAACAGAAGACCATCTCCTCTCATCTGCCGAAGTTGAGTATCGAGAAATGATGAAAGCTTGATGTGAACTTACGTGGCTGCATTATTTGCTCACAGACTTAGGCATCTTACATCCCGAACCTGCATTGCTACACTGTGACAACAAAGATGCTCTTCACATAGCAGCAAATCCAGTATTCCATGAGAGTACAAGGCATATCAAAATGGACTGCCATTATATCAGAGACAAGATTCAAGATGGGTCGATTGTAACAAAATTTGTAAAGTCTGCACACCAGCTGGCTGATGTGTTGACCTAGGCTTTAGAGCGGGAGTCTTTTGTCCCTATGATTCGAAAGTTGGGTGTTCAAGACATCCACTCTCCAACTTGAGGGGGAGGTTAGAAAGTGGACTCGGACTCCCTACTAGACATTCCTTGTACATAATCTGTTTCTTTCCTTTCTCCATTCCTAGATTGTAGGGATGTAAGTTTGATCCTAGTTAGATTCTATAGCTAGATTGTAGGAGCACTAGTAGTGTAGTGCAAGTTATCCCTCTGTATAAATTCTCATTCACACTTAATGAAAAGAATCTTCGACCAATTTGTTTATTTTCATGTTAATCTCAATATCATTCATACCACATAATAACATAAAGCACATAATCTAATTTTTTCTTTCTTTCTTTAGAGTCCATATATGTTGCACATCGATTAGAATTACACCATGAAGATTCAGGAAAATTAGACTTACGAATCTGTTCTTGCAAAACCTTAGATTTGTTTTCTGAACTTCGACATCTTCAACAGACTCGTAAGCAAAAACTTGAACTAGCTTCACCTGAAGTGCACTTATGTATCTTCCTTCCGGTTGTAGGCCCATATGGATGAAATGACATGAAAACCAAAATCAAACAACAGTTTTTGCAAAAATGTTGCTCGATAACCAGACCAAAAGATGAAAGGATCCAAGAAAGAGACAAGGTACAACTAAGGTACCATAGGGAAGAAAACACCGGAATATCAAATGTCATCATCAAATCTAGCATGCGCGGAATATTTCGAATACCAAATAGGGTTGTCCGGCAAGATGGTCCAGCGGAATCTCAAGGATATCTTGCATGCCCAGAGCCTCTTGGACAGAGATGACCACCACACTATTAATATAATACATAAAAATACATAAAATGAAAAACAAGTGGGTTTAATGTTTTATTTATGCATGCAAATGTGAAATGAAGCAATCTTTTTAAGGGACAGATAATATATTAAAAGGGTTTGTTCACTCACACCTAGATCAGTAATTTGTGGAAGCCAAAGAAGAGAAAAATAAACATTCTCAACCGAGATAATCATGAACATTTAAGTAATTCTAAGTTCTAACTAACAGAAATAACAAGTAACAAGATTATCCAGAAGAAAAAAGTTATGAAATTATCAAATCAATTTGCCAACTACTGTATAGAAGATAAATTAATGATTAAATGCTAGATGTGAATGCATGATTAAATTCTAGATGAACACAAACCCGTTGAAAGCAACTCACTTCTTTAGTTCGAGCAGTAAGCAAAGACTTCTCAGCCACTGAAGCACCTCATAAGGCATAATAATTAAGTTACATCCTCTAATGAAAAGCCTGTTTAATTTTGACGCCTCATTTTCGCCAGCTCAGGAGGAACATGACTTTCACTCTGAATGAGCATCTGCTTAAGATCATAAAAGACATCAGTGTTGTGCATAGTCAAGAATGTCGTGGCCACACCAGTCTCCCCTGAACGGCCAGTATGTCTAATACGATGTGTGTACTGTCCAATTCGCTTAGACATATACAATTCTTTTAGGCATATCGTAATTAATAACATAGGCCACATCAGGTATGTCAATCCCACGTCCTGCAACATCAGTTGCAACCAGGACATTGTATTTCTTGGTCCGAAAACCTTCAAGGCTAATTTCTCTTTGCTGCTGTGACTTCCCTGCATGAAAATTGGTCACACAATATCTATACTTATCCAAACTCTTAGCGACATAGTCTGCATTCTTCCTGGAGTTAACAAACACAATAGCGGTCTTGTCTCCAAGTTCGCCAAGCAATCTCTTCAACCTCACAAACTTCTCGGTTTCCTTGCACATTATCACCTTCTGAGTAATCAGATCAGTTATCTTTCCAGCGGAGCCAATTGTGACCACAACAGGATTCCTCAAGTACTTCCTAGTAAGCCGCTTCACAGCGGGCGGCATGGTGGCACTGAACGTATAAGTGGTTCTGTAAGTGATCTTCTCATTAAGTTCTTCATCCACATTCTTCGGTTTGAAATTCCTAGAAGGCATTGCATCCAAGACCTCCACAACCTGAAGCTCAAAACCCATATCAATCATCCTATCAGCCTCATCAAGAACAACATAATTGCACTGGTTAAAAACAACATAACGCCTCTCTAAATAGTCAATCAAACGCCCTGGAGTGGCAATCACAATCTCACAGCCTATGCTAATTTTAAACCCTTGTTCTTCAATGGACCACCCGCCAACAATTGAAGCCACTCACAAACCCAAGTTAACCGCATGTTTGTTAATCTCAATCTCAATCTGTTGTGCAAGCTCCCGAGTAGGAGCCATAACTACTGCGTAAAGCCTTTCAGCCTCATTCTCCTCAGTCATTTTAGGCAACATGGAAATATAATTCAACATAGGAAGAACAAATGCAGTAGTCTTACCAGAACTAGTCTCAGCAATGCCAATAACATCTCGTTGTTGCAGACCAAGTGGGATTGCCGCCATCTGAATTGGAGAAAGCTTCTTGTAACCAGCTCTCTCCACTACCTTTAACAGCTCCACACTCAATCTAATATCTCCTGAAATCCTCATAGGCCCCAGGAATCCTCGACCCTTAGTAGGAAATATTGAAATCCTCACGAAAAATCCTCCAATCCCTTTCAGTCATCTCTTCAAGCTTTTTATCAATCCAATGGTAATCGACCCTCATGTCGAAAGTATCATATAACTCACCAGCTTCCTCCTCTGCGTCATGGCCTCCTCGGGCTTCTCCTTCACGCCTTCCTTCTTCTGAATCTCCTCCCTCACTCTCCTCTCGAACTTGACAGTAAGTTTCTTCTGCTCCCTTCGGTCCATCCCAGCTCGAAACCCTCTCCCAAACAGAAGCTGGGCCTCGTGAGGGTTTTCATACAAAGCATTCATATCACGGGAAGTGTCTGTGTTTTCCCAATCGAAAGAGAATCGGAACTTCTCGCTGGGTTTGATGACTCGCTTTTTGGACTTCTTGCATCCCAAAAACTGCTCTTTAATGGCTTCGTGAAGTATGAGGCGCTCGCGCTCGGCCAATTTGCCTAATCAGGCACACTCTCTAGTGATTGCCTCCTCTTCCCGCTCTCTATATCGGGAATATCGGTCCCTATGATCTTTGCCTCTATCGAAATTTGTGATGGTTGTGGGGGATGCGGAATCGGAGGAAGGGCGGGAGTGTGAGGGATTGGAAAGAAGTTTGTGTTGGCGGCGTTTGTAATGTTCAGTTTCTTCTCGGCGGCGTTGGATGGCCCATTGCTCACGTTCAACTTTGTTAAGAGAACCAGTTTTTTGGGTGGCAACGACGAGAAGGAGGGTGCTATGAGAACATCCGCTGAGCGTTTCATTGTGTGAAAAAACGGACGGGATTGGAACGGAAGTGGGGGAAGAAATGGATGGGGAGTAAAGAGAAATTCTAGAGAAATAATATGTGTATCTTATTAAATAGTTTATTTATAGGCGTAGGTTACTTGAACACCAAGTTTCCCTATTTACATAGGAGTGTAATACTTTTTCTTGCTAAATTATTATTTTTTATTAGGTGGGTTCCACATTGGAACCTTAAAATCATTACAAGTAAACCAACTGAGTTTTTAATACTCATATATCTATTTTGACTTTTTTTGTGATGTCATGAGTGCATTGTGTGTGGTTGCCTATTAGCACGTATTTCGAGGTTTCGACCTTATACGGTGCATATACGGGTTTGTATTTCTACGTTGATTTAAATGAAATGGTTTTGGATTTAAAAAGGATAAACTCGGGCATGAGACCCATTTGGTTTTGTCTCGGGCATGTAGCCCTATTGGTGACCTACGAGTCTGAGTCGTGGTCGCGGTAAGTGCTATGTGCAAGGCGACGAACGATACGACGCTCGCCTCCGGACTGAGATGCGTTCCTTCCGGAGAGGTCACGATGCACGTACCGTTGTCGAGCAGCCATGGGACGCTCGATTTCGGAGTGCTGACGGTTCAGGATATCGACCGGTGATGGGTGCACCATGATCTAGAGGTGGTCGCGTCAGTTGATATGTTCACGACGACATACAGGGATTGAGAGCGGTCCTGGACGGATGGTTCCATACATCACTAGGATCGGAATCGTGACTGACCCTGACATATCGGGCTCGATGCCTAGTTGAGTTATGAGTTCGGGCACGAGACCCAGTTACTTTACGTTTATGATTTAGGGTCAAGGATCCTAAATGGATTTCCGGATTCAAGACGGTTTATGGTGTCCGGACATGAATCCCTTGAAAGGTTTTAAGAATGTTTTCGATATATATATATATATATTTATATACCTTTCTTATTTGGAATGTCTCCTCTAGGGAGGGTCGTTGGCTTGGATGGACCCCGGAGTAATCACGGAGCACTAACTAAGAGGAGTAGCCCCCGTTGGATATCTTACACTCAGGAAGGCTTATGGATTATAACCGTCAGGGAGGGTAATTGATCTACGAACATTGACCTGGGTGGACCCTGAGGAGACTTTGGCTTTGAGACCACGGGTAGCACGCGCGTAGCTTTAGAAACCGTGACAGGATTGGTTATGTGATTTATATGTATATGCTATATGATATGTGATGTGTACAGGTTTTGGGCTGAGTCCCACATGGATTTGGGCAGTGGCCCGTATGATCAGTTTCATTTACGTTTTTGGGATAAGGCCCTAGTGGTTTGGTAAATGGTTTTCGAATGCATATATGCTTTTTAGTGAAGGGTACAAATGCCTTCGATAAAATGTTTTTATAAACTCTTTGTTTTGTCCCCTGATAGCTTTTAATGTTTTGACTGCCCTTCAGGTTGATCGCGGATGCGGGCTGTAGTAGAGCGGTCTAATATTGAAAATTCCCTGTCTGACACTCCGTGTTAGACAGGATCAGGAGCGTCCCGCGTTAATCCCGAGGGGATTAGGACGGGTCCTAACATATGGAGTATATTGTGTTTTTCATTGTTGTATGTGCAATTTTTATTTGTTTTTTTTTCTTTATGCTAATAGATGATGATGGATTGGTATGTGGGATAAATGGACAACTTCTGATTGTTCTTTTAAACATTGTTAACTTCATACTAATTAAATATTTTTATCTCACATATTGCATATAGGTTATATCCTTCGTTATGTCTAAATAGTCCCAAAATTCCAAGTCAAAAAGAAAAATTCTTGTATATTCTACTAAATGAGTGAGGGTAAATCATCAAATCCATATCCTTCTCCAACTTTGCATGGTCATGACATTAAACAACAACCTTCTAAGTCCGAAGAGTTGAATCGCCTAGAGCGAATCACCAAGTTCAATAGTCCCAACCAAGTCAAAAAGAAACATTCTTGTATATTTTACTAAAAGAGTGAGGGTAAATCATCAAATCCATATCCTTCTCCAACTTTGCATGGTCATGAAATTGAACAACAACCTTCTAAGTCCGAAGAGTTGAATTGCCTAGAGTCAATCACCAAGTTCAAAGGGTGTTCACACCAATTGTCTTGAAAGAGATCTTGGAAAGTGTCTTTTATTATCGACTTACTCATTTTATGTACAAGATAATGTTAGAAGAATATATTGTTCTCAATGTGGTTGAGTGCCCATGCACTTTTAATATGAGGAAATTCGGTCAATTTCAAAGTGGTTGTTCTCAAAATTTCCTTGGTTTGAGTACCTAAATGAAAATGATACAATATATTGTTTTTCATGTTTTGTATTTGATAGTAGTCCACCAAGTCATTCTCTATTCATGTAAGACCCGTGTCCTGAAGGGAATGATGAACGATCCCACATTCCTGCGAGGGGGGAATGGTCTAGGAAGGGAATGGTGGTGTGCCTTAAAGGTGTAGGCACACACATATCTAGCACGAGGCCTTTTGGGAGCTCAGTGGTTTTGGGTTCGGTTGGAACTCCAAAGTTAAGCGAGTTGAGGTTGGTTCAATTCCATGATGGGTGACCCCCTGGGAAGTTGCACCGTGAGCTCCCGAAAACAAAACCGTGAGGGCAATGACAAGGAGGCCCAAAGCGGACAATATCGTGTTAGATGAGTCAGGTCGTGACCGAGGTGGGTCGGGTCCTGACAATTCACTTATCAAAGTTTTAATACTTGGAAAACAGTTGGTGATGGCAAAGTCAATATTTCTTTGTAAAGTACGTGGGGTTTCTACTTCACTTCATATGGGTGCTACGCAAAAATGGTATAGCTTACCAAGAATAAGTGGGCATATCAAGAGGGCTATGAATCCACAATTACCATAACATGTGAAAAATAATTGATTAGGGCTTACGTCCACAATGATTGCCGTGAAGTTCCTAGCAAAGCAAGCATTGGGTTTTATAGGTGATGAAGAATCTATAAACTCCACCAACCATGGAAATTTAAAGTTTGACAAAAAGATAGACGAGGAACTTGCCAAACTTGCATTGGAAACTCCTCAAAATGCTAGTTATCGTTCACCAAAAATTCAAAAATAGATTTTGAATATTCTCGCTAATAGAGTTAGAATGAAGATTAGTGAGGAAATTCATTGTGGTTTTTTTTTTCTTCTTATTGATGAAGCACTTGATGAATATAGTAAGGAACAAATCACTATTATATTAAGATTTTTCGATTGTGATGGTGTTGTTCGTGAAAGATACTTTAATGTGGTAAGTGTTGAAGACACTTTTGCTATGACTCTCAAGGTAAAGAAGGATAATGTGTTTTCTCAAGATGGGTTTCTGGTGAGTAATGTGTGAGGTCAATGGAATGGACTAAAAACACTATTTCTTCAAGATTGTCCACATGCATATTATGTACATTGTTTGCTCATCAGCTCCAACTTTGTTTGAATGCGGCAACTAAATATGTTTCTAATATTGATCATTATTTTTTCACAATTGACTAATATTGTGAATATTGTTATATCGTCTGCCAAATGTGTTTTTGAGTTACAATGTGCTAGAAAATCTCAACTTGTAGAAGCACTTGAATATAGAGAAGTTGAAAATGGTTCAGTGGCTTTGCAACAAGCTAGAGCTATCTTTGGAGCTCCAATTTTCAGTCTATTAGGAGGTTGATGGCTTTGTTTAAGCCTACCAGTGCAGTTTTTCAAAACATGGAAAAGAATGGACTTAACAAGAAAGTGCATGGAGAAAGTTAGTGGTCCATATAAAGCTTGAGATCTTTTGAATTTTTGTTTAACTTGCATTTGTTGGATAATGTTATGGGCATCACTAATGTTCTTTGTAAACAATTGCAATCAAAATCAAAAGACATTGTAAATGCAATAAATATGATTTCAAGTACAAAGTCTCTTCTTCTTAAGATGTGACAACATGATTGGGATGGTGTCATTGAAATGGTGGTATCTTTTTTGTGAAAATGAAGAAATTCGTATTCCTAATTTCCAATGCTCCATATATGGAATGTACATGTTGGTCTTGTCAACAAAAGGACTTAATTACAGTTGAGCATTACTTCCATACTAACATAATTAATGGTGTACTAGATTATCAATTGAGTGAGGTAGAAGGTGTTAGCAATATTAAGTCATTAGTTAATGTATTGTATTGTTAAGTCATGTAATGTGTAGTATATAGTGAGTGGGAGAGTCACTCATTTGTAATTGAGATATTTTTCATAATGAAATATACCAAACTTACTCTGAAAATACTCTCTTTTCATTTTTGTATTTGACTCGTGCTTGACTCATCCCTTCCCCAACATCAACGGCCCACTACCTTGATCCAGCCTGTCTCTCATATCTAGTTCATTTCGGTTATCACCTATCACCAGAAGATGACAAACCCATGTTGACAGTGTCCTCCTCTATTGACAATTTTCTTGACAACCAGCAATGTAACAGTTTTTGGTGTATTAGTGTATTTATGCTTGGCCCTTCGCCACTAGCAGAGAATGAATGAAAACCCATTTTGTTTATCGTCAATTGTATTCAATTTCTAGAATCTGTCAAATTATATCACCTCAAATCCTTAGAGGCTCCGACATTAGTATCAAAGCTTCCTTTCAAGGGATCTCGTGATTCCCTCCCTCCCCTTTCCCCACCCTTCACCCAGCCCCAAATCTCTGCCCCTACCACCATCAAACCCCTGCTCATGCTGGCCTCCTGTTCTCTGGATGACCCACTCAACTTTTATTCTTCTTTCTCTCATGGATTTGCCGTTAAGGTTACGAAGTCACTTGGTTGAACTATAAAGAAAAAGAGGCTAAGGTTACGAAGTAAGGTCGGTTGGTTAAGTTATTGCGTAGTCATCTTTTCTTTTTAAGAACGAAAAGGGGTGAGCTTTAAGACGTTCGTTGATCCTTGTTGTACTTTCGAGTTGGACTCCAGTCCTCGTCCTCCCTTGCCTGCTAGCACACCTGAAGGAAAGAAACTTGTATAACACAAATAAAGGAACAATAATCACCACAAGAAATCAACGATTAAAAATGAAAAAAGAACGGGCATAGGATATAGAGGCGGAATAATAAAAGGGAGAGCAGTAGAGAATGGAAAGCCTCTTGTCAGAGCATATGTAGCTTCTGATATAGGAGTTGGAGCAGGAACACGGTTCACCACCCCTGGAGGCAAAAGAACTAAAGAAAAAGCTTCTCCAGGTCTTTCTTGCCCCAGTTCAGGGTATGGAGCCACTGTTGAGTTTAGGTGTTGTTAGAGAGAATTACGGCTAATAGGGGTCACCACTCCCATCCGTAAAACTCTAACACTAGAGGAACAGATAGGTCGTCCTATCCCAAGCATGAAGCTGTCTTGAAACTCCAGTGACCTGTAGTCGTAGTACTCGGCTCGTCGTTATTTTGATTCAAAAGGTAACCGACTTTCTCCGGTTTCCGCAACCGTAACCATTTATCACTCCGATTACTTCATCCATAAACCTTGATTTTTTAGAGCGTACCGCTATAATAAAGAAAGTCAAGGATAAGCTTGCATTCCATAAGCGGTAGCTTCCCGCCTCCTTCATTCCTACTGCCTCTTTCGGTGAGAAGTTCCCTTCCCTTTTTTAAAATTCCGGATTGGTCTCTTAGCGGAGCTCCAGGTCGACAATCTTCGTTTTCAACACACTGCGATGGAGGATATTTGTTCCCTTCGTGCTCATCCCTCTCCTCTACCCTACCCTCCATCCCCCTACTTTCCCACCAGTCATACTTCCCTCCCCTACTTCGCTCCCGTTTATTCCACTCCAACCCCTTTCATTAGTCGCACATAACCTTTCCCCTCACCTTCTCCTCCTCTACAGCACCCACTACTTTCCTTTTCCCAGACCCTTATAGTACCACTCCTTTTCCTGCCTATCCTCCGTCCTTTCACCAATACAATACGTACCCCCTTCCCCCGCCATCTACCCAACCATTTAAACCCCTTAAATTCGACTTACTCGATTTAGTGGGGAAGAACCATTTTTCTGGGTGGCTGTTGTTGAAAAATGCTTCGAATATTATGTCCATGCGCACAAAAAGGTGCTTGTTGCTTCTGTTCACTTAGGGTGTGATGCCGCCTTATGTTTGCACTGGTTCGACTACGAATATCATAGGGATTCCTGGACAACTTTCATTGATTTATTGTTGAAGTTTTTTGGGTCATGTGACCACCCATTGGACCCGGATTCTGTTTTGACCCATCTAGAGCGGAAAACAAGCATTATTGATTATACAGCCAATTTCCTGAAGTTGGCTTGTCGGGCATCTGATTGGTCTGATTCCCAACTCTGCGGTGCCAAGTTCAGTTCCGAGATTACTTATGTGATTTATTTTGGCTACACGATATCTTGAAGCCACTCATGTTTGAATAAAGTGGCATTTTAGTATTGTTTTTCATCCTAATGAATAGTTAAATCGGCCAGTTAATTCATTAATATTAAATGAGCATTAATGTTGGTTTGAGTGATATGTGTGTTTGGGTAACATAGTACGAGATGTTGAATTTGAATTCCAAGAGACAATTATCTAAAAGTGTTGTATAATTGTTACACCCCATGGGAATCCAGAAAGTGTTCCCAAAGAAGTTACTGGGATTACCCATTTCCAAGGAGAATGACCTGACGATTGAAATACTTCTTAGACGCTCAACAAGTATCACTTGTTATTTAAATTTCGAGGACAAATTTTTTTTTTAAAGAGATAGGATATAACAACCTGGAAATTTGAGAAAAATAAAAATGACAATTTTACCCCCAAAAAGGTCAAAAGTTGACTTTTTGACTTGGATATTTTCTAGACAATTCGAAAGGACTGTTACGATGTTACGAAGGTCTCGGACTCCTGAGTCCATGGATAAACGACATGCTGGGAAGAGATTTTAGATAAGACCGTTTTGGATCTAAATAGGGTGAGGGCATTTTAGTAATTTTGAACATAAGGGTATTTTTGTCATTTTGCAAAAAGGCCGTAGGGAGTTCTAGAAGAATCTTGATTTTCCCTCATTTATCTCCCCTTCCACCAACCCATAAGCCTATAAATATGGGTAGTGTGTGTGCATGTGTGGGATGCTTTGTAACGACCCGTCCCGAATTATCGGGATTAATTAAGAATTAATGACGGATTAACTAGGCTAATCGGGGATTAGACGAGGATTAACGGACGTTCAGGGTGAAATGACGATTTTGCCCCTAGAATGGGCAAAACGTCGACTCTTCGTTCAGGTGGTCAAATCGACTTTGGTCGATGATTGTGACGTAGTTCGAGACGTTACGAGTTTATAGACAGGTGGGAAGCCTGATTCCGACGTTCGAGGAAGAAGTTATGATTTTTGGAAGTTTGGGGGTACTTTGATAATTTGGTTGAAAAACGGCAAATAGTTGACTTTTGACCCGGGAGGTCCAATGGCTGAGGGCCGAGGACCGTTACGTAGATTGAGTCGATACGAATCTGTAGACAGGCGGCACGTCGAAATCGGACGTTCGATGGAAAAGTTACAGTTCACGGAAGTTCGAGGAAACTATTGCACGAAGTACGAGACATGACTTATTTGTCAACAAGTGGGGCCTAGATATTTTCCCAAGGCCCAATGGATGAGTGACAAGTGTCACCCATCCACTGGCCACCCTTTTTCATTCATGCATATCAGTTCATCTTCTTTGTTTTCTTCATTCGAAACCGATCCAACCTTCCACCCCAAATCTAAACCCTTAACCCCCATGATTAGATGTGAGACCCAGAGACTGATGGAGGGCCGTGAGGATGATGGTGGCTGGCAGGAGGCAGCACCGCTGTGAACGGTGGGGAGAAATCGTGCAAAGGTATCGGTTTTACCCGATTTTCTTCATTTTCCATTTCAATCATTATGGGTCGTTTTTAATGACTAGAATAGGCTTATTGGGTTCTTAGGAGGATAATAAGAAGGTTTTAGTGATGGTTGGAGGCTGAGGAAGCCCAAGGGAAAATTTGGAAACTTTGAACCGTGAAAGGAAGGAATGAACGGGTCGGGTTTAAGGGTTTTCCTTAGGTTTAGGGATTTGAATAGATGGGAGATGATGAATAGGAAGTTTAGGATTGATTTGGAAGGCATTGGATGAAAAATGGGTGAGAAACCAGGCCGAACCTGTCACGTCGGTCGAGGCAGACCGGGTGCACAAGGCTGAACCGGCAGGACCGGGTTCACGCCGGGTTGAAGACAATCCACAGTGCGGCGCATGGCTCCCAAGCGCAGGGGCTATTGTCAAAGCTTGTGGGCATGTGACCCACTTTCTATGGAAGGTTCCAACATGTAAAATCATCTACTCGATGTAACGAGCATTTTGGGACTGGTTTCGAGTCGATCGGACATCGTCTCGATATTGTTCGGGTTGTTCGAAGGTTTAGGTTCACATTTAAAAATAGTTAAAAATTCCGAAAAATTACGAGGCTCTAGTGCAGGGTTATTTAAGTAGTTAATAACCCTCTATTACAATTTGGACAGGTTCGGGAGTCTCGGAGAGGACGATTGGCCGAGAAGTGCGTATGGCGCGCGTATCGAGGCGCGACTTCGGACGGTCTGTGAGTGGACTTGTTTTATGAATTCGATGCATGCATAAATGTTTTAGAATTTTTTTAGAACATGTTTTTTGATTCCATGAGTGCATTTGTTTGTGGTAGCCTAGGATTTATGTATTTGCACGTATTTCGAGATTTCCTGTTTTATACGATGCTTGTACATGCTAGGTTTTTAACGAGGGTTTAATGAACGGATTTTGGATTTGGAAATATGAACTTAGGCATGAGACCCATTTGAGTTACAAACTCTCGGACTTGGAGTCCATTTGATTTGAGGAGGAAACGGACCGAGGGTCCATTTGAGTTATACGATCGGGTCGAGGGCCCCGTTGGTTTACGAATTCAGGTTGGTGGCCCATTTAGTTGTAATATCAGGCCGGAGGCCCCGTTGACTGTAGTATCGAGCTTGAGGCCCTATTGGTTGTGAAATCGGGCTTGAGGCCCCTTTGAGTTATGGTTTCGGGCTTAGGGCCCAGTTAGTTGTGATATCGGGCTAGAGGTCAAGTTGATTGTAAAATCGGGCTTGAGTCCCAGTTCAGTTTATGAAATGAGAATTCGGGCATGAGACCCTGTTGAACTGTGGATTTAGGCCGAGGCCTGTGAAATGGATTTGAATCGGATTCGAGGAATCCTGTTGAGATGAATCAGGTATGAGACCCAGTTGAAATATGTTTTGAGAAAGAAAGAAAGTATTTGGAATGTACAAACCCTCCATATGATTTATATGGTCTCCTCCAGACGTCGACCTGGAGAGTATCGATCCACAGACCAGAATGGGTACCCCCATAGGGATTCCGTTCCAAGAGTGGAAGTTGATGTGCTCCCAGACCGGATTCTGGAGAGATGTTCGGACTAGATTCGGAGATAGAGCTCAGACTAGATCTAGAGATAGAGCCTCTCAGATGGAGAATTCTTGGGGGAAGACTCGGAGTGAGACCCCGAGTAGTGTGCACACCAGTATAGAGATTAATCGTGACATATATCGGGGATGTGTTCCCTAGGGGCTGTGTGCCCCGAGTTGGAATCTTCTCGGAAGTGTCGTGGATGGATTATACGTATGTCAACACGTATGAGGTTTTACAGAAAGTGATTTGGGGGCGGAGACCCCGTGTACTATGTTTTAGAAAGTGATTTGGGGCAGAGACCCCGTATTCGATGTTTTGGAAATGGTTTGGGGCGGAGACCCCGTATTCTATGCCACGACCTGGAAATTCGAAAAAGGAAAAATTGGAAAGAAAAGACGATTTTGCCCTTGGTAATGGGGGAAAAAGTTGACTTTTTGATTGGGACCTTGTTTGTATTTTCTGGGAGGACCGGATAAATCTCGGGATGCTGAATCCGCAGACAGGCGGTATGCGTCAATCAGAGTTCGGACGTGGAAGTTACAGGTCTAGAATTGTTAGGGGTATTTTGGTAATTATTTTTTCAGGGGTAAAATGGTAAGTGTGGCTGATCCAATTAATGAATCATTATTTAGTGACTCATTCGGTCTAGTAAGTGACACATGTCACTATGAGCAGGGGATTAGTGTGTGGTGTACTTGTGTGATCGTGAAATTGGTGTGGGCGGTGGTGAAACATTTGAAAATAAAACAGAGGATGGTGTGCTTGATCAGTGCAAAAGACAAGATTCTTGAGGCTAAATTTATGAGAACCGAGAGGTATTGGGGAGGTGAAGTCGTGAGAGAACAAGAAAAGAAAAAGGGAAGGACAAACCCAGAAAAAAAAGAAACCCAAAATCCATGAAATTCGAATTTCTTAAGTTTTGAATTTGAAACCAGGGACCACGATTTCTGTAATTGACCTTGAATTCAGCCTTCTGGGATTAAGTTGAGTCAACCCACTGCAAAAACGAAAGAAATTAAGGTCGTCTTGCCTTAGAACAGAGGGGAGGAAGACTTTGGATTTTCGAGCTTGAGTCAAGAAATTGGAGACATGGAATGATACAATTGATGTTGGAAACATGGTTAATAGAATCCCACGAAGCTTCCTGATACATCAATCGAAAGAAAACAATCGAGTTTGAATGAATTGGGACAATGAACAGTGTTTGGTGTTCTTCGAAAGCCGAGTTCGAATTAAAGGACTAAGGTAAGTATGATACAAATTGAGTTTACAGATCTCTAATTCAGATGTTAACGATGCTAATGGATGGTTTAATTGTATAAATCAAGCAACAATTGATGGAGATTCAACCGGGTCATCTCGCGGGTTGTAGACCCGTTTGACAGAGAAACGGGTGAGGACGATGCACTGTAGCATCACTGTCGCACGCGAGTGGGTTTCATACGTAGCCACTCACGACGGCGCTTGAGGGCGCGTGGGCACAATTCCCGAGGTGAGGTCAACGTGAATTTTGTTCTATGCAATGTAACAAACATTTTAGCGTTGGTTTCGAGTCAATCGGACACCGTTTCGATATAGTTTCGAGGGTCCGAAGGTTTATATTACGTTTTTAATTCGTAATTAATTCCCAGAAAATTATGGGAAATTAATGTGATGTTAATTGAGTCATTAGTGACTATGAATAATGATTTTGGATGGGATTCGAGATTTCTAGAAAGTACCGAAAATTACGGAAACTTGTGCAGCTCGGAAAGCGAGCGGTTTGGACGGTGTGTGAGTGGACGTTTTTTTTATAAATTGATATGCATGCATAGTTAAATATTTTACATGATTTATGGCATGATTTGAATTGCAATGATTTGGCATGATTATTTCTGGGTTTAATGATTATTTTAATTAGTGTTTTGGGCACGTTTTTCCAGAAAAGTACAATTGATGATTTTGGGCTAGGCCCGGGATTTTAAAAGGATTTTTGAGTTGGATTGTAACTTAAAGATGATTTTATGGAATTGAATGATTTTTGGATATGATTTTACGGATTCATGAGAAATGAGATTTGGGTTTGAGACCCTGTGATAAATGGTTTTGACATGGTTTTAATGATGATTTGGAAATTGTATTTATGTTTAGTCCCCCAGATGTGTAATTCCTAGGTAGACTTGGGATGTGTAATTCCTGGAGGGACTCCGGATGCGTAATTCTCGGAGGGACCGGATGTGTAATTCCCGATGAGGCTGGATGTGTAATTCCTCGTAGGGATGGACGTGTAATTCCCAGCAGGATGATAACTCTAGATATGTAATTCCCAAAGGATCCTCAGATGTGTAATTCCCGAGTTATGTGCTTTATTTTATGATAAAATGGTTTTATGAAATGATTCATGTGTTTGGCTTGAAAGCCGAGATTTGATACTTTTCATGTGATTTGGCTTGGAAGTCGGTGATTCATATGTTTAATTCTATGCATGCATGGTTTGATAAACTGGAGGGTAAATGATGTATTTTGAAATGTGTTTTAAATGATATTATTTTTGTCCACTCACACCTTTCTTGTTTTAATGACCCTCCAAGCCGTGGCACGACGTTCGGGGCTGATCGAGAGGCAGAGGCATGAGCGGAAATCAGTGCAGTTATCCCTTGTCTGACAGGTGTTGAAGGGTAGTTTCGGGACTTCAGTTGACTTTTCAGACGAGAGCAGGACTGGGCACAGTTATCAAAGTCCAGTTGGGACGGGTCCTGTCATTCTATGTTTTGGTATTCCACTGAGAATGGTTTTTTGGCTAAGTCCCTATGGAAACTGGTTTTGGGCAGAGTTCCCATGTACTTGCTTTATGGATTTTGGGCCAAGGCCCAAATGGATTTATGGTTCATGACGGTTTATGGGGACCGGAAAGAACCCTTGAAAGGTTTTTATGGTTCATGACGGTTTATGGGGACCGGGCATGAACCCTTGAAAGGTTTTGAGAATGTTTTCAAATGGTTTTATGAACGTTTTGATAAATGGTTTTTGAATGCATACATATGCTTTTAGTGAAGGGCATAAATGTCTTTTTGTGAAAATGTTTTTATTTAAATGATTGATTTTTTTCCACTCACGACTTTTAATGTTTTGAATGTCCTTAGGTTGATAGCGAATGCGGGCTGTAGCAGAGACGATACATCACACTCCTCCTACTACTATCCTGGCGTACTCTGGAAGCCCGGTGAGGGCTAGAAACAGAATTTTCAGACGGGATCGGGGGATTTGGGACGGGTCCTGACATGCTTGGAGAGGAGTGGTCGTAAATAAGAACAAAACAAAGAAGTAGAACGAATAACCAAGAAATGAGGAAAGGGAAGAAGAAAACAACATAGAGAAGGCAGGCGATGAATATCAGAAGGCATAAATGTCTTTTTGTGAAAATGTTTTTATTTAAATGATTGATTTTTTTCCACTCACGACTTTTAATGTTTTGAATGTCCTTCAGGTTGATAGCGAATGCGGGCTGTAGCAGAGACGATACATCACACTCCTCCTACTACTATCCTGGCGTACTCTGGAAGCCCGGTGAGGGCTAGAAACAGAATTTTCAGACGGGATCGGGGGATTTGGGACGGGTCCTGACATGCTTGGAGAGGAGTGGTCGTAAATAAGAACAAAACAAAGAAGTAGGACGAATAACCAAGAAATGAGGAAAGGGAAGAAGAAAACAACATAGAGAAGGCAGGCGATGAATATCAGAAGAAGAAACTGGGAGAGGTATGGTACCCTAGGCTTGCGGCTATGATCAAACCTATGAGGGTTTAAAAAAGGCCCATGAAGGTTTATATCATATTGGGAAGTTTTAGCTCGAGACTAAGGATCTTAAGAGGTTGCGAGCACTCCTATGATCATCATAAGCTAAGGAAATGATGTAAGCTAAGAAAATGATGTTTTGAATGTTAGGAATGCGGTTGAGTAGTTCTGGAAACCATGGCCGAAATTGGAATCTAAGACTAGGTTTTTGAGGTAAGCTTTCGTGGTTTTAATAGCACATATGTTCTCCTAGACTTGATTAGGTGTGGTTAGATGAATAGAACACAAAAAATGGTCGTGAAAACTGGGAATTAGAACTGGGTCGAGGCGTAGAATGGCCCATTTTACAAGAAAACTAGTCAAAGACTGAGGTTGAAGATGACCCCCTGCGCAGATGTGTGAGGCCCATGCGCAGAGGCCTGTGGTAGCGTGTGCGGGCACGTGTGGTGGCGCCTCAAGTTTCTATCAACACGAAAGTTCTTCGTCTTAAAATTCCGAGTTCATAAGTACAAAGTTTGAGTTAAATGGACGAAGTTTGAATATATTTCCGAATTTCTAACATATTATGTTTATATTTAAGTTAACCATTAATACAAGGAAATTGAATATAAATTTAAGCTTAATTCAATCATTTAAAATCCCTTAAAAGCAAATTATTTTCATGAAAGGAATTTACTGAGAATTATTGCTTGATTGTTATGTAGTTGGTTTTCTAAGTAAGAAATCATGTTATTATGGGATCTTTATTACATGATTATTATATGAACATTATTTGAGAAGTAAGAAATTGGTTTTCTAAGTAATGTGTGTGTGTATATATATACATATACTTCTTGATATTCGAGATACAATTGAGTATGAAAAATAATGATGAATTATTTGAAATTAAAGGTTGAATATGTAGGGATATGCTTAAAAGGTAGATCTAACTATATTTTTGTATCGATTTATGAAGTTACGAACTTGGCTATGGTTATATTTTATAACAATAATTAATATAACAGGAGATTGTTTTTTTGTACGAAAATAATAGGAGAAAGATTAGTTATGAATGCAGTGTTTATTAAGTGAATATGCAAATAACCCTATTTATTATAATCATTTTGTGGTCATAATTAAATATAATATTTGTTAATAATAAGGTTCATATTAAATAAAATCAGAAAGTTTCCACCTCTTGATGTGGTTAGTGGGTTGGATATGGCTAGTACCCCGCAAGGGATGAATAATGTTTGGTCAATGTATCAAATGAAAATAAGAGTAAAAATAGGAAAATTCCTTACCTGACATGAGTTGTCAGACGGGAACAGTACCGACTCAATTTTCAAAGTAATTTTATGGACGAGCTTGTCAACTTGGTATCAGAGCATAGGTACTGAATATTTTATTGAATATTTTGTCTTAGGGATATGATCTTCGTGTATAACATATTTTAAATATTTTCTTACATGACTTATATAGTGTTGGCTCGATTATGATGTTTTTAATAGTGATTTTTGATGATTTTATGGAATTATTTGAAGTGAATGTTTTCCGAGGTGATTTTTAAACAATACTTAGATTAAAGCCAGTTTGGAATTCGAGTTTGACTTGGAATGTGAATTAAGGTTATTTTATGATTTATGCGAAAATAATGTTTTTTTTTTTTCAAATGATTACGGATGATTTTTGGACTTTTAAATTGATTTTGAATTCATCATTTACAAGGTTTTATGAAAATGGTGTTAAGCTTAAACCTGAATTTTGAAATGATGATTTGGTTTTTAAGAAATGAATATATGTTGTAAACACGAAGATATAGTATATATATATATATATATGTATATATGTCCTTCGATATTTGTGTTATTGTGTTTATGGAGAGATGTTCTTTCCTGACTGGCAGTCAATCTTAGACGTCGATGTAAAATACATTTTCCTGAGACTATTGTTGTGACGACTTAGACATGAGGTAAGACTTCTTTTTCCTGAGTCAATTCTCACTCGGACGTCGAGGTAAAACTTTTTTTTCCGAGTGATTGCCCTACCAGTAGTGCCATTTGATTGTGTGATTGACGCTCAGATGTTGTATCCTTGAGCAGACACTCAGAGGTTGTAACCCTATGTGGTTTGTCTGTGGTGAGTGCTCAAATGTTGTATCCCTGAGCGGGTAGTCAAACGATGTATCCCCAAGTGGTATGCCTACCGGTAGTACAGTTATAACTCGGGTGGTGAGTTTTGTACAGACTCATATAATGTTTGTGGTGTTGGCCTACGTGTAGTGTTGTTGTGTGTCAAGATTGGAAAATTGAGTTGTTGATTGCTTAAGATTGGTGATAAGATGAGTAGATGAGCCCAGAATAGTTACAAGGCTGGAAAGGATAAATTGGGAGAGTTCGAATAACCAGTAAAGTTCAGAAGCGAGATGCTGTAATATGATTGGGCAAGATAGGCCCAGATTTGATAGAAAAATGAGCTCTTTGGTTTAGTGAATAATTGAGCTCCATGACCTCCCAAGGTCCATTGTAACTGATCGGGACCTACTGCTCCTTAGCATTTTCTAGCAAAGCTTCTTCAAGCTCCAGGGCACTCAATTGTACCGAAAGTGTCCTCCTCTGTTGAATGTGTCCTTGACAGCCAGCAATGCAACGATTTTTGGTGTATTGGTGTATTTATGCTTGGCCTTTGGCCACTGGCAGGGAATGAATGAAAAACCATTTTGTTTATTGTTAATTGTATTCAATTTCTAGAATCTGTCAAATTCCATTACCTCAGTCAAATCCTTTGTAGCTCGAAAAACTCGTGTGAGTTTTCAGTTTTCCATTGATTTACAACTTCCTAACCTAACTTGAATAAGGATCCATGAATCCTTTCATGGTATCAGAGCTTCAATAGCTTTTCGCTCTTGATCATGGTGCTTCATCTGCGATTCAAACATTTGGGCTCGTTAAATCTTCAGCTCACTGTGCTTCATTCACTCTATATCAGATTGCTTCCAAATTCTTCGATCTTTAATTCTTGCTGCTTCGAGCTCTTCAATTCGTCACTTTGATTGCAGTGATGGAATTATGATGGCTTCGACAGTGTTTCTGGTTTCTAATTTCCACGCACTGTTCTTAAAGGCTTTGATCTTGGTTTCTCGATTGGAAGAAGTCTGCTACTTCCATGGCAATGTCCTATGCAATTGAAGAATTCTACTATGACGGCTTTGTATTCTCCTTTCATTTGCGGTTGAAATTTCTTGCAGTCTTCAATTTCTGTTTCGGTCTCAGCTTCTTCTCAAGTTTTGTACAAAATATTTACGGGATTGAAATTCATTTCTCAGCTCAATCTCGATTTTCTATGTTCATCAGCGCTTTATTGCTGTAATTTCTTCGTCAGACCTGTTCATCTTCTTCAGATATCTTCAAATCGCCGTTCTTGGATTCAGTTGCATTGATTATTCGATATTTTTAGATTTTAGACTCAGATTTCGAACTTGCATTCTTCGATCAGCTTCTCAATCTACGATGACTTGCAAATCTCTCATATTTCTATGGATTTCCCATCTCATGTCTTGAAATAGCTGATTTGGACTTCTTTGATCTTGTCAGCTTCTAATGGTTGGTCAGATTTCGTAGCTTCATTATTCTTCGATTTTCTCCAGAATTCAATTTAGGTTCTTGGTTCTTCTTCTTTGAATATGAATTTCTTGATCCTTCATCTTTCTTTAATATTGACCTCTTCTTGATCTCACCTTTCATTTTTACCAAAATTTCTGATTCTTGATCTTCAATTCTCTCTTTTCGATTCTTGTTCTTCAACTTTCAATTTCTTCTTCGGTCTTACTCACGCTTCTTTCTCAGTTCGATCACAGTCTCTCCTTCTTTGGTCTCAAATTCTACTTCGAATCTCTATTTCTTTCTTCTCGTTCTTGCTTCTCAAATCCAGTCTTCAATCCGCTCAGTTCTTCACTCTGGAATTCGTTCTTTTTTCTAATTCTTGATGTCTATAAATATTTCTTGCATCTAGAATCTTCCATGCATTGTTTTCTGTTTTTTCTGTTTTTTTTCGAATCCTAAATTCTCCAATTCATTTCCTAGTACTTGACGCTGGATGTCTGTTGTGAGAGCTGTGCTTGTATAAGTGTTAAGTTGTGTTCATTATTGAGCAGTGACATAGTATCCGAGTAGCGTGATTTCGTTTGGCCTGAGATAAGTTGAGATATGTTGCTATGTTGGTCTAATTGCAACATTTTGTTGCATTGAGCTGTGATATATTGAGCTTCCTTATAATGTCTATGATGTGCTGGTGAATTTGAATACTGCTTTCTGTACTAGTATGTATGTGTTCTGCTTGCTGAGTTTGGTGATTGAGTTGTTTGGTCTGGACTGCATTGAATTGTTTTGGGCTAGCAAACGTGGTTATAATGTGCATATTGTAAGCTGATTTTCTGGCATCAGATTGTTGTTGTGTTGATCCAGTTGTTGCTATGGTATTTGTGTCTCCAAAATTCAATGATACCACTTACATTTCTTGGAGTTCTAAGTTAGACTCTGCAAGCAGATTCTTCTTCATTCCCAGGATCCATTGCTCACTCCTTAGTGATCCTTTGCTCACTCCTTGGTGATTGGGCTGATTGTGCTGGTTTTCTTTGTGTTTCTAGCTGGCTATGTCATCTACTAAGAGGTTGTTGTTGCTCAGACTGTCTTGTGTTGCCCCAATCTCATGATGGAGCTTCTCCACATGAGATTGAGGAGGATGTTAGCAATATTAAGTCATTAGTCATTACATTGTATTGTTAAGTCATGTAATGTGTAGTATATAAAGTGAGTGTGGGAGTCACTCAATTGTAATTGAGATATGTTGCATAATGAAATTTACCAAACTTACTCTCAAAATGCTCTCTCCTTTTGTTCTTGTATTTGGCCCGTGAGTGTTCATCCTCAACTTCACCGAGTTTTCTATTTTCCACTGACTTATAACTACCTAATCTAAATTGAATAAAGATTCATGAATTCGTTTAGAAGGTAGATTCAATGAGCAAGCGATGGAACTTCTTACTTTTGGCTCATCATTGGATCCTCGTGACGGTTTCAAATCATATGATATCGAAACAATATGTAATTAGGCACAGAAGTTCTATACTGGAGATTTCAAAGATTCTGACATTCGCTTATTAAGGGAGCAATTGAAACAATATAAGTATGAGATCGTTGATCTTTCACAATTTCTGAATGTCTTTTCTTTATAGTTTATGAGAAGAACTTGTTACATCAAGAAAGACATGTTTTGATTGAGAGATTAATTGTATTGATTCTCCCTGTTTCTAGAGCTATAATAGAGCGTGCATTTTCAATGATGAAAATCATTACAAATCAACTTTGAAACAAGATGAAAGACGACTTTCTTGGATATTGTATGATTCTCAACATAGAAAAGGAGCTTGTTGAAAACATAGACATAAATTCGATAATTGTTGAATTTAGTGCATTAAAGACTCTTTGGGTAAAATGTAAGTAGTGATTATTATCATGTAAAAATAACTCTACTTTCTATCATATATAACCCTAATTGATAACATATATAACTCTAATTGCTATCATACAAATTAGAGAGTGATGATCACATAATTACTTCAGTTATTGATTGAGGTAAGGGATGTGGTGAGCTAGTGATTCAGTGATTTCTTTGATAGCTCTTCACATTGCAGGTTTATAGATTTTTTATTGAAATAATAATTCAATAATTTAATATTCTTTACAACATAAGTATTGTTGAAGCAAAAAATGTTCCAATGGTCAATTACTTGTTGTCCAATCACTAAGTGAGTCGTGTCCTTTCTCTTAACCTGCCAACTAGGAAGAGTCCTAGGTCTTTCGTTAGTACGGACACCGGTGTGGTGCTGGCCTAAGGTTCTGTGACGGTCAAGTTAGTAACTTTGTTCGTAAGAGAAAACGATAAATGGTATATTTGGCAGAGTAATAGTGAATAATAGTAAATAATAGTTAGCTTTATTGGGAAATGTGTGCCCCTTATATATGGGTGAGTGAAATGTTTGATTCTTATATTTTTCATGTGGGACAAATGCTCCTTGATTTTCATGCTAACACGTGTTACGAAGATCGAGGTTGGAGATGCTTCCACGTGTCATTTCGTCTTGTGCCCATTGTCGGGGCTATCTAAGTGACATGGGCCTAGCCCATGTTCAGTGTTTGGGTTTTTGGTATATGGTCCAGTGAGTCTGGTTAACTATGGTGTTAACAGAAGTCCTCCAAGTTCTTGACTGAGGTGGAATTTCTCGATCATGGACTTGTCTCATTCTTCTAGACTCGGTGGGAGGTATGCCTGTAGTCCCCCAAGTTCCTCGATCGAGAGAGGTCGCTGAGCTGTTCTTGTGCCTGTGTTAGAAGTGGCATGTAGTCGGGGTGTCGGCGAAAGCGTTTAGGTGTGTTCTTGGAACTCGGTGACTCAGTATGTGTGGAAGGGCACTCAGTGGTCATGGTGTTCCGAGTTGACTAGGCTGCTCGGTGTGTGACTAGCAGGGTTGCGTCTGGATAGGTCGGTGCTGATGTTGGAGGCGCGAACATTGGTTTGAAAGGCTGCCACCGAGCGGTGTGCGCGGCTTGATGGTGTTTTTGCAGAATTGGGCATGGGACCATGGTCGTCCTATCGACTTGGGTGAAGTCTGTTGGTCTGAACCTGGTCAGCTAAGGGTAGTGGAGTCGGTGAGACAGTACAGAGGTCGGTTGTTAGTCCAGAGGCAGTTTGTCTCATCAGTTGGATGTGTGACACGCGTCGGTCGAATCTGGGTAGTTTGTGACACGTGTCAACAACGGAGGGTAGTGATACCTCGTTGTCTATGTCAAGCTCTATATATAGAAAGGGATCTCAATCGATTTCCTCACATGCATTTTGAGAATTTGGGAGAAACTCTGTCAGTTTCAAAGGCGATTTCCTATCATCTCCTCGACGACGGTTCTTACACTGGTGTAATTTCTAATCTGTCATCTATGTTGCAAAAAACACAGTAAGTGATGATTCCTCTGACTTTTTTTTATTGATGTAGGAACTTATGAAAAACTGAGCATGAACTTCGTTGAGTTTGTGGTCAGATCTTCAAAAGTCTGGGTCGGCCTTTGAGTTGTGTTCTCCCTGTCTTCTTTTTGTAGATGTCTGAGGTTAGTAACTCGGTGTTGGAGGGGAAGTGCTATGACTGAGAGGTTAGCGAATCATCTGACAGTAGTGTAAAAATCGTGATACCCTAGTCCGATAGTGAGGACAAGGCTAGCTCGGACAAGTTAGGAGATAGGTCTCGGTTAGGTAAAGAAGTGGGCGAGAGTTCTGGTCATAAGGATGACTCTGCCCCTGAAGTTAGGATTGTCGACCGTATGGATGGTGGCAATGTTTTGTTCGACGCCTAGACCATCGTGAAGAAGGGTGTACACAAGGAACTGAAGCTGAACCATGGCCTATAGAGGGGGTCCGTTCGTGTGCCCAAGGTTAAGTCAGCCAGTGATGGGTCTATCTAGGATGTAGTGCCGATAGAGAAGGCCACCTTTACCGCGGATAAGATGGTAAATAAGGAGACCGATAAGCGGTTGGGAAAGACTCGCATGGATTTTGGGTAGCCCAAATCAATGATCGTGCAGTTATCGCGGAAGGGTAAGCTGCTAAGTAACCTCTTGGCTAACATGGCTATGTTTTACACTGAGCTGATGCATCACAAGGTTCGTTTACCTTTGCACCCCTCGTTACAAAGGATGGTGAAGAAGATGGGGTTTGCACTCATCAGCTCAATCCCAATGTGTGGATTGTGCCCTACTCCCTCTACATGGCATTCTGGTAGGCAGGGCAGCCCAAGCCGACCTATGATCAGCTGATGTATCTGTATGAGTTTCGGTTCCAGCAAAAGAGTACTTGGTGGATCTTGGTTCGGTGTCGAAAGAAGAACAAGATAGGAGAGTTCATACTCGATATGCTTACCTTGTAGAAGTCCTACAAAACCAAGTTTTGTTTGGTCGGTGGCAACTGGAACGGGAATACCGATGGGGCTCTAATACCGAGCAAGTTTCAGATCGAAGGTGCTTAGTCGTTTAGGTGTTATAGTGTCGGTTATATGTTTTTTTTGCATGTGTTTTTATTCAAGTGTTTTGTGGGTTCTAACCTCTATCTCGGTGTGAAGGGTTATTTCCTACCGAGGAGATAACCACAAAAGACAAGGAATTCATTTGTAAGGTAAGTCAGAGCTTGACAACTTGGAACGCAGCCGACGTATACTTCAGTTGTCAGGGTTTCAACACTCGTTCAGGTTGATTGACATTGATAAACGTAAGTCTGGGTCACCGGGTTGATGTTTTTTGTTCATGAAATATTTTGTTGAGTTGCTCTCTATGTTGTAGTTCCTCTCCATCTCGGGAAAAAAAATATACACGGACGCCTTGGCAGTCAAGATGAAAGCCGACAAGGATTTGAAGCGGAAGGTACCTGTCTCCAAGTTCACGCACTGGTTAGACAACATGCTTAAGAAGAAGACGAAGTCGAAGACGTCGAAGACTGAGACGTCCGTTAAGACCGACTAGACTCTGGATCGAGTTGAGAGGCCTAAACCGAAGAGTCCTTCTCAAACTCCCAAGGAAATTAAGTTAAGATCGAGAAGGAGAAGGTTCTCTCTTTTTACCCGAAGCAGCTCAAGGTCCAATTAGAGGCCGAGACAGTCTTATCGGCCCAAGCCGCTATTGGTGAACCAGAGGCAAGGATGATGTCTTCACCGAGCTATTCACTGCCTCTGTCCCTACCTTAGCTGGATCTAAGGATCTGAGAAATGCTGAAGAGGGGTAGGGAGGACGTGAACCTTGGGTTGTTCACCGAGAGTGACTTGATCGTGGACCTTGACTCGCCAAGCTCCTCAGAATTCTTATGTTATTTGAGCCAGATGATACCTCTAGTAAATGGGCCATGCTAGGGAGCGTCCAATACCTTGGATGACCTATCCTCTGTCCTTGTGAAAACCGCCAACCAGAAAATGGGGAGGGCACTCCTACTGCTAGAAAATGTAAGCATTTTTTATCTTTGTTTTTTAAAGTATTTTTGCTCATGTCGAGGGTTAGTCAGTCTAATCCATTTAATGTGTAGGCCTTTGGTGAGGTCTACCTGGAATTCACCAATGCTCAGAGAAGGTCGGCTAGGCCTTGAAGGAGAAGTGGAAGCTGAAGAAGAAGCAAGAAGAGCTGGATACCAAACATCGTGAGCCCGACAAGGCTATTAAGGTGACCGGGGACGTAACTCGGTAGATGGAGGCTGAGAAAAGGAAAGTGAATGAGGCTGTGAGGGCCAAGGAAGAACTGAAGGGGGAGCTTCTAGCTCGGTAAAAAGAGCTACAGGCCAAGGTGGTGAAAGCTGAGAAAAATTTAGCTCGGCACTAGAAGGGGCTCGGTCGAGTTAACGCTGCCTGAAATGCCGACTTGGCCCGTTCTCGTGAACATTCGGTGGCTAAGTTTAAGAAGTTTGAGGAATAAGAAAGATCAAGAACGAATATGGCACCGACTGTGAGTGGGAGTTCTTCAAGAGCCTCTTCCTGAACAATTTTTAAGTCTAGACTCTTTGGCTTGGTCGGAACATAATTGGCGAGATGTTCGTGGAGAACGCGTCCAATGAGGAAGACGACAACACCGAGCGGAAAGATGAAGAGCAGAAGACCGAATCCAAGAAGACATAAGCTTAATATAAGGCCGAGCAACCAGAGTATCAGCCCAAATAGCCAGAGGGTCAGCATGAGGCCGAGCAACCTGATGTCGAGATGAAGGAGCTAGACTAGTGATCAACCCTCGTGCCTTGTATTTTCTTTTGTTTTTTTTTATGCAGCTGAGTGCCCCTTTTTGTAATGCTCTTGCAGACTGAGCATATTGGGTATTCCTATCAATGAAGTTGTATTTCTTTAATCACTGGTTTCGTCCAAGTCTTGTTTGTCAATCGAACTATAGTAGTAGGCCTAGTAGGTGAGCATTCCCAAAATGTAAGGCCACGTAAAGTATAGGCCGAGTAGAACTTGTGTTCCAACTTGTTTGTTCGAGTCAATTTGGAAGTGTTGTGTGTAAGCCGAGTAGGACTCTACACCGACGTGTATGTGTGAGTCAAACTGCAAGTGTAAGCCGAGTAAGACTGTACATTGTCTCGTTTGTTTGAGTCAAACTACAAGTGTAATCCGAGTAAGACTGTACACCAAGTCAAATTACAAGTGTAAACTGGGTAGGACTGTACACCAACTCTTATATTTGAGTTGAATTTCAAGTGTAAGCCGAGTAAGACTATACACCGACTCGTATGTTTGAGTCGAATTGCAAGTGTTGTGTGTAAGCCGAATATGACTGTACACCGAGGCCTATTTGTGAGTCAAATTGTAAGTGTAAGCTGAGTAGGATTGTGCACCGACTCATTTGTTTGAGTCATATTGTAAGTGTAAGTCAAGTAGGACTATGCACCGACTCTTATGTATGAGTCAAATCACATGTGTTGTGTGTCAGCCGTGTAGGACTGTACATTGACACGTATGTGTGAGTCAAACTACAAGTGTAAGCTGAGTAGGACTGTACACCGACTCGTTTGTTTAAGTCAAATTGCAAGTGTAAGACGAGTAGAACTGTACACCGACTCATATGTTTGAGTCAAATTGCAAGTGTAATCGAGTAGGATTGTACAACGACTCATTTTTTTGAATCAAATTGCAAGTGTAAGCTGAGTAGGACTGTACACCGACCCATATGTTTGAGTCACTTGGTGGAGTCCATCTGCAATCTTTCATCATCTTGACCCTTCTTAGTGGTACGAGGCGTGAAAGTGATATCAAACTTGCTAAGTTCAATCGCCCACTTGAGTAGTCTTCCTGGCGTCTCAGGCTTCTAGAGCACTTGTCAGAGTGGTTTTTTAGTCATCACGATGATTGAATGAGCTTGAAATTAGGGTCTGAGCTTTCTGAAAGACATAAATAGCGCGAAAGTGAGTTTTTCAAGGTCGGTATACCTTGTCTCTACGTCCTGAAGTTCTTTGCTGATGTCGTACACCAAGTGCTCCGCTTCGTTCTTCCTTTTGACATGTACCGAGCTGGATGCGCATGTAGAGATAGAGAGGTAGATAAACATGGGCTCTCACTTCTCGGGTAGCACCAGCAGTGGTGTTCTACTCATATATTCCTTTAGATCGTTGATGGTTTTGGTGCATTCTTCATTCCAGGTTATGTGTTTGAACTTGCCTTTGAGGGCTTTGAAGAATGGCAAATATTTATCGGTCGCTTCGGAGATGAATCTAGTAAGAGCTGCTAGTTAGGCTCTAAATTTCTTTTTGAGTTCTTAAGGATTCCATGTCGATAAGGGCCTTGATCTTATCTGGGTTAGCCTTGATTCTTTTCTAAATGATTATGAAGCCTAGAAACTCGCCAAAGCCAACCCCAAAGACGCACTTGGATGGGTTTGGCCTAATTTTTTACTTCTTGAGCACGTTGAACATCCGTGAGAGGTTAGGGATGTGTTGTTTGGTCGATTTACTCTTGGTAAGAATGTCATCGATGTAGACCTCCATTATCTTCCCTATTTAGTCTGCAAACACAAAGTTTAGGAGGAGATGTTAGGTGGCTCCTGCATTCTTAAGTCTGAATAGCATGAAATTAAAGTAGTAGAGTCCTTGGTCTCTCTGGAACATAGTGTTGATTTGGTCTACTTGATGCATGAAGATTTGATTGTATTTTGATTAGGCATCCATGAAACTCAAGAGCTCGTGCCCAGCTGTTGCGTCAACCATTTGATCGATCATGGGCAAGGGGAAGCTGTCCTTAGGGTACACTTTGTTCAAGTCTGTAAAGGCATTGCACATTCACCATGCTCTAGAGGGCGTTTTGACCATTGAAACATTGAATAGCATGAAATTAAAGTAGTAGAGTCCTTGGTCTCTCTGGAACATAGTGTTGATTTGGTCTACTTGATACATGAAGATTTGATTGTATTTTGATTAGGAATCCATGAAACTCAAGAGCTCGTGCCCAGCTGTTGCGTCAACCAGTTGATCGTTCATGGGAAAGGGGAAGCTGTCCTTAGGGTACGCTTTGTTCAAGTCTGTAAAGGCATTGCACATTCACCATGCTCTAGAGGGCATTTTGACCATTGAAACATTGGCTACCTAGGTAGCGTAAACTGCTTTTTGAACGAAATGGATAGTGCTGAGCTTGACGATCTCGGCTTTCATAGCCTCTGTTCTTTCAGCATCATAGAGGCGATTCTTTTGCTCGACGAATTTGTAGGAATGGTCAATGCTTAGTCGATGGCAGATGACATTAGTGGAAATTCTAGGCATGTCGGCATAAGACCACGTGAAGACCTGGAAGTTGTCTTGAAAAAACTTGATTATTTGTAATTGCATACTAGAGGAAAGCGTGGTTTTGATCTTTACCTTTTGGTCTGCAAAGTTGTGAGAGAGCACGACCTCCTCGACCTTCTCAATTGGTTGTGGATGTGGTATCGCTGAATGATCCATCAGGTCTTCAATCAGCCATCATGAATATGTTGTACCTCTTGAGGGTCGATGGGGTCAGCCACGAAGGCTGACTCTGTCACTGTCATTGTCTTCTTCGGTGGTGTGATTGACGTTGCTGAGCTGCAAGTCCTTGCTGCCATTTAATCCCCGAAGACTTGGCCAATTCCCATGGAGGTAGGGAACTTAACCAAGAGTAGGTGAGTAGACACCACTTCCTTAAGCTTGTTGATGATCCTCTACCCGAGGATGACATTGTAAGCAGTGAGGGTGTCCACTACGACGAAGGGTGCGAGCACTGTCGCTCACTTTGGAACTGAAGCGAGGGAGAGTGGAAAAGTGACAGTGTCGTGCAGAATGATGGAGTCCCTAGTAAAGCCGAAGTGTGTTATGGGGGAACTATCCAAGCTAGATTCCAGTGTGCCCAGCTATTTGAATGCCCCCATAAAGAGAACATTGATGAAGCTGCCAGTGTCGACCATGACTCGTTGGACGTCAAAGTTAGATATTTTGGCCATGATGACGATTGGGTCGTCGTAGGGGTAGAAAATTCCATGCTCTTCCTCCTCTAAGAAAGTGATAGGTGCCCATCCAAGTTTGTTGGCCTTCTTGGCTCTTCCGTCCTCAATGTTGAAGATTTGCTGGCAATTTATAGGAAATTATTCTTCGCTCAGTTCGAGGTCAATGGGGAAGAGATAGATGGCCCTCCAATTATCATGTTGATCTGCGGATTGTGAGGTAAGGGTGGTGCATGTTGGAGGAATTGATTGATCGTTCCATTTCTAGCTAGAGCCTTGACTTGGTCCCTATATTCCACGCATTAATCTATATTATGGTCGTTGTACTTGTGATACTGGCAGTAAGTTTATGTGTCTTTAGTGAGGTTTCCCTTAGCGGGTGCCTAAGTAAACTTTGGAATCGTGTGCTCAACATTGAGAAACACATTCTCGTAAGGGGTGTTGAGTATGGTGTAGGTTTCATACTTAGACCGAGGAACACACTTCTCCCCGTTGTGTTGTTCTGGTGGTTCGCATTCTTGCTCTTTTTTCTTAGGATGTACAGATTGTTACTATGGGAGTAGTATTTTTGTTTCCCTCTATAGTTCTGTTGTACCTGGCGATGAGGACATGATAAGTCACAAATTAAGCATCATTTCAATGTTATTTCTTATCCCTTTTACGTATCTTTTGATTATAATTGTACAAACAATAGGTAAAAATGATCCATTTTGTGAGACATGTGTAGATTATGAAATTTAATTCAATTCTGAAGAGAATGCAAAAAGAATGGAGGAAATCCGAGCCAAAATGAAGGAATAGCACTAAAATGAAGTTAAGGTCCCTAGCTGAAATCCCAGTTGAGGGCCTCTCGGGTTTTGTCTTTGAATTGGCATTTTTCAATGTATTGGATGTGATTAGCAGCTCATATAATCTCCAGGGGTTCCAATGAGGTGATAGCACATGTCAAGACAATCAAGATTGACCAAGAAAAAGGGTTCTTGCATTTCTTGGTCGAGAGGCACTCCTAGTCCTACAAGGAGTGTGTGTGTGTGTGTGTGTGTGTGACTTTGTGGATCAGCCTTGCCAGCCTTGCACGCCTAGATTAAGTGGGCTATTTCAGACATTATGCCCTGGAATCCAGCTGGGGAAGTTGGCCAAAAGATCCATTAAAAGAAGGGTTCTTATCTGTTCTTTGGAACCCAAGAAACTAGGATTTCTTGCCTTATCAAGTTCCTACTTTTTAGGGATTTGGGGCAGCTGCCCTTTGGACGAATTTTCCTTCCCTTTTCAATGAGGAATTACATGGATTGACTTGGATAAGAAGACCTAAATATTTCCGAATCAGATCTCGAAGTTAAAGAGGCAAGAAATAAGGAAAAGGAAGTTTCTTGGAAATTAAGAAACCATCTTGTACATGGCTATGGTTAATTAACTTCGCTAGCCGCAATTTATCATGTTTCCTTTATTTTAGGGCAATGTAATCTGATTTAGGATAACATTAAATGAATTCCTAGTCAAAGATAAAGTCAAGAGGTGGAAAGAAGGAAGGAAAGGGACTCCTTGTACAAAAAGGATACAAAAAACGGCCAACTATGGTTTTTCACAAAAACAAGGAGAAAACCTCTTTGTTTTGGGGCTGTTTTCCCTTTTCTTTGAGAGAGATGTTAGGGCAGGTGTTTGGGGTTATAAATAGATGTTTTCTCATTGTTTATGGAGTCGGAATTTACCTCTTGAAGGTCCCCAAAACTCTGTCAAAATTCGTACTTCAATCCATGTTCTTAGTTTAGAGTTTGGTAATTTAATTCAACCACTCTTTATAATTCAAGCATCTTCAAATTCATCACGTCTACCTTGAGGGAGTTTTCCTTCATCTCTTTTATTCATTGTCCTTTTATTATTTCTTGCTTTATTTATATTTGTGCACCTTTTAATTATGTGCTTGTTTTATTCAATAATGTTTGAGTAGTGTAATTAGGGCTAGGGTTACTTGAAGCCCTAGCCATGTTAGTTCATGTTTGATTTCTGGCTCTTGATTATGATTGTTATGAATGTCTGGATTTGTTGGATTACTGCGCTTCATGAACTCAATTTATGCTTATAAGCTTAGCTACCTTATTTGTGTATAATTGTCGATGTAATTGCTTGACGGATCACCTTGATGTTTGTGTTCACCCTGCAATTTATGGCATCACGTTTAAGAGGGGGAATCTTATTCGTAATCTAAACTCATTACTTCCTAGGTCTGCACATCACTTTTCTAGGGACAGTGTAGTGTCATTAAATCTTCATTATTTTTCATGCATTATCACGCACCATCGGTAATAGTTGTTTAAGGGCGGGCACATCACGCTTAAACATGCAATCTAAGAGAAGATAATATGTGTGGGGTGAACCTTAGCCGGACCCCTGCACGGGCACCTAATTCAGATACATGCATAGTAATATAATCAAGGAAATCTAACAGAACTATAATTGGTAAAGGTGGATAGAAACCCTAGCTCGACTTAGTTATTTATTTCATTCATAAAGCATAACAAACCCCCCATTGCATTTTAATTACTCCATTTAAGTCAATTGAGTTAAAGGGAATTGGATATCATTGAGCAAGTCTTCGTGGGATCGACCTTTGCTTGCATTTATACTATCTACACGTCTTGTGCACTTGCAAAATTTATTACACGTAGAGATTTTTCCTAGTACATCTTTTGTGCTTGGTAAAATTTCTATCAAGTTTTTGGCCCCAAACCTATCGTTTGCTAGTCCCTTAGCAAAACAACAAAATAAAAGACTCGATCTAGTTAAGATAAACATTTAAACCTCGAGGTTCACCTAGTAGGAGGAGTTTTGTCTCTTGAGGGTTATAGCAGCACGATACCCACAAACGTTTTACTTAACACAAAGGACGCTAGAAATCATGCATCAACAAATTAATAAGAATCAAGAATAGAAAACAAACTCACACAAACCAAAGAACATGCCATAACTGTGAACTCAAGGTGTCAAGTGTTTATACCAATATCCCAAATGATCAAACTAGAAAACAACGTCATCTAAACACCCTAGAAAGATTTCGCCTCGACTCTAATCCTCACTAGGCATCACTCAATACGCTCAAGAATCCTAAGGTTTTCACTCAACAAGCATATGTGAAGAGTTTATGTAAAGAAAATCAAGTTAATCACATATGAATTTCAATAAAGAAAAGCACTTTATCTGAAAATATGATCTCACGATGGAATTGAAGTTTAAGAACAGAGATACCTACCTTAATCCTTTGCGTAACCATTCACAAGATCAATAGGTCTTCATTCAAGGGATGTAATGGGGCTAGGTTCGTGGGTTTAGAAAGAAAAGTTGGAATTCAAAGAACTTAAACCGCATCAAGGCATGAGAAGTCATGACTTGGACCTTGAGTCTAGATGAAATCGTGCTTAAACTCACAAAAATGCTCTAATTGAGGTACATGGCTCACTTGACTCAACTCTAAGTTCATTGCTTTTTTTGTATTTTTTCTCTTTTTCTTTTCTAATCACAAATATTTTTTTTTTCTTTTCACTAATGAACTTGATACATTTTTTGTAGATGAGCTGAGCCAAGATCATGCAATAACTTCCTCACTTTACAAATAAACGAACGATCTTTTCCATTCAAACATACTTCCATCACATGAGTATAAGTAGCACAAAACATCAACATATTTCCTCCTCACCATGAATCTCATTTGATGCAACCTTGACACAAGTTTAGATTATAGGGTGTAGCCATTATGAACGGTTCAAAACTTGGTTAGGTCATATTGTAGGTGAAGAACAAAACGGCTAAGTGTTTGGCTTCAAAGGGGCTTAGGGAGCATGCAATTTGGACGGGGAAAAGAAGGGCCTTTAGGAGCTAAAACACACATAGCCTATATCACACCTCATAAACAATCATACATGAAATCAAGAGCATCCAATAGATATGGTTTCTTAAACATCAATGCAAATAGAAAGAGATCATGCAATTATGAACAAAGTGATGAGTGTTTGAGAGTAGAAACATGTAGATCACTCAGAAATAAAGGAAATCAAGCTCAAAAATCTCACAATGGTAGTCTCCACTAATTTTCTAAGTATGCTCAAATTCAATTGTTTTGGTTGCTTAATCACTTGATTATGGTATCGTGAAGTGCAAATGTGAGTTCAATGGAAATGACAATGATTCTTAGTAAGTACAAGCAATTCTCATGTTCTATACATTCATATTAACATGTTTAGGCATAAAAACTAGCATCACAAAACAAAAAAACAGCAAAGAATTCAAAACAAAAAACAAAAAAAAGCAAGGAAATAAGAGCAGAAAATAAAAAAACAGCAAGCATTTCAAAACAGAAACTGAGTTGTGTACCCCTAAACTTAAGTCCAATACCCCCAAACCTAAATGAAACATTGTCCTCGATGTTTTGAGCATAAAAGGAAGACAAAATCATGAGTTAGAAGGTAAAAAACGTCCATATGAAAGAGGGAACAAACCAGGGCAAAGTTGAGCACTTAGAATGCTTGCGGTCCAAGAGGCACTTGAGGGGCTCCAAACCTGGCCCTCCTTTAGTGGTATCTTGCCTACAACATAAATGAATTGATTAGTTCTACAAGTAGAAATCCACTTCCTAGACTTTAACATTTCAGGGAACAAGTACAATAAAAATTTGAATGTAAGTAAAAACTGTTTGATCCCAATAGACAAGTAAGCATAATGATCGAAGTGTGGGGGCCATGG
This sequence comes from Prinsepia uniflora, assembly GCA_032719365.1. Lineage (NCBI taxonomy): Eukaryota > Viridiplantae > Streptophyta > Magnoliopsida > Rosales > Rosaceae > Prinsepia > Prinsepia uniflora. The sequence continues at coordinate 46,690,445 of CM064864.1, forward strand.
AGGAGCTTTGGGCGGCTTGGATCGTGGCCTTGAGCCTTGGTTGGAGCTGAATGTCTCAAAGGTGCATACCACCATCTTGATTCTTCCTTCATCTTGCCTCCTACAAGTATCATTAAACCTGCACAAACCATTAGGCACAATATCAAATTTCTCACCAAAACAACTAAATTGAGTAAGGAACTTAAATGGTTAAGATAAGGATAAGGAAGGCCCTGGAAAATTAAGGATAAGAGGTGCTTGATGAGTTGAGGCAGCAAGGATAGGTGCTGGAATTTCAGGGACCTCAAGGATAGGTGCTGGAAATTCAGGGACCTCGGCCAAAACATGGTGCAATGCTTGCGGGTTTGGTTCTATTTCATGAACATCAAGAGCATGACCTGAGGTGCATTCATTGGTACTGTCTGTGGGTGGTAAGGGGACATACATATCATTATCCTCATCATCCCAGTCGGGTTCCCAAAGAAGTTTAAGTCGAAGGTGCTCTAGTTCCTTGTCCTCTAAAAGGGCTTCCCGGAGTGTTCTTTGAGATCAGGCCTCATTTAGTGTATCCCGAAGTGTTTTCTGAGGTCGGGCAAGGCTAGGATCCAAAGGAGGAGGAGTCCAAGTGTAGGATGATGGTTCACTCCATCCATTGTGGTATGGCTCCATATAGGGCTGATTGTAAGGCTTATGCATGTACATGCAATCTTGGAGGTATGCCCATCCCCCTTGATGACTTGAAACCGAAGGAACATTTGCATAGGGCTCATAGGCCCAACCTTGAGAAGAATAATAGCTATTCCACGATTCCATGGTACCTAGAAACGTAACAAAAATTAAACCAAAAAGTTATAGACAAAATAAAAAAGAAAAACCACTAAGTCAAAGGAATCAAATAAAATGGACACCGTTGAAGAACAAGTCCCCGGCAACGGCGCCAAAAACTTGATAGAAATTTACCAAGCACAAAAGATGTACAAGGAAAAACCTCTACGTCTAATAAACTTTGCAAGCGTACAAGACGTGTAGATAGTATAGATGCAAGCAAAGGTCGATCCCTCGAAGACTTGCTCAATGATATCCAATTCTGTTTAACTCAATTGACTTAAGTGGAGTAATTAAGATGCAATGGGGGGTTTGTTATGTTTTATGAATGAAGTAAATTAACTAATAATAACTAACTAACTCGAGCTAAGGTTTCTATACACCTTTACCAATTATAGTTCTGTTAGATTTCCTTGATTATATTACTATGCATGTATCTGAATTAAGTGCCCATGCATGGGTTCCGCTAAGGTTCACCCCACACATATTATCTTCTCTTAGATTGCATGTTTAAGCGTGATGTGTCCGCCCTTAAACAACTATTACCGATGGTGCGTGATAATGCATGAAACATAAAGAAGATTTAATGACACTACACTGTCCCTAGAAAAGTGATGTGCAGACCTAGGAAGTCATTAGTTTAGATTACGAAAAAGATTCCCTCTCTTAAACGTGATGCCATAAATTGCAGGGTGAACGCAAACATCAAGGTGGGTGGTCCGTCAAGCAATTACATCGACAATTATACACAAATAAGGTAGCTAAGATTATAAGCATAAATTGAGTTCATGAAGCGCAGTAATCCAACAAATCCAGGCATTCATAGCAATCATAATCAAGAGCCAGAAATCAAACACAAACTAACATGGCTAGGGCTTCAAGTAACCCTAGCCCTAATTACACTACTCAAACATTATTGAATAAAAAAAGCACATAATTAGAAGGTGCACAAATATAAATAAAGCAAGAAATAATAAAAGGACAATGATTAAAAGAGATGAAGGAAAACTCCCTCAAGGTAGACGGGCCTAATTTACCTCTTGAAGGTCCCCAAAACTCTGTCAAAATTCGTACTTCAATCCATGTTCTTAGTTTAGAGTTTTGTAATTTAATTCAAGCACTCTTTATAATTCAAGCATCTTCAAATTCAACACGTCTACCTTGAGGTAGTTTTCCTTCATCTCTTTTAATCATTGTCCTTTTATTATTTCTTGCTTTATTTATATTTGTGCACCTTCTAGCTATGTGCTTGTTTTATTCAATAATGTTTGAGTAGTGTAATTAGGGCTAGGGTTACTTGAAGCCCTAGCCATGTTAGTTCGTGTTTGATTTTTGGCTCTTAATTATGATTGCTATGAATGCCTGGATTTTTTGGATTACTGCGCTTCATGAACTCAATTTATGCTTATAAGCTTAGCTACCTTATTTGTGTATAATTGTCGATGTAATTGCTTGACGGACCACCTTGATGTTTGTGTTCACCCTGTAATTTATGGCATCACGTTTAAGAGGGGGAATCTTATTCGTAATCTAAACTCATGACTTCCTAGGTCTGCACATCACTTTTCTAGGGACAGTGTAGTATCATTAAATCTTCTTTATGTTTCATGCATTATCACGCACCATCGGTAATAGTTGTTTAAGGGCGGGCACATCACACTTAAACATGCAATCTAAGAGAAGATAATATGTGTAGGGTGAACCTTAGCCAGACCCCTGCACGGGCACTTAATTCAGATACATGCATAGTAGTCTAATCAAGGAAATCTAACAGAACTATAATTTGTAAAGGTGGATATAAACCTTAGCTCGAGTTAGTTAGTTATTATTATTTAATCTACTTCATTCATAAAACATAACAAACCCCCCATTACATTTTAATTACTCCACTTAAGTCAATTGAGTTAAACAGAATTGGATATCATTGAGCAAGTCTTCATGGGATCGACCTTTGCTTGCATCTTTACTATCTACACGTCTTGTGCGCTTGCAAAGTTTATTACACATAGAGGTTTTTCCTAGTACGTCTTTTGTGCTTGGTAAAATTTCTTTCAGGACACTGGTCTGAGCGCTACCACTGACCCCGACTTCTCGGTTGGTAAGTTTTAACCAAGTTAGTATGAGGCAGCTGGTATGTGTTAGCCTTGGGCATGCCTGTCTTCTATCTCAATATCTCGGCATTGGCATGTATTGCCGCATATTTCATGATCTCATTATACGTCATCCAACCTTGAGTATGAGCTGCATACTAGAAAGGAGACTCCCGGAGACCACCTTTGAAGGCCGTGAAAGCTGCTCTGTTGTCCGTTTTGGTGCATGGAGAGTATTTGTGACTGAACCTGATTTCATACCTCTGTAGTGGTTCGGTTTTCCCTTGCTTTAGTTGAAAAGCGTCCTCTTTCGAGAAAAGACGGCCAGTCTAGATCATAAATTGGTTTATGAAAGTAGACGTGAGTTATTCGAATTAGTCTATGGTTCCAACCTCCAGTTTGTAGAACCAATTCATAGTTGCCTCGGTCAACGTGGAGCAAAAAATTAGGCATTGTCCTTCGTTCGAGAGGTTCTTGAGTGCCACAGTCGAGTGATAGTTGTTTATTTTTGTATATGGGTCATCCTTCCCAGTGTAGAGTGGGATCTTCAAATGCTTGATCTCGTGATTGGTTTTGAACTAGTTGATCCTCTCGGTGAAAGGTCCCTGGCTCATTTTTGCCCAGGTTGGCCTGGTGGCTTGTTTTTTCTATGCATCCAATGATTTCACTTGGTCTAGTAGGTGGTGGACAAGTGAGTCAGTCTTGGATGGTTGAGGTGCTCCTCGGTTGAAGCGATTAGCCCTCTCGGTATGCCTCGAGGTAGGGTTACCGAACTGAGGTGACCGCTTAGTGTCCCTCCTTGTTGATAAATTTTGGAAGCCTCCATGCTGTCCACTGACCCGTCTTGACCATTCAGTGTTCCTTCTTAGGGAAAATTCTAGGGGCCCTCGTGCTGTCCACCTACTTGTCTAGACCGCTTAGTATCTCCCTAGGATGACAAATTTTGAGGGCCTCGACGACGCCCACCGACCTGTCTAGACCGCTCAATGTCCCTCCCTGGAGAAAAATTCTGGTGGCATTTACGATGCCCACCCACCTATCTGGACCACTAGTTATACCCATGGGAGGATTGATATGGAGGTCCCTGATGTTGTTGTAGGTCGGTCATCCGTCAAGCTTGCTGAGCCCTTTGGGTAGTACTCTTTGTCTCACAAAATAAGTTGGCGCCCTCAAATTTCTTAATAGGGATTGGGACAAGATGCTCCAAAGGAAACCTCTCCTATATGGTGTCTGGAAGATTCCACCGAGCGGTGTGGTTTTCCCGGTGTTGAGCTATCTTCTTTTCCGTGGGCCGAGAGGGTTGTCCACAGCCCTAGTGGTTGAGAGGTGACTAATGTCTTCGGGGGCCTTCGCTTAGGGCATCACTAGCATCTAGGTATATTCGGGTTTAGCCATGTCTTTCACTCGGGATGATGAGCATCTAAGCGAGCTTTTTGGTTGGTTCGATGAGTGTGTGAAGTTTCTCTTTTCCTGCTGCTCGGAGTTTCCTTTCAATGCACTCAACGCACTTAGTCACTTCCCACTCAAACTCCTCCGCACTGACCCGCGTTCTGTGTGCATTGAGTTCACCTGTGTGACTCGGAGTTGTTCAACCACCTCAGTGTACCGATCATCGAAAGCCTGGCATCTCGACTCGGCTTGTGTACCTTTAGACTTTACCTCAGCCATGTCACTTTGCAGCTTTGCAGAAAATTGGGAGAGTTGTCTCTCGATGCCCTGGATCCTTGTCCAGGCGTAATCTCGCTAAGGTCTTGGTCGCCTAACATGCTTGCAGTTTCGAACGAGTTTGTACTCGGCTCAGTAGAGAGTGGGCAGACTTAGTTAGTTTCCCACAGATGGCGCCAATACTGCTGAAACAAGAAATGTACCAATGGTTGATTACTCGTCGTCTAATCACTAAGTGACATGTGTCCTTCCTCGTGACCTGCCAACTAGGAAGAGTCGTGTGTCTTTCGTTTATGCAGACACCAGTGTGGTGCTGTCCTAAGGTTTTATGACGGTCAAGTTAGTAACTTCATTCGTAAGAGGAAACGATAAATGGTATGTTTGGTAGAGTAATAATGAATAGTAAATATTAGTTACCATTATTGGGAAATGTGTACCCCTTATAGATGGATGAATGGAATGCTCAATTCTCATAATTTTGATGTGGGACAAATGCTCCTCGATTTTTGTGCTGACACGTGTTACATAGATTGAGAGTGGAGATGCTTCCCCGTGTGAACTCGTCTTGGGCCCATTGTCGGGGCTATCTAAGTGACGTGGGCCTGGCCCATGTTCGGTGTTTGGGTTTTAGGTATACGGTCTGGTGAGTTTGGTCAGATATGGTGTTAACAAGTATATTCAATAAAAAAAATTCAGCAAATCAAAGCCATCATCGACACGAAACCTCCATCAACCTTGAAAGAAATTCAAAGTCTCATTGACTGCTATTGGCTGATGTCGATCTTTTTTTTCAAGCACTCGAGAAGGCCTTGAAGGACAAGTGAGATGTAGATTGCGATATGGACTTCCTGGTTCTAAAAACATATTTGACTTCACTGCTGCTCCTATCGGAACCTAAATATGACGAAGAACTTTAACTCTACCTTAAAGTCGCTAAAATGCCCATGAGCTCAGCGCTTGTCGAAAAGAGGAAGGAGTCCCTTATTCTTCTACACTTCAAAGGTTCTCCTAGACATCAAAGCATGATATCTTATGTTCGAAAAGTTAATCTCAGCACTCTTGGTTTCAACTAGAAGACTAAGGCCTTATTCTCAAGCTCGTAGGGTAGTCGTAATGACGTAATACCTACTTCGGTCACTTCCTCACACACTTGATGCATCATCACAAATAACAAAGTGGGTTATGGAGCTAAGTCAACATGATCGACCTTATCGTTAGAGAACCACCATCAAAGACATGCACTTGCCGACTTGTCACAAAAAATAGCATAGCTGGAGGTTCGTAGAAAGGCCTAGCCGACGCCACTATGTAGCCACTAGTCTCCCTTTACCGTAAATTCAAGAGGTTGACCCCCTCTAGAAATTGTTCGTTGGTAACTTCTTCAATCAACGTAGTGGGGGTCGGAATCGTCATCATAACTCTTGGCGATTCAATGATGGAATCAAAGTCTTCTTCAATAGAAACAATTAAGCCTTCCTCCATGGAAGCAATTAAGCCTTCCTCTACGGAAATATCAAAGCATTCGCCTTGCGAAGCAATCAAACCTTCCTCTACAAAAATATCAAAGCCTTCACCCTACGAAGAAATTCAAGCCTTCTCCCATAGAAGCATCAAAGTATTTGCATTGAGAAGGATATAAGCCTTCATCCGTGGAAGCATCAAAGCCTCCGCACTGTGAAGCAGTCAATCCTTCTCTCATAGAAGCAAATCCTTTGCCTTGTGAATCATTCAAACCTTCCTCCGCGGAAGCATCAATGCCCTCGACCAGCAAAGCATTCAAGCCTTTCTCTATGAAAGCATCAAATCCTTTGCCCCGCTAAGCACTCAAGCCTTCCACTATGGAAGTATCAAAGCTCTCGCCTCATGTAGCATTCAAGCCTTCATCCAAAGAAGCATCAAAGTCTTCGCTCTGTGAAACAATTCTAGACTTCTCCAGTATAAGAATCAAAGTCTTATCAAATTCTTTCCCCTGTGAAGCAATTCAAACCTTCTCCCATAGAAGCAACAAATCCTTTTCCTTGTTAAGCGCTCAAGCGTTCATCTACGAAAGAATCAAAGCATTCGTACTGCAAAGAATTTCAACCTTTCTCGCTTAGAAGCATCAACGTCTTCGCTCTGCAAAGCATTTAAGCCTTCCTTCATGGAAGCATCAAAGTGTTCGCCTAGCGAAGCACTCAAGCCTTCCTCTACGGATGCATCAAAACCTTCACCTTGGGAAGCATTCAAACCATCCTTTACTAAAGCATCAAAGTCTTCGCCTAGCCAAGCGATTCAAGCCTTCTCTCATAGAAGCATCAAAGCCTTTTCCTTGCGAAGAATCCAAACCTTCCACTACGGAGGCAAGAAGCCTTTACCCTATGAAGAAATTCAAGCCTTTTTCCGTTGAAACTTCATTGCCTTTGCCTTACTAAGCATCTAAGCCTTCCTCTAAAGCATCAACGCATTTGTTCTGCAAAGCACCTCAAGCTTTCTCCCGTAGAAGCATCAAGGCCTCGCTTTGTGAAGTATTGAAGCGTTCCTCTGCAGAAGTATCAAAACTTTCGCCCTGCAAAGCATTCAAACATTCCTCTACGAAAGCATCAAAGCCTTCGTCTCAAGAAGTATTCAAGCCTTCTTCTATAGGAGCACCTAAAACTTCTTCAAAGAAGCATCAAAAGCCATCTTACAAAGCATCAATAGGCGATAGATTATCATAACCACAAAAAATTACTTCCCTTAGGATTCTCTAAATTCCTATGGAATGTAGGGGCATTTATGGGACCGTAATTAGTACAAAATTGTGGATTTGCAATGTGGCCCATAATTTATATAATGAAAATTCTACTCTTGGTGGAATCAACTTTGTGATATAATTACCGCACATTAATTGATATATTTACCAGCTGAATATATTAATTAATAAGATTATATTACCATAATAAAAGATAAATCCTTGAGATCCTTTTCCAGCTGGGATTCAGTTTATGAATAAACTTGTTTTCCGACAAGGATTTATATATTAATTAGAACTTATTTTCACACTTCTAATAAATAACTTTTCAGCGAATTATTTGACAGGACCCGCCCCGATCCCCCGGGGACCACAAGGGGACGTGCCCTACTCTCGTCTGACACCCGAACCAAAATTCCAAATTTAACCTTAAAAGTTCAAATGCATAAATATCCGAAAATAAATTCACACATAAAATCCAAATTCAAAAGATGTCAGACAAGGGATACAGTCCAAAATACAAATTCCGAGCACGACTCTAAGCTATCCTGCGGGTAACCTACCCAACAGGGGTTCAGGTGCGTAGTACAGATCTATGCCTCAGCCTCAAGATCCTCTTCTACCTCAGTAGCACGACCTGGAGGGGTCACCAAAACATTAAGGGTGAGTGGGCCGAAACTCAAAGTTCATAAAACAGTTTAAGAATTTAAAACATATACTTTTACCCCTCCATTTTCCAAACATGCATGCATAGTATTTTAAACCATAAAATCATATAAGATATCACAAGTCATATAATAAATCATAAATATAACCACAATCACTGCACTATACACTCCAATCCTGACATCCCGGATGTCCGACGTCTCTGACGTCCAACAAGGTCACAGTCCCAAGGCTACGCGTGCCACTCGGGGTCTGAATCCCGAGTCCAATCCCCGAACCCAGTCCGGGTACGGCATCCTAGATGCCTAGCGTCCCAGACGCTCGACGTCCTAGACATCCAATCATAGCAATCCTGCTCCTGAGTCATCCTACGGTCCAGTCCCCCCATAGAATGACCCCTCACAGGAAATGCGCCGTGACCACTCCTGGGTACCACAACCGGAAGAGACTGTATCACACGGGTGGATCTATACAGTGCAGTACCACAGATAGTTATTGATATCCACATGCATATATATATATATATATATATATATGTATATAAAAATCCAAAACAAAACTGAAATTTCACCAAACGGGTCTTAAGGCCAAACATCGTAAATCGTGCCATAACCATAATTTCAAGATGATCAAAACCATCACTTGATTCCAGCATGTATATAAATATATAAAAGTGAAAACAGTTATGCATGCAATGGTTCAATGAAATCGGGCCCACTCACGGTACAGCGAGAGTACAACCTTGTACCGGAACTACCGCACGAATCATATCAGTCCAAAACCACATGTAAGGTCACCACAAGTTCTTAACATTCATCCACGAAGTCCTAAACTAAAACCGGCTTGGAAAAATCGCCCGAACACGTTTCCCGGGACAACCGGCCATATTCTGACTAACATAACGATCCCCGATTGACTTGATTATTAAACCCTAAATGTTCAAAATACAGAAAGGATGAAAACTCTAGTTGACCGTGATCGGAGATGAGGCTTCACGCGCCCTCACGCGCTGCCCAAAGTGGCTGTGCGTGAAAGCCACGCGCCTGACACTGTAGCTACAGTGTCGTCTCTTTCACCCGTACGTATGCTAAACGGGTCCTCAACCCGCGACTCGACCCGGCCAATTAACCTTCAATTCCCACTCAATTTCCTTCGTTTTTAATCCTAACATCTTCCCTAACACGTTAATTAAAGGTCTGAGTCATTAATTAACCTTAATAGGTCCCATATCATCCCTTCGGCCCGTGATCAACCAAACGGGTCGATCACCATAACTCCCTGGTTTCTAACCCAATATCAAATTAAATTCACAGAGAGCATACTAGGACCAATATGAACCAATACACACAACCAATTGAAAGAATACTCACCTGGAAGTCGTCGTCCGCAACCCTGAAATTTTCCAGAAACTGTAATTCCCGTTCTAGGCCAATCCACTACCAACCTCCTTCAATTCTTGTCTGGTTGAGTTCGTAATGAACCCAGAAGGCTAACACGATCCTTGTTTCTGCCCAACTCATCTCACACATTGAAAATCAATTTTCCCTCCCATTTCTGGTTTTCTTTCCCCGTCAGTTTTCTCTCAACTCTCAGCTCTCTCTCTAGTTCGAAATGACTCACAGTAACCCCCAACTCTCAGCTAATCGAACTGTGTAGCCGGCACTCGTGGGAATCCTCTCTGGCTTCACTGAGAATTGTTTCCCGCAAACAGAACCCAACATGAGTTTTAAACTCTACTCGTGCACTGTGTTCCGTTTCAGCCCACACCCAAGTGCTCCCATTACCTCAAACTCCATAAACTAATCCCCTGCCCCGTCCACTAAGCAGGTTCAACAATAGCCTGATTAGAGCACTCACGGAATGGTTGTGTGGTCTCTGTTTTCACGGTGTTCAAACAATAACCCGTGCAAAAATTACAATTTTGCCCATCTGGTAAAAAATTACCAAAATGCCCTTCACTTTCCAGACCCGTAACTCAACTGTCTGATGTCCGTTTTCAGCGTGCCGACTGTCGTTGTACTCCGGGCATCTAGACCTACCTAACGGTCCTCGAGTCGTGTGAAAATCTGTTGTCAAACAAAAAGTCAACATTTTTCCCCTTTTCGTCCAAATTACGAAAATGCCCCTGAACATCCGAACGTCATAACTTTTTCCCCGATCGTCGGAATTGGACGTGCCACCTGTCGATGGACTCGTGACGTCCCGGAATACGTCACGGTCTTCGGTCAAAGTCCGTTTGACCTACCAATCAAAAAGTCAACAAATTGACCATACTATTCACTGGGGTAAAAACGTCATTTCATTCATTATTTTACAATTTTACATTTCTCGAATTTCCGGGGCGTTACAACCTCCCTCCCTTAAGAAATTTCGTCCCGAAATTTTAAGGGAACAAGTAAGGAAACTGCTCTCGTATCTGTGCCTCGGGTTCCCATGTGGTTTCCTCCACATCGTGGACTTTAGAAAGTTCTGGAGGTAGTGCCAATCTGTAAGCAACCCGACCAATCCTCTCAACGATCCCATATGGTCCGATAAAACGTGGACTCAGTTTCCCCCGTCGACCAAAACGGATAATCCCTTTCCACGGAGATAGCCTCAGGAAAACAAAATCTCCAACCTCAAATTCCAAGTCTCAAATCCGTCGATCAGCATAACTCTTTTGGTGATCCTGTGTCTCCTTCAATCTTTCTCCGATAATACTGACTGCTCCCTGGGTTATGTCCATCAACTCCGGCCCTACTTCCGCTCGCTCTCCTACCTCCATCCAATAGATAGGTGCCCTGCACTGTCGACCATACAGTGCCTCATAGGGTGCCATCCCGATACTTGCCTGATGACTGTTGTTGTAAGAGAATTCCATTAACGGCAAATGAGTATCCCACGAATCCTGAAACTGTAGCACACAAGACCTCATCATGTCCTCCAGGGTCTGATTGGTCTTTTCGGACTGTCCATCGGTCTGTGGATGGAAAGCAGTACTGAAATGTAGGTTTGTTTCCAAGGTGGTTTGTAAACTCCGCCAGAACCTGGAAGTGAAACGCGGATCGCGATCAGACACGATTGACTCCGGCGTACCATGAAGTCGAATGATTTCCTTCACGAATAGTTGAGCCAGTCAGTTGGGTTTATAAGTCTCCTGTACCGGCAGAAAATGGGCTGACTTGGTTAATCGGTCTACAATCACCCACACTCCGTCGAATCCACTCCGGGTCCTTGGTAACTTAAAGACGAAGTCCATGGTTATATGGTCCCACTTCCACTCGGGAATCAGAAGTGGCTGCATAGCCCCATAAGGTCTCTGCCGCTCCGCCTTAACCTGCTGGCAAGTCAAACATCTGCTCACGAACTCTGCAATGTCCTTCTTCATCCCTGGCCACCAATAATGGCTCAAGAGGGTACGATACATCTTTGTACCTCGCGGATGCATGGCATAAGCCGAACTATGGGCTTCCTCCGGAATCTCAGCCCGTAACTCTGCCACTGCAGGTACACACAATCGGCCCGACATCACAAGTTCTCCATCACCTCGGATGGTAAAATCCTATCTTTCACCTGCTTCAACCTCAATCCTGTAGATACAGAGTATCAGATCCTGAAGTTGTGCTTCGATGATCCGATCGATCAATACTGGTCATACATAGAAGCTGGCTAATAAAGCCCCATGCTTGTCCGTTCCCAGTATAACCCCAACCTTCCGGAGTTCCACTAACAAAGGGAGATACACCATCCTTAAGTGTGCAACTGATCCCGCTGATTTCCTACTGAGTGCATCTGCCACCACATTTGCCTTACTCGGATGGCACTCAATCGTACAGTCATAATCCTTTATTAGCTCTAACCATCTTCGTTGCCTCATGTTAAGTTCCTTCTGGGTGAATAGATACTTTAGGCTCTGGTGGTCGGTGTATATCCTGCACGTCGCTCCGAATAGGTAATGTCTCCAAATCTTTAGAGCATGAACTACCGCTGCCAACTCCAAATCATGGGTAGGGTAGTTCAATTCATGAGTCTTTAGCTGCCGTGATGCGTAAGCGATAACCTTACCATTCTGCATTAACACGCAGCCCAAACCTTGTAACGATGCATCACTAAAGACCACGAACTCTCTACTGTCATCTGGCAATGCAAGGACGGGTGCAGCGGTTAACCGATACTTCAATTCCTGAAATCTCTGTTCACACTGCTCGTCCCAAATGAACTTCACCCCTTTCCGAGTCAATTGAGTTAACGGTGCAGCAATTTTGGAGAAACCCTCCACGAATCTTCGATAGTAACCCGCTAACCCGACAAAACTCCGTACCTCTGTCACTGTTGTCGGCCTAGGCCAGTTAGTCACCGCTTCTGTTTTCTGGGGATCCACACTGATCCCATCTGCCGATGTCACATGTCCTAGAAAACTGATACTGCTCAGCCAAAACTAGCACTTGCTCAACTTGGCTTACAACTGTTTCTGTCTCAGTTTCCCCAACACCAACTGTAGGTGTTTCTCATGTGCTCTGGCACTCCTTGAGTACACGAGGATGTCGTCAATGAATACAATCACAAATTTATCCAAGTAAGGTCGGAATACCCTGTTCATCAGATCCATGAATGCTGCTGGAGTATTCGTCAAGCCGAAAGGCATCAATAGGAACTCGTAATGTCCGTATCGTGTCCGAAAGGCCGTTTTCGGAACATCTTCCTCTGCAATTCTCAGCTGGTGATACCCAGACCGTAAATCAATCTTCGAGAAGTACTGGGCTCCTCGCAACTGGTCGAATAGATCATCAATCCTGGGTAAAGGGTACTGGTTCCTCAGTGTCACTATGTTGAGTTTCCGGTAATCTACACACAATCGGAGGCTCCCCTCCTTCTTCTTCACGAATAACACCGGTGCTCCCCACGGTGAAGTACTTAGTCGGATGAATCCCAAATCCACCAACTCCTGCAACTTAGTCTTGAGTTCCCGTAACTCGGCCCGCGCCATCCGATATGGTGCTTGGGATATAGGTCGGGTACCGGGGAGTAGTTCAATCGTAAACTCGATCTCCCGCGGTGGTGGTAATCCAGGTAAGCCTTCCGGGAACACATCCGAAACTCTCGCACTACTGGTATCTCATCAATATTCGAAGTATCAACCTGCTCCGTCACAACATGCGCTAGATAGCCCTGGCATCCCTTCCGCAGAATTTTGGTAGCGGCAAGCGAAGAAGTCATTTCAGGAAGTGAACCGTCATGCTCCCCCCCGAAAGATAACCTCCGGCAAACCCGGACTTCGCAGAATTACTTGCCTACTACAACAATCAATGAGTGACCCATGCTCCGATAACCAATGCATCCCTAAAATCACATCGAACTCATGGATATCCATAATGATCAGATCCGCTGGTAAGTCCGCATCCTCTACTCTCACCGGGCACCTCCGAATCACCTGATTCACCAAGTACATGATTCCCATCGGTGTGCCAACACCCATCTCACTATCTAAAGCTGATACCTCACAATCTAGCATACCGGCACAACTCCTCGAAATAAACGAGTGAGTAGCCCCCGCATCCATCAATACACGTACAAGAAGGTTTGAGATATGAAGAGTACCTGTAACCACACCTGGAGCTGTCCTAGCCTGCTGCCGAGTCACTGCAAATATGCGAGCCTTGGGCCCTACAGTCTGTCTGCGTCTACGCGCGCCACGCTCAGCACCACGATCACCTCCCTATCCTCGACCTCCGACTGTGTTGGAAGCCGAACTCTATACAGTACTAGAGCCCCCTGCATCGTTGCTCCTAGAAAACAGTGGGCAATCTCGGGCATAGTGGCCCGCTCCTCCACAAGTAAAGCAACTGACTGTCCTCGGCCTGTCCGAAGACCCACCGGATGCACCACTCCAAGATGAATGCTGCCCTGAGCTGAACCCCGATCCTGTCCTCTGAGAGCCCCCACGTCGACTTGACCAGCCACGACCTCATAAAGATGAAGGTGCTCTTCTGTAACTTCCTCCCTTGTTGTTCCTCAGGCCTGTTGGTCCAAGGTATGGACGATCCCGACGTCGCCCCTCTCTAGAAGACTGTCGTGTCTGGTGTGCCGCCAGACTGGCCTCGACACGAACCGCTGTGTCGACCATGTCTCTCAGAGTAGCGTGACTGGCAGCTGTCACACCAGCCCGAATCTCCCCTCGGAGTCCCAACTCAAACCTCTGACACTTGTCTTCCTCTGTACTCACAAATGGTGTCGCGAACCGAGACAGTTTCCCAAAAGTCTGCTCATAGTCCGCAATGGACATATCCCCCTGCTCTAGCTGTAGGAACTCTACCTCCCGTGTCGCGCGAAACGATCGCGGGTAGTACTCATCCAAGAATCTGGCGCGGAAGACCTCCAAGGTAGTGGTGTGGACAGACCATCCTGACATCTTGAGACCATGCCACCACTGATAAGCTCCGCCTTCCAGTAAGAAGGCCGCCAAAGTCACCCGCTCGTCCGGAGGGCAAAGCATCACCATGAAATCCTTTCCCACTTAGCGATCCATTCATAGGCATCCTCGGGGTTTGATCCCCCGCGGAAAGGAGTGGCTCCAAAACGCCGAGCCTATTCAATACTTGCGTATTCCATTTCTCTCTCTAGTTCCTCGTCAGTCCGTGCTTGAGGAATTCTCCTTGGAGGCATAACCAACTGTTAAAAGGCATAGATTAGATAACATCATCCTTAAACTTTTAAAAGTACCTAGTACTGACCGCTAGTCTAGCATGCTTACCACAACTTAGTGCTTTGATACCAAGCTGACAGGACCCGCCCCGATCCCTCGGGGACCACAAGGGGACGTTCCCTGCTCCCGTCTAACATCCGAACCAAAATTCCAAATTTAACCTTAAAAGTTCAAATTCATAAATATCCGAAAATAAAGTCACATATACAATCCAAATTCAAAAGATGTCAGACAAGGGATACAATCAAAAATACAAATTCCGAGCACGACTCTAAGCTATCCCGCGGGTAACCTACCCAACAGGGGCTCAGGTGCGCAGTGCAGATCTATGCCTCAGCCTCAGGATCCTTTTCTACCTCAGTAGCACGGCCTGGAGGGGTCACCAAAACATTAAGGGTGAGTGGGCCGAAACTCAAAGTTCATAAAACAGTTTAAGAATTTAAAACATATACTTTTACCCCTCTGTTTTCAAAACATGCATGCATAGTATTTAAAACCATAAAATCATATAAGATATCACAAGCCATATAATAAACCATAAATATAACCACATTCATTGCACTATACACTCCAATCCTGACATCCCAGTTGTACGACGTCCCTGACGTCCAATAAGGTCACAATCCCAAGGCTACGCGTGCCACTCGGGGTCTCAATCCCGAATCCAATCCCTGAACCCATTCCGGGTACGGTATCCTAGATGCCTAGCGTCCCAGACGCTCGACGTCCCAGACGTCCAATCATAGCAATCCTGCTCCTGAGTCATCCTACGGTCCAGTCCCCCCGTAGAATGACCCCTCACAAGCAATGCGCTGTGACCACTCCGGGGTACCACATCCGGAGGAGACAGTATCACACGGGTGGATCTATACAGTGCAGTACCACAGATAGTTATTGATATCCACATGCATAAATATATATATATATATATATATATATATGTATATAAAAATCCAAAACAAAACTGAAATTTCACCAAACAGGTCTTAAGCCCAAACATTGTAAATCGTGCCATAACCATAATTTCAAGATAATCAAAACCATCACTTGATTCCAGCATGTATATAAATATATAAAAGTGAAAACAGTTATGCATGCAAGGGTTCAATGAAATCGGGCCCACTCACGGTACAATCCCGCTACAAAACTGCGCGTACAACCTTGTCCCGGAACTACTGCACGATTCCTGTCAGTCCAAAACCACACATAAGGTCACCACAAGTTCTTAACATTCATCCACGAAGTCTTAAACTGAAACCGGCTCGGAAAAATCGCCCGAACACGTTTCCCGAGACAACCGGCCCTATTATGACTAACATAACGATCCCCGATTGACTTGATTATTAAACCCAAAATGTTCAAAATACAGAAAGGATGAAAACTCTAGTTGAACGTGATCGGAGATGAGGCTTCACGCGCCCTCACGCGCCGGCCAAAGTGGCTGCGCGTGAAAGCCACGCTTCTGACACTGTAGCTACAGTGTCGTCTCTTTCACCCATACGTCTGCTAAACGGGTCCTCAACCCGTGACTCGACCCGACCAATTAACCTTCAATTCCCACTCGATTTCCTTCGCTTTTAATCCTAACATCTTCCCTAACACGTTAATTAAAGGTTTGATTCATTAATTAACCTTAATAGGTCCCATATCATCCCTTCGACCCGTGATCAACCAAACGGGTCGATCACCATAACTCCCTGGTTTCTAACCCAATATCAAATTAACTTCACAGGGAGCATACTAGGACCAATACGAACCAAGAAACACAACCAATTGAACGAATACTCACCTGGAAGTCATCGTCTACAACCCTGAAATTTTCCAGAAACTAGAATTCTCGTTCTAGGCCAATCCGCGATCAACCTCCTTCAATTCTTGTGTGGTTGAGTTCGTAATGAACCTAGAAGGCTAACACAATCCTTGTTTCTGCCCAACTCGTCTCACAAATTGAAAATCAATTTTCCCTCCCATTTCTGGTTTTCCTTCCCCGTCAGTTTTCTCTCAACTCTCATCTCTCTCTCTGGTTCGAAATGACTCACAGTAACCCCCAACTCTCAGCTAATCGAAGTGTGTAGCTGGCACTCGTGGGAATCCTATCTGGCTTCACTGAGAATTGTTTCCCTCAAACAGAACCCAACATGAATTTTAAACTCTACCCGTGCACTGTGTTCAGTTTCAGCCCACACCCAGGTGCTCCTATTACCTCAAACTCCATAAACTAATCCCCTGCCCTGTCCACTAAGCAGGTTAAACAATAGCCTGATCAGAGCACTCACGACATGGTTATGCGATCTCTGTTTTCATGGTGTTCAAATAGTAACCCGTGCAAAAATTACAATTTTGCCCTTCTGGTCAAAAGTTACCAAAATGCCCTTCACTTTCCAGACCCGTAACTCAACCGTCCGATGTCTGTTTTCAGCGTGCCGCCTGTCGTTGTACTCCGGGCATCGAGACCTACCTAATGGTCCTTGAGTCGTGTGAAAATCAGTTGTCAAACAAAAAGTCAACATTTTCCCCCTTTTTGTCCAAATTACGAAAATGCCCTTGAACTTCCGAACGTCATAACTTTTTCCCCGATCATCGGAATTGGACGTGCCACCTGTCGATGGACTCGTGACGTCCCGGAATACGTCACGGTCATCGGTCAAAGTCTGTTTGACCTACCAATCAAAAAGTCAACAAATTAACCATACTATTTACAGGGGTAAAAAGGTCATTTCATTCATTATTTTACAATTTTACATTTCTCGAATTTCCGAGGCGTTACATTATTTGTCATTTAATTCCAATCTTAAGTATTACCTAACTTGGAATACTTATTGATTACAATCTTTTTCAACCAATTAGAAGCTTTGAAGACCTCCACTATAAATAGAGGGCGTCGCCTCACAAATTAAGTACATCACAATTATCTACATAATTCTTTTTGTTTAGTTTTCTCTCTCGATTGAACTGACTGAAATATCAGAGCATTCTTAGTTGAACCCCTCAATCTTAGGATTGAACATTAACCTCAGCAGTTTGTAGAAACACAACGGTCTAATCTCAACTAGAAATTGTCTGCATCAACAGTGTTTAATTTGAAAATTTCTCATGTATTGGGGCGTGCTTCTCTGTTATATTCCACGAGTGGGCTTCAAGGTAGTGGCTAATTTTGAAATTTCAAATTTCTCATGTCTTGTAGAATTTGTCATCTGAATTTGTAATACTTCTAATAAATAACTTCCCAGCAAATTATTTGTTATTAAATGACAATCTTAAGTATTAGCTAATTATGAATACTTATTGATTGCAATCTTTTTCAACTGATTAAAAGCTTCGAAGACCTCCATTATAAATAAAGGACATCTCCTCACAACTTAAGTACATCACAATTATTTTCATAATTCGCTTTTTAGTTTTCTCTCTAGATTGAACTGAATGAAGTAGTAGAGCATTCTTAGTTGAACCCCTCCATCTTAGGATTGAACCTTAACCTTAGCCGTTTGTAGAAACACAACGGCCTAATCTCAACTAGAAATTTTCTGCATCAACAGTCTTTAATTTGGAAATTTCTCACGTATTGGGGCATGCATGCTTCTCTGTTATATTCCACGTGTGTGGGCTTCAAGGTAGTGGCTAATTTTGAAATTTCTCATGTCTTGTAGGATTTGTCAACTGAATTTGGAGAGCAAGCACCATGAATCTGGAGAGGAAGAAAAGTGTACTTAGCCATATACATATTTTTGTTTTGTTTAATAATTTATTTTTACTTCTTTAAAACTAACTTATAGTTTATTTTGCCAAACAATGCTTATGTGTTACTCATTTAATTTGTCCCATTTTCCACGGCATTACTTGACAGAATTTTTAAGGCAATAATTAACAATGGGGGTTAAGTTGTCATATTTTAATGAGTGCATGTGTTATTTGCAACATTGGGTCTTGAGGATGCAAGATCTTCGAGTATGGGCTTATGGAATAGTTTTTGCTTGTTTGTATTTTTCTGTCTTATCTTTTGTCTAGTATTCGATTTTTCCTTTATATGTTTGTTTTGTCACTTTGTGAGTTTTCCGTGTCCCATGGCTTTGATGATTAGTAGGAGTTTTCATATTGCTACCCCTAAAGGCAGTCAGGCAAGGTGGCTACTTAGAGCCCCACTTCGAGAAGGTACTTAAATTTCTTTTTTCATATATAATTGATATATGTTACTCAATTAGAATGGTTAAATTTCCCTCAATTTTTATTTTAAACTATGGATTTGGGCACAACAAAGTTTATATACGTGTAACTATTTCAATACAAATTTATATGAAACCTCGAAGAAAAAAAAATAGAATTAAAAAAAAAAAAATTTTAAATAGCACTCTTTTGTGCGTGGATGAGAACTTTGACGGTGGGAATGGCTTTTATTGAGTGAAGCCATTTTGGTAATCCCATCTGGTTGAGTAAAAAGCACACTCATGCATTATGGTTATACCACTTCCTCCTTGTTTCCTTGTATTTGATCATTCTCTTTGTTTTTCTGGTCCTCTGTCTTCTTTCCCCACAAAACGCTATATAGACCCACAACCAGCAATACACCCCCACCAATACTGCAACAAAATTTATTAATCAAACTCCGTAATCAAAATTGGCCATTAAGTTCTACTCATATCCCTAAAATCACACTCTAATTTATAATTATGTATAAGACTATTTCAATCGTTTTGCGCTTATTTCAATATTGAATAATCAATGGGCCAAAGCTATAAAATGAAATCCGAACGACATTACATACTCTCAAACAAGACGCCCCGCTTGCATGACCTAAATAGATTAGACATGCAGTGAAAATTCAAAAGGGACATGGGTCAACCTCATTTTGACCATATGTATATGTTAATATGCATATGTGATTTTAGGGGGCCCCGAATATTCTAGGGTTGTTGTAAAATTAGTAATAAAAAATTAGTGAAACTTTTGCATGATAGATAGATAGATAGATAAAAGGGTAGGACCTTCCCCAGTAAATAGCTTCTTTCCACATTAGTGCTGAGAAGAGAGCTGTAATAATAAGTGATAATGGAGTGAACATTGCTGTAAAAACTGGGCCTTTCTTCTCTATGGCCCAAACTTGTAGCCAGTAAGTAATCCCGGTTACAATTACACCCTGCCACATCACCCATCATTCATGAGACACCACACTAGTGAGCAGTGAGTAGTGAGTAGTGAGTAGTGAGTAGCAATGTAATATATATATGCATTTTGAGATTTGTCAACAAAATATCTATGTTATCGGATTCACTGTTAATGGTTGATTCATATGAACTGCACATATATTATCGGATTCGTCTTAATTCACGGCTAATATTTACCCTCACGTGCATACATTGAAGATTGTTGTTAACTCGTCTCTTGTATTTATTTATAAATGCTAGAAGACACAAGTGTGGCAGTTGATGTAATGCTGGAGCAATATCATATAATCAGTCACTATAGCTAGATGATGACCTCTCTGTACGTAATCTGTATATATCAAAATATACATAAGCCAAAATAATAGCCACTATCCTATCGCTCTGGAGACAATAGGAACCATATACAAACCCAAGCAAATTTCCAATTCATATATTGGCCCACAGAAATCAGTATGTCATGCAAACCTAGCTGATTGTTTCATACAATTCATATATGAGTTGTTTCGAGAGAAATGTTATATTATTTAAAACTTGTTATATGCAATGGTGGGTATAAATTAAATGATCTTACACAATAGACCACAGAGAGAAGATGAATGTCCCATCCAATCTTCCAAGCTGATGGATTTCTCTCAATTGCAATGGCAAAAAAGGCTGACTGGATGCAGCTAAAGACGCATTGCAGTGTGGTGAGTCTCAACTTTGCTGGATATTGCTTCACAATGGGACCCTACAACATATATAAGCACATGTACGTTAAACAAGTGCAAACAAAATATCTTCCGAATGACATTTTTATATATCATGCGAGTGCGACTATAGATAGGGACCGCGCATCTTAAACAGAATAAAATAATTATTCATTCATTTTTTAGATTCACAGCCAGTCTGGTAATAAATTATGTATTTCAAGTTCATTAAAAAGGGCATATATATGTACCTGCAAAATTAGCCAGAGAGACCACGCAGTATTGGCTGAGATCATGATGAGGGAACCTTTAACCCACTCTCCTCTAGAGTGAGATGGAGAAGAGGAGTGTGGTGGAGTTTGGGTTTGGTAATTCATGAACTTTATAGAAGGCCCCTTGATTAAAGCAAACACCAATGCCCCCGAAAGGCTTGTGAGAGACCCCAACACCTTGGCCACACCATGCAAATGTTTCACAGAAATGCTTTCCATCCTCCAAAAAAAAAACAATTAATTAATTCGAACCTCAATTAAAAAAAAGGGAACTACGTTTAGTTAACAAGTCAACTGTTATTCGTATTTAATAAGTGTTTGCACAGTACCTTAATAAACCCGCCATGACAAAAGTAATTGCGGGAATTAAAGTGGTGGTGGCTGCTGCAAAGGTTGCAGATGTGTAGTTGATTGCAACATAGTAAAGATTTAAACTCAGGGTAATCCTATATAAAATAGTAATTATTAATTAGTGTTAAATTAATAAGGGTTATAAAGAAGTTAATTGAAATGTTGATTACAGATGAGAAGCAATTAAGAAGATCAAGTTCTTACCCAGATAAGGAAACTAAGAAAATCTTGCAGAGCAAGGTGTAGGAAAGAGGGGTTTCTTTTGAACTGAAATTAAGTTCACAAATTGACAAAAGTGAAATTAGTTACTATTCATGCGCAGGTTGATAAAATCTCCTTGGCCCAAGTCTAAATTAGTTACTGAGTAGGTCATTAACCTTTCGAAGAAGAAAGCAAACGGAGACAAGGCCAGAACGGCGAAAGCTTGACGATAAACCACGAAGACAAAAGGGTTCATTCCCTTAGAAATTGCTGCCTTGGAGAACAAGGCCATGCCTGCATACACAAATTGTATGAAGAGCATTGCAATATGTGCTTTAGAATTAGAGCTCTTCATAATGACGATGTGTATAATTTATTAGACCTGCACGGATTTGAGGAGCTTCATTCCATCATCTTCAATATATAGAGGTTGGGTTGCTCTGAAACTTCGGCTTTGCCGCAAAGGCTTCACTCAGCTTTCTGTCCCGCTATTGGCTGTTGCTTTTTTACTTTCTTTATTATTGACACTTTCCACTTTATTACTTTCCCTTGACTTTGTATTTGTCTCTTAGTAGCTTATCAATACATATATACATATATATGTATATGTATATATATTACAAATGAGTGGTAGAAAAAATTTTGATTTATTAATATATATTTATTATAAGTGAATCTAGCTGTATTGATAAGAGCAACTTGCAAATTAATAATCTTAAGTTAGAATCTTTTATGACATATTGAGGGATAAAAGTCTCCCTTCTCCTATAACTATATTTAAAAAAGATATATATATATATATATCCA
Organism: Prinsepia uniflora; assembly: GCA_032719365.1. Taxonomy (NCBI): domain Eukaryota; kingdom Viridiplantae; phylum Streptophyta; class Magnoliopsida; order Rosales; family Rosaceae; genus Prinsepia; species Prinsepia uniflora. The sequence continues at coordinate 46,712,541 of CM064864.1, forward strand.
TTATTTGTTCAAAAAAACTTGGAGTTTAATAAACCTGAAAAAAAAAATGGAATACGCAGTTCAAATTCATAGTCATGTGCATCTACAATGTGTGGTGAATTTAACCTTATTTGGGTTTTAAGAAACTAATGAGATGTATTCAATACATGTTTTACGATGTTTCATTTATATGTATAAAAAAATGTTGGGAAGATTACATTTGTAAAACATACATTAATGACTTATTATTCAAAATGCTACCAAAACCAGACATCGAATCTCACTTTTCGTGTAACGACCCGTCCCGAATATCGGGATTTAATATTATTTAATGGTGATTTACTAATCTGGGATTAGTTGTGTGATTTCGGACGAATTGTGCAAAATGACCGTTTTGCCCCTGGGCGTGGGCAAAACGTTGACTTTTAATTCTGATGGTCAAATGGACTTTGACCGATGACCGTGACGTAGTTCGGGACGTCACGAGTTTATAGACAGGTGGCACGTTCGATTCCGACGTTCGTGGTGAAAGTTATGATGTACGGAAGTCCAGGGGCATTTTCGTAATTTGGACGATATATGGGCAAATGTTGACTTTTTGACCGGGATGTCCGATGGCCGAGGGCCAAGGACCGTTACGTAGGTTTCGTCGATGCGAATCCAACGACAGGCGGCACGCCGAAATCGGAGATTCGACGACGAAGTTATGGGTCACGGAAGTTTGGTTTCGTTATGCACGCATTACGAGGCGTGGACACGTGGCGTTCTCTGATTGGTCTGAATTTCTGAGTGGGACACGTGGACCACTAACCTTTAATTATTGGGATCAGATCTGGATTGGTCAGATTGATTAAATTATTGGATTAAAAAATATAAAGAATTTCCCACTTATTTTCACCTTTTGATCTGGGCCCTTCATCTATTATGCTGACGCACATCCCCACCGTCCATTTCCTTATTCATCTGATACCTCCCTTCCTCATTTTTTCATTCTTCCTCTGCCCGTGAAGAAATCGAACACACACTCACACCAGCCCATCTCCTTTGTGCGTGGGAGTGAGACCAACTGCTGGTATGGGCGGAAGGACGACGGTGGTGAGCTGGGAGACGGCGGGAGCCGGCGGAGATGACGGCGGAAGGAAAAACAGGGGAGGCCGAAAAACTCAAAATTGGGACTGTCGTTGTAGACCGTTTTTGATCGTGCTGATGGGTGGTGGAGGTTCCTGTGATCAGTCCAGGCATTATGGGTGGCCACGGTGGTGACCACGACGGCGATATGGCCCTAAACCCGTGAGTTCGTCCTCGGGCCTAAAATGGCAGCTTGGGATTTTCGACGTTTTAGTCGATCTAGTAAACGGGAGGATGACTCAGAGGATGAGACGAGTCTATTGGGACCGTTTTCATCGAGAATGGTGGTCGGAGCTGAGAGCAGTCGACGGTGGAGTTGGCCGTGAGCTTCTCGATCGGAGAGGTGAGGATCTTGACGTTGTTCATTGTTTTTGTTTCCACAGAACTCCTAATTTAACCCAGACGATCATGTAGGTGAAAACCCTGTCGAAAATGATCAAGGAACGGCGGAGAACCGATCGGGTTGGCCCGCGGGTCACGGCGACCCGTTTACCAGTCGTTCGGGTTGAACGACGGTGAACAGTACCCGGCGCGTGGGTTTCACGCGCAGGGAGTTCAACCGGCGCGTGGGGGCGCGTGTGAGGTAATTTTGGGAAACTTCCAACATGACTTTTGTCCTATACAATGTAACGAACATTTTAGCGTTGGTTTCGTGTCGATCGGATCCCGTTTCGTTATTGTTCGGGATGTTCGAAGGTTTTAAATCCAATTTAAAAATACATAAAAATTCGGGAAAATTACGGGACTTGAATAGGATGTTAATGATGAGGTTAGTAATCCTCTAATGTGATTTGAACAGGATTGGGAGTCCCGGTGATGGTGGTGTGGCCCGGGAAGGCCTATGGCACGCGTATCGAGGCGCTCGGTTAAACGGTCTGTGAGTGGACATTGGTTTCATAAATTCGATGGATGCATAACTGTTTTATGATTGTTATTATTATGATTAAATGATTTACTTTGGATATCGGTGAATTTTAAATGATTTCACGTATTTCGAGCTAAATTGCGTATTTGCACGAAAATCGAGGTTTTCTGGATTTGCACCGATTTCCATAAATGTGGTTGGATATGATTTCATGAAATGGTTACGAACTTGAATAAAGTGAAATCGGGCCAGGGGCCCAGTTAACATGTGGATCGGGCCAGGGGCCCAGTTAACTTGTGAAATCGGGCCAGGGGCCCAGTTGATTTCTACATACGATTGCGGGACGGGGACCCTAAAATGGAATTGAGTAAATGTTTTCTGGTTTACATTTTATATATATTCACATTCTAAAAACAATAGTGGTTTTGATGATATGGAAAATCTGGTTATGGCATGTTTCACGGTATTTGGGTTTGAGACCCGTCTGATGAAACTTAATGATTGGTTTGGATTTTTATCCATGTATATATATATATGCCTTGCATGTGGATATCGATAAAATGTATTTAGTACTGCACTGTATAGATCCTTCCATATTATATTGTCTCCTCCGGCGAGGTACGCCGGAGAGATCACGGGCGTCTAGTACGTCCAGCGTCTATGACGCTAAGCATCAGGTGATGCTGCATCAGGTGATGCTGTACCCGAACGGGGTTCGGGGATTTAACTCGGAAAATTGAGACCCGAGTGGCACGCGTAGCCTTGTGATTGTGACCTTATTGGCGTCAGGGACGTCAGACATCAGGGATGTCGGATTGGAGTGTATAGTGCAGTGGCTAAAATAATGGTTATGGTTTATATTATATGTCTTATGGTTCATATTACTGGATTTATGAAATAACTCTTGGATTTACTTTTGGAAATTGAAACTAGGCTTTGGTTTCCGGGCTAAGGCCCTAATGGTTATTTCTAAATAAATATGGGATTATTGGTTTTGGTGCATGCATATGATTTTACTGAGGGGCATAAATGTCTTATAAATGTTTTAAACAGACTTTTTTATTTTCGTCCACTCACAGCTTTTGTTTTCGATGCCCTTCAGGTTGATTCTGGATACGACTGCAGCAGAGACTTGAGCATCGCACACTTCCTCCATCGATCCTTACGCACTCTGGAAGCCCGTTTGGGCAATGGCAATCGGTTATCCCTTGTCTGACGCCTCTTGTCAGACGGGAGCACGTCACATTCCATGGTAATCCCGGGGGGATTGGGATGGGTCGTGTCAAGTGGTATCAGAGCAGGTTTTGCTCTTTTGTGCGCGAAGGACGAGGGTGTGATGTCTCTTTGGGCTGCAGTTCCGTTGTCAACCTGATAGATAGTTTTGGGTTTGTATGGTGAATTGGGTGTGTTTGGCCCGATACGTCGTGCGTTGTTGCGATTCAACCCAGGTGGGGTTGTATACGATTAACTGGTAATGTGGGACCGTCGGTTCGGTCATGTGATTATGGATTGTTGTGCCACTGGGCACAGCTAGGTTCAGGGAACCCCATTAGAATAATGTTATGGAAATGCGAAACTCAGTTAAGTATTGGTCTAAGTTTTGGACCCTAGTAGTGTTGGCTAGTGTACGGGGGTTGGTGCATCGGAGTTAGCCAATGACCTTCGTGGTGGAACCCACGATGGAACCCACGTTGAGTTGACGATGGGATTGGATTGGACGTCTATATGATGTCAGGACCGCGGAGTCGGTCAGGTTGTGGATTTTACTGCAGAGGGCAGTTGGGTTCGGTGGAACCCTAGGGTGTGATTTTGGAACCCTAATTTATATTGATGGACCGGAAAAGTGAACTTTAATTAAGGATTTGTGCTGCGACGTGCGGCTGAGGTCGTGGATGACCATGTGGATGACTCTAGTGAGTCTTATGGGTTTCGATCTACGGATACGGTTATGAGGAAATATGGAATCCTGTTTTGGATCGAATGTTAGTATGATGTGTGGATACGGATCTTGACAATGATGACTGTTGGACGACAGTTGTGTCGAGATAATTGGCTATCGAGGGTATTTGGTGTGGCTTTCACACTTGGGGATCAGGGGATGTTCAGGGAACGTCCATTATCCTGATGTGCCGATGGCGAAAATTGGAGGTACCCATAGTCCTGGGGTACGAGTGCTGTTACGGGATCGTCGTTCGTAATGAACGGAGATCAGGGTAACAACTTTGCACACAGTGTGCCAGCGTGGGTGTTCGCGTGCTAGCATGGATGTTCGTGTGCTATGTATGGATGTTGGTATGGTGATACCTATATGCCAATACTAGTATGGATGCCTGTGTGCTGATACTGGTATTGATGATGGTGCGTTGGTGCTGGTAACAGTAATTGTGATGACGATGAGCCACCAGTTGGGGTGTGACTCTGTCATAATGAATAGATGATTGGTATCTGCGACTCAGTGGTGGTTGAGTCTTGGACTGGATGGAATCCAGTGGAGGTTGTGATGTGTTGGGATAAGTCCCAACAGATTTATGATGACAAGTGATGAATGGATAAAAAGGTATGATTGAAACTTGAGGAATCTAGGGACGATGTTCCCTATGTCATAAGAATCAGTGGATTTGGGGAGTTGTTGTCAACTCCGAGATTGGTAAGATTGTTTAATTCTTATATCCCCAGAGAGTACAAGGAAATTATTGAAATTGGAAAAGTCGGGGAAAACCATTCGTGGTATTGATGTGGGATTTTGTGATTGTGAATCACTTGGAACCTGAGGATTGAACCTGTTTAGGTTGAGATGTGAGACGGAGGCAGTATGGTATGCACATTCAGAAAAAATTGTGGATATTCCGTTCGGAATCGGGGTGTGTGCATACATGATTATTGACGGACGTGAGGTCCGAGTAATGAATTGATTTTGGACACGTGGTGGTCCAAGTGAAGTATGGACGTGGGCAGTCCAGTGGTTGGACTTGACATCTCATTTGGGAGCATGTCTGTTTCCAACGTAGTTGGAACTCCCGATTTGGGGAGAGTTGTGATTGGGAGACGAGAGGAGCGCTCGTTTCCGCATCGGTGATTGGTATTCCGAAGTCATTAGGGTTGACTTCATATTTCCTGCCGTGGCAGATGATGATTGTTGCTACCAGTACGTTGAGTGTGTATTGGTTGGTGGACCCATGTTTGGCTTTGGGTCATTGGACACAAGCAGTTGTGTATGATTTTGGATTTGGTGGTGAAATGCGAGGTCATCTTTCCACCAAGGGGAAATTTGACGAATGATTCAACAGAGGGTGTAAGACCCTACGATCAGCTTCCAGATGGATTGTTAGCTATGTGAGCATATGTGGATCCTAGGCGGATCTGATTTGTGATGTTGTCGACTTTGGACGATGTGACGATCTAGGATCGTGATGTTGCCTGTCGGGTGACGTAGCGATGGATCTGGGTTGTGATCGTGATGATCCAGATTGGATGAGAGTTATCACTCTTACCTTGGTATGTGAGTCGTAAATGACGGGACTGAACTTCTTTTCGGAGTGAAGTCCATATGGTTGTTACTCGGGTGAGTAGGTTTCCGATGTGGTCGGATTTTGTCAAACTCTGACGTGTGGATATTGGGATTGGCTTCCCTATGAAGTCAATCGAGTGTTTCGGACAGGCAACCGATAGGTTCGGTTTTGTTACGTCTTGGTGGACGTAAACGAGATTTTGGGTTTTGGAATCGAATTTCTGGGTGACGATTCAGGATTCGATTGCGAAGCTCGAAAATGGATTACTGGATTTGGGTGCGGAATGGTTATTCCAATGCTAGCTTACGGAATAATGATTTCGGATTCGGATTTGGAAATGGATTAAAAATGTGATGTTTGGGTTTGGATTCGAAATTTCTTACGAAATTGCGGATTCGGATTCGGAATTGGAACTAGATGACGGGTGGAGTTCGTTTTGTCTCATGTTGGTTTGGGCAAATGTACTCCATTACTAGAACGCGTTTGGCTATGACCTGGGTGGCTATAGTCAGATTGGTGGATTGATGTACGTACAGGGTACGTTGTACGAGGATTGATACTGGTTAGGCTGAGTGGTGCCTAATGGCGGTACATGGAATGTACCAGTGGTGTGTAACTAATGTGTTGGTAATCGGCTTGGTTCTGATATCATTTGTTTGGCTATATTGTGGACTGGACATTGGATCCTGTGCGCTGGGCAGATTGATCTTGTCGGGTTCAGTGATTTTATGAGCAGGTGCTCTTAGCCATGGTTGGCTAGTGGAACCCCGGTATTTATATGTGTGATCACTGCTGGGCTGGTATTCAATGTGTTCCAGTTACACCACTTGATGGAGTAAGTTGACGGTATACGTACACTCAGGATGAGTGAATTGGTGGTCAGAGTGACCACGAGTAGCCTTGTGTGACTTGATCACACCGTGCTTTTCCCAGCGTTTTGGTTCGCTGACGGAGTCGGCAATTATGGACATTGAGAGCATTTTGTGTCGCAGGATTGGGCTTGCCCTGCGAATGGTGATCGTGTGGTTGATCTTGCGCTACATCGAGAGTGATGTAGTACGTGGTGTTGTCACCGACGGACAGATGGTTGGGGCTTTACTAGGGTGGTAAAGCTTAGTGGTGACAGTTTGACTGATGGGGTCAGCAGGGACTGACAAATGAGATTTGGTGACTCCCAACGGGAGCAAATGTAAGGATTTATTGATAATGGAAAGGAACCATCTAGCTGAAGGAGTCAGCTAAATGGTTAGGCGATTTTATCGCGGATCAGGTGATCATTTCCACTCGAGGTGGTCGAGTGTTGTTGCTATCATGACGTATGACTGTGATGGGATGTCTGGGTACAAACGAGGCCGGTGTTGTTCCAGTATGTGGGTGTACAAGTGTACACAGATGTGTGGTCGAATTGTTTTCCACAAGGTGGTTGTGGAAAAAGGTTGTTGGTAATTTCGAGGACGAAATTCTTTAAGGAGGGAAGGTTGTAACGACCCGTCCCGAATATCGGGATTTAATATTATTTAATGGTGATTTACTAATCTGGGATTAGTTGTGTGATTTCGGACGAATTGTGCAAAATGACCGTTTTCCCCCTGGGCGTGGGCAAAACATTGACTTTTAATTCGGATGGTCAAATGGACTTTGACCGATGACCGTGACGTAGTTCGGGACGTCACGAGTTCATAGACAGGTGGCACGTTCGATTCCGACGTTCGTGGTGAAAGTTATGATGTACGGAAGTCCAGGGGCATTTTCGTAATTTGGACGATATATGGGCAAATGTTGACTTTTTGACCGGGATGTCCAATGGCCGAGGGCCAAGGACCGTTACGTAGGTTTCGTCGATGCGAATCCAACGACAGGCGGCACGCCGAAATCGGAGATTCGACGACGAAGTTATGGGTCACGGAAGTTTGGTTTCGTTATGCACGCATTACGAGGCGTGGACACGTGGCGTTCTCTGATTGGTCTGAATTTCTGAGTGGGACACGTGGACCACTAACCTTTAATTATTGGGATCAGATCTGGATTGGTCAGATTGATTAAATTATTGGATTAAAAAATATAAAGAATTTCCCACTTATTTTCACCTTTTGATCTGGGCCCTTCATCTATTATGCTGATGCACATCCCCACCGTCCATTTCCTTATTCATCTGATACCTCTCTTCCTCATTTTTTCATTCTTCCTCTGCCCGTGAAGAAATCGAACACACACTCACACCAGCCCATCTCCTTTGTGCGTGGGAGTGAGACCAACTGCTGGTATGGGCGGAAGGACGACGGTGGTGAGCTGGGAGACGGCGGGAGCCGGCGGAGATGACGGCGGAAGGAAAAACAGGGGAGGCCGAAAAACTCAAAATTGGGACTGTCGTTGTAGACCGTTTTTGATCGTGCTGATGGGTGGTGGAGGTTCCCGTGATCAGTCCAGGCATTTTAGGTGGCCACGGTGGTGACCACGACAGCGATATGGCCCTAAACCCGTGAGTTCGTCCTCGGGCCTAAAATGGCAGCTTGGGATTTTCGACGTTTTAGTCGATCTAGTAAACGGGAGGATGACTCAGAGGATGAGACGAGTCTATTGGGACCGTTTTCATCGAGAATGGTGGTCGGAGCTGAGAGCAGTCGACGGTGGAGTTGGCCGTGAGCTTCTCGATCGGAGAGGTGAGGATCTTGACGTTGTTCATTGTTTTTGTTTCCACAGAACTCCTAATTTAACCCAGACGATCATGTAGGTGAAAACCCTGTCGAAAATGATCAAGGAACGGCGGAGAACCGATCGGGTTGGCCCGCGGGTCACGGCGACCCGTTTACCAGTCGTTCGGGTTGAACGACGGTGAACAGTACCCGACGCGTGGGTTTCACGCGCAGGGAGTTCAACCGGCGCGTGGGGGCGCGTGTGAGGTAATTTTGGGAAACTTCCAACATGACTTTTGTCCTATACAATGTAACGAACATTTTAGCGTTGGTTTCGTGTCGATCGGATCCCGTTTCGTTATTGTTCGGGATGTTCGAAGGTTTTAAATCCAATTTAAAAATACTTAAAAATTCGGGAAAATTACGGGACTTGAATAGGATGTTATTGATGAGGTTAGTAATCCTCTAATGTGATTTGAACAGGATTGGGAGTCCCGGTGATGGTGGTGTGGCCCGGGAAGGCCTATGGCACGCGTATCGAGGCGCTCGGTTAAACGGTCTGTGAGTGGACATTGGTTTCATAAATTCGATGCATGCATAACTGTTTTATGATTGTTATTATTATGATTAAATGATTTACTTTGGATATCGGTGAATTTTAAATGATTTCACGTATTTCGAGCTAAATTGCGTATTTGCACGAAAATCGAGGTTTTCTGGATTTGCACCGATTTCCATAAATGTGGTTGGATATGATTTCATGAAACGGTTACGAACTTGAATAAAGTGAAATCGGGCCAGGGGCCCAGTTAACATGTGGATCGGGCCAGGGGCCCAGTTAACTTGTGAAATCGGGCCAGTGGCCCAGTTGATTTCTACATACGATTGCGGGACGGGGACCCTAAAATGGAATTGAGTAAATTTTTTCTGGTTTACATTTTATATATATTCACATGCTAAAAACAATAGTGGTTTTGATGATATGGAAAATCTGGTTATGGCATGTTTCACGGTATTTGGGCTTGAGACCCGTCTGATGAAACTTAATGATTGGTTTGGATTTTTATCCATGTATATATATATATATATGCCTTGCATGTGGATATCGATAAAATGTATTTAGTACTGCACTGTATAGATCCTTCCATATTATATTGTCTCCTCCGGCGAGGTACCCCGGAGAGGTCACGGGCGTCTAGTACGTCCAGCGTCTATGACGCTAAGCATCAGGTGATGCTGCATCAGGTGATGCTGTACCCGAACGGGGTTCGGGGATTTAACTCGGAAAATTGAGACCCGAGTGGCACGCGTAGCCTTGTGATTGTGACCTTATTGACGTCAGGGACGTCAGACATCAGGGATGTCGGATTGGAGTGTATAGTACAGTGGCTAAAATAATGGTTATGGTTTATATTATATGCCTTATGGTTCATATTACTGGATTTATGAAATAACTCTTGGATTTACTTTTGGAAATTGAAACTAGGCTTTGGTTTCCGGGCTAAGGCCCTAATGGTTATTTCTAAATAAATATGGGATTATTGGTTTTGGTGCATGCATATGATTTTATTGAGGGGCATAAATGTCTTATAAATGTTTTAAACAGACTTGTTTATTTTCGTCCACTCACAGCTTTTGTTTTCGATGCCCTTCAGGTTGATTCCGGATACGACTGCAGCAGAGACTTGAGCATCGCACACTTCCTCCATCGATCCTTACACACTCTGGAAGCCCGTTTGGGCAATGGCAATCGGTTATCCCTTGTCTGACGCCTCTTGTCAGACGGGAGCACGTCACATTCCATGGTAATCCCGGGGGGATTGGGATGGGTCGTGTCATTTCGCCCACAAACAAATTTTTTTTCCAATGTACATGCCTTTTATTACCTATGTTGCTCCAATTGTCACTAAATGTTAGTAACAGTGTCAATATTGCCTACGTGTCAGCAAGAGATTGATTGTTTAATTAATTTATCAAAAATAGGTAAAAGTAAATATTTAAAAACAAAAAATTGTAGAAGGTTGAAGATGATGAACCGTGCATCCGCTCTGAGTTTTTCTCAACTCATTCCCAACCATCCAATTCAATCTGAAGTTTTCTTCTTCCACCTCATCATCATCATCTTATTTTTCTTCATCTAATTGAAGTGAGATTTTGAGTTTAGCAAAAACTCAATCCCAAAAACTCAAACCCAGATCGGATCATTGTTCATCTTCTTCATCCTTCTTCAATTTTTTGTTTTTGAAATTTCTGGGTTTGAATTTTTGTTTATAGCAATTTCTTTGTTTTTATGGAAATCCAGGGCCGCACCAAACATCTTGAAAATCCATACAAGTTGAAGAATTTAGACCAAAGCAAGGCCCATCAAGCACTCCTTCCTTATATTCATTCTTTTCATTCCTAGTGTTGTTCTTGTGGGCAATATTCTTCTTTTTCTTTTTCTTCTTCGCCTTCTTGTGGGATTGAGCTTTTGCTGAACTCAAAATCTCATTTCAATTAGATGAAGAAAAAGAAGATGATGATGATGATGAGGAAGAAGAAGAAAACTTTAGATTGGATTGGAGTATTGGGAATGAGTTGGGAAACCAGAGCGGATGCATTGTTCATCCTCTTCATCCTTATTCAATGGATTGGAGTATTTGCTGACACATAGGTAACATTGACGCCGTCACTAACATTGAGTAATGATTAGAGCAACGGAGGTAACATAAGACATGTTCTGGGAGTACATTAGAACGATTTTTGGTTGTGGGAGCAAAGTGAGATTTGATGTCTAGTTAGGGGAGCATTTTGAGTAATAAGCCTACATTAATATAAATGGATTCTGATTGTGTTGGTGCATGAATTTTGCCTGTATTAGTGTGTGGTTTATAAATATGGTCTCTCTGACATTATTCGTGTGTATAATATCTGTGGAAGGTGGTGATTATTCTAGAACAACATATGCTATTTTATTTTAACTTCTTAATTAATTATAGCTAAAATACAAGATTAACCACTTGTTTTGGTCCACTCCACAAAACAATTTATTTTAGTCCACTCCACAAAACAATTTATTTTCAAAACCCTAGTTAAAAAACCATGCTTACAAAAACTCATGCAAATTTATTGATCATCATTTGACTATCCAACTTTACAACCAAATTTTTAAAAGATTAGAGTGAGTCGGATAATACAATGATGTTCGTGATAATAATTGAATGATTAAATGAGAGTCTATAAAATGAACATTTAAATTTTAATATTAGTTTGTGAGTGAGCCCAAATAAAATAATTTATCCTTTATTATTGCGCCAAATGGTTGGTGTTTGAATGTGCATGTATATTCTATTATAAAAGAAAATTAGGCTATAAAAATATACTACTAGATAGTCACTTAGTGTTACGGTCTAGTGGTATTCCTCTTTTCGCGTTATATGGAAGATTTTAAGTTTTTTTCTTATAAAAGATGAGGTCAATACCTAACGTGTATAATATAATCTACTCTCTGATCTCTACAAGAAGTTGGTATTTTCCAAAATATCTTCCCCTGAACAAACTTTTTTTGCAGTCTACGTTGACATTTCCCGACAGAAATTCATGCTCGTTGGCCAGAGGTTGGTGGGAAGAAAATCAATTTGGCGCATAAAAAAAGTAGGTTTGTTCTATGAATTTTCTATGATCGTCTAGAAATAGTAAATTTAACGACGAATATTCTCAGTTGGGCAATAGATTGTGTTGATCAAAATCGTGCCAGATGAATCATTAATAATTGCCTTATGGCATCCTTTCGTTGGTTAAGAGTCTAATGACATTAACTACCCTTCTTCCTCTTTCTACCAGAGTTACTTCACAACTCTCTTTCTCTCTCTCTCTCTCATTAATTTGTCAAAAATCATCATCTTATTAATATTTTCACTACCAAGAAAATAACTTCTCTCAATCACCAATATATCTCAATCACCAATATACCAAATTTGTAGGTTATAGAAATTTAATTTTTATAGTTTTGAAATTTTAATTTTTCATTGGAAACTAATTATGTTTTGTGTCATAGGAAATTTGTGGTTGATTTGAAAGAATAATTATAAAAAGATATGTGCATTTTCCTCTCAATTTAATTTTGATAAAAATATTGGGAATAATTAGGTTTGAAAACTGTGTATCTATTGTGGAAAATATGTAGAAATTGTTGGTAAATTATGTAGAAATTGTTTGTAATTTGTGTAGAAATTGTTGGTAATTTGTGCAGAAATTGTGTAGGAAATTAGAAAATTTATTAGGAAAATATGAAAATAGAAAATATGTTATGAAAATAAGAAATAGAAGATATGTAAGGAAATAAGAAAATTAGAAAATATTTTCGAAAAATAGGGAAATAGAAAATTGTAAACTTTGTAATATGCATAATTAATATGTGTTTGTATTTGTTAATTTGTTGTGATATTTTTTGCACGCTTTAACGTATTGAAATATGTCTATATTTGATAACCGATTATCGGAAGTTAATCGAGTTGATTAACTTTGTATAATGACATTTAATGAAAAATCTTAGACCTTCCTTTCTTCTTTGTTCTCTCCACTACTCCATTCTCTACAAACCTAGAAAAAACCAATGAATTCCTAAACCTCTATCTCTCTCTCCATCTCTCTCTCTCTCTCTCTCTCTCTCTCTCTCTCTCTCTCTCTCTCTCTCTCTCTCTCTCTCTCTCTCTCTCTCTCTCTCTCTCTCTCTCTCTTTCTCTCTCTTTTTCACTCTCGGCCATCTATCATTTCTCACTAGCGGTCTGCCTAGAACTCACCTCATTATAGGACCCGTCCCAAAAAGACTTTGATAATCGTGCCCTGTCCTGCTCCCGTCTTACATGTCAACCGAAGTTCTAAAAACAGCTTCAGCACCTGTCAGACAAGGGATGACTATACTGATTCCCGCTCATGCTTCCACCTAGCGATTAACCCCAATCTTCGTTCCATGGCCTGGAGGGTCATCAAAACATCAAACGTGTGAGTGGACAAAAATAACATCATTTGAAAATACATTTAAAAAACGAACTCTTTACCTTCTAGTTATAAATCATGCATTCATAGAGTAAAAACACATGAACAACCGGCTCTCAAGCCAAATCACATGAAAACCATCTGGACATAACCATCAACATCAATACAGTCACAATGACCATCAACAACAGTATTAGTCACTAGTACTCAATTATCAACCACAATAATCAAACAACACTACTCACAAGTGTATAGACATCAATCACAACATAACAATATTAGCACTATTCACAAGTGCACAATCAATCACATAATCACATCGGCACTACTAGTAGGCAACCAACAAGCTATATTCTCGGGATTGGACATATCTGGGCTCAACCCCCGAGATCAGTCACATCTGGGTGAACGCATCTCCATGATCAGATGCATTTGAGCGATACATTTATGCTCAATTGCATCCGAGAAGATAGCATACCATGAAAACAACTCACAAAGCCAACCACTAGGCTCTCATAAAGTTCTTGACTCAAAACTAAGTCAAACCATTTCCAAATAGGGAATCAAGCCCGAAATACCATTTCATGAACTCATTGTGAAGCAGTGTCCATAAATCATTTCAAATCTGAAATCATCAATTCACATTTGAATCCAAATCCAAGTCAAAATCACTTTCCAAACAGGGTCTGAGCCCAAAATGCTATTTTCATGTAATTCCGTAAAATCGTTCAGAAATGGAAAATTAAGTCCACCAAATCATCAAGTAATGAAATCAAATCATCATTCATATCATTGCACTCAGATCATGCGATAAATCACATAAAACATTTACTATGCATACATGATAGTTTATAAAACAAATGTCCACCCACACACCGTCCAATCTGCTCAATTATGAGCTATAAGCTTTTTCATAATTTCTAGGAATCACCAATCCTATCAATAACCACTATTGAGGATCCTTAACATCCCCAATAACCTCACAATACAATCCCCTAATTTTCTGGCATTTAAAAATGTATTAAAAACGTAAACATAACACTTCGGACAAAAAAAATATACAGAATTTGTATCTGATCGACTCGAAACCTGTGGAAAAATGTTTGTTACATCGATTACATTAAAAGTCATATTGACCATACCTCGAAAAAACCATCCAAGCGCCCTCACGCGCGCCGCAAGCGACTACGCGTGAAGACCACGCTCTGGTACTATTCAACACTGTTCATTGTCTACTTGACCCGTTTCTCTGTAAACAAGTTGCCCGACCGGGTTTCCAACTTGCGTCAATTTCGTTCAATTCTTCATAAATTCTCATGTTTGAACCACCAACTCAAACCTACTCAATCTCAGAAGGAGGATTGGGATCTCAAAACACCAAAACATCATCTCCAATCCATAACCCGATTCATGGCTTTCGGTTAAGATTTCAAACTTGCAATTCAAGCTTACCCACGTTCAATTCCATGTACCAATCACTCAGTCATGCTCGACAATGATAAAATAACACGATTCTAACTTCAATTTCAGTAATTAATGAACCAAAAACAATTTTCGAATTCATGGGGATTTTCTAGCATTCTAGGTATTTTCTGGGTTTTCTTCTCTCTTTTTCTTTCTCAGACTTTCTCCAAACTCTCAGGTTTTCAGTAGCTCAAGGGTTAATTGATCAAAATCGAAGACGAAAAATGAGTTTTGGGTTTTGTTCAACACATTGATTTAAGCCAACATAGTGTCCACATTCTGGCTTAACACGTTCAAGCTAGCAATCCAATTTATAAAGTGATAAATGTGACATTCTGCAACAAATAAAGACTCAGCAAATTTTAACCAAAGTTACCATTTTTACCTTTCTTGCATATTTACCAAAATACCCCTGATCGTTTTCGACTCGTAACAATCACATCCGAACTCCGATTTCGGCATGCCAGCTGTCCACAGACCTAGTGTTTCGAGACCTACACAACGGTCCTTACGGAAAGTCCAAAAAGTATCCCGACTAAAAGTCAACTTTTGACCCATTAACTAAGGATAAAAACATCATTTACTTTTCAAACTTTCAGAATTACCTTTTCCGAATGTTCGGGTTGTCACACCTCAGCCGCCGTCACTTTCTGTTTTTTTAGTTGTGGGCCCGCATCTCCTTATCCCTCCTTCGTAAGTCTCTTTGTCTCTCTCTCTCTCTTTCTCCCTCTCTTGAATTGATATTGTGAGTACGAGTGATTACTAATATTGTGATTAAGATTGATATTGTGATTAGGATTGATATTTTGATTAGGACTGATGATTTTTATTAGGATTGATGATTGATGATTGTTTATTAAATTAGGCTTGATGATTGTGATTTTTGATTAGGATTAATGATTGTGATTTTTGATTAGGATTAATGATTGTGATTTTTGATTAGGATTAATGATTGTGATTTTTGATTAGGATTAATGATTGTGATTTTTGATTAGGATTAATGATTGTGATTTTTGATTAGGATTGATTATTGTTAATTTTGATTAGGATTGATTATTTTTAGTTTTGAATAGGATTGATTATTATTAATTTTGACAATGATTTATTATTTTTTAATTATAATTAGGATTGATGATTATTATCAAGTTTGACTAGCTTTAAGTTTATGGATTTAGATTGGTTGAACTTTGATTAGTGTTAATGAATTTTGGATTGGATATAGGTTTGATTAGTTTTAAGCTTGATTTGTGTTATTGAATTTTGGGTTGAAGATTATGAATATTGTTGTTTGATTATTAGGTTTATTTGGATTTAGGTTTGATTAGGCTATTACGTTCATGTTTTGGTGAATTTAATATTTAGAAATTAAAATTTGGTTCTTTTGTTTTTATTTTGTGAATTTAATATTTGAGTTTAATATATCAGTTAATTTAATATTTATTATTTTCCATTTTTTATTATAGATGTCGCAGCCCACGTTGATCACTTCTAGGACCCGCCCTCACCCTGATCCTGCTGATATTGTTGCGGGGGAAGGGTAACCCCTGCCTCGTTAACTTTGATGCTAGTGGATAAAACCCTTGCCCTAATACCTGACATGGTGGATGAGGCATTCCTGGTCGAGGAGCACATGCCGCCTAGTGCAAACTCAGCTCGTCGACAACACTTGAAGAAACAAGGGAAACGTGGTGTCAACTCTGGATGAAGCCGGAGCAGATGCCCGGGAGATAATTTTTGAAGCACTCCCTAAGGGTAAGTTGCTTATTTTGTTTATTTAAAAAATAATTTTTATTTTTCACTCTTACTTCATACTGGTGTTTATCGAATTTTCAGGGAGAAACGTAAACATGCATGAGATCAACCGAGGATTGTCATCCTAGAAGATTTTCATGGCGATGAATGCAAAGATCCAACTCATCTACGTGCCTCGCCTCCACATAGTGACCGTCAAGATCCACATCTTGATGGCGCATGATATGGATGTGATTCTTTGCACCAAGTCCTTCATGATGGGTGATATTTTCAAGACCCAACAATTGAAAGAGATCATGCGTTGTTGGTATGCCTTTACGGTATGTTTTTCTCTCTTTTTTCCTTAATATTTTCATTATTTTTAATTGTTTTAATTATTTTGATAATATATTGCACATAAATTTTGAGAACGTCTATTGAAGACGGAGTTCTCATAGGCTACATGAGAAACCAATGACAATTATAGTACACCAAGTGGAAGTACGAGCTTCACAATTGGTGGTTGAGTTGGCTCATCTTAGAGGAAGCTCGTCCAAATCCTTAACAAGAGTTGGAAGCGCCTCAGGAGATAGGGTAAGATTGGATATGCAAACAACTTGAGTATCCGGTACTGCTCACCTAGTTAAATTATTCATTTATTTTTTATTTTACCTTTCCATTTTGAAATATAATTATTGTTTTTACTAATGACGCTATTGTTTTTATTAGGGCAACCAAGACGCTAACGCTATTCACATAAGTTTATTTTTGGCATATTAACTACTAAAATTTTGTGTTATTATATTACTAATAAATAGTTATAGGATTTTGGAGGTGAAAATACTACAAGACGTCGAACAGACACATGTTGTGCTATCGTAGCAAAAACAACCAGATACTATGAGGTCGATGGCAATTCTCGAGCGAGGACTTGATAGGCTTCCAAGGAAGATCGTCGCAGGGGTTGTCTCCATTGGCTCTAAAGTTCTTCCATGGGAACCAATCCAGCAATCTTGGAGTTTAAGAGAAACATCGACACTCTCCAAGTCAAAAATGCCCAAATAGAGACCCAAAATAAAAAGATCTAGACCCAAAATATTGAGATCAGGGCCCAACTCGCTATGGTGCTTGATCGTTTGGGAAACCATTGATAGGACACGTCTCTAATTTTATTGAGAATCAATGATAGGTTTCGTCCCCGAAGGACATAGATAACTGTGCCAGATCCTGCTCCCGTCTGACAAGTCAACTGAAGTTCCGAAATTACTCCCGTCTGAAAAGTCAACTGAAGTTCCGAAATAGCACCTGTGCCCACTCATGCCTCCACCTCCCAACCAGCCTCGATTGTCCCGCCACGACCTGGAGGGTCAATAAAACATAAAAGGTGTGAGTGGACAAAAATAAATCAGTTGATAAAACATGTTTACAGAAAAAGACATTTCTACCCTCCACGTAAAACCAATGCATGCATTCGAAAATAATTTCATAATCCATTTAATTTCCAATATAAGAAAAACGTGTATGAAAACCAAAATCATTTCATTTTCTCAAACCTCGGGCCTTAACCCGAAACCATAAATACGGGGCCTCAGCCCAAAATCATGAATCAAAATCCAAGTACGAGAATATAGCCCAAAAATTCATAAAGCCATATAAACCGGGCCACTGCCCAACACATCCGAAAACATCGGAAATCAACAGTAAATCACAAGTCAATCAATCTGCTGGATCTCAATCACCGAGTCTTTAAACTCAAAACACAATCAATAGGCCTTGGGGGATATCACAATAACCGAGTCTTTAAACTCAAATCATATAAATCAAGGGTCCTCCCCCATCATCAATCAACCGGGTCTTTAAACCCAAAACCAGATCTAACAATAGTACGGGGTCTTTAAACCCAAAACCATGTGTGATTAACCATTGACTAACCTAAGCCATATCAAATTCGGGCATCATCTTTTTCTCTTTTACTCATAACCAATAGTCATCACCATGTTGGCCTCTCTCAATAGGCTCAATAATCACAACCTTCCAAACAGAACCACAAATCAGTAGCTCATGATACGAGATACTTATCTCATACAGTTACCTTATTAAGCTGTCCATAATCAACATGTAAGCTCAGAACATCATCCTTTTTCCTCTTACCGCAGAAGGAATACTGGATTCCCCATGGCAACATTGAGCCTAATGAACCCGTATCTACCAAGTCCTGTACCTGCACCTTCAGTCCTTATGACTCCATAGGTGCCACATACCAGGGCGTCCGAGAAACAACTCGTATACTCGACATGATCTCCATCATAAACTCAACCTTTCATCCTGGCAAAATTTCAGGAAATATGTATTGAGAAATTTGTACCTCCTCAGCCCTCGCTGGGCATCTCATACATGAAGCACATATGCCACACATATGACCAGCAAACTTTGATTACGTCTTCCCAACAGTCCATCGATTGTGAGGGACAAAAGCATTCTAGAGAGTAACACCCTCGAGTCTCTCTGAAATATAACCTCTAGAAATCCTGGACTCCACATACCGCTCTCTAATCGACATACTCGATAAAGGTATCATTAGTAATCAACCAATCCATTCCAAGGATTACGTCCAAATCATCCTAGTCTAAGTCAGCCACTAGGCGAATAACACATGTCATCCTGGGTAGCCTCACATCGATAGGTCTACCCCCTTATGTCTCACCAATTTCATCATATATAATTACCAAGGTTACCACATAAATGTCATCAAATTATCACATCCGTAGCTCCAGTCGACTCACCGACTGCCATACCTTAACCAATCACAAACATCGCCATATCCGTCCAATGTACAATCTCAAGACATGAAAGAGTGGATAGCCCGGGACCTACCAAATACATACGTCATGACCACAAATAATAGGTATCCAGGTCATCATTCCAGGGGCTACTCAGACCTTCTGCGAAGGAATTGAAAATCCCTAGCCATGTGGTCCCAACTGACCACGCCCCTACGGTTCATCATGGGCCCCACCAATTCTTCCCTCGCCTGTTACATCAACAATCAATGCAGGAGCCAATCCCTGCTCCATTGCACCCCAACAGTGCCATATTAGTTTATCAATCTATATAACCATGTCTTTATGATGTGACCAGATGACCCACAATCATAACTATTACTCCATAATTATCCTTATCACTTTGCTTCCTAGTGGACTCAACTAGCGTCCCACTGAACTGGACTATCTCCTAAGTCCAAATCCCTGTATATCTTGGGTCTCCGCCCGAACCTTCAGTCACTAAATGAAACTGACGCGACCCATAAGTCCAGTAAACAAAGTTAAACAAGACCAATCCATAATTTCATAACTCATCAGTATCTGACCTTATACCAGTCTTTGGCATCCCAGGTGCCAAACATTCCTCAATCAAAGGTCTGCCGTGTCAGTAACAATAGTTATTTTAAACTCTTCCGGCTCCTCCCAAGCCCAGATACATTACTATGACTCATCTCAAGTCCTAACCAATATCCTGACTCATTTTGAGTCCCGTATCCAGATCTCGACACCTCTTGACTCCAATCTCATATCAATCAGCCATGCCATCATTGACATACCAGTCACCGAGCAAATACCGATGGTGAACCACATCTTATACGACCTATAAGGCCTAAGGGATATCCCATCACATTCTAGACTCTTTAGACACACATTCAACTTAAGGAATCCACTGAGAATAATCTTATCATGAGTGCAACTTGCCTAATTGTGCAACCTTTCTAGCCACTGGGCTCATTCGTCCCTGGGACCCACACAATTATACGTCTAATAGACAGTGTACACTAATTTACATCTGACCCTCAATCCAGGGTCAATCTCATCCGAGATCTAACACGAGGTCTCATATACATTCATATACCCGTCTCACTACCAGGTCGCGCACGAGGCTTACGTTTCGGAGGCATGATGTGGCAACATAATCAGCAACCTAGCTCTGATACCAATTTGACAGGACCCGTCCCCGAAGGACATAGATAACCGGGCCCAGTTCTACTCCCGTCTGACAAGTCAACTTAAGTTCCGAAATTACCCTCAGCATTTGCCAAACAAGGGATAATCGCACCTGTGCCCACTCATGCCACCACCTTCCAACCAGCCTCGATTGTCGCGCCACGACCTGGAGGGTCAATAAAACATAAAAGCTGTGAGTGGGCAAAAATAAATCAGTTTATAAAACATGTTTACAGAAAAAGACATTTCTACCCTCCACGTAAAACCAATGCATGCATTCGAACATAATTTCATAATCCATTTCATTTCCAATATAAGAAAACCGTGTATGAAAACCAAAATCATTTCCTTTTCTCAAACCTCAGGTCTTAGCCCGAAACCATAAATACGGGGCCTCAGCCCAAAATCATGAATCAAAATCCAAGTACAAGAATATAGCCCAAAAATCCATAAAGCCATATAAACCGGGCCACTGCCCAACACATCCGAAAACATCGGAAATCAACAGTAAATCACAAGTCAATCAATCTGATGGATCTCAATCACCGAGTCTTTAAACTCAAAACACAATCAATAGGCCTCGGGGGATATCACAATAACCGAGTCTTTAAACTCAAATCATATAAATCAAGGGTCCTCCCCCATCATCAATCAACCGGGTCTTTAAACCCAAAACCAGATCTAACAATAGTACAGGGTCTTTAAACACAAAACCATGTGTAATTCACAACAAATCCAGAATGCATCGTAATCCAATTGCCAAAACCAAAACCAAATCCGAAATCATATTTTATCGAAATGGGTCTCATGCCCGAATTCACATGCAAACCCAATGTCACATCATCAAATCATTAAAAAAACATGATATGTGTAAACCATATAAAATCATCCATCAAACCATCATCAAAGTATAGCATAAATCGTATTCTCGAAATACGTTCAATTACGTATTGCATATCGAAATACGTGTGAATACAGAAATCGTAATTACCATAAGCATAAGTATAGAAATCATAATTATAAAGCATAAAAACAATTATGCATGCATTGAAATTTAGAAAGAAAAGTCCACTCACACACCATCCAAACGACCCACTTCCGAGCTGCACGGTTTTCCGTAAATTCCAGAAATCACAATTCATGTCCAAAATAAATATCGAGGGTCACTATCCCTTCAATATACCTCGTATAATTTTCCCCAATTTTTTCGGGATTTAAATATGTATTTTAAACGTATAAGAAAACTTCGGATACACTGAACACTATCAAAACAATATTTAATTTCCTTGAAACTAGTGCCAAAATGTTCGTTACATTAAAAGGAGCAAGTTTCATGTTGAACTCACCTCGAGACTCGGTCTTACGCGCCCCCACGCGCCTCCGTGAGTGGCTGCGCGTGAAGTCCACGCTCTACTACAGTACCGGTTACTGTTCATCGTTCCAACCCGTTTATGCTGTAATTAGGTCGTTCAACCAGTGTGTTGACCCTGTTCAATCCCTGCCAATTTCAACTTGAATTCCTCAATTGATCCATCACATAAAATCATAATCACCTTAATTTTGGGTCTGTTCCATCAATTTCAATCTTAATTACTTGAAACCAATTCAACTGCATTCAAAATTTCAAAGGGTGTTCATCCTCCAAGTTCAGTAAGTATTCATCAATTCCTTCAATTAATTAGTTAAGGAGCATCACAGACTTATTTTAACAATGATTCTGAAATCAATTTCGCAAAAACTTACCCCCAATTACTCAAGTCAAGCTCGAGATTTCCCGACTTCCACCATGTCTGTTCATGGCTCAATGAGCTTCAAACCTTGAGTTTCTCGATGTAGATCGACTAATACGAGTCCCAGACGTCTTCATCTAAGTCCAATTTCAACGTTTGAGGGCTGCAAGGTGAAATTCGAATTTCGAATTTCATAGAGTTGTTTCAGGTTTCTCTTCAGGTTTTATAGTTTCCTTTCACGATTTTCATCTCCTTTTCTTCCTCATAGTTCTCTATTCTTCCTCCTCTCTCTATCCCTCTCAATTCAATCGATCAAACAAGGAAGATTTGATGAGCACGTTTTTGCTGCTCTGTTTTTCCTTCCTATCACGTACTCAACATCAAATACCATCAATTTAACATCAGATATCATCAAGTTTGCCACCAATCGTACTTAGAGAGTGACAGATGTCACTTAGTGGCATAATCATGGTTGAATCAGCCCAATTACCAACCAATTTCCTATTCAATTGACCAATTACCATTTTGCCCTTTTCCTTACAAATTACCAAAATGCCCTTTATGTTCCTAGACCCATAACTTTGTCGTCCGAACTCCGATTGACGCGTGCCCCCTGTCTATGAACTCAGCGTCTCGAGACCTTCCCAACGGTCTTTACGGATGATCCAAAAAGTATCCCGATCAAAAAGTCAACTTTTGGCTCTCAAAACTAGGGGCAAAATTGTCATTTTCTTCGAATTTTCCAAAATCTCCTTTTTCGAATTTCGGGTCGTCACAATCAACCGGTCCTATTCCTGTCTGAAAATTTTGGTTAGATAAGAGATTTTCTTATTTTCATTCCATAATTAACCAAACAGGATTTCTTTCTTGCGGGGTACTGCCCATATCCATCCCACATACCCTGATAAGGCGAAGAATCCACTAATTAAAACTCTTTTCTTTCCTTACCTCCATACGTTTTCCATTTATTACAATTTTAATTATAATTTATTTAGTACTCAGTTATAATTATAGTCAAGTCCATAGCCTTTCCTTATTTCATATTATTATCATGTATTATCAACAAATTATCAAATATTACACCATAGTACTATCATGTTGTTCATGCGTTCATCATCTATATATATATATATATGTATATGAATACAACATCATCTATTCATCACCATACCATCTTCATAACGTACCATCATATCATCATTATATCATATCATTATCATGCGATATATCTACATCAATATCAACAACATAGCATCTCATATCATAATCATATATTATCATATATATCATTTCATATCATCATCATCATCATAATCATAGATCATGTATACCGTCATATATCATGTACTTAATCATAGCATATCAACATAAATGACATCATAGCACTGTCATACCTCATATTAATTTAATTAATATCCAGATTAGTTTTAAATTTTTATTTTCCAAATTTCCTAAAGTAATTCCCACATTATATAATAAAATATCATCAAAATTCATAAATATAATCAAATGGTGCCCAATTGATTCAAACCTTATACCATTAAACTCAGGATGATAACATGATCAGTTTTTCATGTTGGCTAAAACCCCAGACGATGAGCCAAGAACCTCCATGTGCCACTGGTGGCCTCTGCACATGGGTTTTGCGCGCATGCGCAGGGGTCACACCCTATCTCTAGCTAAGTCTGAAACTCAAGTTGCCAAACCTGGCGCTTCGATCCGGTTCTATCTCCCTAATTTTACGTCCGTTTTACATGTTCTAATAACCAAACTCTATTTATTCAATCTTAGGAAGAGTTCAATACTGTCAAAATAAGGAAATACTTACCCAAAATCACTCGCTGATCCTTCATACTTTCGACCCCAAACCAAACTCCTTGTTCCTCGTTCCTTAACGTCCAAACTTCTCCCTTTCTATCTTAGAATTATTATAAGACCTTTAGGAGGATACAATCATGCATATTCATGTGTTTCCTAGCCTAAGAACTAGGAAACCCGAAGTAAGTACTTCACGGGCCATGGTAGTTCTTCCCTCCCCTCTCTCTCTCTCTCACTTTCTCTTTCCCTCTCTCTCTCTCTCTCGCGCTCTCCCTCTCTCTTTTCCATCTCTTTTTTTTTTCTTCTTCTTCGGTTAACCACCACCGAACTCCCATACACACACAACACAAATATATACTTAGGGTATGTCGGTGGAAAAAAAGAGAGGAAATATACTAGAGTAGTCTAGACACATGTGACAGGACCCGTCCCAACTGGACGTTAAAAACCGTACACGGTCCTGCTCCCGTCTGACAAGTCAACTGAAAATCCGAAACTACCCTTCAATACCTGCCAGACAAGGGAATTTTTGCGCCTGTGCCTGCACATACCTCCACCTCTAGAATAGCCTCGATCGACGCGCCACGACCTGAAGGGTTAACAAAACAGAAAAGGTGTGAGTGGACAAAAATGACCTCTTAGAAAAACATTTACCAAAATATATTCTTACCCTCCAGTTTTCACAAACTTGCATGCATAACGTAAAACATGAGTAATAGTATGAAATCATTCAAGTATGAACAGTGGACCGATAAAATCAAAACATATTTTCCCATGGTCCACAAAAACTCATGTTCACCAAATCAGTTTAACAACTCAAAAAGTTCACAGTTTCTTTAAATCATTTTAACCGCTAAACCACGGTTTCCTCAAAATCATTTTCCATAAACCACGGGACTTATTTCCATATCCTGTTGCTTAGAGTCACGTTTATCCCTGCAACGCGTGCATATCAATAGGCTCAAGGACCGCTCAAAATCCGAGCATCCGCTGCTGTGAACACATCATCAGTCAGCAATCCGTCGCTGGGAAAAACCTCACCAGCCGACGATCCGGATCTCGTGAACATATCACTTACCGATCCATATAATCCAGCACATCTGATCTGAGTCAAGCCTCCCCTGGGCTGCAAGACAAAGATCGTGCTACGTGACCTCTTCGGGGTAAACACTTCCATCCCGAAGGCGAGCGTTATCTCCAGGGTGCACTCCGGGGAAAAACATATTTTCTCCCGAAAGCCCTAAATATCCGCAACATATCACCATCACAAAAACCAGTGAAAAACAGTTGCATTAAAAACCAAATCATATATCAATACAGGGTCTCAGCCCCAAGTCCCGATTTACTTTATAAATCCGAAAATCATTAATATCATCATGTCATCACATGGAAATACAATTCCAACCAAAATCACAATTCCATTGGGTCTCAAGCCCTAAATATCAATATCACGTAAATCCGTGCAACTGTAAACCCGAGTTGCCACGATCACGTAAATCCATGAAATCAATCACTGACTCATAATCCGAGTCCAAATATCATTTTCAATTTCCTGACTCATAACCCAAGTCAAAACATCGTTTTCAATCCGGGCCTAGCCCAAAACATCATTTGCACGTTCCTCGTAAAACGTGCCCGAAAGACTGATTAAAATAATCACAAAATCACGAGAATACTAGAAATCCTCAAATTCACATGTAACTCCAAATCCGAGTCAAAATCATTATTTACTTGGGTTCTCACGCCCACAATATCATTTTTAACCAATTTCATGATTTCTCGAAAATCGTGCCAGAATATAATAATATAATAATCACAAAACGAGAAATCACCGAATTGAAATACCAATCATGCCAAAGCATATCAAATCATATAATAAAGCATTTTAAATCATATATGCATGCATCACAGTTAGAAAACCAAAAGTCCACTCACACACACCGTTCAAAACGGTTCGTTTCCGAGCTGCACGTTTTTCCGTAAAATCTGGAAATCACAACTCCTGCCCAAAATCATTATAGAGGGTTACTAACATCTCAAAATACTCCATATAATTTTCCCCAATTTTTCCGGAATTTAAATACGTATTTAACTTGTAAAACAAAACTTCGGATACGCAGAACATTATCGAAACCATATCCGATTTCACCGAAATCAACGTCAAAATGTTCGTTACACTGAGAGGATCAAAAGTCATGTTGACCTCACCTTGAGACTAGGCCGGACGCGCCCTCACGCGCCGCCGTGAGTGGCTGCGCGTGAAATCCACGCGCCAGCTACAGTGTCATCGTTCATGCCCGTTTGTCTGGTAAACGGGTCGTTTAACCCGCGATCAGACCCGGCTGGTTTTCAGTCAATTCCACACTGTTTTCATCAATTGAGCATTCAGTGAGTTCCGTTATAAGTTCAATTAGGGTTCTGTAACATCAATTACTTGAAACATTACCTCAATCCTCACGATCAAGGATGAACAATCGAAGGGCCTCCGGCCACTGTTCATCAGTCGAATTACCTCAATTCCACAAGATTTCCCCAAATTGATTCATCAAGAAGCTTCATTGATCTCAAGTAAACCTTTTCCCCAACTCAATTGCATCAATCCATTGCTCAATCTTCACGACTCAAACTCGAACATCCGTGCACTGTGCAACCATGGAGTTCAGCCAATCACAACCGTTTTCTTTCAATTGATCCTTCCAGAAGCATCGTGGGATCCTCAGGAACGTAATCCCCAGCTCAATTTCATCCATCGAAGCCTCCAATTCCTCGACACAATCTCGAATTTCCTCCTCTGTCACCAAGTGTGTTCAGAGCCAAAACGTTGCTAATTCTTCGTGTTTTCGATGTGGATCGACTCGTACTGATCTCAGGAAGCTAACTCGAGCTTCAATTCCACTCCTCACGGTTCAATTCGCAACAATTGAATTTTCCCCCCAAAATTTCTAAAATTCGAAACCCAGAATTCCTCACACTCACAACCCCTCGTGTTTCCCTTGTTAGTCCAGTCATTCCAACTCTCATTTTTCTCACAAAAACGGCAGAGAAAGGGAGCCAATTCTCCCAGTTCAATCTCTCCCCAAAATGTGCACGGTTTGAAGAAATTTCAAAGAAAATAAAGGAAAATGGTGGAGAACATGATGATTAGGGGTGATGATGGTGTTTGGAGGGAAACATGGAGCTGGAAACAAGGGATGGGTGACACTTGTCACTCATCCGGATGTGCACAGTCACCGGGTACTGTTCACATTAAAATATTATTTTAATCCCGGTTCGTTCGGTTAATCGAGCCCGATTCCGTGACCATAACTTCGTCGTCGAATCTCCGATTTCGGCATGCCGCCTGTCGTTGGATTCGCATCGACGAGACCTACGTAACGGTCCTTGGCCCTCGTCCGTTGGACTTCCCGGCCAAAAAGTCAACATTTGGCCCCTACTATGCCAAATTACCAAAATACCCCTTAACTTCCGAACATCATAACTTTCTCTACGAATGTCGGAATTGAACGTGCCACCTGTCTATGAACTCGTGACGTCCCGAACTACGTCACAGTCATCGGTCAAAGTCCATTTGACCGCCCGAACTAAAAGTCAACATTTTGCCCACGCCAGGGGCAAAACGGTCATTTTGCACGTTTCGTCCGATTTCACTCAACTAATCCCCGATTAGTCATTCTATTTCATAATTAATTAATATTCAATCCCGATATTCGGGACGGGTCCTTACAACCTTCCCTCCTCAAAGAATTTCGTCCCCGAAATTCCAACTATCCGTATTCCACAACTACCTCGTGGAAAACAAATGGTCACACGTCACGTGTACACCTGTACACCCACTAGCCAACACAGAACTCGTCTGCACTCAGACGTCACATCACAGATGCACGTCGTACTGACTACACTTGACCACCTCGAATAAAATTGATTACCAGAAATTGGCAATGTCACCGTTAAGCTAACTCCTTCAGCTTGACAGCCCCACATACTCACTAATGTGCCCTGATCTTCGCTCTCATAGAGAGTCACCAAAACTCACTAGTCAGTCCAAGCCGACACCACAAGCCAAACTGTCACTACCAAACTTTACTACCCTAGTAAAGCGCCAATCAGTAATAAATCAGTGACAACACATCATACTACAACGTCCGTCAATGTAGCATATGATCATCAACATGATCTACCCCTCGCAGGGCAAACTCAATCCTGCGACAAATACCTACAGTAGTTACCACAATTGTCACCCCCTCAGCGATCCCAGATGCTGGTAAGGTCACGACAAGGTAACATCTCGCCGCAAAGCAACTTGCGGTCACACCAACCACCATCTCACTCAACCTGAGTATACATATACCGTCATCACCCTCAATCAGACGGTGCATCTGGAACACGTTGAACACAAGCCTATCAGTAATCACACAACTCAACACTAGAGTTATACTTGCCAACCTTGGCTAAGAGCACCTGCTCAAACAATCACTGTAATCGTCAGAATCACTCTGCCCAGTGCATCGTGTTCAATGTCCAGTTCACGTTCACATCCACAACCAATGGTAGTGGAACTAAGCCAAACACCAACACGTTTATCGACACAACACTGGTACATCCCATGTACCGTCACTAGGTATCAAGTACCCTCGTCCATACGATACCGTACATCGCACACCAAGCAAGATCCTACAGCTGGACCCCAGTACTCGACCCATAGACCTATATGGTCGATCCCAAACCAGGTAAGGCAAAAGTATAAAGCCTGAGGGTTTTGCTAACATCGACAATCCTTATCCTTTGCTACCCAAAAACACCTCGCCAAATGACAACACTCAAAATGACACATCAACGTGTCCACAGGGAAGAACGCCTAGTTCTCCCGGGATTCATATCAACCCCGGCCACCACAAATCTGCAAAATATCGTACCCCCAAACCACGTACAAGGTACGTACATCTGTCCCTTGACCAGACTACAACCACCTAGGTCATAGCCAAACACGTTCCAATAATGAAGTCCATTTGCCCAAACCAGCAAGAGATAAATCGAAACTCCACCAATCAGCTAGTTTCAATACCAAATCCGAATCCGCAATTTCGTAAGAAATCCCGAATCCAAATCCATACATCACAGTTTTTAATTCATGTCCAAATCCGAATCCGAAATCATTATTCCGTAAGCTAGCATTTGGAATAATCATTCCGCACCCAAATCCAGTATTCCACTTTCAAGTTCCTGAATCGAATCCTGAATCGTCACCCAGAAATTCGATTCCAAAACCCGAAATCTGGTTCACGTCCACTCGGACACACCAAAACCGAACCTATCGGTTACCAGTTCAAGCGAGTAACACATTACATCCGATGGACTTCATAAGGAAGCCAATCCCATCCGTCACAACTCTAAGGCTGACCAAATTCGACCCCGTCGAAAACCTACTCGCTCGAGTAACATACCATAAGGGGCTCCACTTCGAAAAGAAGTTCAGTCCCGTCATTTATGACTCACATACCGACGTAAGAGTGATAAACTCTCACCCAATCTGGATCATCGAAATCACGACCCAGATCCATTACGACGTCAGCCGACTGTGAACATCACGATCCTAGATCGTCACAATGCCCAAAGTCCACGACATTACTAACCCGATCCACCTAGGATCCACACAGTCAACAACTAGGAACCACAAGGTCTTACACCCTTACTGATTACCTCGTATCTATCCTTGCCATCCCACCTAGGGAAAACCAAGGATGATCCAAAACAATGACACCAATATTCATCCTACGTGGATGCAAACAAAATTCACTGCACTCCCCACGCCATGTAACCCAACATTATCTGCCACCAAGCAGAAAATAAGAAGTCACCCCTGATGACTTCAGAATACCTAATCCCCATGCGGAAAACCCGCAATCCTCTTCAAACACAACCTCTCATGATTCCGTAGGTCTAACCATGTTGGAACCATCGGACTCGGACACCAACCACGTGTCCCCTTTTGGACTGGTAACTGACACATACCCAACTCGACGAAGTCACAACCCGACTCGTGACCCATCGTTAGCACAACACCGGCACCAACACCAGCATACAGACAACAATATCAGTATGAGCACACCGTGTGCAAAACTGACAACCCTGGATCTCCGCTCATAACAAGCGACGACCCCGTACCTCTGCTCGAATAGGAGAAACTCTGCCTCCTTCGTACCTAACAACTCTGGGTACAGTCACCCTGACAACTCGTGTGAGAAAAAAAGAAACGTCCCCTGATGTCCCCCCGATTCTCAACAACCACTCTCGGTAGTAGTGCCTGCCACAGACTTGTGCAGACCCAACCACCAGACATCACTATCGAGACTCCACATCCAATGGAATCAAGTACTCGTACGACTACCCTGTATCCCCACTTTGGGATTCCTTCGACAAGTACCAACCCCGACTGTGGATTGCAGTTCCACCACTAAAGCTGACATGATTAGACCTGACACAATCGTCACTCGGTCTTGACTTCAAAAAGTCATTAAGAGTCAAACCACCCGCCAGCACACATTTCCGAACCAAACATCCCACCTTAGGTTCCGCGATTACTACCTAGGGTCCCTCAAAACCCGACAGCTCCTGAGACTTAAGATATTACCATGACTCATCTCGAGTCCTAACCGAATTCTTGATTCATTCCTCTATGCCATCCCTGGCATACCCGGTCACCCAGCAAATTACCGCTGGTGAACCACATCAATACTACATTCCAAACCTAGGAATCCCCCAACACACTCTAGACGTTGGGAACTCATATTTCGTACAAGGAATTACTGAGAATAATCTCATCCTGGGTCCAACCTACCCAATTATGCTACCTTCCAAGCCTCTGGATCCAACAAATCCTAAGACCCACAAGAATACTGATTCGACAATTAGTAAGCCGTAGCTACACAAATTAATATCTGACCCACAAACCAAGGTCAATTACATTCCGAGATTCGTCACAAGGTCTCAAATACCCTAATATACCCATCTCACTACCAGGTCGCGCACGAGGCTCACGTTCCGGAGGTATGGCATGGCAACAGCATCAGCAACCTAGTGCTCTGATACCAACTTGACAGGACCCGTCCCAACTGGACGTTAAAAACCGTACACGGTCCTGCTCCCGTCTGACAAGTCAACTGAAAATCCGAAACTACCCTTCAATACCTGCCAGACAAGGGAATTTTTGCGCCTGTGCCTGCACATACCTCCACCTCTAGAATAGCCTCGATCGACGCGCCACGACCTGAAGGGTTAACAAAACAGAAAAGGTGTGAGTGGACAAAAATGACCTCTTAGAAAAACATTTACCAAAATATATTCTTACCCTCCAGTTTTCACAAACTTGCATGCATAACGTAAAACATGAGTAATAGTATGAAATCATTCAAGTATGAACAGTGGACCGATAAAATCAAAACATATTTTCCCATGGTCCACAAAAACTCATGTTCACCAAATCAGTTTAACAACTCAAAAAGTTCACAGTTTCTTTAAATCATTTTAACCGCTAAACCACGGTTTCCTCAAAATCATTTTCCATAAACCACGGGACTTATTTCCATATCCTGTTGCTTAGAGTCACGTTTATCCCTGCAACGCGTGCATATCAATAGGCTCAAGGACCGCTCAAAATCCGAGCATCCGCTGCTGTGAACACATCATCAGTCAGCAATCCGTCGCTGGGAAAAACCTCACCAGCCGACGATCCGGATCTCGTGAACATATCACTTACCGATCCATATAATCCAGCACATCTGATCTGAGTCAAGCCTCCCCTGGGCTGCAAGACAAAGATCGTGCTACGTGACCTCTTCGGGGTAAACACTTCCATCCCGAAGGCGAGCGTTATCTCCAGGGTGCACTCCGGGGAAAAACATATTTTCTCCCGAAAGCCCTAAATATCCGCAACATATCACCATCACAAAAACCAGTGAAAAACAGTTGCATTAAAAACCAAATCATATATCAATACAGGGTCTCAGCCCCAAGTCCCGATTTACTTTATAAATCCGAAAATCATTAATATCATCATGTCATCACATGGAAATACAATTCCAACC
The DNA here is from genome assembly GCA_032719365.1 of Prinsepia uniflora. Classification (NCBI taxonomy): domain Eukaryota; kingdom Viridiplantae; phylum Streptophyta; class Magnoliopsida; order Rosales; family Rosaceae; genus Prinsepia; species Prinsepia uniflora. The sequence goes on from CM064864.1 coordinate 46,744,448, forward strand.
AAAATCACAATTCCATTGGGTCTCAAGCCCTAAATATCAATATCACGTAAATCCGTGCAACTGTAAACCCGAGTTGCCACGATCACGTAAATCCATGAAATCAATCACTGACTCATAATCCGAGTCCAAATATCATTTTCAATTTCCTGACTCATAACCCAAGTCAAAACATCGTTTTCAATCCGGGCCTAGCCCAAAACATCATTTGCACGTTCCTCGTAAAACGTGCCCGAAAGACTGATTAAAATAATCACAAAATCACGAGAATACTAGAAATCCTCAAATTCACATGTAACTCCAAATCCGAGTCAAAATCATTATTTACTTGGGTTCTCACGCCCACAATATCATTTTTAACCAATTTCATGATTTCTCGAAAATCGTGCCAGAATATAATAATATAATAATCACAAAACGAGAAATCACCGAATTGAAATACCAATCATGCCAAAGCATATCAAATCATATAATAAAGCATTTTAAATCATATATGCATGCATCACAGTTAGAAAACCAAAAGTCCACTCACACACACCGTTCAAAACGGTTCGTTTCCGAGCTGCACGTTTTTCCGTAAAATCTGGAAATCACAACTCCTGCCCAAAATCATTATAGAGGGTTACTAACATCTCAAAATACTCCATATAATTTTCCCCAATTTTTCCGGAATTTAAATACGTATTTAACTTGTAAAACAAAACTTCGGATACGCAGAACATTATCGAAACCATATCCGATTTCACCGAAATCAACGTCAAAATGTTCGTTACACTGAGAGGATCAAAAGTCATGTTGACCTCACCTTGAGACTAGGCCGGACGCGCCCTCACGCGCCGCCGTGAGTGGCTGCGCGTGAAATCCACGCGCCAGCTACAGTGTCATCGTTCATGCCCGTTTGTCTGGTAAACGGGTCGTTTAACCCGCGATCAGACCCGGCTGGTTTTCAGTCAATTCCACACTGTTTTCATCAATTGAGCATTCAGTGAGTTCCGTTATAAGTTCAATTAGGGTTCTGTAACATCAATTACTTGAAACATTACCTCAATCCTCACGATCAAGGATGAACAATCGAAGGGCCTCCGGCCACTGTTCATCAGTCGAATTACCTCAATTCCACAAGATTTCCCCAAATTGATTCATCAAGAAGCTTCATTGATCTCAAGTAAACCTTTTCCCCAACTCAATTGCATCAATCCATTGCTCAATCTTCACGACTCAAACTCGAACATCCGTGCACTGTGCAACCATGGAGTTCAGCCAATCACAACCGTTTTCTTTCAATTGATCCTTCCAGAAGCATCGTGGGATCCTCAGGAACGTAATCCCCAGCTCAATTTCATCCATCGAAGCCTCCAATTCCTCGACACAATCTCGAATTTCCTCCTCTGTCACCAAGTGTGTTCAGAGCCAAAACGTTGCTAATTCTTCGTGTTTTCGATGTGGATCGACTCGTACTGATCTCAGGAAGCTAACTCGAGCTTCAATTCCACTCCTCACGGCTCAATTCGCAACAATTGAATTTTCCCCCCAAAATTTCTAAAATTCGAAACCCAGAATTCCTCACACTCACAACCCCTCGTGTTTCCCTTGTTAGTCCAGTCATTCCAACTCTCATTTTTCTCACAAAAACGGCAGAGAAAGGGAGCCAATTCTCCCAGTTCAATCTCTCCCCAAAATGTGCACGGTTTGAAGAAATTTCAAAGAAAATAAAGGAAAATGGTGGAGAACATGATGATTAGGGGTGATGATGGTGTTTGGAGGGAAACATGGAGCTGGAAACAAGGGATGGGTGACACTTGTCACTCATCCGGATGTGCACAGTCACCGGGTACTGTTCACATTAAAATATTATTTTAATCCCGGTTCGTTCGGTTAATCGAGCCCGATTCCGTGACCATAACTTCGTCGTCGAATCTCCGATTTCGGCATGCCGCCTGTCGTTGGATTCGCATCGACGAGACCTACGTAACGGTCCTTGGCCCTCGTCCGTTGGACTTCCCGGCCAAAAAGTCAACATTTGGCCCCTACTATGCCAAATTACCAAAATACCCCTTAACTTCCGAACATCATAACTTTCTCTACGAATGTCGGAATTGAACGTGCCACCTGTCTATGAACTCGTGACGTCCCGAACTACGTCACAGTCATCGGTCAAAGTCCATTTGACCGCCCGAACTAAAAGTCAACATTTTGCCCACGCCAGGGGCAAAACGGTCATTTTGCACGTTTCGTCCGATTTCACTCAACTAATCCCCGATTAGTCATTCTATTTCATAATTAATTAATATTCAATCCCGATATTCGGGACGGGTCCTTACAACATGTCACCATCCTATATGATTCACATGCATAAATTTTAAAACTACCAAATTATCCTTTTACAAAATTACCAAAATACCCTTGATATTTTTTATACATGTATCGAAACATTCGACCTCAAATTTCAGCATACTACCCGTCTACGGACTCAGGATGCTAATACCTATGCAACAGTCCTTACCGTTTGCCTAAAAACTGTCTAGGTAAAAAAGTAAACCTTTTGACCTTTAGGGGCAATACCGTAATTTTGATTTTCTTCAAAATTTCGGGTCGTTACAATATGCCCTCCTTGGAAAAATTTTGTCTTCGAAATTTTAGAACAAATCCAATCTTATGTCCATATTCCAATTGGACAACTAAGTTTCTTCACAAAAATCAACCTTCTAGTCTATAAAACATCATCCATAATCATCTCAACCATCACGTTGAAACCATCACAGAAGTCACACACGATCAACCTATCATCTATGCCCAATATTAATCACCATAAATATCAAGCTCTCAATACTTCATATCATATTATTGTTGTGCTATATCGTCACATGATCTTACATATCATCATGACATATCAACATATCAACTCATCACAACATAAGATCTGATATGATATTATAGCATCATATTGATAGAATCACACACCTATAATCATATGACCGTCAAACATCATCATACATTCATCATTACATTATCATCATATATAATTACATTGTTCTCATATATAAGGTAGTTTTGTATATTATCTTAAGGAAACCCTTCTCACATAATCAATTGTCAAATCCTCCTCTTTTTTAATCACTTGCAATTTAAAGCCAAATACTTTTATAATCAAACCTTTACTTACTCATAATCTCATAACGCATACAATAACCTTAACTCACATTCAAGTTAACCACAATCTCATACCATATTTTAGTCCCAACACTGTTTAGGATAATTCTCATAAAACATGTTTTTCAAATAATTTCATAAAATCTCCAAAAATCATATAAAATCTTAAGTAAAGCCTGTAACGAACCAGAAATTCGAAAAAGGAAAAATTGGAAAATTGGAAGGAAATGACGATTTTGCCCCTGGAATTGGGCGAACAGCTGACTTATGATTCGAGCAGTCAAACGGACTTTGACCAATGACTGTGACGTAGTTTGGAACGTCATGAGTTCATAGACAGGTGGCACGTCCGATTCCGACATTCGAGGAGAAAGTTATGATGTTCGGAAGTTTAAGGGTAATTTGGTAAATTGATTAAAAGGGGTCGAAAGTTGACTTTTTGATCGGGACCTTGTTTGGATTTTTCGTAAGTACCGTTGGATAGGTCTCGGGACCCTGAATCCGTAGACAGGTGGCATGCGTCAATCGAAGTTCGGATGTGAAAGTTACGGGTCTACGAAGGCTATGGCATTTTGGTAATTTGTTAGGGCAATGGCAAAATAGTAATTTGTCACAACAGAGTGATTAGGACGGCTACAGTGGCTGATTCAGCTAATTTGGGTGATGATTCGTCACTGGGTGACACTTGTCACCATAATTGGACGATTGGTGGCAAATTGATGATGAGGATTAATTAGGATATCTATGTGTGTGTGTTTAAAAATGTAAAACTGGTGTGTGTGTTTGAAAAACAGAGAAAACACGACCTTGTTTGATCAATCTTACTAGTAACCAAAATCAAGTGAGAGACGGGTGCACTTGAACAACAAAACAGAGAGAAAGCAAGAGAATTAAATGGGGAGTATGAACCTTGAACCCAGTTAAATTTAAACCCGAAAAACCCGAAAACCATTAATGGACCTTAGACGTTTATGAGTGAAATTGATCGTGAATTCAGCTTCCTAGGATTGAGACGAGTCGAACCCAATGAAATTCGAAGGAAATTGGAGATGTTTTGGCCTAGAACAGAGATGGGGAAGACTTCGAAATTTCGAGCTTGAGTTGTGGAATTTGAGACCTGGAATGATGAAATTGGACCTGGAAATGTGTTGATTAGAGTCTCACGGTGCTTCCTAATGCATCAATTGAAGGAAAACGATGGAGATTGATGACCTTCGAAGAATGCACAGTGTTCTCTGTTCTTCGCGAATTCGAGTTCAGTTCGAGGGGATTAAGGTAAGGTTTCAGGTAATTGAGTTCACAGAACCTGAATTGGATATATAACGATGCTAGTGGATGGTTTAATTGTAGAAATTGACGTTGAATTGATGGCGAATTAAAAGGGTCATGTCGCGAGTTGTAGGGTCCGTTTCTCAGACATACGGGTGAAGGTGGTGACACTGTAGCTGGCGCATGGCTTCCATGCGCAGCCGCTTGCGGCGGCGGGTGGGGGCGCGTGGGGCGGGAATCCTGAGGTGAGGTCAACATGACTTTTGTCCTATTTAATGTAACGAACATTTTGGAGTTGGTTTCGAGTCAATCAGACACCGTCTCGATAATGTTTCGAGGGTCTGAAGGTTTATGTTATGTGTTTAATTAATACTTAATTCCCGGAAAATTATGGGGAATTGATGTGATGCTAATTAAGCCCTTAGTGACCCTGAGTAATGATTTTGGACAGGATTCGAGATTCCTGGAAAGTATCCGTAATTACGGAAATACGTGCAGCTCGGAAAGCCAGCGGTTTGGACGGTGTGTGAGTGGAGGTTTGCTTTATAAACTGATATGCATGCATAGTTAAATGTTTTACATGATTTATGGCATGATTTGAATTTCAATGATGTAGTATGATTATTTCGGGATTTAATGATTATTTTAATCGGTATTTTGTGCACGTTTTTCGAGAAAATGTGAAATGACTGTTTTGGACGAAAGCCAGGGATTTGTGATTGGTTTTGACTTGGATTATGAGTTGGGAAATTAATTTAATGGATTTGTAATGATTTTCGGATATGATTTTATGGATTTACGTGTATTGAATTATTTACTGATTTTATGGAATTACGAGAAATGAGAAACGAGATTTGGGCATGTGGCCCCGTGATAAATGGTTTTGGCATGGTTTTAATGATGATGATGATTTTGATTGTGTATTGATGTTTGATGCCTCCAGATGTGTAATTCCTGGGTAGACTTCGGATGTGTAATTCCCGAAGTGACTTCAGATGTGTAATTCCTGGAGGGGCTCCAGATGTGTAATTCCTGGAGGGGCTCCAGATGTGTAATTCCTGGAGGGACTCCGCATGTGTAATTCCCGGAGGGACCGGATGTGTAATTTCCGGTGAGGCTGGATGTGTAATTCTCAGCAGGGCTGGATATGTAATTCCCTGAGGATGACGACTCTAGATGTGTAATTCCCAGATTCCCAGAGGATCCTCGGATGTGTAATTCCCGAGTTATATGCTTTATTATGTGATAAAATGGTTTTATGAAATGATTTAAATGGCATTTGGGCTTGAGAGCCGGGATTTGATGTTTTCATGTGATTTGGCTAGAAGGCCGGTGATGTTTTTTATATGTTGATTCTATGCATGCCTGGTTTGATAAACTGGAGGGTAAATGATGTGTTTTGATAAATGTGTTTTTAAATGATATTATTTTTGTCCACTCACAACTTTCCTGTTTTGATGACCCTCCATGCCATGGCACAACGTTCGGGGCTGATCGAGAGGCGGAGGCATGAGTGGAAATCAGTGCAGTTATCCCTTGTATGACAGGTACTGAAGGGAAGTTTCGGGACTTCAGTTGACTTGTCATACGGGAGTAGGATCAGACATGGTTATTAAAGTCCAGTTGGGACGGTTCCTGTCAAAGCCAATATCGCAGAAATCACAGATATCTAATTTGTGTATCAATTCCGTAAACCAAAGCCATATTTCGAAACCCGGCCTAAGCACATGCCACTATTTATGTCAAGCCTCACTTAACCTATTTTCCACCAATTCATAACCAAACTCATCCAATTATTTCACATTTCACCATGGTACTACACGTAGGCCACCACCACAATCATTATCTAGTACCAAACATCATTTAGACAAGTATTCCCCCAGGTGTATTTAAGTAAACTACTTAGGAACCAGAGCCCAGTTTGACGTACAAGTCAGCATCCTCATACCCGTCTCAGACGTCTACGAAACCAGAGCCCAACTCGATGTATGTGATTACCCAACCACCACCCATATAGGAACTGTAGCCCAGCTCGACGTCTGAGTGTTCACCACACAATACTAGTCTTAGTAAATCACCAACACAATCATATACAGAATCATCACAATAACCACATACAGCCAACCCATCCTACCCAAGTACCAATCATATTCTCACATAGCCACTCAAGGATACAGCATCCGAGTGTCCACTTAGGGATACAACATCTGAGCATAATCCAAGGAGGGTTATTCACAACATAGTATCGCACAACATGAACATCGAGAAACATACTTTTATAACAAACATATAGCTACTTAAATTGAAATCCACAACTCAAACCATGAATATCGAGAAATCACATACTTTTACACATATCGTCTTCATAAATCCAATCCAAAATTCGAAATCTTGGCCTAAGCCCAAAACACACTTTTCACAAAACACATTTTTTTACTTAACCTCGTAGAACGTGCATTCAAGCAATTAATCATTTACAAAAAAAAATATCATGTAATCTATTGAAAAATCATATTTAAAGATTTCAACATAAATTAATTCCTTTAAAAAACAAATTTTAATTTTGAAACCCGATTCTCAACTCAACACTATTCCCACAAAATCTCATAAACATATACTCTAGATCCATTTAAAATTCTAAAAAATCATTTGAAAATCACATTTCCTTTTGGAAATCCGAATCCAAACCAAACAAAAAATTTCATAAACCTTGTAAAACGTGCATGCGAAAATATTTTAAAAAATTTGAAAATTTGCAATAATTGTTTTAAACACCAAACTCAAATTGTCGTCATGTATCCTAGCCTCAATTCCTTTTCCTCATTAAACTCAGATTCTAGACTCACTTTTGTCTAATCACTATTAAGAACAAATCACGTAAAATGTGTTTGTACATTAAATCGTTCATAAAATTATCAAGATTATTTTAAAATCACAATCAAACCAACATCATGTAATAGAACAATTAAAATATGTAATGTATGAGGCTCACATTTCGGAAATAAAAAATTTAATACCTATGCTCTGATACCAAGTTGACAGGACCCATCTCCAATTTTATTGAGAATCAACTTGTCTTGCTCCCATGTGACAATTTTTGGACACACAAGGGATTTTTTTATTTCCATTCCATACTTAACCAAACAGGATTTCTTTCTTGTGGGGTATTGCCCACATCCAACTCACTTACCCTAACAAAGCAAAGAATCCACTAATTAAAACTCTTTTGTTTCCTTACCTTCATAAGTTTTCTATTTATTCACAATTTTGATTATAATTTATTAATACTCAATTATAATTATAGTCAAGTCCATAGCCTTTCCTTATTTCATATTATTATAATGTATTATCAACAAACTATCAAATGTTACATCATAGTACTATCATGTTGTACATGCATTCATCATCATCATAATCATCATATTACCATTATACATATATCATTACAACATCATCTATTCGTCACTATACCATCATCATATCGTACCATCATATCATTGGTATATCATATCATTATCATGCCATATCATATCTACATCAATATCAACATTAGAGCATCATAGCATCATATCATCTCATGTCATAATCATATATTATCATGTCATATCACCACCACTATCATTATCATCATATATCATAAATACCATCATATATCATGCACTTAATCATATCATATCAACATAAATGACATCATATCACCGTCATACCTCATATTAATTCAATTAATATCCGAATTAGTTTTAGATTTTTATTTTCCAAATTTCCTAAAGTAATTCCCACTTTTAAATATAAGAAAATATCATCATAATTCAGAAATATATTCAAATGGTAGCCAATTGATTCAAACCTTATAACATTAAACTCAAGATGACAATATGAACATTTTCCATGTTGGATGAAACCTCAGACGGTGAACCATGCGCCTCCACGCGCCACCAGTGGCCTCTGCGTATGGGTTTCACGTGCCTGCGTAGATGTCACCCCTACCTACGATCGAGTCTACAACTCGGGTCGCCCGATCCGAAAGTTTGACCTGGTTCTATCTCCCACATTTTACTTCTGTTTTTCATGTTCTAATACCAAAAATCTATCTATTCAATATTAGGAAGGATACTATGCTTTCAAACTAAGGAAAATCTTACCCAAAATCACTAGCTGATCCTTCATACTTTCGGACCAAAACCAAGCTCCTTGTTCCTCATTCCTTCATATCCATACTTCCCTTTTTTTGTTGTAGAATGATTGTAAGACCTTCAGGAGGATACGATTGTGCCTGTTCTTATGTTTCCTAGCCTAGAACTAGGAAACTGGAAGTAAGTACTTCACGGGCCATACTTCCCCCCCTCTCCAGGCTTTTCTCCCCATTCTCTAGGCTGTTCTTATGTCTCTCTCTCTCTCTCTCTTTGTCACTCTCTGTCTCTGTTTCTCTCTCTCTCTCTCTCTCTCTCCATTTCTCTCTGTCTCTGTCTCCCTCTCTCTCATTTTCCATGTCTTTCTTTATTTTCTTCTTCTTCGGTTAACCACCACCGAAATCCCATACACACACAACACAAATATATGCTTAGGCTGTGCCATTGGGGAAAAAGGTAAGGAAACTACTAGAGTATCCTAGACACAAGTCACCATCTCATACGATTCACATGCCAAAATTGTAAAATGACCCTTTTTTCCAAAATTACAAAAATTCTCTTGATCTTTTTACACATGTATCGAAACCATTTGATTTCTAATTTTAGTATACTACCCGTCTATGGAACCAGGGTGATGTGGCCTACGCAACAGTTTTAACCGTTTGCCCAGAAAATGCCTAGGTAAAAAAGTCAACATTTTCACCTTTAGGGGAAAAATTGTAATTTTTTATTTTCCTAAAACTTCTGTGTCATTACAACCATGGCCTAAATGAAATTCTGTCACAACCTTAGCCCCCGGCCCACAGCCCGTTGAAGAGCCCAACCGCCTCGACTCGTAATTCGGCAGGTTGTTACTAAATTTTTATTATGTTATCTAGGGAAATATGTTGGTTGGGGTACATGGGTTGTCTTTGCCATTGCTCGTCTATTGCACGCTGACACATGTTGCCATCGAGCCACATAATTTTACCCGACAACGATACCGTTTTCATTGTTGGAAATAAAGCCCGATGATAGTCGCTCGACGAATGTAGCCTGACGGTGTCTTGCTGAGTTGAATTTTTCCCAGAAAAGTCTTGAGGTAGCTCAACGAAGCTTATTCGCTGGGTAATACTCAATTCTCTGTAGTGTATATCATTGAAGTCAAATTACTAGTAGATAGTGTTGGGATATCTGGCCTTAATGTAGGAGAGAAATCCATATTGGTAATTTGGTAAATATCACATGAGTAAAATATGTTGCAGCTTTGTTTGAAGAATGAAGGACTATAAGGCCTAAATGTAAGGAAAGGCTATGCATATAAGGTGGTGCATGACTTCGGGCAAGGCCAGCTCCCATAGTATAACGGGCGGTGTATACAAGGATCGAGAACAAATTCACCATCGTATGGTTGACAGACGATTACTAGCTATTCCGGCTTCATGTAGGTGAGTTTTAGTGTTTGTTTGAAAGCTTCAAATCATGCAGTTAAGTGCATGAAACATAGAAAATTTCAGTTTCTTTAAAAGTTAGAAAACATGCATGAATGGCTTGACCCTTGTATCTTAGCTACATGCCTATTAAACGACATGATGGATTTCGATGGAAATCATCTGAAGATCATCCAAGGTGCAGAATTTGAGGGAATAATAGAGAGTACTTGTTGGAATTGAGAAAGAAAAACTTCAATTCAGTGAGAAGAGAAAACTTTTTGAGGGATTCAAAGTGAGAGAGAGAGAGATAGATTAGCTAGTAACTTTAGTGAGAGTTGAGTCACTTTAGTGAGATTATTTACTCAACTTCCATGAAAAGCTCTACTTTTGTCTAACAGCTTGATAAGATTTCAACAATACCCTTAAGCCTCTAACTAGGTTATGGGAAATCTATCAACATTCCGATAACACCTTCCCTATAGATGCTTAAGCCTTTATCTCACCTGTCAGATAATGGATAAATACCGATCATAATAGATCAATTTAGGTCACCACCCACAATAACCCATTGCTCTTGATGAAGTATATTCTAGTTCGATAACTCAGACCTTGGTCGTTAACCATGCAATGAATCATTGAATCAAATAGACTGGTAATTCTTTCGGCGATAAACCCTTAACTCAGACATAATGCTTATGATCTAATTTAATTCAATGTCCAAAACTTGGCTAAATTGAGACTCATCAGTCCCTGTAACGCCCAGAAAAATCCAAAAGTTGTAAAATATTAAAATAATGTGAAAATGACGTTTTTACCCTTGACGGAATATGGCTAAAAGTTGACTTTTTCTTTAAAATACTTTTGTGCATTTTCGAGGACCGTTGTGTAGGTCCCGAGATGCTGAATCCGTAGACAGGTGGCAAGTCAAAAACGGAGCTCGTATGAAAAAGTTATGGGTCTGGGAAGTTTAGGGGCAAAATGGTCATTTGTGACCTCAAGGGTAAAATGGTAATTTTATGTGAATTTCATTAGACGGTGCAAGTGCTTTTAGTATGCTGATTTATTCATCTATCTTAAGTTGCTGCTTCAGCCCCTCATATGAGTCATAGACTTCATCAAGTGACAAGTGTCAACTTGTTAACAAAGATTAGTGGCATTTGATTGCCGTTAGGAATAATTAATTCAATTGAATGGATATTAACATATAGTTAGCACCGTACTTGGCTAAGAACACAGAGAACAAAAATTTCCTCAAAGCCGTGTGATCAATTAGCAGCAAAACAAAGGAAATACAGTGAATTAGAGTGATTAATTGGTGTAGGTTGGAGTGAAAAACCGAAAGAAAACCAAAAGAACTCGAGGGAAACCCATACTGGGAATGCTCGAAACAACCATTAAAGGACCTAAATTCGATTTCGATTTTTGAGACGATTTCGTTCGAATTTGAGGTGATATTAAGCTCGCTGGGAACTAGACGACTCGAACCCAATCAACTAGAACAAAAATTGGAGGCGAATTATGACGAACAGACCCTGCAACTGTTTCAGAAATTCGAGCTTGAGTCCGATTACTTAGAGGTAATAATTCATGAAATTGATTTCGATTTCGTGTTTATAATGGACCTATGATGCTTCTGGTATGATCAATTGAAGGAAACAGGCTGGTTTTGGGTAGAACCTGAATTCGAACCCGTCGGGTGTTCATCGTGAGTCGAGGATTGTGAGGGCTTGTGTGATTAAATTGAACTTATAGAACTATAGTTTAGATTGAATGGATGTTAATGAGTGAAAGAAGGGACGAAATTGAGCTTGAATCGAGGGAGATTGCACCGGGTCTGATCGCGGGTTTCAGACCCGTTTATCAGAGAAACGGGCGAGGAAGGAGGGTTCAACACACTTTTTGATGCTCTCGATGATACGGACCTATTGGCGTTGGTTTCGGGTCAATCGGATATGAACTGGGAGTAGTTTTATGTACCCGAAGCGTATAGGTTACGTTTAAAATAATATTATTTTATTCCGACGACTGGGAAATTTGTACAGGAGATTATGTAACAAGTTAGTAATCTTATATTCCTTGTTTGACAGGCCCGAATAATTCCAGGACGTCGGAGGAACACGAACAGCTGGAAACTGAACAATCTGGACGGTGTGTGAGTGGGCTTTTGTTTTCTACCCTAAATGCATGCATATATGTTTTAAATGTTTTATAATATGATTTGACATGATTTGGTATGACTAATGTTTCAGTATAACGATTTTCGGATTTTTGGAATATTATATTATTTTATGTGCTTTTGGGCACGATTTTCGAGAAAACTGTGAAACTGATATTTCGAGCTAAGGCTCGGGGTTTGAACTTGATTTTGACTCGGATTATGAGTCTGGTATGAGATTGGATGGATTTATATCATGAATGAGATTGTGATTGCGCAGTTTGCGTGAATTGGTTTATAGATTTGAGAAAAGTGTTTTTGAGCTTGAAGCCCAGTTCAAAAATGGTTTTGATATTAAATGCAACTGTTTTCACTGGTTTTCATGATGATGATATATGAGGGCTTTCGGTGTGGAATATGTTTCCCCCGAAATGGACCCTGGAGATAACGCTGGCCTCCGGGATGGAAGTGTTTACCCCGGAGAGGTCACGTAGCACGGTATGTTGTCGTGCAGCCAAATGGAGGCTCGACTCAGACCAGATGTGCTGGATTATATGGAGGTCAGTCAGTGATATGTTCATGACGACCTGGATTGCCGGCTGGTGATGTGTTCACAGCGGCGGATGCTCGGGATTTGAGCGGTCCTTGAGCCTATTGATTTGCACGCGTTGCAGGGATAACGTGACTATATATTGGACCTGGATCCTGTGTTTTTATTTCTGTTTGAGGTTTATGTTCATATCTTGATTATCTGATTTATAAGTTATGATATGCATGCATGTTTATGAAACTGGAGGGTAAGACTGTATTTTGATAAATGTATTTCTAAATGTTATTTTTGTCCACTCACACCTTTGATGTTTTAATTGCCCTCCAGGCCAGTGCACAAGTACTGAGGCTAACATCGAGGCAGAAGAATAAACAGACCGTTGCGTACTCAGACCCTTTGTAGCGTAGGATTTTAATTCCTACTTGTAAATATATCCTATGCTCTGTAAACCATGTTGACTAGATCAACGGTCTCGGAATACTGAACTATCCCTTGTCTGACAATGTTTATTGTTTGTTATGTTCTATATGTATATATGTGAAATTATTTTATACTTTCAACTTATTGTCAGACAGGAGCAGGATCTTTCCCGGTTATCGAGGGATGATCGGGATGGGTCTTGTCAATCCCATTTCGAGCAATAGCATGATACGCTTTATTGTTTTTCCGGCGCTATTATCCCTCTAGCTCCTTCCGGTTAAGAAGTACTAGTATCAAGGAACCCTTAGCTATCTTATTAAACCTACTTCCTTGGCTCTCGAGCCAATACATGCATCGTAATGGCGGGGCTTTTGACGAACCTCAATAGCCTCAAAACCACAGTAAACAGATGCAAAACATGCCAAAATCCTAGAACGCACCATTGTACACTAGGAAATGGTCCCACGCACCGGCCCACACATCGAAAAGAGACTAATGACCAACCCACGCTCCGAAAAAAGGAAGGGAAATGCACCATGATCCAGCAACGAGTCCCATGTACCAGTCACATGCCCTACGCGCTGATCACGTGCCCTATGTGCTGATATACTGTCGTGGCAGAACATCCCGTCAAGACTAACGAAATAACCTAACTATAAAGGAATATTCCATCCAACTAACAACATTAGGTTGTGGTTAACGTCGTTACCATTTGATAGAATATGCTAACACCATCAATATATTACGTTAAGTCCTTGATAGTCTGAATAATGACTGACTAAACCAGGCCACCGGAGAAGGTCACCACGCCACCGTGTTGTCGCTGAAAACTGGGTTTCCTCACAAGAAAGTGCCATTTTCGATCGAACTTCAATATCTCCTATATTTCTTATTTTTCAACTAAATTAAACATTCCAATAATAGAAATTTATCTATTTAATCCTAGGAACTCGAACCTGGAGTTCAAAATGAGAAATCTTACTTCGTTTGGCTAGAACATCCCTCGAAACTCTCGAATTTCCTTGTCTCGTTTGCTCCACCTTGTATAGTGGTCACCAAGACTCCAAACTGGTATCAACCCACTTGCCATCCAAGGGGATCCCAAGAGAAAGAGAGAGAGGGAGACATAGAGAGATAGAGAGAGAGAGAAAAGGGTTTATGGTGTTAAAATAATAGGACCCCTTGTCGAGCCACTTTGATAACCGTGTCTAATCCTGCTCCTATCTGACAACCAACTCCAGGCTCCAAGATTACTCTTGGGACTTGACAACACAACTAGAGAACCTGTAAGACAAGGGTATGTACCTCAACCATGCCGGAATTAATATCTAAATATATGAACCAACCATAATTCGTCTTCCTGGGGTCACCACCGACACCAACCCACTGATCTCGACGAATTTGGAATTCAAAATGACAGGACCCGTCCCCGAAGGACATAGATAACCGTGCCCAGTCCTGCTCCCGTCTAACAAGTCAACTGAAGATCCGAAACTACACTTCAGCACCTTCCAGACAAGGGATATTTTCGCCTGTGCCCACTTATACCTCCACCTCTCGAATAGCCTCGATCATCGCGCCACGACCTGAAGGGTCATTAAAACAGAAAAGGTGTGAGTGGACAAAAATGACTTCTTATAAAAACATTTGCCAAAATACATTCTTACCCTCCAGTTTTTACAAACGTGCATGCATATCATATATGTTTTAAATGCTTTATTATATGATTTGATATGCTTTGGCATGATTTATGTTTCAATCCGGTGATTTCTCAATTTTATGGATTATTATATTATTTTTGGGCACGATTTTTGAGAAATTATGAAATTGGTTGAAAATGATGTTTGGACTCAGGTTATGAGTCCGGGATTGAAATTGATTGAAAATGATGTATTGACTCGGGAAGGAGTCAAGGATCGGTTTCATGGATTTATATGAAAATGGCAACTGAGGTTGCGAACGCATGGATTTGCGTAAAAATGTTATTTTGGGCTTGAGAACCCAACTGGATAGTGATTTTCACTCGGATTTGGAGTCACATGTGATTATGATGAAATTGATGATTTTGTATGATTTCTTGTGATTTTATGATTATTTTAATTAGTTTTTCGGGCACGTTTTACGAGGAACGTGCAAATGATGTTTTGGGCTAGGCCCGGAGTCTAAATAATTTCTAAAATGATATTTTGACTTAGTTGGTGGGTCAATGATGATTTCTGGATTATTTTATTGTTTTAAAATGTGATTTTAAAGAATTATGTGTAAATGGTATTTGAGACTTGAGACCCAGTCGGGAATGCTCTTGACTTGGTTTGAAGTCAAGGAATGATCTTAACTTTATATGAAGTCAAGATTTGATTGAAATTTTTTGGGATGTAATTCCTGAGATGGTTTTCATTGTGTTTGTTAAATGCCCAGAAGGTCAGAGCTTGGGGGGATTACCCAGACGACCGGAGCTTGGGGGATGTGATTGTAGGATCGTGAGTTGATCTTATGGTAAGCCAGCTTATCGGATGTGACTGAGCCTGGATGTACCACTCGGATGTGTCTGAGCCTGGGGATGTGTTCGCCCAGATGTGACTGAGCCCGAGGGTTGAGCCCAGAGGTGTCCAATCCCGAGAGTGTGGCTGGATATTGGCCTACGCGTAGTGCAGCACTTGTGAGTAGTGCAGATGTGATTGTGATGGTTTGTGCACTTGTGAGTAGTGCAGATTGATTGGATTGATTTGATTGACTGTGCACTTGTAATTAGTGCTGATTGATGTTGATTGTGTTGACGTACCGGTATGGAGTACGGGTTTTTGGTCTTTGTGGCCAGGTGATTATGTTTTCACATGTTTTGGCCTGAGGGCTGGGATTTGATGTTTTATAACATGAACTGATTTGGTGAACATGAGTTTTATGGACCATGGGTACATATGTTTTGATTTTATCGGTCCGCTGTTCATATTTGAATGATTTCATACTATTACTCATGTTTTATGATATGCATGCACGTTTATGAAAATTAGAGGGTAAGAATGTATTTTGGCAAATGTTTTTATAAGAAGTCATTTTTGTCCACTCACACCTTTTCTATTTTAATGACCCTTCAGGTCGTGGCGCGATGATCGAGGCTATTCGAGAGGTGGAGGTATGAGTGGGCACAGGCGCAAATATCCCTTGTCTGGCAGGTGCTGAAGGGTAGTTTCGGATCTTCAATTGACTTGTCAGACGGGAGCAGGACCGGGCACGGTTATCTATGTCCTTCGGTGACGGGCCTTGTCAAATTGGTATCAGAGCACTAGGTTGCTGACGCTGTTGCCACGCCATACCTCCGAAACGTAAGCCTCGTGCGCGACCTGATAGTGAGATGGGTATATTAGGGTATTTGAGACCTCGTGTTAGATCTCGGAATGAAATTGACCTTGGTTTGAGGGTCGGATGTTAATTAGTGTAACTGTGACTTACTAATTGTCGAATCGGTATTTTTATGGGTCCCAGGATTGAACGAACCTAGAGGCTAGAATAGTAGCACAATTGGGTAGGTTGGACCCAGGATGAGATTATTCCCAGTAAATTCCTTGAGCGAAATGTGAGTTCCAACGTCTAGAGTGTGATGGGGAATTCCTTAGGCTTGGTAAGTGGTATAAGATGTGGTTCACCGGCGGTAATTTGCTAGGTGACCTAGTATTCCAGGGATGGCATGGATGATTGAGTCAAGATTTCGGTTAGGACTCGAGATGAGTCATGGTAATATCTTAGGACTCAGGAGCAGTCGGGTTTTGAGGAACCCTAGGTAGTGATCGTGGAACCCTAAGGTAGGGTGTATGGTTCGAAAATGTGAGTTGGCGAGTGGTTTGACTTTTAATGACTTTTCGAAGTCGAGACCGACTAACGGTTGTGTCAGGTCTAGTCATGTCAGCTTTAGTGGTAGAACTCCAATCCACAGTCGGGGTTGTACTTATCGGTTAGGCCTAGTTTGTTGTCGTGCTACTTAGTTGTGACAGATTGTTGGTGCAACTATGGTCATGGGCGACCTAGTAGACGACATTGGTTGAGTAGAGTTACGATTGGTTGGAGATGTGTTGGACAGGTTACCAGCGGTTGGTACTTGTCGAGGGAATCCAGAGTGGGGATACAGAGTAGTTGTACAGGTAATTGATTCCTTTGGATGCGGAGTCTCGATAGTAGTGTCTCGTGGTTAGGTCTGCACAAGTCTGTGGCAGGTACTACTACCGAGAATGGTTGTGGAGAATCGGGGGACGTTCAGGGGACGTTTCCTTTTCTTACATGAGTTGTCAGGGTGACTGTACCCAGAGTTGTTGGGAACAAGGGAGGCAAAGTTTCTCCTAGTCGAGCAGAGGTACGGGGTCGTCGCTCGTTATGAGCAGAGATCCAGGGTTGTCAGTTTTGCACACGGTGGGCTCATACTGATGCTGTTGTTTGTGTGTTGATGATGAAGTTAGTGCTAGTGTTGGTGCTGGTACTAGTGCTGGTGTTGGTGCCGGTGTTTGTGATGACGATGAGTCACGAGTCGAGTTGTGACTTCGTCGAGATGGGCATGTGTCAGTAACCAGTCTAAAAGGGAAACGTGGTTGGTGTCCGAGTACGTCGGTTTCAACATTGTTGGACCTACGGAATCGAGAGAGGTTGTGTTTGAGGTGATAAGAGGATTGCGGGTTTTCCGCATTGAGATTAGGTATTCTGAAGTCATCGGGGGTGACTTCTTATTTTCTGCCTCTGGCAGATGATTATTATTGTCACCAGTACGTTGAGCGTGTATTGGTGGGTGTACCTATGATTGACTTTGAGTCATTGGACACAAGAAGTTGTGTTTAATTCTGGGTTACGTGGTGTGGTGCGTACAACGAGTTTTGGTTTGCTTTTACTCGGGATGGATTTTGTTGTCATTGTGTTTGATCATCCTTGCTTTTCCTCAGTGGAATGACAGGGATCGATACGAGGTAAGTGGAGAAAACCCACAGTCTCGGCGTGTCTCGTCGTTGACTGATCTGCTTATATGTGGGGATTGGTTGATTCGGCGAGCATGTGTGGATCCTAGGTGGATCGGGTTTGTGATGTTGTGGACATTGGGCATTGTGACGATCTTGGATTGTGATGTTCATGGTCGGCTGACGTAGTGATGGATCTGGACCGTGATCCTGATGATCCAGATGGGTAGAGAGTTTATCGCTCTTAATTGGCTATATGAGTTAAGGATTATGGGACTGAACTTCTTTTCGAGGTAAATCCCGTATGGTGCATTACTCGAGTGAGTAAGTTTCCAACGGGGTCGAATTTAGTCAACCTTAGAGTTGTTCTTATGAAGTCAATCAAAAGTAATGTGTTAATCATTTGAACAGGTAACCGAGAGGTTCAGAGTAAATCTGTCTTGGTAGATGTGGGTGAGATTTGTTGCCAGTTGGCATGAGTAGGTACTCCTTAGTAGGCGCGAGTCGGAATGGCACGTATGGGATTACGTGATTTGGAGTGAGGTATGATACCAGGTAGACTGGTGATGCCTGGTGACGGTATATTAGGTATACCCATAATACGTTGGTGAGCGTGTTGGTAGTCGGCTTAGTTCTGATACCATTGGATTGGTTATGAACGTGAACTGGACATTGAATACGATGCACTAGGCAGAGTGATTCTGATGATTTCCGTGATTGTTTGAGCAGGTGCCCTTAGCCATGGTTGGCTAGTGTAACTCTAGTGTTGAGTTGTGTGATCACTACTAGGGTGGTGTTTAAGGTGTTCCAGTTACACCGTGTGATTGAGTGAGATGACGGTATGCGTATACTCAGGGTGAGTGAGTTGGTGGTTAGTGTGACCACGAGTAGCTTTGCGAGATGTTACCATGCCGTGACCTTACCAGCATCTTGGATCACTGAGGGGGTGACAGTTGTGGGTACTGAGGTTGGTATTTGTCGCAGGGTTGAGCTTGCCCTACGAGGTGAGATCATGTTGTTGATCTTACGCTACTTTGACGGAGTTGTAGTACGATGTGATGTCACTGATTGATTGATGATTGGAGCTTTACTAGGGTGGTCAAGCTTAGTGGTGACAATTTGGCTTGTAGTGTCAGCTTGGACTGACAAGTGAGTTTTGGTGACCCACGATGGGAGCGGAGGTCAGGATAAATTAGTGATTGAAAGGAATCGTCAAGCTGAAGGAGTCAGCTTAATGATGGAATTGTCAATTTCTGGTGATCAATTTCACTCGAGGCGGTCGAGTGTAGTCATTACGACGTGAATCTGTGATGGGACGTCTGAGTGCAGACGGGTTTTTGCGTTGTTTTTGTTGGGTGTACAAGTGTACACATGTCGTGAGGCCCATTTGTTTTCCACGAGGTGGATGTGGAATAAGGATAGTTGGAATTTCGGGGACGAAATTCTTTAAGGAGGGAAGGTTGTAATGACCCGTCCCGAATATCAGGATTAAATATTAATTAATAATGGTTTAGAATGACTAATCTGGGATTAGTTGAGTGGAATCGGACGAAATGTGCAAAATGACTGTTTTGCCCCTAAGCGTGGGCAAAATGTTGACTTTTAGTTCGGGCGATCAAACGGACTTTGACCAATGACTGTGACGTAGTTCGGGACGTCACGAGTTCATAGACAGGTGGCACGTTCGATTCCGACATTCGAGGAAAAAGTTATGACGTTCGGATGTTGAGAGGTATTTTGGTAATTTGGCTATAAAGGGGCCAAATGTTGACTTTTGACCCGGGACGTCCAATGGACGAGGGCCAAGGACCGTTACGTAGGTCTCGTCGATACGAATCCAATGATAGGCGGCATGCCGAAATCGGAGATTCGACGACTAAGCTATGGTCACGGGAACAGAATTGATTAACCGAACGAACTGGGATTTCGATTAAAATATTATTTTATTATGAACAGTACCGCGAGGATTGAACACACTTGGATGAGTGACAAGTGTCAGTCATCCCTTAATTTGAGGCTTAAAACCAAATCCATGCTTTGGGGAAAACGTCATTATGATGTTTTATTAATTATTAATTATACTTAATTATACTTAATCCATCATTTCCTCTTCTTTGTTTTCTTACCCGTGAACAAAGCAAAAACTGAGGAGTGAGTCTGAAATTGTCCACCAATCCTCTTCCATAACTGAACTTGAGTGTAGGAAACTGAGAGAATGGTGAGTGTGATTTGAACTGGGGAATCACGAGGGACTGAGAGAGTGAAGGGGATTGGATTTCGGATTCCAGAATTGTGGGAGGGAAAATTCGAAATTGAAGCTTTGAGCCTTGTTGATCAAAATTGAGTTCAATTTGAGTCTTCTGGGATTTCCACAAACAGTTTCATCGAAAGAACGAAAGGAATTAAGGCCCAATTGACAGTGAACGGGTCTGGTAACAGTGAGCTTGTGTTCGAGCTTGAGTCGTGATCATTGAAGGATCAAACGACGAAATTGATGAAGGGAAACTGTTTCTCTTGGTCCATTAAAGCTTCCTGGTGGATCAATTAAACGAAATCGAGCATGGTTGATGGTTTTCGAAGGATGAACAGTGCTTGGTGTTCTTCGTTGTTCATCGTCGAGTTGCTTGATTTAAGGTAAGTTTTAGTGAAATTAAGAGAACTAACCTCTAAGTGAACTTAAACCGAAGCTAACTGAATTTTCAATTGTTGAAATTGGTGTCGAATTGACAGAAAACAAACCGGGTCGTCTCGCGGGCAAAAGGATCCGTTTATCAGTTAAACGGGTGAGGAAGACGAGTACTTTAGCTAGCGCGTGGTTTTCACATGCAGCCACTTACTGTCAGGACCGGTCCCAAATCCCTTGGGATTAATGTGGGACTCGCCTGATACCGTCGGACACGAAGTGTCAGACCAGGGAAAATTCCATCTCTAGCCCTCGTCGGGGTCATCAGAGTGCATCAGGATCGTAGGAGGAGGGGAGTGATGTCTCGTCTCTGCTACAGCCCGCATCCGCTATCAACCTGAAGGGCATGAAAACATCAAAAGTCGTGAGTGGACAAAAATAAACATTTCATTTAAAAACATTTTCATAAGAAGATATTTTATGCCCTTCATAAATGCATATGCATGCATTCCAAAAACCGTTTAGTAAAACATTCATAAAATCAGTTGAAAACATTCTCATAATCATTCAAGGGTTCATGTCTGGTTCCCATAAACCGTCATGAACCATAAATCCATTTGGGTCCTCTCGACCCGAAATCACAATCTAAAACCCGTAGGTCAAATCAATAGGGACTCAGTCCAAATCACATCAAGTACGGGGTCTCCGCCCCCAATTCATTTCTAAAACATTGAATACGGGGTCTCCGCCCCAAATCACTTTCGAAATCATAAAACATAGGGTCTCCGCCCTCAAATCACTTTTCATAAAACCACATACGTATTACGTATAACCCATCCGAGGCACTTCCGAGAAGATGCCAACTCGGGACACACAGCCCCTAGGGAACATATCCCCAATAAATGTCATGATATCAAATCTATCTAGTGTGCACACTACTCGGGGTCTCACTCCGAGTCTTCTCCCAGGAATCTCCATCTGGGAGGCTCAATCTCTGGATCTAGTCCGAGCTCTCTCTCTCGATCTAGTTCACATATCTCTCCGGAATCTGGTCTGGGACCACATCATAAGTAACCACCACTCCTGGAACGGGATCCCTATGGGGATACCCACTCTGGTCTGTGGATCGTGACTCTCCAGGTCGACGCTGGAGGAGAGCATATAATCATATGGAGGGTTCATTCATTTTCAAATACTTTCTTTCTTTCTCAAAACTCATTCCACAAATCGAACTGGGACTCAAGCCCGATTTCACAATCAACAGGGCCCTAAGCCCGAACCATGACTCAATGGGACCTCACATCCGGTTTCACAACCAACGGGGCCTTAAGCCCGATATCTCAACTAAATGGGTCTCAGGCCCGATATCATCAATCAACGGGGCATCAAGCCCGATAGTACTACTAACTGGGCCTCAAACCCGAATCGTAAACCAAATGGACCCTCGGTCCGATCGTATGGCTGAAATGGACCCCAGGTCCGATTCCTTATCAAATCAAATGGACACCAAGTCCGAGAGTTGTAATTCAAATGGGTCTCGTGCCCGGTTTCATGTTTCTACATTCGAAATCCATTTATCAAACCCTCGTTGAAAACCTAGAACGTATATGCATCGTATAAAACCAGAAATCTCGAAATACATGCAAATACGTAAATCCTAGGCTACCACAAACAATTGCACTCATGGCAACACAAAATATATTCTAAAATAATTATAAAACATTTATGCATGAATCAATTTCGAAAGAAAGGTCCAGTCACAGACCGTCCGAGCTGCCGCCTCGATTTGCGTGCTATTCGGCTCCCCGAGCCGATCACCATCACCAGGACTCCCAAACCTGTCCAAATTTTAATAGAAGGTTAATCACTACATAATTAACCTCCCATCAAAGCCCCGTAATTTTCCCGAACTTTTAACTATTTTTAAACCGACCCTAAACCTTCCAACACCCCGAAAGCTACCTAAACCTTCCAACACCCTAAACCTTCCAATCCTTCGTTACATCGAATACAAGATTTCCCGTGTTGAACACTTTACCAAATTATGGCCCACACGTCCTCACGAGCCCTTAGAAAGTCGAAAACACTGTTCATCGGCACTAACCTCCAGCAGACCGGTTTTACTGTTCCTGGCCGGTTCACCTGGTTTGGCCGGTCCAACTGGACCGGTGTGACCGGTTCACAACCCTAGACACCCCATTTTTCATCCTAGTTCTTCCTTTTTGGTTCCTTTCATCCTATTTTGGTGTTTTCCAACCATTCCAATCCTTAAAAAAACCTAAAAACCGCCTAAACCCATGGTTCGATTTTGAACCAAACGGTTCAAAGTTCCCAAAACTCTCCCATGGCTGCCCAGCCATCCCAAGCTTCCTTAAACCTTCATAACATGTCCCTAGAAACCTAATGGACTCATTAAAACCATTAAAAACCAACCATAACAACAAAAATGGAAAAATGGATCAAAATGGACTTACCGTGAACCTCACGGGTTCTTCCTCCTTCCAGCCGCCGTGGACGGCGGTTCAGGCCACCCAGCAACCTCCTCAATCTCCCTGGTCTTCTGCCTGGTCATGGGTGAATAGTGGATGGGTTTTGGGGTGCACGGATGGGAGGAAAATGGGTGAGATCGGGTGGGTGTTTTGTGTGTGTTTGAAATGGAGAAAGGAAATGCACGGTGCATGAAGGTATAAGGATGGCCTGTGGATGGGTGACACTTTTCACTCATCCATAGGGCAGGAATTAAATATCTAGGCCCCACTAGAGTCCAAAAGTTAACTCGTTTCATAATTCGTGCAATAGTGCACTTGAACTTCCGTGAACCGTAACTTCGCCGTCGAACGTCCGAATTCCACGTGCCGCCTGTCTACGGATTCGTATCGTCCTTATCTACACAACTGTCTTTGGCCCTCGGCCATCGGACCTCTTGGTCAAAAAGTCAACATTTGACCCCATTTAACCAAAATTACTAAAATGCCCCTAAACTTCCGAACGTCATAACTTCCTCCTCGAACGTCGGAATTGAACGTGCCACCTGTCTATGAACTCGTGATGTCACGAACTACGTCACGGTCATCGGTCAAAGTCCATTTGACCACCCGAATGAAAAGTCAACGTTTTGCCACCATCAGGGGCAAAACGGTCATTTTGCATCGTTCGTCCGATTTCGCCTAACTAATCACCGATTAGCCTCACTAATCGTGATTAGTCGCTAATCTAATCTAGGAATTTGGGACGGGTCGTTACAACCTTCCCTCCTTAATTAATTTCGTCCTAGAAATTCCAACCGACCTAATTCTAGCCGTTCTTCCCTCCTTAATTTGTTTCGTTCCTGAAACTCCAACTATCCTGATTCCACATCCACCTCGTGGAAAGTACAATCGATCTCACGACATGTGTACACTAGTACACCCACTAGTCAACATAAACCTCGTCTGCAACCAGACGTACCACTAACGCTCACGTCACATTGTCTACATTCGACCACGTCGAATAGCAGAAGTCTTACTCTCCGAACTGACACCACCTGTCAGTATCAGAGTAGCCCAAGTATCCTATGATCGACCCACTTGTCAAATCTACCCTTTCGCTGACATAAACAACTCTACGGTTCCTTCCTCAATCTCCAACCTATCCTGACGTCTACTCCTACTGGGAGTCACCAAATCTCACTAACCGATCCACGCTGACACCTCCGACAAACCGTCACCACTTGACAGTCGCCAGTCAAAAACTAACACTATACCCACTCGTGGTTACACTAACCACCAACTCACTCAACCTGAGTATACAATTGCCAACATCTAACTCGACACGTGTGTAACTAGACCCATCAGAAATACTATGACCCAATGCACAGTATCCAATGTCCAGTTCACGACCTCAACTAATCCAATGGTATCGGAACCAAGCCGACTGCCAACACGCTCACTAACATACCCACGGTATAACCTATATACCGTCACCAGGCATCACAAGTCTACCTAGTATCATACCTCTAACAATGTACAAGGTACATACATCTACCCATCAATCAGCTTACCGCAACAACAACGACAACACGACCACCTAGGTCGTTGCCAAACACGTTTCTATAATGGAATTCATCTGTCCAATCCAGCATTAGACAAATCGAAACTCCAACCCCTCATCTATTTCCAAATTCGAATCCGAATCCACAATTTCGTACGAAATCCCGAATCCAAACCCAGAATTCATATCGATAACCATGTCGAATCCAAATCTGAAATTGTCATTCCGTAAGCTAGCCTTTGGAATGACGATTCCGAACCCAAATCCATAAAAGAAAATCCATTGTCAAGCTCTAGAATCAAATCCTGAATCGTCACCCAGAATCCGATTCCAAAACCCAAATATAGAAATCCTCTTTCAAGTTCCAAAATCAAATCCCGAATCATCATCCAGAAATCTGATTCCAAAACTTGAAATCTCGTTCTCATCTACTGAGACGCATTATATCAGAACCTATCGGATACCAGTTCAACCGATTACCACAGTACAATCGATTGACTTCATAGGGAAGTCAATCCCCATATCAACACATCTCTAAGGCTGACCATATCCGACCACGTCAGACACCTACTCGCTCGAGTAACAAGCCATATGGGATTTACCTCGAAAAGAAGTTCAGTCCCATCATGCTCCACTCAAACATCCCAGTAAGATTGATAAATTCGCCACCTATCTGGATCATCGAGATCACGATCCAGATCCATCACTACGTCACCGACCATAGACGTCACAATCGAGGATCGTCACAACGCCCAAAGTCCTAGACCATTTCCCACATCTAAATAGATTAGTCAACGACGAGACACGCCGAGACTCTGGGTTCTCACTAATTACCTCCTATCGATCCTTGTCATTCCACCGAGGAAAATCAAAGATGATACCAGACTATGACATCAAAACTCATCCTATGTGAATGCAAACAACACTCACTGCACTCACCACGTCATGTAACCTGACATCGTCTGCCACCAAGTAGAAAATAAGGAATCTCAGTCACCTAACTTCGATATACTCATCTCCTCCTGATGATCCAGAACAAATCCCGGATCCACCAACCAATACACGATCAGTGTACTAGTGGCAACCAACAACACCTATATCATCAACACCATCTACCATCATCAATCATGGTAGAATCTGAGAAGTCACCCAAAATGAATTCGAAATCCCCATTGCCAATGCGGAAAACCCGCCTTCCACTCGTCACCTCAATCACAACCTTTCTCGATTCCGAAGTTCTAACCAGATTGGAAACAACATACCCGGACATCAACCACGTGTCCCCTAACCAATTTAACTCTATCTGAGATCCACTCTGGGACCACAGATACCGAACATATGCCCATCACGACGGAGTCACCTCCCGACTCGTGACTCACCATCATTGCAATCACGGCACCAGCACCAGCACTAGTACCAGCACACCAGCATCAACATCCATTTTAGCATCGGCACACAGACATCAGTATCAGTATCAGCACCCTGTGTGCAAACTGACAACCCTAGATCTCCGCTCATACCGAACGACGATCCCGTACCTTTGCTCGAATAGGAGAAACTCTGCCTCCTTCGTACCCAACACCTCTGGGTACAGTTACCCTGACAACTCATACGAGAAAAGGAAACGTCCCCTGAACGTCCCCGATTCCCAACAATCATAACTACAACCACTCTCGGTAGTAGCGCCTGCCACAGACTCGTGCAGACCTAACTGCCAGACCTCGCTATCGAGATTCGCATCCAACGGAATCAACCGCCCGTATTAACCACTCCGGATCCCACTCAAGGATTCCATCGACAAGTACTGACCCTGATAACTTGTCTAACCAATCACTAACCAGTCGTAACTCGACTCAACCAATGTCGTCCACCAGGTCGCCCGTGACCTTAGTTGCACCAACAATCCATCACAACTATGGTAGCACGACAACCAACTCGGTTTAATTGATTACCATAACCTCGACTGCAGAGTGCAGTCCCAACACAGCTGACATGACTAAACCGGCTAACGAACCCCAAATCCGAATAGTCGTCAAAGTCACACCACTCGCCAACTCACATTTCCGAACCATACACCCAAGTAGGGTTCCACAATCACGCCCTAGGGTTCCCTGAACCCAACTGCGAAAAGCAGTAAAATCAACAATCTAACCGACTCCGCGGTCTTGACATAGTAAAGACGTCAATCCAATCCTACCGTCAAATCAACTAGGATTCCTCGAATCCGGCTGCCCCCAGCTGTAGGTCCATCTAACTCAACAATATTCGTCCATCGAATGGCCACAACATCCAACCAGTCGTCGGAACTGATCCTACGACATCGTGAAAGACAATCCCAACTAACCATCTCACGATCAAAATGCTAACGTACGAATATGTTAATCCTTTCATAGGGTCCCACACTATCAACCTTGACAGAACTATGGCAACCCCGTCATCACGTGCCGAACCAAGACATTCCACAAGTCAATCCTACCAACTATCGAATCGGCATCCCAACATCAGGTTGATCACGAACTGTATCCCATTAAGATATCACATCCTCGACCTGCGTAAGGAGTAGTACGCAAAACACGCTCTAGACTTCAGAGTAACACGAGCAACCATGCTCTGATAAGCAATCTTATGCTCTGATACCAATTTGTCAGGACCGGTCCCAAATCCCCTGGGAAAATTCCATCTCTAGCCCCCGTCGAGGCCATCAGAGTGCATCAGGATCGTATGAGGAGGGGAGTGATGTCTCGTCTCTACTACAGCCCGCATCCGCTATCAACCTGAAGGGCATGAAAACATCAAAAGTCGTGAGTGGACAAAAATAAACATTTCATTTAAAAACATTTTCATAAGATGATATTTTATGCCCTTCATAAATGCATATGCATGCATTCCAAAAACCGTTTAGTAAAACATTCATAAAATCAATTGAAAACATTCTCATAATCATTCAAGGGTTCATGCCCGGTTCCCATAAACCGTCACGAACCATAAATCCATTTGGGTCCTCTCGACCCGAAATCACAATCTAAAACCCGTAGGTCAAATCAATAGGGACTCATCCCAAATCACATCAAGTACGGGGTCTCCGCCCCCAATTCATTTCTAAAACATCGAATACGGGGTCTCCGCCCTCAAATCACTTTTCATAAAACCACATACGTATTATGTATAACCCATCCGAGGCACTTCCGAGAAGATGCCAACTCGGGGCACACAGCCCCTAGGGAACATATCCCCGATAAATGTCACGATATCAAATCTATCTAGTGTGCACACTACTCGGGGTCTCACTCCGAGTCTTCTCCCAGGAATCTCCATCTGGGAGGCTCAATCTCTGGATCTAGTCCGAGCTCTCTCTCTGGATCTAGTCCACATATCTCTCCGGAATCTGGTCCGGTACCACATCATAAGTAACCACCACTCCTGGAACGGGATCCCTATGGGGATACCCACTCTGGTCTGTGGATCATGACTCTCCAGGTCGACGCTGGAGGAGAGCATATAATCATATGGAGGGTTCATTCATTTTCAAATACTTTCTTTCTTTCTCAAAACTCATTCCACAAATCGAACTGGGACTCAAGCCCGATTTCACAATCAACAGGGCCTTAAGCCCGAAACCATAACCAAACAGGACCTCACGTCCGATTTCACAACCAACGGGGCCTTAAGCCCGATATCTCAACTAAATGGGTCTCAGGCCCGATATCATCAATCAACGGGGCATCAAGCCCAATAGTACCACTAACTGGGCCTCAAACCCGAATCGTAAACCAAATGGACCCTCGGTCCGATCGTATGGCTGAAATGGACCCCAGGTCCGATTCCTTATAAAATCAAATGGACACCAAGTCCGAGAGTTGTAATTCAAATGGGTCTCATTCCCGGTTTCATGTTTCTAAATTCGAAATCCATTTATCAAACCCTCGTTGAAAACCTAGAACGTATATGCATCGTATAAAACCAGAAATCTCGAAATACGTGCAAACACGTAAATCCTAGGCTACCACAAACAATTGCTCTCA
The DNA here is from genome assembly GCA_032719365.1 of Prinsepia uniflora. Classification (NCBI taxonomy): domain Eukaryota; kingdom Viridiplantae; phylum Streptophyta; class Magnoliopsida; order Rosales; family Rosaceae; genus Prinsepia; species Prinsepia uniflora. The sequence goes on from CM064864.1 coordinate 46,773,139, forward strand.
TGGCAACACAAAATATATTCCAAAATAATTATAAAACATTTATGCATGCATCAATTTCGAAAGAAAGGTCCACTCACAGATCGTCCGGGCTGCCGCCTCGATTTGCGTGATATTCGGCTCCCCGAGCCGATCACCATCACCGGGACTCCCAAACCTGTCTAAATTTTAATATAAGGTTAATCACTACTTAATTAACCTCCCATCAAAGCCCCGTAATTTTTCCGAACTTTTAACTATTTTTAAACCGACCCTATACCTTCCGACACCCCGAAAACTATCGAAACGATATCTGATTGACACGAGACCAGTCCCAAAATCTTCGTTACATCGAATATAAGATTTCCCGTGTTGAACACTTTCCCAAATTATGGCCCACGTGTCCTCACGAGTCCCTAGAAAGTCAAAAACACTGTTCATCGACACTAACCACCAGCAGACCGGTTTTACTGTTCCTGGCCGGTTCACCTGGTTTGGCCGGTCCAACTGGACCGACGTGACCGGTTCACAATCCTAGACACCCCATTTTTCATCCTAGTTGTTCCTTTTTGGTTCCTTTCATCCTATTTTGGTGTTTTCCATCCATTCCAATCCTTAAAACAACCTAAAAACCGCCTAAACCCATGGTTCGATTTTGAACCAAACAGTTCAAAGTTCCCAAAACTCTCCCATGGCTGCCCAGCCATCCCAAGCTTCCTTAAACCTTCCTAAGATGTCCCTAGCAACCTAATGGATCATTAAAACCATTAAAAACCAACCATAACAACAAAAGTGGAAAAATGGATCAAAATGGACTTACCGTGAACCTCACGGGTTCTTCCTCCTTCCAGCCGCCGTGGACGGCGGTTCAGGTCGCCCAGCAACCTCCTCAGTCTCCCTGGTCTTCTGCCTGGTCATGGGTGAAGAGTGGATGGGTTTTGGGTTGCACGGATGGGAGGAAAATGGGTGAGATCGGGTGGGTGTTTTGTGTGTGTTTGAAATGGAGAAAGGAAATGCACGGTGCATGAAGGTATAAGGATGGCCTGTGGATGGGTGCCACTTGTCACTCATTAATAGGGCAGAAATTAAATATCTAGGCCCCACTAGAGTCCAAAAGTTAACTCGTTTTGTAATTCGTGCAATAGTGCACTTGAACTTCCGTGAACTGTAACTTCGCCGTCGAACGTCCGAATTCCACGTGCCTCCGGTCTACAGATTTGTATCGTCCTTATCTACACAACGGTCTTTGGCCCTTGGCCATCGGACCTCTTGGTCAAAAAGTCAACATTTGACCCCATTTAACCAAAATTACTAAAATGCCCCGAAACTTCCGAACGTCATAACTTCCTCCTCGAACGTCGGAATTGAACGTGCCACCTGTCTATGAACTCGTGACGTCACGAACAACATCACGGTCATCGGTCAAAGTCCATTTGACCGCCCGAATGAAAAGTCAACATTTTGCCACCATCAGGGGAAAAACGGTCATTTTGCATCGTTCCTCCGATTTCGCCTAACTAATCACCGATTAGCCTCACTAATTGTGATTAGTCGCTAATCTAATCTAGGAATTTGGGACGGGTCGTTACACTTATAGCGGCGCTTGAGGGCGCGTACGGCCTTGTTTCAAGGTGAGGTCAACATGACTTTGAATCCTCTCAGTGTAACGAACATTTTGACACTGGTTTCGAGGAAATCAGATATCGATTCGATAATGTTCCACGTATCCGAAGTTTTGTTTTACGTTTAAAATACGTATTTAAATTCCAAAAAAAATTGGGGAAAATTATATGAGGTATTTTGAGATGTTAGTGACCCTCATTAATGATTTTGGACAGGAATTATGATTTCCAGACTTTACGGAAAAACGTGCAGCTCGGAAACGGACCGTTTAGACGGTGTGTGTGAGTGGACTTTATTTTCTAACCGTGATGCATGTATATATGTTTTAAATGCTTTATTATATGATTTGGTATGCTTTGGCATGATTTATGTTTCAATCGGGTGATTTCTCGATTTTATGGTTGATTATATGATTTTTGGGCACGATTTTCGAGAAAATATGAAATTGGATGAAAATGATGTTTGGACTCGGGTTATGAGTCCGGGATTAAAATTGATTGAAAATTATGTATTGACTCGGGATAGCGTCAAGGATCGGTTTCATGGATTTATATGAAAATGGCAACTGAGGTTGCGAACGCATGGATTTGCGTGAAAATGTTATTTTGGGCTTGAGAACCCAACTGGATAGTGATTTTGACTCGGATTTGAAGTCACATGTGATTATGATGAAATTGATGATTTTGTATGATTTCTTGTGATTTTATGATTATTTTAATCAGTTTTTCGGGCACATTTTACGAGGAATGTGCAAATGATGTTTTGGGCTAGGCCCGGAGTCTAAATGATTTCTAAAATGATATTTTGACTTAGTTGGTGAGTCAATGATGATTTCTGTATTATTTTATTGTTTTAAAATGTGATTTTAAAGAATTATGTGTAAATGGTATTTGGGGCTTGAGACCCAGTCGGGAATGCTCTTGACTTGGTTTGAAGTCAAGGAATGATCTTAACTTTATATGAAGTCAAGATTTGATTGAAATGTTTTGGGATGTAATTCCCGAGATGGTTTTCATTGTGTTTGTGAAATGCCCAGAAGGTCGGAGCTTGGGGGGATTACCCAGACGACCGGAGCTTGGGGGATGTGATTGTAGGATCGTGAGTTGATCCTATGCTAAGCCAGCTTATCGGATGTGACTGAGCGTGGATGTACCACTCGGATGTGTCTGAGCCTGGGGATGTGTTCACCCAGATGTGACTGAGCCCGAGGGTTGAACCCAGAGGTGTCCGATCCCCAGAGTGTGGCTGGATATTGGCCTACGCGTAGTACAGCACTTGTGAGTAGTACAGATGTGATTGTGATGGTTTGTGCACTTGTGATGGTTTGAATCCCCTAGACAAGTTATTCGAAGCTCACGACGTTCAAACCATGTAACTCTTACCTCAATCCTAAGACAAGTTATTCGAAGCTCACGACCAAGCTTGCAACTCAGTTTTGGGTTCATTTTTGCAATCTCATTTGGTGAGCTTGAGCTTGTTCTACTCATAAGGATCCAAGGAAGTTATTCAGAGCCTTTGTTTCGAACGTGAACATCCAAAACCAATAGTCCTAACTTATTAGAGTTATAACATCCTCTCTCTACCATCCTCTCTTTCTGTTTTTTTTCTTGTTCAAGGACGTGCCATGAAGGTCCCAGTTCTTCCAAACTGCTAGAGACTAGGCCCCGAGAGAGAGATGCCAAGAGGAAATTCTTCCTCTCCCCCAAATCCTCCATATTTTTTTCGTTTATCAAATAAGACTTAGTCAGTGCAGTGCACTAGCAGCCGCCTTAAAGTAACACTTGTTAGTTCCCTAATACTCCACCCAAAAGTTCTGGCGACTCATCAAAAATATCTCAAGTGAAATTACTAAAATGCCCCTAGTATGTCAAATTTACCAAAATTCCATTGGGCATTCTAATCCATAACTTTTCTATACGATCTCGTTTTTTTGCATGCTGTCTATCTACGAATTCAAATGAACTTTTTGGACCTTCTAAAAATAAGGGTAATTACGTATATTCCTAATTTAATTCACGTAACTTCACCAATTTTCAAGGCAGGCCATTACAATCTTCCCCCCTTATAGAAATTTCGTCTTCGGAATTTGCTCATGTAGGTTAAGTCACAGTCACCTGCAATTCCTTGAGGCCCCTTGCAACTGCCATATGGTTTTGTATCATGCCATCATATCTCTAGGATCAGACACATCCAGGTGGTATCCCAGGATCAGTCACCATTTTACACTTGGGTTCTCTCAAAATGATGCAAAATCGAAATTGGAATTTCATATACCAGAACCTTACTCTATTCCTTTTTCCTCCGAAATTTTGTCTTTACTTCTTTCATACCAATCCTCACTTGATTGCAACTACCCCTCGTCATGTAATCGAAAATGTTTTTTTTTCTCATGTGATCGGAAATGTTCCTCATCTTGTGCTTGGGAACCTGTAGAGTAATACTCCTGCAACGTCCAAAAAACCTCAAGATCCTATATCATAACACTCCAGCAACCTCCGATTAATGGCCTTGGGATCCTGCAAGATAACATTCCTATAACCTCCAAGTGATAGGCTCAGGCTCCTACAGATTAATACTTCTGCAACCTCTAAGTAACATCTGAATAACATGTCTTACGCATAGACAACCTTTTGATCTGTGGAGTTAAACTTCGAATTTCCAAATACGCGTGAATAACCTCAGGTTCTACAAAGTCAAACTCTGAATATCCAAGTGATATTTATGGGAAGTACGACGTCTCGCCATCCGATAGATATCATAACATTACGTAAGGATCGATGGAATCAAACTCGAATGACATGCGAGTAGCCTTTGGATCCTACAGTGTACCTATAACGTTCGAGTAGCCTTAGAGTCTTGTAGCATACATTCAACATTTGAGTAGCCTCAGGATCCTCTATCTTACTTGCAACGTTTGAGTAGCCTCAGGATCCTACAATGTCTAAGTAGCCTCGGGATCCTGGAATGTCCAAGTAGCCTCGGGATCAGGTAGCCTACCTACAACATCCTACTAACCAGGTGATCCTACAACATACCTGCAGCATTCTAGTAGCATCCCTAAGGTCTAATGACGCCCAGATCCGACACATGCGGGTGGATATCATGGTCTCTCCCGATCCGACACATCCGATAGCACCCTCGAAATCAGTCACATATGCAGGTGTATATCTTATCATGTAGCATAATCAATGGTGGAAAATAGTACGTGGAATAAATCCAAAATATTACTTTTAAAACAAGTCCTTGATTCAAAATCCAAGTCAGCATATTTCAACCCCGGTCCTAAGTACAAAATACAGACCCAAGTCCTTGATTCTAAATTCGAAAAATTCCCGAAACACATTTAGAATCATTTATTCAGCCCATAGAAATCAATCTCATGCAATAAAACATTAAAAACATTTAATTATGCATGCATCACATTTTAGAAAATAATGTCCACTCAACCACGGTTTTCTTTGATATCAAATTGACAAGACCCTTCTTGGAACCACTTTGATAATGGTCATGCTCACATCTGACAACCAACTACAAGTTCCAAAATTACCCTTAAGACTTCACAACACAATTGGAGAACTTATCAGACAAGGGACGTAACTCGACTATGTTAAAACTATTATCTTAGTATACAATCCAAACATAATTCATTATATTGGGGTCACCGCCCACAACAACCCACTAACCCCAACGAATGTGGAATTCAATACCTTGGCTTTTTTTTTTATCCCTAGACCAGTGTCTCAACTTTTTCTAAGTCACTGCCTGATATCCTAATCATCTAGGGAGTCAATATCCAAATTCCCCAAACCCCGAGAGATTCATATATATTTTACTTAGAGACGTCACCATTTGGACACACATAACCACCTCTAATTGGTGTCCGATGGACTCGAAACCTGCGCCAACGGATTCAGAGCGACGAGAGCATGAGATCACAGGATACCATGTGCTAGAAGATCTCCCTATGCACCAAAACGCACCAGAAGACCTCCCCATGTACCGCCACGCACCAACAAGAAGCCGATGAACCTCCCATGTGTCGGCACACACCCTACATGTGTCACATGTGCAGTCATGCACCATGTGACTACCACGTCACCGCCATGCTAATGCCACATTAGTTCCATGTCATCGTCACGTCAGTACCACATCATCGACACACCATGCAAGCACCACATCATCAACACGTAGCACCATACAATTAACATATCATCGACTTGTCAATGCCATATCAGTACCATGTTAGTTTCACATCAGTGCACGATGTTGCTCGTCTCCTTTCTTGGGGGTCTACAACTGGGTCTCGACCTAGGCAACTTGACTCGATTTCATTTCATCAAATTTTTACCCAATTTCAAAGTACAATCCATCCAAAACAACCCCAAAGCAACGTAGAAACATATAATCATTTTCAGATTTTGTAACTCTTACCTCAGTCCCACAAGAGGACATTCGAAACTCAGGGTCAAGCTTGGAACTCGGTTTCTATGTTCATTTTCGTGATCGCTTCCATCAATCTGGTGCTAGTTTTGCTCACAAGGATCCAAGGGAGTTATTCAGAGCCTTGGTTTCAAACGTGAACGTCCAAAACCAACAATCCCAGCTTTTCAGAGTTATGACCTCCTCTCTCTATCTCATCGCCTCTCTTTATTTCTGTTTTCTTTTCCTCTTCAAGGATGTGCCATGAAGATCCCAACTCCTCTAGGCTTCTAGAGATTAATCCCTGAAAGAGAAAGAGGCCAAAATGAAATCCTTCCTTCTCTTCAAATCCTCAGTATTTTTTCCTTTATAAAATAGCACTTAGGTGGTGCAGCACACTTCCAGCCTTCCAAAAGTGACACATGTCACCCTCAATACTATACCCAAAAATTCTGGTGACTCATTAAAAATAACTCAGGTGAAATTTCCAAAATGCCCCTGGTATGCCCATTTTACCAAAATGCCCTTGGGTGTTTTGATCCATAAATTTTTCATATGTTCTCCATTTTCTGCATGCCACATGTCTACAAACTCATGAGTTCGAGACTCCCGCAACGATTAATCCAAACTTTGGAGATGGTTTTTGAGGTCAAATTGACTTTTAGGACCTTTCACAATAATTACTTCCATTGCCAGTTTTATTTTTGTAATACCCCAACTTTTAGGACAGGTCGTTACATAAGAGCCCATTGCATGGTGTGTGGCATGTGTCACACATCACTCTGGACACCCAAAAGATGGTGTTGACTCATCCTTATGCAAAATGACGAAAATGCGCTTGCCCTAATACATACATGAACATATCGTTATAAACCTGTAACTCTCTAGTTTGGATTCCGTTTTCAATGTGTCATCTAGCTACGAATTCATGAGTTCGAGACCCATACAAGGGTCCAAAAAAAATTTCCAAAAATCTTCTCAAATTTAAATTAACATTCAACTCCCTTGTAACCTATGGTTAAAAGCGTTATTTTCCAATTCAAAAATTCCCAAATTTAGTTGAATTTTTGGGCTGGTTCATTACGCAATTATCTAGTGGCTTCGTATTAGGCGACATCTTTCCCAAAAAAGTGGTACTAGACCCTCTGCTCATTGTTCGTGGTACCTCATGGGAGTGAGATGAAGGAAAAATCATCGTCATCACAAACACTGATTAAATTGACTTCATCAAATTATTCCATTTGGAAGTCAAGAATGGAAGATATATTTTATGGCAACAAATTATTTATTTATTTTTTTTTGCCAACTGCAACAAATTTTTTGAGCCTCTACAAAATGGTGGGGAGAAATTAAAAGGGAAATCCGACGAGGATTGGAGCATCCTATATAGGAAAGCTGTTTGAGAAATCTGACAATGGATTGATACCATTTTTTAATAAAAACTTTTAAATATAGCCACAATGGGTAAATGCGAAGTAGAAAGATGGTCAAAATGATGCGTTTCCTTTTTTAATAAAAAAAACTTTCATATATAGCCACAAGGCCCACAATGGGTGAATGCGAAGTACAAAGATGGTCAAAATGATACCATATTTTAATAAATACTTTCAAATATAGCCACAAATAAACTTAATTAGACTTAAAATTGGCTAGGGTCTGATTTTTTAGGCTTATTTTGTTTTACAAGCTTTGTGGGTATTTTAAGTCTAGCAAGAGATTCGGCAATCAAGATCCAGTTCTCAGTTAATCTATTCTAATATACCCATGCACTTTCCATAATCTTAAGCTATAATACCCAAATTTATCATCTACTCATATGGAACCGTTTTTCTTATTTATTATGATGGTTACATTGTTGAAGGCTAGAACATAACATATAAATACGAATTATGAAATTTATAAAAATTTGATTTTTGAGGGAATAGTGTTTTCCCTTATAGTGTGTTTAGATGGAAAATTTTAGTATTACAAAGAATTTATCAAATATTGGAATTTTTATCGATCAACAATTAAAATTTTCAAAATTTGTAAAGGTTCATATTCAGGTAACATAAAAATAAAATAAATATGACACATTTTTATTGGATTTTAAATTTGAGATTTGTGACATCTAAATTTCAAGTTTTTAATTTTCTTATAATTTTTAAAATTTTAAATTCCTATTTTTATGCATTCAAATAAGAGAATTTGTGCATGTGAAACTTGAAATTATACCTTTTAACAAATCCCATTTTCTTTTCCTTCGTCCGTATCCATAATCTCTTTTTCTCTTTTATTAAGAAGTTGTAGAAAGTCGAATACAATTTAAGGGAAAATGGAACCCAAATTCAGGAGGACAAGATAAGGTTTAATGATGCACTCATGGTAGATCTAGAGAGAGAGAAGAAAATGGGAGAGAGAAGAGAGAGTTTAAGAGAAGATGCATTGATTGGGACAATTATGGAAGTGTTGAGGTTTTTTTTTTCCTTTAAAAATAAGATATTAAATTTTATTGAAAAATAAGGAGAATACAATCAAAGGTAGGCTCGGTGCATGCATGTGACATCGTTAAAATAGTGTAGTTTTAGACATACGAAGAAAAAAGAGTACCACACACTCCAAATGGATCAACGAAATCACGTTCCTCAAATAACAAATCCGATTAAAAAAAGAAGTCTAGAGGTTCTTCAAACCATTTGTACTAGTTGATACATTCAAGCTATATACATTGAACCAACTGGTGTGCATCAACATATTTCTTATCTGCAAGGAAGTACAGTTTTATTTCGGAGAATATATACATTATCAAATTGCAAACGTGTGAAACAATGATATTTTAATTTACGGGAGTGGGTGCCTTTTCACACACTTTATACAATTAGAGTTCGAGTTTGAGACCATTGGTTTGAATGCAAATCTTTTACTAACTGAGCTATATTGGTTTGGTAATCAGATTCTGATATCCCCAACCCCAACCACCCTCTTCCAAAACAATTTCAACTCTTAAAGTGTATATATATCATATATATTTATATTTATAAACGCTTTAAAAAACTATCTTTAATATCTTCACAAAAATTAAAATTAGGACAAGTAACAAGTACCAAACAATGTAATCAAATAAATACTTAAATTTCTTAATTAACCATTTCTCAAAAATTATATATACTTAATAAATATAAGGAAACATCACTTAAATATCACACTTGTTGCATTTTGGGAAGTAAAAAAATACATATTCATTTGAATTAAAAACATTTCTTCGAACTCTTTAAAATTGAAAAGTGTAGAGAGAAAGTTTAGGTTTTAATTAACTTAAATATAATAGAGGAAGTTAGGTTATTATTTAAGATAGAGTAATAGGAAACATTATTTAATTTGAATTAGGAAAAATTATTTGGTTTGATTTAGGAAAAAAAAAAAGAAGAGAAAAAAAAGGAAAAAAGAAGAAGAAGAAAATATCGTGCTTAGGAAATGAAAAGCAAAATAAAAAACGTAAGGAAGGAAAAACAAAAAGTTGAAAAGGATAAAACAGAAAAAGAACCGCCCATTTTGGGCCTCAAACGGGGAACCATTTCTAAGGGGCGCACGCAGCAAACAATCCACCTAATTAGCGCATATATCGATTAATTATGGAAACAACAATAATATATTAGACAACAATTATGTATAAAAAGAAATTTGGGGTCCCTCCGAAGTGAGGGTTCGAGGTGGATGTCTTACCCGATTATCCTCAAGGCCGACCCTATTGGCAATTGCATATAAATAATAGATTTCAGGTACTTCAAATTAAGGTTAAAGAAAGGGGGATGTTAAAAAGAATTAAGTGAAAAGTGGCTATATTTAGCTGATATATCTATGGTTAGGATCAACAAACACATTTTTTACACAAAATTTTACACTTTTTGGGTCTTTAAATTTAGTATCAATCAACGATTCTGATTAGAATTGATGTGGAATATTATGAACATTTAAATTATATATAAATATATAGTGACATAAATTTTACGTTTTACTCTAATTCAAACCATTAGTTCGCACTAAATTTGAAAGCTTGAAAATATTTTAAAATTATGTGTGCCTGGAGGCAAACACGTTACATATCTAAATATAAAAGTGGTTACCAGACGTCCAAATAGATCATGAGTTAATGATATCAAACTAACCCAGTGAAACACATGTCTAATAGTTACTAAATTAATGTGTCATTATTATAGCTTGACTAGAGAAGCCAGGCATACCATTACCAAATCATTATTCATGCACGATCGACGAATTATAATTATTGCGCGTGCAAACATTTTATTTTTATAATTTCCAGAAAAAAAATGATCGTTTATTTTAAGGTAAAGTGTAGCTTATTGTTTTATATTTTATTTTTCACAATAGAGTTATATTTCTGCTTTTAATTTTTTTCAATTTATTTCCTTCAATTTTTAATTTTCTTTAATTGTCATCGTAAGTCACATTTATTTTATTTTATTGAGTCTTTCTTTAAATGCTAAATTTATTTACGGTATTGCTACAATTTAGTTTATTTTAGACCACAAATTAGATTATGTGGGGGCCGCATTTTTTATTATTCAATTATTTTTGTTTTAAATCTTTTGTTGCATTTCAAATTCTATAATTTACTTTTACTATGTGGTGATGATCAATAGGATTTTATCGGATGATCGATAGGATGCAATCGGATGATCTATAAGATTTTATCGGATTGGCAATAGTCCATACCACTACAATTTTCTGTCATGTCAAGAATCAAACACCTTCCAAATCATCGGGATTTATTGAGTTGGGGAAGTTTTTAGTCGGGTCAGGATATCCTTCTTTGTCCCAATTGCCTAATTCTCCAAATTTTCTTTACTCTAGATGCCACTTGATTCCATTAGAAACAAACAAATAACTCACATTTCTAACAACTGAAGTTAAACTTCGCAAGTGATATAAGAGTCAAATAAGTATATTTACTATTGTAATTGTCAAACAAATATCCAAGTGTATAGTCCTAATTTTATGTAAACTCGGGAATTTTTTCCACAATTTTTTGTTTTTTGTTTTTTTGTAGTGAATCCTAAAAAAAGAAGAAGAAGGTAAATGCCATTGATTAATGTCACATAAGATTGTGTATACATGTTGGTGTAATTAAGATTGGGTTGGAGATAGTTGCACACTTTATAATTTCCAAGTGGATAATGAATTCATGAGTGAGGCATGGGAAGGAGCTAGTTAGGGGTCTTCTAATTTCAAAAGAAAATGTTTTTGTTACAATAATACGACTTGTTAAGCATCCCATCGATTGAGTTAGTGCTATTAAAAACCAATAACAACTAAGATGGTTGAGTAGTGGATATGCATTACCACACCAAATATTAAAAATCAGCTGCGGAGTCAATATCCAATTGGTGGAACATAATTAATTCCACACTACAACACCAAACTTAGCAACAATTTGATGATTTCTTTTATCTCTAACTTAACTCACAAGTGAATGTTGTTCCTTTTGCGAATGAAACATTTCAGGCTCTATCTATAAATAAGATTTGATGGTGAATATTGTTAATCATGGAAAGGGTAAAGTTTTTTTCCTTCTTTATTATAATGGAGAGTCAAGAGAAAAGAAACGATAATATCACAGATCAAGCTAAATACTTTATATCCACAACAAGAAACTTAATTGAAATCATGTATTATCCAAAAAAGTTGGACTTAAAGAACTTTAAAATCCCAAACTAGATGAATCAAAAGTTTTCTTCGTGTAAATACGAAGATATCATTTGCAAGGAGACCGAAAAAGTTGTTAAGGGTAAGGATTGAAATATCGATATTGACGGATATATCGCTAGTCAAATTTGCGGATATCTCGCTCAAAATATCGATATCGTTTACGGTTAACAAAAATGATTGAAATTCGGTCTAAAAGTAGGAAATTTGGAATGAAACTTTGGGAAAAATTTAAGTACCCAATGATGGTTACAAGATTATATCTGTGGACTCCCCCCAATATATATTTGTGTATTTGTGACATCTTTTTAGAAGTTACAAGATTATATCTCAATTAGAATAGTTTGTGCTTACACCCGAAAAAATTCACTATGGGTTAGAGTGAGGATTTACTAAATTAAAGACACAATTTGACTAAAACTCAAAGTTCAACTATCATCCATTTACTAGATCATGGAGAACAACGAGTGTGATTGACATAATCACACTGACAGAGCTCCGAAACAGTCAGAAAGCAAAGGAGAGATGCAATAAAGTCGTCGCAAAAGAAGAGCATGCATGGATACACGTGTCGACCATACTCACTCTCATGCTGCTTATAAATGAAGAAAAAATCTTCTTCTCATAGGAAAACCAACAACTTAATCAAACAAACAAATTAAACAAACTCAATCAATTTCAACAATACAAACCCTCAAAAGCTTCTTTGTTACTCAAAAACTCACTTTCCTAGAAAATCCTATTTCTTCCAATCTATGATCAAGGTTCGCTTCTCCTCTTATCCTCCTCAGTTATTACTCTAAGAACACTAAGTTTCCTTACACTCCGACTTGTATTCCAAGTTTGATTGTGAAGATATCCCGACCACCTGGTTCCATTTCGACTTGCTTTTATAGCTTGCGTTGCAGGCTACCGCACCCATCTCTTCCCAACTGCCCCAAACCAGTCTTCGAGACTTTCACACTCTCATTCCTAGACGTCATCATTTTGTTCCTACTGCTATGCCAACTTTTGGTATGATTCCAAAGGATTTTCATCCAGCTGTTGGTCTCTCGACTAATGTGCCAATTCATGGCTTGGTCTAGAGATAGTTTACCTATAACACTTGTAATTCATTATTCACTTTAAGTATTCAAGAAATCTACTTTCTAAGTGTTTGTACTTCACCTCCATCATAATAAAATTTCTTTCTTCAAGTTTGATCTAGATATCTGGAAAATACCAATGCATTTTATGGCTGACTAAGTCATAGAACCATCTTAGTGTTCTTGTCCACTATCGACATTCCAACTTGAAGGGACTGGTCTGTCTAAACCTAACCTAAACAAGAACCTGCTACCATGAACATGCTATAAAACGAATTTGGACTATATGGAAAAGAAAATATTTAAGGTCCTTAAATAAGGCATAAAAAAAACAGCGCAAGCAAGATGCTCGCTTGCTCCAACATCACTTGATTAAAACCTAGATTATTGGGCTGCAATTTAGAATCCATTCTAAGTCGGTCTAGTAGCAGCTTTTAATAATGACACACCGCTTTTTAAGGTAGCTAAAACCCAAGTCACCTGTACTAGCCCATCTAGTGCAGGACCACGATAATATGGCCCAAAGCTTACCGAATTCAGCTCATCCGCACTAGTCATGAATACACCACATTCACTGCACTCGACTTCAGCGAAGAGATCCCCATAGACATTTGCAAGACTTAAAAGACTAAAGATGAAGTGCAAGTTCCCCATAAAAAATGCACAAATAGTAGCCATTGATTAAAGAGCGCTGAGTAACTCATTAAGGAAAAAGTTCAATGATACCACTTTCTCATATTTTCCAGAGATAGTGGTATCTGCATCGAAGTTTGAGAGATTACTGGAAGAAGAACAACGATAGAAGCATAACTCAAAAGTAACTCCCTTCTACATAAATAAAATACATGTACAATGGGTAGACCACAATGATGTCAAGGAAGAATCCTCAAAAAGTAAAGAGGATTTGAATTAGAGGTAACTACTACCGAGATCCAAACTACAGGTAAAGACCCTATGAGTATCGGATCATTAGTCAAACTTGTGTGGGATCACAAGCCTTCTAATCAGACTCAAGGACACTTTGCAAATAAGGTCCTGATTTTCACCTTATACCTATTCGACCTTACCAAGGCTGGAGAAATATAAGATGAACTAGTCATGGAAAAAAGGGATTAAACCGGATTGCAAGTAAAGATGCCTAGACTGGAGGAAATCAAGGGAAGGAAAATTTTCAAATGGCATGTATCACTATACTATTGCACCACAAATTATGTCAAACTCAGGGACACAATCAAAACCTTGATCAACTAGGGACATATCTCCCTCGCCCCAATACCAAAAGCAACAATGACGATGGACACTAATGCATTCCCTATGGCTTTTGTTAACAAGGTCAACTTACAATGGTCATGGCTTGAAAAATGTGAGGTGAACAAAGAAGTTCAACCAAAGGCTCTCTAGGAAACATAAGAGCTTGGGAAGTCATCAGCTACAATCACTAAAGGACTAGTCATGTGTAGCAAATGCCAGACATAGTGTGTGTTAGAAATCTCTGCACCAAATGCTAAGATAGACCAAGCACTTACAAGGTCAAAAAAAATGAGATGAGGTTTTCATAAGGATTCCAAAAACCAGATACGGAACACATTGTTTGAAAGAAGAGCTCTCTAGAAGTTCTGCCTTCCAAAGGCTAGAGGATATCAAGAAGAAATAAAAATGGCCATCCAACTAGCAAAATACCAAGGTCCAAAAAGATACTTCACTGGGATCAACAAGAACTCAACTTGGGAAAGGCATCATCCAAGAAGGACGATGGTATATGGTTGGGAAGAATGGAAAGCAGCCCAAAGAATTAGGAAGGACTGCCAACATAGGATCCAGAGATAGTATTAGGCCTACAACCTAGCTTAGATGAGCGTAAGGGCAACCCCCTATTAACAAATAGGGAATTGGTACGTCCTCCTGAGAAAAACTGGAGAAAGAGAAAGAATGAGGCCAGCCTAAAATGAACCATTTTCCTCTTTAATTCGATTTTGACATTATGGATTGTTTTGGTTGATTAGGTTGAGGTTATTAAGTTTCTAGGGGGATTTTAATAAGCTTTTAAGGGTGGTTCACTGCTGAGGAGGTCGTGAGGGTGGTCAGGAAAAACATGGCCGTGAGGCCCTTTGAACATGGATAGGATTTAGGGTGTTTTAGTTAGTTTTGAGGATTGGAAATGATCGAAAACAAGGATATAGGAAGAATGGAATCGAAAAGGGAAGAAACGGACCGAAAATGAGAGGTTTAGAGGGTCGGACCGGTCACGCCGGTCCAGCTGGACCGGACTACACAGGAACCGGTCTGGACCGGTCGAACGCGTGGAGAAGATGATGAACAGTCCTGGCGCGTGAGGCCCACGCGTAGGACCATTCTTGGGAACGTGAGGGCACATGATCACTCCTTTGTGGAAGTGTCCAACATGTTATTTCATCTATTCGATGTAACGAACATTTTGGGACCGGTTTCGTGTCAATCGGACATCGTTTCGATATAGTTCGGGATGTCCGAAGGTTTAGGAATCGGACATCGTTTCGATATAGTTCGTGTCAATCGAAAAAATTACGGGACTTTAGTGAGGGGTTACATAAGTAGTTAGTGACCCTATAAATTAATTTGGATAGGTTTGGGAATTCCGGAGCCAACGATTGGCCAGGGAGGAAATTTTGGCACGCGTATCGAGGCGCGACTTCGGACAGTCTGTGAATGGACTTGTTTTATGAATTCGATGCATGCATAAATGTTTTATAATTGTTTTAATACATTTTTTGTGATGCCATGAGTGCATTTGTTTGTGGTAGCCTAGGATTTATGTATTTGCACGTATTTCGAGATTTCCAATTTTATACGATGCTTATATGTGCTAGGTTTTCAATGAGGGTTTGATAAATGGATTTTGGATTTGGAAATATGAAATCGGGCACGTGACCCATTTGCGTTACAAACTCTCAAACTTGGAGTCCATTTGATTTGACAAGAAATCAGACCAAGGGTCCATTTGAGTTATACGATCGGACCGAGGGTCTCGTTGGTTTATAATCTGGGCTTGAGGCCCATTTGGTTTTGAAATCGGGCTTGAGGCCCTGTTGGTTGTGAAATCGGGCTTGAGGTCCTGTTGATTTGTGGTTTCGGGCTTAGGGCCCAGTTAGCTGTGGTATCGGGCTAGATGCCCAGTTGAATGTAACATCGGGCTTGAGTCCCAGTTCAGTTTATGAAATGAGTATTCATGCATGAGACCCTGTTGAACTGTTGATTTAGGCCGATGCCAGTGAAATGGATTTGAATCAGATTCGAGGAATCCTGTTGAGATGAATCGGGTATGAGAGCTAGTTGAAATGCGTTTTGAGAAAGGAAGAAAGTGTTTTGAAAATGAATATGAACCCTCTATTTGATTATATGGTCTCCTCCAAACGTCGACCTGGAGAGTGACAATCCACATACCAGAATGGGTATCCCCATAGGGATCCCGTTCCAGGAGTGGGGGTTACGATTTATGATGTGGTCCCAGACCAGATTCCGGAGAAATGTGTGAAATAGATCCAGACATAGAGCTCGGACTAGATCCAGAGATTGAGCCTCCCAGATGGAGAATTCTTGGGAGAAGACTCGGAGTGAGACCCCGGGTAGTGTGCACACTAGTTTAGAGATGATATCGTGACATATATTGGGGATGTGTTCCCTAGGTGCTGTGTGCCCCAAGTTGGCATCTTCTCGGAAGTTCCGCGGATGGGTTATACATATTTTGATACGTATGAGGTTTTATGGAAAGTGATTTTGGGGCAGAGACCTCGTGTTCCATGTTTTATGTTTTGGAAAGTGGTTTGGGGTAGAGACCCCGTATTCTGTGTTTTGGTATCTCACTGAGAATGGTTTTGTGCTGAGTCCCACTGGTGTTTGATTTGGGCTGAGTTCCCATGTTTTGATTTATGGTTCTTTTCTGATTTCGGGTCGGGGGCCCATAAATGGATTTACGGTTCTTGACAGTTTATGGGGACCGGCATGAACCCTTGAATGGTTTTTATGGGTCATGACGGTTTGTGGGAACCGAACATGAATCCTTAAGGTGTTTTGAGAATGTTTGACAAATGGTTTTATAAATGTTTGATAAATGATTTTTGAATGCATGCATATGCTTTTAGTGAAGGGCATAAATGTCTTTATGTGAAAATGCTTTTATTAAAATGATTTTTTCTTGTCCACTCACAATTTTCGTGTTTTAATGCCCTTCAGGTTGATAGCTGATGTGAGCTGTAGCAGAGACGAGACATCACACTCCTCCTCCTACGATCTTGGCGTGCTCTGGACGCCTCGGTGAGGGCTAGAGATGGAAATTTTCCTAGTCTGACACTTCGTGTCAGACGGGATCAGACATGTCTCACGTTAATCGCAGGGGATTTGGAATGGGTCCTAACATGATGTGATTGCCTACGAACCATCTTGAGTAGTGATCGAGATTCCAACTAACCATGGGGGAAAGCCAAGTTTTTGTTTCAGAAACAGCGTGCTTTAGGGAAAGATGAACTTCCCAAATCCTATTGAAGAGATGACTGATCACTTACTACCCATCTCCATCACTGCCCACCCAGAAGGTATCCGGATCCACATGGCCATAATCGATAGGGAAGCTTCCAACAATGTCTTGCCCTCCAAAATACTGGAGAGGCTTGGTACAATATTTATGGACTGCCTGCCGACAACAACGAGAATGTCTAACTTCACTGGTGCCGTTACTAAGACTCTTAGGGTTTTACCCTTAGAGATCATTGTTGGTTCTATATGGTTAATGTTGGATTTCTATGTGGTAGATAGCACAACCATCAACAACCTACTATTAGGTAGGGATTTGATCCATAAAAGCAGGTGCGTCTCATCCACCTTCCACGAGCAAATTGCTCAATGGAACTCCAACGAGACTACCTTCGAAGGAATTCTTTGGGAAGTCATCTAAGTAGACATAAAACCATTCAAAGCTAACCCAACAGTAGTTGAGGCCAGTTTTTACAATCCAGGCCTAGGAAGCATCAAGTTGATTATGGAAGTCAAAGATGGTCGCAAATAGTAATGCAGGAGCTCTTGGTTCTTGAAGAAGAAACCTTGGTCTAAAACAAGGAGAGGGCATGAATAAAATACCACAAATAGGATGGAAGCCAAAAAAAGGCGAAAAAAGAGCCAAATAAAAAAATTTGGAAGTACCAAAAGTGAATATTAATTTTATTAAATCTTTGCAAATGTGTTTATTCAATTTTCTACTTAAAAAAAATAGGTTTATAGAAGATTTGACAGGACCCATCCCAATCCCCCCGGGATTAGTGCGGGATAACCCTGCTCCCGTCTGACACGAAGTGTCAGACAATGGATATTTCTGACCTTTGCCCTCCCGGGCCATCAGAGTACGCCAGGATCCAGAGGAGGTATGTGATATCTCTGTCTCTGCTACAGTCCACATCCGATGTCAACCTGAAGGGCAGTCAAAACATTAAAAGCTGTGAGTGGACAAAACAAGAGTTTATAAAAACAATTTATAAGAAAGCCATTTGTACCCTTCACTAAAAAGCATGCATGCATTCGAAAACCATTTATCTAGAAAACCATAATGAAATCAAGTACACGGGCCACTGCCCAACTCCATAAGGGACTCAGCCCAAATCATAAGAAACTAACCATACGGGCCACTGCCCAAAACCTGTGTAAACGCACATCATACATCATAGCATATATAGCATACATCACATATACATATAATTCACACAACCAATCCTATCACGGTTTCCAAAGCTACGCGCGTGCTACCCAGGTCTCAATCCGAGTCTTCTCAAAGTCAAGATCAATGTCCGCAGACCACTGACCCTACCCGAGGTAATAGTAATCATAGCCTTCCTGAGAGAAAGGAACCTAACTGGGGGGTGACTCCACTTAGTCGGTGCTCCGTGACTACTCCAGGGTCCACCCAGGCCAACGACCCTCCCCGGAGAAGATAATAGAAGTAAAGGAAGGTATATGAATACATATATATACATAACATAAACGTTCATGCCCGGTTCCCTTGAACCGTCATGATCCATAACATCCATTAACCAGGGTTCATGCCGGTTCCCATAAACCGTCATGAACCAGAATGACCTGACAAAGGTTCATGCCGGTTCCCATAAACCGTCATGAACCACAATGACCTTTCCAGAGTTCATGCCGGTTCCCATAAACCGTCATGAACATGGAAATCCATCTAGGGTCCCTGACCCGAAATCATAAACCGGAAAGTAACTGGGTCTCGTGCCCGAACATATGACTCAACTGGGCACCGTGCCCGATATCTAAGGGTCATTCACGACTTCGATCATAGTGATGCGTGCAACCATCCATCCAGGACCGCCCTCAATCCTGGCATGTCACCGTGAACGTATCAACCGACGCGACCACCAAAAGATCATGGTGCACTCATCACCGATCGCTATCCTCAACCGTCAGCACTCCGAAGTCGAGCTTCCCCAGGCTGCCCGACCACGAATCGTGCATCGTGACCTCTCCGGAAGGAACACATCCCAATCCGGAGGCGAGCGTCGTATCGTTGATCGTCGTGCACATAGCACCCGTCGCGACCACGATTTAGACCCGAAGGTCGTAAATAGTGTCATATGCCCCAGACAAAACCAAATGGGTCTCATACTCGAGTTTATCCATTTAGAAATCCAAAACCATTTCATTTAAATCAATAAAGGAATACAGACCCGTATAAGCACCGTATAAGGCCGAAACCTCGAAATACGTGCTTATACGTAACCACATACAAATGCACCCATAGCATCATAAAAAATGTAATAAAACATATAATAAACATTTATGCATGCACCAATTTAGAAAACAAGGTCCACTCACAGACCGTCCGAGCTGCCGCCTCGATTTACGTGCCATACGGCTCCCCGAGTCGATCACAATCACCGGGACTCACAAACCTATCTAAATTTTAGTAGAAGGTTACTAACTACTTAATTAACCTCCTACCAAAGCCCCGTAATTTTCCCGAACTTTTAACTATTTTTAAACCGACCCTAAACCTTCCGATGCCCCGAAACATATCGAGCTGGTGTCCGATTGACGCGAGACCAGTCCCAAAATGTTCGTTACATCGAATAGAAGATTTCCCGTGTTGAACACTTTCCCAAATTATTACCCACGCGTCCTCACGAGCCCCTAGAAGACCCTGGTTACTGTTCATCACCATCAACCTCTGGAAAACCGGTTTTTCCTGGTTTTCCGGTCCGGTCACTATGCTGAACCGGCGGAACCGATTCTGCGTCCCTCCGTCCTCATTTTCGGTCCGTTTGCTCCCATTTTAATTCCTAAATTAATCTTTTCTCCTTTCCAATCTATTCCAATCAACCAAACTAATCAAAACCTCCTAAAACCTCACCATGTACAAAGAGGCTCACAGCCTCCGTTTTCCCGGCCACCTTCCAGCCTTCCTCCGCCGTGAACAACCCTTCAAACCATCCTAAAAACTCCCTAGCAACCTAAATAACCCATCCTAATCATCCAAAACAGCCCATAACATCAAAATCCACACAAAAATTGAAAATGGGCTTACTGGGTACCCGCTCGGGTTCTGGGTTCCCCCCACCGCCCACGGCGGTTCCAGCCACCAGCTGCCGTCCTTAGTCCTCCTCTCTCACCCTCTGGTCTCAGTTATGGTTACAAGGGAAGGGTTTGGTGTTTGGGATGCACAGATGAGAGAAGTGAGATCGGGTGAGTTTTTTGGGTTGAAAATGGGAATGATCGATGTAAAATGCAAGGGATGCTATGCATGTATGTGTGAGATTGGCTAGTGGATGGGTGACACTTGTCACTCATCCATTGGCTATCTAAAAAGCTGGACCCACTAGAGACAAAACTGTACTTTTCGTCTCGTAAAATGTGTCGCTGGGAATAGTATCCTGAAACTTTTGTGAACCGTAACTTCGCCGTCGAACGTCCAAATTCGACGTACCACCTGTCTACGGATTCGTATCGCCCTTATCTACGTAACGGTCTTCGGCCCTCGGCCATCGGACCTCCTGGTCAAAAAGTCAACATTTTGACCATTTTAACCAAAATTACCAAAATGCCCCTAAACTTCCCAACGTCATAACTTCTTCCTCGAACGTCGGAATTGAACGTGCCACCTGTCTATGAACTCGTGACATCACGAACTACGTCACGGTCATCGGTCAAAGTCCATTTGACCGCCCGAATGAAAAGTTAACGTTTTGCCATGACTAGGGGCAAAACGGTCATTTTGCATCGTTCGTCCGATTTCGCACTACTAATCACGGATTAGCCTCACTAATCGTGATTAGTCACTAATCTAATCTAGGAATTTGGGATGGGTCGTTACAAGATTTATGAAAAGTAAGATCAAACACCTGACTTAGTGGGGCATGCCCAAAATTGGCTAAAATATGCATGGGCAAACTTTCGTTTAAAGAACCAAAAAGAAATCTAGCATAAGAGGAAGGGTCACCAGTGCAATAGAAAATCAAAGGTTAACTAGTCAAAATGTTTACTTTTTGATCGGGGTGGGTTTTGGCGATTCTAAAAACGCCCTTAGAAAGGTTTTGAACTCCCGAGTACGTCGGCAAGCGCATGCCGAAAATGAAATTAGGTTGGATTCGTTCTTGTTCTAAGTTACATAGGGGCATTTTAGTAATTTTGAAAGAAGGGACATTTTGGTAATTTTCATTGTGAGTGATTGGGACAGTGACAAGTGTCAGTTATCCTTTAAGGAAATGGGTCACCGCCCTTGTGTGTGTGTGTGTGTGTGTGTGTGTGTGTGTGTGTGTGTGTGTGTGTGTGTGTGTGTGTGTGTGTGTGTGTGTGTGTGTGTGTGTGTGCTAGTTTTGAATTTCAACTGAGAAGGAAGAGTGAGGAAAAAAACTTAGATAAAACTCAAACCATCCAATTCGGTTTTGATCACCACCAAGCTACTCGAGATAAAATAGAGAAACAATATAGAAAATAGAGAGAGACTGAGTGATCGAGAGAAAAGAAGAAACCAAAGAGGGAGCTTGAACAGAAGCCTAGAAAGCTTGAAAAATTCAGAATTCGAATTTCAAGTTTTGGACCTTAATTCCTGGAACCAAGCTTAGAATAAGCTTTCTGGAACTCAAACGATCGAATCATCTAAGAATCATAATAAATTAACAAGTATTGAACCCAGAATAGAGCCTGTGACTATTTCGTGTTTTCGGATTGGAATTCCACTAGTTTGAGGTAGGAAATTGACGAATTGAACTTGAATTCATGTTTCTAGGTAGCCTAGAATAATTTGGGATGGAATACAATCGAGAAATTGCTTGAAAATGGTTGAATTTGAATTCGGGTTAAAACCCAATTTATAGAGAAACAGTTCAAAGAGACAATGAGCAGTGATTGTACAGTGACCCCCCCCCCCCCCCCCCCCCCCCCCCCCCCCCCGCGTGTGGTCTCATGCGCAACCATTCCATGTGGGGCATCGGGACACGTGTCAAGTTTTCTAAGGATGTGGTTAACACACTTTTGATAGTTTTCAACATTGCGAACCTAATGGCACATGTTTTGAGTCGATCAAACATCATCTCAGAACAGTTTTGGTTGTCCGAAGGTTAAGGGTTCATTTTAAATACGTTTAAAAATATTGAAAAGTTATGGGATTAAAAAAAGAGATATTAAGGATGGTTAATGACCTTTAGATGTGGTTTTTGACAGGTCTTGAGATTCCAGAAATTATGAAAATACGTGCAAAGTGGGATTTGGTTATCCGAGCAGTGTGTGAGTGGTCTTTCTTTCCCTAAACTATTATGCATGCGTACTTACATGATTTAAATGTGTTTTAGTGTTATTTTGATGATATTTGAGTGATTCAGGTTTTATATTAATATCAGTGATTTTACGAATATTTAATTAATATCATGGTTTTCTATAAATTATGTTTCCAACACCATTTCAAACGTGGTTTCGAGTTGAAAGTGAATTATAACATGAAATAATGGATTTGGAATGTTATTTTACGGAAAATGCGTTAATGACACGTTTTGATAGGACCCACCCCGATTATCGCCTCGATAATCGGGATGAATCCTGCTCCCGTCTGACAACCGAACCCACACGGCCAAAAAAAACATAATAATTACACCACATACATTATTAGACCAGGGAGAACGTACGATATAACCAACTGTACAACAAGTCAACAGTATCACAGAGCATAGTTACAATACAAGATAAGGATAAAGCTCTACTCTGTGGACTAACTACACCCGCAACGGGAAAAAACTTTATGCCTCTGCCTCTCCCTCGGCGTTAGCCCCCAAAACTCGTACCACGACCTGTAGGGTAATAAAATAGAAAAGTGTGAGTGGAATAAAACAAATGGTTATGGAAAACAGTTTTAATAAAATCAGGGTTCACCCTCCATTTTCAAAACACGCATGCATAACTAAGTATCTGAAAACACTTATATGAACCGTATGGAAATCGTTACAGAGGACAACCATAAAATCATGTAAAACAGAATGTAACACCAAGAATCAAACCTGCTGGATCTGTCCGAGTCTTTAAAATCATATATCAGGCCTTCCTGGGATATCAACGAGTCTTTAAACTCAAAACACAATCAATAGGTCTCGGGGGACATCACAATAACCGAGTCTTTAAACTCAACAGATCTTATACAAGGCCCCTCCCCCGTCATCAATTAACCAGGTCTTTAAACCCAAAACTAGATCTAGCAATAGTACCAGGTCTTTAAACCCAAAATCATGTGTAATTCACAACAAGTCCAAAATCCATCTTAATCGAATTTCCAAAACCAGATCCGACATCACATTTTAATCGAAATGGGTCTCGTGCCCGAACTCACTTTCTAATCCCAAATCATACTCACAAATCATAATCAAAACATCATTAAAATGTGATACGCACAAATCATATAAAATCACTTATCAAACCATCATCAAAGCATAGGAGAAACCATAGTCTCGAAATACGTAAAATACGATAAATCACATCGAAAAGCGTGCATTCACGTAAAGCAGGAGCATCATAATTATAACCATAAAGTCATATATAGAAACATAAAACGAGTAAGTAAAGACAGTTTTGCATGCTGGGTTAGAAAACAAGAGTCCACTCACGAAGCTCGAACGCGTCAATCGCGTCCCGTAAGCTCCTCGGTTGCCTCGGGAATGTTCTGGCCTGTCAAAGATCACAATTTTAGGTTACAAATACTTTCATTAAGCTTACATTAATTTCCCCAATTTTTTGGGATTTTTCAACTTAAATAAATTAAAATCCTAAACCTTCAAACACTCAAAACTATCCCGAAACGACGTCCGATCAACTCCAAACTTGTCTCAAAATGTTCGTTACATTGAAAGGATAAAATCACATATTGACCTTGACCGAAGATACTGCCTCACGCGCCCTCACGCGCCGCCCAAAGTGGCTGCGCGTGAAAGCCACGCGCCCCGCACAGTAACGCTACAGTGTCGTCTTCTTCACCCGTATTTCTGCTAAACGGGTTACGAACCCGCGACACGACCCAGTTCAATCTCCTTCAATTCTAGCTTATTTCTTCCAATTCTTCCACCGAAATTCCTATATTCTATCTTAATTTAAGTTCTCCATCATTAATTACACAAATCAAGCTCTTAATCCATTATTTCTCCAATGAACATTCAAACGGTTTTAAATTTCTAATCTCACTCAATTCGACTTAGTTTTCTAATTAATCGACATAGAAGCATCTTAAGACTGAAATGAAGGTTCTACAATAATCAATTGCACAAATCCTTACCTGTAGGTACTCGTACTCAACCTCGAATTTTTCCAGAAATTGGGACTTCAGTTCTTGGCCGAAACACGATCCAACTCCTTTGATTTTTGTGTGGTTGAAGTCGAAATGAGTTAAGAAGGCTGTTTTTAATCTCTGTTTGGCTCCTCTCAACTCACAAATCAAACTTCGAATTTTGCCTCCATTTTCCCAGTTTTCACGATTTCGGGCTGCTTCTTCTCTCTTGTTCTCGGTTTTCCTCTCAAATTCGATCCCTCAATTCACTCCAATGTCTTTGTTTTCTCTCAGTCCCTCCCAGCAGTGTGATTGGAGCTCCCAATCTCTCTGTGTCTCTGTTTCACACACTTGATTAAAACAATTCAAAGTAACCTGGTGTTCCGTTCTCCAACAGCACAAGCATCACACCTGTGCACCCACTCAGCCCAACCAAGCCACTAATTCGTCCTCTCTTAGTGACAATTGTCACTTAATTAATTAAACAACTAAGTTAAACAATCCACTATGGTTGATTCAAGTTTCACCATCAAAATTACCATTTTACCCTTCCTTCACACAATTACCAAAATGCCCTTCCTTGTTATAGAATCAAAACTTATTCATTCGAAGTCCGATTTCAGCGTGCCGCCTGTCTACGGACTCAGTGAATCGAGACCTACCTAATGGTCTTTGAATTACGTGAAAAACACGAGTGACGTAAAAAGTCAACTTTGACCTCACTATTTACAAGGGTAAAAACGTCATTTCATGCATTATTTTACAAATTTACATTATTTGAGTTTCCGGGGAATTACACGTTTTACGAGAATGATGTGGATTATGTTTTTAGGCTTAGACCTGAGGTTATGATTGTGGATTTAACTTGTGATCTTGAGATGTGATGTGAGTATGTGTTATTGGTATTGATGGCATATGTTGTGATGAGGACATGGGCCGATTATATGAGGTCATGTTTGTTGGTAGTTTGTGTAGTCTCAGACATCGAGCTGAGGGCTTTGAATCCAGAGACTAGTATTGTGTACAATGTATTGATTGGATGTGAGTCTCAGACATCAAGCTTGTGGCTCTGGTTCCTGAGACTGTGTTGTGACGACTCAGACATCAAGCCTAGGGCTCTGGTTCTTGAGCAAGTGCTTGGTATGCCAACCGATAGTACACTTGTAATATGATGACTAAAATGATGATTAATGTGGTGCATGTAATGACTGATGTTGTGATGTGACGACTCAGACGTCGCCCTAGGCTCCGGTTCTAGAGTGAATTTGTGATGGGCTTACTAGAGGGGCAGTGGTTTGGTGTTTATATTGTGATTTGAGAATGGATTGGATGTGTTATGATTGTATGTAAGTATTGTGAAGATTCCCACCTAATTGATGTGTTGAATCGTGTATGGTTGTGAGTTATGTGGTATGGTTTCATGGTGCCACTAAATTTCCTGATTGTGGGGTTTCACGTACTTTGAGATTTGGTACTATTCAACTTATCGGAACACAATAATTTTACATATGCTTTCATGTTTTTGAAAATGGAGGGTAAAAGATGGATGTTTCAAACTATGTTTTAAACTATTTCTTTTTGTCCACTCATATGTCTTCTTGGTTTTGTAACCCTTCAAGATCGTTGCACGGAAATTGAGGCTCGAGAGGGGAGGCATAACTAGCGAGATTTTTAGTTATCCCTTGTTTGATAGGGCTTTTTTCAGACAGGAGTAAGGCTCTGGTGTACCACTCTAGTGTAATCGGGTGGGGTCCTGTCAACTTAGTATCAGAGGGAAAATACCAATTTAACCCTGCTTGGACCATCCATAATTGTAAATGCAGAGGCATCTTCAATCCCGAGAGACAAAAAAATTGCATAGAGAAGGTTGTATATCAAGGCGAGGTAGATTAGACCCATGACAATGTCCCCACGGGAGGCTAGGGCTTCGGCAAGTAAAATCCATTCCATTTCAAACCCTTGAAGGCATTCGGGAAAACAAATGAGTCCAGTCAAAAATGGTAGAACCAGTGTTTTTTTTTTTGTAGACAGAACACAAGTAGTTCCTAGGAAGGTCAAAACATTGAAATATTTTTCCCCTTTGAGATCACCATCAACATCAACGGGATCATAAATTTTCTAAAAATTGGGTAAAAGCGGTACAACTTTTGAGGGAAGGGGAGACTCTAGTTATCTTAGGCTTATTGGTAAAATCAGAAATCCTCCTTGTTGGATTCATTGATCTAACTCCAAAATCAAAAGTACTAGTGCTGCTATTCCAAAAACACATAGCAGCACCTAAGAAGACTCTAGTTATCATATATGCTTACGAGATGATAAGGTAGATGGTTCATTTTTTAAGGAATTCGACTTCTCTAGCAAAGACCTAGAGTATGACGATGCCTATTTCCTAGACTAGGAATGGTTTGCTGGGGGTATATGGTCTTCCTCCTCATATGCCCACAAAACTTTGTCCTAGAACAATATTTGAATTTGTATTTATTTTGATATTCATGGTTTCCCACGAATTTATTCATGCTTCAAATCCTTTTAAAACTGTGCTATTATTTCATATGTTCATAAGTGAATTCTTGATGAATTTAATGTCTATAATATACGATTTAATGCAAAGGCTACAATCAACTTCTTAACATTCTTTGATTCTTCTTTCCCCTTTTATAGTTTTATGCAATACCATTACCAACGTTAAAATAAAAAACCAAATAATTAACAAAAGAAGCCTTTATTTTTTCTTTTTGTTTGAACAAAGGAACTCGTTCAACTATAGCATAAAGTGATTAGCAGAAGGATCGTTTGTGGTATTTTATGAGCGCTTTATCTAGCCAGTAATTAAAATATAGATTATTAGGCTAAATGCACCAAGAACACGTCAATTAATCTCAAAATGCGGCAGAGACTGTAATTTACCTCATTGTGCAATAATAATAGGTACATCGTAAAAAACGTTGTACCATTTAATAGATATTTTGTTTAATGTTATCTAGGATAGTTATATATGAGGGTATTTTAGTCATTCTGGTCATAATTGCATCTTCCTCCCTCATTTTCTTGCTGCATCTTCTTCCTTAAAAAAACCCAGCAACCCATCTATCTTCCCTAAAGAACCAGATGAGGGAGGAAGATGGAATTATGACCAGAATGACTAAAATACCCTCATATATAACTATCCTAGACGGCGTTAAACAAAATATCCATTAAATGGTGCAACGTTTTTGACGGTATACCTATTCCTGATGCACACTGAGGCAAATTACCGTCCTTGGTGTATTTTGAGATTGACTGGCGTGTTCCTGGTGCATTTAGCCTAATAAGCCTTAAAATGTTGTTGCCTTTCCATTTCCAGATACCGTGCACATGCCTTCCATTTTCGTATTTTACTATTTAACAGTTTAACCTCTAGACTTCCTAACCTGGGTTTCTAATCATGCCTTTTCCAAGAATCCAAAAACACAAATATATACTATATACTCCGATAAAAATAAAAACGACAAACAAAGTCAAGTATTTTTCTTTTCAAGCTTTTTCATAGTGGCCAAGACACCTTTCTCAGTCTACAATCTATGAATAATTTGAAAGATTTGACAATACAAGAAGAGATGGCTTGCTCGTCCAAATTTTGCCTAGCGGAGGCAATTTTACTGCTAAAAAGTTCTTTGTCCAGTAAATTAAAGAAGGCGCGCAGGGAAAGATTTGTCCTAAAAGCCGTCGTCGTTGGAGTGCAAAAAAGGACAGCTTTGTCCGGTGAGCTGTAACGATCTACTGGGGAAGCTGGAATTAACGACGAATTTAGGTTCGCTTGAAAAAACTTTGCCTTAACTTATATTGGCGTGGGAGCAAAAGTTTTGGCGTGAATAAAAATTTTGGAGTGTGAACTTTGCTTGGTGGATCATTAAAGTTTGCCCGACAAACCCTCCGCTGTCAAAACTCTAAACACGTTAAATGTGAACCCCCAGCTGATTTCTTGTTCTTCTTCATCCTCTCAACTCAGTCTCACACCTTTCATCACTCACTCTAACCAGCCATAACATAATTTCATCATCATTATCACTACCAATCAAATTCTTTAGTCTTTGAATCACCAATACCAATTTTGAAGGTTTGATGATTTTAATTTTTTCTGTTTTAAGATTTTATTTTTTTATTGGAAGCTAATCAGGTTTTGTGTTTTACGGAATTTGTGGTTGATTTGAAGGAATACTTATAAAAATGTATGTGTGTTTATCTCTCATTTTAATTTTGCTAAGCATTTTGGATATAATTATGCTAGGAAATTTTGATTTATTGTGGAAAATTTGTAGAAAATGTTTAGAAATTGTGGAAAACATGTACGGAATTGTTTAGCATTTTTCATATATAAATGCTAGGAAATTTGTAGAAAATGTTTAGAATGTTGGATATAATTATACCAGGAAAATTTTTATTTATCCGTACATGTGAAGTTAATCAAGTTGATTAACATTGCATGATGAAATTCAATGGAAAACCTTAGACCCGTTTGAGAGTCAGCAAATCAGATTAATTGACTGACTCTTGAATTGTCCACTTATTTAGATAGTTTAGGAGTGCACAACTATGGGTTGTGTAGTTTGTTGTCTATGATGCTAGGTTTCAATTGTCAGAAATTCGATTTATATCCCCTCAATGTTCCCTAAATGCATACTAGATATTTGTTTATATCTAAGCCGTGCATTTGGAAAACTGTTGGTTGATGCTGTTGAAATTTCCATAGATAAAAACTTAGCCTCCTAGATCATAAATTATATAGCACAAAACGTGAACTCTCAAATGGAATAGGGCCAAATCACCGGAGGCATAAGAAGACGAGTGAGTTTTGACATTTGGTGCCGGGTAATTCCACCGACGTTTATTTGTGGTAGTTTATTGATAAGCTCCTTGATTTTTGGGAAAAGGGTGTCCGAACATACGACAAATACAGTGGAGGAATATTCACTTTACGAGCAGTCATAGTGTGGACAATTAATGATTTTCTAGCTTACTCGACATGTAGACCAGACATAACATCCTTTTAGCACGTGTCAAAGGTATGCCATTTGGGCACAAGAAGATTTCTACCATGGGATCATCGGTGGTGTATGTAGCCTTACTCATCTGATGGTAAAACAGAGCTATATGCATGACCAAGGGAGATAATGAGATATTGGCCATCTTAAAAAACATCACAACATTCGTCACAAAATGCCCCAAACCTTCTAAACAAGAAACTTGGACGAGAAATAGCATATTCTTTCGTTTACAGTATTGGTAGAGATTGAAAATCAAACAAATCACAGATCATATACACGTCAAGAATAATGTTGCCGTGAGTCATGTGGGAGCAACTTTTGTAACGATCCAGACTGTGTTTCAAAAAATAATTGAGGTAAATTGAAGATTTTGCTGTTGTTTGAGTTCTAGCATATGAATTTTGATTTTTGACTTGGGGAATTATTTGCACATCTACCTAGGATTATGATGTAAGTCTTGGGATTTTAATTACGTGGATAAGAGAGACGTCAAATTGTGATAATATATGGTAGACTTACGAGTTATGAACAATTTACGAGGTACGCTTGATTTTACAATAGTTTACATGAAAGACATTTAACGAGATTTTTTGTTCATTTGTGAGCACAAAAAATTTCTTCCCCAATGTGTTGGATGGGTGACAAGCGTCACCATCAAACTCCCCAGGACAGGGAACATCGTCCTTATCATCTTTTCATTTTTCTTGTGGATACACACGTGAAAACACAACCACTAATCCCATATGCTTCATCTTCTATTCTGCAATCAAGGTACCCAAATAGGGTGAGAAGGGAAGGAAATGGAAGAGGAAGGTGGAATGGGATTGAACCTTGAAGCACAGGTAAAAAATGGAGGGATGTAGATGTGTGATTGACTTAGGAACTGAGGTTGAAGTTTAGCAGAAATGCATCAAGCTTTGGCTCAAAGGATTCAAGGAAATACCGCTCTAGGGACCTTAGAGAGCGCACAACTTGGGATAGAGCTTGATTGAAGAGTCTACTGTTGTTTGGTGTTAGGGGCTACTTCTGAGGGGGAGGTATTACCAAAGACTACTGCCTCGTTGAAGATTACAGAATAGGGTTTGTTTCCTTGTTTTATCCATAATTTAGTTACTTTGATTGACCACTAATAAATTATTTGACTGCTGGTTTGCACCTTTCCTTACATGGGACTCAAGAGTTTATCTCTAGCAGGACACGTTTGATTTAATTTGTCAGACGGAAGCAAGACCCAACACGTTTTTTAGGAGTTTTTCACTTAGGTTCTATCAGTTTGGTATCAGAGCACTAGGTTAACTCTGCGGAGTGAACACTCATTGTGCGTCATATTTTGGTACTATTTGCGATGAATGCCTCTCATATGCGAGCCCTTTTGACAGCCTAGGAGTGAGGATCAGGAAGCTTTATCCACGTTTCCACCGGAACACTAGGGATGTGTAGTTTCTGCAATTTTAGCAAGGGGACTTGAGGGATGCTTTGTACAAGAACAGATCTGGGATTTGTCCTAGTTTGTACTAGTGTGGGTAGCAAATGAGGTTGATAAGTGTAGATGCTTCGAGCAGGGTTTGAGAGATAAGTTCCTGATCTTAGTGACAGTTTGGTGATATGCTTCTTCCACAGACTTGTCTGGTGCTGCAACTAGGATTAAGCAGAGGTCCCCAATTAGATAGCAGTATTGAGCGTTTGGTACACATTAGGAGTATTTTTTTTTATCCTTAGGGATGGGAAATCTCAAGGAAAGATAGTTTCAACTTGGGATCTTTGGGGATTTACTAGTGGCAGTAGTAGAGTTGGTCGAGGAGGATTCCGACAGTAGAGATCAGCACAGTTTTGTGGGTTTTTATTTAGCCGACTAGTGGACAAGGTTGTGGATTTGCACGATCTTTCTTTGCCACTTGTTTATCCTGTAGGGACTTTCGGAGGGATTGCATGTCTTGACTGCAGTAGTGGAATAGTGCGATGCTGAAAGTTAGTGACTAAGGGTAGTATTAAACTTACGCTACTTGGGCATGTTGGTTTTGTCGTAGATAGTGAGGATGTGGTCGATCCTCGGGCCTTTATGCTTGTGTGTTTGTAGTTACTCAGTTTGAGACTCAAGTTGCATTATAGGTTACGACGGGAACACTTTCTACTTTTGGTTTGAGGCACGAGTTCTATTGAGATCCTAGGGAGGGATCACTTGGATATTATTCATGCATGCATCGAGTGTTCAGGAAGAAAGTTATCTTCTAGAGTTCGTGTTTACTAGAGCTCTTGTCGTAGGGAATTAGCAAGTACATACTTTGAGTAAAGATTTCAGTTGACTAAGGTTGGATTTCTTTGGCTAGTGGGACCTAGAGGTACCGTATTCATAGAGACCATTTTCTTGGGTTGACTTGGAAGATGTTAGTCAAGTTTGACTTTAAATATCGGTTTGTTAGTGGGTAAGGCTGAGTAACTAAGGCTTTGTGGAACATTTCAATTCTTTCCGATCCCAGACTAGGAGTAGAGTCATGTCACCAAGGAATTTGTGGTTAAGTTTCATATGACCTAGAGATGTCTTGATGAAGTCTAGGCTTTTATGGATGGACTCACTGAATCAAAATATTTCTTTCCGGTGTAGAAGGATTTTAGATTTGATTGGTTTACCAGTTGTATTTGAGATCATTCGTTGGGTGCTCCAGACTCTCTAGTATTAGATGGTAATCTGAGGCGTAGTTTGCGATTTTAGCGAAGCCTACTGAGATCTTTGGTGACAAGTTGTAATTTTTAACACAAATTTTCTTACTTTAAAATAAGACAGTCGATGAGAAATTTTTAGTTTCAAGAAGACTTGGAGAGAACATTTATTTTACAGTCTAGCGACGATCGAGATTACCTTAGGATGGGTAAGGTGTCTCACAATTGTCGGGAAGATTTTCCACACTTCCGGATTTGAGACCTTGAATTTCGAATGGGGATTGAGTTTTCTCAAATGTTTTCCACTTAGAGGTGCATTATACAATTTGGTAAACATAGGAAGTTGGGTTGTTTGGGTTTACCGAGAGGATTGGCCCGGTAGCATACATGTTGGTTTTGTCTCCGGAGCTCTCTAGGGTTTTTGAGTTTTTTCAGGTTTTCATGCTCGGGAAGTACTTGTTTGATGAGTCTCACATGTTAATGGATCAACCAATCGAACTCAGAGAGGATTTTGAGCTTGGTAAGTAGCGTGTACAGATCTTGGATCAAATAGACAAGCTGTGGTGTCAGGTGACTATTCCCATTGTATTTGTTTTTTGGAGGGATCATGACTCGGGAAAGGTAACGTGGGGGGTGGATGTACGAATAGGGCATAGTTTCCACAACTGTTTGAAGGTCAAGTGTGAATTTCGGGAATAGAATTATTTAAAGAAGGGTAGATTGTAATGACCCAGACCAAGTTTCAAAAATAATTTTGGTAAATTGACGATTTTGACCTTGTTTATGTAGTTGCATATGAACTTTGAGTTTTGACTCATGGAATTAATTGCTCATCTACTTAGGATCGTTATGTATGTCTTAGGATTTTAATTACAGGGGCAGACAGTATGTCGAATTTAGATACAGTATGGTAGACTTGCGGGTTAGGATTGATTTAAGAGGTACATTCTGTTATACATATTTTACGTATGGGTCATTTAACATGGTTGTTTGTTGGTTTTTGAGCACAAGAAATATCTTCCCAAATGTATTGGATGGGTGACATGTGTCACCATCCAACTCCCCAAGACTTGGAACATCATCCTTATCATCTTTTCATCTTTCTTGTGGGCATACAGTTGAAACACACAACCACCATTTCTATATGTTTCCTCCATTCTGCAAATGAGGAACACAAACAGTGAGAGTGTGAGTGTGAGGGAAGGAAAAAATAGAGGAAGGGGAAAAGGGATTGAACCTAGAAACATAGGTAAAAATGAAGGGATTTGGATGTGAGATTGACTCATGGACTGAGGTTGAATTTTGGTCGAAACGGTTCGAGCTTCGCTTCAAGGATTCAAGGAAATACCGCTCAAGGGACCATGACGTGCACCAATCTCGGGATGAAGCTCGATTAGAGAGTCTGCTATTATTTGGTGTCGGGAATACTTTTGAGGCAGAGGCATTACATACGACTGTGCGCTCTTTGAAGATTAGAAAATAGGGTTTGCACCCTTATTTTATTATTATTTTAGTTGCTCTAATTAACCGTTAATATATTATTTGACTGCCGGTTTTCATTTTTCCTTATGTGGGACTCGAGATTTTATCCTTGATTTGACATGTGTGTAAAGGTATTTAGGGAATTGTGGTTTAATTTTTCAGACGGGAGCAGGACTAGGCACATTTTTTCAGTGTTTTTGGGTTGGATCCTGTCAACTTTACACATTGAAGGCTAGTCGAAAGACACCAAAAAAACTCGTATGGGTTTGCAAGAAATGGGCATTCAGCGTCATTTGTAGCTAAAAGTTATCAATGGTAAATAGATTATGGCTTATCCAAGTTATACATTTACATCAGATAATATGAAAAAAATCCTTAAGTGGTTGTAGGGTGTGAAATTTTTTGATGGGTATGCTACAGCGACTCATTCTAATTGGTATTCAGTTTTCTTTGAGCCTAAAGTTATTGAGAAGATAGTTTATTTGTTCAAATCTTCCAGTTTATTTGTTCAATTCTTCCAGAAACTATGTGCCAAGTCATTGGCAAAAATGAACCTTGAAGTAATTAAAAAGAATATTCTCTACATCATGTGCCCGCTTGAGCATATATGTGCACCAGTATTCTTTGATGTAATGGTGCACCTGTTAAAACATCTTTCGAATGAGACAACGCTAGCTAGCCTAATTCATTACCATTGGATGTACCCAATCGAAAGGTATAAGTTATTCTTACTAATGGTACTATAATTTGTATATTTTCTTACCGAATGTAAGGTACCTACAAGCAGTATGTCCGCAACAAGACACATCCTGAAGGTTCTATAACGGAGGCATATATTGCAAAAGAGTCACATACATTTTTGTGCAATTTACCTTTGAAATGTTGAAATATCTTTCAATAGGTCCTCGTGCAACGATGATGGTGGTCAACGTCTGGATACCCTATATGTATTTGCCTAACCTGCATGACCATTTGACAATGGTCCAGTCTCAGACCTGTTCACCAATAGCGCCACGGTCATAGTTCATTGGTTCATACTAAAGAACTATAACGAACTCTGGCCTTTCCATGACCAGCACGAGGCATTGCTGAAGTTCCCAATATCCTTCCAATTGGGAGGAAATGGACAAACAGTTGTTCTCACAATGATTTTCTGGATATGTAAGTCCAATATTATATTAAACTATTCTTGAGTTAACGGAGTGATGTAAATACAAATTTGAAAATCGTGAAATTACCAAACTACCCCCATGAGCTTATTGGGCCTAAAATATTTTTCTATTGGGTCACTTGTTCGAAATTATGTGAGATTTGGGTTTTTTACTAGTTAAAAACCAAAATTGAGCCCAAGTTTTCCCAGGCCCATTTGGAAGCCCAAACTACACCCATTTTGGACAAGGGGTCATCTTCACTACTCTCATTTTCTCCCTCTCGAACCCTCTTCACTGTAAAATACAAAGTCCCACAACACAACTGCATAGAAGCACCCTCATGAATCCTCAATTCGTTGTGAACCCATTCATGACCTTGATCCTTACGACCATTTGAGGAAGAAACGATGATGTGACGGAGATCTTGATGACGGTAGTGTGACATCGAAGCAGTGGACGCCACCATCCATTAGGAACTTTGATACCAGACTCTAAATAACGGCAACTATTTCTGACTCCTCCTCGTGAGTTTGACGGGCTTGGTGGTGAGCTGCGTCGACCACCGAAGCTCGAGCATTGAAGGCTGACTCGACTAGGATCCATGAATGGCTTGAGATGATTGTCCATTTTCGATGTAGATTCTGGAACTCTAGCCTATATCAATCACTTAGTCTTGTTAAGAGCTTCATTCGTACGTTCTTGCAAGCCATTTTTCGTTGTGGGATTCGAAAACGGCGACCTCGCCGGAAAATGTGAGTCACATCCATTCATAGAGGTTAACGTTCAAACTAGGTAACCATTCGACTTCTAACTTTAGTCATTGTAATCACTAATTTTAGGGCTATCTATTGATGGGTTTGCATGGTGGTTTCGAGCTGCAGATGGTGATGGAAAACTGGGAAATTGTGGAAGTCGAAACCTTCCCAGTGTTTTCCTGGTCATTATAGGTAGATTCAAAACCCAAGAATGTGATTTTTGAATTCTTGGTGTCAAATAGGATTAGATCGACTATTTTCAAGTCAAATTTGGTGAAGATTTAAAGGATTTAGACCTCATCAGAAAAACATTTCCAGCCAGATTTTCTAGATTTCGACGATTTTCGGCAGCGACTGAGTGGTCGTTGTCTCTGAAAAGGCTCCGGTAACAATGGTCAACGTTAGCTAACAATCAACGCCGTTAGTCAAACATTAGTCTTAATGGTCAACTAATGGCAGGTTAACATGATATATTCTAGGGAATATTCCTGCGTGGGTGAGCAACACGTGTGGCACAGTGCTGATGCGTGGTATCCAAGCGTGGGGGTGCATGAGGGCGTGCGGCTGGCGCGTTCAGACTCTTGCCGGTGTAGGGAGCCGCGTGAGGTTCATTTTCGACCCCAAGCAGGAGCGTGGTGGAGCGTGGGGATATTTTAGACCTCATGGAGGTCCGTGGGGTTGTTTTCCAACCCCTTACCGGCACGTTGAGCTGTTTTTTAGCTCCCGACAGTGTTTGGGGGCTGTTTTTCGGTGTTTCAGACTGTTTATATCCATTATCATTGGTCTGGAGTGTTTATAAGCCTTGTTTTAGGTTACCCTAGTGGGTTTTGACTTCGGGAGTTGACTTAAGAGTCGTTTATAACCTTTTTCGGTGCTTTTTCCTAGGGTTGGACCAATTTGGAGCTTATGTTAGTTTGATTTGCTTAGTGATCCGGCTCATCAGATTGTGTAAGTGGAACCCTTTCCTCAAACTTGTTTTATATTGATATGTTTTTGAACGTTTTACGATGAATATGTTGTTATCCTTTGAGCATGCTCGAGTGGTTAAGTTCTAAGAT
This sequence comes from Prinsepia uniflora, assembly GCA_032719365.1. NCBI lineage: Eukaryota > Viridiplantae > Streptophyta > Magnoliopsida > Rosales > Rosaceae > Prinsepia > Prinsepia uniflora. The sequence continues at coordinate 46,809,849 of CM064864.1, forward strand.
ATAATGTATTATACTTTGATTGATTATTTTGTGATTCTACCCTTGTATGTTGTATGCTAGTCTGGGTTATTGGCGGACTATGAATGTTGAGTTAATTATCGCATATGTATATCTTTATAGTCTGATGAATGACATTTATGCATATGAGTCCCCAGGGCGTTACTGAGTTTGAGATGTTAGGACCCCCTTAGGGATCGCTGGTATTTAGTACCTGTTTGAAGGGAAACAATTAGTCCTCCACGTGATCATTCACATGCACTACTCGCAATACTAGTTAATTGCGCCAATCCTATCGTTGAGCTCTAAGGGACTCGTGGTGATGGTACTAAGCACCCAGTCCTTCACGTGATCGTGGTACACGAGGAAATATACCATGTGTTATCATGAGAATATGACTAGAGCGACTTATGAGCAAGAGTTTAGTGGGTCGATATGTGATACACATTTTCTAGCATGATACATTTGATCATTATTATTTATGATTCGACATGACTCACTTGATTGTTATTATTTTATTATTATTTGTCGTACTTCGTGAAAGTCTAAAAAAGATATTTGAATTTTCTTAATTTGAGGAGTAAAGCATGTTTTGAATTTTAGGATTTACACTGTGCTAGCTACTGTGAGACAACCTGTGATGACCCGTCCCGAATTAGCGGGATTAATTAAGAATTAATGACGGATTAGCGAGACTAATCGGAGATTAGACGAAGATTAGCGGAAGTTAGGGCGAAATGACGATTTTGCCCTTGGAATGGGCGAATCGTTTACTTTTCGTATGGGTGGTCAAATGGACTTTGGCCGATGACTGCGACGTAGGTCGTGACGTCACGAGTTCATAGATAGGTGGCACGCTCGATTTCGACGTCCGAGGAAAAAGCTATGACGTTCGGAAGTTCAAGGGCATTTTGGTAATTTGGGCCAAAAGTTGACTTTTGACCCGGAAGGTCGGATGGATGAGGACCGAAGACTGTTACGTAGATCGGGACGGTACAAATCTGTATACAGGTGGCACGTCGAATACGGACGTTCGACGGAGAAGTTACGGTTCACAGAAGTCCGAAGGTATTTTGGAGGAGTTTAGGGATTGGGAATGATAGAAAACATGAAAATAGGAAGAAAGGAATAAAAAAGGAAGAGATGGGACGAAAAATGGGGGGTCTAGAGCCGTGAACCGGTCACGCCGGTCCAACTGGACCGGCGAAACCAGGTCAACCAACCGCTGGAGGTTGAAGAGACTGAACAGTCGCCGGCGCTTGAGGCCCACGCACAGGCCATCCTTGGGTCGCGTGCGAGCGCGTGACAGGGAATTTGGGGAAGTTTTCAACATGTCAAATCATCTATTCGATGTAACAAACATTTTGGGACTGGTTTCGTGTCAATCGGACATCGTTTCGATATAGTTCGGGACGTCCGAAGGTTTAGGTTCGCGTTTAAAAATAGTTAGAAATTCCGGAAAATTACGGGACTTTAGTGAGGGGTTATTTAGGTAGTTAGTAACCCTCTAAATGAATTTGGACAGGTTTGGGAATCCCAGAGGCGATGTTTGGCCCGGGAAGACGTTATGGCACGCGTATCGAGGAGCGGCTTCGGACGGTTTGTGAGTGGACCTTTCTTTCGAAATTGATGCATGTATAAATGTTTATAAATGCTTTTAATACATGTTTTGTGTTGCCATGAGTGTAATTGTTTGTGGTAGCTTAGGATCGACATAATTGCACGTATTTCGAGGTTTTCGGCTTTATGTCGTACCTTTGCGTCCCATGTTTTCAACGAGGGTTTAATGAATGGATTTTGGATTTAGAAATATGAAATCGGGCACGAGACCCATTTGATTTACAAACTATCGAACTTGGAGTCCATTTGAATTGAGGAGGGATCGGACCTAGGGCCCATTTAAGTTATACGATCGGACCGAGGGTCCCGTTGGTTTACGAGTTCGGGCTTGAGGCCCATTTGGTTGTAATATCGGGCTTGAGGCCCCTTTGACTGTAGTATCGGGCTTGAGGCCCTATTGGATGTGAAATCGGGCTTGAGGCCCAGTTGCTTTATGGGTTCGGGCTTAGGGCCCAGTTAGTCGTGGTATCGGGCTTGAGTCCCAGTTCAGTTTGTGAAATGAGAATTCGGGCATGAGACCCAGTTGAACTGTGGATTTAGGTCCAAGGCCTGTAAAATGGAATTGAATCGGATTCGAGGAATTCTATTGAAATGAATCGGGTAGGAGACCCAGTTGAAAGGTGATTTGAGAAAGAAAAAAAAGAATTGAAAAGATATGAAACCCTCCATATGTTTATATGGTCTCCTCCAGCGTCGACCTGGAGAGTCACGATCCACAGACCAGAGTGGGTATCCCCATAGGGATCCCGTTCCAGGAATGGAGGTTACTTGATGTGGTCCTGGACCAGATTTCGGAGAGATGTGTGGATTAGATCCAGAGAGAGAGCTCGGACTTGATCCAGTGATTGAGCCTCCCAGATGGAGATTCCTGGGAGAAGACTCGGAGTGAGACCCCGAGTAGTGTGCACACTAGATAGATATGATGACATCGTGACTATATCGTGGATGTGTTCCCTAGGGGCTGTGTGCCCCGAGTTGGCATCTTCTCCGGAAGTGCCTAGGATGGGATAATACGTACGAGTACGTATGTGGTTTTATGGAAAGTGATTTGGGGGCGGAGACCTCGTATTCCGTGTTTTATGATTTGGAAAGTGTTTTGGGGCGAGACCTCGTATTCGATGTTTTAGAAATGATTTGGGGGCGGAGACCCCGTATTGTATGTTTTGGTATTTCACTGAGAATGATTTGGGCCGAGTTCCCACATATATATGACTTTACGGGTGTTTGTGATTTCTGGTCGGGGACCCAAATGGATTTACAGTTCATGACGGTTTATGGGGCCGGACATGAACCCTTGAATGATTTTGAGGTGTTTGACAAATAGTTTTATGAACGTTTTCCTAAATGGTATTTGAATGCATGCATATGCTTTTATTGAAGGGCATAAATGTCTTTATGCAAAAAAATGTTTTAATAAATTATTATTTTGTCCACTCACGACTTTTAATGTTTTAATGCCCTTCACGTTGATTGCGGATGCGGGCTGTAGCAGAGACGAGACATCACACTCCTCCTCCTATGATCCTGGCGCACTCTAGAAGCCCAGTGAGGGCTAGAGACGGAATCTTCCCTGGTCTGACACTTTCTGTCAGACGGGATCAGGCGGGTCCCACGTTAATCCCGGGGGATTTGGGACCGTTCCTGACAACTTGGTATCATAGCATGTTTTGCTCGTGGAGTACGCGCAGGTCGAGGATGTGATGTCTCTGAAGTCTTAACATCCCATCATCAACTTGGTAGTTAGGGCATTAGTACGAGGATTTGGTAGAATCGAACCTTAGTTAGATGGTGATTGGCACGTGATCCGATAGTTTGAGGTTCGATTGGCATAGAATGCCACGTGTTTAGAGGTTGAATCCCGAGTAGGATCAGTATTTGTGTGGATCTAACGGCTTAGAGCCATAGTGTCACTGATGAGTAGGACCCAGTGGACTGGTAGACACAGTATGACGACTTGAGGATCGTGACACTACTGTCATTTTAGATAGAGGATGTACGGTTTGGTACCAGTGGTAGTCAGAGGTCAGGGTCGCCCACTATACGATGACCCTGTACGACTACAGTCACGACAGTTGGGAATAGGAACCTGTGATTCTATTTGGCTTGTGTTGCCATTTTTTGATGTGTCGAATCCCGGTGGGATGACGACTGGCAGGATATACTGAAGTAGTTGTGGTGTGACGCGATAGGATGCGATTGCGCATGTAGCGCTTGTGCAGTATAGGACCCGGAGTATGGCCAGTTCTTGTGGAGGCCAGCGGCTGAGAGCCGTAGAGTTACATAAGGATGAGATCCTCAGAGTGTAGTGATTGACTGGTTTGGTACCAGTATTGGAGTATGACGACTCTTCGGAGTCAAGATTGAGGGATAGGTCAGGATGGTAGGGCTGCAGCGGGCAGCTGGGTTTGTGATAACCCTAGTAGGTGACTGATTGGACAAGTTACCAGGAGTGTGGTACTTGTGATCAGATCCAGAGGTGGTCTGATCGGTGAATATTACGTGCGGAGTGATTGGTACCGGCGGTGTGACTACCGCATGGATTGGGAGTTTCGGTAGCAAAGTGTTTCTGAGTTTGGTCTGCACGAGGTTATGACAAACACTGCTATCGATGGACGTAGTCGAGTCTTATCAAGTTGGATGGACTCAGGTTGCCGTGACGATTGTAACGATAGGATTCGTCAGTCATGACGATGATATGAGGTGCGTGAGTGACGCATATTTTGAACAGTGATTCTGGATTCGACTCGGTGACGGCTGAGTCCGATCACAGAATGAGATGTTGACGTTGGGTGTTGGCACACTTGCCACGCTCTAGTGAAGGTGATGGTTATAAGCGAGATAAAGAGGATCCCGAGTGGCTCATTGCGAGGTACAAGAGTACTTGGTATGGAGACTAGTTTCCCCAGTGATGGAGATCAGTTTCCTCAATGATGGAGACCAGTTTCCCAGTGATGGAGACCAGTTTCCCCTGTGACGGAGATAAGTTTCCCTAGTAATGGAGACTAGTTCCCCTAGTGCTGCGAGATTGAGTCGCGAGGGTGTACTCAGAAGAATTGAGGTGAAACGTGAGATCTAGGTGTGAATGGATGACGTAACTGACGTCTTATGACGTATGAGTCAGTTTGTCCGTTTTGGTAGCACGCAACTCAAGGTTAAATGCAAGTGCGGTATTCACGGATGCGTGGATGGTGTCCGGTTGAGCTGTGGACGTGAGAGTCCATTGTGGATTGGTTTTGGTTGGCTACGGTTGACCATACCTCCTGAGTTGAGGACTTGGAAATCGGTTGTCTATAGGACGCGTAAGTGAGCTCAATAATTGGAAAAAAAACATGTTTCCAACGTGATTGGAACTTCGGAATCAAGAGACGTTGTGATTGAAACAATGAGAAGAGTGCTTGATTCCGTATTGGTGATGAGTATTCCAAGGTCACTGAGTGTGACATTGTAGCAGATAGTGTTGGGTGCCGGAGGATGACATTGGGTGAACTTTGATGCCAACGTCTTGGATTCTCCTTGATTCTTCCCTAAGTAAGACGACGATGAGTGATATGACAGCTAAGGGTTCAAAGAAAGTGTAAGAACCGAACACCTAGGCTGTGGGTCAATTTGATTGATTTGACGAGTAGTTGGTGGTTAGCGTCACGGGATGTGACGAGTGAGTGTCCGAGGTGTTGGACTGATGTTCGCTTGGTGACGGACGGTTGGGGTCCGGACCATGGTTGGAGTGCGGACAGTAGTTTGTGGTTGGACGTTGCCAGAGAGCAGTCCTTGTGTAGGTCGGGGGCGCCTCGATGTTGTTGTAGTATAGGTGCATCGGAGTGTTGTGCACGTTCGATGATGGGAGTGATCACGATCAATCGGTATATCAGGTTGAGAGTACCCGAGAGTACGAGTATGTCGTAAGTTGGATAGAGTCCTAGATGGACATGAGTGGCGATCACATTGGGTCCGATAGTGACAGTTTAGAGACTCACATGAGTCTAGATGACAAGTGGCATCGCTGAGTGATGGGAGATACGATGCGAGGACTCGAGAATGAGTCGAGATCATAGTAGCGCGGTGAAGCGCAGTGGAGCCGGGAGTTGTTGGCTGGTCATGACGGATGTGACCTATGTAGGTAATGAAGGGATAGTTATCCGATGCGTTCGGATCGATGTGGTTGATGGGTCTCTCAGAAGAGATAGTTTTGGGTATAGGAAATTGAGAAAGTTGACTTGTACTAGCAGTTAGAGTCAGTTTACACTATAGGAACTTGAAAAAGTTAATTCATGCGAGTACTTTGAGTCAGTATGGACATAGGTTTAAGGATGACCTATGAGATGGGGTTCGTGCCATTGTGATGAAAGGATTTGTAGGATGTTGTCCGATCAGATGCTGAGCAGGATGCCAGCTTAGATGTTATAGCCCTTAGTGGGATGCATGGTTCACCCTGACGACTGTTAGATGGACTGTGTCAGAGTGACAGATTGAAAAGACATTGGATATCAGCTTGGTATTTCTGACCTGTCAAAGTGAGTGACAGGCGAGATCGACGAGTGTCGACGTGTTGTCTGTAGTGAGACACACGAGCAGACGTGTAGTTCTCGAGAGTGAATTGCAGCTTTGGAGGCTCCGATGAAGGTACGTACCAAGTACGGTACCGATGAATACGGTATGTGTGTTGGACGTGTACTGTTACACGTCCTCGTGTGGATGCAACTATCCGTTTCAAGGAATAAGGTTGGATTCCACAATTTAGTTGTGGAATCGGGTTGCTTTGAATTTCGAGGAAGAAATTCCTTAAGGGGGGAAGTTTGTGACGACCCGTCCTAAATTAGCGGGATTAATTAAGAATTAATGACGAATTAGCAAGACTAATCGGAAATGAGACGAAGATTAGCGGGAGTTAGGGCGAAATGACGATTTTGCCCTTGGGATGGGCGAATCATTAACCTTTCATACGAGTGGTCAAATGGACTTTGGAAGATGACTGTGACGTATGTCGTGACGTCACGAGTTCATAGACAGCTGGCACGCTCGATTCCGACGTCCGAGGAAAAAGTTATGACGTTCGGAAGTTCAAGGGCATTTTGGTAATTTGGGCCAAAAGTTGACTTTTGACCCGGAAGGTCCGATGGACAAGGGCCAAAGATCGTTACGTAGATCGGGACGATACGAATCCATAGACAGGTGGCACGTTGAATTCGGACGTTAGACGGAGAAGTTACGATTCACGGAAGTCCGAAGGTATTTATGAGGAGTTTAGGGATTGGGAATGATAGAAAACATGAAAATAGAAAGAAAGGAATCAAAAAGGAAGAGATTGGATGAAAAATAGGGGGTCTAGAGCCGTGAACCGGTCACGCCGGTCCAACTGGACCGGCCAAACCAGGTCAACCGGCTGCTGGAGGTTGAAGAGACTGAATAGTCGCCTGCGTGTGAGGCCCACTCGCAGGCTATCCTTGGGGCACGTACGAGTGCGTGACAGGGAATTTGGGGAAGTTTTCAACATGTCAAATCATCTATTCGATGTAAGGAACGTTTTGGGACTGGTTTCGTGTCAATCAGACATCGTTTCGATATAGTTCGGGACGTCCGAAGGTTTAGGTTCGCGTTTAAAAATAATTAGAAATTCCGAAAAATTACGGGACTTTAGTCAGGGGTTACTTAGGTAGTTATTAACCCTCTAAATGAATTTGGACAGGTTTGGGAATCCCAGAGGCGACGTTTGGCCCTGGAAGACGTTATGGCACGTGTATCGAGGCACGGCTTCGGACGGTCTGTGAGTGGACCTTTCGTTCAAAATTGATGTATGCATAAATGTTTATAAATGCTTTTAATACTTGTTTTGTGTTGCCATGAGTGTAATTCTTTGTGGTAGCTTAGGATCTACATAATTGCACGTATTTCGAGGTTTTCAGCTTTATGTCGTACCTTTGCGTACCATGTTTTCAACGAGTGTTTAATGAATGGATTTTGGATTTAGAAATAAGAAATCGGGCACAAGCCCATTTGATTTACAAACTATCAGACTTGTAGTCCATTTGAATTGACGAGGAATCAGACCTTGGGTCCATTTAAGTTATACGATCGGACCGGGGGTCCCGTTGGTTTACGAGTTCGGGCTTAAGACCCATTTGGTTGTAATATCGGGCTTGAGGCCCCTTTGACTGTTGTATCGGGCTTGAGGCCCTATTGGTTGTGAAATCGGGCTTGAGGCCCAGTTGCTTTATGGGTTCGGGCTTAGGGCCCAGTTAGTCATGGTATCGGGCTTGAGTCCTAGTTTAGTTTGTGAAATGAGAATTCGGGCATGAGACCCAGTTGAAATGTGGTTTTAGGCCGAGGCCTGTAAAATGGAATTGAATCGGATTCGAGAAATCCTATTGAAATGAATCGGGTAGGAGACCCAGTTGAAAAGTGATTTGAGAAAGCAAGAAAAGAATTGAAAAGATATGAAACCCTCCATATGTTTATATGGTCTCCTCCAGCGTCGACCTGGAGTCACGATCCACAGACCATAGTGGGTATCCCCATAGGGATCCCGTTCCAAGAATGGAGGTTACTTGATGTGGTCCCGGACCAGATTCCGGAGAGATGTGTGGACTAGATCCAGAGAGAGAGCTCGGACTATATCCAGTGATTGAGCCTCCCAGTTGGAGATTCCTGGGAGAAGACTCGGAGTGAGACCCCGAGTAATGTGCACACTAGATAGATATGATGACATCGTGACTATATCGGGGATGTGTTCCCTAGGGGCTGTGTGCCCCGAGTTGACATCTTCTCCGGAAGTGCATAGGATGGGTTATACGTACGAGCACGTATGTGGTTTTATGGAAAGTGATTTGGGGGCGGAGACCCCGTATTCCGTGTTTTACGATTCGGAAAGTTTTATGAACGTTTTGCTAAATGGTATTTGAATGCATGCATATGCTTTTATTGAAGGGCATAAATGTCTTTATGCAAAAAAATGTTTTAATAAATTATTATTTTGTCCACTCACGACTTTTAATGTTTTAATGCCCTTCAGGTTATTTGCGGATGCGGGCTATAGCAGAGACGAGACATCACACTCCTCCTCCTACGATCCTGGCGCACTCTGAAAGCCCAGTAAGGGCTAGAGACGGAATCTTCCCTGGTCTGACACTTTCTGTCAGACCGGATCAGGCGGGTCCCACATTAATCCCGGGGGATTTGGGACCGTTCCTGACACAACCCACCCCCAATCCCCGTGGATTAAGGGCTAAGTCATGCTCTCGTCTAACTTACGCGTGACACGAAGGCTAAACCATCGTCCAACCTCTATGTAACACGTAAGCCGGACAAGAGATTTCCTACTCGAACCATCCACAAGTTCCGGACTTTCCAGAGCGCGCAGAATCTACTGTGGATCGCGTGTTATGTCTCCATTTCTCTCTACCAACAGCCTGCATCGCAACAACCTGGAGGGTATCGGAAACATAAAAGACTGTGAGTGGACAAAAATAAATAATATGTTCTGAAAACAGGTTGTAGAAAAGTACATTTATACCCTCCACGCAAAAACCAATGCATGCATATGAAAACCTTTTCATAAAATCATTTAATATCCAAAAACCATCATTGAAAATCGGAATCGTTTCTTTTCTCAAATCTGTAACTGAAATCCAAGGTCTCAGCCCAAAATCATAACCCTCATCAATTACGGGAACTTAGTCCAAAACTTCATCAAATCCAAAGCATCCGGGCCACTACCTAAAACATCTGAAAACTAGTGAAAAACCAGTGAAAAACTTAAATCAATCAAGTTGCTGGATCTCAAGTGCGCCCGAGTCTTTAAACTCAAAACACATGCGTATAATCAGGCCTTCCCGAGATATCAACGAGTCTTTAAACTCAAAACACAATCAACAGGCCTAGGGGGATATCACAATAACCGAGTCTTTAAACTCAAAACATATCAATCCAGGCCCTCCCCCGGTAATCAACCGAGTCTTTAAACTCAAAACCAGATCCAGCCATTTTCCGGGTCTTTAAACCCAAAACCATTTTTCAACGGGTCTTTAAACCCAAAACCAAGTGAAAACCATAGAAAATCCATATCCAAATTCGTAACAATGATTCCGTAAGCCGACATCCGGAACCATCATCCCGAACCCAAATCCAGAATTTCATTTTCAAGTTCCAAAACCGAATCAAGAATAATCTTTTCAAAATCCGATTCCAAAACCGAAATCTCTTTTATCGAAATCACATGATCGGGGATTTGAGCCCGAAATTACATTCCAAAATCCATCGTAAATCATTGAAATCAAATTATAGTTCAAATCCCAAAATCAAATCATCAAAAGCATGATCAAACCCAACATAAATCGAACGCTCGTAAAACGTGCAAATATGTAATTGTCTCGAAATTCGTGCAAAACCGTAAAGCATCAAGATCATAATCATAAACATAGAAAGTACGTATAGAAAACATATAATAACATATATGCCTGCATCATAAGTTAGAAAGAAAAGTCCACTCACAGACCATTAGCGTCAACGCCTTTATACGCTTGCACTTACGCCGTTCCAGCCAAACCACTATCACCAGCCTTTCCGAACTTGTCCAAACCACATAACAGGGTCACTAACTACTTCAAAAAGCTTATAATAAAGCCCCGTAATTTTCTCGAATTTTTAACTATTTTTAATCGAGTGCCAAAACCTTCGGACATCCCGAAACATATCGAGACGATGTCCGATCGACTCGAAACCAGTGCCAAAATGTTCGTTACATCGATTACATCATTTCACATGTGGAACACTTCCCTATCCGAGGTACCACGTGCCCTCACACGCCGCCCAAAGGGGATGCGCGTGGGAGCCACGCGCCTTACTGTTCATTGTCTTCTTCCTCTCGTCGACCCAGTCCAGATCGGTTCGAACCGGCCCGGTTCAACCGAACCGACGCATGCGGTTTTCCACCATTTTCCATCTTTTTCATCCAATTTAATCTCAATAACTTCGTCCTAACCTATACAATCAATCCAATTACTTCAACCATGAAATTCAATCCTCTAACTTACCTTCCCGATAGTCGATCAAACACCAAACTGTCCTCCTCTGGTTCTGGTCAACACTGGTGATGCTTTCGATTCCTATCGACTCCCTTGATCTCCAAACCTCACATCCAAATGTTAAAATGCATTAATGACCAAAAATTCATGTTTTACCATGTTAAACCGAAACAGGACATGTACGGGTTGTCACCGCTTACCGTCGCCGTTGTGCACGACTGTGGCCTCTATCCTCCTTGTCTCGCCTCCCTTACAATCGACGGGGTCGTGTGGGTTGGATTCACGGTAGCTCTGTTTCCTCACGGGTCTCTAGCCACCCTCCACGGTTGTTCCTCACCGTGGCACGACCACCTGTCTCATTATCTAAGCTCTCATTTTCCTACACACGCTATGCAGACTTGATGAAGATCGAAGAGGGTGGGTTCTTATTTTGCACGAACACACACTCTGTTTTTCCTTTCAAATAGTGCAAACCCATTTAAAAAAACCTGAGATATTATGAGAGACGGTGAGGAGGGTTCTATGACCTTCCAATAAGGGACAAGTGTCCCAAAACCAGTGGGTACATCCCCTAAGACACCAGGTGGCACCATTTTACTGGGCACAGATCCCTAGGCAGTGAAAAGAACAAATTACCCCTACATGACAAATTACCATTTTGCACCTAGCGTTTTTAGACCCATTCCTGAGTCGTCTAAAGTCCAATGACAGCGTGCCATCTGTCGTTGTACTCAGGGGATCGCGACCTACCTAACGGTCCTCGAATTATGTGAAAAGTCCATGTCGTCTGAAAAGTCAACAAATTGTCTCTTTTTAACCAAATTACTAAATTACCCTCGAAATTCTGAAAGTCATAACTTTTCCTCGAATGTCGGAATCGGACGTGCCACCTGTCTATGAACTCGTGACGTCCCGAGCTACGTCACGATTATCGGTCAAAGTCCATTGGACCGCCCGAACGAAAAGCCAACATTTTTTCCCATTCTAGAGGCAAAATCATTATTTCGCATCGTCCGTCCGAAGGCACCCAACTAATCACCGATTAACTTTACTAATTTGTCATTAACCACTAATCTAATCCCGATTACCGGGACGGGTCGTTACATACTAGGTCCACTCACCCTTTGTTTTTAAACCCCCCATGATCAGTTGGTTATTCACGTACTTCGAGGAGGCTAGCTAGCTGCACTAGCATTCATTCCTGGGATTAGAGTGTCATGATGGAAATCAGGTAATCCAGGTAGTCATGTAACTACGCGATCATCATTGGTCCTATGCTTGTTACCTTCGTTGTCACTGTGAAATATAATCAATTTTTATAGGTTATGTTTCACTTGACCCCATTAAAACGAAGAATTTTAATTATTAGGCTTTTTTCATCTGGACGTCACTATCTAGATGTCTATTAACATACCTTGATCAGGGCATTCAGGTGCTTTAGCAGACTTTCCGGACTGGGGTGTGTCGGTTTGGTATCAGAACATGGATTTAGTTTGTGTAGTTATTTTTCAGACACATGATGATCATATATATATATATGTATGTATATATATATATATATCCCAATTTACTATGTCAGAGTTGCTCCTCAAACCGTTAGAATTGTTAGTTTTACGCGCACGTAACCTGACTGCAAGTTGTCACGAGTGGCAATGAAATTTTGAGCTAGCTTAGTTAGCGTTAGCTACATGTTCGATAGATTTTCTTTCCATTGAATTTCATGTTTTGGTGGTTCTTACGAGTATAGGAGTCATATGGGTGGTGCAAACGAGTTATTCGATGATGCTTGTGGTGAATCCGCTTTAAAGCATTAGGTTCGTTTGTTAGTTTGCCTCGAGATATGTGACTTTCAGAACCAATTTAGAAGTTTGAGTAGAATCCATTTTGGCCAAAAATTAGGGAAACGCTCCTTTAGAATTAACTAACGAACCCGTCCTTTCAGAGGCTTTGGAAGTTTTCGGAGCTCAACGAGTTCGTTGTAATTGTTTACGTACTCTCTATTGTGGAAGATTTGAGTGTTACATCGAGGGATGTTTCTGGTAGCTTGAGTTTATAATTTTAACACCTTGGAATCAAGATCGTGTATTTTGTCGTAGTTTTTGTACTACCTAATCATTGAGAATCTCCCTGTAGGTTGAGACAGAAATTACTTGACTATTCCCTCATTCGTCTCTCAGGGTGCATAGTCATTTAATTCTCATGCGTGAGATCTATGTCACCCTTAGCTTTGTGGTTATATCTATTGCTTAAACTTCCCTTTACCATACATAAATAGCTAGTCTATTGCATGGTCTGTTCGTTTCGAGTCGCATGGTTGTTACACTTCTGCTTTAAGTGTTGTTGAGTTTGGTGATTTTTTGGGCAAGAGTTTTAAATGAGCAAATAGCATTTTGCATTTTAAATGAGCTAATAGCATTTTGCGAACAAGTTTTATTTTCTACTAAGTTTCTTATCACGCTTTCGTACAAATCTTGTTAATTGTGTTAGTAAAAGTTGTACCAGCATCAGAATTGTAGCATGTATTATAACACAATACATTTTGATACCATGTTCACCACATTGACTAGTCCATTAAGTTTTCATCGGAATTGGTTTTTCATTGTTTTGGGATTTTACATTTGTTCAACCAGGAATTCTTGCTATCCCTATTTTTTACTTTTACTCATCACGTATTGATCCAACTATTAAACTTTTAAATCATTTTTGAATGCCGCCATGGACTGTTATGGTAATCCATTTTATTGCGTTGTTTTATTTTCTTCAGACTATAAGTAACAAATTCAAAATTTCTCATTTTGATTTCACATTTTAGTGTGCATGCCTTGTCTAGTGTGCTTGACACACTTTACCATTTACATCTTTTGGTTGACGATTTCTTGTTGTTTGCACGAATTTGAAGCATTCATGTTTCCTACCTACTAAAATGATAAATAAAATAATAAAAAAAACCTATTTTATGTTCCAATCACTTGTTTACTATTAGGGTTCAACCTTTTGAAACAAACTTATTTGTGGTTTGATGACTTGTTAGTTGGGCACCTTTTTTAACACCGCATTTTGAAAATTTTCTGTTCGATTCAATCTAGACCTGAATTCCATGCTAGTGCAACTCGTGTGCACCCTTAAGCTTTGTTTCTAGTTAGGCACTAATCAAACGTCCTTCTCACCTCTATCGTTTGAACACTATTATCTTGGTCGATTGATTTCCGTACCAGGAATGCCAACTGGGGGTACTAAACGTACATATTCTGGCTATGAATTAGACCTGATGTGTTTTCACTAAAGTTAGCTTATCGACAACTATTGTGGTTTTGAAGAATTCCCTTATTACTTTGTTGATGCTAACCTTGTGCTCACTGTTGTACTCTAGAGATATAATCCTTGTAGATTGATTGGACCGCTAACCCGAGCTTGGTAGTGAAGCTTCACTTAATTGGATTTGAGTACTACATTTCGTCCTACCCCGATTAGCATACCATTCCTTAGCCCCAAGTTGTTTTCAAGTATTGCACTCTGAACCCTGATGTGCGATTGATAGTTGATGATTAGACCTTACAACTACTTAACATCTATGAACTTTTGGTAGTGATGACAAGGTTTGTTGCGAATCGCGGGTACGTGTACAGTTGTATTTTTTCCCTAAACCCTACCTTTCAATTTTGGTGCTCCAACTTGTTGGGGGCTCATACTTGAATTAGTTTTCTTTGAAGAAGTTTACTCATGACGTTTGAGTTGGCCTTCTTAAATTAGTGAGAATTGGAAAGTGCAATAAGAAGTCTCTTCATAGAAGCAATGAGGGGCATTATTCCTTTTAGAACGTGTTACCATTGGACTTCAACATCCACCTGGTGGGATGTTTTACATTCCAGGAATTACGTGAGGATCTGAGCTTATAATTACTTTTCCTTACACTTTAGCTTGAGATAGTTACAATGACCTATTCCATCATTTCCTACTTTTTATTACAAGCGCGGAAGTACCTATTCCCACAGTTACGAGAAATGATTTCGTCTTAGCCTTGGGGTAGCACTAGGAAGATCGAGCTTAAATCAAGTTTTATCAAACCACCTTCGAAATTTTGCATAGGAATCTGCTTTGATTTTGTGTTACCCCTAGAATTTAGGCCTAGCCTTTTTGCCAATGAGTAATCATTGGATGAGTTTTACGATGAATTTTATTTTTCCCAATTAAGTTGGTAATTACTACTCGGGACTTATACAGACGTGCTTAAGTCCTGAGTCGTAGTATTTCACATCGTCACTCAAAATTCGCCTTAGTAATTGGCTAAGCCTTCTTTCAAGTAAGCCTTCCTGTCTTTTTTCTGACATCACTCGAGTAGCAGAGTGTCATTTCTATCACGAGCTGATCTTTCGACCTTTCAGCGTCTTAAGGATCAAATTGTTGAAATTTCTTGAGCAATATCGAATCTGGATTTGAGAGTTTGAGTTCATAGGGTTTTTTTTGGAGAGTCAAGCGGATTATAAGACTGCCGCTCAGAAGGGATTTTTCTTTGGACGAGATTTGGTAGAAGTTGTCAATACCTATATCTTGAGAATCACCTTTAGACTCCGAGTTAGAAACAGTAGTGTTTTTATACCACATAAATCTCTTGTGAGAGATTCGTTGCTCCGAGACGAGGTTGGTGAAACTTCCACTCTTCGTTACCTTTTCATTGGGAGAATTCCTTGGTTATAGTAACCCTTAGAAGAACCGGTTGACCGTTAAGTTACGTGGTGTCGAGTGGGGACGTTGTTTCGACATGCATTTCCTTTCCACAAACATTAGATTGGATTAAGTTTTCTATACTCTCGGTAGTTTTCCTATAGCCGTGTTGTACCTTGGGACTGGAAAGATCACATAGTTGGATTAGCTACTAGTGGAATCCAAGAGATTGGCGATTGTGTACTGTTTTCATTATCTCGACGACTGGAAATTGGTCAAATTTACTTATTCGTAGTACCAACCTTGACCATTGATCTAGCATATAAGTTACAAACCGGCAGTCGAACCTTGAGACCCGATCGTAATTAGATACCCTATTACTAGTTGTGCATCTTAGGCCATTGTTTGAAGGAACCATTTCACGAATAAGCTTGGTTGTTAAGTGGGTAAGAATCCTAGTTGACTAAGTGATGAATGGTTATTGTAAGGACCTTTATCTGTACTATGAAGGTTAGTTGACACCTTGTAGGATTGAATACTAGGGATTAACGGACTTGTTGTTAGTGACCAAAATCACTTTGCACGTGCTTAAATTGGTTAGACGAAAACTGGGAATCGGTGACACGAGTTATGTTATGATACAAGAGGGAAAACACTGAGAACTTTCTAATCACTTACCTCGCTTAGAAATTTACTTGTGGCGAAGGACTTACTGCTTGGTTTAGTGTATTTTTGGGAGAAACAATCCCTTACCAGAGGAACTTTTACACGACATTTAAAAAACTGTTCAGGAAGGCTCTAACCTGTTATTACACTTTAGAACTACCATTTGGGTGTTGGTTGAGTTCCATTTATGAGTCGCATCAAAAATTTGAAGCTTGAGGCTGACCATTTATTTGAGGAACATCTAGTTATATTGGCTCTAGTTAGGGAAGTTCAGCTCATTTCAGGAGTGACATTAGAGCTTTCGAGTATAATGTTTAGCAAATTTTCGAGAAGAAATTTCCTTACAAGTGATGTTACATCTCGTCCCGCAAATGCAAACTAAAAAAATCATGAAATTACAAAATACTCTCATGAGCTTATTCGCCCTCGACTATTTCACTATTAGGTCACGTGTTGGATGTTGTGTGAGAGTTTGGTGTTTTCTTATTTCAAAACCAAAATTGAGCCCAAGTTAGCCCATGCCCATTTGGAAGCCCAAACCACACCCATTTTGGACACAATGTTATCTTCACCACTCTCATTTTCTCCCTCTCGAACTCTCTTCACCATACAATCCCAACTCCCACAACACAACTGCACCATAGTGCCCTCAAGAATCCTCAATTCCTAGTGTACCCATTCCATAACCTTGATCCCTAAAATCATTTGAGGAAGAAAAAATGCTGTGGTGGGGGTCTCGATGATAATGGTGCACTAGCGAAGCCATGGACGCCACCATCCAAACAATGAAGACTCCCTCTATCTTCTCCTCCCGAGTTTGATGGGCATGGTGGTGATCTGTGCTGACCACCGAAGCTCGAGCAATTCGGGTAGTCCTAACTAGGATCTTAGAACGACTGGAGATGATGGCCCATTTTTGAAGTAGATTCTAGAACTCTAGCATACGTCAATCACTTAGTCTTGTTAAAAGCTTCATTTTAATGTTGTTGCATGTCATTTTCTCTATCAGATTCGATGACAGCAACCTCGCTAGAAAATGCGAGTTGCGGCCCTTCATAGAAGTTAACGTTCAAACCAGGTAACCATTTGACTTCTAACTTCAGTCATTGTAAGCATCTATTTGAGGGCTATCTATTAATGGGTTTGCATATGAGTTTCGAGCGGCGGATGGCGACAATTCAAGGTCACTGAAAACGAAGAAATTTTGGAAGTTGAAACCCAAGAACAAGATTTTGGAATTCCTGGTGTAGAATAGGGTTAGATCGACTATTTGCATGTCAAAGTTGATGGAGATTTGGAGGATTTAGGCCTCACAAGAGTGTTTTCCGACAAGATTTTACAAATTTTGACCACCATGGACGGCGGTGACAACTGGGGTCTTGTCGTCATCACCAACGAGGCCCTAGCGACGATGGTTAACGTTAGTTGATGATCAACGGCGATAGTCAACCGTTAGTCTTAATAGTCAACTAACAGCAGGTTAACAAAATATTACCTAGAATATTCCAGGGGAGGAATATTCCCGCACGTGTGAGCCACACGTGTGGTCCAGGGCAGGCACGTGGGGGTATGTGGCCAGCGCGCACATACTTCTACTATGGCATGAGGGCGCATAAGCCATTTTTTCGAGCCCAAGCCGGTGAGTGGAGGCACGTGAGCCATTTTTCCAAGTTCAAGCTAACACATGGCAATGCGTAGGGTTGTTTTACAAACCATGTAAGCGCGTAGGGTGGTTTTCCAGCCCTTAACTGGCGAGTGGAGCTATGTTTTTACTCCCGTAAACATGCGGGTGCTGTTTTCTGACGTTTGACATTAGGAGTTGAATTAGGTTACCCTAGAGTGGTTTGACTTTGGGAGTTAACTTCAAAGTTATTTTAAACCTTTTTGGATTGTTTTTCCTAAGGTTGGACCAATTTGGATCTTGTGCTGGTTTGATTTTCCTTGTGATCCGACTCCCCGACTTCTGTGAGTGGACCCTCTTCTTCAATTTTTTTTTATATTTATATTTACTTGCATGTTTTACAATGTGTATGTAGTTATCCTTTGAGCGTGCATGTGTGGTTAAGTTGCACGATATAATGTGTTATGCTTTGATTGATTATCTTGTGATGCTTCCCTTATATGTTGTATGCTCGTCTGGGTTATTACCTAATTATGAGTTGCATGTATGTGAATGTTGATTTAATTGTCGCATATGCATATCTTTATAGTTTGATGAATGACATTTATGCATATGAGTCCCGAGGTGTTATTGAGTTTGAGATGTTAGGACGCACTTAGGATTAGCCCTCACCATTTGGCCCAAAAGCCCATGGGCTTATGGGGGCCCGATAAGCCCGATGGACAAAAGCCCGGCCCGACCCGCTATGGGCCATGGGCCGGCCCGGCCCGAGAGTTAGCGGGCTGAATTTGGGCTTATGGTGTTCAAACTCGATATGTTCGATAAGCCCGAGCCCGATAAAACTCGGTAAGCCCAGCCCGACCTGCATGTAATAAACTCGGCTCATAAGCTCGAAAATATAAAATACTTATTATTTAAAAATTAATACTCAACTCATTCTTAATACTAATATTTCAACCCAAACCCAAATCTCAACCATAAGCCCACCTAATTTATTTTAAAAAGCCTAATGCCCAATACCCAATACCCAATACAAACCCTAACCACTCCTCCACCTACTTAATAGGCCCAATGTTTTTGCACCCTTGAGTAATTTTTTGATTATTAATATTTTTTTTTTCATGCATATATTTTTTTGTAATTTTAAAATTTGAGACATAGTTTATTGCAAAAGCCCACGTAAGCCTGATCCAAGTGGGCTTAAAAGGCCCGACTGGAAAAGCCCGATAAAAGCCCGTGGGCTCTTTTTTATGTCATTAAGCCCATCCGGTCAGGCCCACAAATTTAAAAATTATTTAATAAGCCCAGCCCGGCCCTGCCCAAGTCCAGAAAATTTGGCCCGGGCTTGCCCGGCCTGGCCCAATGGGAAGGGCTACTTAGGATTCCACATCATCTAGTAAACGTGTGTAGGCCATAAAATAGTCCTCCACGTGATCGCTCACCTGTGCTGCTTGCAATACTAGTTAATAGCGTCAGTCTTGTCCTCGAGCTCTAGGAGACTCGCGGTGATGATGCTAGGAACCCAGTCCTTCATGTAGTCGTGGACGCGAGCAAAGATACCATGTGTTGTCATGAGAGTATGACTAGAGCGACTCATGAGTAAGAGTTTAGTGGTTCGATATGTGATATGCATTTGCTAACATGACATTTGATCATTATTATTTATGATTCAGCATGACTCACTTGATTGTTATTATTTTATTATTCTTTATCGTGCTTTGTGAAAGTCTAAAATCAATGTTCAAATTTTCTAAAACCGAGGGTAAAAAATGTTTAAAATTTGAGGTTTTACTGGGTTCATTCACCCTTTATTTGTAAACCCCTCGGGTCCGGTTGTTGTTTCAGTACATCATGGAGGATGGCTAGCTATGCTGACATTTACTCCTGGGATTGGAGTGTCGTGGAGGAAATCGGGTAATTCAGGTAGTCATGAAACTGTATGATCATCATTGGTCCCATGCTTGTTACCTCCGTTGTCGCTATGAAATATAATCGTTTTCAAGTGGTTATGTTTCACTCGGCTCCATTAAAACGAAGTGTTTTAATTATTTGTCTTTCATCATTTGGATGTCACCATCCAGATATCCACCCACATGCCTTAATCTAGGCTCTCTGCAAGACTTTTCAGACTGGGGTGTTTGACAAATTGTCTACTCAAAATCGTTGGATCTTCCTGTTGAGGGATGGAAAGATACTGATACAGGATTTTTCGGTAAATTGTTATGTGTGGTTAAGGTATTTTATGCAGACTGCATGATAATCATCTTATTTGAGTGTGATTGGTTTGATACGAACCCAAGTATTCCAAGAAATGTCATTAATGATCATTTATGTACCTCTATTAGCATAAACAACTAGTGGTTTGAGAGTGATCCTTACATTCTAGCTAGAACAGCGAAACCAGTTTTTATGTGGATGATCCGAAATCTAGTGCTGATTGGAAAATAGCTGAGATGGTGAAGCATATAGATATCTGGGACTTAGTTGACCCTTACGATTAAGATGATGGAGAAACGGAAGATGACCAATTTGTTTACCAAGAGGATTCCTCGGCACCCACCCTAAACATGGAAGGCATATAGACCGATGACCTTACCCCACCAGTTACGATTGATGGCAATTTTGTTGATCACAGTAGCTTAAAACCAATTGAAAGTAATGCTGAGTAAACTATTAGTCTACATAGCTCAAATGACCAGGGTAATTGGGGGAGGGATAGTGAAACCGACACTGATTAATAGTTGTCAAGAAAATCCTTCAATTATATATGTAATGTATTAAGTTTTTTTTATTATTAAGTATCATATAATGTTTGTTATATATCATGTTTTCATATCATTAATTGAAAAACATATAGTTAAGTGTGGAAAATGAAGATACCACGACAACAACTTTGCCCCACAATCGTTTACATTTGTCGAGCAAGGTTAAAAATAAATGTTGCATGACGAATATGCACATTAGCCAAGCAAGGTGAAAACACGTTGTCCAGCGACTAGTCGTATTCGTCGAGCAAGGTTCATGAATTAGTACTTTTACTTACGATTTTTAATAATTTTTTTAATAGTTCGATTGATCCAACTGTCCATATTTATAAGTCATAATCATAGATCTTCCATACAAAAAATTAGAGAATTTGTAAGTGCAGGGATAAGGTAACAGTGCACAACGAATCGACAGTAACAAAACATTTGTTTATGATCCAACGGTTTTAAGTACTTAAAACCTCACGATTTTTTACGGGTGAGGTCTAGGTATGTCTTATCACGAATTGAACAATCTGATTATTCAAACTCACTCGTTTGCATATCAAATAAGAGAAAAGTTTTAAAATGAATATTGAAGTTTCCTCCAAATGTTTCTAAGTGTTAATGAATATGGTGGTTTTATGATTTTCAATAATTTCCTTTAATAGTTCGACGAATCCAACCGTCCATAATTATAAGCCACACTTACAGATCATCTACACACAAAAAATTAATGATTTTGGAATCCCAGGAATTAGGTAAAGGTGCACAATGAATCGACGGTAACAAAATGCTTAATCTTGATCCGACGACTTTAAATCCTTGAAACCTCATGATTTTCGTTGGGTGAGGTCAAGGCACATTGTATCACGAACTGAGTAGTCTGATTATACAAATTCTCTCGTTTGGATATCAATCGAAGCAAAATAGTTATGCAAATTTTGCCCAACAAATATGTAGCCTTTGCCGAGCATACTTAAATTTCACGAAATAAAAAAGGTTTGGCGAAACATTAAAGCTTGCCTAGCGAATGGGTTTACCGTGCAAATTGAAGTCCGCATTGACTTAAAATTGCCACGACCCATCCCTTTCGTATTTATCTTGATCTCTTCTTTTCTCTAGAACCCAAACAGCGAAACAATCTATATCTCACTCTGCCTTTACCTCTCTATCTCTCTCTCTCTCTCTCTCACTCATACTCTCTCTATCTCTCTTGAGCTCCTCTGTAACGACCTATCCCTAATTATCGGGATAAATTAAGAATTAATGACGGATTAGCGAGACTAATCGGGGATTAGCCGGACTAATCGGGGATTAGCCGAGGTTTAACGGACGTTTAGGGTGAAATTACGACTTTGCCCCTGAAAGAGGATAAAAAGTTGACTTTTGACCTGGGAGGTCCGATGCCCGAAGGTCGATGAACGAGACATAGATCGGGACGTCACGAGTCCATAGACAGGTGGCACATCGAAATCGGACGTTCAACGGAAACGTTATGATTCATGGAAGTTCCGAGGAACTATTGCATGAATCCCGAGATGGATGACATTTTTCCTCAATTGGGCCCCATATACTTTGGATAGGCCCAATAGATGAGTGACAAGTGTCACTAATCCATTGCCCACATAACACAGATGCATGCATATACCTCCCCTTTCTTCCATTCGATCGACCAAAACCGAAACCCATGGAAAACAAGACGCCAGGCCTCCCTAAATGTAACTACCCATCCCCGAAATCCGGATTAGATTAGTTGGTAATGATGAATTAGTGTGATTAATTGGTGATTAGTTGGGTGATTTCGGACGGAGGGTGCGAAATGACGATTTTAACCCTAGAATGGGCAAAAAGGTTGACTTTTAGTTCGGGTGGTCAAATGGACTTTAACCAATGACTGTGACATAGCTCGGGACGTCACGAGTTCATATACAGGTGGCACGTCCGGTTCCAACATCCGAGAAGGAAGTTATGACGTTCGGAAGTTCTAGGGTATTTTGGTAAATTGGTTGAAAAAGGGCAAATGGTTGACTTTTTAGATAACAAGTTACTTTCATGCATTTCGATGACTGTTAGGTAGGTCTTGATTCCCTGAGTACAACGATAGGCGGCACGCCGTAATCGGATTTCGGACGATTCAACTATGAGCCTCAATACGCGAGGGGCAAAATGGTAATTTGAAAGGATAAGGGCAAATTGGTCTTTTTGCTGTGCCCAGTCACAATTGGACATGTGGCTGTTCTTTGGAATTATGCCCATAGAAAATATGACACCTAGCTTCCTCTACATGGGTATGGAAGCCTCTTAACCGTCTCTCAAAAATTTAAAAAGTGGGTGCACGGGTTTGAGAGACTGAAAACAGAGCATAGGTGTAAACCGTGAGGGATCCACTTAGACAAGTCCTTCAATCCTTCATCTATTGCCCATACTATCTAAAAGGAAATGAGAGAGGGAGATTAGACAAGACGACTAATGGCCACCGCGAGGCACGTCGACGGAGGACGGCGGTGTTAGCTGAGAAAACCCGAGAAGTTCTCTGTTTGTGTTTAAACATGAGGAAGTTGGATTTTTGGGCTAAGGATCGAATTGATTAATTAGGTCATGTTGTTGATATCGTCAGGAAGCCTTTGAGCCTAGTTTTGAGGCCTGACAATAGAAGATAGGTAAGTTCCCATGGCCTTTTGTTTTTCCATTCGAAAATGGCAAGTTGGAATTGAGTAGTTTTTGAGTAATTCTAGTAATTGGAACGTATTTTGGCATGTGGTAGAACCCTATAGAGCCTAAAATTGAACCTTGGGATGGCCAGAACCATGGAAACAGAGAAAAGGACATGGCCGGTTTTTTCTTCGAATTAAGGAGGTAAGGTATAAGGGTTAAATTCATGGCTTTAAGTGATAATTGAATTGCAAAGAATGAGACAAGACTTTAGAAACAATTAGAGTTGAAAACGGATTGAAATTAGAAAGTTTATGAGGATGAACCGCCTGCGCAGGTTCGGTCGAACCTATCCGGTTCGAACCGGTTCAGACTGGATTGGACAGAGGTTGAAGATGAACAGTAGCTTGGCGCGTGAGGCCCACACGCATCCCCTTTGGGCGGCACTTGAGGGCACATGGGACCTCCGATGGGGAAGTGTTCAACGTGTGAAATGATGTAATCGAGGTAATGAATATTTTGGCACTGGTTTTGAGTCGATCGGACATCATCTCGATATGGTTCGGGCTATCCGAATGTTTTAGGGCTGGTTTAAAAATAGTTAAAATTTGGGAAAATTACGAGGCTTTAGTATTACCTTTATGAAGTATTTAGTGACCTTATTATGGGATTTGGACAGGTTCGAGATTGCTGGTGATAATTGATTAGCCGGGAAACGACGTAATGCAAGCGTATTGAGGCAGCGGCGTAATTGGTTTGTGAGTGGACTTTTCTTTCTAACTCATGATGCATGCATAAATGTTTTACATACTTTCTATATGTGATTTCTATGTTTATGATTTGGTCTTGGTGATTTATGGCTTTTCACGTATTTTGAGGTATTTACGAAATTATACGTTTTACGAGATATGATTTTCTGTTATGGCTGGATGAAGGTTTTGATGATTTGATTTTTGGATTTGAAATATAATTTTATTTCAATGATTTAAAATGGATTTTGGAAAAGTGATTTTGGGCTTGAGGACCAGTTCATAAAAGCGGTTTCGATAAACGCGATTTTGGGTTTTGGAATCGGATTTCAGGATGACGATTCGGGATTCAATTTTGGAACTTGAAAATGGATTTTCGGATTTGGGTTCGGAATAATTATTTTGGATGTCGGCTTCCGGAATGATGGTTTCAGATTCGGATTTGGAAATGGATTATGGATTTGGATTCGGGATGATGATTTCAGATTCGGCTTGGAATTCGAAATGGTGATTTCGAATTCGGATTTGGACTTGGATTGGATTTGCTGGATCTGGTTATTGGGTTTAAAGACCCGGATGTGATATATGATGGGGGTGGGCCCGGATTGGGTTTAAAGACCCGGATTGAGTTTAAAGACCCGGATTGAGTTTAAAGACTCGGATATTATGATTTTCCCCCGTAGGCCTATTGAGTTTAAAGACTCGAGAGTTTAAAGACTCGGATTATATTGAGGCCTGGATTGAGTTTAAAGACTTAGATTACTATTGAGTTTAAAGACTCGGATAGATCCAGAATGTTTGATTGATTGAAATGGGTTTCAAAAGTGTTTTCAAATGTGATTTGGATTTCGATGATAACTTGATGGTTTTGGGCTGAGGCCCAGGATTTGAGAAAAGGAAATGAGTTCCGATATTCTTAAACGGTTTTGACTAACTTGAATATGGAATGGTTTTATGACATGGATTTTATATGCATGCATTGGTTTTTGAATGAAGGGTATAAATGTAATTTCTTATGAACTATTTTCTAAACTTATTATTTGTTTTGTCCACTCACAGTCTTTTATGTTTTCGATACCCTCCAGGTTGTTGCGGTACGGCCTGATGGTAGATAGAGACGGAGACATCATACACGCGATCCACAGTAGATTATGCGCGCTCTGGGAAGTCCGAAACTTATGGACGGTTCGTTTGGAAATCCCTTATCCGGCTTACGTGTTAGATGGAGGTTGGAGGTCGGTTTACCCTTCATGTCACGTATAAGTTAGACGAAAGCATGACTTAACCCTTAATCCCGGGGGATTGGGGGTGGGTCGTGTCACTAAACCTATGTTGATCGAGTGAGGGGTTGAGGATGAGTGGGAAGATGAGACAGTGACGTGGACAGCGGTAGGACCACCATGGACGGCGGAGGAAGCCCAGAACCTAGGTAAACCCGAGAACCAATTTTGATTCAAAAAATTGGATTTTTGATTTCGTACATTTTAGATGGTTTTTGATGGTTGGATGATGTTTTTGGGATTGGTACGAGTTGGTGGCTATCGAAAACAAAGGATGACAACGGTGGGAACGCCCTGGGCGGTGTCCTGGAAAACAGGGCCGTGAGTTCGAATCCACACAAGTAAATTCTATCGTTTTCTGGGTTTTTAGGACATAGAAAGCTAGATAATGGTGAGACAAAGAGAATGGAATCAAAATGGAAGGAAACAGACAAAAAATAAGGGAGAAATGGGCTTGGACTGATCACACCGATCCAGCTGGACCCGAATTACAGAGTGGACCGAACTAGCCTGTCGGCGGGAGGATAGGGACGACCTGTGTTGGCGCATGAGGCCCATGTGTAGCCCCTTTGGGAGGTGTGTGAGGGCGCGTGTTCTAATTCCTGGGAAAGTTTTCAACATGACTTTTAATCTAATCGGAAATCGTTTCGATATAATTCGGGATGTCCAAATGTTTAGGATCAAGTTTAAAAATAGTTAAAAATTTGGAAAAATTATGGGGCCTCAATGAGATGTTAATGAGGTTGTTAGTAACCCTCTAAAATGATTTGTACAGGTTTGGGAGTCCCGGTGACGGTGATTAGCCTGGGAAGGGGTATGTCACGCATATCGAGACGGCAACTCGGACGGTCTGTTAGTGGACCTTGTTTTATAAATTGATGCATGCATAAATGTTTTATATGAGTTTAAATACATTCTTTGAGATGCCTTGAGTGCATTTGGTTGTGGTAGTTAGTATTTATGTGTTTGCACGTATTTCGAGCTTTTTGGTTTTATGTCGTGCCTATACGTACTGTGTTTTCAATGATGATTTGATGAACTGGTTTTGGATTTAGAAATCTGGAATCAGGCATGAGACTCATTTGATTGGAAACCATCAAACTTAGAGTCCATTTCATTTGATGAGAAATCGGGTTGGAGGCCCATTTGAGTTATACGATCGGACCGGGGCCCCTGTTGGTTTACTAATTCGGGCTTGAGGCCCAGTTGGTTGTAATATCGGGCTTCAAGTCTATTTGAATTATGATATCGGGCTTGGGCCCCAGTTGATTGTGAAACCAGGCTTGAGGCCTCGTTGGATCGTGAAATCGGGCTTAAGTCCTAGTTGTGGTTTATGAAATGAGAATTCGGGTTTGAGACCCTATTGAAATATGGATTTAGGCTAAGGCCTATGAGATTTGGATTTGAATCAGATTCGAGGAATCCTGTTGAGATGTTCGGGATGAGACCCAATTGAATTATGTTTTGAAAAGGAAGTATTTTGAAAATGTATATACCCTTCCATATGAATGGTCTTCTCCAGACGTCGTAGATCCTGGAGAGTCACGATCAACTGCCTGGAATGAGTGACTCCAAGAGGGAGCATATTCCAGGACTGAGAGATATGGTATAGTCTCGGACTGGGTTCGCAGACCGTCCTCCAGACGTCGTCGATCCTGGATTTTGGACCATTCCTCCCAGACATCGTAGATCCTGGGGGTAGACTCGGAGTGAGACCCCGAGTAGTATTCATTCTTAGATATATCGTGACGGGTTATTGATTGGGCATATGAGATGCCGAGGATGGGTTATATATATACATATATGTATGAGGTTTTTCGGAGAATGGTTTTGGGCTGAGACCCACGTGTACTGATTTGGGCGGAGTCCCTACGGATTTGGTTTTGGGCTGAGTACCCATACACTTTGGTTTACGGTTTTTAGGCCAAGGCCCTAATGAATGTTTTGAGAAATGGTTTTTGAATGCATGCATACTTTTTAGTGAAGGACATAAACTCTTTTCGTGAAATTATTTTTATAAACTGTTGATTTGTCCACTCACAGCTTTCGTGGTTTTTAATGCCCTTCAGGTTGATCGTGGATGCGGGCTGTAGTAGAGACCGATACATCACACTCCTCCTCCGTATCCTGGCGCACTCTGAAGTCGTAATGGGGCTGAGGTTGGAATTATCCCTGATCTGACACTTCGTGTCAGACGGGAGCAGGCACGTCCTGCGTTAATCCCAGGGGATTTGGGACGGGTCCTGACATCCTCTCTATCTCGCACCTAAAGGCACCTAAGAATCCAACCGGTGAACCCAACCAAGGACCCACACCTAACCCGTGATCTTCTCTATCTCTCTCTTTCATCGTAAATCCCTCACATTATGCTTGATTTTTTTATATTTTTTAAACTATTTATTTGGTTTATTATTATTGGATATTATTGGATTGATTTTTGGTTATTATTGGACTTTACTAGATTGGTAATTGGATATTATTTCTTTGATTATTGTATTTATTGAATTGATTTTTTATTATTGGAAGTTATTGAATTTTTGGATTTTTTGGTAATTATTGTAAATTATTGGATTATTGAAATATTTTGGAAATTATTGAATTACTGAAAATTTGAGAAATTATCAGAAATTATTGGAAGCTATTGAATTATTGAATTGTTTTTGGAAATTTTTGAAAATTAATATAATTTATTGAATTATTTGAAAATTTTGAATTATTGAGATTTTAGGAAATTATTGGAAATTATTATAAATTATTGAATTGTTGATTTTTTGAAACTAATATAAATTATTGAGTTTTTATCGCAGATGTATCAGGGTAGAATGTTAACATTAGGGATTCGTCCTATGGTGCCTGTGGAGCACCTATCTCCTACATCAGCACCCTCCCCGATGGAGGGATCATCTTCTACTCGTGCACTCTCCTCGGCAGAGTAGCCATCTCCACTCTCAACACCAACTGTCCCCTACTGATGATCGGGTGATACTAGGTTCGCGATTGGTAAGGCACTGCCATAACAGGAAACTGGGGCAACGTCATACCGACACCCAAGGTCGTTGGAGCGGACGTCCCAGAAGAGCATGTTGCTGGATAGCTCCCTCGGGGTAAGTTGAATGTCTAACTTATTTACTAATTCATATTTTTTTTTACTCAAATGTTGTACTTATGTCCACCAAATTTGCAGGGAGAAACATAAAGGTGTGGGACATCAACAAGGGTTTGGCATCCCAGCAGATTTGTCGGTCTACCAATCTCAGTATCCAAGTCGTGTGGCCGGAACGACTCAATGTACATGTGCGCACTATACACGCTATGCTTGTGTTGGACATTGGTGCCATTCTTTGCACCAAGTTCAATATGAAGGTAGATAATTTCAAAAGCATATCCACGATAGAGCTCTATATTTGTTGGCCTGCTTTAAGCGTATGAGTTTCTTCTTTTTTTGAATATTTTTATAAATTTTCTAGAACATAATATTTTATTGCAGATTAATTTTGAGTGGAACGAGAACAATGCCGATCATATAGCCCACACAAACTTCTATTGGTAGAAGCGGTTCGCTGACTGGAAGTTTGAACTCCATGAGTACTACAAGGATTGGCGCTCCCTTGATGTAGCTCATGCAAATCCTCTAGAGGAGCTGCAGTGGGAAACGGTGGTGGGGTGGACTTGGTTATGCGATCACTTAGGGTATGAGGGGTTTCTGGTAATTTTTTGTTTTATTTATTTATTTATTTATGTTGATTTACATTTAGAGTATTAACAATGATTGTTTTTTCTAATGTGCTTAAAAAGTCAAGGGCCAAAAACGCAAACTAGGCAGTGAAAAAATTTGAACACGATGGGGATCGCGACCCTTGTTGGCTTGACTTGAGACTCGTTGCACGGAGGGGGTCACTGTTTCTAAAAGTGGAAGCACGGGGGGAAGTCTATCCTCGTCGGGGGAGTTAGGTGGTGGACGCTAGCCACCTAAGTACTTATTTGCCTATTAAACTTTAATTTTTATTTTTGACAATTATCTTACGAATTATTAATTTATTCCAATTTACAGGCGCCGTTGGTGGATGATGTGTAGCAGACTCGGGACCAGCTGACACAACAGTAATCCAAGGTCCCCGTGAGGTCGATCACCATCCTAGAGCACCAATTTGGTAGGCGTCCCGGGAAGGTTATCCGAGGAGCTGATTTTTGAGTTCTTCCCGGGGGCCCAGCCTTGAAGAGGTCTCTCAATTGAAGGAAAACGTGCTTACCCTCCAAGCTGAAAATGCCGAGATCAAGGCCCAGAATGCATGCATTCAAGCTTAAAACGAGCAAATTCAGGCTCAGCTCACCTTCCTATTCAACCGAATAAGTGAGCGTGGGCTAAATGACCTTGACTCGCAGTCGCAGGTCCCAATTCGACAACTCGAGGATGCTGATTGCCCCATCCATCTCAACCCACCTCGACTGATTACTTTTTTAGAAGCCTTTTTATTTTAAATTGGAAGCTGATTGCCCCGTCCATCTTGACCCACCCGACTGATTACTTTTTGAGAAGCCTTTTCATTTTAAATTATGTAAAAGTATTAAATTTAATTATATAAATATATATTATTTTCATTTTCATTTTCATTTTTTTATTATTTTAATTGCATTTATTGAAATATATTTTAATATTAAATATATATAATTATTCAAATGTTAAAAATATTTAAAAATATGTATTTAAAACTTTGCCGAGGGAAAAGTTGTTCATAACAAACCTTGCTCGACTGAGGCTTCATCGGGAAAATTTTTGAACCTTGCTCATTATAGTCCTTATTGATGGCTTTACCCAGCGAACGGCTCCGCCGTGCAAAAATCGTTGACTACATTCTTGCTCTGCGGACGTCCTTCTTCGTCGAGCGAAACCCTAGCCCGATGGTGCTTGTTGGAAAGAGGTCACTCGGTGGAGTTTCACCGAGTGAACATCTGACATAATGTCCTTCTTTCTCGATAAAGCTATTTCGCTAGGTCAGCCTTATTTCTTATAGTGTGATATGATTCCCAATGGTGGGATTTCCTCTCTCTACGTATTAAATTATGAACGAGGTTATTTATTTAGTTTTATAATCAAAATCCTTCATTTCTTAAATCAAATGTTCACCTTTTAACTCTTGCCTAATTTTAACTACTTTCTAAGTCTATTTCTTTCATTTTAATTGAGGCCATATATACGTGTAATGGTTATTTTCCAATTTAATTGTAAAAAGACTGTCGCCACCTAAAATAAAGAAAGAAATAGGAAAAAAAATCTCTGTCAATCACCCACTAGGGTATACGTGTAAGCCAGAAGGCTTTTCAATAGCGATATTTGGCTTAAGAAGTAGAGCATATATGTCTTACTTTCAAATTAGTTACCTTTTTAGCTTTTTTTGATCTAAGTTACCTTTTCAGCTAGGTAAATAGTTTGAAACTTCTAAATTGTTAATTACTTGCAGTTATATTTTTGGCTGAAACCCTAGTGAGGTACACGTACGTCTTGTGAACATAGGATGCTTAACGAATGAGGATGGCGCGCGTAATATTTTGATCACGTTGTGCTAATAATGAAAAGAAAAAGAGAGAGAGAAAAAAAAAAGAAGCAAAGCTGATGATTGAGAGAAAGAGAGATCATAATATATTAATCTCAAAAAGAAAACGGCGCCCAAAGAAAGAAGAAAGAAAGAAGAAAGAAGAAGAAAAAGAAGAAAGAAGAAGAAAAAGAAGAAAGAAGAAGAAAAAGAAGAAAGAAGAAAGGAGAAAGAAGAAAGGAGAAAGGAGAAAGGAGAAAAGAGAACGGAGAAAGGAGAAAAGAAAACGGAGAAAGGAGAAAGAAGACGGACGGGACATTAATTATATAAAGCTAAGAAGGGGAGGATCTCAAATC
Organism: Prinsepia uniflora; assembly: GCA_032719365.1. NCBI lineage: Eukaryota > Viridiplantae > Streptophyta > Magnoliopsida > Rosales > Rosaceae > Prinsepia > Prinsepia uniflora. Next base: position 46,840,747 of record CM064864.1, read on the forward strand.
AGACGTCAATGAATATGCAAGAAATTTCAAATTTGCTCATTTCAGGGTTATATGTTTGGATCCTGAATTTAGACTAAATTTGTTGAAATAACGGAATTTTAAAATACTAACCGTGTGTTTAGATGAGGAAAAACAATAAGGGATATATAAAAGCTAGTAGAAAGGGATATATAAAAACAATAAGGGATATCTTAACTGAATTTAGACTAAATTTGCTCATTACGTCCATAATGTGTGTTATAAAATTGAAAGTTCAAACACAATTTTATTGGAGGCAATCATAGGAGACAATATTTCAACGCGTTAGACATGTGCAAGTATGTGGTAATTAATTCAAGTATTTAGCAAGAGACGCATGTGTCATGTGTGTGTAATAGATTTACATCCAATCACATCAAGCTGCCAAGTGCTAGAATAGAAAAGTGTACATAAAATATGAGATTGGAGGAGATAGAGGGGAAATAAAAGACATTATTACATGGTATGGTATAATGGTCGATGACGTATTCAGTTTGTATATTATATATAAATATTTATGCCTATTATATCTTATAAATAAAAAATTTGAACCATTTGATCTCTTCGTTTATCAAAACATGTGAGTGAGTGGATGTAATCTATTACACACCATTATACATAAAATAGACAAGTGTTGTTCTTTTTTCTTTATGGAAGCATGGTTGAACCAATAATAAAATTAAAAATAAAAAACAAAACCCAAATTTCTCCGTCAAGATGCAATCATGGACGTAATTTGGTTTGCACTATAAACACTGTGTATTGTGAATCTTCCGTTTCGGTATATATGAGACTTATGAGTAGTGAACGCTAATCGATCTAGTACAAGTCACATGTCATACCCTCATCGATCTAGGATATATATCTTTCTCACACATACGCATGTGTTCTTTGTGCATACTATTCAGGATAATCCATTGCAACTGCGAAGCACTTGAAGTGAACACTACCACTATTTTGTCAACTTCACCACTCCAATATATACCACCAAACATTTTCATCTGTAACATCGTCATTTAATATTTTTATTCCAACATACTGTGACATGAGTAAATGATATGGGTGATATGTACACGTCATGATTCTAAAATATAGTAATTCAAAATCAATACACGTACTATATATAAAATATGAGCATGTAGCTCCATAAGAACATAACGAGTGTGGCAGCATTTCGGTTACTACATTATCTTGAAAATTGGCTATCAACATGCATATTGTGGGTATGACTAATCCTATGCTAAAAATTGTCGAAGCACTACGAGTGGCAACATCTCTGCGTCTGAATGAAATGATAGGTGGGCAGCTGGTAGGGCTATGTTTTGTTCAAGAAAGAAATAGAGAACTAGTACTTGTTTGCTACCATTGCCAATTGTTTTGGCAACTTCAACTTCAAACTTTTGAGCATACAGTATAGCCAACCTTTTTATTTGGAAGAACCAAAACGCAACCAGAAGTTTATTTTCATGGACAACGCAAAAGAAATGAAAGCCGAAAAGGTATCGATTAAAAGGCTGCTTTGATTTGGGGCTTTCTTCTTTAAAAATTGAATTGATGATGATATAGCATATTGTTAATGTGGGTCGTTTAATTGAAAGTGGAGGGTCTCTATCCACTTCTCAAACGATGAACAATCAATCAATCAAACTCAGCAAATTGTTCTTCATTAATTTTTGGACCTATGAACACCTTTAACTAAGGTTTCATGGTTTAAAAAAACTTACCATTGCGGCAAAAACTGCTTCTTTTGAGTTAGGAAATAAAGGTGCAGCTTCTCTTCTCACCCCATTGAAGCATTTATGCAACTGTTAACCGTACTTTTGACCGTTCTAGTTGCAATGCCATAATGGTTGGCTTCATCTCCTTTCATTAACCTTCCTTCAAATCACTCATTAGCATAAAGGTTTCCTTCTTTCCGACTGCTAGTTCTTGGATTGTCGATTGAGGTTCGCAGAAGATTAACTTTCTTTCAATCTATTTATTCTCATAAGGGTTGATTATATCGACTTGACAGGACCCGCCCCGATCCCACAGGGACCACAAGGGGACGTGCCCTGCTCCCGTCTGACACCCAATAATTCATACCAATTTTAACCTCAAAACATCAAATGCATAAATAACCAAATTAAAGTCATACATCAAATCCGAATTAAACGAATGTCAGACAAGGGATGAAAACCAAAATTACAAGATGCGAGCACGACTCTAAGGTAAACCTGCGGGTACACCGCCCAACAGGGGATCAGGTACGTAGAAAGTAGATATATGCCTCAGCCTCAGGTTCCTCCTCTACCTCAGTTTCACAACCTCGAGGGGTTATCAAAAACATTAAGAGTGAGTGGACCGAAACTCAAGTTTATGAAATCGTTTGATAATTAAAACATATAATTTACCCCTCCGTTTTCCAAACATGCGTGCATCATTATTCAAAATCATAAACCATATAATATGAACCATAAGGCATGTAATAAAACCATAAGTATAATTTTAGTTGCTGCACTATACACTCCAATCCCGAAATCCCTGATGTCTGACGTCCCTGACGCCCAATAGGTCACAATCACAAGGCTACGCGTGCCACTCGGGTCTCAATTTCCGAGTTCATTCCCCGAACCCCGTTCGGGTACTGCATCCCCGATGCTTAGCGTCATAGACGCTGGACGTACTAGACGTCCGTGACCTCTCCGGGGTACCTCGCCGGAGGAGACAATATAATATGGAAGGATCTATACAGTGCAGTAACAAATGCATTTTATTGATATCCACATGCAAGGCATATATATACATAGATAAAATCTGAACCAATCATTAAGTTTCATCAGACGGGTCTCAAGCCCAAATATCGTGAAACGTGCCATAACAATATTTTCCATATCATGAAAACGATTATTGTTTTAGCATGTGAATAAGTATAATAAACCAGAAAACATTTATGCACGCAAGGGTTTAAGAAAATGGCCCACTCACAGAACAGTCCTGCTGAAAACCGAACGTATACCCTCGTTCTGGCACGATTATACAACCCCTGTCATAACCAAAGCATATGCAAAGGTCAATACAAACCCCTAACATTCAACTATGAAACCCTAGACCGAAACCGGTCTGGAAAAGCCGCCCGAAAGCGCTTTCCAAGGCAATAAACCTTATTTTGACCAACTTAATGATCTCCGATCGACCCGAAACCACCGCCATTGGATCCGGATCGTCGAAACCTAAAGAATGGTGGTGGTCCCACCAAAAACACTGTTCACACGCACCCCCACGCGCCGGTCAACACAGGAACAGTCCTGCTGACGTCATCGCTGACGTCACTGCTGACGTCATCTGACAGGTGCCACGTGTCAACACCCGATTGGTCCACCTCGCTGATCTGTCAGACCACGTGTCAGATCTGACATGTGCCACGTGTCAGTACGGCACTGGTCCATGTCACTGACATGTCAGTGACACGTGGCAGTCCCTGACTGGTCCACGTCACTGACATGTCAGTGCTGACTGTGCACTGACATGTGACACGTGTCGGCTCACGGTTGGTCCACGTCACCTGACAGACTGACAGGGTGCCACGTCAGCACCGCTGTCCTCAGACGGGTTGACCCGTATTCCTGTAACTCGGGTCGATCAGACCCGTGATCATGACCCGGTTACCATTTCTTCATTTCTTGATCATTTTCGTCCAGTTTGATTCCTAATTACTCGTCTTAATCCCTAGAATGGTTCTGTGTAACTAGAATTAGGTTTTAGGTCTAAGAGGTTACCTGAAAATCGACGGGAAGTTTGGTTGCCGGTTCTGGTTATCCTCTCCAGCGAGTCGACGGTTTTCCAGTCCCGGTCCTGGGTCCAAATTGGTCGTCAAGGTCTCCTAGACGTGTCCTAACGATAACCAAAAGATGTCAACGTCACAAACAGGCGTTTCGAAGCAGGGAAGGAAAACGGTTACCTACGGGTTTATCGTCCAATCGCCGCCATGTCGCCGCCGTACACCGTCAAGATCCGTTCCTTGCCGTCCTGTCGTCACGGTGAACCCAACCGTACGTTGGTTCAAGTTCCAGATTGAAGGTTTGGATGATTTGGTGACTTGGGCTCCTCGGGTTTCCTTCTCGGGTCTGAGGGAATGCCACCGTGCAGGGTGGCCGTGGAGTGGTGGCCGGCGTCAAGAGGGTGGCTGCTGGTTGTCTGAGGTGTGGGTTTAAGTGGTGATGGCTGATGAGCTGGTTCCAAGGAGAAATCGCACAAACGGTTTGTGAGAATGAACACATGGGTGCATGATTCCATGTAGTTTAATACGGAACAGGGGTAAAATTCAAGGGTCATGATTGGATCTCAGAATGAGATCAAGGGTGAGGATTGGATCTGGGGTTTTCAGATCCAAGGGCTGAAATTAAAAGTTGATTTAAATGCTATTTAATCCCATAGTGGATCTGATCCAATCTAGCCAATGGGTGAGTGACACTTGTCACTCACCAGGTGTCCTCCAATCAGATTTCCTGAATATAATATTCGACACGAAAACCGAGACCCGAACCTCCCGATTTCACGTTTCTGACCATAACTTCCCCGTACGAAGTCCGATTTCGGCGTGCCGCCTGTCTACGGACTCAGGACGTCGAGGCCTACCCAACGGTCCTTGAGTCAACAGAAAATTAATTGCCAAAAGAAAAGTCAACATTTTCCCCGAAAGTCCAAATTACGGTAATGCCCCTGAACTTCCGATAGTCATAACTTTCTCCCTGATCGTCCGAATTGGACGTGCCACCTGTCTATGAACTCGTGACGTCCCGAACTACGTCACGGTCATAGGTCAAAGTTCATTTAGTTCATCAATCAAAAAGTCAACAATTTGACCATACCAATCACAAGGGTAAAATCGTCAAATCACACATTAAATTACAATATGGGAATCCTCGAATTTCCGGGGTGTTACAACCTTCCCACCTTAAGAAATTTCGTCCCGAAATTTCAAGGAAACAAATGAGGAAATTGTTCTCGCATCTGAGCCTCAGGCTCCCATGTGGCTTCTTCCACATTCTGGTTTCTCCAGAGAATCTTCACGAGAGGGATCGTCTTCCAACGTAGTACCTTGTCCTTCCGATCCAAGATCTGTACTGGTTGTTCTTCAAAGCTCAAATCCTCCCGCAGTTTGACAGGTTGTTCCCCAAGTACATGATAAGCATCACGTACGTACATCCGCAACATCGATACGTGGAAAACATTGTGAACTCTAGATAGTTCTGGAGGTAGCGCCAATCTGTATGCAACTCTGCCAATTCTCTCCACGATCTCATATGGTCCGATAAAACGCGGACTCAGTTTCCCCCGTCGGCCAAAACGGATAATCCCTTTCCACGGAGACAACTTCAGGAAGACAAAATCTCCCACTTCAAACTCCTAGTCTCGAATCCGTCGATCGGCATAACTTTTCTGGCGATCCTGTGCCACCTTCAATCTCTCTTTGATCACGCGAACAGTTTCCATGGTTAAGTCCATCCTACAGCCGCTCGCTCTCCTACCTCCGTCCAGCAGATAGGTGTCCTGCACTGTCGGCCATACAGTGCCTCATAAGGCGCCATCCCGATGCTTGCCTGATAGCTGTTGTTGTAAGCGAATTCCATCAATGACAAATGAGTATCCCAAGAGTCCTGAAATTGTAGTACACATGATCTCATCATGTCCTCCAGGGTCTGAATGGTTCTTTCAGACTGTCCATCGGTCTGTGGATGGAAAGCAGTACTGAAACGTAGGGTTGTTCCCAGAGTAGCTTGCAAACTCCGCCAGAACCTGGAAGTGAAACGCGGATCACGATCGGACACGATCGATTCCGGCGTACCATGAAGTCGTATGATTTCCTTCACAAACAACTGAGCCAGTCGGTTAGGTTTATAGGTTTCCTGAACTGGCAGAAAATGGGCTGATTTGGTTAACCGATCCACGATCACCCATACTCCGTCCACTCCGCTCTGAGTCCTCGGTAACTTAAAGACGAAGTCCATGGTGATGTGATCCCACTTCCACTCGGGAATCGGAAGTGGCTGCATAGCCCCATACGGTCTTTGCCGTTCCGCCTTAACCTGCTGACAGGTTAAGCATTTGCTCACGAACTCAGCAATATCCTTCTTCATTCCTGGCCACCAATAATGGTTCCGGAGGGTACGGTACATCTTTGTACCTCCCGGATGCATAGCATAGGCCGAACTGTGGGCCTCCTGAAGAATCTCGGCCCGTAACTCTGCCACTGCAGGTACACACAAACGGCCCAATTTCACAAGTGCTCCATCGTCCCGGATGGTAAAATCTTGTCTTCCATCCGCATCGATCTCAATTCTGTAAATATAGAGTATCGGATCCTGAAGTTGTGCCTCAATGATCCGATCAATCAGTACTGGTTGTACATGGAAGCTGGCCAACAAAGCTCCATGCTCGTCCGTACCCAAAATAACTCCCGCCTTCCGGAGTTCCACCAGCAAGGGAAGATACACCATCCCCAGGTGTGCAACAGTTCCCGCTGATTTCCTGCTGAGTGCATCCGCCACCACATTGGCCTTACCCGGATGGTACTCGATCGTACAGTCATAGTCCTTCAGCAGCTCCAACCATCTCCGTTGTCTCATGTTAAGCTCCTTCTGAGTGAATAAGTATTTAAGACTCTGGTGGTCGGTGTATATCCGACACGTTGCGCCGAACAGATAATGTCTCCAGATCTTGAGAGCATGAACCACCGCCGCCAACTCCAAATCATGAGTAGGGTAGTTCAACTCATGAGTCTTCAGCTGCCGGGATGCATAGGCGATAACCTTGCCAGTTTGCATCAACACGCAGCCCAGACCTTGTAGCGATGCATCACTGAAGACCACAAACTCTCCACTGTCATCCGGCAATGCAAGGACAGGTGCAGTGGTCAATCGATCCTTCAACTCTTGAAAGCTCCGATCGCACTGCTCGTCCCAGATAAACTTTACTCCCTTCGGAGTCAAACGAGTCAATGGTGCAGCAATTTTGGAGAAACCCTCCACGAATCTCCGGTAGTAGCCTGCTAATCCGACGAAACTCCGCACCTCGGTCACGGTTGTCGGTCTAGCCCAGTTGGTCACCGCTTCTGTTTTCTGGGGATCCACGCAAATCCCATCCGTCGATATCACGTGTCCCAGAAAACCAATACTGCTCAGCCAAAACTGACACTTGCTCAGCTTGGCGTACAATTATTCTTGTCTCAGCCTCTCCAAGACCAACCGTAGATGTTCTTCATGTGCACGGGCACTCCTCGAGTATACCAAAATATCATCGATGAACACAATCACGAACATATCTAGGTAGGGTCGGAAAACCCGGTTCATCAGATCCATGAATGCTGCTGGAGCATTCGTCAAACCAAATGGCATAACAAGGAACTCGTAGTGTTCGTAACGGGTTCGAAAGGCAGTTTTCGGAATATCCTCCTCCGAAATCCTCAGTTGGTGATACCCAGACCGCAAATCAATTTTCGAGAAGCACTGAGCTCCCCGCAACTGGTCGAAAAGGTCATCGATCCTGGGTAGAGGATACTGATTCCTCAGTGTCACCCTATTAAGTTGTCGATAGTCAATACATAAACGGAGACTTCCTTCCTTCTTCTTCACGAACAACACCGGTGCTCCCCACGGTGAAGTACTCGGTCGGACATATCCCAAATCTACCAACTCCTGCAATTGAGTCTTGAGTTCTCGTAACTCGGCCGGCGCCATCCGGTATGGTGCCTGGGACATAGGTCGGGTACCCGGGAGTAGTTCAATAGTAAACTCAATCTCCCGCGATGGTGGAAATCCAGGTAAGTCTTCCGGGAATACATCCGGGAACTCACAGACCACCGGTATTTCGTCGATAACCGGAGTATCGACCCGTTCCGACACGACATGCGCCAGATAACCCTGGCATCCCTTCCGTAGAAGTTTGGTAGCAGTAAGTGACGAAATCACTTCAGGAGGCGAACCATCACGTTCCCCCTGAAAGATAACTTCCGGCAAACCCGGGCTCCGCAAAATCACTTGCTTGCTACAGCAGTCGATGAGCGATCCGTGCTCCGACAGCAAATCCATCCCTAGGATTATATCGAAGTCGTGGATATCCAGAATAATTAAGTCTGCTGTTAAATCCACATCCTCAATTCTTACCGGGCACCTCCGAATCACCTGATTCACAAGGTACACGATACCCATCGGGGTGCCAACACCCATTTCGCAATCTAAAGCTGATACCACACAATCAAGCATACCAGCACAACTCTTCGAAATAAAAGAATGTGTAGCCCCCGCATCCATCAATACATGTACAAGAAGATTAAAGATATGTAGTGTACCTGTGACCACGCCTGGAGCAGTCCTCGCCTGCTGCTGGGTCATTGCAAACACTTGGGCCCTCGGCCCTCCGTTCCGTCCGCGCCCACGCGCGCCACGCCCAGCACCACGGTCACATCCCTGACCGAGACCTCCATTAGTGTGGGAAGCCGTGCTCTGCACCACACTCGAGCCCCCAGCGTCGTTGTTCTTGGACAACTGCGAGCAATTACTGGCATAGTGGCCCACCTCTTCGCAAGCAAAACAAGTTACTGGCCTTGGCCTGTCCGAATGCCCGCCAGAAGCACCACTCCAAGATGAGCGTTGCCCAGAGGTGTATCCAGATCCTCTGCCCTGAAAGCCTCCACATCGACCCGACCAGCCACGACCCTTGAAGGATGAGGGTGCTCCCCTGTAGCTCCCTCCCTTGTTGTTCTTACGGCCCGATGGCCCATGATGTGGGCGATCCTGACGTCGCCCCTCCCCCGAAGGTTGTCGTGTCTGGTGTGCCGCCAGACTGGCCTCGACACGCACCGCTGCGTCGACCATATCTCTCAGAGAAGCATGAGTGGTAGCAGTCACACTGGCCCGGATCTCCCCTCGGAGTCCAAGCTCAAACCGCTGGCATTTGTCCTCCTCCGTGCTTACGAATGAAGCAGCGAACCGGGAAAGTTTCCCGAAAGTTTGCTCGTAGTCCGCAACGTACATATCACCCTGCTCCAATCGCAGGAACTCAGCCTCCCGTGTCGCGCAGAACGACCGCGGGTAGTACTGGTCCAGAAATCGGGAACGAAAAACTTCCCAAGTAGTGGTATGGACAGACCATCCAAACATTTCGAGTCCGTGCCACCACTGGTAGGCTCCTCCTTCCAGTAAGAAGGCCGCCAAAGTCACTCGTTCGCCCGGAGGGCAGTGCATCACCGAGAAGATCCTCTCCCACTTGGTGATCCAGTCGTGAGCATCCTCGGGGTTTGATCCCCCGCAGAAAGGAGTGGCTCCCAAACGTTGAGCCCTTTCAATGCTCGCGCATTCCATCTCTCTTTCTAGATCCTCGTCCGTTCGAGTATGAGGAATTCTCCTAGGAGGCATAACCAACTGTTAAGAGGCATAGATCAGAAAACAATATTCTTAAAAGTCGAAAAGTAACTAGTACTAATCGCTAGTCTAGCATGCTGACCATACCCTAGTACTGACCACAACCTAGTGCTCTGATACCAAGCTGACAGGACCCGCCCCGATCCCACAGGGACAACAAGGGGACGTGCCCTGCTCCCGTCTGACACCCAATAATTCATACCAATTTTAACCTCAAAACATCAAATGCATAAATAACCAAATTAAAGTCATACATCAAATCCGAATTAAACGAATGTCAGACAAGGGATGAAAACCAAAATTACAAGATGCGAGCACGACTCTAAGGTAAACCTGCGGGTACACCGCCCAACAGGGGATCAGGTACGCAGAAAGTAGATCTACGCCTCAGCCTCAGGTTCCTCCTCTACCTCAGTTTCACAACCTGGAGGGGTTATCAAAAACATTAAGGGTGAGTGGACCGAAACTCAAGTTTATGAAATCGTTTGATAATTAAAACATATAATTTACCCCTCCGTTTTCCAAACATGCGTGCATCATTATTCAAAATCATAAACCATATAATATGAACCATAAGGCATGTAATAAAACCATAAGTATAATTTTAGTTGCTGCACTATACACTCCAATCCCGACATCCCTGATGTCTGACGTCCCTGACGTCCAATAGGTCACAATCACAAGGCTACGCGTGCCACTCGGGTCTCAATTTCCGAGTTCATTCCCCGAACCCCGTTCGGGTACTGCATCCCCGATGCTTAGCGTCATAGACGCTGGACGTACTAGACGTCCGTGACCTCTCCGGGGTACCTCGCCGGAGGAGACAATATAATATGGAAGGATCTATACAGTGCAGTAACAAATGCATTTTATTGATATCCACATGCAAGGCATATATATACATAGATAAAATCCGAACCAATCATTAAGTTTCATCAGACGGGTCTCAAGCCCAAATACCGTGAAACGTGCCATAACAATATTTTCCATATCATCAAAACGATTATTGTTTTAGCATGTGAATAAGTATAATAAACCAGAAAACATTTATGCACGCAAGGGTTTAAGAAAATGGCCCACTCACAGAACAGTCCTGCTGAAAACCGAACGTATACCCTCGTTCTGGTACGATTATACAACCCATGTCATAACCAAAGCATATGCAAAGGTCAATACAAACCCCTAACATTCAACTATGAAACCCTAGACCGAAACCGGTCCGGAAAAGCCGCCCGAACGCGCTTTCCAAGGCAATAAACCTTATTTTGACCAACTTAATGATCTCCGATCGACCCGAAAGCACCGCCATTGGATCCGGATCGTCGAAACCTAAAGAATGGTGGTGGTCCCACCAAAAACACTGTTCACATGCGCCCCCACGCGCCGGTCAACGCGTCCGTCAACGCAGGAATAGTCCTGCTGACGTCATCGCTGACGTCACTGCTGACGTCATCTGACAGCTGTCAGGTCTGACATGTCAGACTCTGACAGGTGCCACGTGTCAACACCCGATTGGTCCACCTTGCTGATCTGTCAAACCACGTGTTAGATCTGACATTTGCCACGTGTCAGTACGGCACTGGTCCACGTCACTGACATGTCAGTGACACGTGGCAGTCCTTGACTGGTCCACGTCACTAACATGTCAGTGCTGACTGTGCACTGACATGTGACACGTGTCGGATCACGGTTGGTCCACGTCACCTGACAGACTGACAGGGTGCCATGTCAACACCGCTGTCCTCAGACGGGTTGACCCGTATTCCTGTAACTCGGGTCGATGAGACCCGCGATCATGACCCGATTACCATTTCTTCATTTCTTGATCATTTTCGTCCAGTTTGATTCCTAATTACTCGTCTTAATCCCTAGAATGGTTCTGTGTAACTAGAATTAGGTTTTAGGTCTAAGAGGTTACCTAAAAATCGACGGGAAGTTTGGTTGCCGGTTCTGGTTATCCTCTCCGGCGAGTCGACGGTTTTCCAGTCCCGGTCCTGGGTCCAAATTGGTCGTCAAGGTCTCCTAGACGTGTCCTAACAATAACCAAAAGATGTCAACGTCACAAACAGGCGTTTCGAAGCAGGGAAGGAAAACGGTTACCTACGGGTTTATCATCCAATCACCGCCGTGTCGCCGCCGTACACCGTCAAGATCCGTTCCTTGCCGTCCTGTCATCACGGTGAACCCAACCGTACGTTGGTTCAAGTTCCAGATTGAAGGTTTGGATGATTTGGTGACTTGGGCTCCTCGGGTTTCCTTCTCGGGTCTGAGGGAATGCCGCCGTGCAGGGTGGCCGTGGAGTGGTGGCCGGCGTCAGGAGGGTGGCTGCTGGTTGTCTGAGGTGTGGGTTTGAGTGGTGATGGCTGATGAGCTGGTTCCAAGGAGAAATCGTACAAACGGTTTGTGAGAATGAACACATGGGTGCATGATTCCGTGTAGTTTAATACAGAACAGGGGTAAAATTCAAGGGTCAGGATTGGATCTCAGAATGAGATCAAGAGTGAGGATTGGATCTCGGGTTTTCAGATCCAAGGGCTGAAATTAAAAGTTGATTTAAATGCTATTTAATCCCATAGTGGATCTGATCCAATCTAGCCAATGGGTGAGTGACACTTGTCACTCACCAGGTGTCCTCCAATCAGATTTCCTGAATATAATATTCGACATGAAAACCGAGACCTGAACCTCCCGATTTCACGTTTCTGACCATAACTTCCCCGTACGAAGTCCGATTTCGGCGTGCCGCCTGTCTACGGACTCAGGACGTCGAGGCCTACCCAACGGTCCTTGAGTCAACAGAAAATTATTTGCCAAAAGAAAAGTCAACATTTTCCCCGAAAGTCCAAATTACGGTAATGCCCCTGAACTTCCGATAGTCATAACTTTCTCCCTGATCGTCCGAATTGGACGTGCCACCTGTCTATGAACTCGTGACGTCCCGAACTACGTCACGGTCATAGGTCAAAGTTCATTTAGTTCATCAATCAGAAAGTCAACAATTTGACCATACCAATCACAAGGGTAAAATCGTCAAATCACACATTAAATTACAATATGGGAATCCTCGAATTTCCGGGGTGTTACACGACTACTAGCTCACGAAAAGTTATTCCAACTACCAGCTGACTAAAGGAAATTCCAACTACTAATGCATGTAAGTCATTCCGACTACCGATTCATGGAAACTCATCCCGACTACCAACCCATGGTAGGTCACTGAGGAACTCAAACTTCCTTTTCGACATCTTACTGCGGCTTTTGATTGTTCTACCATCTAATGGCATGATTTCCGACTGATATTCATTTTAGTTGATGATTTTTCAAATTTCTTGCTTGATACGTGCTTGGATGCGAAGGAAATAATTTACTACTTTCTGCTCCTGTAATTTCAGTTGTTATTCAATTGCAGTACTTGTACATTCCTGTACTTGTACTTCCACCTCCATTTCGTTACAAACCAAATTTTCTTAAGTAGTAATTGGTACTCGGAATACACCATCCAAGCGTGGTTCACGACTTACCAAGTCAGGATACTATCTTTGTGTATTGGCCCGAATACTTTGATTCCGACTCAAGAAAACTTGGGACCACTGATCATTTAACTACTAAAGCAACAATGCCACTAATTTGAATATCATAGCGAAATACCTTTCGAACTTGGGGAACGCTAGATAATAAAATATTTTAAGTCCTTGAAAAAGGCATAAAAAACAATGGAGGCTAATTCTTGTCTGCTTGCCTCACAATCTCTTTGATTAGAAGAAAGGTTCTTGGGCCGAAAACAATACTCATTTACACTGTCTAATAGCAGTTTCTACTAGTGGCACGCCTGCACCTTAGTTGAAAGGCCTACTTGGTTCTTGGTTAACCAATCTAGGAGTCGACTGTGGCTAAAGACCCATTACGCTCAATCCATCCAAAATCTCTACACTTCAGAATTCACAAGAAAGAGATTCCCATCAGTGGTACGCCTCCCCAGCTCCGCAGATCAGGTTCCGTACGAAGGTCCAATAAGGGTTGCCTCGGGACATTCGGCTCCTAAAAGATGAAAAACATTTTGGGCAGGAACATAATCTAGCATGCCTAGTGCGACTCTTTTTTAGTGCATGCCCAAGTTCAGGTATACTAAGCGACAAAATAATGCTAAATGGAGATTTTTAATGGATATTTCTCATGAGAAGGCTGCTGAGTTACCAACCACGCAAGCTAACATGGCGCCACCACTTGATGGATTATTGGAGTATGTCACCAACCAATTTATGGCTAAGGGGCAGCTCGTAGAGTTCTTCAATGATATCTTAGCTCCCTTCAGTTTGTAGATTGAGGCTCTATATTACCAAGTTCAACAGCTTTCTAGCCGCAATACAGATTCAAACAAGAACACTAATGTTGCAACACCGGAGGTCACGAAACCCGATAGAGGAGAGAATCATATGGAGTTAGGAGTGTCAGTTCTAGAGCCCCTATTCCCGATATTGCCTTTCTCAAGAATAACGGGTTCGAGATCCCAACGATAAGCAAAGTTATTCAGGAGTTTCCAAACTTTGATTCTAGCTTACTTTCTAGAAACCAACCACTTAATGGTCTGGGAGAAATCAAACCTACAATCCCACGAAAACATAATGAACAACTGGAGAAAGTCTGATCCCAATGAACCAAGATTAGATGAAGATCATATCCCTAATAAAAGACCATCCCGCATTACAAAGCATCATGCCCTCATAAATGAAATGAACGAGTTGAGGCATCTGCTAACATGCCAAACAGCACCTCCTCAGAGAATTAATGTGCCGACCTATAGAAAGCCATATCCAGCTTATATAGACTAGGACAACCCTTTCCCCAGGAATTTCAAGCCGCCAATATTCACACTCTTTAATGAGGATGACAGCACATCGTTCTTAGAATATATTGGAAGGTTCTTATCCCAATGTGTGGCCGTTAAGGATAACCCCTAACTCAAGTTACGATTGTTCAGTAGTTCTTTGTCTAGGGATGCTTTCACTTGGTGCACTTCATTGCTAGAGGCATCCATCCACACGTGGGGGCAAATGGAAGCCAAGTTCCATGATGAATTCTATAGGATTGAACCTGAACTCACTATCAGCGACTTGACTGCCCTATGGCAAGGTTTGCATGATACTATAGAGGACTTCATTTCCAAGTTCAAAAGGATGAAGGTTGCCCATAAAAAATGCCCGGATAGTAGCTATTGTACAATGAACTCTAAGGTTTTCCCTCATAAAGAAATTCGATAACACTACCTTCTCTAATCTCCAAGAGATAGTCGTATCAGTAACCAAATTTGAAAGGCTGCTAGAGGAAGAACAATGGCAGAGGCACAACTCTAAAATTCCATCTTTCTATAAAAATAAGATCCCTGTGGACTAACTGGAGCATCACGAAGAATCAAATATATTGGAGGAGGAACATGAGTTAGAGGTGGGAACAGTCGAGATCTGGACTCCAGAGAACGGACTAATGACCCTTAAGTCACTAGTCAAACCCGCTTAGGAGCAGAAGCCGATCATGCGAAGCGACGACTTATTTGGAAATCAAACACCGATGCTTCGTTTCTATTCATTTGACCTTACCAAGGTAGGATAAATCTATGATGAGCTGGTAAGGGCTAAGGTAATCAAACCGGACTCTAATCAAGAATTGCTCAAACCCTAAGATCTCAAGGGCAAATCGTTTTTTATTCAGGGATATATTCTAGAGACTAATCAACCAAGGGCATGTTGTGTTGTTACTAGTGCCTAAGGTCCCAATGAGGGTGGATACAAATCCATTCACAGCACCATCAGTCAGTATGGTCGACCTCCAATGGTTCTAGGAGAGGACTAAATTAGCGAAAGGAGAGTGACCACACGATGAGCAAACTAGGCCAGTATTTACCACATACAAGGACAAAACAATGAAATGTAGAGAGTTCCAAACAAAATTCGTTCCTATGATGTAATGGCCCAGATCTCGAAGAAATGTAAATTTGGAAAATATAAAGGTAAAAAGACAACCTTTCCCTTGCAAAAGTCAAAATCTTGACTTTTTCTTATGGACCTCGTTTGAGAATTTAGAGAAGGCCATAACGAAGGTCTTGGGATCCTGAATTCATGAACAGGTGGCATGCGAAAATCAGAAATTGGGTGAAATAGTTATGGGTCAAAATGGTGAAGGGAAAATGGTAATTTTTCCATCAAGGGCATTTTGATAATTTTTCTTAAAGGATAAGCCTTGGATAGTGATGCTTATCTTGAGAAATCTAAACCCTTACCTTTGTTGTTCCTTTGACTAACTTGGATTGTATATATATGTGTGTGTGTGTGTGTGTGTGTGTGTGTGTGTGTGTGTGTGTGTGTGTGTGTGTGTGTGTGTGTGTGTGTGTGTGTGTGTGTGTGTGTGTGTGTGTGTGTGTGTGTGTGTGTGTGTGTGTGTGTGTGTGTGTGTGTGTGTGTGTGTGTGTGTGTGTGTTTGGAGGTGTTGGTGTGAGATTTGGTGGACATGGGCTGAAATTTTTACAACCACAATGATCAACCAAACCGAGTTGAGGGACAAGAAGCAGGAAAAGAAGAAAGAGAGAAGATGATTGTCTGAAAAAGAAGAGGGGAACAGAATGAGACTGAGAAGCTGAGAAATCTGGCAGACCCGTACACAAAAACCATGATAAAGTCTTAGCCGTGGGTCGAGGAGTTTGTTTGGGGTTGTTTTACGTCGTACCAATGATCTCAATAAGTTGGGTGAGTCTTTGAGGTCATCATATGATCAAAATGATGATGGAATGGATGCGGGATGTTCGAGGAGCAAATCTTGCAGCCATGGCCGATATACCAAGGAAATCAACAGCGAACATAAGGTAAGTTTTTGATGGTTTGAGGTTTGAGGTCATGGATCCCTTTATGAGTTTTCATAGTGAGATTAGATGGTTAAAATGAAAAAAATGGACATGAAAAGTTTGTGTTCAAATCAGGTAGGACTCGCGGGTCAAATGACCCGGATTGAAGAAAATGGGTCTGAGACCTATGCTTGAAGATGAAAAGTGCCCTGCGCATGAGGTCCACGCGCATGGACTTTGTTGGGCGCGTGAATTAGTTTTTGGAAACTTGGTCAACACAGAAATTCTTCTTCTCAGTGATACAATTCCAATGGTACAATTTTCGAGGCGATGAGATATCGTCTCGGGGCAATTTTGATTATTTGAAATTTTAGGGTTCGTTTTAATTCGTTTAAAAATTCTGAAAAATTATGGAATTCACATATGAGTTAATTAGGGTGGTTAGTGACCCTTCGAAGTGATTTTTGGAAAGAATTGATGTTCTCAGATTTTATAGAATAGTGTACAACTTTATTTGATCGTGTATACGGTACGTGTGAATGGACGTTTTATTTTTTAAAATAATATGCATGCATATTTATATGTTTTAATGTGCTTCTATGTGTTCTTAATGATATTTGGGTGATTGGAATTTTTATTTTATTTTCAGTAATTTTAAATTTAATTATTATTTTATTGCGCATTTTACGAGTGAAATATGATTTATGACACGAGATATTGTGATATTAGATTCTTGGTGATTTTCATATGATTTTTGGATGGTTTCGGATGTTACTTTGATGGCACGCTTTATGGAGTTTGTGACTGAGTTGTGTTTTAGGCCGGAGGTTCTAGTTGTGAATTTGATTTGTAATATTGAGATGTGATATAAGTATGTGTTGTTCAGTATTGGTGATGTGAAAAGTTGTGATGATGTGTGATGATTGTGGATAACTCTCCTCGAGATGCATGTTGGTTAGTAATTTAAGCCGTCGAGTCGGAGGCTCCAGATCCTGGGACTGGTTTGGTGCTAACTCAGATGTCAAACCGGGCTCCAGATCCTGAGTCGGCTCTCACTCGGACGTCGAGCTAGGCTCCATATACCAAGTGAGTTTGTGAGATCCACACTTGGATTTCGAGCTGGGCTCTAGATCCCGGGTGGTGTGCCTACTAGTAATGCAATGGACATGATGACTGATGTGGTGCATCAAGGATGGGTTGGTTATTGATTGGTTATGTGATTATAGTGATGGCTTTGTGTTGACTATTGTAGTAATTTTTGTGCCACTTGTCATAATTACTGATGTCTGTTGCTTTTTTGTTATTTTACAACTTTTTCGAGGTCCATGGTTATGTTATGTTTTACTTGAGATTTAAATGGTTTTATATATGCATCCATAGTTTAAAAAAACAGAGGATAAAATGTTATGTTTCAAATTGTGTTATTTTAACTATTTATTTTTCTCCACTCACACGGTTTTTGCATTTTTGTAACTCTCTAGGGCCTTTGCACGAAGTTCATGGCTGAACGAGAGGCGGAGGCATGGTTAATAAGGTGACTATCCTTTGTCTGACAAGCTGAGGGTAATTTTGGTATTCTACATTGATTTTCATATGGGAATAGGGCTTGGACGTAATTTACGGGATTTTTTTCCAGTATGGGTTCGTCATATGAGCTCAGCTTCAGGTGTTAAAGAGAAGTCAAGATGCTCAGAGCAAGATTGGAATGATGTTCCTCAAGAAGAACCTAAGCGGAAACAAGGTTCGTGTGTCCCCAAAAACAAGATGCCACATGGCTCTATGTCTCAGAAATTAGGATACGCTAGAAGGAAGCAGAAATGGACAGCTAGTCAGCGGACTAGGGGATAGAATGACCAGCAAAAAACAAAGGCAAAAAGTCAGTTATTTTGGATAAGGCTACAAACGACAGTACGGGGCATACCTTATTACTAAGAACGACTTGGGGGTAAGGCCTCCAAATGAACCAACGACTGTTCCAGCAACCAAGAAGGAGCTACCTAGTCCTCCCAAGTTAAACAAGGAGGAGGAGAAGGATAAAAAAAAGATACAAATCATGACACCATCTTAGAAACTTCTTCTGCAGTTAGGAGTAAACTCGTATTCAGAGACTTTTCCCAAAGAGACTTGGAGAGCAAGCAAACTAAGAATACAGAGGCAGTAGTGGTGGAGAAGTAGTGGTATGGTAGTGTTGGAATGGTTGTAGAGGCACTAGTGGAGGGGGTCGTGGTAGTAGTGGGGTTGTAGTGGTAATGGTTGTCGTGGTGGTGATGGTGGCAATATTAGAAATTGTGTGTACCTGAAAAACATATCAACTATTCCTTTTTCATATTTGAAGTTCATTTTCAAAATTCAACTACCGTTCACGTTTACGCCTCCATATTTTTTAATACAAAAAAAAAATATTTTGAAACATTACCAAAGAAGCCGCTATTTTCTAAAATGTTCAGCAACTGAATGTTTACTAATTACCAATATGCCATCATTTTTCTTAAAAACACTATAATTGTGTGAGAACAGTAGAATCTTCAGAGGAAAAGAAAATTAACTAGGTCATCTCAATAATAAATATAGTATATATATTTAGCACATCTGAAATTCAAATTTAGAAATCGTCACTATTAAATAATAAATATAGCTATACGTTTCACATCTGGCCCAAAGTTTTCATCCATGTGTTGCGCATCTGGGTCACAATTTTCATCAATATGTTGCACATCTGGCCTAATATATTAGACACTCGTGAACGTAAATTTTGTAGTTTTTGGAAAGTCAGCACCCATCTGATCGTGCAAACCAGCGTAGCTTATTGATTTGGTATTTTTTTAATCAAAATTAAAATTCAATATGTAATAACTATGGGCCTTTGCGATTGGACTGGACTGACCTTGACTTGGAATACATACCACGAACTAAACATGGACGTTTGGAATGGACTCGAAATACATAACCTTTGCAGTCTCGAACTACATGGGCCTTTGCGATTGGACTAGACTGACCTTGACACTAGACCTAATTGAAACAAACAAATAATCATTCTATCAATTAATTTTTTTTTTATAGATTACATATATGCATTTAAGTTAAAATTTCTTCATAACTTAGATTAATTTAAAGCATTTTCAGCTCCCTTTTCTAGTAGATGCAATCTATGGAAATCCATTCTTTTGCATCTCGTACCATCTTTTCAATTCACTGAATTGTCTTCGTATATATATATCATAATCAAAACTATTCATTCTCTAAATTATCAAATCAATATTATTTCCGTAAAAAGGCAATAAGATTAGAGGTTATTTGCTCATTCATATTTTCCAAAAAAATTAGTGGTTTTGGTGAAAATTAAGATCATCATGGTGAACCGTCCATTTAATGGACATATATGAGTGACTAAATGATCTCCAATTTTATATAATTTTTACATAAATGATCTTGATGATAATTTAATATTGGACGGTTTCGATCATAGGATATATTAAATAACAATTAAATAAATCGAATGGGTGATACAAGAATGTAATATCAAAGGGAAATGAAAATATTTTCATCATTTTAATGAATTTGCACTTTGTTGAAGCACAAAAGGTTCCAACTTAGGGATTACGTCTTTTCCAATCGTCGAGTATCACCTGTTCTTTTTCGAACTCGTAGACTAGGAAAAGTAGCGAGTTGACCATTAGGGATAACCACTGATGTAGTGCCGGCCTAATGATATTTTGATAATTAAGTAGTAAGTGGGTTCATAAGAAGTAACAGTAAATAGTAATCTTGACAGTGTAATAATAAATAGTGAATATTAGTTACCTTCTTGGAAAATATGTACCCCTCTTGCATGGGTAGTTGCAGGGGCCTTGATAAATAGTTTCAATGTAGGATAAATGCTCTTCCATTTTGGTGCTAACACATGGCATGTAGATGGATGGTGAGGATATGTCCACGTGTCATCCCATATTTGACCCATTGCTAAGGTTGTTTGGCTTCTTGGGCTTGGGCCCAAGTTGCACTTCCAATTGTGTGATTGCTTTGGGCTTTGACTATCCTAGGTGTTTGAGCTTTTGGTATATGACCTAGTGAGTCTGGTCTAGTAACAATCAACAAAAGTCTCCCAAATTCTTGATTCAGGGGGGATTTCTTGGTTAAAGGCTTAACAATTTTCTAGACTCAGTGGGAGATGTACCCATAATCACCCAGGTCCCTCAGTCGAGAGAGGTCACTGAGTCATTTACATCTGTTTGCGTCTAAAGGAGCCCTTAATGGTCAGTGTTCCTTGTCCAAATTGACCAGCCTGTGTCTCACTTGGCCTGCGATTTTTTCAAAATGATCGTTGGTTCACTACAGTCGGTGTGTGTCAGTTGGCTGAATATGGCGTAACGTTGTATTTCTGTCGCTTGAAGTAGCGAGGGTGGCATTGTACTTAGTTTTGAAGGAGAGGCTAGTTGGCATATGTATCAAACTAGTCGGTCTGGTAGTTCCGAGCCTAGTTCTAACTTTATTATTTATGCTTTGAAATTGGTCGGCCTCGATTTAACGACCTGTCCCAAATCCTTGGGATTAATTAATAATTAATTATGGATTAGTCGAGAATTATCGGACGTTCAGGGCGAAATTACGATTTTACCCCTAGACGAGGGCAAAAAGTTAACTTTTGACCCGGGAGGTCCATTGCCTGTGGATCAGGGACCGTTGCGTAGATCGAGTTGATACGAGTCCATAGACAGGCGGCAAGTCGAAATTGGACATTCGCCGAGAAAGTTACGGGTCACGGAAGTTCCGAGGTACTATTAGACGCTTTACCAGATGGGTGGACTTTTGTCTGGAGTGGGCCTAGATATTTTTTTAAGGCTCAATGGATGATTGACAAGTGTCACTCATCCATTGCTCCTATTACACAGATACATGCATCCACCCCTTTATGCTCATCTGTTTCATCCTCCCTAACCTAAAACCCATAACCTGTGCAACCCTATCCCTCACGAACACCCCTCAAAACTCACCTGATGATTGTGACCCGTGAATGAAAAGGGAGATGAGGTCGAGATGAGCTTAACGGTGGCGAGGTTAGGACTTTCGTTCACGGTGGCTACGAAACCGCGAAGGTAGGTTTTTACGTTCAAAATTTGGATGTTTGATTTTGAACGTTGTTAATCGATTCTAATGATTGGGATGGCTTTCTGGTGATCATATGAGGTAATGGGGATTGGAATCGTGGTTAGAGGTGGTCTGTGGTAGCCAGACAGTGAGACGGAAACCTGGGCAATTGTTCTTCAAGTTGGTGGTAAGCTTCTTGGCCTTATTTCTAGTTTTTGAGGATGTAGATCGATAGGAAATGATGAGACGAAGAGATAGGAAGAAAAATAGGAAGGAATGGTGGCTGGAATTGGGAGAACCGGTCGTGACGGTTCGATGGTTCGGTCGAACAAAAAAACAAGGAAAAACCCAGTTTTTCGCGAGGTTGACAATGACCGCCCCTGGCGCGTGGGCTTCACGCGTAGTCACTTGCGACGGCGTGTGGGGGCTAGTGGGGCAGAGCTGGAGTTCATGTTCAACATGTAATTTTATCCTTTAGATGTAACGAACATTTTGGGACTAGTTTCGAGTCGATCGGACACCGTTTCGGGACAGTTTTGAATGTCCGAAGGTTTAGGATTTATTTTAAATACGTTTAAAAATCCAGTAAAATTGGGGGATTTATTGTTAGCGTGTTTGAGGTAGTTAGTGACCCTCCGGTGTGGTTTGGAAAGGTTCGAGAGTTCCGGAGATGGTGATTTAACCAGGGGAGGCTTATGGCACGCGTATCGAGGAGGCAGCTTGGACAGTCTGTAAGTGGACTTTGTTTTATGAATACGATGCATGCATAAATGTTTTATATGTGCTTATGAACATATTTTGAGATGATATGAGTGCATGTGATTTAAATATGATTTGTTGGGGATTTTCGGAGGAAAATGCGTTATTGCATGTAGTTCGAGATTTCCATTTTATATGATGATTGGGCTTCGACTGAGTGTGTTACATGCTTGTGTTTTATGTGATTCCGAAGGCTTCACGGAGAAGCGTGAAACCGAGGAATTGGGTTATGGTTTTAAGGATTCACAGGGAGGCGTGAAATCGAGATTCGGACATGAGTCCCAGTTGAAAGATGATTTGGAGGATTGGGATACGCGGTGTTAGACGAGAGCAGACACGTCCCACGATAATCTGGGAGGATAGGGACGGGTTGACATGACCCATCCCAAATTCCCTCGGGATTAACGTGGGATGTGCCATGCTCCTGTCTGACACGATGTGCCAGACAAGAGATAATTCAAACCTTAATCCATTCAGGGCTTCTAGAGCGCGTCAAGATCGGTGAAGGAGTGTGATGTCTCGGTCTCAGCTACAGCCCTCATCCGTGATCAATCTTAAGGGCATTAAAACCATTAAAAGTTGCGAGTGGATAAAAAGTCAATATTTTAATAAAACACATTTCATCAGAAGACAATTATACTCTTCACTAAAAAATATGCATGCATTCGAAAACCAATAATCAAACCATTTACTTTGATTAAATCGTTGGGGCCTTAGCCCAAAACCATAAATCCATGTATGTGGGACTTAGCCCAAAACCTTAAATCCAATCATGTCTGCCACTGCCCAAAACCACCAACACTGATGTACCATTTCATAAATCCAATAAATCTGAACACCAAATACATAATCCAGTAAATCCATGAATCAAAATTCAATCAAATACTGTTATATACCAATCCTCGGCATCCCAGATGTCTGGCGTCCCAGACGTCCAATAATAGAAATCATGCTCCTAAGTTACTCTATGGTCCAGTCGCTCCGTAGAATAACCTCTCGCAGGCAATGCCTGACATCCCAGATGTCACGTATAGAGCTACGTGTGCCCTTCGGTCTCAGCAGAGTCTCCCCTAGGGTCACATAGGTCCTTGATCCTCCCTGGAGGGGCAATATCTGATCATAAGGATGGTATATGGAAAACATTTCATAAATCATCGCAACCCATTCAAATGGGCCTATGCCTGGGATTTCCATAAAACCATCGTAATCCACAAATCCATTTTCTCAAATACAAATCCATTTAGGGTCTCCAAATCCGAAATCACATTTATAAACCACAAATGGAACTCATGCCTGATATCATAATCAAATGGGCCTCTAGCCCGATCATGCAAACCAACTGGGCGGCCGACTCGATACCTTATTAAATCAAATGGACTCCAAGTCCGATAGTTCGTAAATCAAAGGGGTCTCAATCCCGATTCAATATTTTCAAATCCAAAATCATACCATTGAACCATTATTAGAACCACAATCACGTAGAAATACAATATAAAATCGTAAATCTCAAAATACATACAAATATGGAAATCAACTTGAAATACGTGCAAATATGTAAATCACCAATACCACAATCATCATCATAGAAATCACATATGTAAAACATATAAAACAGTTATGCATGCATCACAGTTTAGAAAATAAGGTCCACTTATAGACTGTTGTAGTTGCCGCCTCGATATGCGTGCCATAAGCCTCCCGAGGCTAAATCACCATCACCAGAACATCCAGACCTGTCCAAATCATACCCGAAGGTCACTAATCAACCATACAAGTCTATAGGATAAACCCCAAAATTCCCAGAAAAGTCAACGTGTCTCAGACACGATTCCTGAGATGAAAACCTCGATTTGACCAACTTAACCATCTCCGTTCAACATGAAACTACCACCATTGGATCCGGATCAGCAAAACCTTCAAAATGACACTCAACCCACGTCTAAATTTGAGCCCATGCCTCCCACGCGCATAGTCAACACAAAAGTCAACGGGTCAAAGTCAATGGGTCAAAGTCAGTGAGACAACTCGCCGGAAACCGAGTCAACTCGCTGGCAACTCGCCGGAATTTCTCGCCGGAAAACTCCATTGATGCCACAAACTTCAAACTTTGATATCTCACTTGTTTCGCAACCAAATTCAACGCTCTACCTATTTAAATCCATCTACTCGAGCCAAGGATTCCAAATATAAGCCTAGAAATTGTAGAAAGTACCTGGATTTAAAGTTATGGCCTTTCAATGTTTTGGTCAGAATTTTAATCATCAATCCAGCCACCGCCGACGTCCAAATCCGTCCCAAATTGCACCTACAAGCTCGTGAGAGCTCAAGGAACATCATCCTAAGCTTAGAACCGATCAACACCATCAAAATCGAAAAATCCAAAATTTGAATCCCAGGGTTTACCTTCCGAAATTTCGGCCACCATGCACAACGGTCCTTGCCGTGGCCACCATTGGGTTCGTCTCAACATCCTCTCCAACTTTCATTCACGGGTCACAAGCAATGGATGATGATTGAAAGGGGTTGGTGTAGGATTGGGGTGCACGGTCATGATGGAGGAAATTATGAAGATGGTTGCACGGGAGGGAAGAGAGAGACGAAGAGGGAAAAATAATAAAATAAAATAAAATAAAATAATTAATATTTTAATATAAAACCATCCAATCAGAACTTAGATCCACTTATTAGGGGAGATGACCAATGGGATGAGTGACACTTGTCACTCATCCAAGGGCCCTACATTAATTAATTAGCCAATCAGATTTCATGAACATTTAATTCGAATCCCGAGTCGCTAATTAACCCGATTTCGATCCCATGACCATAACTTACTTGTTCGACGTCCGATTTTGACGTGCTGCTTGTCTATAGACTCATGACGTCCCGATCTACGGCACGTTTATCCGTCCTCATTCATTTGACTCCCTGAGTCAAAAGTCAACATTTTTCCCAATTATAGGGGCAAAACGGTCATTTTACACCGTCTGTCCGAATTCACTTAACTAATCTATGATTAGTCATTCTAAATCCATAATTAATTAATATTTAATCCCGATATTCTGGACTGGTCTTTACACGGGTCTTGTCAGTTTGGTATCAGAGCATGAGTTGCTCTTAGTGTGACGCATAGGTGCTGGATGTGATGTCCTTGCATTGGTAACAACCCGTCACCACCCTGAGAGTTAGGGTGAGAGTATGAGGATTCAGTGGAATCAAACCCTGGTTAGGATATGTTGGCTTAAGGTGCGATGGTTTAGGGTTCGATTGGCACAGGATGCCGTGTTTTCGAGAGGTTTGATTCTGAGTAGAATCGTCGTGTATGTGAATCTAACGACATAGAGTCATAGTGTTACAGGTAGGTCCCCTCTATCTAGTCGATGTGGATGTCCCAGTATGACGATAGTATGAAGTTATGACCATTCAACGGTAAGGTCATATCAGATAGACGATTGTGCCAAAGTGACATCAGTGGAGGTCTTGGCCGACCCTAGTTGAGACTATTTGGGAATAGGAAAGTTTGACCAGTTTTGGCATGTGTTGCCGCATTGCAGTGTGTTGGATCCCAGAGGGATGTCGACTAGCAGAGGACGCCATGGTGTGGACGTTGTGTTAGGCGTGGTAAGTCGAGTGTGTAGCAGGTTGTGGTTGAGCAGTGATGGACACTGGGTAATGCCAAGATCTTGTGGGCCCAACGACGGGAGGCTGTAGAGTTACGAGTGGACGAGGTTCTTAGATAGTGATTATTAGTTGGCTGTATACCAGTGTCAGAGTGTGACGATTTTTCGGAGTCGAGAGTGATGGATCGGTCAAGATGGTTGTGCTGCAATGAGCAGTCGGGTTTGTGATAACCCTAGTTGAAGATTGATTGGACAAGTTACCAGGAGTGTGGTGTTTGTGGACTAGTTCTCGAGGTAGACCGATCGGTGGATACTACGTATGGAGCGGTTGGTATCGGCGATGAGTTAACTGCATGAGTACAGTGTCTCGATGGCGGAGCGTTTCTGGGATTGGCCTGCACGCGGTTGTGGCAGGCGCTGCTATCGATGGACGTAGTCGAGTCTTTTCGAGTGGACAGACTAGTGTTATCTTGACGACTGAGACAATGGAGATTCATCAGTCCTGATGAGGATACAGGGGGGTGCGTGAGTGACGCACAGTACGAGCTGTGATTTTTGAATTTGACTCGGTTATGACTGACTACGATCGCATAATGAGATGTTGGACTTTGAGTATTGGGGAGTGTGCCACGCTACCTTAGTGAAAGGGACTAAGATGAGTGGGAGATGCCAGAGATGTATTGGATGGAATCCAATAGTGATTGGATGATAATGACATTGTGTGTGCCTAAGTTATGTGATGCTAGTGAGGGCTTAGATTGCGACTAGTATGGTAGACGTACCCTAGAGTGGCAAACATGTGAGTTCGGTGGGCACTGAGCGGGACAGAGAGGATCCCGAGTGGCTCAGTGCAAGGAACGAGGTATATCTGGATTAGTGACAGGTGCCCTAGCTCATTGTGGACGGATGACACGAGTGTTCGTTGCTGGAAATTGATCCCATACGGGTTGGGACGTGAGAGCCAGTATGCCGACGGTGATAGTGATGGAAGAAGCCGAAGAGAATCAATAGAAGTGTTTATTTTGGAAAAAAAAAGATTAAGCATTATAGTAACTATCAAAGAATACTCTTAGTCGAAGGAGGTGACTTCACTTTTTCCTTTTTCTTGGCCAGAGTGTTTGGTTTGGCCATCAACATGATGCGAGACATGAGACACGAGGGTGTGCTCAGGGGCTATAACTTTAAAGGTTGAAACGTGCGTATTCGGTAGTGATGGATGACATCCTTTTGGATGTACATATACAATATTATTGGGTAGAAAAGTTGGATATTAAGGTTAGACGATTTATGGGACACATAGGTGGATGTTGTCCGAGTGAGTTGGGGACTGGAAAGTTCAATTTTTTGGAAAAGATGGATGTGCTTGCAACATGGTTGCAACTTTTCTTGATTCCGAAGTCGGTGAAGGAGATTATCATTTTTGCTCTGTATCAGATGATGTTGGGTGTCACCAGTACGATGATCCCGTATTGATTAGTGGACCTATGATTGGCTTTGGGTTAGTAGACAAAAGAGGTTTTGATGGAGACAATGATAAGAGTGCTTGACTCCGCATTGGAAATGGGTATTCCGAAGTCGATGAATGAGACTTCTCGTTTTCTGCTCTTTAGCAGATGGTGCGGGGTGCCGCGGGATAACATAGGATGAATTTTGATGTCATCATCTTGGATCATCCTTCATTCTTCCCTACGTGGGATGAAGAGGAATGATAAGACAGTTAAAGGGTTCAAAGAGGGTGTAAGAGTTGAACACCTAGGCTGTGAGTCAAATTTGAGTGACCTGAAGAGTCGATGGTAATTTGCGCCACCATATGTGACGAGTGAGTGTCCGAGGTAGTAGACCCATGTTGGTATTTGGAGTCATGTTACATTGTCCGAGAGAGCTAGTATGGATCCACCTAGGATCGAGTGGATCGAGTAGTGTGGTGACGATCAAGATGATCGAGATGACCGAGATGATTGTGGCGACTGTGGGCCAAGTAAACAAAAGTCTGGTCTTTATCGGGGGGAATTGTATTGTTGATTATGCTAAGTTAGGAGCAGAGGAGAATCGTATTGTATTACAGTTGAAGAATCTTTGGAATAGTTGGTGAGATGACAAGACAGAGGTTGGATAGGTGGAGGAGTATTAGATTTGTCTTGGATAAGTGAACAAGCATGAGACGAGGACAACACGTGGGTATCCATCATGAAGAGATGAATAGCTGATGCCTCGAGTAGGATATTGGCAGGTTCGTTACCACTCAGGATGGAACGATTTTTTGGAGTGTTGTTGGACGATGACAGATAACCGACGTGAGTTGGTTGACCTTTACAACGAACCCGGAAATGAGATTTTTTAGTGAACTGGCTAGATTATCTCTGGAGTTGGTCAGATGACCACGATGACTCCGAGAGGACGTTTAGTATAGTGAAGTTTTGTCAGAATAAATGATTGGTACGTGGTTGGATGTTGCCAGAGTGCAGTCATTGAACAGGCTAAGTAGTGCCTTGGCGATTGATATGATGGGGGTGCAGCGGTGTGTAGTGCATGTTGGATGATGGGATTGACCACTGTCAATCGGAATGTTGGGTTGAGAGTTACCAGAGAGGATGAATAAGTGGTTTAGTGGATAGACTCCTAGATGGACATGAGATGGTGACAGTTCGATGAGTACCATGATCAGATGTGTTTCGATATATTGACATGAGACACATGTGGGGACTCGAGAGCGAGCCGAGATCAGAGTAGCGCAGTGGAGCCGGGAGTTGCTGGCTAATCACGATAGTTGTTATGGACTTGGAGGCTTTAAGAAGAGAGTTGTATCTCTATGGACAACGAAAGTCATCCTGAGTATGGGAAGACGAAAGTGTTGATTGGTGTGAATATCGAGGCCGATAAATTCTGCAAATTTGAGTATGGCCAGTGAGATGAGATTCATGCCATCGTGACGGCAAGATCAAGTGGATGTTGTCTGATCGGATCCTGAGCCGGAGGTCAGCTTCGAGTGAGACTTGTCGGTGTGAGTGGTAGGAAAGATTGATGAGTGTTAGTGTCTCGAGTGAGACTTACGAGCCGACGTGTGGTTTTTCAAGAGTTGAGTTGGAACTTTGGGAGCTCAAGTGGCAGTGAGTACTGACGTGTGCGGTGGTTGTGTCGGACGTGTAAATTTACACGAGAGTGCCCGAGTTGGAGGCAAGATTGGATTTCCAGGATTTAGTTGTGGAATTGGGTTAGTTTAAATTTCGAGCACGAAATTCTTTGAGGAAAGTTTGAAACGACCTGTCCAAAATTCTTGGGATTAATTAATAATTATTTATGGATTAGCGAGGCCAGTTGGGGATTAGTCAAGGATTATCGGACATTCACGGCGAAATTACGATTTTGCCGCTAGATGAGGGCAAGAAGTTGACTTTTGACCCGGGAGGTCCATTACCCGTGAATCCAGGACCGTTACATAGATCAATTCGATACTAGTCCGTAAATAGGTGGCACGTCGAAATCAAACATTTGACAGGAAAGTTACGGGTCACTAAAGTTCCGAGGTACTATTGTACACTTTATGTAAGGACCCATCCCAAATCCCCCGAGATTAACGTGGGACGCGCCTGATCCCGTCTCTAGCACTCATCGGGCTTCCAGACTACGCCAGGATTATAGGAGGATGAGGATCTCTGCTACAACCCGCATCCGCGATCAACCTGAAAGGCATTAAAACCACGAAAACTGTGAGTGGACAAAAATACAAGAATTTAATAAAATTCATTTCACAAAAAGAAATTTATGCCCCTCACTAAAAGCATATGCATGCATTCGAAAACCATTTATCAACACGTTCATAAACCATTTGAAAACATTTTCAAAATCTTTCAAGGGTTCATGCCCGATCCCCATAAACCGTCATGAACCATAAATTCATTTATGGGTCACCGACCCGAAATCACAAAAACCCGTAAATCAATACATAGGAACTCAGCCCAAATCAAACACAAGTGGGACTCTGCCCAAATCCAGTAAACGTTCAAACATCGAATACGGGGTCTCCACCACAAATCACTTTCTAGAACATGGAATACGGGGTCTCCACCCCCAAATCACTTTCCGTAAAACCTCATAAGTACTCATACGTATAACCCATACGCGGCACTTTCGAGAAGATGCCAACTCGGGACACACAGCCCCTAGGGAACACATCCCCGATATATGTCATGATTCATCTCTATACTAGTGTGCACACTACTCGGGGTCTCACTCCAAGTCTTCCGCCAGGAATTCTCCATTTGGGGGGCTCTATCTCTAGATCTAGTCCGAACTTTATCTCTTAATCTAATCCAAACATCTCTCCGGAATCTGGTCCGGGATCACATCATAACTTCCACTCTTGGAACGGGATCCCTATGGGGATACCCATTCTGGTCTGTGGATCGTGACTCTCCAGGTCGACGTCTGGAGGAGGCCATATAAATCATATGTAGGGTATAATACAATTTCAAATCATTTCCTTTCTCAAAACATATTTCAACTGGGTCTTATACTCGATTCATCTCAATAGGATTCCTCGAATCCGATTCAAATCCACTTTCAAAGACCTCGGCCTAAATCCACAGTTCAACAGGGTCTCATGCCCAAATTCTCATTTCATAAACCGAACTGGGACTCAAGCCCGATTTCACAATCAACTGGGCCTCTCGCCCGGTATCACGAATAAATGGGCCCTAAGCCCGAAACCATAAATAACGGGGCCTCAAGCCCGATTTCACAACCAATAGGGCCTCAAGCCCGATACTTTAAGCTCGGATTCGTAAACCAACGGGGCCCTCGGCCCGATCGTATACTAAAATGGACCCTTGGTCCGATTTCTCGTCAAATCAAATGGACTCCAAGTTCTAGAGTTTGTAACTCAAATGGGTCTCGTGCCCGATTTCATATTTCCAGATCCAAAATCCATTTATCAAACCCTCGTTGAAAACCTAACACATATAAGCATCGTATAAAACTAGAAATCTTGAAATACGTGCAAATACGTAAATCCTAGGCTACCACAAACAAATGCACTCATGGCATCACAAGACATGTTCTAAAACAATTATAAAACATTTATGCATGCAACAATTTTTTAAGAAAGGTCCACTCACAGACAGTCCGAAGTCGCGCCTCGATATGGCGCCATAAGCCCCTCCTTGGCCAATCGTCGCCTCGGGGATTCCCGAACCTGTCCAAATTGTAATAGAAGGTTACTAACTACTTAAATAACCCCTCACTAAAGTCGATCATAAACCTTCGGACAGCCCGAACTATATCGAAACCAGTCCCAAAATGTTCGTTACATCGAATAGACGAAATTACATGTTGGAAGTTTCCCTAAATTATGTCTCACGTGCCTCCACACGACGCCCAAAGGGGCTGCATGTGGGGCTCATGCGCCGTGCACTGTGCATCTTCAACCTACAGTGAATCGGCCGGTTCGAATGAAGGAAAATCCCCATAATTCCCCACGGTTCTTCAGCCGTCAAACACCCTCAAAAACCTCTCTAAAACCTTTCTAACAACCTAACTAACTCATTCCAATCAGCCAAAATGGCCCCTAACGTCTAAAATTGAAAATGGAAGGAAATAGGTAAAAACTGATATCTTCGCACGATTGCTCCTCCGCCGTCCATGGCGGCGCTGCTCCTGGCCGGCCACCATCATCATCAAGTCCTCCACTCACTCTCTGGTTCTCAGACATGATCATATGGGGTAAAGGTTTGGATTCGGGTGGATATTTGATCGGGTTTGGTTTGGTTTGGTGGGGAAAATGATCGATGAAGGAAAGGGGAAGGATATGCATGAATGGGAACTGATGGCCAGTGGATGAGTGACACTTGTCACTCATCCATTGGGCCTGAGAAAATATCTGGGGCCCACTTGGGACAAAAGTCAATATGTCTCGAACTTCGTGCAATAGTTCCCTCAAACTTTCGTGAACCGTAACTTTCCCGTCGTACATCCGAATTCGACGTGCCGCCTGTCTATAGATTCGTATTGTCTTGATCTACGTAATGGTCCTTGGCCCTCGGCCATCGGACCTCCCGGGTCAAAAGTCAACTGTTCGTCCCATTTCAACCAAATTACCAAAATACCCTCGAACTTCCGAACGTCATAACTTCTTCCTCGAATGTCGGAATCAGGCGCGCCACCTGTCTATGAACTTGCGATGTTCCGAACTACGTCACATTCATTGGCCAAAGTCCATTTGACCGCATGAACGAAAAGTCAACGTTTCACCCATTCTAGGGGCAAAATCGTCATTTTGCATCGAACATCCGTTAATCCTCGTCTAATCCCCGATTAGCGAGGTTAATCTGTCATTAGTTCTTAATTAATCTCGATAATTCAGGACGGGTCGTTACACTTTACTAGACGGGTAGACTTTTTTCTGGAGTGGACCCAAATATTTTGTAACGACCCGTCCCAATGTTTTGGGGTTAATTAAGATTAAATTGAGGATTAGCAAGGCTAATCGAGGATTAGTCAAGGATTATCGGACGTTCAGGGCAAAATTATGATTTTACGCCTAAACGAGGGAGAAAAGTTGACTTTTGACCCTGGAGGTCCAATGCACGAGGACCGAGCATCGTTACGTTGATCGGGTCGATACGAGCTTGTAGACAGTCAGCACGTCGAAATCGAACATTCGACGGGAAAGTTACGGGTCACGGAAGTTTCAAAGTACTATTGGACCTTTTCGAGACGGATGACGTTTGTCCTCAAGTGGGGCCCAGATATTTTGAACGGGCCCAATGGATGAGTAACATGTGTCACTCATCCATTGCCCACCATCTCACCATACATTCATATCCATTCCCTTATTGGATCGACCATCCAAACCCGATGAACCCAAAACCAAACCCTTCCCCATTTGATTCTGCGTGAGGCCAAGAGAGTGGCTGAGGGGAGTGAGGGACTGAGAGAGGCTGTGGAAGGCTTCAGGACCGTCGTAGGTGGCGGAGGAGTTCACGGCAAAGGTAAACCCGAAACCCCTATTTACATTCGAATCTTGGGTTGTAGACATTTAGGATGTTGTCTGATGATTGGGGGATGTTTGTTGGGTTAGTATGAACGTTTAGGGATGGTTTTGGACGTCGGAGAGTGGCTGAGCAGCCCACGGGAAGGGCTGGAAAAAAGGGCCGTGAAGGGAGAATCGTGACACGACCCATCCCAATCCCCCCGGGATTAACGTGGGATATGACATGCTCTCGTCTGACACGAAGTGTCAGACAAGGGATAATGCATACATCAGCCCATACGGGGCTCCCAGAGCGCGCTATGATTAGTGGAGGAGTGCGATATCTTGGTCCTTGTTACAGCCTGCATCCGTGATTAACCTGAAGGCATTAAAACCATTAAAAACTGTGAGTGGACGAAAATCAATAAGTTCATAAAACACATTTATTAAAAATACATTTATTCCCTTTACTAAAAAGTATGCATTCAATCGAAAACCAGTAATCAAATCATTTACTTAAATAAACCATTAGGCCTCAGCCCAAAAACCATAGAATATCAAAATCCGCAAAACCAGAACCAAGTGGGCCACTGCCCAAATCCATAAACACAATTCCATAAACACCGAAATACCATTTCATAAATCCAATTATCCATATTTACCACATAACCATCCTCGACATCCCAGATGCCTAGCGTCCCAGACGCTTGACGTCCCAGACGTAATATCTCACAGTAAAAGCAATGCGTGCTGCTCGGGGTCTCTCCAGGTCCATATCTCTGACATCCCAAATTTCTAATGTCCCCGACATCTAATCATAGCAATCCTAATCTAGATTCACTATACGGTCCGGTCACTCCGTATAATGCCCATCGCAGGCAATGTACCGTGACTTCCCCAATGTCGCAGACACCTAGAGGAGACCTTCCATATATCCTCGTATCAAGATGGCATATGGAAAACAGTTTTATAAAACTATTTCAAAACATCTCAAAGAGCCCTGCCCGGAATTTCCATAAAACCATCACAAATCCACAAATCCGATTTCTCAAGTCCAAAACCCTTTATCCAAATTCATTTATGGGTCCCTGACCCGAAATCACATCCATAAAACAGAACGGGGCTCATGCTCGATTTCATAAATCAACTTGGCCCCTGGACCGATGCCACATTCAATCAAATGGACTCTAAGTCCGATAATTCGTAAACCAAATGCATCTCAAGCCCGATTCCATACTTCCAAATTCAAAACCATACCATTGAACCATTATTAAAACCACAATCACGTATAACCACAGTATAAAATCGTAACATCGAAATACATGCAAATACGGGATTACCTCAAAATACGTGCAACCATGTAAATCACCAATGCCCAATCAACCCTATAGAAATCACATATATAAAACATATAAAACAATTATGCATGCATCATAGTTTAGGAAACATTGCCCACTCACAGAGCGTCCTACGCTGCCTCCTCGCTATACGTGCCATAAGCCTTCCCGGGCTAATCACCGTCATCGGGATTCCCAAATCTGTCCAAATCATACTAGAGGGTTAATAACTACCTCATTAACCTCTCATTGAAGCCCCGTAATTTTTTTGAATTTTTAAATGTATTTAAACTAACCCTTAAACCTTTGGATACCCCAAACTATATCGAAACGTTGTCTGATCGACACAAAACAAGTCCCAAAATGTTCGTTACATCGAAATGAGGGCCCACACACCCTCACGCGCCGCCCAAAGGCATTGTGCGTGGGAGCCACATGCTTGCTACAGTGGCATCCCTAACCTCTCTTAGACCCGATCAACCTGGTTTTTTTATTCGATCGAACCAGCAAATCGATCCAGCTGGTTCTCCCTTGTTTCGAGTCCATTTTAACTCATGTTTCTTCCTATATGTTCGTCTGGACCTAACCTAGAGTTCTATGGGTTTAAAAAACCCAAAACACAAACTCGAAGATCACCTTCGATGATTGAACAGCAAGCTCGACTTTTGAGCTTTCTTCCCAGCCATTCCAGCCACCCATTTCCTTCGAAAATTAGCCCCACAGAGTCGCCTTGAAACCTAGGTCACGTTAGGATCAATAGAAACTCAAAAAAAAATCGTCAAAATGAAGCTTCCAAATTTGTGTCAAACACGGGTTACGGGTTTTACCTCCGCTGTGGGTCCCCGCCGTGTTTCTTCATTCCATCATTCCCTCTATTCTTTAATCTTTCACTCACGGTTTCTCAGTGATCACAGAAGATGTTAGGGCAGTAAGGTGGTATGTCCTTGTGTGTGTGTTTAGGAAGAATGGTGGTGCACGGTTTTGGAGAAGAAGGAAATAAAATATGATGAAGATGATCAGATGAGATGGAATGGGTGGTGAGGATGGAAGAATTGGGAGAGATGGACGGCTGGGAGTGAGAGAGAGGTGTGAGGGAAAAACATAAAATAATAAAAATAATAATATTTTAATCATAACTATCCAATCACCTTTAGATCCACAAATTGGGGGAGATGTTCAATAGGATGAGTGACACTTGCCACTCATCGAAGGGCCCCACATTATTAAATCAGCCTATCAAATTTAGCCATAGAATTTACGCCTTGAAATGCATGAATAGTCCAATTTTACTTCCTGTGACCATAACTTCTCCGTTAGATGTCCAATTTCGACGTGCTGCCTGTCTACGGACTCATGACGTCCAGATCTATGTCACGGTCATCAGTCCTCGTACGTTTGACTCCCCGAGTCAAAAATCAATATTTTGCCCAAGACTAGGGGTAAAACGATCATTTTACACCGTCCGTCCAATTTCGCTCAATTAATCCCTGATTAGTCATTCTAAATCCATAATTAATTAATATTTAATCTTGATATTCGGGACGGGTCATTACAAATCGAACTAGGGGGTTCTAGGCAATTTTTCTAGTTTTTGAACACATAGATAGGTTGAAAATGATGGGACAAAGAAGTACGAATTGAAACGAACTGAAAGGGAGGAGAAAGAGCACTGAACCAGTCATGCCTGTCCCATTGGACCAGCTGCACAGTAGACCGGTCTAGACTGGTCGGCTGGAGGTTGAAGACAAATAGTGTTCTTGCACGTGAGCTCCACGCGCAATGCCTTTGGGCAATGCGTGGGGTCTCGTGGGACATTATTTGGGGATGAGTTCAATTTATGAAATCATCTTTTTGATGTAACGAACATTTTGGGACATGTTTCGAGTCGATCGGACATTGTTTCGAGGTTGTTTTGGGAGTTCGAAGGTTTAAAGCCTATGTAAAATAAGATTAAAAATCTCGAAAAATTAGAGGGATTTTATGAGAGGTTATTGCGGTAGGTAGTAACCCTCTAGTATGATTAGGACAGGTCCGGGAACCCTGAAAATGATGATCGGACCGATGAGGCTTATGACACGCGTATTGAGGCGGTAGTTTGGACGGTCTGTGAGTGGACATTTGCCTTCTAAATATGATGCATGCATAGCTATTTTATATGTTTTAAAAACATGATTTGAGATGCCTTGAGTGCATTTATTTGTGGTATTTAGTGATTACGTATTTGCACGTATTTCACGATTTCTGTTTTATATCATGCCTATATGTGTTGTGTTTTCTATGATGATTTAATGGAAGGGTTTTGGATTTGGAAATATGGAGTTAGGCATATGACCTATTTGATTTAGAAACTATCGGACTTGGAGTCTATTTGATTTAATAAGGGATCGAGCTGGGGGCCCAGTTGGTTTACATGATCGGGCATAGCCCTTTGAACGGCTTTGGAAATTAGATTATGGATTTATGATGGTTTTATGGAAATCCCGAGCATGGCCCTTTGAACGGTTTTGAAATATTTTGCAAAATGGTTTTCCATATACCATCCTAATGAATGGTTGCCCTCTAGACGTCCCGTAGTATCCTAGAGTGGCAGGTTGTCTCCTCTAGACGTCTCGTAGTATCTTGAAGTAGTCACTGGGCATTGCCTGCGAGGGGTCATTGCATGTAGTGACCGGTCCGTATAGTGACTCAGAAGTAGGATTGCAGAGGTTAAAACCTCCCCCCAAGTAGTGTCGTTGATTTGCGGGTCATTGACCTGGGTGGACCCTGGGGAGACTTGGGATTGAGACCCTGAGTCAATGGACCCTGGGGAGACTTGGGATTGAGACCCTGAGTAGCATGTGTAACTTGGAACCGTGGCTGTGTTGATTGTGACATCTGGGATGTCAACATCAGGGATGTAGAGGATTGGATTTGGGCTGAGACCCACGTGATTTGATTTAGGCGGAGTCCCTATGGATTTGGTTTTGGGCTGAGTTCCCACATGATTGGTTTTGGGCCGAGTTCCCATATATTTGGTTTACGATTTTGGGCTAAGGCCCTAAAGGTTTAATTATTGATAAATGGTTTGATAAATGGCTTTCGAATGCATGCATGCTTTTTATTGAAGGGCATAAATGTCTTTTTATGAAATGTGTTTTTATTAAATTATTTATTTTGTCCACCCATAGCTTTTAGTGGTTTTAATGTCCTTCATGTTAATCGCGGATACAGGCTGTAGCAGAGACCAAGAAATCACACTCCTCTTCCGATCCTGGCGCACTCTAGGAGCCCGGTGTGGGATAAGGTTGAATTATCCCTTTTCTGACACTTCATGTCAGAAGGGAGCATGGCACATCCTCTGTTAATCCCGAGGGGGATTTGGGATGGGTCGTGTCAAAATGGTACCAGAGTAAGGTTTGAATTTGGTACTCTGATACCAAAATGGTGTCAGAGCGAGGTTGTCTCTATTCGAACAAACCGTGTAGCTCTTGTGGTATGCGCAGGTCGAGGATGTGATGTCTCTGCAGTGGTAACAGCCCGTCATCAACCTGATAGTTAGGGTAAGAGTACGAGGATTCAGTGGAATCGAACCCTGGTTAGATTATGTTGGCACGTGGTGTGATGATTAAGAGTTCGATTGGCATAGGATGCGGCGTGGTAGTGAGATTTGATCCGGAGTTGGAGCGATGTGCATGGGGATCCAACGGCTTAGAGCCGTAGTGTTACTGGTGGATAGGATCCAGTGGACCAGTAGACACTGTATGACGACCTGAGAGTCGGGATCGTTGAGCGATCATAACGGATATGTATTAGGGCAAGGTGATATTAGTGGAAGTCATGGATGCTGTTGGGACTCGAGATGAGTCAAGATTTCAGCATAGGTCACTGAGTGACATGAGATACGATGTAGGGACTCGAGAGTTAGTCGAGATCAGAGTCGCGTAGTGGAGCTGGGAGTTCTTGGCTGGTCACGATAGTTGTAGATGAGATTGGCTTACTACGAGGTTAATCTAAAATTTCGTGGTAATGGAATGGATTGATATCCGACAGATTGGAATTGGTGTGTAGTGATGCGACTCTGGTGAGAGTCAGCATGAGTATGAGAAACGAAAAAGTTGGCAGATATGAGTACCGAAGCCGATAAATGCCATAGTTTGAGTATGGCATGAGAGGTTAGATTCGTGACATGGTGACGGCGAGATCTAGGGGATGTTTTCCTGATCGGACACTGAGCAGATGTTTGGGTGGATTGGAGATTGAGAAGAACCATCAGGCTGAAAATCCGATTTGATGTCAGTTGAGTATAACTGACCTGTCAAAGTAGGTGACAGGCAAGATACTGAAATTCTGTCTCGAGTGAGACCTACGAGCCTACGTGTGGTTATGTCGGACGTGTATGTTGCACGAGGGTGCTCCGAGTTGAGGACGTGATTGGATTTCCATAGTTTAGTTGTGGAATTGGGTCAATTGGAATTTCGAGAATGAAATTCTTTAAGGAGGAAAGTTTGTCACAACCCATCCCTAACTTTTGGGATTAATTAAGATTAAATTGAGGATTAGCAAGGCTAATCGAGGATTAGTCGAGGATTATCGGATGTTCAGGGCGAAATTACAATTTTACCCCTCAACGAGTACGAAAAGTTAACTTTTGAACTAGGAGGTCTGATGCACGAGGACAGAGGATTGTTACAAAGATCGGATCGATACGAGTACGTAGATAGGCGGCACGTCAAAATCGGATATTCGACGCGAAAGTAATGGGTCATGGGAGTTCTGAAGTACTATTACACATTTTACGAGAAGGATGACATTTGTCCTCAAGTGGGCCCTAGATATTTTGAACAAGCCCAATGGATGAGTGACAAGTGTCACTCGTCACTCATCCATTGCCTACCATCTCAACATACATGCATATCAATTCCCTTTCTCATTCGATCGATCATCCAAACCCAATGAACCTAAAACCAAACCTTTCCCCATTTGATTTTGCGTGAGGCCAAGAGAGTGGCTGAGGGGAGTGAGCGACTAAGATAGGCTGTGGGAGGCAGCAAGACCGCCATAGGCGGCGGAGGAGTTCACGATAAAGGTAAACCCGAAACCTCCCTTTACATTTCAATTTCATATTTTGGATTGTAGACATTTAGGATGTTTTCTGATGATTGAGGGATGTTTGTTGGGTTAGTATGAACGTTTAGGGATGGTTTTGGACGTCGGAGAGTGGCTGAGCAGCCCAGGGGAAGAGCTGGAAAATAGGGTCGTGAAGGGTGAATCGAACTAGGGGGTTCTAGGCAGGTTTTCTAGGTTTTGAACACATAGATAGGTTGCAAATGATGGGACAAAGAAGTAGGAATTGGAATGGACTGAAAGGAGGAGAAAATGGCACTGAACCGATCACGTTGGTCTGGTTGGACCGGCTGCACAGTAGACTGGCTGCACGTGAGGTCACGTGGGACACTATTTGGGGATGATTTCAACATATGAAATCATCCTTTTGATGTAACGAACATTTTGGGATATGTTTCGAGTGGATCGGACATCGTTTCGAGGTAGTTTTGAGTGTTCGAAGGTTTAAAGCCTAGAAAATTAGAGGGCTTTCATGAGAGGTTATTGAGGTAGTTAGTAACCCTCTAGTATTATTTGGACAGGTCCGAGAACCCCAGAGATGGTGATTAGCTCGAAGAGGCTTATGGCTTGCGTATCGAGGCGGCAGCTTGGATGGACTGTGAGTGGACATTTTCTTTCTAAATAGTAGGCATGCATAACTATTTTATATGTTTTAAATACATGATTTGAGATGCCATGAAAGCATTTGATTGTGGTATTTAGTGATTACGTATTTGCACGTATTTCAAGATTTTTGTTTTATATCGTCCCTATATGTGTTGTGTTGTCTATGATGGTTTAATGGAACGGTTTTGGATTTGGAAATATGGAATTAGGCATGAGACCCATTTGATTTGGAAACTATCGAATTTGGAGTCCATTTTATTTAATGAGGCATCAGGTCGTGGTCCCAGTTGGTTTGTGAAATGGAATTTCGGACTGAGGCCCGTAAGTTTGGAAATTTGATTATAAATTTACGATGGTTTTGAGGAAATCCCGGGCATAGCTCTTTGAATGGTTTTGAAATATTTTGTAAAATGGTTTTGCATATACCATCCTTATGAGTGGTTGCCCTCCAAACGTCCCGTAGTATCCTGGAGTGGCTGGTTGTCTCCTCCAGAAACTCGTAGTATCTTGGAGTAGTCATGGGGCATTTCCTGCGAAGGTTCATTGCACGGAGCGACCGGTATTTATAGTGACTCAGGAGTAGGATTTCTAGAGGTTAAAACTTCCCCTAGGGAGGGTCATTGATCTGCGAGTCATTGACATGGGTGGACCCTAGGGAGACTTAGGAATGAGACCCTAAGTAGCACACGTAGCTTGGAACCGTGGCGGTGTTGATTGTGACATCTGGGATGCCGAGGATTGGATTTGGACTGAGACCCATGTGTATTGAATTTGGGCTGAGACCCACGTGATTTGATTTGGACGGAGTCCCAATGGATTTGGTTTTGGGCTGAGTTCCCACATGATTGGTTTTGGGCTGAGTTCCCATATATTTGGTTTATGATTTTGGGTTAAGGCCCTAATGGTTTAATTATTGATAAATGGTTTGATAAATTGCTTTCAAATGCGTGCATGTTTTTTAGTGAAAGGTATAAATGTCTTTTTATGAAATGAGTTTTAATTAAATTATTTATTTCGTCTACTCACAGCTTTCAATGGTTTTAATGCCCTTTAGGTTGATCATGGATACAGGCTGTAGTAGAGACCGAGACATCATACTCCTCCTCCGATCCTGCCGTACTTTGGAAGCCCCGTGTGGGCTAAGGTTTGAATTGTCCCTTGTCTGACATTTCGTGTCAGACGGGAGCATGGTACATCCCGTGTTAATCCCGGGGAGATTTGGGATGGGTCGTGTCATATTTGTTTCAGGCCTAATAGATGAGTGACAAGTGTCACTCATCCATTACACCCATTACACAGATACTTGCACCCACTCCTTCAACCTCATCTATTTCATCCTCCCTAACTCGAAACCCATAACCCGTGCAAACCCATCCCTAACAAACACCCCTCATAACTCACCAGATGATTGTGAACAGCGAATGAAAAAGAGAGAGGACGTCGAGACGAGCTGAATCGTGGCAAGGTCGAGGACCGTCGTGCATGATGGCCGGGAAACCGCGAAGGTATGTTTTTACCTTGAAAATTTGGATGTTTTGTTTTGAAGGTTTTTGATCGATTCTAATGATTGGGATGGCTTTCTGGTGATCATATGAGCTGATAGGGATTGAAATCGTGGCTAGAGGTGGTCTGTAGTGGCTAGACAGTGAGACGAAACCCTAGGCAATTGTTCTTCGAGTTGGAGGTAAGCTTTTTGGCCTTGTTTCTAGTTTTTGAGGACATGGATCGATAGGAAATGATGAGACAAAGAGATAGGATGAAAAATGGGAAGGAATGGTGGCTGGAATTGGGAGAACCAGTCGCAACGGTTTGCCAGTTCAGTAGAAACCAGAAAACCAAGAAAAACCCGGTTCGTCGCTAGGTTGACCATTACCTTGGGGGTAGTTTTATCCTTTGAATGTAACAAACATTTTGGGACAAGTTTCGAGTCGATCAGACACCGTTTCGAGGTAGTTTTGAATGTTCGAAGGTTTAGGGTTTGTTTGAAATACGTTTAAAAATCCCGTAAAATTGGGGGATTAAATTTTAGCCTTTTTGAGGTAGTTAGTGACCCTCGGGTGTGGTTTGGACAAGTCCGGGAGTTCCGGAGATGGTGATTTAGCCGGGGGAGGCTTATGGCATGCATATCGAGGCGGAAGCTTGGGCGGTTTGTGAGTGGGCGTTATTTTATGAATATTATGCATGCATAAATGTTTTATATGTGCTTATGAACTTGTTTTGAGATGCCATGAGTGCATATGATTTAAATATGATTTGTTGGGCATTTTCGGAGGAAAATGCGTTATTCTAGGTAGTTTCAGATTTTTCTTTTATATGATGATTGGGCTTCGGCCGAGTGTGCAACGTGGTTGTGTTTTATTTGATTCTGAAGGTTTCACAGAGAGGCGTGAAACCGAGGAATTGAGTTATGGTTATGAGGATTTCGTGGGGAGGCGTGAAATCGAGATTCGGGCATGAGTCCCAATTGAAAGATGATTTGAAAGTTTTTTAGAAATGAGAACTGGTTTTCAGCTTTGTAAATATCTTTTGGGCGTATGATCCAGTTGATTTGAGGTTTGACTTAGAGTACAGTCAAACGTGAGATAAGTCGGGCAGAGACCCAGTTATGCGTTTTACGAAAGGTATTTTGGGCATGAGACGCAATTATGGATATGATAGGCTTCGAGGAATCCTGGGATATGGAGTGTCCTTGGATACTAGGTTTCGGGCTGTGACCCATTTGATGATGTCCATGTTTAAGGCCATATGTATTATGATAACATTCAGGTTTTTCCAGGGTGTTACGACGCCCTCCTCCAAACTACGATGTGTTCCTTCCAAAGAGGTCACGATGCACTGTCTGTTGTCGAGCACCCGCGGGAAGTAATGACCGAGGGAGGCTCGACTTAAGAGTGCTGATGAGATATTATGAGATCAATCGGTGATGTGTTCGAGATGATTTGGAGACAGTCGCTATGAGTGATGTGTTCACGGTGACATGCTAGGATTATGAGCAGTCTTGAGCTGTATATACATGTGCTAGGATGAGAAACGTGACTGATATTGGGATTAGCTCCCATGGGATGTGTTCCCACCTATTCTATGGATTAGGTCGAGATTCTGTGCATGTTTTCTGTTGGGCTGAGACCCTTGCTGTCTTCTATGATCTTGTTTGGGCTGAGACCTTACTGAGACGATGGCTTCGATTGAGAAGTATTTTTCACTGTGTTTTGATTTGGGAAGCAATACGTCTTGCTTCCGAGAAAGTATTTGAAATAACCGTTTTACGATGCATGCATGCTTTTATGTGAAGGGTATAAATGTATTTTCTTTATAAATAAGTTTTATAAACTGTTGTTTTGTCCACTCACAACTTTTATGGTTTCAATACCCTTCAGGTTGATTGCTGATACGGGCTGTAGTAGAGATCGAGACATCACATACCACCGACGATCCTGTAGTACTATGATGGACCCCGAGTGGGTGACAAGTTTATCCCTGGTCTGATATGTGGTGTCAGACGAGAGCAGACACGTCCCACGATAATCCAGGAGGATTGACACGGGTCATGTCACTCGAGGTAGTCAATCTACTCATTTGTGCCATGGCCCTCTGCATATAGAACACGTGCTGGCATATAAGGGTATGTAATAGGAGAAACCTCAATGCATGTACCATCTTCTATAAATAGTGAAAATTTGATTTTGAATTTTTCACTTGTCAGTTTGAAAAATTTAACTAAGTGTTGTCCCGTGCCAAGGCGATTTCTAGTGAAGTTTTCAAGTCGGTCTTCACGGTGGTGCAATTTACGACTAGCTTTCTCGGCCATGAACTTGTTGTGGACGAATGGCTTGATCTTCTAGGTTGTAGCTTCTTTCTTTTTATAGCCTTTTATCTTTCGCAAAGAAGTCACACCCAAGTAGCTCAGTTCAAGTGCTAGGCTATAATTTTGATGTTGAAGGGGTGCCCTTGTATGAGGAAATGTTAATAATTAGTCATTCAGGGTTGGCCGATGAGTAAGAGCCAAGTGCTAGTGAGGTTAATGAG
The DNA here is from genome assembly GCA_032719365.1 of Prinsepia uniflora. NCBI lineage: Eukaryota > Viridiplantae > Streptophyta > Magnoliopsida > Rosales > Rosaceae > Prinsepia > Prinsepia uniflora. The sequence goes on from CM064864.1 coordinate 46,884,498, forward strand.
GATATGACTTGGCCGGATGTGGAGATGGCTGATCGATCTGATAAGGATAAAGAGACATTACCGGTTGCAGTGTTAGTTGATCGGCCTAAAGATGATGTAATATGGATATCAATGATGATCGACTGTTGGAGGAGTAAGTGGTCTCATTGAAGAAGATGAAAGTGACCAAAGGCTGTCAACACAAGTTTATGAAGGGGCCTGCCTTTAGGTCACCCGGTGAAGTTCGAGTTCTAACAGAAGTACCAATCGTCTAACATGAGTTCAATGCAGACGAGCAGGCAAACCACAAGACGAAGGCTTGATTGCACAAGCTCCGAAGGAGATGAGTTACCAAGCAATGAGCCAAATAGTATGACCTTTTTCTACCCAGAGATTTATGCTCATGGAGTCTGACTACCCCTCTATCCATGGCTTAAAAAGATAGTGAAGAGAATGAGCGTCACACTCGACCGCTGAATCCTAATGTTTGGATCATCCTCTGCTCAGCTGACATACATGTATGAGTTCGACCTTTCTACAGTAGTGCATTGGCTAGGTGTATGTTTGGTCTATCAAGAAGAAGGTCAGAAGGGAGTTCACTCATGATGTGTTGGCATCCCAAAACGTAAGGTGTTTAGTGTTCTCAAGCTTCAACTTGTGTGTCTGTTTTGTATCTTTTTTTTTTCTAAGAGTTGGATTGATTTTGATCTTGTTCTCGGTTTCCAAGTCTGTTTCCAGCTGAACAGATATCAGAGGCCGAGAAGAAAGTTATTTGGAATGTAAGGAGGAAGATGATCGACCTACAACATCTACATGTACTTCGAGTGGACATCAGGTTGATCTAGTCCTACAACCGTAAAGACTTGTGTTTTTTTTTTGTTATGGTTGGTCTCTACCTTTGGTGATCGGTCTTGGAGTTCTCGAGGATTTAAATAAGAAGATCTGCCAAGACAAGTATAAGTTGATAGCTAAGATCAATTTTATCGTTAAGTTGCGTGGGGATGAGCAGAAAAAGATCCTAGATGCAATTTCTAGGAAGAAGCACAAGTCTATTTCGATGGATGAAGATTCTGCCCCTTGACTCGCTATCATCATGGATTTGAAGCCCAAAATGAAAAGAAAGTGGGCATCAGAGGGGACTCAAACCCTTGTGATTGCCTCACCTACCTCGAAGACCGAGTTGAGGACACTCGTCAAGAAGAAGCTCAACGGGTGGTAGAGACCATTGTCGAGGCTCAAGACCTATTGGTCGGTCTAGATGCTAATCAGTGTTTGCCATAAAATTTTGAATGACCTCTATCTACACCTCGGGTGGATGCGAGGATTGCCAATTTTATGGCTCAGTACTACAAGGGGGTTGACTTAGAATGCTTCACCAACACGAGTGTCGAGTGCTCGTCGTCCACCATCTATTTCTGGAAGGAGATGTTGTTGCTAGTGACTGGTGTTTCTCAACAAGCGTCAATGGTGTTGGACGAGATAGTCATTCTTCATACTCAATCATCCGCTTAGAAGATAGGGAGGGCTCTGTTGCTGTTGTCTAATGTAAGTTAGGTTTATTTTTTTAATTTTTTGTTTGACTATCTTGTTGGCTCGAACCTGTGTTTGTTTTGTAGGCTCTTAGTGAAGTCTTCCTCCAGTTCAGTAATACGCAAAGGCTTGTGGCTGGAGTGACCTAGGAAAAGGCCAAACTAAAAGGGAAACATTAGCTACTGGCTCCCAAGCATTAGTAGGATGAGTTTTCCCTTAAGGCCAAAAGTGATCTTACTCAGCAACTGGAGTCTGAAAAGAAGAGGACTAAAGAGCTAAGCGGTAGTTTGGAGGCCAAGAGGAGAAGGGTGGAGGAGCTGAGTGGTAAGCTTGCCCTGGCCAAGAAGGATGTTGGTCGATTTGGGGCGGAGCTGAACCGTGTCATGGCTGCTAGGGCGGCCAATCTTACTGGGGTCTGAGGGAAGGTGATGGTTGAGTTTAAGTGGTCGGATGAGCTAAATCAATTTGAATTGTAATTTGATTATGCTATGTTAGAAGTTGAGAATGAATAAGAGATTAAGTATACATTATGTGAAGACAGATTCATAATTAGTAGCACAAACAAAAGGAAATAATTGACTTAACCACGTCATCTATTATTATCTCAATCTACTGGTTACATAATTTAAGTAATATCTGTAATTTTGAGCTATGGCTTCACCAACAATAAATTATTAAAAAACAATAGGAAAATTTTAAATCGCATGAAGCACATATGTGAAAAAAAAAATTTTAAATCGCACAAAGCACATGAAAAAAAAATTAATCGCACGAAACACATGAAAAACGAAATATCTCACTAATTGCATTGTGTATGTTTATATCATGTAACTTGTATATAAGATACTAAAATTCCGAATTGTTATTCACACACTCATATCATCTTCTTATTTTGTTGAATATGTAGTAATATTTTTTACTACACAAGAATAGAGGGTATCTTCGAGTCCTTGTAGGTGTACAAAATATTAAGGGTAGCTATCAATTTATACCTTAAAGTTTATGGGTCAATTTTAAAATAGATTACTAGATTTCAATTTCATCTGTCACGACCCCACTCATCTAGCACGATATTGTCCGCTTTGGGTCTAACCCTCACGGTTTTGTTTCTGGGAACTCACGTGCAATTTCCCAGTAGGTCACCCATCTTGAAATTGCACCAGTCTCAACTCGCTTAACTTTGGAGTTCCAACAAAACTCAAAGCCAGTGAGCTCCCAAAAGGCTTCGCGCTAGATAGATACGTGCCCACACATATAAGGAATTTCACCTTTCCATCACCGAGTGATGTGAGATTGTTCACCGTTATTCGCAAGACATGGGTCTTACAATCACCCTCCCCCCCCCCCCCCCCCCCCCCCCTTGGGGCCTAGCGTCCTCACTAGCACATTTTCGGTCGGGATCTAGCTCTGATACCATTCTATCACGACCCGACCCTTCTAGCACGATACTGTCCGCTTTGGGCCCAGCCCTCACGATTTTGTTTCTGAGAACTCACGTGCAACTTCCTAGTAGGTAACCCATCTTTGAATTGCACCAGCCTCAACTCGGTTAACTTTGGAGTTCTAATCAAACTCAAAGCCAGTGAGTTCCGAAAAGGCCTCGCACTAGATAAATACGTGCTCATACATATAAGGAACCTCACCTTTCCAACCTCGAGCAATATGAGATTGTTCACCGTTCTTCGCAAGACACGAGTCTTACATTATCATTTTTTACTTTTGATGCACAAATGAACAAACTTAGAGATAATATTCTGTCCACTTTGTGTGTACCATGTGCTCTTCAGGAGACCTATAAAAGAGGGTAAATTAGTCGACAGTCAGGAATGAGTACTAGTGTGGGGCTAGTTTCAAGGCTCTGCGACGCTCAAGTCAGTATTTAGGTCTTGTGTGTATAAGACATATGTGGTAGATAGTGGTTTTGACAAAGTAACGGTAAAGAATTAATCGTAGTTATATTTTAGGAAATATGCCTCCCTTTTGTATTGGTGTTAATAGGAGGTTTGATGAATAATTTATACGTGGGATAAATGCATCTCTAATGCGGTGTTAAAATGTTGCATATGGATGGATGGTAGAGATACGTCCATGTGTCAATGATTGGTTAGCCCTTGTTAGGGTTGATTTGTTGTTGGTTCGGGCTTATGCGATATTTGAGTTTTAAAGTAGACTTTGAGCATGTTTGTTGGGCTTTGGGTTTGAGGTATTTGGCTCAGATTCGGATCCAAATGGTGTCAACAGAAGTTCCCTGAGCTCTTAATCGTGGTAGAATTTCTCGGTTGGGGACTTGTCATATGTTCCAAAATTGATGGGCATATATACCTCTAATCCCCCAAGCAAGGGAGATGTTAGATAAAATAGAAAACATAAACCTATTACTTTTATTAGAGTGAGTGCCTAAACCTATTACTAACTTAGAGACTTAATACTTTTAACCAAAAAAAGCACTTGTCTTTTCTTTTGTAGAGTATATGCCCTGTCTAACACATGCTAGATAATAGAGTAAGTGCCTAAATTAGTTAACTAACTCAGAGACTTAATAATTATAAAATAAAATAAAGACACACACATGCACACATAATGGGTTTTAAACATTATTGAAAATAATAAATAAAAAAATTAACATAAAAAATAATAAAAGTACTAGGTTTAGGCACTCACTCTACCACTAACTAATTATAGTCAATAACATGATTTCCTTGACTTAAGTTTTGTGCATTCTTTGAACTAGGTGCTCCTGCTTAAGTACTGACGTTGGTTCAGCTGACACATCTCATTATGTCTTACCTAGCATGTTTTAGACATGGCATATACCTAGAGCGTCTATTATCTCTTATTTAAGATAATGCATGAAATACGGAGGGAATTTAATGACACCACAATAGTTAGAAAAGTCACATGAAATCCTAGGTCGTCATGAGTTTAGATGATGAATAGGTGTCCCACCACCTACCCTTGGTGGTACAAACCACAAGATGATATGACGGTCACCCAAGCAATTACACCAATAATTATATGCAAACAAGTCAACAAGGCTTATAGGCATAAATTAAGTTCATTAAACATAGTAATCCAACTTATTCAGCATGCATAGCAATCGTAATCAAGAGTCAGAAATCTAGTTAACGAACTAAAATGGCTAGGACTTCAAAACGTCCTAACCTAAAAAGAAACTACAAAAGAAAAGACAAGTGCTTTTTTTCGCTAAAAGTATTAATTCTTCCTTTCGAATCTCCAAAATCCAACCCCTTTACATAAACCCTAGGTCTCCTATTTATAGAGAATTATTAATCCTCATATTATTAGAAGTTTACAATAAATTCCACAAGAAAAACGTTTCCTAAATATATAAGAAATCTAATTAAAAACCTTTCCTACAAGTAAGAGGAGTAGAAATAATAAGACAAAAGGAAATAGAATTGAAATGCTCATGCAATATGAAAAATAAGTGTGAATGTAAGTTGGAAAACCCTAAATAATCCTAAAATCACACCTAACAGATGGAGAGTCCTCAGGCCCAAGTTCGGTGGTCGCTGGTTGAAGAAGAGAGGGAAAATCAATGGTCAACAGCACTGGTCAATGAAGGTCAGAGTGGTCAAAGGCGCCAAATTCATACAACAAAATTCGGCAGATACTGGCCGAAAATTGGAGTTCTACATGCATAGTGAAAGCTACAGTGAATGCAAGAGGTTGATTCAACTCTTGGTACATGTGCATGAAAGATGTAGGCATGTACATGTGCATGAAAGATGTAGGCATGGGTTCAGGAGGTGCTTGTTGAATCCTCTAGTTAAACTTGATGGTCAACTCACGCATGGTGGACTCCTTCTGATACTTGATTCGATAGGTGTTTATTGAATTTCCTTGAAAATTTCTTTCCTTCATAACTTCTTTGTTAAAACTCCATTTGAGGTAATTCTTTCACTCAAATTCTCATAATCTCAAGTTCTATGTAAGTCTGCACGTTTCTCACAAAATAGATTATTTTCTCCAATTACATAGAAAACAAATTAATAGAATAGAAATAAAAGGGTATTAAATCACGGATAAAACATCCTAAATTATGACCTAACAAACACCCCCAAACCTATCTTTTGCTAATCCTCAAGCGAAAAAATAAATTAAATTAAAAAGATTCCATCTTAATTTAGACAAAACATTTAAACCCCTAGGTTTTCCAAGTAGAAGGAGTTTTGTCTCCTGAGAATTATATTAGCCCGATACCACAAACATTTTACTTAAGAACTAAAACCATTAAAAACACAACTCTTTAGAAAATTAATAAACACCAATGTTAATCTATCATGATTTGCTAAACTAAACAGATTACATACACATAAATGCATGTGTTAAATGTGAATGCCAAAACTTTAAGTAACTAAGTTAATGTTAACTACATCCAAATGCCTTGGAAAGATTTCGCCTCATCTCTAATTATCACTAGGCAACTCTCAATTTTCACATAAGAAACCTAGGCTTACACTCTTATCAAGCATATGTGATGGAATTTGTGTAAGACCCGTGTCCCAAGTAGCGGAAGCTAGAGGCAACTGAAGATAGGGATGTTCCTAGACGACTGATGCTCAGTGGTTGTGCCCTAGGAAGCTGAAGTTAGGAGTGTTCCCAGATGGCTGATACTCGGGGGAGCAATAATGATGAGAAATCTCACATCTTTTGGGTAGGGAAAGGTAAAGTGCCTTATATGTGTGGACTCGTATATCCTAGTGCGAGGCCTTTTGAGAACTCACTAGTTTTGGATTCCTTTGGAACTTTAAAGTTAATCGTGGTTAGGATGGTGCAATCTCAAGATGGGTAACCTACTGGGAAGTTGCGACTAAGTTCCAAAAAAAAAACCGTGAGGGCTGGGCCCAAAGCGGACAAAATTGTGCTAGGGGAATCGGGTCTTGACAATTGTAAATGAATCAAAATAAAATCACATATGAATATTCAATGACAGAACAATTCATTTATGAAAATAGATCTCATCAAAGAAATTGAAAATTAAGAATGTAAATACTTACCTAAACTCCAACCATGATTGCCCAAAAGATCCATTAGCTTTTGAATTATGGGTCGTAATGAGGCTAGACTTAGGGTTCAAGAACAAAGGATATGGATTTCAAAGAACTTAGGTTGTACCAAGGCATGAAGTGTCATGACTTGAACTCTTCTTAAACTTTAAACACTTCTAAGCACTTTTCACATATTTTGTACATTTGTAATTAAACTTATAATTTTGAATTTGAAGCAAATCACATTTATTAGCTCAATTCCAAAAAATATATATTCCTTTTTCTTTTTTTGTTGTTTTTTTTTCTTTTTTTTTTCTTGTCTTTATCATTTTTTCTTCAACGTTAACTTTCTTGTTTTTTTTTTCTTTTTTTTTTCTTTTTGGAATTTAACTAATCACCATATACTACCTTTTAAAGATGTCACTATTATAATACTTGGATAAAATGCTTTCTTTCATGAACCTCAATTTGAGCAACCTTAACGCAAACCTAAGTTATAGGGTAAGGTCAAAACATAGGGTAAGTGTTTAGGGTAGGTTATGATTTAGGTGATGAAAGAAAAGGTTTAAGTGTTTGGCTTGAAATTTGAGTGATGGAGCACACAAAAAGGCTAGGATAAAGGTTTAATAATGCTAAACATGCATAGCCTGCTTTATCTCTTATGGTATATCGAATTTAGAATAATGAGCGCCCACATAAGAGATTAGTAATCTAATAATGAATGAAAATAATAATAATAATGAGATAAAAAATTTATGAACAAAAATCAAAGAGTGTTTAAGAGTAGAAACAAAATAAATCTCTCTCAGAAAATGGCAATAGGCTAAAAAATCACAAGGGTAGTCTCCACTAGTTTTCTAAAATTCACTTAGACATAGATAACTTGTCTACTAAATCATAGAAAGTAGGGCATTATGAAGTGCATTATTATGATGCAAATTAAAAGTGACATAACCTTAGTAAAGCATTAATGATTAACTAAACATATTCATCTATATTAATAAACAAAGAATAACAATTTTAAGAATTTTTTTTTTCAAAATATTTATTTTATTAAATTTTTTTCAAAATTAGAGAAAATTTATTTTTATTTATCAAAAATCCCTTTCCAAAGAAGTTTTCCAATTTTTAAATGAAAGTCCACACTCCCAAACCTAAACTGAACATTGTTAACAATGTGATAAAGTAAAGATTAAATGAAGATAGTGAAGTTGAGGCATAGCATGTCAGGACGCACCCCGGTTTCACCCCGAAAACCGAGGTAAATCCTGCTCCTGTCTGACACCCCGACACAACTACACAACACTCTAAACCACCAAAGTACACAGTCAGACGCAGGAGAAACTATACAAAACATCCCAAAGTTTAAGTGTTTACAGAGCATAGTACTAAATAAAAAAGAATGAAAACCGGTAGCTAGATACACGCACATGGAAAATTTAAAACACTTCGGGGTCGCTCTCGTAACTTCTATGCCTCCGACGCTGCCTCGACGCCGAAACCCCGCTCTAGCTCCACGACCTGGAGGGCAATTAAAACTAGAAAGAGTGAGTGGACCATAAAGAAAAAAAGTTTCAAAACCATTTTATACGAAAACAGGGTTTGTCCTTCCTTTTTGAAATCACATGCATAACCTAATTACCAAAAGCAGTTATAGATCACATAAAGATCATCATAAAAACATTTTGCAGAATCATCAAATAAAACAGTTCTAAAAATCATGTCATAAACATCATAAAACCGTATCACAAAACAAAATACCAAGCCATCATTATCCGATCAAACCTGCTGGACCTATCCGAGTCTTTAAACTCCCGAATCTTTAAACTCAATCCAGGCCTCAATAATATCCGAGTCTTTAAACTCCCGAGTCTTTAAACTCAACAGGCCTACAGGGGAAATATCAATATATCGGAGTCTTTAAACTCCCGAGTCATTAAACCCAATCCGGGTCTTTAAACCCAATCCGGGCCCGTTCCCCGTCAATCACAATATCCGGGTCTTTAAACCCAATAACCAGATCCAGCAAATCCAATTAAAACCATTTCTGAATCCACATCCAAACCTGAATCTGAAATCACTGGCCCGAAGCCATTCCGGCATTCAGAACCTTCATTCCGAACCCAAATCCGGAAATCCACTTCTCAACATTAAAACCAAATTCCGATTCTCGAAATCCGATTTCAAAACCGAAAACCGTTATTATCAAAATCACGTTCCAAAATCCATTTATAAGCATTCAAAACCAGTTATCATTTGAAAACCCCAAAACCATGGCATTATACTCAGAACTCGACATTCCTCGTAAAACGTGCCAAATACGTTATTTCTCGAAAACCGTGCAATTATGTCAAACCAACATAGCATATTCAACAATCATGAAATCACATATAAAACCATAAAGCAAGGATGGAAAACCAGTTATGCATGCTCGAGTTTAAGGAAAGGGTCCACTCACAATACCGAGCCCTCAATCACGTCCCGTACGTCTCGTACGTTCCTCAGCTTCCTCGGGAAGTCCCGATCCTGTCAACAATTACCCAAGAACGTTACTAACACATCTACGAAGGTCCACCTAATTTTCCCCAAAATCCCCGGGTCCTAAACGTAACGAACCGAGACCCTAAACCTTCAACCTCGCCGAACTACATTGAATCGACGTCCGGTCAACCCGAAACCAATTCCATTAGACTCGTCACAATACCTAGACCAAAAACCATGTTGACCGTTTTCCCAACCGCCGCCGCACGCGCCCCCATGCGCCACCCAAAGTGGCTGCGCGTGGCCTTCACGCGCCTGCTACAGTGTCACCAGCAACCACTGGTCGACCCGGTTCCAACCAGTCCCTGCAACTCGAACCGGCGTGACCGGCTCACCGCCGTCCGTCCACCAAATCAACTCCTTTCTTCACCATCTTCTTCGTCCCATCCTAAGCTACCCATTCCCCTACTCCAAACACCTCGACTCAGCCTACAACCCGTCGACTCAAGTTCGAACATAAACCAGAACACTTCCCCTGTTTCACGATCCAGCCAACCAGGTCATCCCCCGTCACGGTGTCGACCTTAAACCCTTCCTAGAACATACTCACCCAACTCACCAAGTCCCTTGACTCACTCCCTAAATCCACGACTTTCGATTTGAAAATCGACGGCAAAAAAGAGCATAGAGGAAAAGTTGAGGAATTACCTGCCCTCTGGTCGCGGTCGTGATCTCAGCCGTGAGGACACGACTCCCCCAGTCCACCTCTAGCCTCTGGACACCTCCACCGGCCTCGATTGTTTGAACACGGCAGCACCACCACCAAAACTCCTCTCTGCTCTCTGTTTTCCCCCTGGTTTCCCGTGGCTCACATCCGCACACACCCACGACCACTGCACCTCCAAATCTCCTCCACTCACTCACTAACTCTCATTCAATCTCTGCTCACTCTCACACACTCACAAAACTCACACCCTCACCGTGCTTGATCGATTTCTCCCCAATTCCCAGTCTCTGTTTTCTCTCTGAGTCGAAGAACACACAAACGGGTACATGATCACAACACCCCAAATTATTGGACCCGTGCACCCTAGAAACCTCTAGCCCTCCTACACGTGTCACCATCCTACAACTCCTCTCCTAAGTGGCTCAATCTCAGCCTTCCACTTGCCCCCCTCTATTGCACAAATTCCAATTTGTAAAAGACCAAAATGCCCTTCCTTTTAAGCCAAAATTACGATTTTACCCTTACCGTTTTAGACCCGTAACTCACACATCCTAACTCCGATGAACACGTGCCGCCTGTCGTTGAATTCAGGACGACAAGATCTACCTAACGGTCCAAGGTCAACGTGTTAAAATCCGATCGTCCAAAAGTCAACTTTTCCCCCTAGTTTAGCCAAATTAAGGTTATGCCCTCAACCTTCCGAACATCATAATTTCCTTCTCGGATGTCGGAATCAGGCGTGCCATCTGTCTACGGATTCGTGACGTCCTAAACTACGTCTCAGTCATCGGTCAAAACTCAACTGACCGCCTGAACTAAAAGTCAACATTTTTGCCCATGCTAGGGGCAAAATCGTCATTCTACCATGAACAGGAAACAAAGTTATTTTAAAATACCTCATATGGAGTACCCAATAGAATTCATAGAGTACATCCTCACGTACTACCACCGACACTTCCCAGAACCCAACTCGATTCCTAACCCCGAACAATCTAGTCCAAACAGAAACTCCTACCTATTGGTTCACTCCCTCGGCTGCTACTTCGACCACTTGTCGGAATAAATCTACAAAGTCCTAAAGGCAAACTCTAGATTATGGGTTCTCTCCTTCAATAACCTCATATCGATCAGTTATAGTCACTCTTTTCCCATTTCTTCCGTCATCCCTCAACGGAACTCACCGTAAACCGTAACCTCGTCACTCTAGGTCACCTAGGTTAAGGCCTAAACTCTACCCTGGGATCCAACAACAAAGTAGGTACAACGCAACCAAGGATAGTAAAATACCTGTCCCCGTGCCTGGTGCCGACTGAACCTCCCGCTGAGTCATCAAAAACACTCGGGCCTGAGATCCTGAAGATCTACCACGTCCCCTCGAACTACTAGTGGCACCACCACCTCCTCTAGTGCCCGTTGTCCCTCATGCTATACTCTGTCCGGGCTCCGCCTCTCCTCGGGCTACACCACCTTCCTGTGGTAACAGTGGACACTCACGTCGGAAGTGACCTCGCTCCCCACAGTAGAAACAAACATCCCGACCTGGTCCACCACTCGGTCTCCCTGTAGACGCAACAGACGTCACACTAGCTGGTGGAGTCGGCTGTGCTCGGTAACCTCGAAATCCTGAACTCTGGAAACTACCAGGTCTACCGAAACGATCATCGCCCGACGACGATGCTTCACTGAAGTTACCTACCTTCGGTGTCCTCAGACTCGAAGCTCTAGAAAAAGGTGGCTCCCGGCGTCGCACCGGCAAACTAGCCTCAACCCTCACCGCAGCATCTGACAACTCTCGGAGGGTAGCAAACGATCCAGCCGTCACTATGGCTCGAATCTCGCCTCGCAGACCCAACTCAAACCTACGGTACTTCTCGACTTTAGTAGCCACAAACGCAGAAGCAAACCGAGACAACATCTGAAACTTCTGTTCGTACTCAGCCACACTCAGATTACCCTGTTGGAGCTGCAGAAACTCAGCCTCCTTGGTATCTCAGAAAGAACGAGGGTAATACTGATCTAAGAATCTCTCCCGAAACGTCTCCCAAGTCACAGTATGGGCATCCCAGCCAGACAACTCGAGGGTATACCACCACTCGTACGCCACACCGTCCAGTAAGAATGTAGCCAGTAACACTCGATCCTCCGGTGGGCAATGCATCACTGCAAAGATCCGGTCAAGTCGCGTGATCCACCTCTGGGCTTCCTCAGGAACTGCCCCACCACTAAAAGTAGTAGCCCCGAGCCGCTGGGCTCGCTCAATCGTAGCACTCTCTGTCTCTCTTGCTGCTTCGTTTTCAGGTCGTGGAGAGGGTCTACGTCTCGGAGGCATCGTCAGTCGCACGCTGAAAGAGGCATAGAAACAGTCAAACAACCTAAACACAACGTCACAGACCGAAAAACCCGATAAACTCGACAAACCTATGCTCTGATACCAATTGCCAGGACCCACCCCGGTTTCACCCCGAAAACCGAGGTAAATCCTGCTCTCGTCTGACACCCCGACACAACTACACTACACTCTAAACCACCAAAGTACACAGTCAGACGCAGGAGAAACTATACAAAACATCCCAAAGTTTAAGTGTTTACAGAGCATAGTACTAAATACAAAAGAAAGAAAACCGGTAGCTAGATACACAGACACGGAAAATATAAAACACTTCGGGGTCGCTCTCGTAACTTCTATGCCTCCGACGCTGCCTCGACGCCGAAACCCCGCTATAGCTCCACGACCTGGAGGGCAATTAAAACCAGAAAGTGTGAGTGGACCATAAAGAATAAAAGTTTCAAAACCATTTTATACGAAAACAGGGTTTGGCCCTCCGTTTTGAAATCACATGCATAACCTAGTTACCAAAAGCAGTTATAGATCACATAAAGATCATCATAAAAACATTTTGCAGAATCATCAAATAAAACAGTTCTAAAAATCATGTCATAAGCATCATAAAACCGTATCACAAAACATAATACCAAGCCATCATTATCCGATCAAACCTGTTGGACCTATCCGAGTCTTTAAACTCCCGAGTCTTTAAACTCAATAGGCCTACGGGGGAAATATCACTATATCCGAGTCTTTAAACTCCCGAGTCTTTAAACTCAACCTGGGTCTTTAAACCCAATCCAGGCCCGTCCACCGTCAATCATAATATCCGGGTCTTTTAACCCAATAACCAGATCCAACAAATCCAATCAAAACCATTTCTGAATCCACATCCAAACCCGAATCCGAAATCACTGGCCCGAAGCCATTCCGGCATTCAGAACCTTCATTCCGAACCCAAATCCGGAAATCCACTTCTCAACATTAAAACCAAATTCCGATTCTCGAAATCCGATTTCAAAACCGAAAACCGTTATTATCAAAATCACGTTCCAAAATCCATTTATAAGCATTCAAAACTAGTTATCATTTGAAAACCCCAAAACCATGGCATTATACTCAGAAATCGACATTCCTCGTAAAACGTGCCAAATATGTTATTTCTCGAAAACCATGCAATTATGTCAAACCAACATAGCATATTCAACAATCATGAAATCACATATAAAACCATAAAACAAGGATAGAAAAACAGTTATGCATGCTCGAGTTTAAGGAAAGGGTCCACTCACAGTACCGAGCCCTCAATCACGTCCCGAACATCTCGTACGTTCCTCAGCTTCCTCGGGAAGTCCCGATCCTGTCAACAATCACCCAAGAACGTTACTAACACATCTACGAAGGTCCACCTAATTTTCCCCAAAAGCCCCGGGTCCTAAACGTAACGAACCGAGACCCTAAACCTTCAACCTCGCGGAACTACATTGAATCGACGTCCGGTCAACCCGAAACCAATTCCATTAGACTCGTCACAATACCTAGACCAAAAACCATGTTGACCGTTTTCCCAACCGCCGCCGCACGCGCCCCCATGCGCCGCCCAAAGTGGTTGCGCGTGGCCCTCACGCGCCTGCTACAGTGTCACTAGCAACCTTTGGTCGACCCGGTTCCAACCAGTCCCTGCAACTCGAACCGGCGTGACCGGCTCACCGCCGTCCGTCCACCAAATCAACTCCTTTCTTCACCATCTTCTTCGTCCCATCCTAAGCTACCCATTCCCCTACTCCAAACACCTCGACTCAGTCTACAACCCGTCGACTCAAGTTCGAACATAAACCAGAACACTTCCCCTGTTTCACGATCCAGCCAACCAGGTCATCCCCCGTCACGGTGTCGACCTTAAACCCTTCCTAGAACATACTCACCCAACTCACCAAGTCCCTCGACTCACTCCCTAAATCCACGACTTTCGATTTGAAAATCGACGGCAAAACAAAGCATAGAGGAAAAGTTGAGGAATTACCTGCCCTCTGGTCGCGGTCGTGAGCTCAGCCGTGAGGACACGACTCCCCCAGTCCACCTCCAGCCTCTGGACACCTCCACCCGCCTCGATTGTTTGAACACGGCAGCACCACCACCAAAACTCCTCTCTGCTCTCTGTTTTTCCCCTGGTTTCCCGTGGCTCACATTCGAACACACCCACGACCACTGCACCTCCAAATCTCCTCCACTCACTCACTAACTCTCATTCAATCTCTGCTCACTCTCACACACTCACAAAACTCACACCCTCACCGTGCTTGATCAATTTCTCCCCAATTCCCAGTCTCTGTTTTCTCTCTGAGTCGAAGAACACACAAACGGGTACACGATCACAACACCCCAAATTATTGGACCCGTGCACCCTAGAAACCTCTAGCCCTCCTACACGTGTCACCATCCTACAACTCCTCTCCCAAGTGGCTCAATCTCAGCCTTCCACTTGCCCCCCTCTGTTGCACAAATTCCAATGTGCAAAAGACCAAAATGCCCTTCCTTTTAAGCCAAAATTACGATTTTACCCTTACCGTTTTAGACCTGTAACTCACACATCCTAACTCCGATGAACACGTGCCGCCTGTTGTTGAATTCAGGACGACAAGATCTACCTAACGGTCCAAGGTCAACGTGTTAAAACCCGATCGTCCAAAAGTCAACTTTTCCCCCCTAGTTTAGCCAAATTACGGTTATGCCCTCAACCTTCCGAACATCATAACTTCCTCCTCGGATGTCGGAATCAGGCGTGCCACCTGTCTACGGATTCGTGACGTCCTAAAATACGTCTCGATCATCGGTCAAAACTCAACTGACTGCCCGAACTAAAAGTCAACATTTTTGCCCATACTAGGGGCAAAATCGTCATTCTACCTTAACGACTCTAGTGTCACCAACTAACCACCAATTATGCTCACTAATCCTTCCTTAATCTGTAACGACCCGTCCCAAATTCCATGATTAGATTAGTGACTAATCACGATTAGTGAGGTTAATCCGTGATTAGTTGAGCGAAATCGGACGAACGATGCGAAATGACCGTTTTGCCCTTGGGCGTGGGCAAATTGTTGACTTTTCATTTGGGCGGTCAAATGGACTATGACCAATGACTGTGTCGTAGTTCGTGACTTCACGAGTTCATAGACAGGTGGCACGTTCAATTCCGACGTTCGTGGAAGAAGTTATGACGTTCGGAAGTTTAGGGGCATTTTGGTAATTTTGGTTAAATGGGGCAAATAGTTGACTTTTTACCAAGAGGTCCGATGGCCGTGGGCCGAAGACCGTTACGTAGATAAAGATGATACGAATCCGTAGACAGGTGGCACGTCGAATTCGGACGTTCGACGGCGAAGTTACGGTTCACGGAAGTTCAAGTGCACTATTGCACGAATTACGAAACGAGTTAACTTTTGGACTTTAGTGGGGCCCAGATATTTAGTTCCTACCCTATGGATGAGTGACAAGTGTCACCCATCCACAGGCCACCTATATTGATTCATGCACCGTGCAAAACATTCCATTTTCTCCATTTGAAACACACACAAAACACCCACCCGATCTCACCCATTTTCCTCCCATCCGTGCAACCCAAAACCCATCCACTCTTCACCCATGACCAGGCAGAGGACCAGGGAGGCTGAGGAGGTTGCTGGGCGGCCAGAACCGCCGTCCACGGCGGCGAGAGGAGGAAGAACCCGTAAGGTTTACGGTAAGTCCATTTTGATCCATTTTTACATTTTTGATGTTATGGTTGGTTTTTAATGGTTTTAATGAGTCCATTAGGTTCCTAGGGACATATTAGGAAGGTTTAAGGAAGCTTGGGATGGCTGGGCAGCCATGGGAGAGTTTTGGGAACTTTGAACCGTTTGGTTCAAAATCCAACCATGGGTTTAGGTAGTTTTTAGGTTGTTTTAAGGATTGGAATGGATAGAAAACACCAAAATAGGATGAAAGGAACCAAAAAGGAAGAACTAGGATGGAAAATGGGGTGTCTAGGGCTGTGAACCGGTCACGCCGGTCCAATTGGACCGGCCAAACCAGGTGAACCGGCCATGAACAGTAAAACCGGTCTGCTGGAGGTTAGTGCCGATGAACAGTATTTTCGACTTTCTAGGGGCTCATGAGGACGCGTGGGCCATAATTTGGGAAAGTGTTCAACATGAGAAATCTTCTATTCGATGTAACGAAGATTTTGGGACTGGTCTCGCGTCAATCGGACATCGTTTCGATAGTTTTCGGGGTGTCGGAAGGTTTAGGGTCGGTTTAAAAATAGTTAAAGTTCGGGAAAACTACGGGGCTTTAATGGGAGGTTAATTACGTAGTTATTAACCTTCTAGTGAAATTTGGACAGGTTTGGGAGACCCGGTGATAGTGATCGGCTCATGAGAGCCTATGGCACGCAAATCGAGGCAGCAGCTCGGACGGTCTGTGAGTGGACCTTGTTTTCTAAATTGGTGCATGCATAAATGTTTATTATATGTTTTAAATACTTTTTTGTGATGCCATGAGTGCATTTGGATGAGTGGCTATGTATAGGCACGTATTTCGAGGTTTCGGCCCTATACGGTGCCTATACGGGTCTGTACGTCTTTATTGGTCTAACTGAAATGGTTTTGGATTTCCAAATGGATTATGAATATGATTTGATAATGTTGATTTGGATATTTGTGAATTATATGGTTTCACGTATTTCGAGGCGATTTACGTGCTTGCACGTAAATCGAGGTTTTCTGGTTTTACTCTGATTTTCCATTCTTATGGTTTTGGAAATAGTTAAATGAAATGATTTTGGATTTGAAAAGGTAACTCTCGGACTTGAGGTCCATTTGATTTACGGAATCGGGCCAGAGGCCCAATTGGTTTACGATTCGGACCGGAGGTCCAGTTTCTATGTGGATTCGGGCCTAGGGCCCAGTTATGTGTTACAAATGGTTTTGATGGGTCATGACGGTTTATGAGAACCGGCATGAACCCCTGAAATGGATTTACGGGTCATGACGGTTTATGGGAACCGGCATGAACCCATAAAAGGATTTTATGGTTCATGACGGCTTATGTGGGCCGGGCATGAATCCTGGAAAGATTTAAAAAATGATTTCAAACGGTTTTTCATATTCCATCCTTTATATATGATTGTCTCCTCCGGGGAGGGTCGTTGGCCTGGGTGGACCCCGGAGTAGTCACGGAGCACTGACTGAGTGGAGTCGCCCCCCAGTTGGGTTCCTTACTCTCAGGATGGGCATGGTTCGTTACCTTCAGGGAGGGTCATTGATCTACGGACATTGACCTGGGTGGACCCTGGAGAGACTTGGGTTTGAGCCCCCGTTAGCACACGTGTAGCTTTATCTTGCCGTGATAGGTTCTGGATATGAAATATAATGGATAAACATGATTTCAATTAGTTTTGGGAAATTGTGTTTATAATGATAAATGGATTTGGGCTGAGATCCCACATATGTTCAATGTGTTATGGTTTTCTGTAAATGGTTCTGGGCAGGAGCTCGTGTGACTTGTATTTACGAAATTTGGGGCTGTGACCCTATTTCTGGTTGTTTAAACATATGTGTTTGAATAAATGGTTTTACTATGCATGCATGATTTTTAGTGGAGGGTATAAATGTCTTTTATGGAAATGTTTTTATAAATCTTTATTTTTGTCCACTCACAGTCTTTCTGTTTTTAATACCCTTCAGGTTGGATACGCTGTGGACTGTAACAGAGACCGAGATATCACATACCTCCTCCGGATCTTGGCGTACTCTGATAGCCCGGGAGGGCAAAGGTCGGAAATATCCCTTGTCTGACACTTCGTGTCAGACGGGAGCAGGGTCATCCAGCACTAATCCCGGGGGGATTGGGATGGGTCATGTCATAATCAATGTCTTAGCCCTAATTTCTGGGACGGGTCGTTACATAGCATCAAACAAAAATACGAAAAAACAGAAAGGAAATGAATGATCTAACTAGGTCGGGTTGCCTCCCAATAAATATGTGCCCAAAAAAAAAAGATAGCAACCTGAGTTAGTCAAACAATCTAAAATATATGGACACCGTTAAGGAAAAACTTGTTGGTTAAAGTATAGAATACAAATATATTGGAATCTATTATATTCAGTTTAACCTTGCAAGTGCACAAATCGTGAAAATAGTATAGCAAATAAGTAAGGGTCGAATCCTACAAGGACTTGGCTTAATGTTTAAGTCCAGTTTATTACTTAAATTAATTAATTAACTCAGAGACTTATTAACAATAAAAAAAAGACACAAACATGCATACATTATACTCAATCCACCAATAAATAGTTAAAGTCATTAACGAGATTTCCTTGACCTAATTACTATGCATTCTCTGAATTAAGTGCCTGTGTCTAGGTCCTGGGGTTAGTTCACTTGAAACATCTCATTATATCATTCGTAACATGTTTTAGACATGGCATATGCCAGAACGTCTATTATCTCTCGTTTAAGATCATGCATGAAATACAGAGAGAATCGAATGACAACACACTAGCCTAGAAAAGTGACATGCAGTCCTAGGTCGTCCTGAGTTAGATTACAAATAGGTGTCCCAACCTTTTATGCTACAAATCATAAGATGATATGACGGTTGCCCAATCAATTACACCAATAATTATATGCAAACAAGGCTTTAGGCATAAATTAAGTTCATTAAGAATAGAATCCAACTCATTCATCACGCATAGCAATCATAATCAAGTGCCAGGAATCTAATTAATGAACAAACATGGTTAGGACTTCAAGAGGCCCTAACCTAAATAGAAACTACAAAATAAAAGAAAAGTGTTTTTTCACTAAAAGTATTAATTGTCCCTTTCGAATCTCCAATGTCCAACCATTTTACATAAACTCTAGGACTCCTATTTATAGAGAATTATCAATTCTCATACAAATAGAAGTTTATAATAATTTTTACAAAGAAAATGTTTCCTAAACATTTATGAAATCTAATTAAAAGCCATTTCTAAAAGTTTGAGGAGTAAAAATAATACTACGAAAGGAAATAGGATGGAAATCCTTATGCAATATGGAAAACAAGTGTCAAGGCAAGTTGGAAAACCCCTAAGATAATCCTAAAATCATGCCAAGTAGCTAGAGAACCTTTAGGACCTAGTTTGATGGGCGCTTGGCTCAAGCAGAGAAGGAAAATTGGTGGTCAAAAGTCGGTGCGGGCCAAAGTCGTAAAAGGCGCCAAAGCCATGCAATTTAATACGACATGCGCTGGCTAAAAATTGGAGTTCCAAAAGGATAGTAAAAACAATAGTCAATACAGGAGGTTGCTTCAACTCTCAGTGCAAGTGCGCTGAAGATATAGGCACAAGGTCAAAAGGCCCGCGTGAATTATTATCAGATGGGTTGTTTGTAGCGAGGTGAGGAGGACACTGAATTCGACCAAGACGAAACGATATATCATCTGGTCAACCTCCATCTTCCGAACGTCTGGCATGATCTCTTCAACAAGTAATTTTGTACATCTTTGTGTTGTTTTGCAACTAAGCATGTCTGTGTCTAATGCCTTGTTTTTTTTTTTTTTTTTTTTTTTAGTCATTCCTAAAGACAGGTGAGGCGTCTTCAGAAGAGTGCTGATAAGGTGTTGAAGACCATTATTCAAAGGAACATTATCCCGATTGGAAGTGCTTTGGCATTAGATCTTGGTGGGGAGACTCCTCAACATAGTAGGACGGCCTCCAGCTAGAAAAAGGGAGGTATCAATTGCGAATGGGTCGCCCTCCTGGCTAAGGCTGGGGATTGAAGGTCTTGGCCTTAGGGCTCAGCAGAGGATATCCATTTTGTCTGAGAAGATGAAGAAAGCCAAGAAGGCGTCTGTTAGGCAATAAAGACCGTGTCAACTGTCGACCTTGGTGATAAGGGGAAAGCTAGGTCGACCATGAAAGGTGTGAATCCCCCAAAGAAAAACTCGGAGAGGATTATCAACTCAGATGAGGTTTAGAGTATTTCTAATCCGATCCAAAATAGGGGTTCCATTGAATACGGCTAGCCAAAGGTTGGGTGCCATTAAGAAGCCCCTAGAAATGTTTTGCAAGAGTATTCGGTGCTAAGAGATGGGGCGATCAAGGCCCATATTCCCCTAGTTGGATGTTAGCTGGCCCTTTCTTCCACCTCATCTTCCAAGTCGAAGGTCTGCTGAGCTAATTGACCATGTCGGGGTTGAGTTGGTATTGTTCACCCAAAGCGAGGTCACTCGGTCGAATGTGTCCCCACGCTTCAAGGAGAAAATGTTATTGGTTATCAATGGTGTTTCCATTGGGTTAGCCATTGAGTTGTTGTAGTTGGATGGGTTTCCTTAGGCTACATTGTCTAAATGAATGGAGAAGTCTCTTCTGATTACTGCCCATGAATGGAGAAGTCTCTTCGGCTTGTATGTTGGACTTTGGGTTTGAGGTATTTGCCAATAGTGTCTGGTAATATGGGTTCCGTTTACAAATATAGTTTTGAAATCACATCGATTTACTCTACTTACATATTGCATTATTAAGGCCTCATTTGGTTTTATTTTTCAGCTATCAAAAGTGATTGGTAAAAATAAAAATAAAAAACTTACTTTTTTGAATAGTGATGGACTTTTGACAATAAATTTTAAAGGAAATCTGCATTTTGCTTTTGAAAGCTATTTAAAAATTATTATTTTAGTGTATAGCCACTTATTATGAAATAAAGTATAAACCACTTTTCAAACTGCAAAGTTAAAACAATTTTTCACAAAAAAAAAAGAGCAATCACATAGTGACTCTAAATCATCAATTAAGCGAAGGGAATTCTTGGTATTCATTAAAAATTCTTATATGTTTATTTTTCATTAGGTGGCTAATAGTTTTAATTTAGCAAATCTTTCAAATTAGTGCATTTAAACAAGCTATAACAACTTAAGTAATTAAATGTAAATGTAAATGTAATATTCTTGTTGTTAGTTTAACCACACTAATTTGAAAGTGTAGTTAAATTAAAATTATTACTCCCTTGATGGAAGGATAAATGGGTAAGAATTTTTAATGAATACAAAGAATAATAATTTCAATAAATACCAAAAATGACCTTAACTCAATGGATAATTTATTAGTGAAATAGGTCAATGGAGTAAATTGATGTGATCTTAAACCCACATAGAGTAAAATGATAAAAATGATAATTTTCAAATAAAGCATATATTCCGAGATGCGTATTTCATTGCAAATGTCGTGGTCTTTTTGGACACAAAAATAACAGCTCTTATGTGTAGGTTTGTATGATCCCTTCGGCAACTTCTATGTCTCTTTAGTTTGATCGAATGAATCTAAGTTGCCCTTATGGCTTCCAGCTTTAGTTTTGCTCTTTTCCCCCATGGAATAAAAAAAACATTGAAATATAATGTTTCATTTTGAAATTGTCTCCCAAACTTTTGAGTGTGAAATTATATATACCTATACAAAAAAGAGAAGTTGGAAATTTTCCACTTTTGCCCCCTCCTTTTTTTTTCTTTTCCTTTTTCCTTTATTTTATTTTTTTTCCTTTTTCTTTATATTTATTTTTCCTTTTCCTTTATACATATCAAAATTCCCGGCCCCCCCCTTTTTTTTCTTTTCCTTTATACATATCAAAAAAAAAAAAATTCCTTTTCTTTTTTTTTTCTTTTCCTTTATAATTTTTTTTATTTTTTTATTTTCGTTTATACATATTAAAAAAAATCATAAAAAAGATATTAAAAAACACACTGTTCCCTTACAGTGTTTTACCGGTTCTGTTTTTTTTTTCTTTTCCTTTATAGATATAAAAAAATTACTGTTTATTTATAAAAAAAAATTAGTAATACTCAATTTATACTCAATCCAACAACCCCACAATAACGTATGAGCCAAATTACTAGTATTTTTTTAAACAGGAAGCTAGCTAGTGGTGAGTCAAATATTTAATATGCAATTTATTGGTTGGGTGATGGGTGAATCTGGAGTCTTTGGACCCACCAGGTTGCATAATGTCTGCTCCCCATTTCATTTCTTCTCAATAATTGAGTTGTTGCTTTTTTGTTTATTCATATATGACATAATAATTGAGTTACCGGGTTCATTAAAAAATTGGAAGTGGCTAATCCTTATTTCCCTCTCTTAACTATTATTTCCATCTGCGTATTACAATTTTTAACAATATATACATACTTGCGTGATTGCATCCACATTATAGTAGTTGTGTTCCTTCCGCTGTTAATTAATTATCGAATTTTTCGTCCACATGTAATAATTGAAATTTGTAAAGATCATTTCTGTGAAATAAACAGATAAATTACAAAAATAATTAATATTTTTTTTGTCTAATTGAATTCTTTTTATTTTTTTTAATTTTATTAAATTTTAATTATCATCAAAACCGTTGTTTAGTCAAATATATACAGATGAATAAATTATCACAAATGCATGAAAAGAAAATTCAATAATTAGCCAAGTGGACAATAATTTTGAAAAGATGAACTTTACTTTTCCGTGGTTTTCTAATATTAATTGTGTTGTCTTGAATCATAATCGAACTCTTAATTAATTCAACTTATCTTATTTTTTGTCCGACGCAATATCTATATTCAACTAATTAAGGGTGGATGTGTTTGCTTCCTCCATTGTTGATGACCTAGTTTTTGTAGGTACATTGAAATCGTTCATTTCTTATAACACCATGTAAAGGCAAATTGTACAAAAATCAAATAAATTGCAGTGTTTAGTTATCCTTCTGTATCAGTTAATAAATTGATGGTTTAATTATGATAGGAATCTTAACTCTTAGTAACATTGTCAATTATTTCGATACCCTCGGATGATCAAGCAATCTCTAATTTTATTAATTTTTAGCATAGATGAACTTACATTATATTTTAATAACGGTTTGAATCGATACAGTTTCATTTCTAATTTTAGAAAATTTAAACTGCATCGAGCCATTAAAATTTTAACGATTTTGATTTGAATATCGTTAATATCCATATTGAACCGCACTATAGTGATAAGGACAAGAAAGAGAGAGGAAGAATGAGCAAGAGAAAAAAAAAACCTAATTTTTTCATTTTTCTATTTTCAATTTTTTTTTTCATTTCGTCCATTATTCTACATTTGTTTTTCCTCTTTTGATCATATTTTTTCCCTGTTTCTTTTAATCATAAAAAATGTCAACTGAAAACTAAAATTATAAACCTACCTGTTGACTTAACGTCGGATTGATCGATGCCTATAAATACGAAATTGATAATAATAAACTATACTAGCTGCATGTTAAATGCTAAACTTGCTCCAGAATTTTCCACGTTTCACGACCCAATGGGATGTTCTTTTTCATTGACTGACGACAGGTTAAACTTAAATTAACCAATCAGAAAATTTAGTGTCATGTCCTAAATAATAATATAAGGTCCCCAAAATTCAAATAATTTGGAAAAAAAAAATGACAATTTATAAGATCTTAGCCATTAAAATTTCAATCCCATTATGAAGTATAAGTGGCAGGTCGCAGCCTACCCCAATAGGTCGGTTCTTGGTCTCATAAATGGGTTAACCTAGCTAGCTAATAATACGACCTCCATATTACATAATTCATTCGAAATTTAATTATACTATTAGAAATGTCACCTCTCTACGATAAGTTTATGAGCATTATTTTTGGTTTTGGATGACTTATTATTATCACCTCACCCACAAATAAGAAAAGCTTTGTCAATGGCCGACTTCTACCTGGCCCGCTTGCCACCAGGCCTCAGTACCGTTAAAGTTTATTTTAAGTTGAAAGAAGGAAAACTCAAAGTATAATTTGATCATCATTTTGTTTTTTGTTTTTAGTTATATTTTTAGAAAATATGAAATTTTATTGGTAAAATTAAGATATAAAGTAAAGATAATTTAGATTATAATCACTTGATGTCACATATGAATAAATAGTTCTAATGATCAGACTCAATATCTATCAAAACCATCTAGAGGGATATAAAATAATATAACCCGAATTTCGTAAGCATCATAAAGGCTATAATTTATGAAAACTAATCTTTATAATCCTACAAAAGGGA
Source organism: Prinsepia uniflora (assembly GCA_032719365.1). NCBI lineage: Eukaryota > Viridiplantae > Streptophyta > Magnoliopsida > Rosales > Rosaceae > Prinsepia > Prinsepia uniflora. The sequence continues at coordinate 46,908,641 of CM064864.1, forward strand.
AATATTAACACAGGTTACCCGAAATAAGAGCCAATGGACCTATCTACAAAGCAAATTAAAACGAAAATAAATAAATAATCCAACAAAATGTACAAATGGATCATTTCCACTATTGTTACTGCATATCATTACTGTTATTGCTGCCTCCCACGGACTTTCGAAGGTGATGAAGATAACGTCCACCACCATATCACAGATGTGCCAATTCACTATGGTTGACACTGCCATCGCCAATGGAGGATCATGATGGCTTGATCAAAACTCACCAGGATGCATCACGAGTCAAATCTCTGTGAAGACAAATTAGGTTCTTGAAGGTAAGAGTTTCACCAGCAAGTTGACCATATAGATGCCAAAACCTATGATTATAATCAACACCAGGATCATAGACAAGAAAAGGAAGCTTAAAGATGAACAAACTTTGGTGAAATTCTCACAAACATCGGTTGAATTATCTGGTTTATTCACTACATCCCTATGAGTATCAGGGGGAATTCCCCTAGACTCGAAGGCGGCTAGGGTTTTCCAATAGGCTAGTATCTTTAATTTTTTGTTTTTTTAAGGCTCGACATGTAAAAAAAACTTTTAAGATGCACAAAGGTGAAGAACGGTAATTAATATGGAAAGGAAGAAATAAAGAAACGAAGAAGGAAATATGAGAAGGAAAAAAAAACTAAAAAGCCAAACTCACAAAAATAGGTTTTGAATTTTAGTTTTTAGATTTCATTTTGTCTATTTTTCTTCTGCTTTTGGTTTTCATCACTTCCACAAATTATCACTTGAACTTTTTTCACCTACAAAAAATTGAAAACATAGTAGTTATCTGAGCTCAGATTTAAAAAAAAAAAATAGTTATCCGAGCCCCTTAAAGAATTTTTTTTTTTTGGTAAAATGAAACTTCATAAAAAGAGACCAAAGAAAGAACTAGCCCAAAATCGGGAAACCAAAGATAGAACCAAATAGAAAAGAGAAAAAAAAAATAGAAAAAAAAAAGTAAAATAGCAAGGAGATGTAGAATTACAAGTTAAGCAACTAGAAAGGAGATTTCGAAGACCAACTCCCCCAAGTAGGTCTAGGTTCTCAACCTGTTAAGAGAACATAGAGTTGAGAGGGGCAAGGGTGGTTTGTCCCTGTTGAGAATAAAAATAAGAGAGGATGGTGGTCTTGCATCCCAGACTTCCAGGCTCATCCTTAAGGCAGTTTGTGGCACTAAGAAATCCGCCGCTGAATTTCCATCTCTGTCAATCCAAGAACAAGAGTAAGAGAGGAAGGAGGAGGAGGTGATCTCCTTAATTTTCAATAGTAAGGGATAAATCTCCCAATGACCAGTACATCCTCACAGAGCATCAATTTCCAGTTTAGAGCAAGATTCAATACAAATTTTTGTTACAAACAAATTTCTAGCAAATAGTCATCACTCATAAATAGCATCAACTTCAACTAAAAGGGAAGTGTTTGATGAGATGGGGATGAACTTAGCACCCAAAAAATGGCCAGAGGTTCCTCGAGTAATAATTCCAATCCAAGAAACAAAGGATCGAGGGTTCCAAGAGGCATTAACATTAATTTTTAAGCAAGAAGGGAAGGTGGCCATTCAGCGATGAGGGGGAAGGTCTGAAGTAGCCACTATGACACACCCTAACCCGGAAAATACATTTATGGTAGGATGGTCGAGGCGTTCTGGTCGACATCTAGATGATGAGGTCCAGATGACAAAGCCATTTGAGTCGATGCGTCTTGGGGAGTCCGGTGAAACCTAACCCGTGAAAACCGATTGCATTTCACCCAATAACGGGAGCTCAGAGCATGAGCGAAAATATTTGATGATCATACACTATGACTTTATTGGCCAATACCCGATTTTACCGTCACCTTCACTCCGCCCCCAGGGGCGAGTGTTAGAGTAGCAGTCGAACTCCTCCAAGTATGCGTTCATCACCGAAACCTAAGGGGTTAAAAACACAAGGGTGAGTGGATCCCAGTTGTTATTTCAATGTAAAACCATTTTCAATAAACAACATTTAACCCTTCGTTTTAGTATAAAATCCAAAACAGTTGTAACATACTTGCACGTAATACGAGAAATATAACATCAATCACTTAATAAAAAATTAAACAATGTAATCAGATGAGCCATTCAGAAACCATAAGTATGTCATAATATCAACCCACATCAAATTGCTCTTAAATCACCTCGAGTCTCATACTAGGAACATAAACTAGGTATCCTGCTCGTGTACTACGACCATGTGAAAGACTGGGTGCAATGCACCGTCACCACGAGTCCCTTGGAGCTCGGGGACATGACAAGGGGAGTGGACCCAGTTATTATGTCATATACAATGCAATATGTGACTCACTAACATACGACTATGCATAGTATAATATACCAAAATATATTGGGATAACCGTATGTGCATAGTAACCATCAATAACAATCATATATCACCAATATCACACATTAAATCATGCTTGCCCAATAGTTATCAAATGTGTAAGCATCTTAAAACATGTGAGTACTGAATGATATAAAAATAGTTTTAGGGAAGGGGGTTCACTCACACTAGCCTAGGAGTTGGATCACCCGACAATCAAAATTATCTCTAGCTCCTAACTAGTCCAACCTATGAAAACCACTCACAAAAGGTTAAACTTTATTCCAAAACCCATTCTCAATGTTAGACTCCCGAAAGGTGGTCCAAAACGAGCCTAGAATTATTTAGCATGGACTCACATAGGTTCTAAATTGGCCAATACCCCAAAATATAGCATCCTCACACTGTCGGGACTTGGGAAACAGCGGCTATATGCTGCCGTGAGTCGAAAATCAGCTCTCTACACTCTTTTGGGGCTGGAAACCTACCTAAATAGTTCAAAATGGCCTAAAATAGTGTCCATGCGTCGTCGTGGGCCGAAAGAAGGTTCCACGAGTTGACATGCATCTACGGAGGGCCGAAAAAATGGCTCACGCGCCCCCATGCACCAGTTAGGGGCCTCAAGCACGTGGGCTTGCCTTCACATGCGCATCACTATCCACTGCGCATGTGCTACAGTGCCATACATGCACTGTACACATGTGAGAATATTCCCTAGAATATTCCTCAAACATTCCAGAGAATATTTCGTGTATTGTACCATTAGAACTAACGTTGACTCTAACTTTTGACTAACGTTCGTTAACTTGACAGTTGACCACCGTCGCCGGAGACGGTGATTGGACCGCTGACAGGACCCGTCCCAATCCCCCTGGGATTAACGCAGGACGACCCTGCTCCCCCCTCTTACACGAAGTGTCAGACAAGGAATATTTCCAACCTTTGCCCTTTCGGGCTATCAGAGTATGCCAGGATCCGGAGGAGGTATGTGATATCTTAGTCTCTGCTACAGTCCACATCCGATGTCAACCTGAAGGGTAGTCAAAACATTAAAAGCTGTGAGTGGACAAAACAAGGAGTTTATAAAAACATTTCATAAGAAGAAATTTGTACCCTTTACTAAAAAGCATGCATGCATTCGAAAACCATTTAATCAAAAGAACCATATGTGGGAACTAAGCCCAAAACCATAACCGAAGGAACCATAAAGAACCAACCATACGGGCCACTGCCCAAATCCATATAGGACTCAGCCCAAAACCTGTACACATCACATATCATATATCATATATGATATATCATATCTCATATATCATATATACATATAAACACACAGCCAATCCTGTCACGGTTTCCAAAGCTAAGCGCGTGCTACCCGGAGTCTCAAACCCAAATCTCTCAAAGTCCAAGGTCAATGTCCGTAGACCAATGACCCGCCCTAAGGTTATGATACAAGCCTTCCTGAGAGTAAGGAACCCAATGGGGGCGACTCCACTCAGTCATTGCTCCGTGACTACTCCGGGGTCCACCCAGGCCAACGACCCTCCCCGAAGGAGATAATTCAAGTAAAGGAAGGTATATGAACATATATATATATATAACATAAACATTCATGCCATTCATAAAAATATAGAAACATCTTTAGAACCTTTCAAAGTATTCATGCCCGGTCCCCGGTCCCCATAAACCGTCATGATCCATAAAACTTTTCAAAGGTTCATGCCGGTTCCCATAAACCATCATGAACCATAAAATCCTTTTAAGGGTTCATGCCAGTTCCCATAAACCGTCATGAACCTGGAAATTCACTTAGAGTCCCCGACCGAAATCATCAGTGTAAAGTAACTGGGTCTCGTGCCCGAACATATGACCCGACTGGGCATCGTGCCCAATATCTCAGGGTTAGTCACGACTCCAATCGTAGTGATGCGTGCAACCATCCATCCACGACCGCTATTAATCCTGGTATGTCACCGTGAACGTATCAACCAGCGCGACCACCACAAGATCATGGTGCACCCATCACCGATCGATATCTTGAGCCGTCAGCACTCCGAAGTCGAGCCTCCATCGGCTACCCCACCAAAGATCGTGCCTGATGACCTCTCCGGAAGGAACATATCCTAGTTCGGAGGCGAGCGTCGTATCGTCTGTCGCCGTGCACATAGCACCTGCCGTGACCACGATTCAGACCCGTAGGTCATCAATAGGGTCATATGCCCGAGAAAAAACCAACTGGGTCTCATACCCGAGTTTATCCTTTTGGAAATTCAAAACCATTTCATTTAAACCAATAAAGTAATACAACCCGTATATGCACCGTATAAGGCAGAAACTTCGAAATACGTGCCAATACGTAATCACACCCAAATGTACTCATGGCATCACAAAACATGTATTAAAACATATAATAAACATTTATGCATGCATCAATTAAGAAAACAAGGTCCACTCATAGACTGTCCGAGCAGTCGCCTAGATACGCGTGCCATAAGGCTCTCCAGAGCCAATCACCATCACTGGGACTCCCAAATCTGTCCAAATCGTAATAGAGGGTTACTAACTACTTAAATAGCCCCCTACTAAAGCCCCGTAATTTTCTGGAATTTTTAACTATTTTTAAAGTCGATCCTAAACCTTCCGATGCCCCGAACATTATCGAGACGGTGTCCGATCGACACGAAACCAGTCCCAAAAAGTTCGTTACATCGAATAGAAAATTTCACATGTTGAAGACATCCCCAAAATGTCCCTCACGCGCCCCCACACGACAAAGGAAGCGTCTGCGAGTGAGATCACGCGCGGTACACTGTTCATCTTCTTCCCTCAGCCAAACCCGGTCCACTGCAACTGAACCGGTGAACCGGTTTGGACCGATTCAGCGTCCTAACTGATCAATTTTCGGTCCATTTCAACCTATTTTGATTTCTAAAGTTTCCCTATCCTATTTCCTATCTTTTTACACATTAAAAACAGAAGAAAAACCTCAAAACCCGTACCTTCATGATCGGCCATGGCGGTGGTGCCTGCAACCTCTACCCGCCGTCACTCATGGCCGTCCAAGCCTTCGAAAACAATCCCTTTCGACTCACAAAACCACCAGAAGCAAAACCCAATCCTTAGGTTTGATTAACAAGCCTTAAAAACCAACTTCCAATTTTTGAATATTAAAAAGGTTCTCGGTTTCTCACCTCCGCCGTCCACCACCGTGAGCCACCGTCCCCGTCATCTCAGTCCTTCATCATCTCAGTCTCTCCCTAACTCTCACAAAGCCATGAGGATGTAGATATGGTGATAGTATGATGTGGAGTTGTGTGTTTGCTTTAGAGAGAATGAAAATAGGGTTTCGGATTTCGAAGAAGAACAAGGAAAATGAGGGCTGATTAGATGAGAGGGATATGAGGATTAGATGAATGGTGAGGATTGAGAGATTTAATTGGAATAGAGGGTTAGGATTAAGTGATGAGTGGATTAATTATAAAATAATAATTATAATAATATTTAATTATGTAGATCCACAATTTAGAGGAATTGACTAATGGGATGAGTGACACTTGTCACTCATCCAGGGGTCCCACCAAAATATCTGACCAATCAGATTATGTCATTTAAACATTGCCTCGAAGTACGAGCATAGTGAAACCGAACTTCCGTGACCCATCTCTTTCCCGTTCGAAGTCTGATTTCAACGTGCAGCCTATTTATGGATTCTTATCGTCCCGATCTACGTAACGCTCCTCGGCCCTTGGCCATCGGACCTCCCGATCCAAAAGTCAACTATCTACCCCTTTTAACAAAAATTACCAAAATGTCCTTGAACTTCCGAACGTTATAACTTCTTCCTCGAATGTCGGAAGTGAACGTGCCACCTGTCTATGAACTCGTGACATCCCAAACTATGTCATGGTCATCGATCAAAGTCCATTTGACCACCTTAATAAAAAGTCATCGTTCATCCAATTTCGCTCAACTAATCGCTGATTAACCTCACTAATCACAATTAGTCACTAATATAATCCCAGAATTTGGGACAAGTCGTTACAACCTTCCCTTCTTAATTAATTTCGTCCTCAAAATTCCAAACGACCTAATTCCAACCGTTCTTCCCTCCTTAATTAGTTTCGTTCTCGAAATTCCAACTATCCTGACCACAACCATCTCGTGGAAATAATTCGATCTTATATCATGTGTACACTCGTACACCCATTAACGAGAACAATACTTGTCTGCAACCAGACGTACCACTAGTACTCACGTCGTATCGACTACACTCGACCACGTCGAATGACATAAACCACACGTTCCAAATTGACACCACTTGTCAAATCTATCCTTTCGCTTACACAACGGTTGCTTGCTCAATCTTCAATCTATCGTGACGGCTGCTCCTACTGAGAGTCACCAAATCTCACTAATCGATCCACGATTAAACATCCGACAAACTGTCACCACTTGACAGTTGTCAGTCGAAAACTGACACCATACTCACTTGTGGTTACACCGACCACCAATTTACTCAACCTGAGTAAACACTTACCAACAGAGTATTCGACCTGTGTGTGACTGGACCCATTAGAATCACTATGACCCAGTGCATAGTATCTAATGTCCAGTTCACGACCTCAACTAATCCAATGGTATCGGAACTAAGCCGACTACCAACACGTTCACCAACGTACCACTGGTATATCTAATATACCGTCACCAGACACCACAAGTATGCCCAGTATCGTACCCCGAGCAACGTACAAGGTACGTACATCTATCCATCAATCAGACTACAACCACCTAGGTCATAGCCAATCACGTTTCAATTCAGGAGTCCATCTGTCCAATCCAGTATTTGACAGATCAAAACTCCAACCCATTATCCATTTCCAAATCTGAATCCGAAATCATCATTCCATAAGCTATCATTTGGAATAATCATTCCGAACCCAAATCCAGAAATCCACTTTCAAGTTCCAAAATTGAATCCTGAATCGTCATCCTGAAATCCGATTCCAAAACCTGAAATCTCATTCTCGTCTATCGAGACGCACCAATTCCGAACCTATCGGTTACCTGCTCAATCGATTACACATTACATTTGATTATCTTCATAGGGAAGTCAATCCCATCATCCGTACATCTCTAAGGCTGACAAAATCCTACCTCGTCAGACACTTACTCGCCCGAGTAATACACTATACGGGATTCACTTCGAAAAGAAGTTCAGTCCCAACATGCTCAACTCAAACATCCAAATAAGAGCGATAAACTCTCCACCTATCTGAACCATCAAGATCACGATCCAGATCCATCACTACATCACCCGACCATGAACGTCACGATCCTCGATCGTCACGACACCCAAAGTCCTCAACATCACGATCCTGATCCACCTAGGATCCACACAGTTAGCTACCAGATTCCAAACCATAGGGTCTTGCACCCTCAACGAATCTGCATACTGTCACATCGTTCGTCAACCAATTCCCACATCTATACAGATCAGCCAACGACGAGACACGTCGAGACTGTGGTGTTTTCTCCAATTACCTCGTATCGATCCTTGGCATTCCACTTAGGAAAATCAAGGGTGATCCAACACGATGACATCAAAACTCATCCTACGTGAATGCAACCAAAACTTGTTGCACTTACCACACCATGTAACCCAACATCTTCTGCCACCAATTAGAAAGTGAGAAACCTCAATCATAACCTCTCTCGATTCCGAAGTTCCAACCATGTCGGAACCATGCTTAACTGTTTCTATTCCTGAGCTAGAAGTTCTCTTTCCCCGACCTTTCGGACAAACGATGACTCTCGGTAACTACTATAATGACCCATTCTATTTCTTATAATCAAATTCCTCCACAAACAAGCCTGCCCGAAGTTCAGGAGGTATGGTCAACCGCAGTCAACCATAACTAATTCGAAATGGACTCTCAAGTCCTCAGCTCATCCGGACACCATCCACATGTTCGAGACCAGTCTAACTCACTACCAAGTTCGCCTATCGGTTTACACCGGGTATGCACAACCAAAAGGATGTCAATTCGTCCTAACCTGGTATACAGCTCGACTGAGGATTCACAACAGACTCCTGCTATGATCTGCAGTCAAATCTCTGTATTCCACCATAACCGACCAATCCTGACTAACTGGTCGCTAATCCCCATGACAATACTCGATCCTCACATCTTAACTACTGCTGGATCCAATCCAGTCCATCACTATATGTGATCCACTCCCGGACCACAGATACCGAACATATGCCCATCTCGACGGAGTCACATCCCGACTCGTGACTCAACGTCATCATAATCACCGGCACCAGCAACAACACTAGTACCAGCACCATCACCAGCACCAGCACACAAGCATCAGCATCAGTATCTGCATCCAGTGTGCGAAACAGACAACCCTGGATCTCCGCTCATACCGAACGACGATCCCGTACCTCTACTCATATTGGAGAAACTCTGCCTCCCTCGTACCCAACAACTCTGGGTACAGTCACCCCGACAACTCATACGAGAAAAGGAAACGTTCCCCAAACGTCCCCAATTCCCAACAACTGTAACTACAACCACTCTCAGTAGTAGCGCCTGCCACGGACTCGTGCAGACCTAACCACTAGACATCACAATCGAGACTCCAAATCCAACAGAATCAACCGCTCGTACTGACTACTCCGTATCCCCGCTTCGGGATTCAATTGACAAGTACCAACCCTGATAACCTGTCCAACCAAATTCTAACCAGTTGTAACTCGACTCGACCAATGTCGTCTACCAGGACACCCATGACCTTAGTTGCACCAACTATCGATCACAGCTAAAGTAGTACGACAACCAACTAGGTCTAATCGATAAGTACAACCCTGACTGCAGACTGCAGTCCCGTCACTCACGCTGACATGACTAGACTGAACATGACCGAACATGACCAATGGTCGGTCTCAACATGGCAAGGACATCAATCCAATCCTACGATCAATCCAACTAGGTTTCCTTGAACCCGGCTGCTCCCAGCAGCATAGCCACCGAACTCAACAAAATCCGACCATCTAATGGTCACAACACCGAACTGTCGTCAAGATCGATCCTACGACATCTTGAAAGACAATCCCACTAACCGTGTCATGATCAAAACTCCAAAGTACTATTACATTCATCCTTTTGTAGGGTCCCACACTGCCAACCTCGGCAGCACTACGGCAACACCAGCATCGAGTACCGAACCAAAACGAACCACGATTCAATCCTACTAACTATTGTACTAGCATCCTAACTATCAGGTTGATAATGAACTGTAGCCCATCGAGACATCACATCCTCGACCTGCGCATCACTCTAAGAGCTCCACGGTTGCTCAAATAGAGACAACCAGCTCTGATATTCGGAGTAACATGAGCAAACCCGCTCTAATACCACGCTGACAGTATCAGAGCGTCCTGAGTATCCTACAAGCAAACCATGCTCTAATACCACGCTGATAGAACCCGTCCCAATCCCCCCGAGATTAACGCCGGACTTCCCGTCTAGCACGAAGTGTCAGACAAGGGATATTTCCAACCTTTGCCCTCTCGGGCTATCAGAGTACTCCAGGATCCCGAGGAGGTATGTGATATCTCGGTCTCTGCTACAGTCCATATCCGCTGTCAACCAGAAGGGCAGTCAAAACATTAAAAGTTATGAGTGGATAAAACAAGGAGTTTATAAAAATATTTCATAAGAAGACATTTGTACCCTTCACTAAAAAGCATGCATGCATTCCAAAACTATTTAATCAAAAGAACCATATATGGGAACTAAGCCCAAAACCATAACCGAAGGAACCATAAAGAACCAACCATATGGGCCACTACCCAAATCCATACGAGCCACTACCCAAATCCATACGGGACTCAACCCAAAACCTATACACATCACATATCATATATCATATATCATATTTCATATCTCATATATCATATATACATATAATCACACAACCAATCCTGTCACGGTTTCCAAAGCTACGAGCGTGCTACCCGAGGTCTCAAACCCAAGTCTCTCAAAGTCCAAGGTCAATGTCCGTAGACAAATGACCCTCCCTGAGGTTATGATACAAGCCTTCCTGAGAGTAAGTAACCCAACGTGGGCGACTCCACTCAGTCAGTGCTCCGTGACTACTCCGGGGTCCACCCAAGCCAACGACCCTCCCCGAAGGAGATAATTCAAGTAAAGGAAGTTATATGAACATATATATATATAGAACATAAACATTCATGCCATTCATATACATATAGAAATATCTTTAGAACCTTTCAAAGTATTTATGCCCGATCCCCATAAACCGTCATGATCCATAAAACGTTTCAAGGGTTCATGTCGGTTCTCATAAACCGTCATGAACCATAAAATCCTTTTAAGGGTTCATGTCGGTTCCCATAAACCGTCATGAACTTGGAAATCCATTTAGGGTCCCCGACCTGAAATCATTAATGTAAAGTAACTGGGTCTCGTGCCTGAACAAGTGACTCGACTGGGTATCGTGTCCGATATCTCAGGGTCAGTCACGACTCCGATCGTAGTGATGCGTGCAACCATCCATCCAGGATCGCTCTCAATCCCGGTATGTCACCGTGAACGTATCAACCGAAGCGACCACCACAAGATCATGGTGCACCCATCACCGATCTATATCCTGAACCGTCAGCACTCCGAAGTCGAGCCTCCATCGGCTGCCGGACCACAGATCTTGCGTCGTGACCTCTCCGGAAGGAACATATCCTAGTCCGGAGGTGAGCGTAGTATCATCTGTCGCCGTGCACAAAGCACCTGCCGCGACCACGATTCAGACCCGTAGGTCATCAATAGGGTCATATGCCTGAGACAAAACCAACTGGGTCTCATACCCAAGTTTATCCTTTTGGAAATCCATAAGCATTTCATTTAAATTAATAAAGGAATACAAACCCGTATAGGCACCGTATAAGGCCAAAACTTCAAAATACGTGCCAATACGTAATCACACCCAAATGCACTCATGGCATCAAAAAACATGTATTAAAACATTTAATAAACATTTATGCATGCACCAATTTAGAAAACAAGGTCCACTCACAGACCGTTCGAGCTGCCACCTCGATACGCGTGCCATACGGCTCTCCTGAGCCAATCACCATCACCGGGACTCCCAAACATGTCCAAATCGTAATAGAGGGTTACTAACTACTTAAATAACCCCCCACTAAATCCGCGTAATTTTTCGTAATTTTTAACTATTTTTAAAGTCGATCCTAAACCTTCTGTTGCCCCGAACATTATCGAGACGGTGTCCGATCGACACGAAACCAGTCCCAAAATATTTGTTACATCGAATAGAAGATTTCACGTGTTGAACACATCCCCAAAATGTTCCTCACGCGCCCCCACCCGCCCAAGGAAGCCTCTGCGCGTGAGATCACGCGCGGTACACTGTTCATCTTCTTCCCTCAGCCAAACCCGGTCCACTGCAACTGAACGTGCCGAACTGGTTTGGACCGGTTCAACGTCCTAATTGGTCCATTTTCGGTCCATTTCAATCTATTTTGATTTCTAAAGTTTCCCTATCCTATTTCCCATCTTTTTACACATTAAAAACAGAAGAAAAACCTCAAAACCCGTACCTTCATGATCGGCCATGGCGGTGGTGCCTGCAACCTCTACTCGCTGTCACTCCTGGCTGTCCAAGCCTTCGAAAACAATCCCTTTCGACTCACAAAACCACCAGAAGCAAAACCCAATCCTTAGGTTCGATTAACAAGCCTTAAAAACCAACTTCCAATTTTTGAATATTAAAAAGGCTCTCGGTTTCTCACCTCCGCCGTCCACCACCGTGAGCCACAGTCCCCGTCATCTCAGTCCTTCATCATCTCAGTCTCTCCCTAACTCTCACAAAGCCATGAGGATGTAGATATGGTGATAGGATGATGTGGTGTTGTGTGTTTGCTTTAGAGAGAATGAAAATGGGGTTTCGGGTTTCGAAGAAGAACAAGGAAAGTGAAGGGTGATCAGATGAGAAGGAGATGAGGATTAGATGAATGGTGAGGATTGTGAGATTTAATTGGAAATAGAAGGTTAGGATTTAGTGATGAGTGGATTAATTATAAAATAATAATTATAATAATATTTAATTATGTAGATCCACAATTTAGGGGAATTGACTAATAGGATGAGTGACACTTGTCACTCATCCATGGTCCCACCAATGTATCTGACCAATCAGATTATGCCATTTAAACATTGCCTCGAAGTACGTGCATAGTGAAACCGAACTTCCGTGACCCATCTCTTTCTCATTCGAAGTCTGATTTCAACGTGCCGCCTATTTATGGATTCGTATCGTCTCGATCTACGTAACTGTCCTCTGCCCTCGGCCATCGGACCTCCTGGTCCAAAAGTCAACTATTTACCCCTTTTAACCAAAATTACCAAAATGCCCTTGAACTTCCGAACGTTATAACTTCTTCCTCGAATGTCGGAATTGAATGTGTCACCTGTCTATGAACTCATGACGTCCCAATCTACTTCACGGTCATCAATCAAAGTCAATTTGACCGCTTGAATGAAAAGTCAACATTTTGCCCACGCCGAGGGGCAAAACGGTCATTTTGCATCATTCGTCCGATTTCGCTCAACTAATTACCGATTAATCTCACTAATCACAATTAGTCACTAATCTAATCTCGGAATTCGGGAGGGGTCATTAAAATTGGACCACCACAATGCTACTGTCCACGTTGGCTAGAATCTAGAGTTTTCGCTAGAAAATTGCCAGATTTCCGCCAGGTCTGATTTGCTCATCCCTCGTTCAAAATTAACATGCAAAGGCCCTATACCCATCTACTTTCATCAAGGATTCCAAATATCTACTCTAAGAATTCAGAAACTACCTCAAGAGCCCTAGAAATCTATGGGGACTTCACGGTGGTTCCCTCTACTTTCCAGAAAACGGTAGCTCACCGTTTAGGGCTCATGTCACCGTTTAGGCTCATGCATACGTAAAACCTACAAGTGGCATTAGGTTTGGATTCGCCCAAGGAAGGGAACTAGAAAACAATATTCGCAAATGTAACACTCGTATGCACCACCGTGGAGAGACCAGAACTTTGGCGACCAAGCGATTTTTCGGCCGCCGTTGCCCCCGCCATGATTATTGAGGATTTCACATGCAAGTAGCCGGTTAGAATGCTCTCAAGGAGGCAAATTCGATGGTCTAACCAGAAGGGTTCGAGGTTAGTTGGAAAACTCTCTAGTCGGTTCGAGTCTAAGTCGGGTCGGTGTTTCCTCTCATCAGAAACCACATGCAACCACACCAATCAGCAGTACTCACGAAGACGAATTCATTGATACCATAGGTAGCTTTAGGGGTTACCTCTCAGATCCTTAATTGATGTTTGGTTACGGGGTCGGGCACGACTCGGGTTACACACCACGACGTTCATTTGCGGTGCATGTTGATGGGGTTAGCTTCGTCTTAATGAGGGTAGGCTATTAATCAAGGCTTGAGTGCTTCAAGGTACTAGTTTATGTCACATGGATCTTTAGTGGAGGCTTCATCTCACGGCTCTACATGTTCCTCACGATAATCTTTAGTTCACGGAAGCCCACTGCTGAGTCCTCGTGCCATGGCTAATCCACAAGATCGTGCTCTTGTTCCTCCACCTACCTCTCGGGTCCTTCGGGGGTTCGCTGTCCCTCATGTACCCGAAGACCTATTTCCCATTGCCTTTCCCGCAAGCACAGTTGAGAACTTTGAGCTTAAGTCCGGGACCATTCACATGTTTCCTACCTTCCATGGACTCTTTGGTGAAGATCATTGCGTTCATATCAAGGACTTTCTTCAGGTTTGTTCTACTCTTCGCATTAATGATAGAGCCAAGGCTTGGTTTCATTCATTAGCACTCGCCTATATTCATACTTGGAAAAAATTGACTAGCTTGTTCCTCACCCAATACTATCCCATTGAGAAGACTAATGAGTTTAAAGTTAAGATCATGAACCCTAGACAACTCCACGATGAAGCTTTTTATGAATATTGGGAACGATTCAATGATATGCTACGAGCTTGTCCCCATCATAACATTGAGGATCATCACCTCATGATGTACTTTTATGGAGGTCTTAGATGTCACGACCCATCCCAATCCCCTCGAGATTAACATGGGATGTGTCATGATCCCATCTGACACGAAGTGTCAGACAAGGGATAATTCAAACCTTCAGCCTGACCGGCTTCCAGAGCGCGCCAAGATCCGGTGGAGGAGTGTGATGTCTCGATCTCTGCTACAGTCTGCATCCGTGATCAACCTGATGGGCATTAAAAACCAGAAAAGACTATGAGTGAACGAAAATCAATAAGTTTATAAAAACACATTTCATAAAGATATTTATGCCCTTCACTAAAAAGTATGCATGCATTCGAAAACCATTTATCAAGCCACATATTTAAATAAACATTATTAGGGCCTCAGCTCTAATTTCCGTAAATTCAAGTCATACGGGCCCTTGCCCAAAACCATTTACACAAATCCATAAATTCATTTCAACCATATGTGGGAACTCAGCCCAAACCGTAAATCTGAATATGTGGGTCATTGCCCAAATCCATTTAATATTCACAAAACATAATTTCATCAAAATCCAACAAATCGTGTTTACCAATATCTTATAACCTATCCTGTCATGGTTTCTAAAGCTATGCGTGTGCTACCCGTGGTCTCAAATCCCAAGTCTCCCCAGGGTCCACACAGGTCAATTTCCGTAAATCAATGACCCTCCTTGGGGGTTATAATCCATAAAAGACTTCCTGAGATTAAGGTACCCAACGGGGGCTACTCCACTCAGTTAGTGCTCCGTGACTACTCCAGGGTCCACCCAGGCCAACGACCCTCCCCGGAGGAGACAATCCATAATATAAAGGATGGTATATGAAATACCATTTTGTAATCATTCTCAAAACCTTTCAAACCTTTCAAAGAGTTCATGCTCGGTCCCCATAAATCGTCATGAAACCCGAAATCCATTTATGGGTCCCCGACCAGAAATCACAAACGTAAACCATAACTAGACCTCAAGCCCGATTCCGTAAACCAACTGGGCCTCGTGCCCGATTTGGTAAACCAACTGGGCCTCATGCCCGATTTCGTCAACCAAATGGACCTCGTGCACGATTTCGTAAACCAAATAGGCCTTGTGCCTGTTTACGTAACCCAACTGGGTCCCGAGCCCGATTCGTAAATCAACTAGGCCTCGAGCCCGATTCGTAAACCAACTGGGCCTCCAGTCCGATGCCTTATTAAATCAAATGGACTTCAAGTCTGAGAGTTCATAAATCAAATGGCTCTTATGCTCGATTCCATATTTTCAAATCCAAAATCAATTCACGAACCAATTAGGCCTCTAGCCTGATAACGTAACTAAATGGACTTCAAGTCCGAAGGTTTCCAAAACAAATGGGTCTCGTGCCCGAGTTACCTTTTCAAATCCAAAACCATTTCATTAAACCATTACCGAAACCATAGACACGTATAATCAGTGCAAAACCATAATCCTCGATATACATGCAAATACGTAAATCGCCTCGAAATACGCGAAATCATGTAAATCACCAATCCATAATCATCATGATAGAAATCATATCTATAAAACATATAGAACATTTATCCATGCATCACAGTTTAGAAATCAAGGTCCACTCACAGACTGTCCTACGATGCCGCCTCGATTTGTGTGCAGTAAGCCTCCCAGGGCTAAACACCATCACCGAGACTCCCAAACCTGTCCAAATCATACTAGAGGGTTACTAACTACTTCACTAACCTCTCATTGAAGTCCCGTAATTTTTTCGAATTTTTTAACTATTTTTAAACTCGATCCTAAACCTTCGGACATCGCGAACTATATCGAGACGATGTCTGATCGACACGAAACTAATCCCAAAATGTTCGTTACATCGAATAGAGGATTTCACACGTTGAAGTCATCCCCAAAATACACCCCACGCGCCTTCACGCGCCGCCCAAAGGGGTTGCACGTGAAGCCCACGCGCCAAATAGTGTCATCATCTACCTCGGTTAAACTGGTCAAGACCGATCCTCTGCAAGTCCGGTTCAACCGATTTTCCCCATTTTCGATCGGTTTTCCCTATTTTCGACCAGTTTTCCCCATCATTTGCAATTGATTCATTTACTAAAAACACATAAATGAGTCCTTATGACTACCTTCTCGATCGATGCAAAATCGGCCAACCTGCAACTGCCCATCCCTAACAACTCCAGCCACCACCAATCTCATAACTGGTCCCATTCGACTCCTACAACCTCCATTAGCAAGTTCCAAACATCAGACACGATTGAGAACCATCGAAACCCGATTTCCAAAATTTGAACTAAAACTCACCGTTTTGGTCATCGGTCGCCTCAGACCATCAAACTCCTCAAAATCGATCCCAAAGCATTCCTCTGAGTCCCAGGAACACTTTAGGGTCACTCAGCTGGATCGAACACGTCACAAAAATGGTTTCCCGAACATTGGTTCGAAATAGGTTACTGTTACACTAGCCGTGGCCACCGCAGTGGCTGCTGCCCTCAGCCCTTCACGATTCTCAGTCTCTCTGGTCACTCACTCACTCACTATCTCAGTCCTCACACACGAGCACAGAGAAGAGTATGGTAGTAGGGCGGTATGTGTGTTTATTTTGAAGGGGAAAATGGAGACGGTGCACGGGGAAGGTGAGGATTGGTGGTGCTGATCAGATGAGTGGACGGTGAGGAAGAGGAGTGTGAGGGAAATGGATGGCTGAGATTGGGAAAGAGTGGGTGAAAGAAATTATAAAATAATTCAATAATAATATTTAAATACCAACCCACCAATCAATGTTGATATCCACAATTTGGGGTTAAGGACCAATAGGATGTCACTCATCCAAGGGCCCCACAATTAATTAATCCCCCAATAAGATTTAATTATTATTTTATTCGAATCCCGAGACGTAAATCCCTTATTTCACTCCCGTGACTATAACTTTTTCGTCCGACGTCCGATTTCGATGTGCCGCCTGTCTACAGACTCGTGATGTCCCGACCTACGTCACCGTCATCGGTCCTCATATGTTTGACTCCCCAAGTCAAAAGTCAACATTTTACCCACGACTAGGGGTAAAACGGTCATTTTGCGTCGTCCGTCCGATTTTGCTCAACTAATCACCGATTAATCTCACTAATCCTTCATTAGTCACTAATCTAATCCTGGAATTCGGGGATGGGTCGTTACATTAGAACCGGGGGTTGTACAATGAGAATGATGGGTCTATAGCACAACTCACGGCTTTGGTGAAGCAATTGTGCAATTAGAAGGCTAAGAGTACCATGATTTGTGAGGTATATTCAGTCCAAGGTCACTCTTCTAATGAGTGCACATTTGTTGGAGAAGCCAACTATGTTGGCTGGTACAATTCTCTTAGGCCTTGAAAGGACCCTTTCTCTAATTCATACAACCCAAGATGGAAGAATCATCCGAATTTCAGATTGAACAGTAACGAAAACGTGGAACGTGGCTAATCCCATGACACCCCCCTGGATTCCAGCAACCTCATGTTTTAGCCACTTTTATGCAGCCCCAAGGTACTTCATCAACTCAAAGTTCAATCGGTAAGTCATAGGAGGATGCACTTGCAACTATGGCACAACATACTAATGCTTTCATGAATGAATCTCGAAACTCATCAAGCAAACACCAATGCCTTCATGAATGAGACTCCAAATGCCATTACCAACTTGGAGAGGCAACTTGGATAGATTTCTAATCAACTCAATCAAAGAGAGCCCGGTAAGTTCCATAGTCAAGTTATGGTGCATCCTAAGGGTCCCCATGGACCAACGACTAATGCCATCACCCTCTAGAATGGCACTGAACTTCCTAGACTAGTATACACCCCAATGAAGCAAGCTTCAAGCCCCCAGGTCCTTTCTGTAAGAAAATCTCGGCCATATGGTCAAATTCTAGCAAGCTATCCGAGTTACATGCCCTGGAACAATCAAGAATTTCCAGCACCTTATAGTGCCCAATCTGCCCCGAATTTTCTCTCGGATGAGCCCCTTCACGAGGCACCACCTCAAGACCAGCTTCAAGATGAAAATCCACAAGATAAGGTCCCTAGAACACCAAATCCAAGCACCCAACAGCAGCCCTTGCACCCCTAAGACACGGGATTGGAACAACATGCACCAACTAAGGCCACTCCTGTAGTACCCTAGAAACATGCTTAACTTTCTAACTCTAAAAATCTTTATATTTCCAATCATATGTCTAAGAAGGTGTCTTTTGAGTTGTATAATAATGTCTCTTATCCATTCTCTCGCAGGTTTCAAAACCAAGACGAAAACAAGGAAGCATTCGAGGGCGAGATCGTCATAATGCTGCAGAAGCTTCAAATCACACTTCCTTTTTTCCAAGATCCTTAAGCACATGCCCATCTTCACAAAGATCATCAAGGACATAGTTGCTGAAAAAAGAGGGTTTGATGCTTCAAATGTCGTGGACTTGCCTCAACCTTTGCAAGGAGGCCCTAGTTTCTATGCCCCCTAAAGTCAACGATCCCGATGCTCTTTCACTTCTTTATGTCATTCAATCTAAACGTTTTGAGCATTGTTTATGTTATACGAGAGCTTCAATTAACATTATACCTTTTCATATTTACAAGTCTTTGAGCTTAGGAGAGATAAAACCTACTCATCTATGTGTGATATTGGCTAATGCTTCGGTTTCTAACCTTGTAGGTGTGCTTGAGGACGTTGTGGTCAAATTGGAGATACTTGCATCCCCGCTGATTTTTATGTCTTGACGATGGATAGAATTGACAGGAATGAAGAGCCTCCATTGATCTTTGGACGTCTCTAGTTATCCATGAATGAATGTCTCATTGATGTGAGGAATGGAAAGGTATCTATTCAAGTTTTAGACAAGCTTCGTACTTTCTCTATACATGATACAATGCAATATCCAACGGAACCTATCATTGATTTTCCTTTTAATAATTTGGATATGCTTCTTCATTTGAATTTAAATCTATCATGTGTGGAATATGACCTAGAAAAATCCCTCACCTTGTCCCGAAAGCCGAGACCACAATGGATCCCAATGTCATAGCTGAGCTCATTTATCTCAACGCCATGCTTTTAATGCACCCATATAAGGAAACCTTTGAAGCCTTGCCCCTCACAACCACATAGACCTTACCCTCTCATGCTTCTACCCCTTTCCTTGAGCTTAAACCACTCCCAGAACATCTCAAGTATGCTTACCTAGGAAGCAACAACACCCTCCCGGTCATCATTGCCGTAAATTTGAGTCCATCAGAGGAAGACATGCTTGTTCCAAGTCCTTTGCACCCATAAAATGCCCATAGGTTGGACTATTGCTGACTTTAAAGGCATTAGTCCAGCAAAGTGTATGAATAGGATTCTCCTTGAGGAAGATCCTAACCCTTCCTGAGAAGCACATTCTCTGGTGTTTCCTCAACACTCACACACTCAGTCACTCCCACTTCCTCTCAAACACGATCACACACCTCACTCAACACAATAAAATCCCTCAACACTCACACAAACCCTCAATTGGATCGATTGCCCCTCACTGTCTTCAGTCTCTGTTCTCTCAAGCACGGTTAATAGACTCAAACAACAAACCCTTTAAATTTTTGCCCGTGCAACTTGTAGAAGCCTCTAGCCACCTGCCACATGTCACCAGCATGTAGTCCAAACCCAAAAATATCCCACAATTGCTATACACTTGTCCCAATCCGGTTTGCACAGGTCCCAATGTGCAAAAAGACCAAAATGCCCCTAAGTTCAAAATTACCATTTTGCCCTTCACCGTTCTAGACCTATATCTTAACCGTTCGATGTCCGATGAAAGCATGCCACCTGTTGTTGAACTCAGGACGACGAGATCTACCTAACGGTCCTCGGTCTATGCGTAAAAATTTCATCGTACAAAAAGTCAACTTTTCCCCTATTATAACCAAATTACGAAAGTGCCCCCAACCTTCTCAACATCATAACTTCCTCCTCGGATGTCAGAATCAGGCGTGCCACCTGTCTACAGATTCGTGACGTCCCAAACTATGTCACTGTCATCGGTCTATGCCCAATTGACTGTCCAAACTCAAAGTAAACATTTTGCCCAAACTAAGAACAAAATCTTCATTCTGCGCCCAAAGTCCAACAGTAACCAAATAACCACCGATTAAGCTCACTAATCCGTCACTAAACACTTTACTAATCCGTCATTAAACACTTTACTAATCCCGACTCTCGGGACGGGTCGTTACAAAGAAGGTTGAACCTGCCTATGAAGAAAGTTGTTAAGAAATAGGTCCTCAAACTTTTTGATGTGGGCATCATATATCCGATTAGTGATTCTAAATGGGCAAGTCTAGTAAACGTTGTGCCCAAGATGATTGGGCACAACTTTTGGATGTTTCTATACCCAAACATGGTTAAAAATGTTAGGTCATTCATGTGACACACTGGATTTTATACGAGGTTCATCAAGGATTTTTCCAAGATAAGTTTAACTTTGATAAGGAATGTAGAGATTCTTTTGACACTTTGAAGGATAAGCTCACGAGCTCCCCTATGATTATGCCCCCCAATTGGAACCTCCCATTTGAACTTATGTGCGATGCTTCAGATTTCGCAGTTGGTGCTGTTTTAGGACAGCGACGTGACAAACTTCCTCATGTCATATACTATACAATTCGCACCCTTAATGATGCCCAATTGAACGATTCTACTACTGAAAATGAGCTTCTTGCTTTCATCTTTTCCTTGGAAAAGTTTCTAAGTTACTTGATTCAAACAAAGGTCATCATCTATATGGATCACACAACGTTGAAGTACTTGTAGAGCAAGAAGGATGCAAAACCTAAATTGTTGCGATGGATGATTCTCCTTCAAGAGTTTGACTTAGAAATTAAGTACAAGAATGGAAGTGAGAATGTAGTTTCTGATCATATGAGTCATCTCATCCATGGATCGAATGAAGAAGTGGACCACCTCCCCTTGCAAGAGACATTCCCCGATGAACAACTTTTTAGCATTGATGCAATCAATCCATGGTACACTGATTTGATTAAATTTATTGTCACTAAGCACTTCCCTATTTCATTGACCATGTATCAAAAGAATAAGCTTACTAAGCAAGCAAAGTACAACATTTGGGACGAGCCAAACCTATTGAATCATTTCCAAGATCAAATCATTTGTCGATGCATTCCAGATTGTGAGGTACATTATGTTCTTGAATTTTGTCACTCTTTGGTGTGTGGAGGTCATTTTGGGGCCAAGAAAACAGCGTTCAAAGTCCTTTAAAGTGGATTCGTTTGGTCCAAACTCTTCAAGGATGCTTATGAATTCGTGCTCACATGTGATAGATTCCAAAGACAAGGTAACATAGGTCTTAGGAATCAAATTCCATTGAACCCGATTCTAGTGGTTGAGATCTTTGACATTTGGGGCATTGATTTCATGGGACCTTTTTTCCAAATTTTTTTGGCAATGTTTACGTATTTCTTACTGTGGACTATGTATCTAAATGGTTTGGGGCACTTGCCACTAAAACTAATGATGCTAAGGTTGTAAGACCCGTGTCTTAGAGGGAACGGTGAATGATCCCACATTCTTGCGAGGGAGGAATGGTTTGGGAGGGGAATGGTGGTGTGCCTTAAAGTTGTAGGCACACACCTATCTATCACGAGGCCTTTTGGGAGCTCATTGGCTTTGGGTTCGGTTGGAACTGCAAAGTTAAGCGAGTTGAGCTTGGTACAATTCCATTATGGGTAACCCCCTGGGAAGTTACACTGTGAGCTCTCGAAAAAAAAAATCGTAAGGGCGAGGAGGCCCAAAGCAGACAATATCGTGCTAGATGAGTCGGGTCCTGACCGACGAGGGTGGGGTCCTGAAAAAGGTTGTTGTGAATTTCATTCAAAATCATATTCAAGCTAGGTTTGGTGCACCACAGGTCATCATAAGCGATGAAGGCTCTCACTTTTGAAATTGTTCTTTTGAGGCATTGATGTAGAAGTATGATGTCAATCATAGAGTATCCACTCCCTACCATCCTCAAACAAGTGGGAAAGCCTGAGGTTTCAAATAGAAAGATCAAAGCTATACTTGAGAAGACGGTTCATCCTAACCGCAAAGATTGGTCTATGAAGTTGAACGATGCACCTTGTGCTTATAGGGCAGCTTACAAGACACCTCTTGGTATGTCCTCTTTTCGATTAATCATTGGTAAGGGATGTCACCTGCCCGTTGAGCTTGAGCACAAGTCATTTTGGGATGTTAAGCGTATGAACATGAACTTAGATGCTACTAGAATTCACCTGAAGTTACAACTAACTGAGCTTCATGAACTCCACAATAAGGCATATGAGAGTGCTCGGATTTACAAGGAGAAAACCAAGGCTTATCACGACAAAAGCATTCAAAGGAAGGTCCTTCAATTTGGCCAACAAGCCTTGCTATTCAACTCACGGCTCAAGTTGTTTCTGAGTAAGTTACATTTTCGTTGGTCTAGTCCATTCATTATCACTAACGTTTTCCCTCATGGTGTAATTGAGATTCAACATCCAGTTAAGAAAAAACCATTCAAGGTGAATGGACATAGACTCAAGCCCTACCATGTGACCTCTCCTATTCCCATTGAGCCACCCATTTCCCACTTGCACGCCCCTACATAAGCTGCTATCTTCGTCTCGCCTACACGTTAAATCAAGTGCTCCTAGGAGGCAACCTAGCCCAGGTTTGTTCCCTTTTCCTTGTGGAAGTTTTTCACTTGTAGACCCCCCTTACTATAATGTCTTTTGTCTTACTTTTGTGCTTGCAAAGTTGAGGACAATGTCTCATTTAGCTTTTGTGGTATGGACCTTAAAAACTGCATGTTTTGGGATACACAAACTAGTTTTCTGTTTTATTTTTGCCTTCAATTTTTTAGTTTTAGTTTTTGAATTCTTTGCTTTTTTTTGTTGAGTTATGCTGGTCTTTATGCTAAAAAAAGTTAATATGAATGTATAGAACGTGAGAATTGCTTGTACTTACTAAGAATCATTTCCATTACCAATGAATTCACACTTGCACTTCACGATACCATAATCAAGTGATTAAGTAACCAAAGAAATTGAATTTGAGCATACATAGAAAATTAGTGGAGACTACCATTGTAAGATCTTTGAGCCTGATTGTCTTTTGTTCTGAGTGATCTATTTGTTTCTACTCTTAAACATTCATCATTTTGTTCATAATTGTATGATCTCGTTCTAATTGCATTTGATGTTTAAAGAACCATATCTATTTGATGCTCTTGATTTAATGTGTAATTGTTTACGAGATATGGTATAGGCTATGTATGTTTTAGCTCCTAAAGGCCCCTCATTTCCCTATCCAAATTCCATGCTCCTTAAGCCCCTTTGAAGCCAAACACTTAGCCATTTTTTTCTTCACCTACAATATGGCCTAACCAAGTTTTGAACCCTTCATGATCGCTATAGCCTATAATCTAAGCTTGTGTTAAGGTTGCATCAAATGAAATTCATGGTGAGGAGGAAATATGTTGATGTTTTGTGCTACTTATACTCATGTGATGGAAGTATGCTTCAATGGAAAAGATCATCCATTTATTTTTAAAGTGAGGAAGCTATTGTAGGGTCTTGGCTCAGCTCATATAAACAAAAGCAAAAGTGTGTATGAAGTTCATTAGTGAAAAGAAATGAAAATAAAGCAAAAGAAAAATAAAATTGCGATTAGAAAAGAAGAAAAATAAAAGCAATGAACTTAGAGCTGAGTTAAGCGAGCCAAATACCTCAAGCTAGGGC
Organism: Prinsepia uniflora; assembly: GCA_032719365.1. Lineage (NCBI taxonomy): Eukaryota > Viridiplantae > Streptophyta > Magnoliopsida > Rosales > Rosaceae > Prinsepia > Prinsepia uniflora. Next base: position 46,932,907 of record CM064864.1, read on the forward strand.
AATGCAGTGAGCTTTAGCACCGTTTCATCATCTAGTACTCAAGGTTGAGTCATGACTTCTCATGCCTTGATGAGGTTTAGGTTCTTTGAATTCCAACCTTCCTTTGTAAACCCAAAAACCTAGCCCCATTACAACCTTTTGAATGAAGACCCATTGATCTTGTGAATGGTTATGCAAAGGATTACGGTACATATCTCTGTTCTTAAACTTCAATTACTTCTTAAGATCAAATTTCCAGATAAAGTGCTATTCTTCATTGAAATTCATATGTGATTAACTAGATTTCTTTTAAATAAACTCATCACATATGCTTGTTGAGTGAATGCCTTAGGATTCGTGTGTGTATTGAGCGATTAATAGTAAGGATTAGAGTGGAGGAAAAATATTTCTAGGGTGTTTAGATATATGAAGTTGTTTTCTAGTTTGATCATTTGAGATATTGGTATAAACGCTTGACACATTGAGTTCACGGTTATAGCATGTTCCTTGGTTTTTTTGAGTTTGTTTTCTATTCTTGGTTCTTATTAACTTGTTGATGCATGATTTCTAGCATGCTTAATGTTAAGTAAAACGTTTGTGGGTATCGTGCTGCTATAACCCTCAGGAGACAAAAATCCTCCTACTAGGTGAACCTAGGTGTTAAATGCTTATCTTAACTAGATCAAGTTTTTTGTTTTCTGTTTTGCTAAGGGACTAGCAAAATATAGGTTTAGGGGTATTTGATAAGTCCCGAATTAAGCATTGTTTCAATTTTATTTCATATCCCTTTTACTTATCTTTTGAATATAAGTTGTCAATCAATATGAGAAAATGATCTATTTTGTGAAGTTTGTGCAGATTGTTAAGTTGAGGTTTAAATCATGTTTTTATAACGAAATGTGATCATTCCAAGGCTAATTCTTCAAGAACTCATCAAGGACTCATAAAGTGCCACATTACCTCTCATTTACACACCAATGACTCACCAAGGCTTCGTAAAGCCCACAGCTAGCCCTAGTTTCTCCCAAATTACGATTTAAAGGATAAAGGGGACTCCTTATCCATCTAGGACCCCTTAGCCGCATTTTAACTTTCCTTTTCTTACTTGAATTGATGTGGTTTGACTTGGAAAAGAAGACTACGAAGTTCTCTATTCAAACCTGAAGTTAAAGTGGCAAGAAACAAGGAAAAATAAATCCTTGCAAGCCAAGGAACTCAAATACACAACTAAGGGTTAAATGGGGTTCCTTGTCCAACTTGAATTCCTTTTAGCCGCAATTTACTTCCCCTTTCTTCTAGGACTGATGTGATCTGATTAGGCAAAGAATATTAAAAGAATTCCTATTCAAAGTTTAAGTCACTTGTGTAAAGAAGGAAGGAAAAGGGATTCCTTACTCAACAAGGACACAAAATATGGTTAGGAAGGGTTTCTCACCGCTAGGAGATTCCTTCCTAGTTAAGGTTTTTTTTCCCTTTCTATTTTGGGCTAAGCTAGGGTTGGTGTGAGGCCTATATATAGATGTTATTTTCTCATTGTTTGTACGCCCTTTTTCCTCCCGATGTGCTAAAACTTTGTCGAAATTTCTACTTAAAGTTTATAAAAGTTAGCCACAATTTTTAGTGTTTTCATGTGTTGATTGAATCTTTGGTACCAAGGTGTGACGTGAGGCTTGGGAGAAGAAGAGTGTTAGGGTCCCTTTTCCTACTCCTTGCTGCTCCTTAGTATTTGTGTTTCTTATTCCTTATTCTCTTTACTTTTTTTATGAATTCAATCATGTTGTTTGCTAATCTAGTTATGTGTGAGTAGTTCCCTTAAGGATTGAGGCTGTTTGAAGCCCTAGCCATGTTAGTTCATATTTAGATTTCTAGTTCTTGATTATGATTGTTATGCATGACTAAATTTGTTGGATTACTGCGCTTCATGAACTCAATTTATACTTATATACTTAATCACCTTGTTTGTGTATAATTGTCGATGTAATTGCTTGAAAAACCATAATATCATCTTGCAATTTGTAGAATCAAGTTTAAGAGGGGGAATCTTATTCGTAATCTAAAATCATGACCTACTAGAATTGCACATCATTTATCTAGGGATAGTGTAGTGTCATCAAATTTTCTTCATATCTTATGCATTATCACGCACCATCGATAATAGACATTTAATAGTGGACATCACGCTTTAAACATGCAAACTAAAATAAGATAATAGGTGTGGGGTGATCCTTAGCCGGACCCTTGCACGTGCACTTAATTCAGAAATATGCATAGTAATTAGATCAAGGTAATCTAAAGAGAACTTAATAGATAAAGGTGGATAATAAGCCCTAATTCATCTTAATCAATCAACCAATAATCAATCTCATTTTCCTCACTTTACATTGTGTTTTTGCATCTTAACTTCATGCTAATCATCACTCAAACCCACCCCCTCCCCCCACCACAATAGTTTTTTACTTCATAACCAAGTTGTTTTGTTCTAAACTAAGTGGAATCACATTGAAACAAGTCCTCGAGGGATCGACCATTGCAAACCTACTATACTCGTTATATGATTTTGTCCACTTGAAAAGTATTACATTAGGAGTTGATCATTCATAATTTCTTGTTTGGTAAAACTTCTATTAGTATGTGTGAGTAATAATTTGGTGGGCTAGAGCCAAAACAGAAAAACAACCACAAACCAACCCCGTGAATAAGACAAAGAGAAGGAAAGATAGAATCAACCAGGAAGGAAGAAAAGAGAAGGACGAAATGGAAGAAGAGAAGAGAAAGGGAAGGAAAAACAGTAAGGAGAAATTAGCAAAACCATGTGCTCCTACTTCGCATTTTTGGTTATGGGTCTAAAATTGTAGATAAAGACACTCTAGTACCCTTCTGAAGATCCTACTTTTAATTAAAGTATGAGACCAGAGCTTATGGATGCAGGAAACAGCCCAAGCGAAGGTTGGAACCATGACTGTATGCTTAGAAGCTTAACCTAGGATTTTAAGGTAAGTTTAATTCGTTTTGAGATCGTAGATAATATTCTAAGGTTGATTAGGAAAATTTGGATTACTAGAACTTGAAAAATAGACGTAAATATGGTGATTTTGAGCCAGGTCAAGACGTCGGGTTGGGTCATGCGCGCAGGTCCACGAGTCGACCCAACTGCAGAAAGATGGTGATAGGCAGCGCGTGAATCCCATGTGTAAAGGCCTTTCGGCGGCACATGAGCACACGTGCAGCGGTTCCTGGTGGTACGATCGACATGAACTTTGTTTGTTTTTAAATACAGAATTCATTAGTATAATTTCTAAGATAATTGGACATTACTTGGGTATTGTTTTGGACGTTCAATGCAATATGGTTTATTCTAAAAATTGGGTTAAATTAAAAAAAAAGATAGTTTAATGAACATTAGTGATCCATAATAATTAATTATAGAGGATGGAAGTCATATAAAAAAGTATTAAAAATGCTTATAAACAAGAAATTGTTGTATGTGTACATATCTTAAATTCAAGGCTAATGTGGAAAAATTAGAAAGGTAGACTTTAATAATATTTTGAATATAAAGGGACTTTCATGATAAATTATGATAAATAAAGGATTGAAGGAAATGTGAAGGAAGTGTCTAATTAGGGGTTTCTGAACATAAATATATCAATCGAACTATTAATGTTATTATTATTATTATGAAAAGGTTATTGTTTGTGATTTTAGTTATAAAAATGACGTTGCGAATAATGGTGATTTTAATAACAAAAATAAAATTTCAAATATGGTTTAGATTCCTTTACTCGACGGGGTTAGTGGGTTAGTCGTGAACGGTAACCTCGTAAGGGTGGGTGTAGCTTGGTTTGCTTGATAAGACATAGAAAGAGCTTGAGTGAGAAAAATCGTTAGTCTGGCAGGAGTTGTCAGATGGGAGCAGGACCAGCTTGGTTTTTAAGTAAATTTGGGGACGGGTCCTATCAACTTGATATCAGAGGATAGGTATGAAATAATCTCGTCTTGAAATGTGAGCTTTATTTTAATTGTTTTATTACAAGATTTACATGATGACGGTATTGATTATGAATTTTTATCAGAAACGATGTTTGGGCTAGAAACAAGGTTTGAAATTTGGTTCTGACTTATATTGAGAATCAAGGTTATTATATGAATGCATGTTTTACGAGGTTTAATGAAAACTATGTTAGGTTTACGCCCGGATTTCAAAATAATGATTTGGCTTTTAAGAATTGGATACTTGTTGACACAATTTGAATGTGATTTTCAAATGGTTACTTGGCGATTTTCTAAAAATTATTGACTATTTTGCATGCACGCTTTACTAGGTTTCACGCAAATTGTGTTTTGGGCTTAGTCCCTAATCTTAAAATGTTGATTTGGTAGTAAAAATTGAAATGTGTTATATATATTTTCTTGATACTTGTGCATTATTGTGAACTGCTAGTTGGTACTTGGATTGCTGGAGACCACTCAAATGTTGTATTCCCAAGTTGTGGGGTCATGTGGTTGACACTCAGATGCTGTATCCCTCAGCAGGCCCTCGAATACTGTATCCCCGAGTGGTTGTGTTATGTATGGTGATGGTTCGTTTCAGACGTCGAGCATGGCTACGTTACCTGAGACTGGTATTTGTATGTTGTGATAACCTATATGGTCCCCGAGTGGTTGTGTTATGTATGGTGATGGTTCGTTTCAGACGTCGAGCATGGCTACGTTACCTGAGACTGGTATTTGTATGTTGTGATAACCTATATGGTCCCTCATGTAGTTTCTGAGGGACGTTGTGAGAACACAGATGGTGCTTCATGTAGTTCCCATGGGATGTTGTGAGAACCGAAATAGTGCTTCGCTCTTTTCCTGGGGATGTTATGACAGTCGCGATGGTGCTACTTGCAGTTCCCAAACATGTCTAGATAGAGCGCGAGTGCAGTTCCCGAACCTAACTCATATGATATTTCGTGCAATTCCTGGGCAACTTATATATAGAGTTGTGATACCTTGTGATGGAAATTCGAGTTGAGAATCGATTGAGCCAAGTTATGAGGCTTGTGTGAATTAGTGGATGATATTCATTGATGATATGATAAACATTTGGGCATGACTCAGATGTTGCTCAGTGCACTTCCCGAGGTTAGTTTGATTATAACGGTAGATTTTCGAACCATGAGAAAATGTTGCTTAAATATGATTCTTGTTATGATTCAATGTTTCTTTGATTACTAATCTTGTTTTATTTTTTATTTAGGATTTGCATTATGAGGATTGCAAATACTTGTTTGTGAAACTTAACTATGTGATATAGCCAATGAGCTATGTTTGGTACTATCGTGATAACTTGGAGGTTAATTGTCTGATTTAGCTTTAGAGTATATGGGATTCCAGATCCATTTGTGTTTGAGTCTATAAGTTGATTAACCTTTAAGGAACTCAGTTGTCCAATTTGAGCATGGAGATAAGACTAGAAGTTATACCGTATTGGAAAACCAATTGGTACAATTACTTGTGATTGAAAAGCTAAATGGTTAAATTAGTAGATTCCTTTACTCGGCAGGATTAGTGGGTTGGACATGGGCGGTAACCCTGTAAGGGTGAATTTAGTTTGGTTAGCCTGATAAGACATAAATACAGATTACATCAGAAAAATCCCTAGTCTAGCAGCAGTTGTTAGACGGGAGCAGAATCGGTTTGATTTTTTAGTAAATTTGGGTATGGGCCTATCATGATTTGTCAAAATTAATTTGCTGTCCTGAGGCTTGGTAGTAGGAATTCAGAATGCTTATCATATTGCTTCAGTTTGTCTGAGTTTCTTGAAAAAAAAATAAGGAATCACCCACAAATTGAAGAAGAGATAAAGTGGGGCTCTGTTCATTGAAGTTAACTCCATGGATAAATCCCAGGGTGTAGGCCTTACGTTAGCATGGATAGATCTTCACAAATGAAAAGGAATAAGTAAGGTGACAATGGGCACCCTCCTTAATACCACATGTGGGAGTAAACTTTATGCTTGGGTTCCCCTTGATCACAATAGACATTACAACAGATTTCACCCAACACATAATCAAATTGACCCAACAGCGATCAAACCCATCTTAGACATACATGACGCCTAAGTCAAAAGTTTTGTTTGATTTGTGAAGTTTACGGTAATGGAAAGCCTCATGGGCAAGTAAAATGTGATCCTGGATTTGTTTGTCTTTGAGGGATGAAGGCATTTTGGGCTGGTGATATGGTGTTAGGAAGAAGGGATTTCAAACGATTAGCCATAACTTTTGATATAACTTTGTAAGCGAAGATACAAAGGCTAATAGGTTGAAAATGACACACACATTTATGATAGGGGGTTTTTGAAATAAGAACAATGTCGATTTCATCTATATTACAAGGATTGATTAATAAAAATAACTCTTACAAGTGGATAAGTTGCATACATATGATTAATTAAAACTTAATGTGAATTTTCAAACTAATTGAGAAAAAAAAATACGTATAAAACTTTGCCAAAGCTTTCTCTAGATCCGATATTTGGTAAATAAAAATAAGTTAAAGAGAAGATATTAAATGTCATTGAACAATAAGCATAATACAATAAAAGATATATCTAGTGCATATATGAGTATCATGTAATTTGAACAAATCAACGAAAACGCAACAAATCACAAATAAAGGTGAGAAGATTCTTCAAACCATATACACTAGTTGACACGCCCAAACCATATTAGGCTAAGTGGTGTGCATCAACGCATTGGTCAACTATCTATCATCTACAAGGACTAGTCCTGTTAGAGTACTACGAACAGAAACACAATTGTAAAACCCCATATACCAATCTCGAAAGATGAACTAACGCAAACCAGCTCAAACATATAGACAGGACGTTGGGCCGACAATAAAAATTCAAAAAGGTTTAACTCTCCTAGTACTTGAAAGACTAAGGAAAAGTTATAACAAGAGATTTGGGACTAATACAGCTAACCTGATATAGCTGCTAATGAAATTATTTGCACCAAAAGATAAGAACAAACAAACAACCCAACAAAGGGCACAAGTGGACCACTTCGATCGATAATTGGTAAATTTTTGTTATATATAAAATCTAATTTTTTGTTCGTAACTATTAATTATTAATGTTTGAAGTTACCCATTTAGAATGATTTATTTTCTTAATCAAGGAGCCCTTCTAAGTATATTCATATTAAATTATCAGGTAAACTGCATACTTATTCCAGTAATTCACATTAGTAAAAAATCAAATTCACTGCTTGTAAGGTAATTTACTGATGCAGACTTACTATGAGTACTGAATTACTAGTCTAGGTAATTACTTACGTGAATTTTTTTTTTTAGAATATCTATTATTGTAAAGCTAAGAATGGGAATAGACTTCACAAAAAATTTCAGACCAAAATATCCTTGGCTATTAGTATTTTAAAATAAATGATTTACTAAATAAGGAAATGATAGAAAAATCAATATTTTTTAAAATTAGTTTTGCTTTTAAAATCAAATGAGGAATAAAAATCTTATTTCAAAGTGAAATGATAAAAATTAATAAAAAGAAACCTTTCAGTGTAAAGAATGGATAGTTAATCCACTCCCCATCCTTATATTTTTTACATTGATTGGATGAGTTTGTTTTCTTATATTTCAAAAAAAAAATAAAAATAAAAAATTAACATTTGAGAAAAAAATTAGATCAAATTACATTTTACTACCCTATAATTTACATTGGATAATAAGATTAGATCTATAGTTTAAAAAGTTTTACTTTACTGTGACGATCCGAAAATTTGGAAAAGATAATTCCAAGAATTTGAAAAGAAAATGGACGTTTTTGCCCCTATGTCATGTGGTGTTCAAAGTTGACTTTTTGTTTAAAATAATTTTTGTACATTTTTCAAGGACCATTAGGTAGGTCTCGAAACGCTGATTCCGTAGACAGACAACACAACAAAATCCGAGTTCGCATGAGATAGTTACGGGTATTTGGTCCTTTTTGCTTAATTTGATGACTCATCAGAGGATTTGTAGATTAGTGACACATGTCACTCACTAGATAGGATTAGTGGCACTTTGGTCCTGTGTCGTGTGTGTTGTGATCAGTTTGAACAAAAACCAAAATCGTGTGTTTGTTTCATAAACAATAAACCAAATTGATTGATTACCACACCAGCTACTCGAGAGAGAAATATAGAGAAAACATAGAAACAAGAGAGGAGAAGAGAGAAAAAGAGAGAAAGAAAAGGAGAAGAAAACCCAGAAATTACCCAAGAAACCCGAAACCCGGAATTTGAGAATGTGAAATCCAGTTTTGGACTTTTATTTTTAAAACTAAGTTTGGATTGAGATTTTTGAGGAACAAACGAGTCAGACCATCATTTAATTGAAGGGAATTGATGAGGATTGTGAACAGGACAGAGGTTGCCACTCCTTCGAAATATCAAACTGAAATTGGACTAGTTTGAGGTAAGAATTCATGGAATTGAGATCATGTATCCTCAATTCCAATTATTTCGATGCAATTGGCTAATTAAAATGTAGAAATTGGTGCAGAATTGAGTGAAACTGAATCAGGTCATGGAACTGGGTCGAACAACACGTTTTGCAGAAATGGCACTTCGAGGCGCGTGAGCACGTTTCACGAGGTATGATCAACACGAATTTTAATGTAATCGACATAACGAACATTTTGGTGCCGATTTTGAGTCGATCAGACACTGTTTCCATAAAGTTTTGTGTGTCTGGAGTGTATGTATACGTTTTTAATACGTCTTTAAATATCGTAAATTAGGGGATTGTATTGTGAGGTCATTTGGGATTGTTAATTACCTTAATGGTGATTTTGACAGGATTGGTGATTCCTGGAATTACGGAGATGCGTATGACTCAGAATCAAACCGCGTGGACGGGGTGTGAGTGGTCATTTGTTTTATGAATTGTTATGCATACATGGTAAATATTTTCTATGATTTACTGCATGATTTGACTTGCAATGATTTGGATGATGATTTGATATGATTATTTGTTGATTTTATGGATTTAATAATCGTTTTGTGGACATGATTTACGAGAATGGTGAAAACGATGTTTTGGGCTAGGCCCAAGTTTGAAAATTTTATTTTGACTTGGAATGTGAGTCAAGAATGATCTAATGGATTACGTAATGATTTTCATATGTGATTTTACGGATTTTTCATTAAATGATGTTTTGAGCTTGAGACCCTGTTGAAAATGGTTTTGACTTCGTTTTAAGTCAATGATGGTTTTGAAACTAATATTTTGGGTTCATGGTTAGTGGCCCAGATGTGTAATGCCTGGGAAAACCCCGGATGTGTAATTTTTAGGAAAACTCATATGTGTAATTCCCGAGAGAGCTTAGATGTGTAATTCCCAAGAGAGCTCGGATGCGTAATTCCTAAGTCAGACGGATGTATAATTCTCAGAAAGCCTGAATGTGTAATTCCCGGGAAGACCTCTAATGTGTAATCCTCGAAGTGCCCTCGAATGCGTAATTCCTGAGATTTGAGTATTGATTGTGTACTTGTGAGTAGTATCGATTGTGATGTTGTGATTGATGTAGATGCGCTTTTGAGTAGTGCTGTTTGTTTATTGTTATTGATAATTGAGTATTGGTGATTAGTACTATTGTTGATGGTCTTGGTGATTGGTTTGATATTGATAGTTTTATCCAGATGTTTTACCATGATTTGATGAAACAAATTTCAGGAAATGTGGGCCACGAGTTTGATAAATTGTGGGTCTCATGGCTTTCTATATAATTTGAAATCCAATTGTTCATACTTTACACTATGCATGCATATTTTATAACTGGAGGGTAAAAAAGTTCATTTTAAAATGTATTTTCAAACGATGTTATTTTTGTCCACTCATATTTTTGTTGTTTTGATGATCCTTCAGGCCGCGGCACGAGGACCGGGATGCTCGAAAGGCAGAGGCATGAGTGAGAATCAATACGACTATCCCTTGTCTAACAAGTGCTATGCGTTTTTTTTGGAACTTCGAATTACTTGGCAGACAGGAGCAGGACCAGGCACGGTTATCAAAGTCATGTTTGGACGAGTCCTGTCATTTACTACCATATACTTTGAAAAACGTTACACCCTCAACCTTCCGTCGTTTTTTCCCCTTTTTTAGATTTGAGCTGATGTGGAGTGTACGAGTCTCACTGATTATTTACTTTTTAATTCAATTGAAAAGTGTAATTGCCAATTTACATCAAATAATTGCATTTTAAAATAAGTCACTAACCAATTAAAACTCTTCTTCTAAATATCTCACACTTTGACCTTTTTAGATGTACACTATGCCAAAAAAATAACTAGACGAAAGTAAAAAATTGCCGTCTGAATACACTAATAAGCAACGTCTACATGAGTGACGTGTGTCTAAAATGTATCAGACGATAGTTTTTTTGTGAAGTGTGACGTCTAATCACGTGACGATTTTTTTACTAAACTGTCGTCTATTGTAGATGAAAATTAATAAATCCTTCAAAACCATCATCTGTTACCCAATAAAACGACGTTTTTAATTTTGGATTGTCGTCTATGGCAACATAAGGCAACAATTTTGATGAATGACCGTCATCTATTGTAGATGACAAATGAGTAATGTCTTCAACACTGTCGTCTATTATCCAATCATGACGATTTTCATTTCTCACCATCGTCTTTACCAACATAAGACGACGGTTTTGGTGAATAACTGTCGTCTATGAATCGATAAGACAACGGTTTTAGTGAATAACGGTCGTCTATGACCGTTTCAGACGACGTTTTTTTACAACGTTTTTAAAAAAATAATTATTGTCTATAACTATAAAAGACGATGGTTTATTTGGCCACCGTCGTCTATCTCCTCATCAGACGACAATTTTTTTCTTAATTGTTGTCTTATCCATCATAAGACGACAATTCTCCACTGTTGTCTGAACTTTCACAATACACTAGTTTTTTAATCATTAAATCACAATATTTGTGTGTTATAAATTCTTTTCAATTCAACAAAAGGAATCACATATAATTCTAGCAAATTCATCAAATGTAATTCTTACAAATTAAATGTCTAAAATTCAAAAGGACTATCGAAAATACAAGTCTAGCTTCCTAAATACGTCAATGCGTATATACCTCATGATAAAACCATAGCAAAGAGGCGAATTAACATAAAAAGATATGTTAATTTTATCGTAATATATCTTAATATATTTTATAGCTTCATGTTCTACCATACAACATTATCAAAGAAAACACACTTCTTTGGCATCCTGCTTTTCTATTCTTTATCTTCATCATCTTCTTCAGATGCCTCTCTCAACCGCTGAAACATAGACACACAAATTACTACTACTTTTGTGAAACAAGAACTGACCTCATAAGTTAACACGAACTACAAACAAATATGTTCCATTTTCATAAAATTGGCTTGTAAACCCAAGGAAAACAAGGATTGGAAGAGTCTCCCACCAACAATTAGACAAAATTAATATTGTCTATTAGCTTGTAAACCAACAACCTACTTCTGTTTTCTAGCATCTGGATTAAATTAAAATTGTTTACCCACAAAGATGCAATGAAAAATATGAAATAAAACATGTAAGGCCATCAAAACTCGTATTGTCAAGTCAGTAAGGAAACCACTCACACACTACCAGTATTCAAGATGTAACTCAATCAATTAAGAAAATCACATATAAAAAAAAGATTTGAGACATTAAATAAAGAGAAAACCATCCAAATACACATACTTACTCTGTATGGCTCTCTCCATATAGCTGAAATAACAAAATCATGGAAAACAGCAACATCAACATTAAATCAAGCAATGGTTTCATTCATTGAGAAATTAATAAAAGATAATCCAAACTAGATTGTCAATAGTATATGTACGATGAACTGTACCATGAAATGAAAGAATCAACTTTAAAAAAAAGATTGGAATCAATATATATATCATGTATACATGAGCCTGGATAGCAACAACATCCTTATCATGTGAGAGGGCGATATATAGCAGGCTTTTGTGCAGGAAGATTGCTGATGCTACCTTTTGAAAAGAGTAGAGAAGTTTTTATTTGTCTCCTGAAAATTTATCCAAGTTCATCAGTGAACCCAAAGGCATACATTTATAAATTTCAACCCATAAGTAACTAAATTAATTGAGAATTCTACACAAGAGTAACCTTGAGGTTTTGTTTCTACAATTTTCAACCCATAAGGCATACATGTATAAATTTCAACTCATAATTAACTAAATCAGTCATTAAATAGCGTCCATCTGAAGACCATTCACTTGTCACAGAAAATTCAGCCCTAGTTGTTCCAAGCTGTTTTTTCTCCATAAAGTCCTAAAAGGCCTATTTGGTAAATGAAAAGGCAGATCAACTTCAGAAATCAGAATGAACATACGATGTAGTGATGAAATTTGAGCCTTTTGCAGGGAGAGTAGAGGTATCTATCAACGACAGACCATTAATAGAACAACTTAAGTAAAAATGTACTTGACAGAACCCTCCCCTAAAAACACCTCGTTAAACACATCCGAGACATGCTCCCATCTGAAAAGTAACCCAAAAGACCGAGTTGCCCCAAACACATGTTAGACAAGGGATACTCATACTCTTCGTCAGCTCATGCCTTCGCCTCTCAAACAACCTCGATTTCTGTGTAACGGTCTTAGAGGGTTCAAAACCAAGAAAACGTGTGAGTAGCCAAAAATAAGCAATTTAAAACGTATTCGAAAACATAAACAATTTAACCCTATGTTTTCTAAAACTGTGTATACATATGAAAACCATCAAGTCTTAGTTAAAAAAAATTACCAATCGTGAATCTCAAAATATGAGCAAGTGACAGTAAATCAATCATTATTCATAAAATTAGCTTATAAATGAAATTACCAATGCATAGACAGTAACAATCACACATAACCGATCCATCCTCAATGCCAGAATGCCAACCACCATATCATATAAATACCCAGGGATATAGTATCCAAGTGTCTGCTTAGGGAGAGCGCTAGGCATACATCATATCATATAACCACTACGGGATACAGTATCAGAGTGGCTGCTCAGGGATACAACATCTGTGACAGGACCCATCCCAATCCCCCCGGGATTAGTGCGGGATGACAGAGTACGCCAGGATCCGGAGGAGGTATGTGATATCTCGGTCACTGCTACAGTCCACATCCGATGTCAACCTGAAGGGCAGTCAAAACATTAAAAGCTGTGAGTGGACAAAACAAGAATTTATAAAAACATTTTAACGAGAAGAAATTTGTACCCTTCACTAACAAGCATGCATGCATGCATTCGAAAACCATTTATCTAGAAATCATATGCGGGAACTAAGCCCAAAACCAAGATTGAAAGAATCATAAAGACTCAACCGTACGGGTCACTGCCCAACAACCTGTGGAAACACACATCATATATCATATCATATAGCATACATCATATATACATATAATTCACACAACCAATCCTGTCACGGTTTCCAAAGCTACGCGCGTGCTACCCAGGTCTCAATCCGAGACTTCTCAAAGTCAAGATCAATGTCCGCAGACCACTGACCCTACCCGAGGTAATAGTAATCATAGCCTTCCTGAGAGTAAGGAACCCAACTGGGGGGTGACTCCACTCAGTCGGTGCTCCGTGACTACTCCGGGGTCCACCCAGGCCAACGACCCTCCCCGGAGAAGATAATAGAAGTAAAGGAAGGTATATGAATACATATATATACATAACATAAACGTTCATGCCCGGTTCTCTTGAACCGTCATGATCCATAACATCCATTAACCAAGGTTCATGCCGATTCCCATAAACTGTCATGTACCATAATGACCTGACAAAGGTTCATGTCGGTTCCCATAAACTGTCATGAACCACAATGACCTTTCCAGAGTTCATGCTGGTTCCCATAAACCGTCATGAACTTGGAAATCCACGTAGGGTCCCTGACCCGAAATCATAAACCGTAAAGTAACTGGGTCTCGTGCCCGAACATATGACTCAACTGGGCACCGTGCCCAATATCTAAGGGTCAGTCACGACTCTGATCATAGTGATGCGTGCAACCATCCATCCAGGACCGCCCTCAATCCTGGTATGTCGCCGTGAACGTATCAACCGACACGACCACCACAAGATCATGGTGCACTTATTACCGATCAATATCCTGAACCGTCAGCACTCCGAAGTCGAGCCTCCCCAGGCTGCCCGACCACGAATCGTGCATCGTGACCTCTCCGGAAGGAACACATCCCAATCCGAAGGCGAGCGTCGTATCGTTGATCGTCGTGCACATAGCACCCGCCGCGACCACGATTTAGACCCGAAGGTCGTAAATAGTGTCATATGCCCGAGACAAAACCAAATGGGTCTCATACCCGAGTTTATCCTTTTAGAAATCCAAAACCTTTTCATTTAGACCAATAAAGACATACAAACCCGTATAGGCACCGTATAGGGCCGAAACCTCGAAATACGTGCCTATACGTAACCACACATCCAAATGCACTCAGGCATCACAAACAAGTATTTAAAACATATAATAAACATTTATGCATTCACCAATTTAGAAAACAAGGTCCACTCACAGACCGTCCGAGCTGCCACCTCGATTTACGTGCCGTAGGCTCTCCCGAGCCGATCACCATCACCGGGACTCCCGAACCTGTCCAAATTTTAATAGAAGGTTACTAACTACTTAATTAACCTCCCATCAAAGCCCCGTAATTTTCCCGAACCTTTAACTATTTTTAAAACTGAACCTAAACCTTCTGACACCCCGAAACAATCGAAACGATGTCCGATTGACGCGAAACCAGTCCCAAAATGTTCGTTACATCGAATAGATAAAATTACCTGTTGGAACCTTCCAAAAAAGCCATAGCACGTGCCCGCATGCGCCGGCTGAAGTGGCTGCGCGTGGGCTTCACGCGCCTGCTACAGTACCCGTCTTCAACCTCGCGTAGCTGGTCTGAACCGGCCGGTTCGGTCTTTTTCTGCAATTGGACCGGCGTGACCGGTTCAAGCTCATTCCGGCCCAGTTTTTCACCGTTTTCAATCCTAATCAATCCTAACCTTTCTATAATTGTCCTAGGAACCTAACCCAATTAATTAGGGCTCCTAAAACCCACGGAACCCGACCGGCCCAATTTTTCCTCTTCGGTTCAATTTTCCAATCTCCTCCCCAGGCTTCCCCTACGTCCAAACCTTCACCAAACCGTCCTAAAAACTCCCTAGGAACTTTATTAACTCAAAACCAACACCTAAAACGGCCTATAACAACCGAAATCGAAAATAAATTTAAAATGGGCAAAACCGATACCTGCACGGGTTTTGGGCCTCCGCCGTGCACGGCAGCGCCGTCCTGGCCGGCCACCACCTCCGTCAATCTTCTCCTCACTCCCTGGTCTCAGTCCTTGTCTAAATGGGTGATGGTTGGCTGGGTTTGGGTTGCACGGATGGGAGAAAATGGTGGGTGTGAGATCGGGTATTTGAGTTTGAATGAGGAAAATGAAGATGGACGATGCATGAAGGGGAATGCCCCTAAACTTCCGAACGTCATAACTTCCTCCTCGAACGTCGAAATTGAACGTGCCACCTATCTATGAACTCGTGACGTCACGAATTATGTCACGGTCATCGGTCAAAGTCCATTTGACCGCCCGAATGAAAAGTCAACGTTTTGCCCACGCCTAGGGGCGAAACGGTCATTTTGCATCGTTCATCCGATTTAGCCTAACTAATCACCGATTAACCTCTCTAATCGTGATTAGTCACTAATCTAATCATGGAATTTGGGACGGGTCGTTACAACCTTCCCTCCTTAATTAATTTCGTCCTCGAAATTCCAATCGACCTAAATCCAACCGTGCTTGCCTCCTTAATTTAGTTGCGTTCTCTCAATTCTAACTATCCTGATTCTATAACCACCTCGTGGAAATAATTCGATCTCACGACACGTGTACACTCGTACACCAACTAACTAGAATAATACTTACTCGTACCCAAACGTACCACTAACACTCACGCCACATCGACTACACTCGACCACATCGAATGACCGTAGCCATACGTTACGAATTGACACCACTTGTCAAATCTACCAAGTCGCTGACCCAACCAACTAGACGGTCCCTTTCTCAATCATCAATCTATCCTGACGTCTACTCCCACAGAGAGTCACCAAACTGCACTCAACGATCCACGTTGACACTTCCGACAACTGTCACCACTTGACAGTCGTTAGTCGAAAACTGACTCTATACCCACTTGTGGTTATACTAACCACCAACTCACTCAACCTGAGTACACGTTTACCAACAAAATACTCTACATGTGTGTAACTGGACCCACCAGAATCACTACGACCCAATGCACAGTATCCAATGTCCAGTTCACGTACGCGACTAATCCATTGGTATCGGAACTAAGCCGACTACCAACATGTTCCCCAACATACCACCGGTATAACCTATATACCGTCACCAGGCAAGACAAGTCTACCTGGTATCGTACCTCGAACAACGTACAAGGTACACACATCTATCCATCAACCAGACTACAATCACCTAGGTCATAGCTAATCACGTTTCTACTATAGAGTCCATTTATCCAATCCCGGACTAGACAAATCGAAACTCCAACCCATCATCTATTTCCAAATCCGAATCTGAATCCGCAATTTCATAAGAAATCCCGAATCCAAACCCAGAAATCATATCCTTAACCATGTCCAAATCCGAATCTGAAATCATTATTCCGTAACTAGCATTTGGAATAACCATTCCGAACCCAAATCCATAAAAGAAAATGCATTGTCAAGCTCTAGAATCAAATCCTGAATCGTCACCCAAAAATCTGATTCTAAAACCCAAATACAGAAATCCTCTTTCAAGTTCCAAAATCAAATCCTCAATCGTCATCCAGAAATCTGATTCCAAAACCCGAAATATCGTTCACGTCTACCGAGACACACCAGATTCCGAACCTATCAGATACCTGTTCAATTGATTTACACTATTACCATCGATTGACTTCATAGAGAAGCTAATCACAATATTAACACATCTCTAAGGCTGATCATATCCGACCACGTCGGAAAACTACTCATCACACAACTACTCATCGGACAACTACTCGGGCGAGTAATAAGTCATATGGGATTTACCTCGAAAAGAAGTTCAGTCCCATCATGCTCCACTCAAACATCCCAGTAAGAGTGATAAATTCTCCACCTATCTGGATCATCCAGATCACGATCTAGATCCATAACGACACCCAAAGTCCTAAACCAATTCCCACATCTAACCAGATCAGTTAGCGACGAGAAACGCCGTGACTGTGGGTTCTCACCAGTTACCACGTATCGACCTTTGTCATGCCACCTAGGAGAATCAAGGATGATCCAACACGATGACATCAAAACTCAACCTACGTGAATGCAACCAAAACTCATTGCATTCACCACGTCACGTAATCCATCATAGTCTGCCACCAAGCAGAAAATGAGAAATCTCAATCACCTAACTTCGATATACTCATCACCTCTTGATGACCCAGAACAAATCCCGAGTCCACCAACCAATACACGATCAATGTACTAGTGGCAACCAACAACGTCTACATCATCTACCATCCTCTACCGTCATCTACCGTGGTAGAAACTGAGAAGTCACCCAAAACGACTTCGAAATACCCATTACCAATGTGGAAAACCCGCATTCCTCGTGTCACCTCAATCACAAACTCTCGCGATTCCAAAGTTCCAACAAGATTGGGAACAACATACCCGGACATCAACCACGTGTCCCCTAACCAGTTTAACTCTATCTGAGATCCACTCCTGAACCACAGATACCGAACATATGCCCATTACGACGGATGTGACTCAACGTCATCTCAATCACCGGCACCAACACCAGCACGAGTACCAGCACCAACGCATTATCACCTGCACTAGTATCAGCACACATGCATCCATACTAGTAGCAGCACACTAACACCAGCATACCGTGAGCAAAACTGACAACCCTGGATCTCCGCTCACACCGAGCGACGACCTCGTACCTCTGCTCGAATAGGAGAAACTCTGCCTCCCTCGTACCCGACAACTCTGGGTACAGTCACCCTGACAACTCATACGGGAAAAGGAAACGTCACCTGAACGTCACCGATTCCCAACAGCCATAACTACGACCACACTAGGTAGTAGCGCCTGCCACAAACTCATGCAGACCTAACTACCAGATATAGCGATCTAGACTCCGCATCCAACGGAATCCATCGACCGTACCAACTACTCCGTATCCCCACTCCGGGATTCCATCGACAAGTACCAACCCTGATAACTTGTCCAACCAATCACTAACCAGTCGTAGCTCGACTCAACCAATGCCGTCTACCAGGTCGCCCATGACCTTAGTTGCACCAACAGCCCATCAGAACTAAGTAGTACGACAACCAACTAAGTCAAATCGATAAGTACAACCTCGACTGCAGAGCGCAGTCCCATCACTAAAGCTGACATGGCTAGACCGACTAACGAACCCTAATTCGAATAGTCGTCAAAGTCAAACCACCCGCCAAGTCACATCTCTGAACCATACAACCTAAGGCAGGGTTCCACAATCACATCTAGGGTCAATATGAACCCAACTGCAAGCTACCAACTGCAGAAAGCAGTAAAATAAACAACCTGACCAACTCCGCGGTCTTGACATCGTAAAGACGTCAATCCAACTAGGATTCCCCGAATCCGACTGCTAACTACCGACTGTAGTAAATCCATCTAACTCAACCATATCCGAACATCGGATGGTCATAATTCCAAACCAGTCCTAGGAACCGATCCTACGACATCGTGGAAGACGATCCCAACTAATCGTCTCACGATCAAAACTCGAAAGTACCGTTTACGTTCATCCATTCATAGGGTCCCACTCTGCCAACCCTGACAGAACTATGGCAACCCCGACATCAAATGCCGAACCAAGGCATGCCAATCCTACTAACTATCGTACCAGCACCTCAACATCAGGTTGACCACGAACTGTAACCCATTGAAATATCACATCCTCGACCTACATACATTCTAAGAGCTCCATGGTTGCTCGAATAGAGACAACCACGCTCTGATAAGCAATCCTATGCTCTGATACCACGTTGACAGGACCCATCCCAATCCCCCCGGGATTAGTGCAAGATGACCTTGCTCCCGTCTGACACGAAGTGTCAGACAAGGGATATTTCCGACCTTTGCCCTCCCGGTGTAAGACCCGGTCTTGGAAGCAAGAACTGTGAGCAAGACCCGTGAGCTTGAGAATCAAGAACGGTGAGCAAGACCCGTGAGCTTAAGAAGCAAGAACGGTGAGCAAGATCCGTGAGCTTGGAAAAGTAAGATCGGTGAACAATCCCACATCGCTCGGGGAGGGAAAGGTGAAGTACCTTATATGTGTGGGCACATATCTATCTAACACAAGGCCTTTTGGGAGCTAAGTGGCTTTGGGGGGGATTGGAACCCCAAAGTTAAGCGAGTTGAGGCTGGTGCAATCCCATGATGGGTGACCTACTGAGAAGTTACACGTGAGCTCCTGAAAACAAAACCATGAGGGCTGGGCCCAAAGCGGACAATATTGTGTTAGATGGGTCGAGTCGTGACAGAATTTGATAGAATGGTATCAGAGCAGGACCATGACCGGAAGTGTGCCAGCGAGGATGCTGGGCCCCAAGGGGGGTGGATTGTAAGACCCGGTCTTGGAAGTAAGAATTGTGAGCAAGACCCGTGAGCTTGAGAAGTAAGAACAGTGAGCAAGACCCGTGAGCTTGAGAAGCAAGAACGGTGAGCAAGACCCGTGAGCTTGGAAAGGTAAGATCGGTGAACAATCCCACATCGCTCGGGGAGGGAAAGGTGAAGTACCTTATATGTGTGGGCACATATCTATCTACCACAAGGCCTTTTGCGAGCTCAGTGGCTTTGGGGGGGATTGGAACCCCAAAGTTAAGCGAGTTGAGGCTGGTGCAATCCCATGATGGGTGACCTACTGGGAAGTTACACGTGAGCTCCCTAAAACAAAACCGTGAGGGCTGAGCCCAAAGCGGACAATATTGTGTAGATGGGTCGGGTCGTGACAGAATTTGACACCCGGGCTATCAGAGTACGCCAGGATCCGGAGGAGGTATGTGATATCTCGGTCACTGCTACAGTCCACATCCGATGTAAACCTGAAGGGCAGTCAAAACATTAAAAGCTGTGAGTGGACAAAACAAGAATTTATAAAAACATTTTAACTAGAAGACATTTGTACCCTTCACTAACAAGCATGCATGCATTCGAAAACCATTTATCTAGAAATCATATGCGGGAACTAAGCCCAAAACCAAGATTGAAAGAATCATAAAGACTCAACCGTACGGGTCACTGCCCAAAAACCTGTGTAAACACACATCATATAGCATATCGTATAGCATACATCATATATACATATAATTCACACAACCAATCCTGTCACGGTTTCCAAAACTACGCGCGTGCTACCCAGGTCTCAATCCGAGTTTTCTCAAAGTCAAGATCAATGTCCACAGACCACTGACCCTACCCGAGGTAATAGTAATCATAGCCTTCCTGAGAGTAAGGAACCCAACTGGGGGGTGACTCCACTCAGTCGGTGCTCCGTGACTACTCCGGGGTCCACCCAGGCCAACGACCCTCCCCAGAGGAGATAATAGAAGTAAAGGAAGGTATATGAATACATATATATACATAACATAAACGTTCATGCCCGGTTCCCTTGAACCATCATGATCCATAACATCCATTAACCAAGGTTCATGCTGGTTCCCATAAACCGTCATGTACCATAATGACCTGACAAAGGTTCATGCCGGTTCCCATAAATCGTCATGAACCACAATGACCTTTCCAGAGTTCATGCCGGTTCCCATAAACCGTCATGAACTTGGAAATCCACGTAGGGTCCCTGACCCGAAACCATAAACCGTAAAATAACTGGGTCTCGTGCCCGAACATATGACTCAACTGGGCACGGTGCCCGATATCTAAGGGTCAGTCACGACTCCGATCATAGTGATGCGTGAAACCATCCATCCAGGACCGCCCTCAATCCTGGTATGTCGCCATGTACGTATCAACCGAAGCGACCACCACAAGATCATGGTTCACTCATCACCGATCGATATCCTGAACCATTAGCACTCTGAAGTCGAGCCTTCCCAGGCTGCCCGACCATGAATCGTGCATCCTGACCACTCCGGAAAGAACAAATCCCAATCCGTAGGCGAGCGTCGTATCGTTGATCGTCGTGCACATAGCACCCGCCGCGACCACGATTTAGACCCGAAGGTCGTAAATAGCGTCATATGCACGAGACAAAACCAAATGGATCTCATACCCAAGTTTATCCTTTTAGAAATCCAAAACCTTTTCATTTAGACCAATAAAGACATACAAACCCGTATAGGCACCGTATAGGGCCGAAACCTCGAAATACGTGCCTCTACGTAACCACACATCCAAATGCACTCAGGCTTCACAAACAAGTATTTAAAACATATAATAAACATTTATGCATGCACTAATTTAGAAAATAAGGTCCACTCACAGACCGTCCGAGCTGCCACCTCGATTTGCGTGCCGTAGGCTGTCCCGAGCTGATCACCATCACCGGGGCTCCCGAAACTGTCCAAATTTTAATAGAAGGTTACTAACTACTTAATTAACCTCCCATCAAAGCCCCGTAAGTTTCCCGAACTTTTAAATATTTTTAAAACCGAACCTAAACCTTCCGACACCCCGAAACTATCGAAACGATGTCCGATTGACTCGAAACCAGTCCCAAAATGTTCGTTACATCGAATAGATGAAATTACATGTTGGAACCTTCCCCAAAAGCCATAGCACGCACCCGCATGCGCCGGCTGAAGTGGCTGCGCGTGGGCTTCACGCGCCTGCTACAGTACCCGTCTTCAACCTCGCGTAGCTGGTCTGAACCGGCCGGTCCGGTCTTTTTCTGCAACTGGACCGGCGTGACCGGTTCAAGCTCATTCCGGCCCAGTTTTTCACCGTTTTCAATCCTAATCAATCCTAACCTTTCTATAATTGTCCTAGGAACCTAACCCAATTAATTAGGGCTCCTAAAACCCACGAAACCCGACCGGCCTAATTTTTCCTCTTCGGTTCAATTTTCCAATCTCCTCCCCAGGCTTCCCCTACGTCCAAACCTTCACCAAACCGTCCTAAAAACTCCCTAGGAACTTTATTAACTCAAAACCAACACCTAAAACGGCCTATAACAACCGAAATCGAAAATAAATTTAAAATGGACAAAACCGATACCTGCACGGGTTTTGGGCCTCCGCCGTGCACGGTAGCGCCGTTGTAATGCCCCGGACGTTCTGAAAATGTAATATTGTAAAATATTGAATAAAATGACGTTTTTACCCCTATGATTTTTGTGGTCAATTTGTTGACTTTTTGATTGGGAGGTCGAACGGACGTGGAGTGATGACCGTGACGTAGTTCGGGACGTCACGAGTTCATAGACAAGTGGCACGTTCGATTCAGACGAACAGGGTGAAAGTTATGATGTTCGGAAGTTCAGGGGCATTACCGTAATTGGGCGTTATTAAGGGGAAAAGTTGACTTTTTGCTTGACTATTGATTTGCATTTGACTTGAAGACCGTTGTGTTCGTCTCGACGCCCCGAGTACAACGACAGGCGGCACGCTTGAAACGGACATCGGATGACCGAGTTATGGCTCACGGAAGCTGGAGGGCAATTTGGTAATTATTGCACAGAGGGGCATTTTGGTCATTTTCACGGCGGTTACTGTAGCACCACCGTGAAAAACAGAGTGCGGCCGTGGAGCGTTGTGCGTACAATTGTTTATGGCTAAGTGGACTGGTGAGTGGGTTTAGTTTATGAATTTTGAGATTGTGGGAAGCATCCATGCGTGTCTGGGCTGAGACAGAATGCACGAGAGAGGTTTTTAATTTGTTCTTGGGGTCTGTTTGCGGGAGGCAACTGCGCAGTGACCAGCTGAGGGATTCTCACGGGTTGTCGTCTCACTGCGATCGATTAACTGAGTTAGAGGTTGTGGGGAGGTCATTTTGGTTCAGTTTGGGAGCTGAGAGTGTGAGGAACTGTGAGAGGAGCCGTGAGGAAACATTTTCGGGTTTTTGGAGGGAAGTTTCAGGGTTCAATTCCTACGGTTTTGGGGCCAAACTAAGGACACTGAGGGACTTCTGGGAGTGAAAGGATCACGTGGGTGCAAGTTTTGGGTGAGGACGACCACTGTTGGCCCTAGAACCCAAGTGCTGTTCAGGGAGGAACCAGTTGGAGGGAAAAATCCCATTCAATTTCTGGAGCCTGTTGATCGAAACCAAAGGCCGAGTTAGACTTCTGGGGTCACTTCGTGCTCAACCGTGCAAGAATTGAAGGAGGAGGAGGACAGTTTGGCCGGGAACCTGAGTCTCAGTTTCAGGGGAAAACCAGTGCTGAGGACGACGACTTCCAGGTAACGGCGAGCTAAATTGTTAGTGCCATTGTGTTCGTCTAAGTTCCCTTAATCTACTGGTGAAATTAATTTGGGAATGGGGTTAGTTTGGATGAGTTCAGGGTGACGACCCGTTCGGCTGATCAAGTCTGGGTTGAAACGGTTAAGGGACAGTCGAGGTTAATAATTAGTACAGACTTAAAATTAATAGAGTATAGAAGGTGTTAGGATTGAAAACGGGAGGAATTGATTGAGAATTGAGGGCTAACTGATCGGGTTGAGTCGCGGGTATCAGACCCGTTTAGCAGGTTGTTCGGGTAAGGGAGAAGACACTGTAGCTTGGCGCGTGGCCTTCACGCGCAGCCACTTTGGGCGGCGCGTGACGGCGCGTGTGACGTCAACTCCGATCACGGTCAACATGAGAAATAATCCTTTCAGTCTAATTAACAATTTCCCTTTTGGATTCGAGTTGTTCGGGAGTCGTTCGGGATAAGCTCGGGAGCCCGGAAGTTTAGGTCCTTAAGGTTTATTTTGCCGAAAAATCCGGGAAATTAGGGAAAAATCTTACGAGCTATTTGGGGATGTTTGTAACCTTTCTTGTACATTTTTACAGGCCCGGACACTTCCGAAGCTACGGAGGAGCACGCGGGACGCGATTGACGCGTCCTAAAACCGTGAGTGGACCTTTTGATTTCTAAATTGGGCATGCATGACTATTTTGCTTATTTATCTCATGGTTTTACCTATGATTTTATGATGGTGATATGATATATCGGTTTTACATGTTTCCATGCTTTTCGAGATATTTATCGTATTTCACGCATTTTGAGATTACGATTTTTGCTATTGCATGCGTGATGATTTTGATGAAGTACCTGGATATGAATATGCATGTTTCGGATTTATGATGTTTGATCACATTGTGAAGTAATTTTTGGAAATTGTATGTGTTGGAATTTGCATCTGAATTCGGACATAAGTCCTGTTATGATGAGAAATGTTTTCGGAATAATGTTGGAAAACGGTTTGTGATGAATCCTGGTTTGTTGTGTTTAAAAACGGTTTTGGGTTAAAGACCCGGTTAATGGTTGGATCTGGTTTTGGGTTTAAAGACCCGGTATGTTGATGACGGGGGCGGGCCCGAAAATTGGGTTTAAAGACCCGAATTGAGTTTAAAGACTCGTGAGTTTAAAGACTCGATTATTATGATACCCCCGAGGCCTATTAATCATGTTTTGAGTTTAAAGACTCGTTGATATCCCGGGAAGGCCTGATGTTGAGTTTAAAGACTCGGATGGATCCAACGGCATAATTGTGGTTAATGATTCACGTTTTACTTGATTTGTGCAATTAACGTTCAAAATGACGGTTTCTGAAACCTGGAATTATTAAATGGTTTTTACATGAATTATGGCGATCCTTTGTAAAGTTTTTCACGTGTTTCGGGAAAAGAGTTTTCAAAAGTTAATATGCAAAATTTGAATATTTGGTTATGCATGCGTGTTATAAAACTGGAGGGCGAACCCGATTTCGGAAAAACTGTTTTTCCTGTAAAACTTATGTTTCGGTCCACTCACACTTGGTTCTTTTAAATTCCCTCCAGGTCGTGGTACAAGTGCGGGGGCAAGCGCCGAGGCAGAGGCGGAGGCATAAAGTTTTCCGTTGCGGAGTAGTTAGTTCACAGAGTAGGACTTGTTTTCTTTAACTTGTTGTGTAATATGGCTCTGTGAAACTGTGGACTTGACGTCCAGTCGGATGTATTTGTTTAATCTCCCTGGTCTGACAATGGGTGTGTTGTAATATTAATTAGTTTTCCAGTCTTTTGGGTTCGATTGTCAGACGGGAGCAGGATGCTTCCCGATTATCGAGGCGATAATCGGGGTGGGTCCTGTCAATTGGTATCAGAGCCAGGTTTACGATTCGTGTCCGGCACTCGGGTGTGCCTTGATTATTGTACTAACTTATGCCTCTTTCAGAGAAGGACGACCGGTCATGCCTCCGCGACGCGAACACCCTCCACGACCTGATGGCGATGCCGAGAGCGCTTCGATCGAGCGAGCCCAGCGTCTTGGGGCTACGGTGTTTAGTGGTGGAGCGGATCCCGAGGATGCTCACCGTTGGATTTCTCGGATTGAGCGGATTTTTACTGTGATGCACTGTCCTCTTGAGGAGCGTGTGGTGTTGGCCACATTTCTACTTGATGGCTCTGCTTATGAGTGGTGGTATACTCTGGAGTTGTCGGGCTGGGATGCCCGTACAGAGGCTTGGGAGACCTTTCGTGAACGGTTTCTGGACCAGCATTATCCCCGTTCATTCCGTGATGCTAGGGAGACCGAGTTTCTGCAGCTCCAGCAGGGGAGCATGTCCGTAGCTGAGTATGAACAGAAATTTCAGATGCTAGCCCGTTTTGCTCCTACCTTTGTATCTACTGAGGCTGAGAAATGCCGTAGGTTCGAGCTTGGCCTACGGGGTGAGATACGGGCCATTGTGACGGCCGGAGCTTTTGCTACTCTCAGGGAGTTGTCTGATGCCGCGGTGCGGGTTGAGGCTAGTCTCCCGACGCGTCCACAGTACTCTGGTGGTGGGCAACGTCGAGAGCGTTCATATCCTGGATCATATGGTCAGAGAGCCCCGAAGAAGGGACGTTATAATGGAGCCTCATCCGCAGGCAATGATCGTTATGGCAGGCCTGGTAACTATCAGGGTTCCGGATTCCGAACGCCTAGGGCGCAGACTCCTCCGCAGGCGAGCGCGACTTCTGTTGCTTCCACGGGACGGCAGGGTGGTGGTTTTGTTCGAGATGCTTCCAGTGTTATCTGTTTCTTCTGTGGCGAGCGGGGCCACTATCGGAGGGACTGTCCATCTTTGCCACAGGGTGGTGGCGCAGGTCAGGGTGGAGCAGAGCAGGGACGGAGCACAGCTGCAGTTTCTGGGACTGGGAGCACTCGAGGAGGTGGTATTGGAGCGGCTAATGGACAGAGGGGCCAGGGTCGTGGGCGAGCAGCTGGACCATAGGCTCGAGTTTTTGCTGTTACGCAGCAGGAGGCCAGGGCAGCACCTGGTGTTGTGACAGGTACACTCACGATCTTTGGGCATGATGTGTGTGCTTTAATTGATCCCGGAGCTACTCATTCATTTATATCACGGGACTGTGAGTTGTTGGCGGGTAGAGCGGTGTCCGCTTTGGACTGTGACTTGGGTGTGAGTACACCCACGGGAGACGTATTTGTTGTAAATCAAGTGTTGCGGGAGTGTCCCGTAATGGTAGGTGATGTTGGTCTGATGGCAGACTTGATACTCTTGGACTTGCACGACTTTGATGTCATTTTGGGAATGGACTGGTTGACGCTCCATCATGCTTCTATCGAATGTGTCGAGAAGAAGGTTACCTTTCGAAGCCCTGGATTACCGGAAACCACCTTTCAGGGAATTCAGCGAGCCACTCCTGTCGGAGTGATTTCTGCCCTGAAGGCAAGTTAGTTATTGAGGAAGGGGTGCCAGGGATACTTAGCTCAAGTGTTGGACTCACGAGCTGCACCATTGAGGGTGGAGGATATACCGATTGTACGGGAGTTCCCGAATGTCTTTCCGGAGGATCTACTGGGATTGCCACCGCATCGAGATGTTGAGTTCACTATTGATCTGGTTCCAGGTACGCAACCTATCTCTCAGACTCCGTATCGTATGGCGCCAGCTGAGTTAAAAGAACTGAAGGCGCAGTTACAAGAATTACTTGAGATGGGATTTATTCGACCGAGTGTATCCCCCTAGGGAGCCCCGGTGTTGTTTGTGAAGAAAAAGGATGGGAGTTTGAGACTCTGCATCGATTACAGGCAACTGAATAAAGTAACAGTTAGGAACAAGTACCCGTTGCCTCGGATCGATGATTTGTTCGATCAGCTGCGAGGAGCGCAGTACTTCTCCAAAATTGATCTACGTTTTGGGTATCATCAATTGCGGGTTAAGGATGAGGATGTACCCAAGACAGCCTTTAGGACCCGTTATGGTCATTATGAGTTCCTTGTGATGCCGTTTGGTTTGACCAACGCACCCGCAGCATTTATGGATTTGATGAACTGAGTGTTGCAGCCTTACTTGGATCACTTTGTCATCGTGTTCATCGACGATATCCTGGTCTACTCGAGGAGTGCGGAAGCGCACGAGGAGCACTTAAGGATGGTGCTAGGTACCTTGCGGGAAAACCAGTTGTATGCGAAGCTCAGCAAATGTCAGTTTTGGTTGACGAGCGTGCGTTTCTTGGGGCATGTGATCTCAACGGACGGGATCAGTGTGGATTCTCAGAAAATTGAGGCAGTGGCGAAGTGGGAACAACCGAGGGCCGTCACTGAAGTCAGAAGTTTCTTGGGTTTGGCGGGCTATTACAGGAGGTTCGTAGAGGGTTTCTCTACCATTGCTGCCCCGTTGACACGACTGACGCGGAAGGGAGTCAAGTTTGAGTGGGATGACGATTGTGAGCGTAGTTTTCAGGAGCTAAAGGAAAGGTTGACATCTGCTCCTATACTGACCCTTCCAGACGACATTGGGGAATTTGAGGTGTACAGTGATGCATCCTTACAGGGTTTGGGATGTGTACTAATGCAGCATGGGAAAGTGATCGCCTATGCTTCGCGCCAGTTGAAACCGCATGAGCGCAATTATCCGACGCATGACTTGGAGTTAGCTGTTGTCGTGCATGCGTTGAAAATTTGGAGACATTACCTGTATGGTGCGACTTGCAGAATGTTCACGGATCACAAAAGCCTGAAGTACTTGTTCACTCAGAAGGAGTTAAATGTGAGGCAGCGACGGTGGCTAGAGCTAATTAAGGATTATGATTGCATGATTGAGTACCACCCGGGAAAAGCCAATGTGGTGGCTGATGCTCTAAGCCGGAAGTCAACGCATTCTGTAGCACATCTACGGACGGTTCATTTACCACTTTTGGTTGAACTCCGTAAGACTTGCATTGATCTGGGCTTGGATGGCCAAGGTGATTTACTGGCTAGCTTTCATGTGAGACCACTTCTGATCGATCGGATCGTTGAGGCTCAATCTCAAGATCCTGTCTCATGTGTACTTCAGATTGAAGTGGAAGCTGGCGAGCGGCTAGATTTCACAGTCAGGGAGGATGGAGTTTTGCTAAAAGAAGGGCGGTTGTGCGTGCCCGACGTTGAGGCACTGAAGAAGGAGATCTTGGACGAAGCTCATAGTTCGGCCTACGCGATGCATCCTGGTGGGACCAAGATGTATCGTACCTTGCGAGAGCACTACTGGTGGCCGGGGATGAAACGGGAGATTGCCGAGTTTGTCAGCAGGTGTCTGATTTGCCAGCAAGTGAAGGCTGAGAGACAACGACCTTATGGAGCTTTGCAACCCCTACCTATTCCGGAATGGAAATGGGATCACTTGACGATGGATTTCGTGTTTGGACTTCCTAGGACACCCAGGGGTCACGATGGAGTTTGGGTGATTGTGGACAAGCTTACGAAATCAGCTCATTTCTTGCCGGTGCGAGAGAACTTCAGGATGACACAGTTGGCCCAGTTGTTTATTGATGAGATCATCCGTTTGCACGGTACTCCGGAATCAATAGTTTATGACCGAGACCCGAGGTTTACTTCTCGATTTTGGCAGAGTCTGCAGGAAGCTTTTGGGACGAAACTTCGTTTCAGTACTGCATTTCATCCTCAGACTGACGGCCAGTCTGAGCGGACCATCCAGACATTGGAGGATATGATGCGAGGTTGCGTTTTACAATTTCAGGACACTTGGGAGTCACATCTAGCCTTGATGGAATTTGCCTACAACAACAGCTATCAGGCGAGCATTGGGATGGCTCCGTACGAAGCCTTGTACGGACGGCAGTGCAGAACTCCGTTGTGTTGGACGGACATGGGTGAAAGGAAGCTGACTAAATCCGAATTGGTGGAACTGACGACCGAGAAGGTCAAACTCATCAGGGATCGGCTCAAGGCAGCCCAGGACAGACAAAAGAGCTATGTGGACCATCGGATTCGAGATCTAGAGTTTGCGGTCGGAGATCGAGTATTTCTGAAATTGTCCCCTTGGAAGGGTGTGGTGAGATTTGGCAGGCGAGGAAAGTTGAGCCCTCGTTATATCGGACCTTATGAGATTACCGAGAGGATTGGCCCGGTGGCCTACCGGTTGGCACTACCGCCAGAGCTGTCGAAGGTCCACGATGTTTTTCATGTGAAATCGTCCGAATCGAACGTGCCACTTGTCTATGAACAGCCGGTACAGATTTTGGATCGGAAGGATAAAGTACTACGTCGGAAGACCGTTCCTCTGGTAAAGGTTCTCTGGAGGAACCAGAATGTGGAGGAAGCCACATGGGAACCCGAGGCGCAGATGCGAGAACAGTTCCCCTACTTGTTTCCTTGAAATTTCGGGACGAAATTTCTTAAGGGGGGAGGATTGTAACGCCCCGGACGTTCTGAAAATGTAATATTGTAAAATATTGAATAAAATGACGTTTTTACCCCTGTGATTTGTGTGGTCAATTTGTTGACTTTTTGATTGGGAGGTCGAACGGACGTGGAGTGATGACCGTGACGTAGTTCGGGACGTCACGAGTTCATAGACAAGTGGCACGTTCGATTCGGACGAACAGGGTGAAAGTTATGATGTTCGGAAGTTCAGGGGCATTACCGTAATTGGGCGTTATTAAGGGGAAAAGTTGACTTTTTGCTTGACTATTGATTTGCATTTGACTTGAAGACCGTTGTGTTCGTCTCGACGCCCCGAGTACAACGACAGGCGGCACGCTTGAAACGAACATCGGATGACCGAGTTATGGGTCACGGAAGCTGGAGGGCAATTTGGTAATTATTGCACAGAGAGGCATTTTGGTCATTTTCACGGCGGTTACTGTAGCACCACCGTGAAAAACAGAGTGCGGCCGTGGAGCGTTGTGCGTACAATTGTTTATGGCTAAGTGGACTGGTGAGTGGGTTTAGTTTATGAATTTTGAGATTGTGGGAAGCATCCATGCGTGTCTGGGCTGAGACAGAATGCACGAGAGAGGTTTTTAATTTGTTCTTGGGGTCTGTTTGCGGGAGGCAACTGCGCAGTGACCAGCTGAGGGCTTCTCACGGGTTGTCGTCTCACTGCGATCGATTAACTGAGTTAGTGGTTGTGGGGAGGTCATTTTGGTTCAGTTTGGGAGCTGAGAGTGTGAGGAACTGTGAGAGGAGCCGTGAGGAAACATCTTCGGGTTTTTGGAGGGAAGTTTCAGGGTTCAATTCCTACGATTTTGGGGCCAAACTAAGGACACTGAGGGACTTCTAGGAGTGAAAGGATCACGTGGGTGCAAGTTTTGGGTGAGGACGACCACTGTTGGCCCTAGAACCCAAGTGCTGTTCAGGGAGGAACCAGTTGGAGGGAAAAATCCCATTCAATTTCTGGAGCCTGTTGATCAAAACCAAAGGCCGTGTTAGACTTCTGGGGTCACTTCGTGCTCAACCGTGCAAGAATTGAAGGAGGAGGAGGACAGTTTGGTCGGGAACCTGAGTCTCAGTTTCAGGGGAAAACCAGTGCTGAGGACGACGACTTCCAGGTAACGGCGAGCTAAATTGTTAGTGCCATTGTGTTCGTCTAAGTTCCCTTAATCTACTGGTGAAATTAATTTGGGAATGGGGTTAGTTTGGATGAGTTCAGGGTGACGACCCGTTCGGCTGATCAAGTCTGGGTTGAAACGGTTAAGGGACAGTCGAGGTTAATAATTAGTACAGACTTAAAATTAATAGAGTATATAAGGTGTTAGGATTGAAAACGGGAGGAATTGATTGAGAATTGAGGGCTAACTGATCGGGTTGAGTCGCGGGTATCAGACCCGTTTAGCAGGCTGTTCGGGTAAGGGAGAAGACACTGTAGCTTGGCGCGTGGCCTTCACGCGCAGCCACTTTGGGCGGCGCGTGACGGCGCGTGTGACGTCAACTCCGATCACGGTCAACATGAGAAATAATCCTTTCAGTCTAATTAACAATTTCCCTTTTGGATTCGAGTTGTTCGGGAGTCGTTCGGGATAAGCTCGGGAGCCCGGAAGTTTAGGTCCTTAAGGTTTATTTTGCCGAAAAATCCGGGAAATTAGGGAAAAATCTTACGAGCTATTTGGGGATGTTTGTAACCTTTCTTGTACATTTTTACAGGCCCGGACACTTCCGAAGTTACGGAGGAGCACGCGGGACGCGATTGACGCGTCCTAAAACCGTGAGTGGACCTTTTGATTTCTAAATTGGGCATGCATGACTATTTTGCTTATTTATCTCATGGTTTTACCTATGATTTTATGATGGTGATATGATATATCGGTTTTACATGTTTCCATGCTTTTCGAGATATTTATCGTATTTCACGCATTTCGAGATTACGGGTTTTGCTATTGCATGCGTGATGATTTTGATGAAGTACCTGGATATGAATATGCATGTTTCGGATTTATGATGTTTGATCACATTGTGAAGTAATTTTTGGAAATTGTATGTGTTGGAATTTGCATCTGAATTCGGACATAAGTCCTGTTATGATGAGAAATGTTTTCGGAATAATGTTGGAAAACGGTTTGTGATGAATCCTGGTTTGTTGTGTTTAAAAACGGTTTTGGGTTAAAGACCCGGTTAATGGTTGGATCTGGTTTTGGGTTTAAAGACCCGGTATGTTGATGACGGGGGCGGGCCCGAAAATTGGGTTTAAAGACCCGAATTGAGTTTAAAGACTCGTGAGTTTAAATACTCGATTATTATGATACCCCCAAGGCCTATTAATCATGTTTTGAGTTTAAAGACTCGTTGATATCCCGGGAAGGCCTGATGTTGAGTTTAAAGACTCGGATGGATCCAACGGCATAATTGTGGTTAATGATTCACGTTTTACTTGATTTGTGCAATTAACGTTCAAAATGACGGTTTCTGAAACCTGGAATTATTAAATGGTTTTTACATGAATTATGGCGATCCTTTGTAAAGTTTTTCACGTGTTTCGGGAAAAGAGTTTTCAAAAGTTAATATGCAAAATTTGAATATTTGGTTATGCATGCGTGTTATAAAACTGGAGGGCGAACCCGATTTCGGAAAAACTGTTTTTCCTGTAAAACTTATGTTTCGGTCCACTCACACTTGGTTGTTTTAAATTCCCTCCAGGTCGTGGTACAAGTGCGGGGGCAAGCGCCGTGGCAGAGGCGGAGGCATAAAGTTTTCCGTTGCGGAGTAGTTAGTTCACAGAGTAGGACTTGTTTTCTTTAACTTGTTGTGTAATATGGCTCTGTGAAACTGTGGACTTGACGTCCAGTCGGATGTATTTGTTTAATCTCCCTGGTCTGACAATGGGTGTGTTGTAATAATAATTAGTTTTCCAGCCTTTTGGGTTCGATTGTCAGACGGGAGCAGGATGCTTCCCGATTATCGAGGCGATAATCGGGGTGGGTCCTGTCAGCCGTCCTGGCCGGCCACCACCTCCGTTAATATTCTCCTCACTCCCTGGTCTCAGTCCTGGTCGAAATGGGTGATGGTTGGCTGGGTTTGGGTTGCACGGATGGGAGAAAATGGTGGGTGTGAGATCGGGTATTTGAGTTTGAATGAGGAAAATGAAGATGGACGATGCATGAAGGGGAAATGGTGTCCATTGGATGGGTGTCACTTGTCACTCATCCATTGGGCTTCAGGACAAATATCTGGGCCCACTAGAGTCCAAAAGTGAACTCGTCTCGTAATTCGTGCAATAGTGCACTCGAACTTCCGTGAACAGTAACTTCGCTGTCGAACGTCCGAATTCAACGTGCCGCCTGTCTATGGATTCGTATCGTCCTTATCTACGTAACGGTCTTCAGCCCTCGGCCATCGGACCTCCCGGTCAAAAAGTCAACATTTGCCCCTTTTAATCAAAATTACCAAAATGCCCCTAAACTTCCGAACGTCATAACTTCCTCCTCGAACGTCGAAATTGAACGTGCCACCTGTCTATGAACTAGTGACGTTACGAACTACGTCACGGTCATCGGTAAAAGTCCATTTGACTGCCGGAATGAAAAATCAACGTTTTGCCCACGCCTAGGGACAAAATGGTCATTTTGCATCGTTCGTCCGATTTAGCCTAACTAATCACCGATTAACCTAAATAATCGTGATTAGTCACTAATCTAATCATGGAATTTGGGACGGGTCGTTACAATTTGAGCATCAAATCACATAACCCAACCACTCGGGCATACCACATCCGAGCTACCACTTAGGGATACAGCATTGGGACATGATATACCTTGAATTGTGCTTTATTTTGTACTATTTTATACTATTTATACTTTATTTTAATGTTAAAATACCAAAAAATTGTAGAAAATAAATTATTTTGTGGGAAAATTGCAAAAATAAATAAAGCTGGAATTCTGAATATTTTGGCGATAGAATCGTCACAATCAGAATTATAATGTAGAAATTATTGACGAAACAAGGGAGGCCACCAAAAATCTCAAGGAAATTTGGTGGACTGCTACTGATTCAGCCCAACCAAGCCAACGCGTGGCCCAGATTTGAACTACAGCCCAAGTCCATCTCAACCCTGCCCATTGCGAAAATCTTGCCTTAGCCCAAGTCTTGTTCGGTGCACGCTGGCCGAATCCTCTTTCCCTACTTCGAAGTGCGCGGGGCTGAAGTTCCCTGTGCTTTTCAACACCTAACGCCCCTACAACCCACGTTCTCCTTAAAGCTGACCACCGACCTCACCTACCCCGCGTCAGAGCCCCCATGTTGATGCCTTCTCCTTCTTGTCAGCCGACTGCTGCTGAAATCATGCCCTTAGTTCCAACTGCTTCACCTGCTCCTTTTACTCAGAATTTCAGTCCAAAATCAGCACAAGCTTAACTTTTCACCATTTATTTTTAATTATAATCTTCATTTACTTTGTATTTTATTTTATTTTTAAATTTTTAGTGGCACTTTCCCTATAAATAGGGAGGCCATTTTCATTGTAAACTCTCTCCTTCTCACTTTTTTTTTTTTCGAGCGCTTTTTACATCTTTTTTCTCTTAGATTTCTTTTAGCTTCTTTCTTAGTTTTTCTTATACTTTGTTCTTAAATTTTCTTTGACTTCTCTTTGCACACTCTTTTATGGTTTCCTTAAGAAAATCCTAGGCCGAGTATTTATGAGGCAATTCTAGATTTTAAGTCCATAATTCCTCATGTTTCTTCTTCTATCTTCACAAAGTTCCTCCTGCTATTAGAGAATTTTGCGAATAACATTCCATTGTTTCCATCCATCTAGGAATCACAAGCTGTTCTTGGATTTCGAAAGTGTAACCTTAATCCATCTACTTAAAAATCTTGTTATTGTTTCAGTTCACTTATAATTCAATATATGTGTTGATATTTTTTTTCTAACATTTGTAAATATGAATACAATCTTCATGTGTTTTACTTTCTGAATATCATTTACTTGATACGTTTTAGTACTTAACCTTGAATTTAACGTTAAGTGTTGACCGCTGTCCGGTGGACTTAGAATAGGATTGAAGAAATTTAAATGTTTGATGCGCATTTAAATTAAAAATGTAAGGTGAATCGTATTATAAGTGTTTATGAATAATGTTCAGTGCATTTATAGTATTGAAAAATATATGCATGTAATTGAGATTATGAATGTAGGATTTCGTGATTGGTTAAATATGAGCAACATGCTAGAGTGTTGGTAAAATTTTTGTTTGAAGAAATTCCTTTGTAGGAATAGTTTAAATAATGTGATTATTAATTCGGATTTACTTACGCAAAAGCGTCGGCTTTGTCTATAAAACTAATTTATGGTTTATAAGTTCTAATTAGCATGAGCAAAAGTGTTTGTTTAATTCTTTAATTCTTTAATTCTTCAATTCATTTATTATTTTATTCTTTGATTATTTATTATTCATTCTCACTAACCATTATTAATGTTCCCTAATTTTCTCCGTTAAGAACGATCCCTATTTACCAATTCTATATCTACACAAAAAGGATTTTAATTGCATATACTTGAATTACGTGTTTATTTAAATACGTAGTCCAAGCGTATCAGGGCATAACCCAGCAATCCGAGGAGAGTTGTCTAACAACACACATACAGTTCACACCATAGATATCAAGAAAACATACTTTTATAACATATATCGATTTCTAATACCAAATTCACGTCTTAAAATCCGGTCCTAAGTCCAAAACACAAGTCATGCAAAATCTCGTAAAACATGCATTTTCAATAAATTCAATACAATCGTCAAAATTTATATAAAAATCACAACCAAGCCAATAACACAGAATTCACAGACTTTGTAATTCATATCAATTTCATAACCCAAATTCAAATCTCTAAATCTCGCCATAAGTACAAACCACCATATATGCTAAAACCTCGTAAATCATGCATTTAAACAATTTTCGTAACACCATCGAAACTCATATAAAATCACCGAAAAACATTCAAAAATCATACTCAATCCAATATCAATTAAATCACATAATAAAGCACTTTATAAGGTCAAATATGCATGCATAATAAGTTTAAAGAAAAGAAAAGTCCATTCACATACAGTCCACATAGTTCAATAACGACTTGCACGCCGTTTCGATTTCCGAAACCTTTCCCGCCTCGACGATAAGGTCTGAAACCATGAGCTTTGGTCATGGTTCCACAGTCCCTTTTTACCTCTTTCAAGCATCCAACAACCTCTCTTCTTGCCTCAGGATGATCGTATGATCTCCAAGAAACACCCATAGTTGTTTACTTCCCAGGTTCTTGGCCCCAAAATTGAGAACCGGAAGTTTAAACTTCACAGGTTCCCTTCCTTAACGATTTGTTACACGGCATTCGGGTCCCTGTATTTCACACCAGTTCCAGGATTCTTTTCTCTCACTTTTCTCACTTTCTTCCTCTCCCCTTCCTATCTTGCTAGTTTTCCACTCGCACGGGTTGGCTAGTAGTTTAGTTTTTCATTTTTCTCATGCTCCACCACCATTCATCGAATTATCTCATACCCCACAAAACACACACATATATACATAAAGGAAGGTCGGTGGAAGGCTAATAGATAAGGGAGAGGGAAGGTTCTGGATTAACCTAGAATCCCTTATTTGAAATTACCAAATTACCTTTAAATTCAAATTACCAAAATACCCCTAATCGTTTTAAATCTGTATCGAAACCATTCGACCTTCGATTTTAGTGTACCACTTGTCTACGGATTCGAGACATTAAGACCTTCGTAATGGTCTGTGTAGAATGGTCAACAAATGCTAGAGTCAAAAGTCAATGTTTGACTTTCAAAGGACAAAATTTTCATTTCCATTTAATTATTAAAAAAAAATTCCTCGAATTTCTTGGTAATTACAACCTACCCCCCTTAAAAGAAATTTCGTCCTCGGAATTTTGGTGAGTGAGGTTTCCTTGTAGTTGCAGCTAACACACCAATAGGTTCCCGAGCAAAGAATAAATTATAGGGAACAATTTTAGTCTTATCTCCATACCCACATTGGACAATTGAGTTACTTCAGCATTATTTAACCCATAGCTTTCCTTCTGAAAAAGATCATGTAAGTAATTTCGGAATCTCGTATAATCTAACTATCTCACAAAAAAACCCCAGAACCAAACTCAACATTACTCGGTCATGTCCATAAACTTTGGACACGTCTAAAATTTCAATATACCTTTCAGGGACAGGTCCCTACCAGCTGGACAGAACTAATCAACAACTCAATCATTATTTATGACATACAACGATAGCATACATGAACTTGCCCCCTGAACCTAAGTCGTCTAGATCTTAGTAATTTAGTCATCACCCAATATGAATGTAAACAACAACAACTCATATTTCAGATCTCATAATTGTAGACTGTGGAACCTGGTGCCATGTCGTCTAAAGATGGCCCATATTTTCCAAATCCGTAAATATCAGGTCATCACAAATTACTTAAAAAAAGATATCATGTAACGACCCATACCGAATTCCAGGATTTGATTAGTGACTAATCAAGGATTAGTGAGGTTAATCGGTGATTAGTTGAGCGAAATCAAAAGGACAAAGTAAAATGACCGTTTTGCCCTTGGTCGTGGGCAAAATGTTGACTTTTAACCCGGGAGGTCCGATGACCGAGGGCCGAGGACCATTACGTAGATCGGGTCCATACGAATCCGTAGACAGCGGCACGCCGAAATCGGACGTTCGTCGAGAAAGTTATGGTTCACGAAAGTTCGATTACACTATCACGCATTACGAGGCAAGTATTATGTGGCATTACTTGATTGGGCAGATATTTAAGTGGGACCCATGGATGTGTGACAAGTGCCACTCATCCCATTGGCCAAAAACCCCATTTTGTGGATCTAAATGTAACGACCCGTCCTAAATTCCTAGATTAAATTAGTGACTAATCACAATTAGTGAGGCTAATCGGTAATTAGTTAGGCGAAATCGACGAACGATGCGAAATGACCGTTTTGCCCCTAGGCGTGGGTAAAATGTTGACTTTTTGTTCCGACGGTCAAATGGACTTTGACCGATGACCGTGACGTATTTTGTGATGTCACGAGTTCATAGACAGGTGGCACGTTCAATTCCGGAAGTTTAGGGGCATTTTGGTAATTTTGGTTAAAAGGGGTCAAATGTTGACTTTTTGACCGAGAGGTCCGATGGCCAAGGGCCGAGGACTATTACGTAGATCGGGGCGATACGAATCTATAGATAGGCGGCACGTCGAATTCGGACGTTCGACGACGAAGTTACCGTTCACTGAAGTTCAAGTGCACTATTGCCCGAATTACAAAACGAGTTAACTTTTGGACTCTAGTGGGACCCAGATATTTAGTACCTGCCCTATGGATAAGTGACAAGTGTCACCCATCCACATGCCATCTCTTTTCCCTTCATGCATCTCACCTGCCTCTTCATCGATCGATCATTCATTTTCCTTCCACCCAAACAACCAAACCCATCCATTCTTCCTTCCCAAATCCAAACCCATGACCCTAGGACCATGACTGAGAGGCGGAAAGGGAGAAGAGGACCAGATGGAGGTGGCTGGACGGCCTGAACCGTCGTGGACGGCGGCTGGAGGAGACAAAGCCGAGAGGTAGCTCGGTTTGCCCATTCTTCCATTCTTTTTTTGATTTTGTCATTATGGGCTATTTTGGATGGTTTGGTTGATTTAAATAGGTTTCTTAGGGAGTTTTAAGAAGGTTTGTGTGGTGGTTGGGTGGCTATGGAAGCCATGGAAGGTTTTGGGAAACTTGAACCGTTTGGTTCAAAATCAAACGAAGGGATTTAGACATTTTCGGTTGCGTTTAAGGATTGGAATGGATAGAAAACATCAAAATAGGAAGAAAGGAATAGAAAATGAAGAAGTAGGATGAAAAATGGGGAGTCTAGAACACAGAACTGGTCACGCCGGTCCAATTGGACCGGCCAAACCAGGTGAACTGGCCGTCTGAACCGGCTGGAGCATGAAGATGATAAATAGTGTTATGAGCCTTCTAGGGGTGCGTGGGCCATAATATGGGGAAGTGTTCAACATATGAAATCTTCTATTCGATGTAACGAAGATTTTGGGACTGGTCCCGCGTCAATCGGACATCGTTTCGATAGGCCTTGTTTTCTAAATTGGTGCATGCATAAATGTTTATTATATTTTTTAAATTCTTGTTTGTGATGCCATGAGTGCATTTGGATGTGTGGTTACGTATAGGCACGTATTTCGAGGTTTCAGCCTATGTGGTGCCTATACGGGTCTGTATTTCTTTATTGGTTTAAATGATTTGGTTTTGGATTTCTAAAAGGATAAACTCGGGTATGAGACCCATTTTGTTTTGTCCCGGGCATATGACCTTATTAATGGCCTTCGGGTCTAAATCGTGGTCGCGACGGGTGCTGTGTGCACGGCGATCGACGATACGATGCTCGCCTCCGGATTGGGATGTGTTCCTTCCAGAGAGGTCACGATGCACGATTCGTGGTCTGGAAGCCTGGGGAGGCTCGACTTCGGAGTGTTGACGGTTCAGAATAGTGATCAGTGATGAGTGCACCATGATCTTGTGGTGGTCGCGTCCGTTGATTCGTTCACGGTGACATACCAGGATTGAAGGTGGTCCTGGATGGATGGTTGCACACATCACTACGATCGGAGTCGTGACTAACCCTTAGATATTGGGCACGTTGACCAGTTGATGTCATATGTTCCGGCACGAGACCCAGTTACTTTATGGTTATGATTTCGGGTCAGGGACCCTACATGGATTTCCGGGTTCATGACAGTTTATGGACCTTTGTCAGGTCATTGTGGTACATGACGGTTTATGGGAACCGGGCATGGAATGGATGTTATGGATCATGACGGTTTCGGGGAACCAGGCATGAATGTTTATGTTATGTATATATATGTCATATACCTTCGTTTACTTGTTCTATTATCTCCTCCGGGGAGGGTCGTTGGCCTGGGTGGACCCCGGAGTAGTCACGGAGCACTGACTGAGTGGGAGTTGCCCCCGTTGGGTGACTTACTCTCAGGAAGGCTAGTTACTATAACCTCGGATAGGGTCAGTGGTCTGCGAACATTGACTTTGACTTTGAGAAGACTTGGGCTTGAGACCCCGGGCAGCACGCGCGTAGCTTTGGAAGCCGTGACAGGATTGGTTGTGTGAATTATGTGTATATGATATAAATATGATATATGATATGTGATGTGTGGTTACACAGGATTTGAGCGGTGGCTCGTGTACTTGGTTTATTTCTAGTTTGGGCTGAGTCCTTTATAGATTTGGGCAGTGGCCCACATGGTCGTTTTCATTATGGTTATTTCAATCTTGGTTTTGGGCTTAGTTCCCACATATGGTTTCTTTGGTTAAATGGTTTTCGAATGCATGCATGCTTTTTAGTGAAGGGTACAAATGTCTTCGATAAAATGATTTTTATAAACTCTTGTTTTGTCCACTCACAACGTTTATTGTTTTGAATGCCCTTCAGGTTGACATCGGATGTGGACTGTAGCAGAGACTGAGATATCACATGCCTCCTCCGGATCCTGGCATACTCTGATAGACCGGTAAGGCAAAGGTCGGAAATATCCCTTATCTGAAACTTCGTGTCAGACGGGAGCAGGGTCATCCCGTGCTAATCCCGAGGGGATTGGGATGGGTCCTGTCAGCGTGGTATCAGAGCTCGGCTAGCTCATATCAGAGCGGGGTTGTCTCTATTCGAGCAACCGTGGAGCTCTTGGAGTAGTACGCAAGTCGAGGATGTGATATCTCAACGGGCTACAGTTCCTGATCAACCTGATAGTTAGGGTGCCGATACGATAGTTAGTAGGATTGGATCGTTTTGGTTCGACATTAGATGCCGGGGTTACCATAGTTCTGTCAAGGTTGGCAGAGTGGGACCCTATGAATGGATGAACGTATTCGTATGTTAGCATTTTGATCGTGAGACGGTTAGTTGGGATCGTCTTTCACGATGTCGTAGGATCGGTTCCGACGACAGTTTGGTGTTGTGACCATCGATGATCGGATTTGGTTGAGTTAAATGGATTTACTGCTCCTGGAGGTTAGCAGTCGTATTCGAGGAATCCTAGTTGGATTGACGGCAGGATTGGATTGACGTCTTTGCGATGTCAAGACCGCGGGGTCGGTCAGATCGTGGATTATACTACAGTTAGCAGTTGGGTTCCGAGGAACTCTAGGAGATGATCGTGGAACCCTACTTTAGGGTGTATGGTCGAAAAGGTGAGTTGACGAGTGGTTAGACTCTAACGACTTTTCGAAGTCAAGACTGTCGGTCATGTCAGGTCTAGTCATGTCACTTGAGTGATGGGACTGCACTCTGCCCTCGAGGTTGTACTCATCAGTTAGACCTAGTTGGTTGTCGTGCTACTCTAGTTATGATGGATAGTTGGTACAACTAAGGTCACGGGCGACCTGGTAGACGACATTGATTGATTCGAGTTACGGCAGGTTAGAGATTATTGGATAAGTTACCAAGGTTGGTACTTGTCGATTGATTCCGTTCGATGCGGAGTTTAGATCGTGATGTCTGATGGTTAGGTTTGCACGAGTCTGTGGCAGGCGCTACTACCGAGAATGGTTGTAGTTACGGTTGTTGGGAATCAGGGACATTCATGGGACGTTTCCTTTTCTCGTATGCGTTGTCAGGGTGACTGTACCTAGAGTTGTCGGGTACGAGGGAGGTAGAGTTTGTCATATACGAGTAGAGGTATGGGATAGTCGGTATGAGCGGAGATCTAGAGTTGATGGTAGATGATGATGATGATGTAGATGTTGTTGGTTGCCACTAGTACACCGATCGTGTATTGTTTGGTGGACCCGTTGTTTGTCTTGGGTCATCAGGTGGAGTGAGTATATCGAAGTTAGGTGACTGAGATTTCTCATTTCCTACTTGGTGGCAGACGATGTCAGGTTACATGACGTGGTGAGTGCATCGAGTGTTGTTTGCATTCACGTAGGATGGATTTTGATGTCATTGTATTTGATCATCCTTGGTTTTTCCTCGGTGGAATGACAAGGATCGATACAAGTGATTGAGGAGAACCCACAGTCTCGACGTGTCTGGTTGTTGACTGATCTGTTTAGATGTGGGATTTGGTTGAGGACTTTGGATGTCATGACGATTGGGGATCGTGACGTTTATGGTCGGGTGACGTAGTGATGGATCTAGATCATGATCTTGATGATCTAGATAGGTGGAGAGTATATCGCTCTTACTTGGATGTTTGAGTTGAGGATGTTGGGACTGAACTTCTTTCCGAGGTAAATCCCATATGGCTTATTACTCGCCCGAGTAGTTATCCGACGAGTAGTTGTCCGACGAGGTTGGATTTTGTCAGCCTTAGAGGTGTTGATGTTGGGATTAGCTTCCCTATGAAGTTAATCGATTGTATTGTGGTAATCATTTGAGCAGGTATTCGATAGGTTCGGATATAGTGTCTCGGCAGACGTGAACGAAATTTCAGGTTTTGGAATCAGATTTCTGGATGACGATTCAGG
This sequence comes from Prinsepia uniflora, assembly GCA_032719365.1. Classification (NCBI taxonomy): domain Eukaryota; kingdom Viridiplantae; phylum Streptophyta; class Magnoliopsida; order Rosales; family Rosaceae; genus Prinsepia; species Prinsepia uniflora. The sequence continues at coordinate 46,975,457 of CM064864.1, forward strand.
ATTTGATTCTGGAGCTTGACAGTGGATTTCCTTTCATGGATTTCGGTTCGGAATGGTTATTCCAAATGCTAGCTTACGGAATGATGATTTCGGATTCGGATTTGGACATGGTTATGGATATGATTTCTGGGTTTGACTTCGGGATTTCTTAAGAAATTGCGGATTCGGATTCGGATTTGGAAATGGATAATGGGTCGGAGTTTTGATTTGTCTAATACTGGATTGGACATATGGACTCCATTATTGAAACGTGGTTGGCTACGACCTAGAAGGTTGTATGCTGATTTATGGGTAGATTTACGTACCATGTACGTTATTCGAGGTACGATGCTTGGCAGACTTGTCGTGCCTGGTGGTGGTGTATAGGTTATACCAGTAGTACATTGGTGAGCGTGTTGGTAGTCGACTTAGTTCTGATACCATTGGATTAGTTGAGGTCGTGAACTAGACATTGGATACTGTGCATTGGGTCATAGTGATTCTGGTGGGTCCAGTTACACACAGGTCGAGTAGATGTTGGTGATTGTTTATGCAGGTTGAGTAAATTGGTGGTCAGTGTAACCACGAGTGAGTATCATGTTAGTTTCGACTGGCGACTGTCAAGTTGTGACGGTTTGTCAGAGGTGTCAGCTTGGAGCAGTTAGTGAGATTTGGTGACTCCCAGTGGGAGTAGACGTTGGGATAGATTTGTAACGACCCATCCCAAATTCCAAGATTAGATTAGTGACTAATCACGATTAGTGAGGTTAATCGGTGATTAGTTAGGCAAAATCGGACGAACGATGCAAAATGACCGTTTTGCCCCTGGGCGTGGGTAAAACATTGACTTTTTATTCGGACGGTCAAATGGACTTTGACCGATGACCGTGACGTAGTTCATGACGTCACGAGTTCATAGACGGGTGGCACGTCCAATTCCGACGTTCGAGGAGGAAATTATGATGTTCAGAAGTTCAGGGGCATTTTGGTAATTTTAGTAAAGAGGGGCAAATAGTTGATTTTTGAACCAGAATGTCCGATGGCCGAGGGCCGAGGACTATTACGTAGATCGGGACGATACAAATCCGTAGACATGCCGCACGTCGAATTTGGACATTCGACGACGAAGTTATGGTTCACAGAAGTTCAAGTGCAGTATTGCACGAATTACGAAACGAGTTAACTTTTGGATTTTAGTGGGGCCCAGATATTTAGTTCCTGCCCTATGGATGAGTGACAAGTATCACCCATCCACTGGACATTCCTTCACATACATGCATTGATCATTTCCTTCTTTGTTTTTAAACCAACCCGATCTCACACCATTTACTCTCCCCTGAGCAACCCAAACCATCATCCCTTCACTTAGCTAACTTGAGGATGAGACCGTGAGAGACTGAGGAATGAGAGGAGGCTGCTGGAAGCCTGAACTGCCGCCCACGGTAGCGAGAGGAGGAGAAACCCGAGAGGGTTCTCGGTAAGGCTCAAACCTCCATTTAAATTCAATATTACATTATGGGTCATTTTGGTTGCTTCCAATGAATTAAATGGGTTATTAGAATTGTGTTAGGAAGGTTTTAGGAAGCCTAGGATGGCTGTGAAGCCATGGGTGCAGTTTTGGAAAACTTGAACCGTTTGGTTCAAAATCAAACCATAGAATTTAGACGTTTTCGGTTGCGTTTAAGGATTGAAATGGATAGAAAACATGAAAATAGGAAGAAAGGAATCAAAAAGGAAGAAGTAGGATGAAAAATGGGGTGTCTAGGGTGGTGAACCGGTCACGCCGGTCCAGTTGGACCAGCCAAACCAGGTGAACCGGCCGTCTGAACCGGCTGTGTGTAGAAGACGAAGAATAATGTTTTGTGCACTCTTGGGGTGCGTGCGGGTGCGTGGGCCATAATTTGGGGATGTGTTCAACATATTTAATCTTCTATTCGATGTAACGAAGATTTTGGGACTGGTCTCGCGTCCATCGGACATCGTTTCGATAGGTTTCGGGCTGTCCGAATGTTTACGGTCGGTTTAAAAATAGCGAAAAGTTTTGGAAAATTACGGAGCTTTAATGGGAGGTTAATTAAATAGTTAGTAACCTTCTATTAAAATTTGGACAGGTTTGGGGGTCCCGGTGACAGTGATCGGCTCGGGAGAACCTATGGCACGCAAATCGAGGCGGCAGCTCGGACGGTCTGTGAGTGGACCTTGATTTCTAAACTGTGATGCATGCATAAATGTTTTATATGGTTTATGAATGTGATTTGATGATGTTGATTTGGATATTTGTGAATTATATGGTTTCACGCATTTCGATGTTATTTACGTGCTTGCACGTAAATCGAGGTTTTTTGGTTTTACTCTGATTTTCCATTCTTATGGTTTTGGAAATGGTTTAATGAAATGATTTTGGATTTGAAAACGTAAACTCGGGTATGAGATCCATTTGAATTACGAACTCTCGGACTTGAGGTCCAGTTGATTTAACGAGGCATAGGGCCCGAGGTCCAGTTGGTTTACGAATCGAACTTGAGGTCCAATTTGTATGTGGATTTGGGCCTAGGGCCCAGTTATGTGTTATGATGGTGATTTCGGGTCAGGGACCCTAGAATTTGTTTTTACGGGTCATGACGGTTTTTGGGAACCGGCATGAACCCTTGAAATGGATTTACGGTTCATGACGGTTTATGGGAACCAGAATGAACCCTTGAAATGGATTTACGGGTCATGACGGTTTATGGGAACCGGCATGAACCCATGAAAGGTTTTATGGTTCATGACGGTTGATGAGGGCCGGGCATGAATCCTGGAAAGGTTTAAAGAATGATTTCAAAGGTTTTTCATATTCCATCCTTTATATATGATTGTCTCCTCCGGGGAGGGTCGTTGGCCTGGGTGGACCCCGGAGTAGTCACGGAGCACTAACTGAGTGGAGCCGCCCCCAGTTGGGTTCCTTACTCTCAGGATGGGCATGGTTCGTTACCTCCAGGGAGGGTCATTGATCTACGAACATTGACTTGGGTGGACCCTAGAGAGACTTGGGTTTGAGACCCCGGTTAGCACACGTGTAGCTCTATTTCACCGTGACAGATTCTAGATATGAATATAATGGATAAACATGATTTCAATTGGTTTGGGAAATTGTGTTTTATGATGATAAATGGATTTGGGCTGAGATCCCACGTATGTTTGCTATACTATGGTTTTCTGTAAATGGTTTTGGGTAGGAGCCCGGGTGACTTGTATTTACACACTTTGGGGCTGAGTCCCTAATTATGGTTGTTTAAACATATGTGATTGGATAAATGGTTTTACTATGCATGCATGCTTTTTAGTGAAGGGTATAAAGGTCTTTTATAAATGTGTTTTACGAAACTTATTACTTTTTATCCACTCACAGTCTTTCTATTTTTAATACCCTTCAGGTTGGATACAATGTGGACTGTAGCAGAGACCGAGATATCACATGCCTCCTCCGGATCCTGGCGTCCTCTGATAGCTTGGGAGGGCAAAGGTCGGAAATATTCCTTGTCTGACACTTCGTGTCAGACGGGAGTAGGATCATCCTGCGTTAATCGCGGGGGGATTGGGATGGGCCATGTCAAGATTGGTGAGTAAGAAATGGAACCGTCGAGTTGTTGTGTCGACGAAATGGTAGATTTGACAAGTGGTGTCAATTCGGAGCGTATGACTACTGTCATTCGACGTAGTAGAGTGTAGTCGTTGAGACGTGAGTATTAGTGGTACGTCTGGTTGTAGACGGGTATTATTCCGACTAGTGGGTGTACTAGTGTACACGTGTTGTGAGGTCAATTGTACTGTCCACAAGGTGGATGTGGAATCAAGATAGTTAGAGTTTCGAGAACGAAAATAATTAAGGAGAGAAGAACGGTTATATTAGGTCAGTTGGAATTTCGAGGACGAAATTAATTAAGGAGGGAAGGTTGTAATGACCCGTCCCAAATTCCTAGATTAGATTAGTGACTAATCACGATTAGTGACTAATCACGATTAGTGAGGCTAATCGGTGATTAGTTAGGCGAAATCGGACTAACATTGCGAAATGACCATTTTGCCCCTAGGCGTGGGCAAAACGTTGACTTTTCGTTCCGACGGTCAAATGGACTTTGACCAATGACCGTGACGTAGTTCGTGACGTCACGAGTTCATAGACAGGTGGCATGTTCAATTCCGACATTCGAGGAAGAAGTTATGACGTTCGGAAGTTTAGGGGCGTTTTGGTAATTTTGGTTAAAAAGGGTCAAATGTTCACTTTTTTGTAGATAGGGACGATACGAATCCATAGACAGGCGGCAAGTCGAATTCGGACGTTCGACGGCGAAGTTACTGTTCAAGGAAGTTCAAGTGCACTATTACACGAATTACGAAACGAGTTAACTTTTGGACTCTAGTGGGACCCAGATATTTAGTTCCTGCCCTATGGATGAGTGACAAGTGTCACCCATCCACAGGTCATCTCTTTTCCCTTCATGCATCTCACCTGCCTCTTGATCGATCGATCATTCATTTTCCTTCCACCCAAACAACCAAACCCATCCATTCTTCCTTCCCAAATCCAAACCCATGACCTTAGGACCATGACTGAGAGGCAGAGAAGGAGACGAGGACCAGATGGAGGTGACTGGACGGCCAGAACCGTCGTGGACGGCGGCTGGAGGAGACAAAGCCGAGAGGTAGCTCGGTTTGCCCATTCTTCCATTCTTTTTTGATTTTGTCATTATGGGCAGTTTTGGATGGTTTGGTTGATTTAAATAGGTTGCTTATGGAATTTTAAGAAGGTTTGTGTGGTGGTTGGATGGCTGTGGAAGCCATGGAAGGTTTTGGGAAACTTGAACCGTTTTGTTCAAAATCAAACGAAGGGATTTAGATGTTTTCGGTTGCGTTTAAGGATTAAAATGGATAGAAAACATCAAAATAGGAAGAAAGGAATCGAAAAGGAAGAAGTAGGATGAAAATGGGGAGTCTAGAACACAGAACCGGTCACGCCGGTTCAGTTGCACCGGCCAAACCAGGTGAACCGGCCGTCTGAACTAGCTGGAGCATGAAGACGATGAATAGTGTTATGAGCCTTCTAGGGGCGCGTGAGGACGCGTGGGCCATAATTTGGGGAAGGGTTCAACATATGAAATCCTCTATTTGATGTAACGAAGATTTTGAGACTAGTATCGCATCAATCGGATATCGTTTCGATAGGCCTCGCTGTCCGAAGGTTTAGGATCGGTTTAAAAATAGTTAAAAGTTCGGAAAAATTACGGTGCTTTTATAGGAGGTTAATTAAGTAGTTCGTAACCTTCTATTACAATTTGGACAGGTTTGGTGGTCCCGGTGATAGTGATCAGTTTGGGAGAGCCTACAGCACGCAAATCGAGGCGGCAGCTCGGACGGTCTGTTAGTGGACCTTGTTTTCTAAATTGATGCATGCGTAAATGTTTATTATATGTTTTAAATACTTGTTTGTGAATCCATGAGTGCATTTGGATGTGTGGTTACGTATAGGCACATATTTTGAGGTTTCAGCCTATACGGTGCCTATACGGGTCTATATTTCTTTATTAGTTCAAATGATTTGGTTTTGGATTTCTAAAAGGATAAACTCGGGTATGAGACCGATTTGGTCTTGTCTCGGGCATATGACCCTATTGATGGCCTTCGGGTCTAAATCGTGGTCGCGACGGGTGCTATGTGCACGACGATCGACGATACGACGCTCACCTCCAGATTGGGATGTGTTCCTTCCGGAGAGCTCACAATGCACGATTTGTGGTCGGGCAGCCTGGGGAGGCTCGACTTCGGAGTGCTGACGGTTCAGGATAGCGATCAGTGTTGAGTGCACCGTGATCTTGTGGTGGTCGCGTTGGTTGATTCGTTCAGGGCGACATACTAGGATTGAGGGCGGTCCTGGATGGATGGTTGCACACATCACTACGATCGGAGTCATGACTGACCCTTAGATATCAGGCACGGTGCCCAGTTGATGTCATATGTTCGGGTACGAGACCCAGTTACTTTATGGTTATGATTTCGGGTCAGGGACCGTACATGGATTTCCGGGTTCATAACGGTTTATGGGAACCGACATGAACCTTTGTCAGGCCATTGTGGTACATGACGGTTTATGGGAACCGGGCATGGAATGGATGTTATGGATCATGACGGTTCAGGGGAACCAGGCATGAATGTTTATGTTATGTATATATATGTTCATATACCTTCCTTTACTTGTTCTATTATCTCCTCCGGGGAGGGTCGTTGTCCTGGGTAGACCCCGGAGCAGTCACGGAGCACTCACTGAGTGGGAGTTGCCCCCGTTGGGTGCCTTACTCTCAGGAAGGCTGGTTACTATAACCTTGCGTAGGGTCAGTGGTCTGCGGACAATGACTTTGACTTTGAGAAGACTTGGGTTTGAGACCCCGGGTAGCACGCGCATAGCTTTGGAAACCGTGACAGGATTGGTTGTGTGAATTATATGGACTGTAGTAGAGACCGAGATATCACATACCTCCTCCGGATCTTGGCGTACTCTGATAGCCCGGGAGGGCAAAGGTCGGAAATATCCCTTGTCTGACATTTCATGTCAGACGGGAGAAGGGTCATCCCGCGCTAATCCCGAGGGTATTGTGATGGGTCTTGTCACTAATTGATGATTGGTCCACTTGGATTAAAATATATATATATTTTCCACCCAATACTAATCCTAGCCTTCATCTTCACCCTTCCCCTTCATCCTGACCGTCTATCTTCTTTCTCTCTCTCATCCGATCATCATCAGATATGATCTCCCTTCCTTTTTCTTTTTCCAAACCCGATCACCCTTATTTTTCCCTCTCAAACAAACACACGGCACAACCATTGCACAACCATCAAACTCCATCCTTTGCTCATGAAACCTGAAGGAAACTTAGAGGGGAGATCGAGACGGGTCGACTGGTGGCCACGGGTCAAGCCGTCGTGGACGGTGGTCGGTTTCGGTAGCAGGAAACCGAAATGGTTTCAAATGGCATAATGCGGGCTTAGAGAGGTTGTTGATCATTTTGGATGGACCCAACGTGTTCTGGATTTTGAGACAGACCTAAAGGAGGCCACGGCGGCGACGGTAGGCCGACTTTCCCCAAAAATGGTTGTTTTTTAGCCATTAATGGCATTTATTTTTTTATGGGTAAATAACTGTTTTTGTAGCTTGGAAACTATTTATGAGGTTGCAAGGAGTCGGTTTCGTTTGGAAATGGAGGCTGAGGTGGCCGAAGACGGCGGCGATGGACGGTGCAATCATGGCTGTGGGAGTTCTTGAACAGGGAGGTCATTTCACAACCCTTTTTCATGCTTTTAATAGCTATATTGATAAGGTTTAATGCTAGGAACCTATAGGAATGAAAATGGGATGTAAAGGACCGAAAATGGGGGAGAAATAGCCGTGAACCGTGATCGCCGGTTAGGTTGGACCGGGCCAGTCTGGACCGGTCTGAACCAGCCGGGCTACAAAGGTTAGGGATGACACTGTTTGGCGTGTGGCTTTCATGCGTAGCCCTTTTGGGAGGCGCGTGAGGGCGCGTGGGGAGTCTGTTGGGGATGACTTCAACATGTGAAATACTCTATTCGATGTAACAAACATTTTGGGACTGGTTTCGTGTCGATCGGACACCGTCTCGATATTGTTCGGGACATTCGAAGGTTTAGGATCAAGTTTAAAAATACTTAAAAATTTGGGAAAATTATGGGACTTCAATGAGAGGTTAATGAGGTAGTTAGTAACCCTCTAGATTGATTTGGCCAGGTTTTGGATTCCCAGTAACGGCGATTAGCCCGGTGAGGCTTACGGCACGTAAATCGAGGCAGTAGCATAGGATGGTCTATGAGTGGACCTTGATTTCTAAACTGTGATGCATGCATAAATGTTTTATATGCTTTATGAATATTATTCTATGATGTTGATTTGGATATTTGTGATTTACATGGTTTCACGCATTTCGAGGTGATTTATGTGCTTGCACGTAAATCGAGTTACGATTTTGCACGGATTTTCTGTGCTTATAGTTTTGGAAATGATTTCATGAAATTGTTTTGGATTTGAAAAGGTAAACTTAGGTTCGACACCCATTTTTTTTGGAAACCCTAGGACTCGAAGTACCTTTTAGTTACGTTCTGGGGCCAGAGGCCCAATTGGTTCTTGAATCGATTTCGAATTTGGAAATATAGACCGGGACGAGACCCATTTGATTTATGAACTCTCGGACCTAAAGTCCATTTGATTTAACAATGCTTTGGTCTGGAGGCCCAGTTGGTTTACGTATCGGGCTAGAGGCCCAATTAGTTTGCGTATCGAGATCGAGGCCCAGTTGACTTACGTATCGGGCACAAGGCCCATTTGGTTTACGAAATCGCGCACGAAGCCCATTTGGTTTAGGAAATCAGGCACGAGGTACTATTGGTTTGTGAATTCGGGCTTGGGGCCCAGTTATGGTTTACGATTGTGATTTCGGGTCAGGGACCCATAAATGGATTTCTGGTTCATGACGGTTTATGGGGACCGGGCATGAACCCTTGAAACGTTTTGAGAATACTTTCAAAATGGTTTTTGCATATACCATCCTTATATATTTATGGATTTTCTCCTCCGGGGAGTGTCGTTGGCCTGGGTGGACCCCGGAGTAGTCACAGAGAACTAACTGAGTGGAGTCGCCTCCGTTGGGTACCTTACTCTTAGGAAGGGAATTATGAATTATAACCCCCAGGGAGGGTCATTGATCTGCAGACATTGACTTGGGTGGACCCTGGGGAGACTTGGGCTTTGAGACCCCGGGTAACAAGTTTGTAGCTCTAGATACTGTGATAGGATTGGTTATATGATATATTTATGATAAACATGATTTCTTGGTTTTGCGAAATTGTGTTTTAAGGATAATAAATGGATTTGGGCTGAGTTCCTACATATGTTTACTATGTTATGGATTTCTATAAATGGTTTTGGGCAAGGGTTTGTATGTTTTGTATTTACGGAACTTAGGGCTGTGACCCTAAATATGGTTGTTTAAACATATGTTGTTTGATAAATGGTTTTCCTATGCATGCATGCTTTTAGTGAAGGGCATAAAGGTCTTCTATAAAATGTGTTTTATGAACCATTGTTTTTCGTCCACTCGCAATCTTTCTGTTTTCAATGCCTTTCAGGTTAAATACAGTGCAGACTATAGCAGAGACCGAGACATCACACTCCTCCACCGGATCCTGGCGTACTCTGGAACCCGGTCGAGCTAAAGGTTCAAATTTTTCCTAGTCTGACACTCTGTGTCAGACGGGATCAGGAGCATCCCTCGTTAATCTCAGGGGGATTGGGACGGGTCCTGACAAGTGGTATCAGAGCGAGGTTGTCTCTATTCGAGCAACTGTGTAGTTCTTGGAGTGTCGTGCAGGTCGAGGATGTGATGTCTCTATGGGCTGCAGTTCGTTATCAACCTATCGTTATCAACCTGATAGTTAGGATGCTGGTACGATAGTTAGTAGGATTGAATCGTAGATCATCTTGGTTCGGTACTCGATGCCAGGGTTGCCATAGTTCTGTCGTGGTTGGAAGTGTGGGATCCTACTGAAGGATGAATGTAATGGTACTTTAGAGTTTTCACCGTAGGACGGTTAAGTTGGGACCGTTGATTACGATATTGTAGGATCAGTTTGACGATAATTTGGAATTGCGATCATTAGATGGTCAGTCAGATTATGGATTATAATGCCATCGTAGTTAGGTTCAGAGGAATCCTAGTTGAACTATCGATAGGAATGGATTGACATCCATACGATGTTGGGACCGTGGGGTCGGTCAGATTATGGATTATAATGCCATCGTAGTTAGGTTCAGAGGAATCCTATGGTGTGATCGTGGAACCCTAAGGTATGAGGTATGGTTCGGAAAGGTGAGTTGGCGAGTGGTTTGACTTTGGCGACTTTTTGGAGCCGAGACCGTCGGTCGGTCTAGTCATGATAGCTTTAGTGATGGGACTGCACTCTGTAGTTGGGGTTGTACATATCGGTTAGACCTAGTTGGTTGTCGTACTACTGTAGTTATGATAGATTGTTGGTGCAGCTAAGGTCATGGACGACCTGGTAGACAACATTGGTTGAGTCGAGTTACGACTGGTTAGAGTTTGGTTGGACAAGTTACTAGGGTTGGTACTTGTCGATGGAATCCTAGAGTGAAGATACAGAGTAGTTAGTAGATTCGATTGATTCCGTTGGATGCGAAGTCTCGATAGCGACGTCTGGTGGTTGGGTCTGCACGAGTTCTCGAAGGCGCTACTATCGAGAGTGGTTATAGTTGTGGTCGTTGTGAATCGGGGGACGTTCGGGGAACGTTTCCTTTCTCGTATGAGTTGTCAAGACGACTGTACCTAGAGTTGTTGGGTATGAGGGAGGCAGAGTTTCCCCAATTCGAGCAGAGGTACGGGGTCGTCGCTCGGTATGAGCGGAGATCCAGGGTTGTCTAATTCGCATAGTGTGTACTGGTACTAGCGCTGGTGCTGGTGCCGGTGTTTGAGATGACGATGAGTCACGAGTAGGGATGTGACTCCGTCGAGATAGGCATGTGTTCGGTATCTGTGGTCAGGTAATGGATCTCGGATAGAGTTCGACTGGACGGGATCCAGCAAGGATGGAGACATGAGGATCTAGTAGTAATGGCCCACATCTTTTTGGATGTACATAAACGGTAGAAACCAATAGGCGAACTTGGTAGGGAGTTAGACTAGTTACGGACACATGATTGATGTCCGAGAGTGTTGGTTTCGACATGGTTGCAACTTTGGAATCGAGAGAGGTTGTGATTGAGGTGACGAAGGGAATGCTTAACTCTGCATTGGTTGTATTTCGAAGTCAATTAGGGTGACCTCTCATGCTCTGCCATGGCCGATGGTAATTGTTGTCACCAGTACATTGGTTGGTGTACCCGCGATTGTTTTGGGTCATTAGGAGGAGTTGGGTATTTCGAAGTTTGGTGAACGAGATTTCTCATGTTCTGCTTGGTAGCTGACGATGTTGGGATACTTGGCATGGTGAATGCAGTGATTTTCTAGTTACATCCACGTAGGAGTAATTTTGGTGTCATCGTCTTGGATCATCCTTGATTTTACTAGGTGGAATGCTAAGGATCGATACGAGGTAATTGGAGAGAACCCACTGTCTCGACGTGTCTCGTCGTTGACTGATCGGTTTAGATGTGGGAAATGTTTGAGGAGTGAAGTGACTGACGAAGGATTTGAGAGGGTGTAAGACCCTATGATTAGATTCGAGGTGGATGATTTGCTGAGAGAACATGTGTGGATACTAGGTGGATTGGGAATGTTATGTTGAGGACTTTGGGCGTTGTGACGATCAAGGATGGTGATCTTGATGGTCAGGTTAGGTGGAGAGTTTATTACCCTTACTTGGATATTTGAACGTGGGAATGTTGGGACGACTTCCTTTCGAAGTCAATCCAATATGAAATGGTAATTGAGTGAATCGAGGGGTATGATTGTCTTGGACATTTGAAGATGATGAGACTAAACTTCTTTTCGAGGTAAATCCCATATGGTGTTTTAATCGAACGAGTAGGTATCCGATGGGGTCGGATTTGGTTAGCCTTTGATGTGTAAGTGGTGTGATAGGCTTCCCTATGAAGTCAATCGAATGTAATGAGCATGTAACTGATAGGTTTGGAGTTGGTATGTCTCGGTAGACGAGGGTAAGGTTGGATGCTCTTTTGGCATGAATGGGTACGCCTTGGTATCCGTGAGTCGGATTGGTGTGTGTTGGATTTCGTGATTAGGAATAGACGTTTTGATGCTGGTCGGGTGACCGTGGGACTCGAAATGGATGATGGGTTTGAGTTCTGCTCTGTCTGGTACTGGATTGGACAGATGGACTCCAGAATTGAACGTGTCTGGCTACGATCTAAGTTGTTGGCTGGTTGATGGATGGTGGTACGTACCCTATACGTTGTTCAGGGAACGATACAGGGCAGCCTTAAGATGTCTGGTTGTGGCATATAGGATATACCAGAGGTACGTAGGTGAGCATGTTGGTAGTCGGCTTAGTTCTGATACCATTGGATTAGTCTGGGACGTGAACTGGACATTGGATTTTGTGCACTGGTCATGGTGTTTTTGATGGGTTCAGTCACACACAGGTCTAGTGAGGTGTTGGTAAATGTATTCTCAGGTTGAGTAAGTTGGTGGTTAGTGCAGCCACAAGTAAGTATAATGTCAGTTTTCGACTGGCAACTGTCAAGTGGTGATAGTTTGTCGGGATGTGTTAACGGGGATCGATGAGTGAGGTCTAGTCACTCCAGTGGGAGCAGATGTCAGGATCAGTTGGTGATTGAGAAAGGAACCGTCAAGTTGATTGTGTCAGCAAAATGGTAGAATTGTTAGGTGGTATCAACTCAGAACGTGTGATTACTGTCACTCGACGTGGTCGAGTGTAGTCGATGCGATGTGAGTGTTGGTGGAACGTTTGGTTGCAAAATTGGAATCGGGATAGTTGGAATTTCGATGATGAAATTATTTAAGGAGGGAAGGTTGTAACGACCCGTCCCGAATTCCAGGATTTGATTAGTCACTAATCAAGGATTAGTGGGGTTAATCAGTGATTAGTTGAGCGAAATTGGAAGGACGACGTAAAATGATCGTTTTACCCTTAATTGTGGGTAAAATGTTGACTTTTGACTCGGGAGGTCCGATGACCGAGGGCCGACGACCGTTACATAGATCGGGTCGATATGAATCCGCAAATAGGCGGCACGCCGAAATCGAACGTTCAACGGCAAAGTTATGGTTCACGGAAGTTCGATTGCACTATGCATGCATTATGAGGGAAGGATTATGTGGCATTATTTGATTGGGCAGATATTTAGGTGGGACCCATGGATTAGTGACAACAGTCACTCATCCCATTGGCCCAAAACCCCATTTTGTGGATCTAAATGATGATTGGTCCACTTGGATTAAAAATATATATATATATATTCCACCCACCACTTATCCTAGCCTTCATCTTCACCATTCCCTTTCATCCTGACCGACCATCTTCTTTCTCTCTCTCATCTGATCATCATTAGATATGATCTTGCTTCCTTTTTCATTTTCCAAACCTGATCACCCTTATTTTTCCCTCTCAAACAAACACACGGCACAACCATTGCACAGCCATCAAACTCCATCCTTTGCTCATGAAACCTGATGGAAACATAGAGGGGAGATCGAGATGAGTCGACTAGTGGCCACTGGTCAAGTCGTCGTGGACGGTGGTGGACGGTGGCCGGTTTCGGTAGCAGGAAACCGAAAGGGTTTCAAATGGCATAATGCGGGCTTAGGGAGGTTGTTGATCGTTTTGTACGGACCCAACGTGTTCTGGAGGTTGAGACAGACCTAGGGGTGGCCACGGCCGTGCACGGTGGCGACGGTAGGCCGACTTTCCCGAAAATGGTTGTTTTTGAGCCATTAATGGCATTTATTGTTTTAAGGGTGAATAACTGTTTTGGTTTCTTGGAAACTCTTTCTAAGGTTGCAAGGAGTTGGTTTGGTTTGGAAATGAAGGCTGAGGTGGCCGGAAACGGTGGCGGTGGACTGTGCAATCTTGGCCGTGGGAGTTCTTGATCGGGGAGGTGATTTCACAACCCTTTTTCATGCTTTTAATAGCTAGATCAATGGGGTTTAATGCTAGGAACGTATAGGAATGAAAATGAGATGAAAAGGACCAAAAATGGGGGAGAAATAGCTGTGAACTATGACTGCCGGTTTGGTTCAACTGGGCCGGTCTGGACTGGTCTGAACCGGTGGGGCTGCAAAGGTTAGGGATGACACTATTTGGCGTGTGGATTTCACGAGCAGCCCTTTCTGGCGGCGCGTGAGGGCGTGTGGGGAGTCTGTTGGGGATGACTTCAACATGTGAAATACTCTATTTGATGTAACGAACATTTTTGGGATTGCTTTCGTGTCGATCGGACACCGTCTCGATATTTTTCGGGACCTCCGAAGGTTTGGGATCGAGTTTAAAAATACTTAAAAATTCGGGAAAATTACGGGACCTCAATGACTGGTTAATAAAGTAGCTAGTAACCCTCTAGATTGATTTGGATAGGTTTTGGAGTCTCGGTGGTGGCGATTAGCCCGGTGAGGCTTACAAAACGCAAATCGAGGCAGCAACTTAGGACGGTCTGTGAGTGGACCTTGATTTCTAAATTATGATGCATGCATAAGTGTTTTATATGTTTTATGAATATGATTCTATGATGTTGATTTGGATATTTGTGAATAACATGGTTTCACGAATTTCGAGGCGATTTACGTGCTTGCACGTAAATCGAGGTTTACGGTTTTGCATGGATTTTCTGTTCTTATAGATTTGAAAATGATTTCATGAAATGGTTTTGAATTTGAAAAGGTAAACTCAGGTTCGAGACCCATTTGTTTTGGAAACCCTCGGACTCGAAGTCCCTTTTAGGTACGTTCTCGGACCAGAGGCCCAATTGGTTCTTGAATCGATTTCGGATTTGGAAAAATAGACCGGGACGAGACCCATTTGATTTATGAACTCTCGGAACTAAAGTCCATTTGATTCAAAAAGGAATCGGACCAGAGGCCCAGCTGGTTTACGTATCAGACTCGAGGCCCAATTGGTTTGCGTATCGGGCTCGAGGCCCAGTTAACTTACGCATCGGGCACGAGGCCCATTTTGTAACAACCCGTCCTGAGAATCGGGATTAGGAGAGTGATTAAGATGGGATGAGCGAGCTTAAGTAGTACTTAGTTGGAGATTTTGGATCGATAGGGTAAGATGACGATTTTGCCCCTAGTTCGGGCAAAGAGTTGACTTCTTGTTCGGATGGTCAATTGGGTATTGACCGGTGACCTGGACGTAGTTTAGGACGTCACGAATCCATAGGCAGGTGGCACGCCCGATTTCGACATCCGAGGAGGAAGTTGTGATGTTCGGAAGGTTGAGGGCTTAACCGTAATTTGGGTAAATTAGGGGGAATAGTTGACTTTTTGTAGAATTGGGTTTTGGTACGTTGACCTAGGATGGTTAGATAGTTCTCGTCGTCCTGAGTTCGATGACAGGCGGCACGTATTCATCGGACTTACGATGTGTGAGATATGGGTCTAGAAAGGTAGTGGCATAACCGTAAAATGGAGTAAAAAGGAAGGGCAGTTTGGTCTTTTGTGTTCTGGAATTTGTACAGAGAGAGAACAGATGGACGGCTGGGATTGGACCATGTGGGAGTGCATGGATTGGATGGTGACATGTGTTGGAGGACTAGAGTGTTCTGGGTGGATCTGGTGTGCGCACGGTTCCAATTACTTAGGTGAGCCCGTGTGTGATCGTGTGTGTTTTTCAACCAGAGTGAAACAGAGTGAGGCGGTGAGGAAAAATTGAAGGTTGATCGAGGGTGCTGGTGAGTTGTGAGTGTGTGTGGGTGTCCAGAGAGTGGAAGGGAGACGGTAAGAAGGTTGGGAGGTGCGGAGGTCGTGTGGTTGTGCGGTTGGGAGCCACGGGGATTTCAGAGAAAACAGGGAGGAGGTGTGAGTTTGTGGTGGTGCGGTGGCCGTGTACGGTGCAAGGGGACTCGAGAGGAGGCCGAGGTGGCTCTGCGGACTCCAGTGAACGCGGCGGCGAGCACGGCGGTGGATGGTTGCAGGTAAATTCTAATCTCCATGTCTGTGCTCTGTTTTTCCGTTGAGCTTCAAATCGAAAGTCGTGAGTCTAGGGAGTGAATCGAAGAGTCTAGGGGAGTCTAAGGAGTTCAGTTGAGTCCAGGGCGTCGTTTGGTTGAGCTGCCGTGACGGGAGGTGCACGGTGGAGGTTAACACGACGGAATGTGCTTGTGTGCTCTGTTTTGGCCGTGAGTTTCAAACGGCGAGTCGTGAAGATTGGAGTAGAGTCGAAGGTCCAAGTGAGTTGGGTGAGGTTAAGGATGGTCTTCGGACGAGTTTGGTGTAGCCACCGTGAAGGGGGGTGAGCTAGGTGGTCGGGAAGGAAAACAGGGGAATTGGGCCGTCTGGTTTCAAGCTTGGGTCGACGATGATGGGGCCGTGTCGAGGTGAACGGAGTACGGGAATAGGTAGGGCAGGTCTGGACGAAACTGTGGGTGAAAAGAGGGGTTGAATTGGCGGCCGGACGGCGGAGATCAAATTCTCGCCGGTTCAGCCTGCGACGGCCGGTTCAGCACAGGTTGAAGATGGTACTGTAGCTGGCGCGTGAGGCCCACGCGCAGCCACTTTGGGCGGCGCGTGGGGGCGCATGCGGCGGTTTCCGGTGAAGCGTCCAACTAAGTTTTTGTTATAAATGTCATGACGAAGCCAATGGACTAAGTTTCGGGTTCTTCGGACGTTGTTTCGGGTTAGTTTTGCAGGGTCGAGGGTCTAGGGTTCCGTTAAAAAGTATTTGTAGAAGTTCGGGAAAGGTAAGGGAATTGAGTGGGACTCTTGTGAAATAGTTAGTAACCTCGTTATGGGTTTTGGACAGGTTCGGGAATTCGAGGATAACGGACTGGCCGGGAACGGCGTAAGTGCGCGTATCGAGGCGACGTCGGAATGGTCTGTGAGTGGACTTTGCTTTCTAACTCTTGATGCATGCATATATGTTTTATATGTTTTCTATATTTGATGCTATGATTTGATTGTGATTGTGATGGTTTATGGTTTTGCACGTTTTTCGAGGAAAATGACAGTTTACACGTTTTACGAGATTTTGATAACTCTCGTGATTTGAACCTGGTTTTAAATGGCTGATTTCGGGATTTGAAATACGGTTGGATTTCAAGGAAAGTAAAAGGATTTTGGAAAATATTTTCGGGCTTGAGGCCCAGTTCAAAGGTGTTTTCGGAAATGAGATTTTGGGTTTCGGAATCAGAATTCCGGGTGACGATTCGGGATTCGATTCGGGACTTGAAGTGGATTTTGGGTTTGGGTTCGGAATGGTTATTCCGGATGCTAGCTTACGGAATGATGGTTGCGGACTCGGACCGGGAAATGAGAAGGGAATGAGTTCTGGGTCTGGATTCGGAATGACGGTTCGGGATGCCGGAAAGGGTATCGGACCAGTGATTTCGGATTCGGGTTTGGATGTGGATTGGTAAATGGTTTTCAAATGGTTTTGGGATTGGATTTGCTGGATCTGGATATTGGGTTTAAAGACCCGGATATATGTGACGGGGGACCGGCCGGATTGGGTTTAAAGACCCGGATTGAGTTTAAAGACTCGGGAGTTTAAAGACTCGGATATATTGATATTTCCCCCGTAGGCCTATTGAGTTTAAAGACTCGGGAGTTTAAAGACTCGGATATGATTGAGGCCTGGATTGAGTTTAAAGACTCGGGAGTTTAAAGACTCGGATAGATCCAGCAGGTTCGATGGATGAGAATGTGGCTTTAAATGTGTTTTGGGTTTCACTAAGACTTGATGCTGATGTTTTGGGCAGTGGCCCGGATGCACTGGTTTTCGGTAGTTTTGGGCTGAGGCCCGAGATTGGAAAAAAAAAAAGAGAAAATGTGTTTGATTTTCGTATATTGTTTTATGACGTAACTTGATATGCATGCATTGGTTTTTACACGGAGGGTATAGATGTTTGTGTTTTCTGATAACCGTTTTGAACTTAACGTTATTTTTGTCCACTCACAGTCTTTTCGTGTTTTCGATACCCTCCAGGTTGTTGCGGTGCGGGCTGTTGGGCGAGAGAGATGGAGACATCACACGTACGATCCACAGTAGCACTCTGGGAAGTTCGGAAGATTTTTGGACGGTCGGGTCGAAACTCCCTTGTCTGATTTACGTGTCACACGGTGGTTAGACGTTGGTTTGACCCTTGTGTCATGCGTAAGTTAGACGGGAGCGGGGTTTAGCCCTTAATCCCAGGGGATTAGGGGTGGGCCCTGACACATTTGGTTTACGAAATTGGCACAAGGCCCATTTGGTTTACGTAATCGGGCATGAGGCCCTGTTGGTTTGTGAATTCGAGCTTAGGGCCCAGTTATGGTCTACGATTGTGATTTCGGGTCAGGGATCCATAAATGGATTTCTGGTTCATGACGGTTTATGGAGACTGGGCATGAACCCTTGAAAAGTTTTGAGAATGCTTTCAAAATAGTTTTTCATATACCATCCTTATATATTTATGGATTGTCTCCTCCGAGGAGGGTCGTTAGCCTGGGTGGACCCCGGAATAGTCACGGAGCACTAATTGAATGGAGTCGCCCCCGTTGGGTACCTTACTCTCAGGAAGGTTATTATGGATTATAACCTCCATGGAGGGTCATTGATCTGCGGACATTGACTTGGGTGGACCCTGGGGAGACTTAGGCTTTGAGACCCCGGGTAGCACGCGCGTAGCTCTAGATACCGTGACAGGATTGGTTATATGATATATTTATGATAAACATGATTTCTTAGTTTTGAGAAATTGTGTTTTATGGATAATAAATGGATTTGGGTTGAGTTCAGGCATATGTTTACTATGTTATGGATTTCTGTAAATGTTTTTGGGCAAGGGCCCGTATGTTTTGTATTTACGGAAATTGGGGCTGAGACCCTAAATATGGTTGTTTAAACATATGTGGTTTGATAAATGGTTTTCCTATGCATGCATGCTTTTAGTAAAGGGCAAAAATGTCCTCTATAAAATGTGTTTTACGAACTATTGCCTTTCATCCACTCACAGTTTTTTTGTTTTCAATGCCCTTCAAGTTGAATACGGTGCGGACTGTAGTAGAGACCGAGACATCACACTCCTCCACCAGATCCTGGCGTACTCTGAAAGCCGGTAGGGCTAAAGGTTCAAATTTTCCCTAGTCTGACACTCCATGTAAGACGGGATCAGGAGCGTCCCTCGTTAATCCCGGGGGGATTGGGACGGGTCCTAACATATCAGAAATGCCAAAATCAAAATTAACAATTCACCTAATCAATTCTTGATGCCCAGATACTTCTCTCAATTCCCAATCTACATAAGCCATCTTGGAAACCGTATTAAATATTGACCAAATCAAATGCAAACACTTATCATACCATAACTTATAAATATTGACTAAACCAAGCCTCAATTCAAGTATCAATCATACTGCATAGTAATACTACACATAGGTTAGTATCCAAATAAACAATCGTCTGGAGGCATCCTAAACTTCGACCATTAAGAAATCGTACCACTTTGATGGTGAATACAATTTATGGACTAAATGACACATACCTTACAATCGAGAACCATTCCTTGACTCATATTCCAAGGCAAGACATTACCAACCAAGGTTGATTCCAAGTATAATTTCACAAGGTACCACGAAACAACCTTGTCTAAACCACACAAACTTGTTTAGGGCACTTAATACCAAGCTAAACCATAACTAACCCTTGACTAGCAGTCATAACTTTGGTTCGTACCGAACTCCTATTCATATTTTGAGATTGTAACCAATAATTTCACTTTCTAACTTTCTTCTGAACTATGGTTCACAATTCAGACTATTCTCATATCTCAGCCCAATATTCTGATTTATAGTTGAGTCTTAAACCGTTAACCACATCCCTGACACCACAGAGCTTTTCTAACATAAGGCTTATTATCATCATTCACCCTTTAGTTAAGTACAAAGTCTCTAAAAACGTGCTAAAGTACCTGTTTCCTCGACACCTAGCTCATATCCAAATATTTGGATGTAAAAGTGTACAGTTTCTCCAACTTCCCTTCACTATTTATCCTTCCATCTCTTACATCTACTCGTTTATCTAAGGGTGAATAACAGTACTAACATGTAAAACCTTCTTGAAATATTTCCACAATTTCTACTAGACCTTATCGTAACTTCTATGGATTCTTAGAAACTGAAAATACACTTTCTATCGTTAAGCGAACACCACAACTACTCAAGAATAAAAAACAGTTACCAAATTTCATTTAGATTCCATCACTTCGTTATTTTCCTTCTGGCATATTATGATATCCTCCATCAACTCTGTCATCTGTCAACTCAGGCCAGCCTACTAATAATGTTCCTCATGAGCGGTGATACTCCTAGTTTCTTCAAAAAACATCATGTAAGTTAAAACATAGAATCCACAGGTGTTCTTACTCAAAGTATTCTCTACTCCATTCACTTTTCCTTGGACAATACTTGTTAGCATATTCATAATTATTAATAAATTCACCCAAATTGTTATCTCAAATTTATGTCCTTTTAGACTTTCTGGATGAAAAAATACTTTAACCTCTTATGGTCTACGAAGTCTTATACTTTTATCTAAAGGATCATACCTTCAAGTCATATGTGGAATAGTCTTGACCCTTAAGGTTTATAATGGCCAGACACACAACAACCTTTTTATCTCCAAACTTTGCAAAATTTTATAACCATAAAACATACAATGAAACATGACCAAATAGGATAATCAAGTCTCAAATCACAAGCCATAGCCATGAGACCACAATAAAACACATGTATCTATATATCTAGGCCTCGAGTACAATGCAATCCATCTAACTTCTGAGGTTTCATTTCCTTCGAATTTCCCTATGTCCAAAACTTTTTTCTTCACTCGTACTTTCAACTTCCTCTTCAATAGAGCAACAAAGTTGTAATCATAGACAACCTTCCTCTATGATTCTACCAATCCCAAAACTTCTTAACTCCTATTATCATCTCTTTACCTTAGTTTTCTTAGGGATCCATACTGATGTCATTAACCGGTAATTCTTATCTCAACTTATATCCATACCAATACTAATAAGCTTAATTGTCAACCAAAACATCATCACACGTGTAGGATTCGATAGAAGGCCTTTCATCATTTTAAACCACAAACACTTATTCTAATGGGGGAAACTTATTCATTTATCACATTCAGGTCCGTCATGCCGACAAGTACTATGGCTTTTTATTTTGACCTCATTTACTATCCAGACCCACATAACTTTTTACCTTATTAGTAAATAACAATCATTATTCACATTGGTAATCCCATCCAATTTCTACCCTACAACTATCACGAGGCTTCTACACTCGTCTCATTATCAAGCTGTGCACAAAGCTCGCATCTTGGAGGTATGACAACAGCAAATACAACTCAAATAATTACTTTCATACCAAGTTGATAGGACCTGTCCCTAAAAACACATCATTATACACATCCAGGCCCTGTTCCCATCTAACAAGTAACCCAGAAGACCGAAGTTACCCCTACCACTCGTCAAATAAGGGACATTCATACTCTTCATCAGCCCATGCCTCCACCTCTCGAAAAGCCTCGATTTCTATGCAATGACCTTGGAGGGTTCAAAACCAAGAAAACGTGTGAGCGGAAAAAAAAGCAGCTTAAAACGTATTTAAAAAACATAAACAATTTTAGCCTCTATTTTCTAAAACTAAGCATGCATATGAAAACCATCAAGTCCTAGTTAAAACAGATTATAAAACATGAATCTCAAAATAGGAGCAAGTGAAAGTAAATTATTCTCTATTCATAAAATTAGGTCATATATGAAAAATACCAATGCATAAACAGTAACAATCACACATAAAGAACCCATCCTCGATGCCTAAATGCCAACTACCATGTCATATAAACATGCAGGGATGCAGCATCTGAATGTCCACTCAAGGATACACCATCTGAGCGCTAGCCATACATCATATCATATAACCACTAAGGGATACAACATTCGAGTGGCCGCTCAGGGATACAACATCTGAGCATCAAACCACATAACCCAACCACTCAGGGATACCACATCCAAGTAGTTGCCCAAGGATACATGATTGGGGCGTAACTAACAATCCAAGGAGGGTTGTCCCACAATACATGTACATATAGTTCACACCACAGATATCGGAAAACATACTTTTATAACATATATCGATTTCAAATACCAAATTCACGTCTATAATTCGAGCCTAAGCCCAAAACACAAGTCATGCAAAATCTCATAAAACGTGCATTTTCAACCACTTTTGTAAAATCGTCAAAATTTATATAAAATCACAACCAAACCAATAACACAAAAATCACATATTTTGAAACTCATATCAATTTCATAACTCAACCCCAAATTTCTAAATCCGGGCATAAGGACAAGCCACCAAGTATGCCAAAACCTAACAAAACGTGCATTTAAACAATTTCCTTAACACCATCGAAAACCATACAAAACTCATATTCAAGTGAACATCACATAAATCACATATTAAAGCACTTTAAATAGTAAAATATGTATGCATAAAAAGTTTAGAGAAAAGAAGGGTCCACTCACACATGGTCGACGCAGTTCGTTACTAACTTCCATGCCTTTTTGTAATTTTTAAAACCTTTCCTGCCACGACGCAAGGTCCGAATCCATGAACTTCGGTCATGGTTCCACACTTTTTACCTCGTTCTAGCGTCCAACAACCCTTCTTCTTGCCTCAGGATAATCGTTGGATTTATAGGAACACCCATAACTACCTACTTCCCAAGTTCTTGGCCCCAAAACTGAGAACCTGAAGTATAAATTTCACGGGTTCCCTTCCTTCACTACTTGCTTCAGGGCATTCGGGTCCCTGTATTTCACACCAGGTCCAGGCTTATTTTCTCTCACTTTTGTTCCCCTTCTTCCTCTCATTGTCCTATCTTTCTTGGTTTCCTCTCCCATGGCTTAGCTAGTACTTTTTTCCATCTTTCTCAAGCTTGGCCACCATGCACCGAGTTGCCCCATACACCACAAAACACACGCATATATACATAAAGGAAGTTCAGTGGAAGGCTAATAGACAAGGGAGATGGGAGGTTATAGATTAACCTAGAATCCCTCATTTGAAATTACTAAGTTACCCTTTAAATTAAAATTACCAAAATACCCCTAATTGTTTTGGATCTTATCGAAACCATTCGACCTTTAGCGTACCACCTGTCTACGGACTCATGACATTGAGACCTTTGTCATGGTCTTTGCAAAATGTCTAACAAATACCTAGTTAAAAAAGTCAACGTTTGAGCTTCTAATGGTAAAATTGTCATTTCCATTTAATTTTCCAAATTTTATTTTTGCTCGGTTTTTTAGGTCGTTACAACCTACCCCCTTAAAAGGAATTATGTCTTCAAAATTTTGGTGAGTGGGGTTTCCTTGCAGTTGCAGCTAACACACCAATAGGTTGCCTACCAGAGAACAACTTATAGTGAACAATTTCAGTCTTATCTTTATACTCGAATTGGACAATTGAGTTGCTTCATAATTAGTTAACCCATAGCTTTCCTTCTTAAAGGGATCATATAAGTAATAACTCTGGAATCTGGTATAATCTAACTATCTCACAAAAACAACCCCAAGACCGAACTCAGCATAGCTCGGCCAAATCCAAAAACTGCACTAATTACATTTGCACATCTAAAATTTCAATATACCTTTCATGGACGAGTCTCTACTAGCCAAAAAAAACTAAACAACAACTCAAGCATTATTTACGACATACAATGTTAGCATACA
This sequence comes from Prinsepia uniflora, assembly GCA_032719365.1. Taxonomy (NCBI): domain Eukaryota; kingdom Viridiplantae; phylum Streptophyta; class Magnoliopsida; order Rosales; family Rosaceae; genus Prinsepia; species Prinsepia uniflora. The sequence continues at coordinate 46,998,921 of CM064864.1, forward strand.
TGAACTTATCCCCCCAACATTAATCGATAAGATCTTGGTAATTTACTCATCACCTAAGATGAATGTAAACAACAACCACTCATGTTTCAGATCTCATAACCATTGACCGTTGAACTTGGGACCATGTCAACTAAACTTGATAGGACTCGTCCCAACTGGACTTTGATAACCGTGCCCGGTCTTGCTCCCATCTGACAAGTCAACTGAAGTCCCGAAACTACCCCTCAGCACCTGTCATGCAAGGGATAACAGCACTGATTTCCGCTCATGCCTCCGCCTCTCAATCAGTCCTGAACGTCGTGTCACGGCCTGGAGGTTCATAAAAACAGAAAAGGTGTGAGTGGACAAAAATAATAGCCTTTGAAAATACATTTCAAATAGACCATTTTCCCCTCCAGTATATCAAACCATGCATGCATAGGGTAAAACATATGAATAACAATCACCGGCTTTCTAGCCAAATCACATGAAAAGTAGCAAATCCCGGCTCTCAGGCCAAACATGTGAAAACACTAACCTGGCCACAAAGACCAAAACCCATACTCAATACCAGTACGCAAAGAAATCACAATCAACATCAAACAACACTACTCACAAGTGCACAATCAATCAATCAATCAATCAATCAATTCGCACTACACGTAGGCCAACTCGGGAACTGCACTCAGACACCATCCGAGTCATGTCTGGGAACCGCGCACGCACCATCTAGACGTACCACATACTCGGGAACCGCCTTCACGCAACTTCCAAGTAGTCACGTCTAGGAACTGCACTCGCATCATCCAGGCATGTACCAGTATCAACAATCCCAAACACAATCCATACCACAAACACATATCAATCATATCCTTGACTTAAAACCAAGTCAAAATCATTCCCGACAGGGTCTCAAGACCAAATGCCATTTACTTATAAATCTGTAAAATCTCATTTGAAAATATTAAATAATCCAGAAATCATCCTTGACTCACCAACTAAGTCAAAATATCCCTTTTTAAAACCTTTTTGACTCCAGGTCTGGCCCAAAACATCATTTGCACATTCCTCGTAAAACGTGCCCGAAAGACCGATTAAAATAATCATTAAATAAAAAATAATCATGTCAAATCACCATGACATCATTGTAAACCAAATCATCTAGTCAATCATGTAAAACATTTAACTATGCATGCATAACAGTTAAGAAAACAAGCGTCCACTCACACACCGTCCAAACCGCTCGATTCTGAGCTGCACATTTTTCTGTAATTTCCGACATTTTCCAGAAATATTAAACCCTGCCCAAAATAATCATTTAGGATCACTAATGACTCAATGAATATCATATTAATTTCCCATAATTTTCCGTGAATTAATTACGAATTAAAAACGTAACATAAGCCTTCGAACCTTCGAAACAATATAGAAACGGTGTCTGATTGACTCGAAACCAACGCTAAAATGTTCGTTACATTAAATGGAACAAAAGTCATGTTGAACTCACCTTGAGAATCGTAACCACGCACCCTCAGGCGCCTGCACAGTAAAATGCTACAGTGTCACCGTTTTCCTGCAAACGAATCGTGCAACCCACGAAGCAACCCGATTCAATCCCTGTCCATTTTCAATTGATCAGGCCAATAGCATCGTTTTAGGTCTAATTATAGTTCTGTAATCTCAATTACATAAACACTTACCTCGAACAATCAAATTTAACTCCACGATTTCCTCTCTGTCACGGGCATTGTTCATCCCTCAATCTCAATTAATTCTCATTGTTTTCTTGCAATTGATTCATCAAGAAGCATTTTGGGATACTTATAAACGTTCTTGTAACGTCAATTTCATTGTTCAAGCCCTTCCACTACTCGAACTCAATCTCGAATTATTACGATATTTGAGGCGTCTGTTCTTGACCAAAGCACCATTGATTTCCTTCGTTTTTGATTGTGTTCAACTCGGTTTGAGCTCAATAACCTTAATCCAAGGTCAATTTCACTCATGGATGTCCACAAATTCAAATTAGAACTTACGTTTCATTGTGGGTTTTCGGGTTTTTGAGTTTGGGTCCAGCTGGGTTCGAAGTCCAGCACTCACCATTCAATCCCCCTTCTTTTCCTCTATGGATATCCCAATCAATCTCTCTATCCCTGATGTTGTTTCAATTCGATTATCTCTATTGTCTGATGATCAACAACTATGGATAGTTATGTTTTATCCTAATTTTGATTTCAAGCGGCAACAATTGCCACCAATCCTTCAATTATGGTGACAGATGTCACCGGGTGACAATTTTTCATCCAACTCAGCATGGGACAGGTATCCAAGTGCTACTAATCAAGTACTGAATCATCCACGGGTCAAAAGACCATTTTGCCCCTTCTTGCATAATTACCAAATTACCCCTAGCCTTTGCAGACCCGTGACTTTCAAATCCGACCTCTGATTGACGCATGCCATATGTCTACGGATTCACCGTCCCGAGACCTATCCAACGGTCCTTCCGGAAAGTTCAAACAAGGTCCTGATAAAAAATTCAACGTTTCCACCCCATAACCAAGGGCAAAATCGTCATTTCTTTCCAATTTTTCCAATTTTTCCTTTTTCAAATTTTCGGGTCGTCACAACCTTCCTCCCTTAAAGAATTCTTTCCTCAAAATTCGAATGTACCTCTCCAACAACAATCATGGAGACTCAATTCACATCCATTTCAATACCTCGGGTTCCCACATGAACCCTCGTTCGTTCTACGCAACCATAATTACCTTTTCCATCTTTCCCAGCTCGTCCCGAGCCCTCATAGAACATCATGACTCAACCCGAGTCCTAAATCAACTCCTGACTCCCTCTGAGTCCCATTCGATATCCAAAATCCAAACGTCACTCATCTGGCCCCCTATCCTCGGGTCAAGTTTATCCTGGACCCAACATGCCCATTCATATAACATATCTCACCGGTAGATTGAATCACCATCTAGACCAATACAAGTCCAAGATGCACTACATGACCTCAATCCAGGGTCATACCCACTCTAGGGATTTCCTATACCCTCGTATATCGTCTCATCACCAGGACGCGCACAGGGCTCTCATCTCGGAGGCATGGAAAATCAGTAACCCAATGCTCTGGTACTAATTTTACAAGACCCGTCCCAACTGGACTTTGATAACCTTGTCCGGTCCTGCTTCCGTCTGATAAGTCAATTGAAGTCTCGAAACTACCCCTCAGTACATGTCAGACAAGGGATAACTGCACTGATTTCCGCTCATTCCTTGGCCTCTCGATCAGCCCTGAATGTCATTCCACAGCCTGGAGGGTCATAAAAAGAGAAATGGTGTGAGTGGAAAAAAATAATAGCCTTTGAAAATACATTTCAAATAGACCATTTTCCCCTCCATTTTATCAAACCATGCATGCATATGGTAAAACATATGAATAACAATCACCGGCTTTCCAGCCAAATCACATGAAAAGTAGCAAATCCCGGCTCTCAAGCCAAACATGTGAAGACACTAACCTGGCCACAAAGACCAAAACCCGTACTCAATACTAGTACGCAAAGAAATCACAATAAGCATCAAACAACACTACTCAAAAGTGCACAATCAATCAATCTGTACTACGCGTAGGCGAACTCGGGAACTGCACTCAGGCACCATCCGAGTCATGTCTGGGAACCGCACACGCACCATCTAGACGTACGACATACTAGGGAATCACACTCACGCAACTTCCTAGTAGTCACATCTAGGGACTGCACTCATATCATCCAGACATGTTCCAGTATTCACAATCACAAACACAATCCATGCCACAAACACATATCAATCATATCCTTGACTTCAAACCAAGTCAAAATCATTCCCGACAGGGTCTCAAGCCCAAATGCCATTTACACGTAAATCAGTAAAATATCATTTGAAAACATTAAAATAATCCAAAAATCATCCTTGACTCACCAACTAAGTCAAAATATCCCTTTTTAAAACGTTTTTTACTCCGGGTATAGCTCAAAACATCATTTGCACATTCATTGTAAAACGTGCCCTAAAGACCGATTAAAATAATCATTAAATAAAAAATAATCATGCCAAATTACCATGCCATCATTGCAAACCAAATCATGCAATCAATCATGTAAAACATTTAACTATGCATGCATAACAGTTTAGAAAATAAGCGTCCACTCACACACCGTCCGAACTGCTCGATTCTGAGCTGCATTCTTTTCTGTAATTTTCGACATTTTCCAGAAATCATGAATCCTGTCCAAATCATCATTTAGGGTCACTAATGACTCAATGAATATCATATTAATTTCCCATAATTTTCCGCGAATTAATTAGGAATTAAAAACTTAACATAAGCCTTCGGACCCTCGAAACATTATCGAAACGGTGTCTGATTGACTCGAAACCAACGCTAAAATGTTCGTTACATTAAATGGAACAAAAGTCACGTTGACCTCACCTTGAGAATCGTAACCACGCACCCACAGGCGCCTGCACAGTAAAATGCTACAGTGTCATCGTTTTCCTACAAACGGATCCTGCAACCCACGAAGTAACCCGGTTCAATCCCTGTCCATTTTCAATTGATTTCCATAATTGATCAAGCCAATAACATCGTTTTAGGTCTAATTATAGTTCTGTAATCTCAATTACATAAACACTTACCTCAAACAATCAAATTTAACTTCACGATTTCCTCTCTGTCACGGGCATTGTTCATCCCTCAATCTCAATTAATTCTCATTTTTTTCTTGCAATTGATTCATCAAGAAGCATTTTGGGATACTTATAAACGTTCTTGCAATGTCAATTTCATTGTTCAAGCCCTCCCACTACTCGAACTCAATCTCGAATTATTACGAGATTTGAGGCGGCTGTTCTTGACCAAAGCACCATTGATTTCCTTCGTTTTTGATTGTGTTCAACTTGGTTTGAGCTCAATAACCTTAATCCATGGTCAATTTCACTCATGGATGTCCACAAATTTAAAATCGAACTTAAGTTTCATTGAGGGTTTTCGGGTTTTTGAGTTTGGGTCCAGCTGGGTTCAAAGTCCAGCACTCACCATTCAATCACCCTTCTTTTCCTCTCTGGATATCCCATTCAATCTCTCTGTCCCTGATGTTGTTTCAATTTGATTCTCTCCGTTGTCTGATGATCAACAACTACGGATAGTTATGTTTTATCCTAATTTTGATTTCAAGCGGCAACAATTGCCACCAATCCTTCAATTATGGTGACAGATGTCACCAGGTGACAATTTTTCATCTAACTCAGCAAGGGACAGGTATCTAAGCGCTACTAATGAAGTGCTGAATCATCCACGGGTCAAAAGACCATTTTGCCCCTTCTTGCATAATTGCCAAATTACCCCTAGCCTTCGCATACCCGTAACTTTCAAATCTGACCTCCGATTAATGCATGCCACCTGTCTACGGATTCAGCGTCCCGAGACCTATCCAACGGTCCTTCCGGAATGTTCAAACAAGGACCCGATCAAAAAGTCTACTTTTGTACCCCATAACCAAGGGCAAAATCGTCCTTTCCTTCCAAATTTTCCAATTTTTCCTTTTTCAAATTTTCGGGTCGTCACAACCTTCCCCCCTTAAAGAATTTTGTCCTCGAAATTCGGATGTACCTCTCCAACAACAATCATGGAGACTCAATTCACATACATTTCAATACGTCGGGTTCCCACATGAACCTTCGTTCGTTCTACGCAACCATAATTACCTTTTCCATCTTTCCCAGCTCGTCTCGAGCCCTCATAGCACATCATGACTCATCCCGAGTCCTAAATCAACTCCTGACTCCCTCTGAGTCCCATTCGATATCCAAAATCCAAACGTCACTCATCTGGCCCCCTATCCTCGGGTCAAGTTTATCCTGGACCCAACATGCCCATTCATATAACATATCTCACCGGTAGATTGAATCACCATCTAGACCAATACAAGTCCAAGATGCACTACCTGACCTCAATCCAGGGTCATACCCACTCTAGGGATTTCTTATACCCTCATATCTCGTCTCATCACCAGGCCGCGCAAAGGGCTCGCATCTCGGAGGCATGGCAAATCAGTAACCCAATGCTCTGGTACTAATTTTACAAGACCCGTCCCAACTGGACTTTGATAACCGTGTCTGGTCCTGCTTCAGTCTAACAAGTCAATTGAAGTCTCGAAACTACCCCTCAGTACCTGTTAGACAAGGGATAACTGCATTGATTTCCGCTCATGCCTCGGCCTCTCGATCAACCCCGAACGTCGTGCCACGGCTTGGAGGGTCATAAAAACAGAAAAGGTGTGAGTGGAAAAAAATAATAGCCTTTGAAAATACATTTCAAATAGACCATTTTCCCCTCCATTTTATCAAACCATGCATGCATAGGGTAAAACATATGAATAACAATCACCGATTTTCCAGCCAAATCACATGAAAAGTAGCAAATCCCGGCTCTCAAGCCAAACATGTGAAAACACTAACCTGGCCACGAAGACCAAAACCCGTACTCAATACTAGTACACAAAGAAATCACAATCAACATTAAACAACATTACTCACAAGTGCACAATCAATCAATCAATCAATCTATACTACAAAAAGGCCAACATGGGAACTGCACTCAGGCACCATCTGAGTCATGTCTGGGAATCGCAGACGCACCATCTAGACGTACCACATACTTGGGAATCGCTCTCACGCAACTTCCGAGTAGTCACATCAAGGAACTGCACTCGTATCATCCAGACATGTTCCATTATTCACAATCACAAACACAATCCATACCACAAACACATATCAATCATATGCTTAACTTCAAACCAAGTCAAAATCATTCCCGACAGGGTCTCAATCCCAAATGCCATTTACACGTAAATCAGTAAAATCTCATTGGAAAACATTAAAATAATCCAGAAATCATCCTTGACTCACCAACTAAGTCAAAATATCCCTTTTTAAAACCTTTTTGACTCCGGGTCTAACCCAAAACATCATTTGCACATTCCTCGTAAAACTTGCCCTAAAGACCGATTAAAATAATCATTAAATCACAAATAATCATGCCAAATTACCATGACATCATTGCAAACCAAATCATGCAATCAATCATGTAAAACATTTAGCTATGCATGCATAACAGTTTATAAAACAAGCATCCACTCACACACCGTCCGAACTGCTCGATTCTGAGCTACACGTTTTTCCTTAATTTTCGACATTTTCCAAAAATCATGAATCCTGTCAAAAATCATCATTTAGGGTCACTAATGACTCAATGAATATAATATTAATTTTCCATAATTTTCCGCGAATTAATTACGAATTAAAAACGTAACATAAGTCTTCGGACCCTCGAAACAATATCGAAACGGTGTCTGATTGATTAGAAACCAATGCTAAAATGTTCGTTACATTAAATGAAAAAAAAAACTCATGTTGAACTCACCTTGAGAATCATAACTAGACGCCCTCACACGACCGCACAGTAAAATTCTACAGTGTCACCGTCTTCGCCCGTTTACTTGCAAACGGATCCTGCAACACGCGAAGCAACCCGGTTCAATTCCTGTCCATTCTCAGTTGATTTCCATAATTGATCAAGCCAATAGCATCGTTTTAGGTCTAATTATAGTTCTGTAATGTCATTTATATAAACACTTACCTCGAACAATCGAATTTAACTTCACGATTTCCTCTCTGTCGCGAGCACTATTCATCCCTCAATCTTAATCAATTCTCATTTTTTTCTTGCAATTGATTCATCAAGAAGCATCGTGGGATACTTATAAATGTTCTTGTAACGTCAATTTCATTGTTCAAGCCCTCCCACTACTCGAACTCAATCTCGAATTATTATGAGATTTGATGCGTCTGTTCTTAACCAAAGCACCATCGATTTTCTTCGTTTTTGATTGGGTTCAACTCATTTTGAGCTCAATAACCTTAATCCAAGGTCAATTTCACTCATGGATGTCCACAAATTCAAATTCGAACTTAAGTTTCATTGAGGGTTTTCGGGTTTTTGAGTTTGGGTCCATCTTCGTTCGAAGTCCAGCACTCACCATTCAATCCCCTTTCTTTTCCTCTCTGGATATCCCATTCAATCTCTCTATCTCTGGTGTTGTTTCAATTTGATTCTCTCTGTTGTCTGATGATCAACAACTATGGATAGTTATGTTTTATTCTTATTTTGATTTCAAGCGGCAACAATTGCCACCAATCCTTCAATTATGGTGACAGATGTCACTAGGTGACAATTTCTCATCCAACTTAGCAAGGGACAGGTATCCAAGTGCTACTAATCAAGTGCAGAATCATCCACTGGTCAAAAGACCATTTTGCCCCTTCTTGCATAATTACCAAATTGCCCCTAGCCTTCGCAGACCCGTAACTTTCACATCCGACCTCCGATTGACGCATGCCGCCTGTCTACGGATTCAGCGTCCCGAGACTTATCCAACGGTCCTTTCGAAAAGTCCAAACAAGGTCCCGATAAAAAAGTCAACTTTTGCCCCCCCATAACCAAGGGCAAAATTGTCCTTTCCTTCCAATTTTTCCAATTTTTCCTTTTTCGAATTTCAGGTCGTCACAAAACTGGGACCCACATTTTACAAATTCGTAAACATTTGGTCACACACAAATACTAATTTCAATTATGCTTTTTTTCTAATGAAATCTATGTAGGCATCGATATGGAAATAAATCTATGTAGGCATCGATATGGAAATAAATGTAGGTATCGATATGGAAATAAATGTAGGTATTGATATGGAAAGCACTACATTACTTGGAAGTATTGTATGGTTGGCTACTAAGAATACTACCATCACTTAGAGGAACCGGGCCTTGAGAATTATCCATCAGCTTTTGAGTCATTAGACTAGGATTCATAAGTGATATACTTTGAACTTCATAACGAATTGAATCTAGTTGAGCACTTGCATCTTGAAGTTCTTTATGAACCTAAAAAACATGCAAAGAGACATAAATCAACATGAAAGCCCTTTTTCACAGACATAGAAGTTCTAATACTAAGCCAAGCATATATTTTTATCCAGACCAAGCATCAATATTTTAAAATGTATCCAAATAACATGGCTAAATATTGATGTCCTAAATGTACAACCTTCTAAGTTTTCTTGCGGTGGGATGTGCACCTAGGCAAGCTCTCATGTGGTAAAGGTGTGGTTTCCTGTTCATATTTCTCTCTTTATGAGAGAGCAGTAGAGCTCAATGTACTTTTTAATTAGCCAGTTGTAAATATACCCAAAACAAGGAGAGGCACCAAATGCACTGACAATTGGCGAACATATTCACTATGAGAATACATAGACCAACCTTTTTCACTATGGAAGAAAAAAAGTCTGCTAAGATCATATTCTATTTCATAGAGGAATTTAATCAAATACCTAGAGTGCAATATATTTCACAAAACTCATAATCAATCTTTGAATCATGCATCAATCCATTTTCACACAATCTCATAGCTAGAATAAGTAGAGAAGAATGTCTAGAACAACCATTTTCAACTAGAGTTCAAGTTTAAAGAGGCATACATTTGATTCCAACATTGTTGCAATCAAATTCCAAATCTACTTCAGTTCAATTAAATTTCAGAGCCTTACTCTGATATTATTATTGGTACAACTGACAGAGAAAAATCAAAATCCAACCAAAATTAGAAATGGAACACCCATAACTGAAATTATTAAGTAATCTCAAACCCTAACTAATATTTTTTACCTTATCAAGAAGAATTAAAATTGACAGTGGCGCAGGTGAAGGTGAAGCTCCGAACTATTTCCTTCTTTTTTTGGTGACAGCTTCTTCCTTCTTGATCGGAGACTGAAAATTAACATTTAGGGTGAGTAACGTTTGTCTATAACTAAAAATCGACAATTACAACTACTTCTTTTAGATCTGACTCATAAACTCAACATAGGCATGGATTTTTTTATGACTGAATCTCTCGGTGTCTGAATTTTCCTTCTTCCTCCTTCTATGGCTACATCTCTTAGTGACAGAATCTCTGGGTGAAAGAAGAATTGCTCGATGAAAAAATGAATCTCTCGGTTAAAGCTGAATCTCTCGGAGGTTGAACCTTCCTTCTTCCTCCCTTACTCCTTCTTCTGTGACTGAATCTCTCGCTCGATGAAAGACGCTTTAGCAAGTGAAGAAGCTTTAGCGCGTGTGAGCTTCTTGCTTTTGCTAGTGAAAGCTTCTTGCTTCGGCTTTTTTTTTTGGGTCGACAGTTCAGCTTGTGAAGGCTATGATTTTGATCAAGGAAAATTTAGGTTTTGGTTTAAGTGCACTATAACTAGCACTTTTGAATTTTTTTTTGGTTTACGGCTCTTAGGTTCTAGGAAAATTTTCCTTCTTCTCTTGCAATAAACAGCACTTATGATAAAAATGTTGTCTCTTAATCCTCAAACCCAAATCCTTCCACTTAAGTATAAAATGAATTAAAAAATAGTTAGTTGGTGGGACCCATACACTCCACATCAACTCTTAATTAAAGAGAACAGAGAATGTGACAAAAGGTTCATGGTGTAATGTTTTTAAAAGTATATAGTAAAGTGAATCATTTTAAAATAAATGTGTAATTCTATTATTTAGTATAAATTATAAAGTAATAAAGTATAATTTACCCAAAAGTTAAAACACACATAAGCAGGTGACAACATGCTATTAGTATTGAGAAAAAAAAACATGAGTCAAAATTAAGGGTATTTTGGTTTACATATCGAACAACAATGGCATTTGAAGAGGCATTATAGGAGTAGGCAATTGATAAATTGTGAATTACAAGACAAAATTGATTAGAGTATCCACATCAAACTACCTAAATTTTTGGACAAATTTAACTTAAAATGACCCAAAAATTATTAATAACTAGTCAAATTTTACAGTTACCAAAATCAGACTCTCTATATTTTCACCAACTTTGAATACTAAATTAATATTTTCAAATTTAAATATATAACAACATAATTTTCTTATAACAACTAGTTTTTAGTATAGTTTTTTAACGATTCAAATAAATATGTATATTTTGGGTGCAAAACCGATCAAACCCATAATTCATGTAATTCACTATATATATATATATCTAGTGTTTTAACAGTTCAAATAGATATATCAATTTTAATGGTGAAATTGGATAGAATGAATTCGAAGTCAAATTCAATAGCTAAAATTTCAAATGGGAATCCATCTCAAGAGAAAAGGAGAATAACAACCATAAACTTCAAGTCCTTATTCGGGAGAAGATATACGTGAGAAAAAATATTTTTCGCCTCTAAAAAAGTAAGGAGCATATATCGTTTAAATCAATGTAACCACCGTGGTTTATGGTAAAACTTCTAACTTTTCTTCATTTTTTCCTACTAACTGCTGAATTTGTTAAAATTATCACATCGAAACTCTGTTCACTACAACTCGACCTTTCCAATCGTCACTTTAAAACTGCAAAACATAAAAACCTCAATTTCCCAAATACTGAAAAATTCAAGTAAATTAATGACCCACAAACAAAAACATTTGAAAATTTATTTTCTTTTCTTTAAATTTTTAGATAATACACAAAAGTTTAGTCCTTTTAAATGAAAATATAATGAGTTTTGGGAATGAAAAAGAGAATTTATGAAGAATAGAATGAAAAGGATGAAGGAGGGAGGAGAGAGAAACAAGATGAATAAATAGTTAGCAAGAATCAGCTAGCTATTAGTAGGTAGTCCAATAGAATTAAAACTTAAATTTTATGTTAAATCTACCTAATTTGCTGCAAATCCATTTTGATACTTTTGAACACATTTTTTATTAAATTGTCGATAAGTTAAATTTAATTCCTGTACTACAGTCCGTTGATTAAAAGGTCAAAAGGCGTCTCCCTGATGGCGGAGGGCAATTTTGTCATTCCAGTCATGTGTGTACCCAACGACCACTGAAATCCAATAACGAACCTCAAGAGGAAAGGGGCCATGCTGAATCATCAACGTACTCTCACATTATTATTATCATTATCATTATCATGCCTATTATACAATTATCAAACATAACCTATTTCTTCAAAATGATCGATTCCCGTAAAAAATTCGTGGTGAAAAGTATTTACCTTATTTACTTACATATGATCTATAATTTATCCATACGCCAAAAAAAAAAATTAAGTTTTGATCTAAACATTTCTCATGTCTTTATAGGACTCTTTAATATTTAATATGGCTTCTAAAAAATACATGTGCTTGCTGGAAGGTGGTGTATATAACTGCTAAGAACATGTGTGCAAGGGAACCAATTAAGTGAGTGTGTGATGTACATTTTTAACCAACAACATAAAAAAAATTAATACTCAAGATTCCACAGCCTATGTGTACAAATAAAGTTAGATCATTTAAAATTGAAAAAGAAAAAAGAAAAGAAAAGAATGGGTTATTGAGATTGACAGGCAAAACCCACCACATCAACGAGTTAATTAATTCCAAAGTTAAAACATCGATATATAGATATAACCAAACTCAAGACACAAATAATTCACATTTTTCTTGTCATACATTTCTCAGCTCTAACAGAGCTAATAAGGAGATGCCTGCGGTTCCTGCGCCATCTCCAGCCGACGGCTCTGCTACTTATAATCATGTGCCACCACCTGCAGCAACCACCCAAGCTTCTCATGAACCCGCCGTGCCCCAACTCACTCATGCTACCACCGCCGCCCTTTTGTCAAATTCAGCTCGAGAAGATAAGGGTGATCTAGGTGACCGGAATTTGTATGGAGGAAACCGGTGGCCACGACAAGAAACTTTGTCCTTGCTGAAGATACGGTCTCAGATGGATGCTGCCTTTCGTGATTCTAGTCTCAAAGCTCCATTGTGGGACGATGTTTCAAGGTCATCATTCAATTTCTTAAACCTCCGTTGTTTTTTTAAAAAAGTATCTTTTGAGTACATATGTAATTTATGTTACAATTAAGCCAGGTTAGAGAGTAATCCTCCTAATCAGATTGAAACAGTAAATTAATGTTCTTAATAATCACTGGTACTGTTATAAGTACTTCATTTGCCAAAATCTTTTGTATAGTTTAATATGTTTGGAGACAATCGAGCTAGATCGTTTCTGGATTAAAACGCGTGGTGATTTTGTTGATTTTAGGGAATTTGCCAATTTGGTAGTTTGATTTTTTATTGTTTTAATTTATTTTTTCCTTTTACCCCAACACTTATATATATATATATATATATATATATATATATTACTTTGTTGTTGATGAAGGGTAAAATAGGAGGGTATAGATGATAGCCGTAGCATGCAACAATATTAATATGGAAATGAAAGATTAGTAATAATATTGTATGTGTTTGAGATTAGGAACCAAGTTTTGTTGTTTAATTCATTATGGGAATCTTAGCAATCTGCTAAATAAATTAATATATATGTTCATTCTTGTAATTACTTTACCCTAGTTACTGAGTTTACAAGAGCTAGCATAATATAAATAAAACAAAATTACAGCGAAGCTTATGAGGAATTAAAGTAATTAATTAATTTTTATTGCAGGGAGCTAGGTGAGCTTGGTTATTACCGAAGTGCCAAGAAATGCAGGGAGAAATTCGAGAATGTGTATAAGTACCACCGGAGAACCAAAGAAGGTCGATCTGCTAAACACCAAGGAAAAACTTATCGATTTTTCGACGAACTAGAAGCTTTCGATCTCCAGAATAATAATCGTTCCTCATCAATCCTACCAAAGCCTCTAGAAATCTTGTGGCCTAATAACATGAACGAGAACCACTCACCAAGCCATGTTATTATAAGCCCTCATGCTCATGTCACAAGCATCATGTCCCAAAATGGTCCTGATCAGAGTACTTCAACATTACCAGCTGCCATTGTCTCTCATCAAAATACCAATGGGTTCAACCACAAGCCAATTTTATCAAGAAGCAATCTTTTTTCAAGCTTTACTTCTTCTACTGCTTCCGACGAGGAGTTTCAGGTTCAGCCTTGCGACAAGAAGAGGAAGTGGAAGTATTTCTTCAGGAGGCTAACAAAGGAGGTGCTGGAGAAGCAAGAGAAGCTGCAAGAGAAGTTCTTGGAAGCCATTGCGAAATGCGAGCACGAAATAATGGTTAGAGAACAAGTTAGGAGAATGGAGATGGCAAGGATGGATAAAGAACACCAAATTCTAGCTCAAGAGAGAGCTTCCACGGCAGCAAAAGATGCCGCGGTTATTGAGTTCTTGCAGAAGGTTTCAGGGCAACCAGGCTCGCCGAATACTGTTCAATCACTTGAGGTTACAACATCCCGAGCTCCGCCATTTCCAGTGCTAATGGCATCGCCGCCGCCACCACCGCCACAGCCTACAGCTCCTGTGGCCGTGGTGACGCGTGGTTTTGAGGTTCCGAGACTCGACAATGGAGAAACTAAATTTCCTGCTGTGTCTACAAGATGGCCGAGGGTTGAAGTTGAAGCTTTGATAAATCTAAGGGCGTGTCTTGATGTGAAGTACCAAGAAGCCGGGCTGAAAGGATCTTTGTGGGAGGAGATATCAGCGGGGATGAGGCAGATCGGATACAACCGGAGTGCTAAGAGGTGCAAAGAGAAGTGGGAGAATATCAACAAGTACTATAAGAAGGTGAAGGAGAGCAGCAAAACAAGGTCCGAGGATTCAAAGACATGTCCCTACTTTCACCTGCTGGAGGCTTTGTACCAAAAGAAGATGACGATGAATAATAATAATAATAATAATAATAGTACCAACAATAGTAATAATATTGTTGGTTACGTGGAGAAGCCCCTAGTTGAGAAAATGCAGCCATTGATTGTGGTTCATCAGCCGGTGGTTCAAGATAACGGCGATCGAAATGAGGAAGATGAAGGTGCAGGAGAAAGTACCGAGGAAGGAGATTGTCGTCATGATGATGATGGTGGTGACGTCAACATAATGGAGATTGTAAGCAACTACAAAGGGTCATCAATGGAGATGATGGAGAGATGATAGGAAGGATGAGTGAGCAGGATAATAACCAAGTTAATTTGTTTGTCAAAATTTTCAGATCTTTCTTTTTTTGTTTTTTTTGGTCTGAAATTTTCAGATCTCTCTAGACGACGTAAAAATGTCAATCCCAAAAGTGTGCCAACACATGACTGTAAAGGCACATAAATGTATAAAAGGATATGTACTATTTTTCATCCGGGTGCAAAACTGATCTCTCTCTCTCTCTCTCATACTAGTAGTATGCTTAGATAATTAATATATGCAACAAGTAATAATATGAATAATCATGAAGTGGGGTTGCACCAAAAGAATGATCTTTGATCTCTATATCTAATTAAGTGGGTCAGATTGCAAGGGTAGAACGTGTTTTAAGGTGGAGTTTTGAAAATCATGCGCCCAATTAAGTAATATATATATATATATATATATAAGGCCATAATTCTAAACAAATAGATTGTAATTTTATTGGGATCAGATGATTCTCAATACATGGCTTTAAATATTTGAATATTAGGGAGACGAAGTTATAATTTTCCGCATGGATGATACTTGCAACACGACTTTTATTGCTTTCAGACCAATTAGTACAAATTTTGGATCAATCGGATATCGTTTAGAGGCATTTTGGAATGTGACGATGTTTATAATTAAGGCACATATGGAACTCCCCGAGCTGACTATTTGTTTGATCCTAAAATGGACCTAAACATATACGTGAAGATTGCACACATGCAAGGAACAAGAGATGTATGTGCTTCACCTGAAATGGGCTACGACCATGGTGTTATACTCTTCTCATTAATAACATAGTGTTTGTACATGATACAATAGACATTAAGCCTTAGGGAAGACTAAGTATGTAGTCTTAAGGAAGACTAGAATGTAAAGAGAGGAGAGTTCTTGACACGACCCATCCCAATCCCCCCGGGATTACCATGGAATGTGTCATGCTCCCGTCTGACATGAGGTGTCTGACAAGGGATAACCTGTTGCCACTGCCCAAACGGGCTCCCAGAGTGCGCAAGGATCGATGGAGGAGGTGTGCGATGTCCCAGTCTCTGCTGCAGTCGTATCCGGAATCAACCTGAAGGGCATTAAAAACAAAAGCTGTGAGTGGACGAAAATAAACAAGTCTGTTTAAAACATTTATAAAGACATTTATGCCCCTCAGTAAAAACATATGCATGCGTCAAAAACCAATAATCACATATTTATTTAGAAATAATCATTAGGGCCTTAGCCCGGAAACCATAAACATAGTTTCAAATCCCAAAAGTCAATCCAAGAGTTATTTCATAAATCCAGTAATATACATTTATTATTTTTCCATCTCCGGCATCCCTGATGCCTAGCGTCCCAGACGCTTGACGTCCCCGACGCTTGACGTCCCCGACGTCATATCTCACGGTATCAAGCAACGCGTGCTGCCCCGGGTCTCACCGGGTCCATATCTCTGACATCCCTGACGTCAATCATAGTAATCCTGCTCCTGAGTCACTATACGGTCCGGCTGCTCCGTACAATGACCCCTCTCAGACAATGCACCGTGACTTCCCCAGTGTCCCCGACACCTGGAGGAGACCAATATATATCCTTGTATCGAGATGGTTTTATGGAACACATTTTCTTATTCATTTCCAAAATATCACAAGGGCCTTGCCCCGAATTTCCATAAAACCGTCATAAGTCCAAATAGTTGATTATTAAATCCGAAATCATTTATTCAATTCCATTTTAGGGTCCCCGACCCGAAATCACATATATAAATCAACTGGGCCCCTGACCCGATTTCATAAGTCAATTGGGCCCCTGGCCCGATTCTTAAATCAACTGGGCCCCTGGCCCGAATTTACTTTATCAAATCCGTAACTGTTTCATAAAATCATATCCGAACCACAATTATGGAAATCAGTGCAAATCTGAAAACCTTCGATTTACGCGCAACCCGTAAATCGCCTCGAAATGCGTGAAATCACATAAATTCACTGATATCCAAATCAGAGCATATAAAAGCAATTATAACAATCATGAAACAGTTATGCATGCATCGAATTTATAAAACCAATGTCCACTCACAGACCGTTCAAATGATGCGCCTCGATTTGCGTGCCATAGGCTCTCCCGAGCCAATCGCTATCACCGGGACTCCCAAACCTGTCCAAATTTTAATAGAAGGTTACTAACTACTTAATTAACCTCCTACCAAAGCCCCGTGATTTTCCCGAACTTTTAACTATTTTTAAACTTTCTCTAAACCTTCCGATGCCCCGAAACATATCGAGACGGTGTCCGATCAACACGAAACCAGTCCCAAAATGTTCGTTACATCGAATAGAAGATTTCATATGTTGAACATTTTCCTAAATTACTGTTCACGCGCCCCAAGAAGGCTCAGATCACTGTTCATCGTCACCAACACGCAGCTGAACTAGTCACTATTCACGACACTGTTCACCGTCGGGTTTTCTCTATTTTTGGACCGGTTCAAGGTCCATTTTAGGTCCATTCCATCCCATTTTAATCCTAATATGTTCCTAATCTCATTTCTAATCTTTCTAGTTAATTAAAACGGAACAAAATGTCCAAAACCATACCTTCATCCGTCATCAATGGCGGCCGGAGTTTCCCTCGCCGTTCACGGCCATTTCCAGCCATTCCAACCTTCAAAAACAATCCTATTAGACTCCTAGAGTGCCCAGAAATATTTCCCAATTCATAGAATTAGCCAAAAACCTACAAAACCGAAACTTGGATTTTTGAATATTTCCTTACCTCACGGTCGAGCTCCGCCGTCCTCCACCATGAGCCACCACCGTCGTGTCCTCAGCGTCTTACTCACTCACGGTCACACTCAGCTCACACGTTCATGGTGGTGAGGTGTGGGTGGTGTGTTTGTTAGAAAATGAAAAATGAAGGAAAATGGTGCATATGGTGTTTTGGGTTTGTAGAAGAAAATAGGAGAATGAAGTTTGATGAAGAGAAGTGTCCACAGTGAGGGAATGAAAATGAGAGAGTGAGGTGTCTGATCCATTAAAAGAGAAAAGAGACAAAACCAATGGTCCAGATTCAACCATGGAAATGAGATCAAGGGCTTAGATGCAATCTGAGTTGTTTTTGATGAATGGCTGAGATTAAAAGGTAGTTTTAATCCTATTTAATTGCCTTAGTGGAACTTGATCTAATCTAGCCAATGGGTGAGTGACACTTGTCACTCATCCAAGTGTCCTCCAACCCCCAATTCAGAATAAAATAATCGACACGGTTACCGAGACGTAAATTTCCCCGATTCCACATTTTAGACCATAACTTCCCCGTACGAAGTCCGATTTCGGCGTGCCGCCTGTCCATGAATTTGTATCGACTAGCTCTACGTAACGGTCCTTGGCCCTCGTCCATCGGACATCCCGGTCAAAAAGTCAACATTTTTCCCCATTTCATCCAAATTACGAAAATTCCCTTGGGCTTCCGAACATCATAACTTCTTCCACGAATGTCGGAATCGAATGTGCCACCTGTCTATGGACTCGTGACGTCCCGAACTACGTCGCGGTCATTGGTCAAAGTCCATTTGACCGTCCGAATTAAAAGTCAACTTTTTGCCCATGCCCAGGGGCAAAACGGTCATTTTGCACAATTCGTCCAAAATTACTCAACTAATCCCAGATTAGTAAATCATAATTAAATATTATTAAATCCCGATATTAGGGACGGGTCGTTACAACCTTCCCTCCTTAAAGAATTTCGTCCTCGAAATTACCAATATCCTTATTCCATATCCACCTCGTGGAAAAACAATTTGGTCTCACAACACGTGTACACTTGTACCCCCACTAACTAGGACAACACCAGCCTCGTCTGTACCCAGACATCCCATCACAGTCTTACGTTGTAACAACAACACTCGACCACCTCGAGTGAAATTGATCACTCGATCCTCGATAAAAAATTTGCCTAACCATTTCTCCGTTAAGCCGACTCTGTCAACTAGACGATTCCTTCCAATCATTGATACACATGACGTCTGCTCCCCCTGGGAGTCACCAAATCTCACTTGTCAGTCCACACTGACACTACCAGCCAAACTGTCACCACTAAGCTTTACGACCCTAGTAAAGCTCCAACCATCGACTAATCAGTGACAACACCCCATACTGCCACTAGCTCAAAGTAGCGTAAGATCAACCACATGATCTCGTCTCGCAGGGCAAGCCCAATCCTGCGACATAAGTTAATCTCAATGTCCATAACTGCCGACCCCGTTAGCGAACCATGACGTTGGAAATATCTCGGCGTGATAACATCCCGTAAGGCTACTCGTGGTTACTCAGACCACCAATTCACTCATCTTGAGTGTACGTATACCGTCAACTTACTCAAACAAGTGGTGTAACTGTAACACATTGAATGCTAGCCCAGCAGTAATCACACATCTCAATACTAGGGTTCCACGAGCCATCCATGGCTAAGAGCACCTGCTCATACAATCACTGAACCCGACAAAATCACCCTACTCAGCGCACAGTATCCAATGTCCAGTCCACAAACCCAACCAAACAAATGATATCAGAACCAAGCCGATTACCAACACGTTTAATCACACACCACTGGTACATCCCATGTACCGTCACTAGGCACCACTTAGCCTATCCAGTATCAATCCTCGCACAACGTACCCTATACGTACATCTATCCATCAATTCGCCTACAACCACCTAGGTCGTGGCCAAACGCGTTCTAACACTTTAGAGTCCATCTGTCAGATACTGTACCAGACAGATCAAAACTCCGACCCAATATCCATTTCCAAATCCGAATCCGAAATCATTATTCCGTAAGCTAGCATTGGAATAGTCATTCCGCACCCAAATCCAGTAATCCACTTACGAGCTTCGAAATCGAATCCTGAATCGTCACCCAGAAATTCGATTCCAAAACTCAAAAGCTCGTTCACGTCTACCGAGACGTACCAAAACTGATCTTATCGGTTACCAGTTCAAAATACTCGATTGACTTCATAGGGAAGCCAATCCCAATATCC
Source organism: Prinsepia uniflora (assembly GCA_032719365.1). Lineage (NCBI taxonomy): Eukaryota > Viridiplantae > Streptophyta > Magnoliopsida > Rosales > Rosaceae > Prinsepia > Prinsepia uniflora. The sequence goes on from CM064864.1 coordinate 47,018,954, forward strand.
ACACGTCTAAGGTTGACAACAATCCGACCACTTCGGAAACCTACTCACCTGAGTAACAACCATATGGGCTCTACTTCGAAAAGAAGAGCCCCGTCATTTACAACTCACATACCAGGGTAAGAGTGATAAACTCTCATCCCACCTGGATCATCAAGATCACGATCTAGATCCATCACTACGTCACCCGACAAGTAACATCATGATCCTAGATCGTCACATCGTCCAAAGTCCACAACATCACAATTCAGATCCACCTAGGATCCACACATGCTCGCGTAGCTAACAATCCATCAGAAAACCAATCGTAGGGTCCTACACCCTCATTGAATCCTTCGTCAAATTCCCATAGGTGGAATGGCGACCTCGATTTTCACCACCAATTCTAGAATCATGCACAACTTCTTGTGTCCAATGACCCCAAGCCAAACATGGGTCCACCCACTAATACACGCTCAACATACTGGTGGCAATAAATCAAGTATGCCAGGGAAAAAAACAAGAAGTCAACCCCAATGACTTCAGAATACCTATCACCGATGCGGACACGAGCACTCCTCTCGTCTCTACAATCACCATTCTTCCCGAATCGGAAGTTCCAACCATGTTGGAAACAGACATGCTCCCAACGAGATGTCAAGTCCAACCACTGGACTGCCCATATCATCTCTTTTACTGGTTCAACACTCGGCTTTCCAAGTCATTCACAATTACAAATCCCCACATCAACACCACCAATGGTTTTTCCCGACTTTTCCAATTTCAATAATTTCCTTGTACTTTCTGGGGATATTAGAGATAAACAATCTTACCAATCTCGGAGTTGACAACAACTCCCCAAATCCACTAATTCTCCTGACATAGGAGACGTCATCCCGAGTATCCTCAAGTCTCAATCATACCTTTTTATCCATTTGTCACTTGTTATCTCATAACTGTTGGGACTTATCCCAACACGTCACAACCTCCTCTGGATCCCATCCAGTCCAAGACTCAACCGCCACTGAGTCGCAGATACCGATCATATGTCCATCACGACAGAGTCACATCCCAAGTCGTGGCTCACCACAACCCCAATCACCGACACCAGTACCAGCACCAGTGCTAGTATCACCGACACTTGCCTCAACACACAGGCATCCATACATCCACACTAGCACACGAACACCCACACTAGCACACGAACATCCACGCTAGCACACGAACATCCACGCTAGCGCACTGTGTGCAAAGTTGAAACCCTGGATCTCCGTTCATACCGAACGACGATCCCGTATCACCACTCGTACCCCACGACTATGGGTACCTCCAATTTGACCATCCGCACATCAGGATAATGAACGTTCCATGAACGTCCCCTGATCCTCAAGTGTTAAAACCACACTAAATACCCTCGATAACCAGTCATCTCGACACAACTGTCGACCAACAGTCATCGCTGTCAAGATTCGTATCCACACATCACACTATTATTCGATCCAACACGGAATTCCATACCTATCCCATAACCGTACCGGTGGACCGAATCCCATAATTCTGACTAGACTCACTTGAGTCATCCACGACCTTTGCCGCTCGTCGCAGCACAAGTTCTTATTTAAAGTTCACTTTTCCAGCCCATCAATTATAAATTAGGGTTCCAAAATCACACCCTAGGGTCCCACCGAACCCAACTGCCTTCTGCAGTAAAGTCCACAACCTGACCGACCCCGCGGTCTTGACATCGTATAGACGTCCAATCCAATCCAATCGTCAACTCATGGTGGGTCCCATCGTGGGTTCCACCACGAAGGTCATCAGCTAACTCCGATGCACCAACACCCCGTACACTAGCCAACACTACCAGGGTCCACATTTTAGACCATTACTCAATTGAGTTTCGCATTTCCATATCATTATTCAAATGGGGTTCCCTGAACCCAACTGTGCCCAGCAGCACAACAATCCATCACCATATGACTGAACCGACGGTCCCACATTACCAGTTAATCACAACCAACCCCACTTAGGTCGAATCATGTTAACGTACGGCGTATCGGGCCAAACACACTCTATCCACTATTCAAACACAAAACTATCTACCAGGTTGACAACGAAACTGCAGCCCAAAGAGACATCACACCCTCGACCTGCGCGCACAAAAGAGCAAACCCGCTCTGATACCACTTGACACGACCCATCCCAATCCCCCCGGGATTACCATGGAATGTGTCATGCTCCCGTCTGACAAGAGGTGTCAGACAAGGGATAACCTGTTGCCACTGCCCAAACGGGCTCCTAGAGTGTGCAAGGATCGATGGAGGAGGTGTGCGATGTCCTAGTCTCTACTGCAGTCGCATCCGAAATCAACCTGAAGGGCTTTAAAAACAAAAGTTGTGAGTGGACGAAAATAAACAAGTCTGTTTAAAACATTTATAAAGACATTTACACCCCTCAGTAAAAACATATGCATGCGTCAAAAACCAATAATCACATATTTATTTAGAAATAACCATTAGGGCCTTAGCCCGGAAACCATAAACATAGTTTCAAATCCCAAAAGTCAATCCAAGAGTTATTTCATAAATCCAGTAATATACATTTATTATTTTTCCATCTCCGGCATCCCTGATGCCTAGCGTCCCACACGCTTGACGTTCCCGACGTCATATCTCACGGTATCAAGCAACGCGTGCTGCCCGGGGTCTCACCGGGTCCATATCTCTGACATCCCCGATGTCTGACGTCCCCGATGTCTGACGTCCCTGACGTCAATCATAGCAATCCTGCTCCTGAGTCACTATACGGTCCGGCTGCTCAGTACGATGACCCCTTACAGACAATGCACCGTGACTTCCCCAGTGTCCCCGACACTTGGAGGAGACAAATATATATCCTTGTATCGAGATGGTTTTATGGAACACATTTTATTATTCATTTCCAAAATATCACAAGGGCCTTGCCCCGAATTTCCATAAAACCGTCATAAGTCCAAATAGTTGATTATTAAATCCGAAATCATTTATTCAATTCCATTTTAGGGTCCCCGACCCGAAATCACATATATAAATCAACTGGGCCCCTAGCCCGATTTCATAAGTCAACTGGGCCCCTGGCCCGATTCTTAAATCAACTGGGCCCCTGGCCCGAATTTACTTTATCAAATCCGTAACTGTTTCATAAAATCATATCCGAACCACAATTATGGAAATCAGTGCAAATCTGAAAAAACCTCGATTTACGCGCAACCCGTAAATCGCCTCGAAATGCGTGAAATCACATAAATTCACTGATATCCAAATCAAAGCATATAAAAGCAATTATAACAATCATGAAACAGTTATGCATGCATCGAATTTATAAAACCAATGTCCACTCACAGACCGTTCAAATGTTACGCCTCGATTTGCGTGCCATAGGCTCTCCCGAGCCAATCGTTATCACCGGGACTCCCAAACCTGTCCAAATTTTAATAGAAGGTTACTAACTACTTAATTAACCTCCTACCAAAGCCCCGTGATTTTCCCGAACTTTTAACTTTTTTTAAACCGTCCCTACCTTCCGATGCCCCGAAACATATCGAGACGGTGTCCGATCGACACGAAACCAGTCCCAAAATGTTCGTTACATCGAATAGAAGATTTCATATGTTGAACATTTTCCTAAATTACTGTTCACGCGCCCCAATAAGGCTCAGATCACTGTTCATCGTCACCGACATGCAGCTGAACCAGTCACTATTCACGACACTGTTCACCGCACTGTTCACCGTCGGGTTTTCTCTGTTTTTAGACCGGTTCATGGTCCATTTTAGGTCCATTCCATCCCATTTTAATCCTAATATGTTCCTAATCTCATTTCTAATCTTTCTAGTTAATTAAAACGGAACAAAATGTCCAAAACCATACCTTCATCAGTCATCAATGGCGGCCGGAGTTTCCCTCGCCGTTCACGGCCATTTTCGGCCATTCCAACCTTCAAAAACAATCCTATTAGACTCTTAGAGTGCCCAGAAATATTTCCCAATTCATAGAATTAGCCAAAAACCTACAAAACCGAAACTTGGATTTTTGAATATTTTCGTACCTCACGGTCGATCTCCGCCGTCCTCCACCGTGAGCCATCACCGTCGTGTCCTCAGCGTCTTACTCACCCACGGTCACACTCAGCTCACACGTTCATGGTGGTGAGGTGTGGGTGGTGTGTTTGTTAGAAAATGAAAAATGAAGGAAAATGGTGCATATGGTGTTTTGGGTTTGTAGAAGAAAATAGGAGAATGAAGTTTGATGAAGAGAAGTGTCCACGGTGAGGGAATGAAAATGAGAGAGTGAGGTGTCTGATCCATTAAAAGAGAAAAGACACAAAACCAATGGTCCAGATTCAACCATGGAAATGAGATCAAGGGCTTAGATGCAATCTGAGTTGTTTTTGATGAATGGCTGAGATTAAAAGGTAGTTTTAATTCTATTTAATTGCCTTAGTGGAACTTGATCCAATCTAGCCAATGGGTGAGTGACACTTGTCACTCATCCAAGTGTCCTCCAACCCCCAATTCAGAATAAAATAATCGACACGGTTACCGAGACGTAAATTTCCCCGATTCCACGTTTTAGACCATAGCTTCCCCGTACGAAGTCCGATTTCAGCGTGCTGCCTGTCCATGAATTCATATCGACTAGCTCTAAGTAACGGTCCTTGGCCCTCGTCCATCGGACATCCCGGTCAAAAAGTCAACATTTTCTACCATTTCATCCAAATTACGAAAATGCCCTTGGTCTTCCGAACATCATAACTTCTTCCACGAATGTCAGAATCGAATGTGCCACCTGTCTATGAACTCGTGACGTCCCGAACTAGATCACGCTCATTGGTCAAAGTCCATTTGACCGTTCGAATTAAAAGTCAACGTTTTACCCACGCAGGGGCAAAACGGTCATTTTGCACAATTCATCCGAAATTACTCAACTAATCCCAGATTAGTAAATCATAATTAAATATTATTAAATCCCGATATTCGGGATTGCTCGTTACAGTTCTAGTCTAGAGATAGTGGACCATGTCTATCTGAGGGAGGATGACTCCCTATTTATAGGCAATTGCCTAGGGTTAGGTCATCAGCCACAAAGGTGGGCTTTATACATGAGCCTTGTTGGGCTTTCTTCATGGGTCTTCTTGGGTTTTCTTCATGGATCTTGATCATGGTTTTGGCCTTACTCCAGGTGGCCTTCCATGCCGTTATAGGCCTTGGCGGTTGGGCAGGGCTGAGTCTGAGTGATATATCTTTCGGATCGACCTTGGTTAGTCGATGGTATCAATATAAATTAACAGGACCATCCCCGTAATCCCCCACGATTAGCACGGGAGGTCCTGCTCCCGTCCGAAACATCATGCAAAATCACTAAAAGTACCCTCGAGATTTAAGTATGTATGCTTACCACGTGTCAGACAAGGGATAGGGCTACATTCTAAACAAGACATCCAGAGTACACAAATCTACGTAATGCCTAAACCTTCACACAACCCGTGACTACGATCAACTTGGAGGGTACCAAAACCAATAAAAAGTGTGAGTAGACAAAAACAAAGGTTTGGAAAAACTCTTTTCTGAAATCAGTTATTAAACCCTCTATTTAATAAATCTATGCATGCATCGAATTTAAGAATAAAACATGAATCTCAAAATACGTGTAGTAACTAGAAAACAAGGAACTTTAAAATATGTAGTCTTACTAGAAGCATGTCCATTTAAAACTCATGTCATGTACCAACACAATGTAACATACAAATATGTAGACATATCAGTCACACTGCACGCACCAACATATCAATTTAACCTCGATGTCTACTGCTGAATCATCATATCAAGGTGCAACACCGGTAGGCTAATATCACTCTGAAAAGACGGAGTCTCAGACTCGACGTCCGAGTGTGGACTTGCTCGAGAATGTCGAAGTCCCAAACTCGACGTCTGAGGAATGGTCCTAGTCTAAAGAATGAAAGAGACTGAGGCTCGACATATGAGATGAGTCTTGGGAATGACAGAGCCCAGCTCGACGTCCGAGACAAGTCTCAGGAATGACAGAGCCCAACTCGACGTCCGAGACTATCTATCACAATCAACATCTTGAGTGAGTCATCAATCACATCTCACATCATCACAATAAACACCATCATCATAACATCTCACATCAATGATATATTGACAGTCATATCATATCACAGTCACATCATATCACAGTCACATCAAACCTCGCAAAACAAGCCATTAAAATAGTCATAAAATAATGTCAAATCCCATTTTAGAAAACACCTTCAAAATCATATAAACATAACATCACAAATAAAAAACCATTCCCTATAGCTCATTGAGGAAATGAGGTTTAATAAACCTAATTTTCTCGTAAAACGTTTTAATATCATTTTTCTTAAATATTCATAAAAACTCCAAAGAAATCCACATGAATCATACGTAAGCAACCATCAAGAAATTCTCATTATAAATCAATAAAAACCCATATACATAACAAAACCATCAAAGCTGGTCAACACTAATCAACGATAATGTAACGACCCGTCCCAAATTCCTAGATTAGATTAGTGACTAATCACGATTAGTGAGGCTAATCCATGATTAGTCGAGCGAAATCGGACGAACGGTGCGAAATGACCGTTTTGCCCCTGAGGGTGGCAAAACGTTGACTTTTTAATCGGGCGGTTAAATGGACTTTGACCGATGACCGTGACGTAGTTCGTGACGTCACGAGTTCATAGACAGGTGGCACGTTCAATTCCGACATTCGAGGAGGAAGTTATGACATTCGGAAGTTTAGGGGCATTTTGGTAATTTGGGTGAATAGGAGGTCAAATGTTGACTTTTTGACCGGGAGGTCCGATGGCCGAGGGCCGAAGACCATTAGGTATATGAGGACGATACGAATTCATAGGCAGGCGGCACACTGAAATCGGACTTCGAACGGGAGAGTTATGGGTCACGGAAGTTCGATTTCACTATGCACGAACTTCGAGACGGGGACGTTTCGGCGAAATCTGATTGGGTGGATATTTTGGTGGGCCCCATGGATGAGTGACAAGTGTCACTCATCCCATTGCTTTGATCCCCCAAAATGTGGATCTAAATAATTAAATATTATTATTTTAATTATTTTATAATTTAACCTAACAACTATTAATCCTAACCATCCATTTCAACCCTACCTTTTAATCCTCACCATCAATCTCTCCTTCTCTCATCAGCCATCCCCTTCTTCTTTGTTCCTTATCACCCGAAACCCATAACCCATAATCCTCCATTTTCTTCCTTTTCCTTCAAAAACCAAAACACACAATCACACTTCACCATTCATCACTTGCATGAGCTGGGAATGACCGTGGGGGAAGGGTGAAGGCCTGAGGACGGAAAGGATGGACGGTGGCCCACGGTGGAGGACACGGCGGAGGAGAACCCGTGAGGTAAGGAAATTTCAAAAATTCGAAATTGGGTTTTAATGGGTTTTACTCGATTCCATTAATTGGGTGAGGTTCCTAGGACTCCCAGGAGATGAATGGGATTGATTTCGAGGCATTAGATGGCCTGGAACAGCCGTGAACGGCGGGAGAAGTCACGGCCGCCATGGCCAAGCTCGAAGGTATGGTTTTTGATGTTTTCCTTCCATTTTAATGTCGTAGAACCCTAGGTTAGGATTAGAGGATGAAAATGGGACAAACGGGAAGCATTTTGGTGGTCGGACGGCGGAGAACCGGCCCGGTCAAGTCGCGGGTCATGGCGACCCGGTTGCAGGGTTCGGGTCGACCCGTCGAGCGGTTGAAGGTGGTGATGTGGCATGATGACGTGGCACCTATCAGGTTGTCAGGTGACGTGGACCACTCATCAGCCGACACGTGTCACATGTCAGTGCACAGTCAGCACTGACATGTCAGTGACGTGGCCCAATCAGGGGCTGACACGTGGCACTGACGTGGACCAGTGCCGTGATGACACGTGGCACATGTCAGACTGCCACGTGGCACTGACAGTACAGTGACGTGGACTAATGGGAGCATGACACGTGGCACCTGTCAGAGTCTGACATGTCAGACCTGACAGCTGTCAGATGACGTCATGCTGACGTCAGCGATGACGTCAGCAGGTACTGTAGCAGGCGCGTGAAGCCCACGCGCAGCCACTTCAGGCGGCGCGTGAGGGCGCGTGGCAGGGAATCTGGGGAAGGTTCCAACATACGAAATCTTTTATTCGATGTAACGAACATCTTGGGACTGGTTTCGTGTCGATCGGACACCGTCTCGATATGTTTCGGGGCATCGGAAGGTTTAGGTTCGGGATTAAAAATAGTTAAAAATACGGGAAAATTACGGGGCTTTAGTGGGAGGTTAATTAAGTAGTTAGTAACCTTCTATTACGATTTGGACAGGTTTGGGAGTCCCGGTGACGGTGATCGGCTCGGGGAGCCGTATGGCACGCAAATCGAAGCGGCAGCTCGGACGGTCTGTGAGTGGACCTTGTTTTCTAAATTGGTGCATGCATAAATGTTATTCTATGTTTTATTACTTGTTTGATGATGCCATGGGTGCATTTGTATGTGGTTACGTATAAGCACGTATTTCGAGGTTTCGGCCTTATACGGTGCATATACGGGTCTGTATTTCTTTATTGATTTAAATGAACGGAATTTGGATTTCAAAATGATAAACTCGGGTATGAGACCCATTTGGTTTTGTCTCGGGCATATGACCTCAGATTCCGGGCACGGTGCCCAGTTGGTGTCCTATGTTCGGGTACGAGACCCAGTCACTTTACGGTTTATGATTTCAGGTCAGGGAACCTTAAATGGAGTCCCAGGTTCATGATGGTTTATGGGAACCGGCATGAACCCTTGTTATGGTATTATGGTTCATGACGGTTTATGGGAACCGGCATGAACCCTTGTTGGTTATTACGGTACATGACGGATTATGGGAACCGGCATGTTACTTGATTATGGGTATTATGGATTCATGACGGTTCAGGGGAACTGATCATGAATGTTTATGTTATGTATATATATGTTCGTCTACCTTCCTTTACATGTTCTACTATCTCCTCCGGGGAGGGTCGTTGGCCTGGGTGGAACCCGGAGTAGTCACGGAGCACCGACTGAGTGGAGTCACCCCCCAGTTGGGTTCCTTACTCTCAGGAAGGCTATGGTTACTATTACCTCGGGTAGGGTCAGTGGTCTGCGGACATTGACCTTGACTTTGAGATGACTCGGATTGAGACCCGGGTAGCGCGCGCGTAGCTTTGGATACCGTGACAGGATTGGTTGTGTGACTTATATATATGTATGTGATGGATATATGATATATGATATGTGGTGTGTACAGGTGTGCACAGGATTTGAGCAGTGGCTCGTATGGTCGTTTTTATTGGGGTCCCTTCGACCTTAGTTTATATCTGCTGTGGGCTTAGTCCCACATATGGTTTGTTTTGAATAAATGGTTTTCGAATGCATGCATGCTTTTTAGTGGAGGGTACAAATGTCTTCCTTATTAAATGTTTTTATAAACTCTTTGTTTTGTCCACTCACAGTTTTTAATGTTTTGACTGCCCTTCAGGTTGACATCGGATGTGGACTGTAACAGAGATCGAGATATCACATGCCTCCTCCGGATCCTGGCGTACTCTGATAGCCCGGGAGGGCAAAGGTCGGAAATATCCCTTGTCTGACACTTCGTGTCAGACGGGAGCAGGGTCATCCCGCACTAATCCCGGGGGGATTGGGATGGGTCCTGTCAGATAACGTCACTACTGACGTCACTGCTGACATCACCTGCTCATGTCAACCTAATAACCTGACATGTAACATCTCTGACAAGTGCCACGTGGCACCTCTGAATTGATGCAACGTGTCACCCTCTGACAAGTGCCACGTTTCACATGCTAATGTCATCATGACGTCATGCTCACGTCATTCTGCCACGTCACTAGCCACGTCGGCTCTGACAATCCCTGATAGCCCGTCACGTGGCACCAACCTATGTCTGCCACGTGACCTGACATAGTGACGCAGACTGCCGTATCATCAACGTTAATGTAACGATCGGTCCCGAATCTACAGGATTAATCGGGAGTTAATAGAGGATTATCGGACAATCGGGGTGAAATGATGATTTTACCCCTGGAAGGGCAAAATGTTGACTTTTGACCTGGGTGGTCAAATGCATATGGACCGAAGCCCATTACATAGATCGAGACGATATGATACGAGTCTGTAGACAAGTAGCATGTCGAAATCGAACATCGTACAGAAAAGTTACGAGTCAATGATGGTTTTTTGTACTCTTCACGGTTGCATGAAAGTCGAGACGATTGACCTTTGGATCTGGATTTAGGACCCAAAATATCTTATTTGGGCCAATCGATGAGTGACAGGTGTCACCCATCCCATTGGCCCATTTTCCCTAATTTATGCATTCATAACCCATCATCTCTCCATTTTCTCTCACCCAAACTGAAACCCTCTTCCCCATTTCATTCGTCTTCTTCCTTTGTTCTGCTTGAGGGCCACACAAAGACTAAGAGAGGTTGAGGGTGAGGCTGAGAGGTGGAGAGTACGGCGGTGAGAGGCTGAGCACGGTGGTGGCTTGAGGGAAAGGTCAAGACCGGAAACCCTTTTGTGTTTGAAAATTTGATTTTGGGTTTTAGGCTTTGTAGATTGAAACTAAGGCCGTATTGGTGTTCTATGTGTTTGTGTGAGGGGATTGGACTAAAAATTGAAGGGAAAGAATGGCGGAACCACCCTGGAAGAAGGGTGGAAGGTTGTCGATAAGGATTTAAAGTTGACAAGTGAGATTCATGCCTTGAGGTCATGTGTCATGTTGTCAGAGCTATCAGATGTCAGAGTTGTCAGACTGACGTCAGCGTTGACTGACGTTGACCTCCATTGATCACCGTGGATCAAACTTTGACTTCCGCGTGATGGCACTTAGGCACAAATTTCAAGGTGAAATTGCTCTTGTTTGAAAGGTTTTGATGATCTGAATCCAACGATGGTTGTTTCAAGTCAATTGGCGATCGTTTCATAAGTCATTTGGAGGTTTTTAGCCTTGAGAAGCGTGTTCGGGACACGTTTACTGTTCCTGGTGTTTTGAGGGTTTATGATTTAGACTGTTATAGGTCGCTAGTGACATTTGAGTATGATTTGGACAGGTCCGGACGTTTTGGAGATGTTGGATTATCCTCGGTGTGGCGTACGGTGCGGATTGTGAGTGCGCAGCTTGGACGATCTATGAGTGGAATTGTGATTTTATAAATATGATGCATGCATAAATGTTTTATTTTTATTTTTTTGAATATGATTTGAGATGCATTGATTTCCAATGATTTAAATACTATTGGGTCCTATTCGTAAGAAATGTTAGTATGCACATATTTCAAGATTTATGTTTTATATGATACTTAGGCTTCAGCCGAGTTTCCTACGTGCATGTGATTTATATAATTTGAATGATTTCACGGAGAGACGTGAAATTGAGGATTTGATTATTGGTTTTGAATGATTTCACGGAGATGCGTGAAATGCTATTTCGGGCATGAGACGTAGTTGATTATTGATTTTGACTTGGATTACAATCAAAGGCGATTTGGAAAAATGTTTTGAATAGTGGAATGGTTTTCGGATTAAGAAAGAATATATCGGGCTTCTGATCCTGTTGTGGATTTAGGAGATTTGATTTGATAGGATTCGAGGAATCCTAGGTTTATGAATTTTTTATGGATTTATGAAGGTTTTGTGGAAAATTATTTGATGACACGATATTTCGACCGTGGGCCCCATTGAGATATTTTTAGATTATTCGAGATTTTTGAAATTATTTCCACACAACCATCCTCTATGACGTGATTATAACCTCCAGACGTCATAGATCCTAGAGAGGTCACGAGTACACTGCCTAGAGGTGAGTAACTCTGAGGGGAGGCTTAGGATCAGGAGTGTTAGAGATTGAAATTTTTTAGACGTCAAGCCAGGGGCTCCGAGCCTATGGATGCCATCGCTCAGACGTCGAGCCAGGGGTTCCAAGCCTGAGTTAGAACACCTAGACGTCTAGCCATGACTTTGATTGATAAATGTTTTCACTGTGTACTGATTTGAAAAGCCATATGTGACAGGACCCATCCCAATCCCCCCGGGATTACCGTGGAATGTGCCCTGCTCCCGTACAACAAGGGGTGTCAGGCAAGGGATAACCAAGAGCCACTGCCCAACGGGGCATCCAGAGTGCGCAAGGATCGATGGAGGAGGTGTGCAATGTCCCAGTCTCTGCTGCAATCGCATCCGTAATCAAAATGAAGGGCATTAAAACCAAAAGCTGTGAGTGGACAAAAACCAATAAGTTCATCAAATACATTTATAAGACATTTATGCCCTCCAATAAAAACGTATGCATGCCACAAAAACCAGTAACCAAAACGTTTGCTCAACCGAGCCCTTAGGGCCTTAGCCCAAAAACCGTTAACCAAAAACCAAGTGTGGGAACTCAGCCCAAAACTGTGGAATACCACCACCAGACATATTAAAACCATGTGGGCCACCGCTCAAAGCCATAAATATAAATTCATAAATCCAAAACCATTTAGGGTCCCCGACCCGACATACCATTTCATAACCAATAATCCATTTTTACCACATAACACATATCCAACCGAAAAGCCATTTCATAGATCCATTAATCCATATTTTACCATTACCATCACCAGCATCCCAGATGCTTAGCGTCCCAGACGCTAGACGTCCCTGGCGTCATATCTCACGGTTTCATAAGCTACGCGTGCTGCCCGGGGTCTCTCCGGGTCCATATATCTGACATCCCTGATGTCTGACGTCCCTGACGTCAATCATAGCAATCCTGCTCCTGAGTCATCATACGGTCCGGCTGCTCCGTACAATGACCCCTCGCAGGCAATGCACCGTGACTTCCCCAGTGTCCCAGACATCTGGAGGAGACCATCATATATCCCTGTATCCAGATGGTATATGGAAAATAGTTTTCTTAAATCCTTTTATCAAATCATTACAATGGGCCCTGCCCGAAATTTCCATAAACCACGTAATTCCATTTAGGGTCCCTGACCCAAAATCACAATTATTAAACATAGGGTCCCTGACCCGAAATCACATTTATTATCCAACTGGGCCTCATGCCCGATTTTATGAAGCACTGGGCCCACGGCCCGATTTGTAAACCAACTGGGCCCGTAGCCCGACTTATAAACCCACTGGGCCCACGGCCCGAATCCGTAAATCAACTGGGCTCCTGGCCCGATAACATAACTCAAATGGGTCTCAGCCCGATTTCATATCAACTGGGCCCCTGGCCCGATTTCATTAACCAACTGGGCCCCCGGCCCGATTCTCAAATGGACTCCAAGTCCGAAATTTCCAACATAATTGGGCCTCAAGCCCGAGTTCATATTTCCAATTTCAAAACCATTTCATCACATTATATCCAAGTTATAAATATGAAAAATCCATGTAAAACCGGAAACCTCGATTTACGTGCAAGCACGTAAATCGCCTCGAAATACGTGAAACCGTACAATTTACCAACAACCAAATGAATATCATACAATCACAACCATAATCCGTATAAAACATTTAAGCATGCATAGAATTTATAAAACCAAAGTCCACTCACTGACCGTTTTAACGGTATGCCTCGATACGCGTGCCACCGGCCCTCCCGGGCCTCACCACTATCACCGGGACTCCCAATCCTATCCAAATCACATTAGAGGGTTACTAACCTCCACATTAACATCCTATCAAAGTCCCGTAATTTTCCCAAATTTTTAACTATTTTTAAAATTAATTTAAAAGCTTCGGACATCCCGAACACTATCGAGACGGTGTCCGATCGACACGAAACCAATCCCAAAATGTCCGTTACATTAAATAGGACAGAAGTTATGTTGACCTCACCTCGAGATTCGTGCCCACGCGCCGTCACGCGCCGCCGTGAGTGGCTGCGCGTGAAACTCACGCGCCTGCTACAGTGCATCGTTCTAACCCGTATGTCTGGTAAACGGGTCCAATTTACCCGCGAGACGACCCGGTTCAATGTCCATCAATTCAGCCTTAATTCCTTCAATTGAGCATTCAGTTAGTTTTATTTTAAGTCTAATTTAAGTTCTGTAAACTCAATTACACGAACACTTACACAGATTCCATCGATTCCACGATGAACACGAAGAACACTCCGGTCACTGTTCAATCATGGGATTCCTTCAATGGCTGCAGGTTTCTTCCAATTGATGCATCCAGAAGCATCAATGGACCAGGAGGAACAATTCCCCCACATCAATTTCGTCGTTTGATCACTAAATGATCACGACACAAGCTCGAACACCGTCCACTGTGCAACCATGGAGTTTCGTCAACCACGACCGTTTTCTTTCAATTGATGAACCCAGAAGCATCGTGGGATCATGAGAAGTATTTTCCCCACCTCAATTTCGTCCATCGAAGCCTACAACTTCACGACTCAAGGTCGAATTTCCCCCTCTGTCACCAAGTGTGATCAGAGCCAAAACAGCACCAATTCCCTTCGTTCCTTCGACGATTCTGATCGTTGTGATCCCAGGAAGCTGAAGGTAATCTCCAATTCGATCCTCACGGCCTAATTCTTCCATTTCGAATTTTCCCCCCAATTTTCCCGAAATCCAAAATCCAAAATTCAATACTCTCTCAACCCCTCGTGTTTCCCCGTTAATTCAATCATCTTAGTCTCTCATTTTTCTCTCAAGAACGGCAGAGAGAGGGAGCCAATTCTCCCTAATCCGATTCCCAAATTTATGCAAGGTTTAGAAAACAAAGAAGAGGAAATGAGGGAGAAAATGGAGGAAATGATGAAGGATAAATGATGATGTTGTAATGATGGTGTTGGGAGGGAAACATGGAGCTGGAAACAAGGGATGGGTGACACTTGTCACTCATCCGGATGTGCACAGTCAACGATCACTATTCATTATTATATTATTATTTTAATCCGAGCCTCGGTTCGTAAATTCGTTTCCTTGACCATAACTTCGTCGTCGAATCTCCGATTTCGGCATGCCGCCTGTCATTGGATTCGTATCGACGATACCTACGTAACGGTCCTTGGCCCTCGTCCATCGGACCTCCCAGTCAAAAAGTCAACATTTGGCCCCTATTATGTCAAATTACCAAAATACCCCTCAACTTCTGAACATCAAAACTTTCTCTACGAATGTCGGAATCGAACGTGCCACCTGTCTATGAACTCGTGACGTCCCGAACTACGTCACGGTCATCGGTCAAAGTCCGTTTGACCGCCCGATCAAAAAGTCAACATTTTGCCCACGACCAGGGGCAAAACGGTCATTTTGCACATTTGTCCGATTCCGCCCTACTAACCACCGTTCAACCTCACTAATCAAGATTACTGACTAATCTAATCCCGGAATTCAGGATGGGTCGTTACAATATGTTTTGATTTTAAGCAAGTATTTGAGAGCTGTTTTGTGATGCATGCATGCTTTTAGGTGAGGGGTATAAATGTCTTTTTGTTAAATTATTTTTAAGCTGATTATTTTTTTTCACTCACAACTTTTATGGTTTTTGATACCATTCAGGTTTATCACCGATGCGAGCTGTAGTAGAGATCGAGACATCATATACCGTTGCGTACTCTGGAAATCACTCTCACTTTGGAAACGCTGAGCGGGTTAATGTTTTTATCCCTAGTCTAGCACGTGGTGTCAGACGGGAGCAGAGCACATCCCACGATAATCCAAGGGGATTGGGATGGGCCGTGTCAGCTTGGTATCAGAGCACTAGGTTGCTCTTGTGGTGTTTCGCATGTGTCGGATGTGATGTCTCTATAACGGAGACAGCCCGTCATCAACCAGATAGTGAGGGTAAGAAAAGGAAAGTTAAGTGGAAATGAACCCTGGGTAGATTATGTTTGGCGTCCTATGCCATGTTTCAGCGGGTTAGACCCGAGGACGGCCGAGTTC
Source organism: Prinsepia uniflora (assembly GCA_032719365.1). Classification (NCBI taxonomy): domain Eukaryota; kingdom Viridiplantae; phylum Streptophyta; class Magnoliopsida; order Rosales; family Rosaceae; genus Prinsepia; species Prinsepia uniflora. The sequence continues at coordinate 47,034,960 of CM064864.1, forward strand.
TTGTGTGCCCATCGGTTGGAAGCCTTAGAGTACGAGTGTATGGCGACCATTGAGAGTCGTGTCAGATGATTGGTCAAGATGGATGTGGTCGTTGATAACCCTAATTGAGATTGGCTGAACAAGTTAATAGGAAAGTGGTACTTGTGGATCGGATCCCGGGGTAGAGTGATAAGTGGATCTTACACTTCAAACGGATTATATGTGTGATGGGTTGCCTCTGAGTGAGTGATGGGTAGCCGTTATGAGCATTTGGTACCTATAGCAGAGTTTTCGTGGATTTTTCTGCCCGAGATTTGTGGCAGACATTGCTATCGACGGATGTGGATGAGACTATAGAGAGTTGGGCGACGTTTAATGAACATTTCTTACGTCATATTCGCCCTAGTCTTATTGAGATACGAGTGAGGTGGAGTGTACCTCGGGAGGTAGATTTTATCTTGAGAGGCGGAGATCCTCCAACATGAGCAGGAGATTTCATGGTTGCTCGTTACGAGCAGAGGTTTGGGATTTTGTCATGATGTGCTCATGTTACAGTAACGAAGGAGACGATGAGGTTTTGTTAGTAGTGATTGTGTCGAGATGCCACACCATCTTTAGTGAGATGAGTTGGATGGAATCCAGTAGCGATCGAGTGATTCCGGATGACGCCGGATGCATCTAAAGGTGGCTAATGTCAGGGAGCTAGAGCAATCTGAGCCCTTGAGTGGCAGACGTGTAAGTACAGTGATCTTTTAGCGAGACAGAGAGGTTTGTACGAGTATTGTGTGCAAGAGTTGATCCCATAGAGTTGGGACATGCGAGCTAGTATGTTGGTGGTAATTGGTAAACCAAGGCTTTCAGGTTAGATAAGGCGGTAAGACAGATAAGGTTTTGACCTTAAGACTGATTGGTTCCCAAGACATGTGGTTGATGTTCGAGTGAGTTACAATTCGAAAGCCTAGAGGATATGATAGTATGGCTGTAACGATCTGGGACGGGACTGGTTTCGAGTCGATCAGATATCGTTTCGATAGGATTCGGGTTGTCCGAAGGTTTAAAGGCTAGGTTAAAAATAGTTAAAATTTTGAGAAAATTATGGGGAGTAGTAGAACCTTATGGAAGTAGTTAGTAGAATGTGATATGGACAGGTTCGGGAAGTCCGGTGATAGTGGATTAGCTGGGAACGGCGTATTGCACGTGTATCAAGGTGGCAATGAGAATGGTATGTGAGTGGACTTTGCTTTCTAACTTATAATGCATGAATAAATGTTTTATATGTTTTCTATATGTGATTTCTATGTTTATGATATGCTATTGATGATTTACCATTTTGCACGTATTTCGAGATATTTGACGTGTTTGCACGTTTTATGCGATTCTGTCTTGAATTGTGATTTGATATGATTTTGATGATTTCATTTTGGGAATTGAATTATGATTTGATTTCAAGGATTTATAAAAGGATTTCAGACAATGCTTTCAGGCATGAGGGGCCGTTTCTAATGATTTTGACTTTCGGTTTTCATGCGATTTCGGGATTTGAATCGAGATTTCCAATGATGATTTCGTATTTGGTTTTGGACTTGAGTTCCTATGATTTTCACTTGGTTTTGGGTTTAAAGACCCGTTGCTAAAGACCCGGTTGTTATTGCTAGATCTGGTTTTAGGTTTAAAGACCCAGTTGATTGATGACGGGGGAGGGCCCTTGATTGATATGTTTTGAGTTTAAAGGCTCGGATATGTTTTGAGTTTAAAGACTCGGATATGTTTTGAGTTTAAAGACTCAGTTATTGTGATATCCCCCGAGGCTCGAATCCTATCGAAACGATGTTCGATCGACTCGAAACTAGTCCCAAAAGGTTTGTTACATCGATTACATTAAAAGTCATGTTGAACACTTCCTTAAATATTGTGCCAGCTACGTGTGGGCCTCACGCGCCTCAGCATAGTTGTCTTCAACCTCTATCAATTCAGCCCGGTCCAGCCGAACCGGCGAGGGCAGTTCAACGCTATTATTCGTCTAGTTTTAACCTATTTTCAGTTCTATTTAGTCCATTAGTGTTGTCCCTTCATCCCTAATCCATTCACATAATCAAAACATGGAATTCAAAACTAGAGACTACCACCCAATATCGAAGGAGAAACTGTCCACTGTTCGTCGTCCAGTTGCCGTGATTCCGGCCACCTTCCTCATTGCTTCTGATCCCAAACACTTCTTGGAACCCCTAGAAACAACTTCCAATCATCACAACCTCACAACAACTATCAATTCTCAACTTACCCGGATTTCGAGCTTAGATTAGTGTTTAATGACGGGTTAGTGAAGTTAATCGGTGATTCGTTGTGTGATTTCAAACGGACTGTGTGAAATGACAGTTATGCCCTTGGAATGGGTGAAGTGATGACTTTTTGTTCGGATGGTCAAATGGACTTTAACAGATGACTGTGACATAGTTCAGGACGTCACGAGTCCGTAGACAGGCGGTACGTCCGATTCCGACATCCGAGGAGGAAGTTATGACGTTCGGAAGTTGAGGGGCATTTTGGTAATTTGGCATTACATATATTTTGGTTCTTTCTGTTGCATAGGGAATTGTGCCCAGTGGAATTAGGACACTTGTCCCTTCTCTTGAGGTCTGTGGAAGCTTGGATAACCGACTCAAATCGTTTTAAAATTAAAAGGGGATGATATTTGTGCACGGTTTTGGAAAACACTAAAAATAGAGCACAGGGGAACCGTGAAACCACTTACACAATTTCCTTCGATCTTCATCATTTGGCCATGATGTGTTAATGAAAAAAAGAGTGTAGATGATGAGGAACGTGATGGTGCCACCGTGGAAGGTCGTTGTGTACGATGGTAGAAGCTAGAAGGTAAGCCGTCTAACCTGTTTTTGGAATTCAAAAATGAGTTTTGTCGTTTGGGCACCCATTAACCATTTTAAGTGATTGGACAATGATCCTAAAAATGAGACGAGTCTGAGGAGCTAATAATGAGGGCTTGCCGTGGACGGTGGCTGTTGAACTCGTAAAAAGGTAAGTTGGATTCAAAAATGGTAAGTTGAGAATTGATGGTTGTTGTGAAGTTGTGATGATTGGAAGTTTTTTCTAGGGTTTCCAGGAAGTGTTTGGGATCAGAAGCAAGGAGGAAGGTGGTCGGAATCACGGCAACTGGACGACAAACAGTGGACGATTTCTCCTTCGATTTGGGAGGTAGTGTCTAATTTTGAATTCCGTGTTTTGATTATGTGGATGGATTAAGGATGAAAGGACGACACTAATGGACTAAATAGAACTGAAAACGTGTTAAAACTAGATGAATTGTAGCGTTGAACCGCCCTCGCCGGTTCAGCTGGACTAGGCTGAATTGAACCGGTTCAGTCCGGGTTTGACCGAGGTAGAAGACAACTGTGCTGAGGCGCGTGAGGCCCACACGTAGCCTTTTTGGGGGGCGCATGGGGGCGCGTGGCATAGTATTTTAGGAATTGTTCAATACCAATTTTAATGTAATCGATGTAACAAACATTTTAGGCCTGGTTTCGAGTCGATCAGACATCGTTTTCGATAGGATTAGGGATGTCCAAAGGTTTAAAGGCTAGGTTAAAAATAGTTAAAAATTCAGGAAACTTACGGCGATTTAGTAGAAGCTTATTGAAGTAGTTAGTGACCTTAGAATGTGATATGGACAGGTTCGGGAAGTCCGATGATAGTGGATTAGCTAGGAACGGCGTATTGCACGTTTATCGAGGGGGCAGCGAGAATGGTCTGTGAGTGGACTTTGACTTCTAACTTATATTTCATGCATAAATGTTTTATATGTTTTCTATATGTGAGTTCTATGTTTATGATATGATATTGATGATTTACGGTTTTGCACGTATTTCGAAATATTTGACGTATTTGCACGTTTTACGAGATTCTATCTTGAATTGTGATTTGATATGATTTTGATGATTTCATTTTGGGAATTGAATTATGATTTTATTTCAAGGATTTATAAAAGGATTTCGGCCAGTGCTTTCGGGCACGAGGCCCTGTTTCTAATGATGTCGGCTTTCGATTTTCATGCGATTATGGGATTTGAATCGAGATTTCCAATGATGATTTCGTATTTGGTTTTGGAGTTGTGTTCCCATGATTTTTACTTGGTTTTGGGTTTAAAGACCCGTTGCTATTGTGTTTGGGTTTAAAGACTCGGTTGTTATTGCTAGATCTGATTTTGGGTTTAAAGACCTGGTTGATTGATGACGGGGGTGGGCCCTTGATTGATATGTTTTGAGTTTAAAGACTCGGATATGGTTTGAGTTTAAAGACACGGTTATTGTGATATCCCCTGACGCATGTTGATTGTGTTATCTCAGGAAGGCCTGATGCACATGTGTTTTGTGTTTAAAGACTCGGTGCTTGAGATCCAGCAGATTGATTTACTTGATTTTCTATTGATTTTCTCATGGTTTTCAGATGTTTTGGGCAGTGGCCCGGATGTGTTGGATTTACGGATTTTTGGGCTGAGTTCCCGTACTTTGATGTTGATTTATGGTTTTGGGTTGAGGCCCTGGATTTGAGAAACGGACTTGAGAAAAGAAATGATTTCTGATTTTTCGTAAACGATTCTATTATTTTGGAAATGAAATGGTTTTAAGAAATGGTTTTCAAATGCATGCATTGGTTTTGCGTGGAGGGTATAAATGTATTTTCTTATAAATGTTTTCTGAAGTTATTATTTATTTTTTATTTTTGTCCACTCACAGTCTTTTATGTTTTTCGTTACCCTCCAGGTTGTTGATGCGTGCGGGCTGTGGTGAGAGAGACAGAGACATCACACACGCAATCAAAAGTGTTGTTGCGAACTTTGGTTAACTTATCTTGGTTTCGAACGATGTTGGCTTGGGATCCCTTGTCTAATTTGCGTGTTCCACGGGGGTTAACCGTGTGTTTAGCCTTCGTGTCATATGCAGGTTAGGCGGGAGCATGACTTATCCCTTAATCCTGGGGGATTGGGGGTGGGTCGTGTTAATGGTCGTTAGGGACGTGGGACTTGTGATTTAATGTCCCCAGTTAGATCAATAGGCTTGGAGATAGTTGGCTTTGCCGAGTTTCCTCTGATGACATAGGGTTTACATGGTTTCCACCTCTTCAGAATGTTTAGCGAACACATAACCCATTTGCTACCATATTTTCGATACCTACTGACAGATTTGAGAGTTCAGGGAGTCCCGTTACAGGACTTGGTGGATTTGGGGTTCAGTTGACTTGGAATATCACTGATGGGAACGCCAGTGTCCTTTGTCGAAGTTCAATGGAACTTCGAGAGTTAGATTTGACGAGACAGCTGGACAGGAAGCTGGTATAGAACGAGTATTCCTTACCACGTGTCAGTTTAGTGAACGTTCTTCATCACTTCTGGGTTTCATGGAGATATCACCTAAGTAGAAGTCAAACTGGCTATAGACCAAAAATTTGATTAAGCAGAGGTACGGAAGGTGCTTGGTGTCACCTAACGTGATGAGTGAGTGTCAGATTTGGTGGACCCGTGTTGGTATTATGGGTCATGTTACGTTGGCTGATAGAGAGCTAGTGTGGATCATCGGTGGATTGTTGGGGTCAAGGATCGATTTGGTTATTGATCGACAGGATCGGGAGCTGTGGATCAAGGTGGTTATGGATCGCGATGATTGTAAATCAAGTTAGATATGGACCGAGATAATGTCAAATTGGCATCGACCAACCATGATAATTGATATTGGATTTGCTCAAACTTGGTGAGTCTCATTGATTGTCGGGTGGAGGTTTTCCCCATGATTGCAGCCCAAATATGGGATTGACTCGGGAAGGAGTCAAATGTATTTTGATTTGAGAGGATTACTAGATTAGAGGTTTACAGCACGGCTGCAGGATCCGACCTTTCTCATCGTCAGGATGGGGGTCGAGGTTTGGATTGGTACGTCTTGGTAGACGTAAGTGGTTGTCCTCTAGAGTTGGTCAGGTGACCACGAGAACTCAGAGAGGACGTTGAGTATAGTGTAGGGTCTATCTAAATCAGAGATTGGACAGAAAGGCTCAGTGGTGGATCTTGATTGGCATGCCAGCCATATGATAGACGGATTAGATTCGAGATTGCGTTGGCATGTGACTTGATTGGCTTTGATTGTGAACATTGGTACTTGTTCAGACGTTGTGTGAGCGCAGTCCTGGAGAAGGCTTGAGTAGTGTCGATATGATTGATGTGATGTGTGTGCACCTATGAGTAATGCACGTTTGACAAGGAGATTGCTGAGTATGGGTCAGTCTAACTGGTGTGGTACGATCGTCAGATTGAAGCCGAGATGGACATGGTATGATAATCAAACGAGGTCCAATGTTGATTGTACATTTAGGACGAGGACCGGACGTTGAATACTGTGCGCTAGTGCAAAGTGGCTTTAGAGGTTTCAGTGTTGTACGAGCATGGAGCTCAGGTCCATGATGGGCCAGGGGAACCCTACTAGAGCAAGTTTTTGATGGGGTCCAGATACATTCCGAGTGTATCAAGAAGATGAGTGAGTTGGTAGTTTGGGACTCGAGAGGAGTCAGAAGCACATTGTTGGTCGCTGAGTAACATGAGTAAGATACGAGGTACCCTGATAGGACTCTAGAACGAGTCAAGTTTTTCGAGTCATTATCGAGGAGTGATAGTGGAGCTGATGAGTGACCGGCTAGACACGAGAGCGTGTCATGAGCACCATGGATGTTGGGGAGCTGTCCTGGGAGGTAGAAGACTTGTTGTGCTCAGCAAGGGAAGGATTTTCCAATTGAATGCTGGGCATGGATTGTCAGATTGAATGCTGAGTAGGATGTCAGCTTGGTAGTGCATGATGGTCAGAGGTTCTGAGTACACCTACGCGAGTGACAGGTGAGATCGACGCATGTCGAAGCCTCGTTTGAGACATGAGATTGAGTGATCGGATTTCAGGTGACATTTGATCCCGCGTTTGTTGGATAAGGTCACAAAAAATGAGCTGAGTTCCAGCATTGATCGTTGGATTGTAGTTAATGTCGAGTGACATGGATGTGAGTGCATACTGTGGATAGAAGCTCTCATGTGTACCTCGGGTTGGAGACATGATTGGATTTCCGTAGTTTGGTATGTATATGAGTTGATTGGAATTTCAAGGACGAAATTATTTTTAAGAAGGGTAGATTGTAACAACCCGTCCCGAACCTATAGGATTCATTAAGGTTTAATCGAGAATTATTCAAGAATTATCAGACGGTTGGAATGAAATGACGATTTTTCCCTTAAAATTGAAAAAAAAGTTGACTTCTGACCTGGGCGGTCTAATACATGTGGACCGATGGCCATTACGTAGATCACAACAATACGAGTCCATAAATAGGTGGCATATCAAAATTGGATATCGTATGAAAAAGTTATGGGTCAAGGACGGTTTTTATACTATTCATAGTTGCACAAAAATTGAGGTAGTTGACCAATGGATTTGAATTTGGGACCCAAAATATCTGATTTGGACCAATAGATGAGTGACAAGTGTCACCCATCCCATTGGCCCATTTCCTCTAATTCATGCATTCATTACCCATCATCTCTCTCTTAGCTCTCACCCAAACCGAAACTCGCTTCCCCATTTCCTCCATCTTCTTCCTTTGTTTAGCTTGAGGGCCATAGTGAGACTAAGAGAAGTGTGAGGCTGAAGGGTGGAGAGGACGACAATGAGAGGCTGAGCACGGAGGTGGCCTGAGGGAAAGGTAAAGACTCGAAAACCCTTTTTTGTTTGAAAATTTAATTTTGGTTTTTAGGCTTTGTAGATTGAAAATAAGGATGTATTAGTGTTGTGTTTTTGTGAGGGGATTTGACGATAAATCGAAGGGAAAGGACGGCGGAACCGCCATGAAAGGAGGCTGGTAGGTTGGTCGCGAGGATTCGAAGTTGACATGTGAGATTCATGCCTTGATTCCTTATTTTGAGGTCGTGGAACTGTTTCTGAGAGACAAACAAGCTTATAGGAAGAAAAATGAAGGAAAACGATGGCTGGGCGGCTGAGTTCTGGCCAAGTTGAGGTCGTGGGTCAAATCGATCCGTTACAGTCAAACGGGTCGACCCACCTGAGATTGAAGACGATGACATGGTAAGCCTCGTCATCATTGTCAAGCCACGTGGCTAGGTGTTAGTCCAATCAGCAGCTGTGGTAGTTGATGTGGCAGGTTCACATCAGCGATGTCAAACCACATGGACTGGTGGGGTGGTGCCACGTGGCATTTTTAGAGGGGTATTAGACTTGTCAGTGACATGTGGCAGGACATGTGTCACCAATAAGGGTGTGCACGTGTCTTTTGTCAGAGATGTCAAATGTTAGAGTTGTCAGCCGACATCAGCAGCTGACATCAGCAGCTGACGTCAGCGTTGACTAGCGTTAACCGCCGTGGACCGGACTTTGACCGACATGTGAGGGTGCATGGGTATGAACTTTGAGGTGAAACCAGTATTATCTGAAAGGTTTTGATGATCTGAATCGAATGGTGGTGGTTTCAGGTCTATCAGACATTATTTGATAGGTCATTTGTAGGTTAGTAGCCTCAGAAAGCGTGTTCGCGACACATTTACTGTTTCGGGAGTTTTGAGGGTTTTTTTATTTAGACTTGTATAGGTCGATAGTGACACATTAATATGATTTGGATAGGTCCAGACGTTCCGAAGACGTAGGATTAGCCTCGGAGTGGCTTACGGCGCAGATTGTGAGCGCGTAGCTTGGACAGTCTGTGAGTGGACTTTTGATTTATAAATCTGAAGCATGCATAAATATTTTTATATGTTTTATGAACATGATTTGAGATGCATTGATTGCATATGATTAAAATATGATTAGACATTTTCGGAAGAAATGTTAGTATGCACGTATTTCGAGATTTATGTTATATATGATGCATGGACTTCGGCTAAGTTTCCTACGTGCATGTGATTTATATGGTTTGAATGATTTCATGAAGAGTCGTGAAACTGAGGATTTGATTATCGGTTTTGAATGATTTTCATGGAGATGCGTGAAATGCTATTTCGGGCATGAAACCCTTTTGATTATTGACTTTGACTTGGATTACAGTCAAAGGTGATTTGGAAAAGTGTTTTGAATAGTGGAATAGTTTTCGAATTTGGAAAGAATATTCAGGCATGTGTCCCAGTTGATTTATGGTTTGACTTAGAGTATAATCAAACGTGAAATATATCGAGCTTGTGACCCAATTTTGATTTACGATATGATATATCGGGCTTGTGACCCTATTGTAGATTTACGAGATTTGATTTGAGAGATTTTGAGGAATCCTAGATTTCTGAAATGTTTATGGATTTATAATGGTTTTGTGGAATACGATTTGGTGAAACGATATTTCGGGTGTGATCCTCATTGAGATATTTTGAGATGATTTGAGATTTGTGAAATATTTTCCACATGACCATCCTCTATGATGTGATTCTAGCCTCCAGATGTCAAAGATCCTGGAGAGGTCACGAGTACACTGCTTGGAGGTGAGTAGCTTCGAGGGGAGTCTCAGGCTCTGGAGTGTCAGAGATGGACATTTTTCAGACGTCGAGTTACGGGTTCTGATCCGATAGATGCCATCACTCAGAGGTCGAGCTAGGGGTTCCGAGCCCGAGTTAGAACACCTAGACATCGAGCCACAGACTCTGAGGCTGGTGTATACTCAGATGTGTAATCCCATGTGGAATGCGTAGTGCTAATATCGTGGCTAGTGAGATGATTTGTTGGATATTGGATAAAGAGGATTGGTTACTCATGTTTTCATGAGACTCCGGAAGTGAGTTGATGTTTCGGGGATAGGCTCTATTGAGATGTTTTATGAGATTGTTTTAGGCTGAGACCCACGTGGTATTGATTTAGGCTGAGACCCTACGTGATTTGGTTTTGGCTTGAGACCCTACTAAGGAAATGTCTTTGATTGATAAATGTTTTCACTGTGTACTGATTAGAAAAGACATATGTTTTGATTTTAAGAAAGTATTTGAGATACTATTTTCTTATGCATGCATACTTTTTAGTGAAGGGTATAAATTTCTTTTTATTAATTTTTTTTAAAATTGATTATTTTTGTCCACTTACAGTTTTTATGGTTTTTGATACCTTTCAAGTTGATCGTCGATGCGGACTGTACTAGAGACCGGGACATCACACGCCGCAACATACTCTGGAAATTACTGCGCACTCTGGAAACCCCGAGCGGGTTACAATTTTATCCCTTGTCTGGCGCGTGATGTGAGATGGCAGCAGAGCACATCCCACGATAATCTAGGGGGATTGAGATGGGTCACTGATAGGTCGTTAATTAAGCATTATTTTATATTTTTTTATACCATTTATACTTGACTTTTAATATTAAATTAATAAATAATTAGATAAAATAATTTATTTTGTGATATTTTTGTTTGAATAAATAAATCTCGTAATTCGGAGTATTTTGGCGAAAGAATCGTCCCAATCGGAATTATAACGAAGAAATTATAGACGAAATTCGATTGAATTATATATTTTAATTATTATTTATACTTCTTTTGCTCAGCCCAAATCCACAAAGAACAATCCCAGTTGCAGCCTAAAATTCCAGAGCCCAAATCCATGTCTGCAAGCCCACGTAGCCCAGGCCTAGCCCTATTGTCCTGCCAAGCACAGTCGCGCGGCCCAATTAAGCTCCAGCCCATGTGTGCCTAGCCCGCCCACTCGCCTCGACCCGCCTGACCCAGCTCCAGCGACCCGCTTGCTTCCGTAGCGCATGTGCACGCTGCCAACTCACCTACTCGGCCAGCCCACCTGCTCGGCCTTCAACAATCAATAACCCAGCGCCTGATCAGCTGCCTAGGTCCAGTCTAATCAGCACCAGCCCAACCACCCTGCTCCAGCCCTTTTCCTGCACAAAACTACTCTACCCACTCCCTTTTTGCATCAGAAAATCACCACAAAATCAGCCCCAAACCATGCCTAATTTCATCATTAATCATCATTGTTCATCATTATTCATCATTTCATTTTTATTGTAATTTTTATTTACTTTATTTTATTTTTTAGTAGCTTTTTCTCCCTATAAATAAGGTTTCATTTCACTTGTTTAGGGGACTTTTATTTTGGAGAGAACTCCTAAATTACAAATTGTATGGTTCCTTTAGAAATACCAAGACTTAGTATTTCCATTGCAATTTTAGAGTTTAAGTTTGCATTTTCGTGTTTATTCCTCCATCTTCATAAGGTTTCTTCTGCTGTTAGAAAATCTTGTCAATAACAATTCATTTCTTTTCATCCATTTCCGGAATCACAAGTTGTTCTTGGATTTCGAAGGTGTAACTTGCTTTTTTTCTTTGCTTAAACTTTCATTATTGTTTTGGTTTTATTTTCTTTAATTCAATATTTTTGTGGGTATTTTCTTTCTAACTTTTGTAGACAAGAATATAATTATAATGTGTTCTACTTTCCGAACTTCATATACTTCATCTGTTTGAATGCTTAAGCTTCAATTTTGTTCTAAGTGTTTATGACTGCTGTTCGGTGCACTTAGTAGAAAATTGAAGAGATTTAAATGTTTGACACACATTCAAATCATAAATATTAGGTTAATCATTTTATAAGTGTTTATGACCGCTGTTCGTTGCATTTGTAATATTAAAAAATGTATGCATGTGTGAGATGGTGAAAGTAGAATTTTGTAATATGTTCAAATTATGCAAATGTTAGAGTGTTTGTAGAATTTGTGTTTGAAGAAAGTCCACTTGTATATAGGTTAAAATCGGAATAGAATTAGTTTATTTATGTTTTTACTTGTTTTGTATGATTACAATCTCTAAAAACCCCCCATCTTAGTTCTTTTATTCTTTTATTCTTTTGTTATTTTATTTTTTTATTAATTTGTTATCTATTTATACATTCATTAATTCACTCATTAGTTCATTCGTTGATTATTCATTACTCTTTTTAACTAACATATTATTAATATTCCCTAATTTCTCCGGTTAAGAACGATCCCAATTTACCAATACTACAACTACACAGAAAGGGTTTAATTTGCATAATACTCAAATTACGTGTTTAATTTAATGCGTAGCTTGGGCGTTATCAATTTTTGGCGCCGTTGCTAGGGAAATTAAAAATCATTCTTAATGTGTTAGTATGTATAAAATTGTTTATATTTGAAATGTTCATATTTGTGAATGAAGTATACATACTCTTAAATTTTATTTATTTATTTATTTATGTGTACACTTGATGCCATGTCTACTTGTTCATATTTTATTTGTTTACTTTCATAGTATTACATGTGTATTACTTGTTCACAATTACTTTATTTTATTTTTATTTATTTTTTTGATTAAACTCTAAAAAAAATTCAGAAAAAAATTTATAAATATATATTTATTATAATAATAATAAATAAATAAACAATTAAATTCAGATAAAAAAAACAGAAAAAAAAAATATGTATGTGTCTATATATATATATATATACATTAGGCTTGATTTAGTTTGTTTATAATATTGCATACTTGATTTAAGAATGTGTTTTAATATTCATTTTTACTATGTTTATTAAATGTTCCTACTTGTTTATAATTACCTATACATAAAAATGTTCATACCTTTTCTTTTGTGTTAGCATAAAAATGTTGTATATATGTTACTTGTTATTCTTCATACTTGTTCATAATTGTTATACTTGTTCATATTTTGTATTTTTATACTTGTAAATCCAAACTCTTATTATATTTGTTCATACTTTGTTTATAATTTTACATACTTGAGTTATATTGTTCATACTTTTATATACATTATTGTTCATAACTTTTATGTTTTATGCTTGCCATATTATAGTAGTTCACAATGTTCATAATATATTTTTTCATAAATTGTATTTAATGCCTATATTGTGTTATTTCATGAATTGTATATTATACTTGTTTCCTATTAAATGTTTTAGAGTTGCATGAATCTCAATGCCTTTTTTTCTTCAAAATTTTACTTTCGGGAATAGGTAGTGCCCCTTTTGTTTATTTTCTCCTTAACCCTTCATGATGTGTGGATTTCATCACCACACACCATAGACTCGAATCTATGGGCATGAGGTTGGGGCGGAGTTTGTAAACACTTGGGTTTGGTAATTCACCAAATCATCCATCGGTTGGTTATGGTGTCTATGAGGGTTATGACTGGTGACAAGTTTTGGATTAAGAAAGGGAACACCAATAGAGTATATGCCAAGCTAGCCTCGGGGTGCTCTCGAAATTATCCTTGCCTCGGGGTGCTCTCAACTGGCCATGATTAACGTTGAATGGTGGAAGGGTGGTTATCAGTACACGCAGGCCGTATGCCCAGGAAAGTACTATGAGAAGCGAAAGGGGAAAGTTATTCATGACACTCTAAAGCTCTACTTATTGCATTAATAGTTGCATACCCTCCCTGAGATTTCATGATGCTCGGATTTCATCACCGGGCCCTCTAGACTAAGTGAATCTAGAGAAGTGAGATCGAAGGTGCAGGCCATTCTTTCATGAATTGTCACGTAACTCTTATGTCTTGTGCAGGTTCTAATAATTCCTCTCTTATGAATTCACACCATTCTTCATGTAGATACTTTTGTGTTGCATTAGTCTAGATGCATTTGGAATTTGTGCACTTTCTTGCTATTACCGTGATTTTTTGTTAATTCTAGCTTCTATTTATGTGACACTTTATGCGATCTATACTCTCATAATCTTATTATCGCTTCTTTTGTATGTGTTAATTCCGGCTTAAATTTATGCAGTCATACTTGTTTATACCTCACATTTTCTTGTTAATTGTGTTTTTCTTAACTTATATTCCTAACACTAACCCTAACTCTTGTAGAAACTATCTTGTTTTAATTAACTTTCACTAGCTAATTACTTGTGTATACTTACCTTCTAACTTAGTGTTTACTTTTAATATAGGTACGTACTTATGAATGCGCGCTCATCAATCTAAGCTTGATCGGTTGAGAAACCAACTTGACATCTCACCAAGCAACGCAACATTTAGAGACGCACTTAAGAAAACCGGCTCATCCGGACCACCTTCCCCAATACTCAGTGAGTCAATAAGTGAGAAAAGTATTCAGACGAGGAGCAGACTTTCGGAACACCATTAGTCATGGCAAGAAATCTGAGTATCCGGGAGCAGACATGTGCAAACACAAATGGCACTACAAACTTCTGCATCTAGTATCCCAAGCCTAGAACCAAGAAGAAAGATATTGAGTTTAAGAGTGGAGTCCTTCATCAGCTACCCAAGTTCCATGGAATCAGAAACGAAGACCCACACAAACACTTAACGGAGTTCCAACTCATTATTGGCAGTATGAGTCCCGATGATGCGGACTTGGAAATCATGAAGCTGAAAGCTTTCCCATTGTCATTGGAAGATAGAGCACGGGTGTGGCTTTTGGGTCTCCCACCCAATCATATTGACTCTTGGGAGAAGTTGGTTAAGGAATTTCTTACCAAGTACTTTCATACCTCAAAGATTACTTACAGGACCCATCCCAATCCCCCCGGGATTACCGTGGAATGTGCCCTGCTCCAGTCCAACAAGGGGTGTCAGACAAGGGATAACCAAGAGCCACTGCCCAACGGGGCATCCAGAGTGCGCAAGGATCGATGGAGGAGGTGTGCAATGTCCCAGTCTCTGCTGCAATCGCATCCGTAATCAACCTGAAGGGCATTAAAACCAAAAGCTGTGAGTGGACAAAAACCAATAAGTTTATCAAACACATTTATAAGACATTTATGCCCTCCAATAAAAACGTATGCATACCACGAAAACCAGTAACCAAAACGTTTGCTCAACCGAGCCATTAGGGTCTTAGCCCAAAAACCGTTAACCAAAAACCAAGTGTGGGAACTCAGCCCAAAACTGTGGAATACCACCACCCGACATATTAAAACCATGTGGTCCACCGCCCGAAGCCATAAATATAAATCCATAAATCCAAAACCATTTAGGGTCCCCGACCCGACATACCATTTCATAACCAATAATCCATTTTTACCACATAACACATATCCAACCGAAAAGCCATTTCATAGATTCATTAATCCATATTTTACCATTACCATCACCAGCATCCCTGATGCTTAGCGTCCCAGACGCTTGACGTCCCTGACGTCATATCTCACGGTTTCATAAGCTACGCGTGCTGCCCGGGGTCTCTCCAGGTCCATATATCTGACATTCCTGATTTCTGACGTCCCTGACGTCAATCATAGCAATCATGCTCCTGAGTCATCATACGGTCCGGCTGCTCCGTACGATGATCCCTCGCAGGCAATGCACCGTGACTTCCCTAGTGTCCCAGACATCTGGAGGAGACCATCATATATCCTTGTATCCAGATGGTATATGGAAAACAGTTTTATTAAATCCTTTTATCATATCAATACAATGGGCCCTGCCCGAAATTTCCGTAAAACCATGTAATTTTCCATTTATAATCCAACTGGGCCTCATGCCCGATTTTATGAACCACTGGGCACACGGTGTCAGGACCCACCCCGGTTTCACCCCGAAACCCGAGTTAAATCCCGCTCCCGTCTGACTCCCCAACATAACACCCAAGTAAAACTCACTCACACCCAGTCAGACGCAGGAGTAATTTAACAAAATATCCCAAAGTTATCGTTTACAGAGCATAGTACGAAAATACAAGGAAAATAAAAACCAAGAATTTACACGCACACGAAAGACTTTAACTATTCCGGGATCCCTCACGTCTATGCCTCGGACTCTGCCTCGACGTCAAGACCCCGCACTCGCTCCACAACCTGAAGGGCAATTTAAAACAGAAAATGTGAGTGAACCATAATAACAGAAAGGTTTCTAAAACCATTTTATGATAAAACCGGTTTAGCCCTCCGTTTTGAAAACCACATGCATAACCCAGTTATTAAAACAGTTAGAAACCAAAGTACCATATACCACATCATAAGAAACAGAAACATTATAAAACAGTTAGAAAAATCACAGCATGTGAATCATAAAACCGTATCATAAACCATGAACATGAAATCATCATTTTCCGATCAAACCTGCTGGACCTATCCGAGTCTTTAAACTCCCGAGTCTTTAAACTCAATCCAGGCCTTAATCATATCCGAGTCTTTAAACTCCCGAGTCTTTAAACTCAAGGCCTACGGGGGAAATCAATATATCCGAGTCTTTAAACTCCCGAGTCTTTAAACTCAATCCGGGTCTTTAAACCCAATCCGGCCGGTCCCCCGTCACATATATCCGGGTCATTAAACCCAATATCCAGATCCAGTAAATCCAATCCCAAAACCATTTGAAAATCATTTACCAATCCACATCCAAACCCGAATCCGAAATCACTGGTCTGATACCCTTCCGGCATCCAGAACCGTCATTCCGAACCCAAATCCGGAATCCACTTTCCAACTTTAAATCCAAATTCTGCTTTCCGAAAATCATTTAATCACCAAATCATGTTGCAAAATCCCTTTGTAAACAATCAAACTAGTTATCCTTTAAAAATCCCAAAACCCTGGCATTTTACTCAGAACTCGACATTTCTCGTAAAACGTGCAATAACGTAAAACCAACCAAAACATATTCGATAAACATAGAATAAGGATTAAAACTATAAAACAATTATAGAAAATAGTTATGCATGCTCGAGTTTAGAGAAGGGGTCCACTCACAGTACTGAGCCCTACTCGCGTCCTGAACGTCCTGTACGTTCCTCGGCTTCCTCGGGAAATCCCGATCCTGTCAACAATCACCAAATTACGTCACTAACACGTCTACGAAGGTTCACCTAAAGTCCCTCAAAATTCCCCGAATCCTAAACGTAATAACCCGGGACCCTAAACCTTCACCCTCGCGGACCTAAACTCAAACGGCGTCCGCACAACCCGAAACCACTTCCATTGAACTCACCATAACTCCTAGACCAAAAACCAAGTTGACCGTTGTCCCAATCGACGCCGCACGCGCCCCCACGCGCCGCCCAAAGTGGCTGCATGTGGCCCTCACGCGCCTGCTACAGTGCATCGGCTACCTCGAGCCAACCCGGTTCGCCATAGTCACCTGCAACTCAGACCGGCGTCAGCAGTTCACCGCCGTGCCTGCACGGTTTCTCTCCCTTTCTTCACCAACAGCATCGTCCAGGCCAACCCTACTGAGTCCCCAACTCCGTTCACCTCGACACTGTCCCTATCCCGTCGACTGAACTCGAAACCAGACGGTCAAACTCGCCCTGTTTCACGATCCAGCCACCCAGTTCACCTCCCTTCATGGTGGCTTCACCAAACTATTCCCTGGACCTTACTGAACCTAAACCAACCCTCCTAGACCTTCGAATCAGCCCCAAACTCGACGACTTTGGGTTCGAACATCACGGCAAAACAGAGCACCAGAGTGCCTGCCGTCGTCTGAGCTCCGCCGTGTACACCCCCGTCACGGCGACCATCCTAGTCGACGCCTAGGACCCTCCCGAACCTCAGCCTGACCTCCAATCCTTTCGACTCTTAGCCCAACCTCACGACTTTCACGTTGAACCTCAACGGGAAAATAGAGTATCGAAATGGGGACGAGGAAATTACCTACCTCCTGTTGCCGCCGTGAGCTCAGTCGTGAGGTAGTAGCTCCTCCTGTCTTCCTCCGTCCTCTGAGCACTTCCCTTGACCTCGAGTTATCGATCACGGCTGCACCACCACCCAACTTCTCTGTTTCCTCTGGTTGTCCCCGTGAGCTCTCAACTCACACACACCACGATTCCTCACCTCCTAACCTTCTCACTAGTTCCCTCTCACTCTCCGATCACCCTCACACACTCACAACTCATCAGCACACACCATCACCCTCGATCACCCCTCAGTTTCCCTCACAATCTCCCTCTGTTTTCTGAACCATCACGAACACACAAACACGGGTGCACCCCAAATAATTGGGCCGTGAATGCACAGGATTGCACCAGAAGTCTCTAGTCCTGTGCCACATGTCAGAATCCACTCCACACACTCCCACCTGGCCCAATCTCAGCTGTCCGTTTCCTTTCTCTGTGCCCAAATCCCAATGTGCAGAAAGACCAAATTACCCTTCTTTTTAACTTATTTTTACGGTTTTGCCATAACTTCCTAGACCCGTATCTCTCGCCTCGTAAGTCCGATGAATACGTGCCGCCTGTCATCGAACTCAGGACGACAAGACCTATCTAACCATCCTAGGTCAACGTACCAAAACTCGATTCTACAAAAAGTCAACTAATCCCCCTAATTTACCCAAATTACGGTTAAGCCCTCCACCTTCCGAACATCACACCTTCCTCCTCGGATGTCGGAATCGAACGTGCCACATGCCTATGGATTCGTGACGTCCTAAACGAAAAGTCAACATTTTTGCCCGAACTAGGGGAAAAATCGTCCTCCTACTCTAATGACCTTTCGGAACCAACTAACCACCGATTAGCCTCGCTAATCCCACCTTAATCACACTACTAATCCCGACTCTCGGGACGGGTTGTTACACACGGCCCGATTTGTAAACCAACTGGGCCCGCAGCCCGACTTATAAACCCACTGGGCCCACGGCCCGAATTCGTAAATCAACTGGGCCCCTGGCCCGATAACATAACTCAAATGGGTCTCAGCCCGATTTCATATCAACTAGGCCCCTGGCCCGATTTCATTAACCAACTGGGCCCCCGACCCGATTCTCAAATGGACTCCAAGTCCGAAATTTCCAAAACAAGTGGGCCTCAAGCCCGAGTTTATTTCCAATTTCAAAACCATTTCATCATATTATATCCAAGTCCTAAATATGGAAAATCCATGTAAAACCAAAAAACCTCGATTTACGTGCAAGCACGTAAATTACCTCGAAATACGTGAAACCGTACAATTTACCAACAATCAAATCAACATCATACAATCAAAATCATAATCCATATAAAACATTTAAGCATGCATAGAATTTATAAAACCAAAGTCCACTCACAGACCGTTTTAACGGTATGCCTCGATACGCGTGCCATCGGCCCTCCCGGGCCACACCACTATCACTGGGACTCCCAATCCTGTCCAAATTACATTAGAGGGTCACTAACCTCATCATTAACATCCTATCAAAGTCCCGTAATTTTCCCGAATTTTTAACTATTTTTAAATTTGATTTAAAACCTTCGGACATCCCGAACAATATCGAAATGGTGTCCAATCGACACAAAACCAATCCCAAAATGTTCGTTACATTAAATAGGACAGAATTCATGTTGACCTCACCTCGATATTCGTGCCCACGCGCCGTCACGCGCCGCCGTGAGTGGCTGCGCGTGAAACCCACGCACCGTGAACAGTGTATCGTTCTGACCCGGTTGTCTGATAAACGGGTCACCGTGACCCGCGGCCCAACCCGACTGGTTCTCAGCCATTCCTCGATCATTTTCAATTCTGTTTGTTCCTACAAGATCGTCTCATCTATTCCAGTTGATCCATGATTTAAAAACTGAGAAACCAACACGTTTCACTACCTGTTCGTGGAGGTGTGCAGACCGGCCACCTGCAACCGTCGTGCCTGCAGGATCCCGGCCACCATTCCCGTCGAAAATGATCCTTACCGACTCGTTTCATCCTCTAGATCAACATCCTGGTCACTAAATAGAGTGTAATACGTTAAAACCCATCCTACCATGTTTGTACCCGAAAACAAGCTCACGGGTTTGGGGCTTACCTCGCCGCCGTGGTCACCACCGTGGCCACCACAACGCCCAGACTGATCGTAGGAACTCCTTTCACCCCTCAAACACGATCAAAACCAGTCCACATTGATTTTCCAATTTTTTAGTTTTCGGACCTCTCTGTTTTTCCTTTCCGCTGTGTCCACCGTCGTCTCCCATCGTCTCCCGTCGTTCCTCAGCCTTCAACGAGCAGTTGGTCACTCACACACATCAACACGGAAGAGATTGGTGAGGTGGTTCATGTGGGTTGTGTGCGTATGTGTTTCGGGTGGGAGAAAGAACAGAGTGAGAGAGATGAGTGTGATCAGTAGATGAAGGAAAGAAAGAGATGAGATCAAGGGCCCAGATTTAATCTGAGGTTTGAATGGATGGTGAGGATTTAAGGGGAGAAAATGGATTAAATAATCCAATGGCCAACAAGGATCCAGATTTTAGGGAAGGTGGGGATGAGTGACACGTGGCCTACATCCAAGGGTACAGATTCGTCAATTACTGTTCACCTA
Organism: Prinsepia uniflora; assembly: GCA_032719365.1. Taxonomy (NCBI): domain Eukaryota; kingdom Viridiplantae; phylum Streptophyta; class Magnoliopsida; order Rosales; family Rosaceae; genus Prinsepia; species Prinsepia uniflora. The sequence continues at coordinate 47,055,203 of CM064864.1, forward strand.
TTTCAATATTATTTTAATCAAACTCTCGGTTCGTTCGGTAATTCGAATTCGTTCCCGTGACCACAACTTCGTCGTCGAATCTCTGATTTCGGCATGCCGCCTGTCGTTGGATTCGTATCGACGATACCTACGTAACTGTCCTTGGCCCTCGTCCATCGGACCTCCCGGTCAAAAAGTCAACAATTGACCCCAATTGACCAAAATTACCAAAATAACCCTCAACTTCCGAACATCATAACATTCTCCTCGAATGTCGGAATCGAACGTGCCGCCTGTCTATGAACTCGTGACGTCCCGAACTACGTCACGGTCATCGGTCAAAGTTCATTTGACCGCCTGATCAAAAAGTCAACATTTTGCCCACGACTAGGGGCAAAACGGTCATTTTGCACATTTTGTCCGATTCCGCCCTACTAACCACCGTTCAACCTCACTAATCAAGATTAGTGACTAATCTAATCCCGGAATTCGGGACGGGTCGTTACAATCTTCCCTCCTTAATAAATTTCGTCCTCGAAATTCCAACCGATCTAATCTCAACGTACTTCCCTCCTTAATTAGTTTCGCTCTCGAAACTCGACTACCCTGATTCCACAAACACCCAGTGGAAAGTGGAATCGACCACGCAACACGTGTACACCCGTACATCAACTAATCAGACAAAACTTGTCTGCACCCAAACGTACCACTAGTACTCATAACGCAAAGACTACATTCGACCCCGTCGAATGACCGAAACCACTAGTTTCGAATTGACACCACTTGTCAAATCGACCATTTCGTTGACGAAACAACTCCCCGGTTCCTTTCTCACTCACCAGTCTAACCTGGTATCTACTCCCACTTGGAGTCACCTGACCCCACTCAACGATCTATGTTGACACATCCTGACAATCTCTCACCACACAGTTGTTGTCAGTCGAAAACTGACACTAGACTCACTCGTGGCTACACAAGCCACCAACTTACTCGACTCACAAATACACTTAACGATATTTCACACGACCTGTGTGTAATTAGACTCATCGGAAATACCATGACCCATTGCATAGTAATGTCCAGCCCACGACTAATCCCATGGTATCGGAACCAATCCGGCTACCAACACGCTCACCGACACACCTCGGGTATAACTCGTATACCGTAACTAGACATCACAAGTCTACAAGGTATTGTACCTCGAACCATGTAGGAAGTACACACATCTATCTAATGACCAGACTACAACCACCTAGGTCATAGACAAACACGTTTCAACAATGGAGCACCATTTGCCCAATCCAGCATGAGACAAATCGAAACTCCACCCATCATCTAGTTCCAATTCCGAATCCGAATCCGCAATTTCGTAAGAAATCCCGGATCCAAGCCCAGACATCAAATTTTTAATTCATTTCCAAATCCGAATCCGAAATCATTATTCCGTAAGCTAGCATTTGGAATAACCATTCCGTACCCAAATCCAAAAATATACTTTCAAGTTCTAAAATCGAATCCTGAATCGTCACCCAGAAATTCGATTCCAAATCCCGAAATCTCGTTCACATTTACCAAGACACACCAAAACCGAACCTATCGGTCACCTGCTCAATACCTCCATTTGACTTCATAGGGAAGCCAATCCAACCTCCACACGTCTAAGGTTGACAAAATCCAACCAGTCGGAAACCTACTCACTCGAGTAAGATACCATACGGGCTCCACTTCGAAAAGAAGTTCAACCCTGCCGTTTACGACTCACACACCCAAGTTCGTATCGATCCTTGTCATTCCACCTAGGAAAAACCAAGGATGATCCAAAATGATGACACCAATACTCATCCTACGTGGATGCAACAAAACTCACTGCACTCACCACGCCATGTAACCCAACATCGTCTGCCACCAAGTAGAAAATGAAAAATCTCGTTTACCTAATATTGAATACGCAACTCCCCCTGATGACCCCACAACACACATGGACCTACCAACCAATACACGCTCAACGTACTGGTAACTACAGTCAATGTTTTCCAGGGCAGAAAGCAAGAAGTCAAGCCCAATGACTTCAGAATACCAATCACCTAAACGAGCACCACTCTCGTTCCCCAATCACAACTTTCCTCAAAACTAAGGTTCCAACCATGTTGGAAACAGACATGCTCCCAACGAGATGTCAAGTCTAACCACTAGACTTCCTACCTCCTCAATTCACTTGGACAACCACGTGTCCACAATCAATCCGTTATTATTTCATTCGCACATCCCAACCTTTACCGGTTCAACACTCGATTTTCTAAGTTCTCAATTACAAATTTCCACATCTATACCACTAATGGTTTTCCTTGTCTTTTCCAGTTTTAATCATTTCCATGTACATTTTAGGGATATTTAAAAACATAAAATCACAAAAATTTTGGAGTTGCCAACAACTCCCCCAAATCCACCAATTATCATGACGTAGGGGACGTCATCCCAAGATTACTCAAGTCTCAATTATACCTTTTTAATCCACTCACCACTGGTTATCTCACCACTATTGGGACTTATCCCAACACATTACAATCTTAACTGGATCCCATCCAGTCCATCACTCAACCACTATCGAATTTCAAAGACCGAACATATGTTCATCATGACGGAGTCACACCCCAACTTGTGGCCCATCGTCAACACCATCACCGACACTAGCACCAGCGCTAGTACCAGTACCAACACACTATCAACAACACTAGTATCAGCACCCATGCATCCTTACTAGCATCAGCACAAAAGTACCAACATACAACATCCATACTTGGACACCGTGTGCAAATATGACAACCCTGGATCTCCGTTCATACCGAACGACGATCCCGTACCTCACAACTATGGGTACTACCATTCTGACCACCCACATCAGGATAATGAATGTTCCCTGAACGTCCCCTGATCCCCCAAGTATTATAACCACACTAATTACCCTCGATAGCCAGTCATCTCCATATGACTACCGACTAACTGTCATTACTATCGAGATCCGCATCCACACATCACACCAATACCCGATCCAACACGGGATTCCATAATTTATCTCAGAACCGTATCCGTAGATCGAATCCCATAGTTCTGACTAGACTCACCAGAGCCATCCACATGGTCATCCATGACCTCAACCGGTCGTCGCAGCACAAGTTCTTATCCACTAGTCGCAATTAAGGTTTACCTTTTGAATCCATCATATACTAGGGTTCCACAATCACACCCTATGGTTCAACCGAACCCAACCACTTTCCGTAATATAAAACTCACAACCTGACCGACCCCGCGGTCTAGACATCGTATAGACGTCAAATTCAATCCTACCATCCCATGAACGTGGGTTCCACCACTAGGTCATCGGCCAACTCCGATGAACCAACATCCCTCACACTAGAAACCACCACAAGGGTTTACATTTTAGACCATTACTCACATGAGGTTCCCCGAACCTGGCTGCACCTAGCAGCACCACAATTTAATATTACATTACCGAACCGTCGGTCCCACAATACCAGTTCATCACAATCAACCCCACTTGGGTCGAATCACATTAATGCACGGCGCATCGGGCCAATCACACTCTATCCACTATCCAAACCCAAAAACTATCTATCATGTTGATAACGAATTGCAGCCCAATGAGACATCACACCCTCGACCTGCGCACACAAATAGAGCAACCCTGCTCTGATACCAAGTTGACAGGACCCATCCCAATCCCCCCCGGGATTACCGTGGAATGTGCCCTGCTCCCGTCCAACAAGGGGTGTCAGACAAGGGATAACCAAGAGCCATTGCCCAACGGGGCATCCAGAGTGCGCAAGGATCGATGGAGGAGGTGTGCAATGTCCCAGTCTCTACTGCAATCGCATCCGTAATCAACCTGAAGGGCATTAAAACCAAAAGCTGTGAGTGGACAAAAACCAATAAGTTTATCAAACACATTTATAAGACATTTATGCCCTCCAATAAAAACGTATGCATGCCACGAAAACCAGTAACCAAAACGTTTGCTCAACCGAGCCATTAGGGCCTTAGCCCAAAAACCCTTAACCAAAAACCAAGTGTGGGAACTCAGCCCAAAACTGTGGAATACCACCACCAGACATATTAAAACCATGTGGGCCACCGCCCTAAGCCATAAATATAAATCCATAAATCCAAAACCATTTAGGGTCCCCGACCCGACATACCATTTCATAACCAATAATCCATTTTTACCACATAACACATATCCAACCGAAAAGCCATTTCATAGATTCATTAATCCATATTTTACCATTACCATCACCAGCATCCCTGATGCTTAGCGTCCCAGACGCTTGACGTCCCTGACTTCATATCTCACGGTTTCATAAGCTACGCATGCTGCCCGGGGTCTCTCCGGGTCCATATATCTGACATTCCTGATGTCTGACGTCCCTGACGTCAATCATAGCAATCCTGCTCCTGAGTCATCATACGGTCCGGCTGCTCCGTACGATGACCCCTCACAGGCAATGCACCGTGACTTCCCCAGTGTCCCAGACATCTGGAGGAGACCATCATATATCCTTGTATCCAGATGGTATATGGAAAACAGTTTTATTAAATCCTTTTATCATATCAATACAATGGGCCCTGCCCGAAATTTCCATAAAACCATGTAATTTTCCATTTATAATTCAACTGGGCCTCATGCCCGATTTTATGAACCACTGGGCCCACGGCCCGATTTGTAAACCAACTGGGCCCGCAGCCCGACTTATAAACCCACTGGGCCCACGGCCCGAATTCGTAAATCAACTGGGCCCCTGGCCCGATAACATAACTCAAATGGGTCTCAGCCCGATTTCATATCAACTGGGCCCCTGGCCCGATTTCATTAACCAACTGGCCCCCGGCCCGATTCTCAAATGGACTCCCAAGTCCGAAATTTCCAAAACAAGTGGGCCTCAAGCCCGAGTTTATATTTCCAATTTCAAAACCATTTCATCATATTATATCCAAGTCCTAAATATGGAAAATCCATGTAAAACCGGAAAACCTCGATTTACATGCAAGCACGTAAATTGCCTCGAAATACGTGAAACCGTACAATTTACCAACAATCAAATCAACATCATACAATCACAATCATAATCCATATAAAAAATTTAAGCATGCATAGAATTTATAAAACCAAAGTCCACTCACAGACCGTTTTAACTGTATGCCTCGATACGCGTGCCAACGGCCCTCCCGGGGCACACCACTATCACCGGGACTCCCAATCCTATCCAAATTACATTAAAGGGTCACTAACCTCATCATTAACATCCTATCAAAGTCCCGTAATTTTTCCAAATTTTTAACTATTTTTAAATTTGATTTAAAACCTTCGGACATCCCGAACAATATCGAAACGGTGTCCGATCGACACGATATTCGTGCCCATGCGGCGTCACGCGCCGCAGTGAGTGGCTACGCGTGAAACCCACACACCGTGAATAGTGTATCGTTCTGACCCAGTTGTCTGATAAACGGGTCACCGTGACCCGCGGCCCAACCCGACTGGTTCTCAGCCATTCCTCAATCATTTTCAATTCTGTTTGTTCCTACAAGATCGTCTCATCAATTCCAGTTGATTCATGATTTAAAAACTGAGAAACCAACACGTTTCATTACCTGTTCGTGGAGGTGTGCAGACCGGCCACCTGCAACCGTCGTGCCTGCACGATCCCGGCCACCATTCCCGTCGAAAACGATCCTTACCGACTCGTTTCATCCTCTAGATCAACATCCTGGTCACTAAATCGATTGTAATACGTTAAAACCCATCCTACCATGTTTGTACCCGAAAACAAGCTCACGGGTTTGGGGCTTACCTCGCCATCGTGGTCACCACCGCGGCCACCACAACGCCCAGACTGATCGCAGGAACTCCTTTCACCCCTCAAACACGATCAAAACCAGTCCACATTGATTTTCCAATTTTTGAGTTTTCGGACCTCTCTGTTTTTCCTTTCCGCCGTGTCCACCGCCGTCTCCCGTCGTTCCTCAGCTCTCACCGAGCAGTTGGTCACTCAAACACATCAACACGGAAGAGATTGGTTAGGTGGTTCATGTGGGTTGTGTGCGTATGTGTTTCGGGTGGGAGAAAGCACAGAGTGAGAGAGATGAGTGTGATCAGTAGATGAAGGAAAGAAAGAGATGAGATCAAGGGCCCAGATTTAATCTGAGGTTTGAATGGATGGTGAGGATTTAAGGGGAGAAAATGGATTAAATAATCCAATGGACAACAAGGATCCAGATTTTAGGGAAGGTGGGGATGAGTGACACGTGGCCTACATCCAAGGGTCCAGATTCATCAATTACTGTTCACCTATTTAAATATTATTTTAATCAAACTCTCGGTTCGTTCGGTAATTCGAATTCTTCCCCTGACCACAATTTCGTCGTCGAATCTCCGATTTCGGCATGCCACCTGTCGTTGGATTCGTATCGACGATACCTACGTAACTGTCCTTGGCCCTCGTACATCGGACCTCCCGGTCAAAAAGTCAACAATTGACCCCAATTGACCAAAATTACCAAAATACCCCTCAACTTCCGAACATCATAACTTTCTCCTCGAATGTCGGAATCGAACATGCCGCCTGTCTATGAACTCGTGACGTCCCGAGCTACGTCACCGTCATTGGTCAAAGTCCGTTTGACCGCCCGATCAAAAAGTCAACATTTTGCCCACGACCAGGGGCAAAACGGTCATTTTGCACATTTTGTTCGATTCCGCCCTACTAACCACCGTTCAACCTCACTAATCAAGATTAGTGACTAATCTAATCTCGGAATTCGGGACGGGTCGTTACAATTACGGTTTTAAGAAAAGAGATCACTGGAATCAAGCAAAAAGAGCATGATGAGAATTTCAGCCTGTACTATGAGAGGTTTAAGGAACTTTGTGCTTCATGGCCGACTTACGAAATCACTGAAGGCTATCTCTTAACCTACTTCTACGAAGGACTCAAAGGTTGGGATAAAGGACTACTTGATGCTGCAGCTAACAGAACTTTCTTAGCTCGGTGTTTAGTAGACGCTCGTGCACTACTTGAAAGCTGTGTACTCAATGATGCACAATACGAAGGTGTCGAGCCTATTCCAAGAAAGGTACATGAGGTGAGTTCCCATCTTAATAATGTTTCTAAGTTAGATATGATCACCTCTATGCTTTCGAATGTGTTGGAACTAAAGAAGCAGATAGCCTCGGTGTGTTCCATATGCTCGGAAGGCCATCTTGAGGACCAATGCCCCTACACTGCAAGGGAGGAAGACCCCGGGACTGAAATGGCACACGCCATTGGAGGATTTCAAGGAGGGCCAAGGACCCAAGGTTATAGTTGGAGAGATCCGAACAAAGTCCTAAACCCTCAACACATGTCGACAGGCCCAAACTGTGCCCCAAACCCTCAGCATTTCCAAAGGCCCACATGGCAACCAAGGCCCCCGGTTCCATTTTCTAACTTTTCTCATAATCATGCAAATAATCATATCTCTTCATCTTCCAATCCTGATTATGATAAAATGCTGGTTGCTCTTTCCCAAGGGTAGCAAACATTAATGGCTTCGACTCAGGCTCTTGTCACAGGTCAGCAAAATCAGCAAAACGATATCGCTGACCTCAAGGACCAAATGGGCAAGGTCGTGGACTTCATGGGTAAGATCCAAGCTAGCGGGGTTCTTCCACCTCAACCTACACCCAACCCAAATGCAAGACCTGAAGCTAATACGATTATCACTTGAAGGGGTAAAGTTCTCGGTGAAATAGAGCTAGATCCAGCCGTTTCTGAGGCTGAAAAGCACAAGGTGGCAACTAAGACCACCACGACACAACCGCCAGTTCAACCTACTCACACACAAGGTAATGACCGTATCCCTTCAAGTTCGGTTGTTACTAATTCCTCGTTTGTGCTTGCACCATTTCCAAGTAGGCTTGCCAAATCTAAGAAGGATGAATCCGATGAGGAAATCTTGGAAATCTTCAAAAGGGTGCAAATCAACATGCCCTTGATCGAGTGCATCAAGAAAGTGCCAAAATACGCAAAATTTCTAAAAGAGTTATGCACTCCAAGGCACTAAACGAGGGAGAAGGAGGTTGTGATGGTGAGTGAAATAGTTTCTGCTGTAATCCAACGTCGGCTACCCCCAAAGTTGAAGGATCCAGGGAGTTTTTCAGTTCCCTGCGTGATTGGTAACATGTCTTTTGACAAAGTTATGCTAGACTTAGGTGCATGCATTAATGTTATGCCATATTCTTTATATGTTGCCCTAGGTTTAGGTAAACTACAGCATGATGATGTTATCATTCAATTAGCCGATCGTTCTAATGTGTATCCCAAGGGATACGTCGAAGATGTTCTTGTACAGGTTAACCAGCTCATCTTTCCTGCGGATTTTTATGTCCTAGACAGGGAGGATTCCCCTACGAATCAAGCTCCACTAACGTTGTTGGGAAGACCATTCCTGAGAACTGCCAAAATGAAGATTGATGTATTCAATGGTACATTAACTATGGAAGTCGATAGAGAGGAAATTGGCTTCAAAATTTTCGATGCCATGAGGTACCCTAGTTGCACAACTCAAACTACTTTTTCTATTGATGTGTGCACTTATTTTGTTGAAAAACATCTTGAGTCAATTCGAGAAGACACACTCAATATGGTAATCCAGGAATGAGTTGGCCTAACTCAATTGGGGGACGCCTTGGTTGAAAACACAGATTATGAACTAGCGCCTCGAATTTGGGAAGAAGTCCTGAACCGCAATGAGGCCCCCAGAATGGTCAATCCTCATGTACACTTGTCACTTTCAGTTAGTACTAATGCCACTCCTCTTTCAGTGGTTCAGGCCCCCGTTCTCGAGCTCAAGTTTTTACCTGACCACCTGAAGTATGCCTATCTTGGCCATGACAACACTTTGCCCGTCATAGTGTCTTCTGCACTAACCAAATCACAGGAAGACAGATTGGTACGTGTCTTGACAAAGTACAAGACAACCATTGATGGACTTTGTCAGACATTAAAGGAATCAGACCTACAACCTGTGTGCATCAAATCTTGCTAGAAGATGATGCAAAACCCTCTAGTGAAGCTCAACGTCGCCTCCATCCTCCGATGATGGAGGTCGTGAAACAAGAGGTCATCAAACTCTTGGACTGTGGTAACATCTACCCAATTTCAGACAGCAAATGGGTCTCACCAATCCAAGTATTCCCGAAGAAAAGTGGAGTCACATTTGTTGCAAACAGCGAAGGTGAGCTCGTGCCCCAGCAAACAGTGACCGGATACAGAGTCTGCATAGATTATCGACGCATAAACAAATCAACTAGGAAGGATCACTTCCCTTTGCCCTTCATTGATCAAATGCTTGAAAGGTTAGCAGGTCACTCCTATTACTGTTTTCTTGATGGTTATTCTGGGTACAACCAAATCTGAATCGCTCAAAATAATCAAGACAAAACGACTTTCACTTGTCCTTTTGGCACTTTTGCCTATCAAAGAATGCCCTTCGGTTTATGCAACGCCCCAGGTACTTTCCAAAGATGCATGTTTTCTATTTTCTTTGAATATGTCGAAAAAAATAATTGAAGTATTTATCGACAATTTCAGTGTCTTTGGGGATAGTTTTGATGCATGCTTAGAACACTTAGAACTTATCTTACAAAGGTGTGTCAGAACTAATCTAGTACTTAACTGGGAAAAATTTCATTTCATGGTTAGACAAGGGATAGTCTTAGGCCATATTGTCTCTGAAAGAGGAATTGAAGTTGATAAATCTAAAGTTGATATTGTGCGCCACTTACCCTCTCCCACTTTTGTGAGAGAGATCCGTTCATTTCTTGGTCGCGCAGGTTTTTATAGAAGATTTATCAAAGACTTCTCCCACATTGTAAGGCCCTTTTGCTGATTGCTTTAGAAGGAGACACCCTTCGTCTTTGATGCAGATTGTCAGGAAGCTTTTGAGAAGCTTAAAAATCTTTTAACCACTGCACCCATTATTTGTGCCTCGGATTGATCCTTACCCTTTGAACTAATGTGTGATACCTCTGATTATGCAGTTGGTACTGTACTCGGACAAAGGCAGGACACGAAGCCCTGCACCATATACTATGCATCCAGAACTTTGAATGATTCCCAAATGAACTACATCACTACTGAGAAGGAGTTGCTTGTTGTTGTGTTTGCTTTAGATAAATTTCGCTCTTATTTACTTCGAACTGTCGTTATTTACTTCGAACTGTCGTTATTTACACTGATCATGCAACACTGAAGTATCTCCTAGCCAAGAAGGAAGCTAATCCGATGGATCCTTCTTTTTCAAGAGTTTGACATCTAGATTAAGGACACGAAAGGTGTAGAAAACGTGGTGGCAGACCATTTGAGTCGCATAGCACATGAACGAGATCTCGTGGCGATTCAAGAGATGTTTCCGAATGAACAACTCTTCAGAATTCAGGTAAGTACTCCTTGGTATGCTGATATCGTAAATTACTTAGTCACCAAGCAGTTACCTTCCACTCTCACTCGTGCACAAAAAGATAAACTCAAGAAGCATACTAGGTACTATGTTTGGGATGAACCTTATTTATGGAAACACTGTGCAGATTTACTGATTAGGAGATGTGTCCCTGATATTGAACATAGTTCAGTCCTAGAATTCTGCCATAACCATGCTTGTGGAGGTCACTTTGGATCTAGAAAAACTGCACTTAAAATTCTAGAATCTGGATTATATTGGCCCACACTTTTTAAAGATGCACATTCATTCTATTTAGCCTGTGATAAATGCTAGAGATCAGGAAACTTAGGACGAATGGATGAAATGCCACAACATTATGTTTTAATGGTTGAAATATTTGATGTTTGGGGTATCGATTTTATGGGTCCATTTCCTCAATCTAATGACTATCTCTATATCTTACTTGTTGTTGATTATGTCTCAAAATGAGTGGAAGCTAAAGCCACCAGGACTAATGACTCTAAAACTATTGCAGATTTCCTCAGAACTAACATTCATTCCAGGTTTGGGATCCCACGGGTCCTGATAAGTGATGGTGGAAGTCACTTCTGCAACAAGACCATTGAAGCCTTCATGAAATGATACAGTGTCACTCACAGAGTCGCCACACCTTATCATCCTCAAATGAGTGGAATGGCCGAAGTCAGTAATAGGGAGATCAAGAAGATTTTAGAGAGAACCGTGGGCCCTAGTCGTAAGGATTTGAGCCAGCGGTTGGATGATGTACCTTCGGCCAACAGGACGACCTACAAAACTCCCATAGGGATTTCACCCTATAGGTTGGACTATGGAAAAGCATGCCACCTTCCAGTGGAACTGGAGCATAAAGCATGGTAGGATGTCAAAACCTTCAACATCAAGCTAGATGACGTCGGGTTGCATTGAAAGCTCCAGCTGAGTGAGCGTGAGGAAATCAGGAATGATGCATTCGAGAACGCTCTGATGTATAAGGAGAAGACTAAGGCATTTCATGGCAAACAGTTCAAGAGTAAAACATTTGACATTGGCCAGAAGGTTTTATTGTTCAATTCACGACTTAAACTTTTTCCCGGTAAGTTATTTTCCAGATGGGTGGGTCCTTTTGTCATTACTAATATGTTTGCCCATGGAGCCATACAGATCAAAAGAATTGAAACTGGGAAAGAGTTCAAAGTTAATGGCCACAGATTAAAACCTTACATCGAGGCATTTGGAGAGCACGATGTGGAAACAACAAAAGTGCTACGACCCCGCATCATATGAATTGATTCAAGCACTTCGTCTAGGCTGACCGGACATTAAACTTCAAGCGCTTGTTGGGAGGCAACCCAATGTATTCCCGAGTCGTGAAGGAGTCATCACCGCAGATTTGCTCTCTTTAATCCCTTCACTCTCTTTTATTTTGTTTCTTTAGTGTTTTTCTTATTTTATTTTCGTAAATCCTCTTCCTTACTTAGAGTCTATGTTCATTTAACTTCTACTTTCTTACATTGAGGACAATGTAGACTTTAAGTGTGGGGGAAGGGTTTACATTTTTGCACATAAAAAAAAATGAATATTTCGGCTTTCTTGAGTCTTTTCATTTTTTCAAGTCTTAAGTTGCCCCTTAACCTGTCAATGATAATAATGAAAGGAATAAGTATGTTATGGCTATACAGATGATCACTATAACTTGAATTCGTTTGTTAATACTTAGTGATTAAATGTTATAACTTTTAGATAATGCATGTAAATTGGTACATAAACGAGCATGTTAAGATAAGTATGAATCATTTGAACCTTATGTGAGCTTTAGAACTATATATACATCTTTGATGAGTGATTCATAAGTTCTTTGTTTAAATTGATATACATATGCCTCATAACTGCTTGCAATAGATCTTAATGAACTCTAGAGTACTAGAACTTATTCTATGTGATTTTCAAAGCTTTTAACTCATTAAACTCTCTGATTTTAGATATGATTAAGGCATTAGGGTTAACATCATAAATTCAAACATCCATGTTCCCTATTTTGTGTGCACAAGTTGCGACCCCCTTAGTTTTAACCCCTTTGAGCCTACATTAAACCTTTCTTTCATCACCATGATTATCTAAACACTTGAGCTTAGTATAGACATATTTCACCCTTGTTCCAAAGACTTGGTTGAAGACATGAAATTGGTGTGAAGAGAAATTGATGATGTTTTGAAGACTTTTATGTGTATTATATGGATTTACTTACTCAAACTTTGTTGTATTATGTTATTACCTTGATTAAAAAAAAAGTTTTGAGTCTCTATCAAGGTAATAAGGTTTGATTATATTTGAGTTGAGTCCTTTACATTTGTAATGTGAATGATTGAACATGTTGAAATTTGGCCTATATTCAAAGGGATGAATTCATGATATCATTGCACTAAGGTCGGGAACTTATGGGAATCTGTTTAGTCTTGGAATAAATTTGAGCACCACTTGTCCAGTATTTTCCTTGCCTCTAAGCTTAGCCCCATTACAACCTTCATAAAGACCTTATGATCCTTAAGATGGTAAAATTTGATTAGTTGAGTTTATCACTTGAGTAAGCTTATGGTTTTGGTTCATTTGTGCAAGTATGTTTAATTTTTATCTTCAGGTGTTTGTTTGAGATTTTGCAAAAGTACTTTACTTCTATTATGTGAAGCATTTTTCTCGCATATTTTGAGTGCAAACACAAACCCGTACAAAACTAAGTGAATTTATGAGTGCATATCCTTGTGAGTTGATTCATACTTGTTTTATTCTTGTTGAGATCCATTTCACCATATTTACTTATTATCTTACTTGTTGAAACATTTTGTTACCATTTATTAACTCTTGAATTCCATATGCTTAAATGCCTTATAATGAAAATCTTTTATGTCATAATATTAATGAAATTTTGGGACAAATGGTTAAGGGTTTACTTATTTTGACTTCGTAGTTTAAATTTAGTATTTGCTAGGGACTAGCAAAGTTTAAGTGTGGGGGTATTTGATAGGTCGTTAATTAAACATTATTTTATATTATTTTATACCCTTTATACTTGACTTTTAATATTAAATTAATAAATAATTAGATAAATTAATTTATTTTGTGATATTTTTGTTTGAATAAATAAAGCTTGTAATTTGGAGTATTTTGGCGAAAAAATCGTCTCGATCAGAATTATAACGAAGAAATTATGGACGAAATTCGATTGAATTATATATTTTTATTATTTTTTTTAATTTGTTTTGCTCAGCCCAAATCCACAAAGAACAATCCCAGTTGTAACCCAAAATTCCAGAGCCAAAATCCATGTCTTCAAGCCCGCGTAGCCCAAGCCAAGCCCTATTGTCCTGCCTAGCACAGTCGTGCAGCCCAATTCAGCTCCAGCCCATGCGCCTAGCCTGCCCACTCGCCTCGACCCGCCCAACCCAGCTCCAGCGACCCGCTTGTTTCCGCAGCTCATGTGCGCGCTGCCAACTCACCTGCACACCAGCCCACCTGCTCGGCCTTCAACAATCAACAGCCCAGTGCCCAATCAGCTGCCTGGGTCTAGTCTAATCAGCACCAGCCCAACCACCCTACTTCAGCCCTTTTCCTGCACAAAACTACTCCACCCACTACCTTTTTGCATCAGAAAATCAGCACAAAATCACCCTCAAACCATGCCTAATTTCATCATTAATCATCATTGTTCATCATTATTCATCATTTTATTTTATTGTAATTTTTATTTACTTTATTTTAGTTTTTTTAGTAACTTTTTCTCCCTATAAATAGGGGTTCATTTCACTTGTTTAGGGGACTTTTGTTTTGGAGAGAGCTCCTAAAACACAAATTGTATGTTTCATTTAGAAAAACCAAGACTTAGTATTTCCGTTGCAATTCGAGAGTTTAAGTTTGCATTCTCGTATTTATTACTCCATTTTCATAAAGTTTCTTCTGCTGTCAGAAAATCTTGTGATTAACAATTCATTTCTTTTCATCCATTTTCGGAATCACAAGCTGTTCTTGGATTTCGAAGGTGTAACTTGTTTTTTTTTTCTTGCTTAAACTCTCATTATTGTTTCAATTTTATTTTCTTTAATTCAATATTTTTGTGGGTATTTTCTTTCTAACTTTTGTAGACAATAATATAATTATAATGTGTTTTACTTCCCGAACTTTATATACTTCATACATTTGAGTGCTTACTGTGCACTTAGTAGAAAATTGAAGAGATTTAAATGTTTGACACACATTCAAATCATAAACATTAGGTTAATCATTTTATAAGTGTTTATGACCGTTATTCGGTGCATTTATAATATTAAAAAAAAATGTATGCATGTGTGAGATGGTGAAAGTAATATTTTGTAATATATTCAAATTATGCAAATGTTAGAGTGTTGGTAGAATTTGTGTTTGAAGAAAGTTCACTTGTATATAGGTTAAAACAGGAATAGAATTAGTTTATTTATATTTTTACTTATTTTTTATGATTACAATCCCTAAAAACCCCCCATATTTATTCTTTTATTCTTTTATTCTTTTATTAATTTGTTATCTATTTATACATTCATTAATTCACTCATTAGTTTATTCGTTGATTATTCATTACTCTTTTTAACTAACGTATTATTAATATTCCCTAATTTCTCCGGTTAAGAACGATCCCTATATGCCAATACTACAACTATACAAAAAGGGTTTAATTTGCATAATACTCAAATTACGTGTTTAATTTAATACGTAGTTTGAGCGTTATCAGCCGTGTCAGTAAACCTCGAGTTCGGTCGACCTGAATAACTATAACGAGTCGTTCAACTTGTTTTGCTAACCCGATCCATTCTTTAGTGTTTCTCAACCAAAAATTCTTTCACTAATTTGACCATCTCTCACTTAGAAACATATCTACAAGCTTGAAATCAAGAAAGTTGACTTGAAATTTCTTGGCTAAGCTCTAACTTTCGAGGGCCATGTTCAAACCTCCACCCAGACCAGTCCAGATGTCCATTTACTTCCATTGTTTTGGCCCTCTAAGCTCGCATGAACTCACAGAAGATGATGGTGATCAGAAAAATGAGGTTCAACGCCTTAAATCTAAAACCTGAAGCCTAAGCTAAACGTGTTCACGTGTTCACCTTTTTTTCTGGGTTTTTTCCGATCGCCCACCGTGGCTCCTCGTCTCTCCATCGTCTTTGTCAGTATCTCCCTCACTCTCTATCACTCTCAGCTAGCACCAGGTGCTGAGCTCAATGAAAAAATGGTGAAGGTGGGGTTTTGGGTATGTATGTATGTTTGAAATGAGAGAGTGAGATGTATGTGTGTAGGGAAGTGGGCCAATTGGATGAGTGACACTTGTCACTCATCCTTTGGTCCAAACTAGATATTTTGGGTCCCATTAAATATCAACCAAGGTCCACTTTCATCGTACAACGTGCCGTAAAATCTCATTAAATCCTTCCTTGACCCGTAAAATCACCGTATGACGTCCAAATTTGACGTGCCGTTTGTCTACGTAATCTTAATCCCTCGATCTACTTAATAGGTCTCGGTGCACGTGGAAAAAGTCTCACAGGTCAAAAGTCAACATTTCCCCCCCAAAGCGGCAAAGTCATTATTTTACCTTCTAAAATCCCGATTATTCTCGATAATCTCCTGGTAATCCCGTGCTTACGGGTCATGTCGTTACAATCCAGCCCCTTAACGAATTTCATCCCCGAAATTCACATTGGCCTTAGTCCAAAACTGTGGAAAGCCAATATCGCCTCCAACCTGAGGCTCCTCCAACTGGAGGCTTCCATGTGCAAATCCACGTCCCAAAATCCATCCACAGTACCCACAAGAACATAACATGCCCCCAATGACAAATATAAGCCAACGGTCAATGCCAAGCCTCGGTTCATCCTCAACGTCCGTACCCGATAAGTAAGGGGTTAAACTGTCACTGAAACTCCAAAACTCGACTCCCAAGACTCATTTGAGGCATCAAAACTCGTCGACCTCACATGCCACCATGCAGGTGCAACTCAAACCCAGTCAGAAGTCTCTACTCTCTCTGAGCTATCACAAGGCATCTTCCACTAGGAAGTCTCAGCATCCATAATACCCAGGACAAACTGTCGTGACCAACGACAACTCATCGGCTTCACTATTTCCGTTTAAGTTCTTTACCAAAATCTGATTCGCACCAGAGTCTTCTTATGTTACTTCAACTTACTCATCTACAGTGTATTTTTACCACATCGAATACTTTCTCTATCCGAGATAATCACAAATCAGTTTTACTAGGGTTCCTCTTGCCAATCATTGCCCTGAGCTCCAAGCCCGCACAATAACATAACCCTCTAAAGCCTATATCCTCTAGAACACAGTGCTAAATGCCCAATTCTAGTATCTTAATGAAAGGTCAATAACGGATCCAATCTAACTATTGTACCACGTCAATCTCATATCCAATCTGACTATTGTACCATGTCAATCTCATATCCAATCTGACTATTGTACCACGTCAATCTAATATCCAATCCAACAATCATATGGCTACCATGCCCATCGTGGTCCAACACTAGACCATGTTCGTCCAATCCCCGATCTGGACACATCGCATACTAACTCAAAATCTTCTTAGAGTTCTCCCGGTCAATTGATCAACACTTGAGACATGCCCAACACGTACTCCCCGAGAACTCCAAATACAAATGATAAGCTAAAACTAAGCATTAAAGAAAACACAAAGTCACACTCAACACTTAACAAAAATATATGCAAATTAAAACTTTTTTTGTAGATTGTAGCATTGATAAATAGGGATCGTTCTTAACCGGAGATTGAGGGTACCTAAGCATGATTATCGTTTGATTAATTAATTAGGCGATACTTGATTGTTTCTATTATCCTACGTGATTAACTAATCTAATCTAATCTAATGTAACCTAATTTATTATTTACAAATAATCTAAGCCTTTCTATTTATATGAGAAAATTAATCATCAAATAAATAGGAGTTTACAATTTAAATTCTAAAATGAAAAGGATTAAACTAATTAAATTAAAGTCCTAAAGGAAAAAGGTAATAAAAATCCTAATTAAAAAAAAGGTTTCCTAGATAAAAAGGAAACAAATCCAATCTGGATTTGGACAAATTTTCATCAAAAAACAAGGAAAAATGTGCTGGAATAGTAACAAGAATCGGCTCGGTGGGATGCTACTGGAACTTGGAAGGAATTTCAGTAGGCACGCACTGAGAAATTGGGTTCATTTTAGCGGTCAACGATTGGTCAATGCGCAAGGAGGCTGGAGAATGGTTCGGTAGGCGTCGGCCTAAGTCACCTATAAGGGTTTAGGAAACACGCATCAAGAGGGATATGCGGCCTTCGGTACATGCACACCGACAACTTTGAAGGACGTTCGGTACACGAACGCCATACTCCTTTGTACCAGGTTGGATGAGGCTGGACGAATGGGTTCTGGGCTATTTTATGGGATTCGGTAGCCCTGTACCGAAATTCCTAGCTCTTTTTGGTGGCCTCCATTGTTTCAATGATAACTTCTTCCATATAACTCTAATTGAGGTGATTCTTTTGCCTAAATTCTCATAATTTCGAGTTTAATCCAATCCTGCACATTTCTCACAAAATATGTTATTTTGTACAATTTTTTGGTATTTAAACAATAAAAGATAAGCATAAAGGGAATAAAATGATGCTTAATTCATGGTTTATCAGCAAATTGTCCAATTCCTAACCATTTCAATCTCTTGGTTAACTCCAAAGGTCAACCGACTTACGTCTACCAAGTCATACCAATCCTGAGTGAAAAATCCAGTCGATTACATACCTCGACCCCCATCCGAATATGTGAACGGCGAATCCTGAGACTGTGCTGTAAACCTCTAATCCAGTCATAAAGGTTTCACCGCAACACTGTCCAATAACACTCTACGGTCATCTACCATCAACACAATCTCTCAATCCAGAGCTCTAATATCAAAGTTAGATGAACAATACGCAAAAAAAGATAACAAGAATATGGCTCTCCTACTCTAAGCATCAGCTAATATGTTCACCTTTTCTCGAACGATACTCAAATGTACAATCATCGTCTTTAACCACCTCTAGCCAACTCCTCTGCCTTCAGTTCCAACTCCTTCAAAGTACCGATACATAAAGCTCGAGTGATCTATAAAGATCTTGTACCGCCCTTGGAGAAAATGAGTCTAACTCTTTCGTACATGCGCCACCGCGGCAAGCTCCCAAGCATGGGTATAATAGTTCATCTTAGTATAAATAATATGACCCATTACACCAAAATGGGTCCACCAAAACTAATACTCACTCAACTTGGTATTTTGCTGCTTCCCCTGAGGGTATGCAAGACTAGGCTTTAGTATTCCACATATGCCTTCGCACTCCTTGAGCACATCAAGATATTATCAATAACCAAATTCCCAAAACGATCCAAACACTTTCCGAAGACTCGGTACATAAATTCCACCCATATCAATGGGCATTAGTCAACCCAAATGGTACGATCCAAAACTCAAAATGCCCATACTGAGTCATATCCAATTCTGTAAATAGCAATGTCTGCACCAACCCTATGCAGACCCATCCGAGAAGCACACTGCTGTCAGAACCATACGCTCATGAGGGCAAGTCATCGCTCTACAATCTGTCCCAAGCGTATAATCAAAAGATCGGTTACCCCAGGATCCAATCCACAAGTACACATCTCAAATAAGGGTCGTCAATGACCCCGGCTGCTCCTAGCAGCACATCTATCCTGACCGTCCATCGATCACAACTCTAAAAAGTCACATATTGGGATCTGATCAACCAGTAACTTGAAGTCACCAAGTCGCTGGGCCCAGAAGAAACTTGGCCATTCTCGAGGTCAAACGCCGCTAAAACACGACATCCAATGCCTAACAGAACCAATACAAGTTCCTTTCTCTTTTAGTTTTTCTCGCTTTCCTACCCTTAACCTAGTGGCCAAGCTGATGACGGGGTTGTCGTCGTGGAGGCATCATGTCCAAAATGAAACTGTCATGCACACCCAATGCGCAATCCAATGGAGAGCAACCCAGTGCTTTGATACCAAGTTGACAGGACCCTCCCTGTAATCCCCCTCGATTAGCGTGGGAGGACCTGCTTCTGTCCGACACGTCATGAAAAATCACTAAAGTACCGTCGAGATTTAATTATGTATACTTACCATGTGTTAGCCAAGGGATAGGGCTACATTCTAAACAATACATCCAAAGTACGCAAATCTACGTGATGCCTCAACTTTCACACAGCCCGCGACTGCGATCAACCTGGAGGGTACCAAAACCAATAAAAATTGTGAGTGGACAAAAAAAAAAGATTTGGAAAAACTCTTTTCTGAAATCATTCATTAAACCCTCTGTTTAATAAAGCTATGCATGCATCAAATCTATGAATAAAGCATGAATCTCAAAATACGTGCAATACGTAGAAAACAAGAAACATCAAAATATGTAGTCTTACTAAAAGCATGTCCATTTAAAATTCATGTCATGTACCAACACAAGGTAACATACCAACACATAGCCATATCAGTCACACTGCACGCACCAATATATCAAATCAACATCGATGTCTGCTGCTGAATAATCATATCAAGGTGCACCAACAGTAGGCTAATATCACACGGGAAAGATGGAGCCCCAGACTCGACGTCTGAGTGTGGACTGGCTCAGGAATGACGCAGTCCCTGACTTGACGATTGAGGAACGGTCCTAGTATCAAGAATGACGAAGCCTGATGCTTGACGTCCTAGACTACCTATCACAATCGACATCTAGAGTGAGTCATCAGTCACATATCATATCATCACAATCATCACCATCATCATAATTTCTCACATCAATCATATATTCACAGTCATATCATATCACAGTCACATCATATCACAATCACATTAAACCTCGTAAAATGAGCCATTAAAATATCCATAAAATCATGTCAAATCCCATTTTAGGAAACACCGTCAAAATCATATAAACATAACTTCACAAATATAAAACTATTCCCAATACCTAATTGAGGATCCAAGGTTTAATAAACCCAATTTGCTCGCAAAATATTTTAATATCATTTTTCTTAAATATTCATAAAAACTCCAAAGAAATCCACATGAATCATACGTAACCAACCATCAAGCAATTCTCATTATAAATCAATAAAAAAACCATATAAAAATGCATGCATAGAATAAGGTAAACAAAAGTCCACTCACATGTACCGCCACTTGCTCAAAACATTAGCTATAAGCCAATCTGAAGCGTCCGGGACATGTGGGCCTGTCAAAGTCATACTCGAGGGTCATTAACAATTTACATAAATCCATACAACAAACCCTCAAAAATCCTAAAACCAAAAACGAGCCTTGAACACGCTTCCCGATGAGCAAAACCTCCAAATCACCAACCAAACGATCTCTGATCGACCTAAAACCAACATTATTGGATTCAGGATGTCGAAACCTTTCGAAGAAGATAAGTTTGACCTCAAAAATTGTGCCCACACGTCCACACGCACCGATCAGTTTGACGTGCCACCTATCTATGTAATTGTAATTCCTCGATCTATGTAATGGGCCTCGATCCACTTGCAAAACATCTCCAAGGTCGAAAGTTGACATTTTCCCCCCTAAAGGGCAAAATCCTCATTTTACCTCGACAAATCTAGATTATTCTTGATAATCTCATGGTAATCTCGTTCTTACGGGTCAGGTCGTTACAGAAGTCTCATAAGTTAGGTCAATATGTGTCGACCGATCAGAAAGGTACGCCTCCTAGTTCCGAAAGTCCTTAAGTGAGGAAGTGGGCTTGGTCTGATAGCTTGCACTAGTCCCCGTAATGTGAATCGGTTATAGTGTGCCTATTTATTGATCTAATTGGTTACTACTGATAGATTTTGGTGATTCCAGCATGCTTCCCTAAGGAAGTAAACTTGTACTTGCCGATCGAGGCAAGCTTCCCTGACGAATTAAGCTTGTTTGTTTGATCGATAGCTACTAATAGTGTTTGCCAATCAAAGCATGATTCTCTCAGGAAGTCGAGTAATGTGTCTAATGGGTAGCTACTGATAGCGTTTGTCGATCGAAGCATGCTTTCCTTAGGAAGTAAACTCGTGCATCCTATCGGTAGCTACTGATAGCGTTTGCCGATCGAAGCATGCTTCCTTGAGGAAGTAAATTTGTACGTTGATCGGTAGCTACTGATAACGTTTGTCGATCAGACCATGCTTCCTTGAGGAAGTAAACTTGTGTGTCTGATTGATAGCTACTAATGGTGTTTTCCAATCGGAGCATGCTTCCTTGAGGAGGTCGTGATGTATGCTTGCATGATAAGCCAAAAATATATATCAATGCGACATTTATTTAATATCTTTTGAATACTTAAATATCATATAGATATGTGCTTAGGTTAATTAAAATGTGAATTAATCAATTTGGTGTGTTTGGCTTAATAGTAAGTGATACCATATAAGATTGGGTAATTGAATGTGTGAATTTATGGAAAGTAGATATGTAAGGACATTGGAATTAGATTGGGCTAATGTTGAACACGAGTCACCAAGAGATATACAAAATGAAAAAGGATATTTGGGTCATGGTGGGCTTTGGTGTTTTAAGTGTTTTGCATTAGCCCATTATAGTGCTTGGCTCAATTGTGTTATGTTCGACCCATTTGAGTTTAAGTTGGGTGGCCTAGTTTGTTTTCAATCCCAATACTAAAGAGATAAGTTTACAGTTAGGAAGATAAACATAACCAATAAGGGCAGTTATTTTCCTCTTGTTGGCTGATCGTGTGAGGTGCCTATCAAAGCATGATCTTTCGAGTCAGTACGCAACATTTGTGCGATGCCAGCAGCATCGTACGACTGGTCGTACCACGCAAAAATTGCTAATCACAATGAAGACTTGGGTCGGCGAGGTTGACTCGGTAGTCTAGAGTTGGCCGAAAATTACCCCGATGTGGAAAGACCGCATTGCAGGTTCCGATGACAGGTTGGATCAGTGTGGAGATACTCCAACTTTTATACTAGTAAGGTTGTGTTGCAATCACCCTGTGGGGTAACCAAAAGTCGAATGTTGAGTATGTCTTGGCGACGGGTCTCTAGGCCGCCAGGCTGGGTTGCTCATCCTAAGTTATGGAGCTGAGCTAGAGCTGGACCTTAGTGTTTGCTAACATGATCCCTGAATTGGTAATTGCTCTAGATTGGTTGGCCAGGTTGAGTCCGACCTCGCGGATTGTCATCGCTAGGGATACTCAATTGGCCAATGGGCCACTATAATTTGTGGACTGGTCTTTGATCCGATCCAATGGTTCGATTGGTCACAATGGTGCGATCATCCGTGGTGGTGCTAATCGGGTGTAGGTGACGCGAGTTAGACCTTGTGGTGCAGATCAGTCCAATGCTCGTGGCTAGTCATCGGAACCCATGTAATACGTTGGTTTCCAGAATATGGAGACTGAGTAGGTTGACTCAGTTCGACATTAGCATTGCTCGGTGGGTCAGTGGATCAATTGGGATCAGTAGAATGGGTCGAGTCTGATCTGTTGGGTTGTTCTTCCATGAGAGGATAGACTAATGCCATGTGTGGAGGAAAGAGGAGCTGTGGTCTTCTTATATGAGACAGAATGGAGGGGATGGCTGATTACATTGGGGAGATGTGCTAAAGTCCCCAGGTGCTAGTCTGTACTGAGGGAGTTGATGGCTGGTGATGGAGGGCTAAGCCGACTTACTGATCAGCCCATCATTGTCGGTCGAATTATCAGCCCATCATTTCTTCTAAAGGTGCCTGGTAAGTTTTTTCCAATTCAGAAATGTTAGACACATATGGTGGCGAAGTTGAATAAGGCTACTGATCCAAGGTGAGGTTATACGGTCAGTCGTTCATCGAAGCGCTACAAAGAGGAACCAAGTTGGTTAGTAGTAGAACTAGGTTTGACCTTCTAGTGTTGTATGGTCGATCGATGTAGACCAAGTGGTGTACTATTGTTCTTCCTTTTTATTTTCATTACCTTGTTCTTGCTTCCCTCTTCATTGTTTGTTTCTCCCTGCTATGTAAGAAGTGGATGATTGATATGAAGTAATTGAAGCAAATGGGTAATTGTATAATTTGTTTGTATGCTTTAATTCATGAATTATTGTTGGATGGTAGAACATGTATGTGTTTCCTTTAAGAAAATGTCTGATGGTTAATCGATCAGTCACATAGTCTTGTTCTTTCTGCATGGGAATCTAGGTTCCCTACCGACCCATTCTGAAAGAGTGACATTCAAATGTATTCTGTTTTCTTCTTATTGTACAAGTTCTGTTTCAAATCTTAGTGTGATTAGATTGAAATCTTAGTGTGATTATGTTGAATGAGATAGAGAAGGATTTTGGTAGTGAGGCAATGCAGCAGAGGTGTCACGACAAATTGGTGGTGTCATTTGTCCTTTTTGAATCTTACCGCTTGATGGTCGACTTACCGACCGACGTTGGACTTGCCGACTGATGTTGAACCTGACTTGTTGACCATATGTGGTGTAACGACCCGAACTTTCGTAAATATTATTTTATTGTAAAATGACCATTTTGCCACTAACGGGGGGAAAAAGTTGACTTTTTCCCCGGGGAATATTTACGAATTTAACCCATCACCGTGACGTAGTTTAGGACATCACGAGTTCGTAGGCAGGCGGCACGTCAAAAACGAACGCACGACGAAAACGTTATGGTCACGGAACAAACTCTCATTCTCTGCACAAACACACGACCACCCGTCAGCCTAGCTCCACACCCAGGCAACCACCAGACCACCACCAGCCACCACCAGGCACCAGCCACCACCAGGCACCAGCCACCATCACCACAGCCTGCCTGCACAACCCAAAATCCCCCAGACCCGAAAGAAAGGAAAAACAACCCAAAACCGTCCAACCATCCAAACCTTCACCTCTGCGCTCGAACAAATGTAGGGTTAGGTAAATAAGGACAGCAGAAGGACTGAGGAGTGGACACGACGGCGTACGGTGGCGACACGGCGGCGGTAAGTCAAGAAACCCGATTAGGTCCGATTTTCTTCCCTGTTTCGAAATGGTTAGTTTTAACGTTAGCATTCTTTGTTTACCTCTGAGACATGTCCTAGGAACTCAGAAGACCAGTTTAGACCGAAGTTCGTAGCCGGAATCTAGACGAGTTGCTGGAGAAGACGACCAGAGTTCTCAGCCAACTTTCCCGTTGATTTTCAGGTAGCTTCTTCAACCTAAATTTTGGTTTTAATTTCACAGAACTGTAGAGGGGATTGTGACGAGTCTTTAAGGCCAAGTCTCATCGAAAATGGTGGTCGGGAAGGAGATCTGTGATCGGGTCAAGACGTGGGTCAACGGCGACCCGATTTGTACAGATCGGGTTGACCCGGTACTGTAGCGATGATGTCATCATACTGACATCATCATGTCAGAAAACAGTCAGACCATGGAACAATGGGCAGGTGACACGTGTCCTCTAACACTGTCAGTGTTGACGTCAGTAGTGATGTCATGCTCACGTCAGCATTATTGTAGCAGAGTTGACCAACCCTTTGACCAGGCACGTGGGGGCATATGTGAACAGTAAATGTTGTGGGACCAGTACCATTTTCAAGGTTTTGACGATACGAATCCAATGGCGGTGGTTTCGTGTCAATCGGAGATCGTTAGGTTGGTCAAATTAGGGTTTGAAGCCTTGGGAAGCGTGTTCGGACTGCTTTCCTGGGCCAGTTTCAGCCTAGGGTTTCTTGGTTGTTTAGTAGGGACTTATAGTGACCCTTACGTATGCTTTGGACATGACAGGAATCGTGCAATAACACTTGGACAGAGTTATACTCTCGGATTTGCAGCGGGATTGTATTGTGAGTGGGCCTTTGATTTCACTAAACCTTGGCATGCATAACTGTTTTCCTTTCTATATATATATATATATATATATATGTGATTCAAGAAAAAGTATCTATTTATCTTGAGTTATGATTATGGCACGTATTACGATGTTTGGGCATGAGACCCGTCTGGTTGGTTATGCACTTTTTTGAGTCATGTATATGTATATGGATTTCGATGATTATCTTTAGTACTGCACTGTATAGATCTACCCTAGGATACTGTCTCCTCTGGATGTAGGTACCCCGGAGTGGTCACAGCGCATTGCCTGCGAGGGGTCATTCTACGGAGGGACCGGACCGTAGAGTGGCTCAGGAGCAGGATTGCTATTATTGGACGTCTGGGACGTCATGCATCTAGGATGCCATACCCGGACTGGGTTCGGGATTTGGACTCTGGATTGAGAGCCCTGGTGGCACGCGTAGCCTTGGGACTGTGACCTTATTGGGCGTCTGGAACGTCAGACATCTGGGATATCAGGGTTGGGATATATAGTGCAGTGACTGAGGTTATATTATGTTGATATTATTCTGCTTACGTTTATATGATATTATGGCTTTTGATACTGATGCATGCTTTTCGGAAAACGGAGGGGAAAAACAATATGTTTTCGATATGATAAACTATTTTGTAAACTTTGATTTTCGGCCCACTCACCCTTGTTGTTTTACTAACCCCTCTAGGTAGTGCTACTGAGGAAGAAGAGGAGGATCCCGAGGAAGAGGCATAGGTTTACGTTGCGCACTTGAACCCTACTGCTGGGTAGGTTGGCACGTAGAATGTCTAGAGTCGTGCTCAATAACCTGTATTTGGAAACTATCCCTTGTTTGACACTATTTGTATTCGGATAATGTGATGACGTAATATGTGTGACTTAAATTTGGATTCTTATGCATTTGAATTCCTTTAAGGGTAATTTTGGTATTTTGAGGTCGGGTGTCAAAGGGGAGTAGGGCACGTCCCCGGGTGGTCCCAGAGGGATCGGGGCGGGTCCTGTCATGTGGTCTTTCCGACTAGATGTGGTCCCCTTGATCTACATGGGTGGTCAGCGGATGCTTAGTTCTCTTGAGTGATGTGGGTTTCTGCTGGAGAGTGAAGAAAGGGGCACCAATATAGCTTTTAGTTGTTTTCACATAGATAGTGCCAACTACTTGATCCTAAAATGGATCTAAATATACGTGAAGAATGCACACCCATAAGGAATACGAGATGTACCCGGTTCACCCGAAGTGGGCTATGTCCATGGTGTTACACTCTTCTCATTCATAATATAGTGTTTATTGAGCCTTAAGGGAGGCTAAGTATGTAGTCTTAGGGAAGGCTAGAATGTAGAGAGCAATGAGAGCTTTAGTCTAGAGAAAGAGTGGAGCTTTTCTTTAAGAGGGAGGATGGCTACCTATTTATAGGCAATTGTGACAAGACCCATCCCGATCCCCCTGAGACTACTCGGGGATGTGCCCCGCTCCCGTCTGACAGTAACTCTAAAATACCGAAATTACCCTTAACAGGCTTCAAGTTTTTCGAATTAAATAAATAAAGTCAAACATACGAGTTTAGAGTTCAACACTGTCAGACTAGGGATAGTACAAATACAAAATACGAGCACAAATGTCAAGTTACAAAACGATGCTCAACCTACTCAACAAGGTGTATAGGTGTGCAACAACGAAATCTATGCCTCGGACTCCGATCCTCCACCTCTACCTCGGTTGCACGGCATGGAGGGGTCAATAAAAAAAAATGAGTGGGCCAAAAATAAACAAGGTTTCCAAAACCAGTTTAATAATATAATAATCATAAGGTTTTACCCCTCTATTTTCAAACATGCATTCATTGAGTCAAAACATAGGTAATCGTAATAGTATCAAAAATCATATAACCATATGAAACCGAATAGGGAAAAGTAATCATAATAATGGTGCATTGCAATACCCAACCCCGACATCCCTGATGTTTGGCATCCCTAATGCCTAATAATGTCATGGTCCTAAGGCTACACATGTCACTTGGGGTCTCAATCCCAAGTCTCCCCAAGGGCCTCCTAGGTCAATGACCTGCATGTGAATGACCCTCCCTAGGGGTATCATCCATAACTACACTCCTGACCATGAGCTACCCATCAGGTCAACCCATCTTAGGAAGTGACCGTGACTACTCCAGGATACTATGAGACGTTCGGAGGAGACATTAACCATAATGTAGGTATACCCAGTGTAATAGTATTAAATTCCACAGAAATCCCTGTTTGACTTTGAAAAAAGATTCATATATATCCAAAACGGGTCTCATGCCCAAAACATTATAATACGTATAAAGCATCATCATATAATACCAAGAATCGTCTAATCTCAATCGTAAAGTAAAACAGTGAAAACAATTCTGCAGGCAATCATTTCGAAATCAAAAGCCTACTCACACACGGTTCTCGCTGCCCAACGAATCGCCTAAACCTGTCCAAACACATCCAAAGGTCACTAATGGCCCTACAAGTTCAAACATAAGACCCTGGAACAGTACCAGTCGGGGAAAGCCGCAAGAACACTCTTCTTGAGGCATTAAACCCAATTTTGACCAATCTAACGATCTCCGATCAACACGAAACTACCACCATTGGATTCGTATCATCGAAACCTTGAAAATGATGCCAGTACCACCTTGAGATTCTCCCTCACGTGCCCCCACGCGCTAGTCAAAGGGAAAGTCAACGCTAGTCAACGCCTGCTAACGTCACAGCTCACGTCATCTGACAACTGTCAGGTCTGAAAGGTCTCACACTATAATAGGTCCAAGTGTCAGTAGATGATTGGTCCATGTCACTGCCACGTGTCAGACTCTAACAGCTCCACGTGTTAGATGTTGGTTGGTACACGTCACTGACATATCAGTGACACGTGGCAGCCCATAATTGGGCCACGTCACTGACATGTCAGTGGACAGTCAGCACTGACATGTGACATATTTCAAGCCCCTACTGGCCCACGTGGCTGACAATCTAACAAGGGGACGACTTCAGCTGATGACGACATCGTCCCTGTCCTCTCGATGGGTCTGCTATTCGGGTTGCACAGAACCGCGACCCAACCCGATTATAACACCCTGATTTCTTAACCATTTTCGATGCAATTTCTTCTTACATGTTCGTCTAATCCTAACTAAGAAATCCATCTAATTGAAAACACGAAAAGCTCATTAAAATCTTACCCTCAATCGATGAACAGCAATTGGTTCTTCCAACCTTGTTCTCCGTCGACCCAAGCCACCAAAACTCCTCCAATCTAGTCCAAAAAACTCGTCCTAATCCTTAGAACCACACCCAAACAACGAAAATGACTTTTAGACGTTAAACATCAATGTTCTAAATGTGGGTTTAAACGGGTGTTCGGGTTTGCGTTATTCTCACCTTTGTCGTGTCCTCGCCGTGCTTAGCCTCACCGTCACGTCGTCCTTGTCTCTCTGGTCTCTTCCTCAGCTGATCACAGTGGCTGATGAAGGAAGGGTGGTCGGGTTATGGTGTTTGTGTGCAATCGTGGTTCACGGGTTAGAGGAAAATGACGAAGATGATCGAATAGGAGGAAGAGAGAGATGTGAGGAATATTTAAATAAATCAACCAATAGACCCAGATCCATAATTCAGGGAACCCTACCAATGGGATGAGTGACACTTGTCAGTCATCCAAGGGCCCACACTTAATCTCTCACAAATCAGATTTAACTATTAATTAATTCAATTCTCGGGGCGTTAAATACCCGATTTCGATCCCGTGACTATAACTTTCCCGTCCGACGTCCGATTTCGACGTGCCACCTTTCTACGGACTCGTGACGTTTCGATCTACGTCACGGTCATAGGTCAAAGTCCAAAAAGAATCCCGATTCAAAAGTCAACTTTTTCCCTACCAAGGGTAAAATGGTCATTTTGCAATGATTAATAGAAATTACAATAAAATAATGTTCGGGTCGTTACAAATTACCTAAGGTTAGGCCACGTGCTACCTAGGTGGGCTTTATAAATGGGCCTTGTTGGGTTTTCTTCATGGACCTTGACGATGGTGTGGGTCCTGCTCCAAGTGGCCTTCTATGCTGTGATGGCCCTTGGCGTTAGGGCGGACTTGGTCCGAGTGATATTCCGAATCTAGGCTTGGTCTATCAATAAGTTATCAAAACTATTGAATCCTTGTATGAATAGGATACTGAATTAGGACTTGGGGATGAATACCAGCATAAGACTCCGAAGAGTCTGAATATCAAACTAAGATCATGGAAGAATTGGGAAACCACATGCACTGGGTAATTTATAAGATTTCAAAAAATATGGTGTTGGCCGTAAATAATGACTGAGGTCTGAGTTATCGAACAAGGATATAATTTTTCATCGGAGTCAGTGGGTTTGGGTGGCCAGCGACCTTAGAAGGACAAATTATTTTTGGTTTGTATACTGAGACAAGGATTTCGACATGATCGGTGTATATCCTTTGTCTAGCATGTTATCCATTTATGTTGTCAAGTCCCATGGATAATATGAAACTTGGATTAAGTTATCAAAAGGGAGAAGGGCCAGGCATAGTTAGCAAAATAATTTTGGATGGGTTCATATCAATTTGGTATCAGAATAAACCACGTTACCTTGTTATGAGGATTTTAGAAAAGTGTATAGCACGAGGTTGAGATCATTTGAATGTGCGGTGAGTGGTCACTTGATTTATAAATTGTGATGCATGCATAGTTAAATATTTTAAATGTTTTATTGCATGATTGATTGAAAAGGCTGAATAAGGATTCTGATTATGGATTTAGAATATTTATTTAGGATTGATTATGGACGCACGTTTTACGATTTTTGTGGAAACAAAGTTTTTGACTTAGGCCTAGTTTGAAAACGTTTTGACTTTGATTTTATGTCAAGGATTTATTTTAAAAGAAAAGTTTTGGATTTATTCCACTAGCTATTTTCCACTATACATTGTCCTCGATAGACATTGTGATTATTTCCATTGTCTATGTGTAGCACAGATTTCCCAAGTAGCCAAAGTTCAAGGTTTTTCTCGCAAGGCTGATTACTTGGGGTTATTGTTTCTAGGTCACTAATTACTTGGGGAGCTTTCTAGGTAGTGAATTACTCGGGGATATTATTCCCAGGACGCTGGTTACTCGAGGTGTCTCCCAAGCAACTAATTACTCGGGATTATTATTATTCCTAAGCCCCTGATTACTCAGGGTGTTTCCTAGGCAGCGGGTTACCCTGGGTTATTGTTCCAGACCACTGATTACTCAGAGTGTTTCCCAGGCAGCATGGCTACTCGGATGTTCCAGGTATGCTGTAAGATACCAAGGATACTAGGACATCGCAACTACGCTTTAGGATCACAGGACTACTCGGACTTTGCAGGCACTTTGTAGGATCTTGAGGCTGATCGAACATTCCAAGAATATTGCTTTGTAGGATCTTGAGGTTACCCGGAGGTGAATAAATATTATTGAGATTTGATCCCAGGGAAGCCTTGTAACGACCCGTCCCGAATATCGGGATTTAATAATATTTAATTGTGATTTATTAATCTGGGATTAGTTGGGCGATTTCGGACAAATTGTGCAAAATGACCGTTTTGCCCCTAGGCGTGGGCAAAACGTTGACTTTTAATTCGGATGCTCAAACGGACTTTGACCGATGGCCGTGACGTAGTTCGGGACGTCACGAGTTCATAGACAGGTGGCACGTTCGAATCCGACGTTCGTGGTGAAAGTTATGATGTACGGAAGTCCAGGGGCATTTTCGTAATTTGGACGATATATGGGCAAATGTTGACTTTTTGACCGGGATGTCCGATGATCGAGGGCCAAGGACCGTTACGTAGGTTTCGTCGATGCGAATCCAACGACAGGCGGCACGCCGAAATCGGAGATTCGACGACGAAGTTATGGGTTACGGAAGTTTGGTTTCGTTATGCATGCATTACGAGGCGTGGGCACGTGGCGTTCTCTGATTGGTCTGAATTTCTGAGTGGGACACGTGGACCACTAACCTTTAATTATTGGGATCAGATCTGGATTGGTCAGATTGATTAAATTATTGGATTAAAAAAATATAAAGAATTTCCCACTTATTTTCACCTTTTGATCTGGGCCCTTCATCTATTATGCTGATGCACATCCCCACCGTCCATTTCCTTATTCATCTGATACCTCCCTTCCTCATTTTTCATTCTTCCTCTGCCCGTGAAGAAATCGAACACACACTCACACCAGCCCATCTCCTTTGTGCGTGGGAGTGAGACCAACTGCGGGTATGGGCGGAAGGACGACGGTGGTGAGCTGGGAGACGGCGGGAGCCGGCGGAGATGACGGCGGAAGGAAAAACAGGGGAGGCCGAAAAACTCAAAATTGGGACTGTCGTTGTAGACTGTTTTTGATCGTGCTGATGGGTGGTGGAGGTTCCTGTGATAAGTCCAGGCATTTTGGGTGGCCACGGTGGTGACCACGACGGCGATATGGCCTAAACCCGTGAGTCCGATTTCTCGGGCCTAAAATGGCAGCTTGGGATTTTCGACGTTTTAGTCGATCTAGTAACCGGGAGGATGACTCAGAGGATGAGACGAGTCTATAGGGACCGTTTTCATCGAGAATGGTGGCCGGAGCTGAGAGCAGTCGACGGTGGAGGTTGGCCGTGAACTTCTCGATCGGGGAGGTGAGGATCTTGACGTTGTTCATTGTTTTTGTTTCCACAGAACTCCTAATTTAACCCAGACGATCATGTAGGTGAAACCCCGTCCAAAATGATCCAGTATCGACGGAGAACCAGTCGGGTTGGCCCGCGGGTCACGGCGACCCGTTTACCAGTCGTTCGGGTTGAACGACGGTGAACAGTACCCGGCGCGTGGGTTTCACGCGCAGGGAGTTCAACCGGCGCGTGGGGGCGCGTGTGAGGTAATTTTGGGAAACTTCCAACATGACTTTTGTCCTATACAATGTAACGAACATTTTAGCGTTGGTTTCGTGTCGATCGGATCCCGTTTCGTTATTGTTCGGGATGTCCGAAGGTTTTAAATCCAGTTTAAAAATACTTAAAAATTCGGGAAAATTACGGGACTTGAATAGGATGTTAATGATGAGGTTAGTGATCCTCTAATTTGATTTGAACAGGATTGGGAGTCCCGGTGATAGTGAGGTGGCCCGGGAAGGCCTATGGCACGCGTATCGAGGCGCTCGGTTAAACGGTCTGTGAGTGGACATTGGTTTTATAAATTCGATGCATGCATAACTGTTTTATGATTGTTATGGTTATGATTAAATGATTTACTTTGGATATCGGTGAATTTAAATGATTTCACGCATTTCTAGGCGATTTACGTATTTTCACGTAAACCGAGGTTTTCTGGATTTGCACCGATTTCCATAAGTGTGGTTGGATATGATTTCATGAAACGGTTACGAACTTGAATAAAGTAAAATCGGGCCAGGGGCCCAGTTAACATGTGGATCGGGCCAGGGGCCCAGTTAACTTGTGAAATCGGGCCAGGGGCCCAGTTGACTTCTACATGTGTTTGCGGGTCGGGGACCCTAAAACGGAATTGAATAAATGTTTTCTGGTTTACATTTTATATATATTCACATGCTAAAAACAATAGTGGTTTTGATGATATGGAAAATCTGGTTATGGCATGTTTCACGGTATTTGGGCTTGAGACCCGTCTGATGAAACTTAATGATTGGTTTGGATTTTTATCCATGTATATATATATGCCTTGCATGTGGATATCGATAAAATGTATTTAGTACTGCACTGTATAGATCCTTCCATATTATATTGTCTCCTCCGGCGAGGTACCCCGGAGAGGTCACGGGCGTCTAGTACGTCCAGCGTCTATGACGCTAAGCATCAGGTGATGCTGTACCCGAACGGGGTTCGGGGATTTAACTCGGAAAATTGAGACCCGAGTGGCATGCGTAGCCTTGTGATTGTGACCTTATTGACGTCAGGGACGTCAGACATCAGGGATGTCGGATTGGAGTGTATAGTGCAGTGGCTAAAATAATGGTTAAGGTTTATATTATATGCCTTATAGTTCATATTACTGGATTTATGAAATAACTCTTGGATTTACTTTTGGAAATTGAAACTATGCTTTGGTTTCCGGGCTAAGGCCGTAATGGTTATTTCTAAATAAATATGGGATTATTGGTTTTGGTGCATGCATATGATTTTACTGAGGGGCATAAATGTCTTATAAATGTTTTAAACAGACTTGTTTATTTTCGTCCACTCACAGCTTTTGTTTTCAATGCCCTTCAGGTTGATTCCGGATACGACTGCAGTAGAGACTTGAGCATCGCACACTTCCTCCATCGATCCTTACGCACTCTGGAAGCCCGTTTGGGCAATGACAATCGGTTATCCCTTGTCTGGCGCCTCTTGTCAGACGGGAGCACGTCACATTCCATGGTAATCCCGGGGGAATTGGGATGGGTCGTGTCAAGCCTGATCTGATATGAAATTCTGGAGATGTGAGTGAGCCCAAGCATACGACTCGGATATGTCTAATTCTAAAAATATGATGTATATGCCCACACGGCTGACAGGTTCTCCAGTTGTGTTGTTAAATTCTAAGGATAATATGGAACTTAGATTTTGTTGTCAGACAGGAGGAGGACCAGACACAGTTATCAAAATAATTCCAGGAGAGGTCCTGTCATTAACTCTAAGATTGCATTCAAATAATATTCAAGAAAAAAAAGCATATCCCAATCCAAATATCCAATTTCAAATGTAAATCCTTAATCGAACAAACGGGGGTACATCAATATTTTCTTATTTTCTTTCTTTATAAAATGATAATATAGAGAAATGATTATACATATTGGATAGCCAATTCGTTTATTAAAAGACCAAATCTGAAACTTTCTAATACATATTTGAGGGAGTAATAGTATACCACCAAACTAAATAATACTAGTGGCAAAGTTCCACATTTTTTTTAATGTTTCTTTTGATTCCCCAATCCTCGTGGTGCTCAGAAGTAGAGAAACCAATGTTATATGATAACAATATATCTTGATCATACCATGATAACAATATATTTCGATTAATAAATAATAAGAGTGAATAGTGTTGGAGGATTTGCTTTTATGAACTTCATTGATGCGTGGTATTCTTTGTTTTTTGATTCGGTTGAAATATTTAATAAGATTTAATGAGGCTGATATAAGTTTAATATAGCAATGATATATATATATATAGGCTGATACAAGTTAAATATATCAATGAAATATATAATATATATATATATTAACACTGAAAAAATGAAATTAAAATAAAATATTACACATATTTTCACGTAGAAATTAAGTATACAAGAATAAAAAAAATTATGTTACTTGTTCTGGATGCTTAGCGCACATAAGATAATATGTGAGATGAGCTTAAAATGAGGGGGACAAAGCAGTAAGCCACTAAGCTCCTTTCAGTTCCACTTTGTAGGAGGTGGCTTCGTACGGTATGCCAGCATCACCTTCAATTCAACCCTTTTGTATATAAGGAGATGAGGGGCCCTACCACCCACATACAAGGAAACATCATCTATGCTCTCCATCAATCTCAAATCAATAATTAATCTTAACAATACTTTCGTCAATTATATATGACATGAGTGCAGATTGCGGAGTGCCCCCACATCGATCTTTGACCTAACCACATAACTCTTTTCTTGAATCTACTGGCTATATCAACCAACTCCTCCTACATTATTTTAACTTTGTTGAATTGGAATGCTCATTAAGGGACGTCTACAAAAATTTCAAGTTCATGCATGGGAATCGATTCGTATTTGATGGAATATGCGAATGTTACGTTCTCGGAAAATATTTCTTGGAGTTGTATCCGAATTTGTTGGAGTAGGTGTGTAGTAACGCACTAGTCTATAAAATTAACTTCAATCTTAAGAATTATTTTTCTTTTTAATAGGGAACAAGAAATTACTCGGAGAAACCCGGAGTACAACCTAATTCTAAGGAAATGCACCATTAGCAATTGTAGGGAGTGAGCGATTTCAAGCATGCAACCCTTCAATATTGTAAATTGTAATCTTGAGTCACCATCGCCTCCGGCTCAATTAATCGCTCAGTAGACATGGATAAAGAAGAGATATAGTCAAAAACCATGCTAAAAAATATGAATTTTATTAATGATCGATGACGTTCAGTTTTTAGGCAACTTCATTTTATTTTTTTTAAGATAAGGGCGACACTTGGAATCATCTTCCACTTCGAGTCATCAAACATTCGTAGCTACTATGTAAATCTTATACCATCCACATGAGCCTAATTCATGGCATTTAGAAGAGCCTGACCTTCATCGATGAGGGCATAAGTGTCATAAATGTTTCTTGAGCCTAAGTAAATTATGTCTCCATTATCATTGTGAATATCAAATCTTGAGGTAGCTTTATTCCCATTGACAGCTAAGCCATCAAAATTGAGCTTGAAAAGATATGGACCAATGCATAGGCACCTCTGAACCTTCATCTTTCTATTAAAAAAGGTGTCACAAACATTGCTCTAATTCTGAAAGCTCCAAATCCAGAAAAGTGTATCTCAATTCAGGCCCATTGCTCTTTGCAAGTATTTGTACAAAATAATATCAAAGATCTTGGCAAACTAACCGAAATTGCTTCTTTCATCCATTTTCTCGCCTCAGCAAATTGCTTTTGTTTAAGATAGCCAGATTCTAGGCAACATTGTGGTGGCTCATGAGGCTTTTCACTTGCTCAAACTCAGGAAGGCTACCAAAATACATGAATTGGGGCTGCAACTAGATACGAATAAGGCATATGACCATGTTGAGTGGGATTTCTTGGAGGGGTTCTTCTAAAAATCGGGTTCCGCAGTGGTCAGGTAAAACTAAATATGGAGTGTGTTTCCCTTTTGGAGCTTGCAATTATAGTGAATGGTAGGTCAGGAGATCGTTACAAACCCTCTCGAGGAATTAGGCAAGGAGACCCCATCTCACCTTACTTATTCATTATTATCAGCGATGTCTTGTATGGTATGATCAACCTAGCGGTAGACCGTGGTCTGGTTCAGGGATTATGCTTCGGTAATAATGGTCCTATCTTGTCTCACCTGGTATTCATAGATGACTCTCTGTTTTTCTTAAAGGCTAAAAAAGAGAGGAAAACAATCTTTCTTTTTTGGAGCCTATTGAACTTGCATCGCCGTTGAACTTGCATCGCCGATGTAATGACCTGAAATTTTGAAAAAGATAATTCCGGAAATTACAAAAAAGAATTGACGATTTTACCCTTTGAGGTCAAAGTTTGACTTTTCACCTCTGGCACTTCTGGGATTTTTCGAGAGGAATGTTACGTAAGTCTCGACATCCTGAGTCTGTGGACACGTGGTAAGTCGAAATCAGAGATTGGATTGATTTGTTACGGGTATAAATTGACTAGCAGTATTTTGGTAATTTGGCATTAGAGGCAATTTGGTAATTTCAAATGAAGAGATATTTTGTGGATTGCATGAGAAAGTGACAAGTTTCCTTATCAACTCCCCATTTATCTCATATACGTGTGTGCACCGACTTCAGAGTGAGTGTGCATATATGTGTATTTTGTGTGTTTAGGTGTGTTTTTGAAATAGGAAAGAAACCCCTTGAGCTAAATTGTGAAAGAGTTAGGGAAGAACAAGCAAAGAGAACTAGAGAAGGAGAGAAAAAAGAAGGAAACGAAAGACGGAATAAGAAGCCGAGAGGAAGGGAGGAGGAAACCCGAAAACCTGTAAAGCCAAAAAATCGAAAACTTGGTTGTTTAGGTTGTTGAAACTTCCTAGCTTGCTAGTACATTTACAAACATCCTAGTTGAGTTCCTGGGAAGATTAGACTGAGAATTTGGGTAAGTTTTTCCCTATTTTGACATCATAGATATATTCCTTAGGTGGATTAGAAGAAGTTTGACTATTGGAACAAAAATAAAACGATCAAGAAACGACTGAGTTAAGGCCGGGTCAAGCTCGCGGGTCGGGTTGGATTGCACAGCAAAGTGGGCTGACCCACTGGAGCTTGAAGACGATGAACAATACAGGTGCGTGGGCACCACATGTAGGGGTGGCGCATGTAGGCGTGTGCCACTGTATCTCGAGGTGCGGCCAACACGTGTTTCGATATTTTCGATGTTATGAACCTATTGGCCCAGTTTTTGCATCGATCGAACATTGTCTTAGGGTAGTATTTGGTGTCCAAAGTATTATGCGTAGGTTTTAAAATCATATTTAATCCCATAAGTTATGGGAATTAAATGTAAGATTATTAGGATGTTAGTGACCCTTGGTGGTGATTTTTGGCAAGCAGTATAATTTTCACATTTACAGAGGAACACGCAAATCAAGATTTAGTTATGTGGATGGTCTGTCAGTGGACTTTATTTTTATAAATTATTATGCATATATAGTTAAATGTTTTAATTGATATATTGCATGATTTATGTTGTAATGTTTTAGCATGATTATGAAATAATTATTTGATGATTTTCTAGACTTATCGAATGGTTCTCTACACGGTTGTATGGTTGTTTTGTGTAAACTGTGTTTTGGGTTCATGCTCGTGTTTAGAATGTGTTTAGAATGTTTCTTGGAAGTGGTTTAAGTCAAGGATTGTGTTGAATGAGTTTGCTTGGTTTGGGAATTGTTTTTCCATGGTCAACTATCCTTGGATATGGTCGATGCTCAACGTTCAGAGCTTGGCACTCGTAGTTCCTGAGGCTGTGAGGCTAGATAATTGTCTAGTTCTTAGACATGACTTGGATGGTGCGTGAGTGCATTTCCGAGGGGATATTATTATAGTCTAGATGGCGATTCATGCAATTCTCGTACGT
The DNA here is from genome assembly GCA_032719365.1 of Prinsepia uniflora. NCBI lineage: Eukaryota > Viridiplantae > Streptophyta > Magnoliopsida > Rosales > Rosaceae > Prinsepia > Prinsepia uniflora. The sequence goes on from CM064864.1 coordinate 47,093,486, forward strand.
GTCTGGATGGTGCGTTAGTGTCATTCCCAAACTTGATTCGGATGGTGCTTCGTGCAGTTCTTCAGTTAGCCTATGCATAGTGCTATTGTTCATTGTGACTTGTATTTGATGATTTTGTGGTCCCACGATCTTTGACATGTTCGATTTGGAATCTAATTATTTGTTCATTTACTTTTTGTTCTATGCTTGTATGTTTTAGAAAAATGGAGGATAAAAGTTATTTTTCTCTAAAAAAAAGGTTTTTAAATGTTTATTTTGTCCACTCGCACCTTTTTCATGATTTTATTGACGCTCTAGGTCAATGCATGGAAATCGGGGCTAATCGAGAGGCGAAGGCATGTGCAATGAGTCAGTTCAAGTATCCATTATCTAACAAGTGTTGAGGTAGTTTTGGTATATTGGATCGTCTGTTAGACGGGAGAAGGTTCAGGCGCGATTATCAAAATGTTTTAGGGGCGGGTCCTTAGAACATGGTGTCAGAGCAAGGTTGGTACTCAATTGTGCTTTCCAATGTCTTTATTGCAAAATGTAAGCCCCGTGCATGACCTAGTGATGAGATAAGAAATCTGAGGAGTACGCTCAATCCCAAGATAGATTTAGGCATTGGATGGACTCTAGATTATGTGGGTCAGATATTAGATATTGCACTCAAATATAAGAGTATGTGGGTTCTGATAATAAGCAAGTCAAGAGGTTTGGGCCGTAGTATTTTTGGACAAGTTGGACCTGGATAACATAAATGAATGAGTTCCTCGGTAGAATGTGTTTTTGAGGTTTTGAGGTGACGGAAGATCCTCTTCCGAATTTGTTACACATGGTAACATTTCTACTTGGTGAATTAGGCATGTCGATAATGGCATGAATTGCAAATGTCGAATTAGAACTAAGATAGGGGTCAGGATATTGGACTAAGACTCAGAAGGAGTAGGGATTGGGGACTAGGTCTCTAGAGGAGTCAAAAAAATTCGAATATCAATTCTAGTTTCGAATATTGAATAAGGATTCGGGTAGGAACTCCAGACATTATAATGGACCTGGTAACTTTAGTTGTCAGATAGATAGGTTTGAATTCGAGGATGAAAATCTTTAAGGAGGGTAGATTGTAATGACCTGGAAAATTAAAAAAGGGAATTCAGTAAATTATGAAAAGGAATTGACGATTTTTCCCATAGGGTTCAAAGGTTGAATTTTTGCCTCGGGCACCTTTTGGACTTTTTAAGAGGATGGCTATGTACATCTCGACATCTTGAATCCATAGATAGGAAGTACATCAGAATCAGAGATTGGATAGATTTGTTATGGGTCTGAATTGACTAGAGATGTTTTGGTAATTTGGAATTATGTGCAATTTGGTAATAACACACGAGGTGATATTTTGTTGATTGCATGAGAAGGTGACAAGTGTCCTTGTCATCTCCTTCTTTTATCTCATACATGTGTGTGCACCAACTTAAGAGTGACTGTGCATATATGTGTATTTTTTGTGTTTGGGTGTGTTTTTAAAACAAGAAAGAAACCTATGAGCCAAACCTTGAAAGAAGAAAGGAAGAAAATCCAGAGAGAACCAGAGCAGGAGAGAAAGAAGAAGGAAAAAATTGATGGAAAAGAATGAAGGAAGAAGATACTGAGAGGAAGGGAGGAGGAAACCCAAAAAATCATAATGCCAAAAAACCAAAAAGTTGGTTGTAAAGATTGTTGAGGCTTCCTAGCTTGCAACTACATTTACAAACATCCTAGTTGGTTCGTGGGATTCAGTTGGGCCAGAAAATCGAAGCTTTGGACGTGGAAAACGTTTGGAACCCAAGTTTGAAATTTGGACAAAACATGGAACCTTTAGACAGTGAATGTGGGTATGTTTTACCTTGTTTTGACACCATAGATCTCTTCCCTAGATAGATTAGATGAAGTTTGAGTATTGGAGCACAAAAAATAAACAAGAAACGACTGAGTTATGGTCGTCTTAAGCTCGCGAGTCGAGTTAGATTGCACAGCAAAACGGGCTGACCCACTAGAGCTTCAAGACGATAAACAATGCAGGCCCATGGGAACCATGTGCAGATAGATTGTGGTGGCACCCAGGGGCATGTTCCACTATATCTCGAGGTGCGACCAACATTTGTTTCAATGTTTTCAATTTTATGAACATATTGGCGTAGGTTTCAAGTCGTTGAGACATAATCTCGAGGTAGTTTTGGTTTCTGAAGTGTTATGCATAGTTTTTTAAGACATTTAATCTAAAAAATTATGAGATTTAAATGTAAGATTATTTAGGCCAATAGTGTATCGAGATTTACGGAAGAACATGCGAATCGAGATTTTGCTACGTGGACAGTGTATGAGTGGAATTTATTTTTATAAATTATTACGCAGGCATAGTGAAATATTTTAATTGCTTCATTCCATGATTATTGTTGCAATGATTTTCATATGATCATGAAATAATTATTTGATGATTTTTTGGATTTGTCGATTGGTTCTTGACACAGTTTTATGGTTTTTGTGTGTAAACTATGGGACTCCTGCTCGGGTTTTGAATGTTTTTTGACTTGGTTGAAGTCAAGGACTATGTGAAATGAGTTTTATTGGTATGTGAATTGTTTTCCATGGTCAACCATCCTTACATATGGTCGGCGCTCAGATGTGTCTAGATGATGCATTAGTGCAATTTCCAGACTTTACTCGAATGGTGTGTGAGGGCCGGATGGTGCTTGATGAGTCCTTAGGCATGAATCGGATGGTGCATGAGGGCAGTTCCATGGGGATATTATTACAACATGGATGATGCTATGTGTGATAGCTCATATTTTAAGCATGTTTTATCCATGATTTAATACCATTTTACTTATAATTTGTTATTATTTTGTTCTATACAATTGGAGAAAATAATATATCTTGTGAGAAATGTGTAGATTAAATAGAGTTTTGAATTACAAGAATTTGGGCGAAAGAATCACCTAAATCGGAGTTGAAACGAAGAAGTTATGAAAGGAAAGAATATGGCACAGAAATTCAGTGGATACCCACCGAAATAGGCGAGAGAATCAGTTGCGTGTCACTGTAACGCGCCGCCTTCTTAGGTGCACGTCTATCGAAGCCCCTCACTCCTCTTCAGTACGCGCGTCCTGAAGCATGCTCTTCGTATTCGGTGCAGTCACACTGAAGTCTCCAAGTAGCAGTCCTGCGCCTTGACCAGGGTTGACCACGCCTTTGATTGCTTCGATTTTGGTGGTTGACCACCGAAATTGGTCCCTGAAGCTTTAATTCCAAGTTTGGGCTTTGTTTAGGTTAATTTTAAGTTCCTTCCACATTTATTCTCCATATTGTATAGGGATTTTAGTCCTATTTCCTTTTGTATTCTTATTTTTAATTCCTTTACTTGTAGGAAAGGTTTTAATTAGATTTCTTAATTATTTAGGAAGCTATTTCCTTATAGAATTTAATTAAAAACTCCTATTTTTAAGAGGATTACTTATTCATTTATAAATATGGGCATTAGGGTTTATTGTAGGGGGGCCGAATTTACCCTTTGAAGGTCCCCAAAATTCTGTCAAAATTCGTACTTCAATTCATGTTCTTAGTTTAGAGTTTTGTAATTTAATTCAAGCACTCTTTATAATTCAAGCATCTTCAAATTCAGCACGTTTACCTTGAGGGAGTTTTCCTTCATCTTTTTTATTCATTTTCCTTTTATTATTTCTTGCTTTATTTATGTTTATGCACCTTTTAATTATGTCCTTGTTTTATTCAATAATGTTTAAGTAGTGTAATTAGGGCTATGGTTACTTGAAGCCCTAGCCATGTTAGTTCTTACTTAGATTTCTGGCTCTTGATTATGATTGTTATGCATGCCTAGATTTATTGGATTACTGCACTTCATGAACTCAATTTATGCTTATAAGTTTAGCTACCTTATTTGTGTATAATTGTCGATGTAATTGCTTGATGGATCACCTCGATGTTTGTGTTCACCCTGCAATTTATAGCATCACGTTTAAGAGGGGGAATTTTATTCGTAATCTAAACTCATGACTTCCTAGGTCTGCACATCACTTTTCTAGGGATAGTGTAGTGTCATTAAATCTTCTTTATGTTTCATGCATTATCACGCACCATCGATAATAGTTGTTTAAGGGCGGGTACATCACGCTTAAACATGCAATCTAAGAGAAGATAATATGTGTAAGGTGAGCCTTAGTCGGACTTCTGCATGGGCACTTAATTCAGATACATGCATAATTAATCTAATCAACGAAATCTAAGGCGAACTTTAATTGGTAAAGGTGGATAGACGCCCTAACTCGACTCAGTTAGTTAATCTTAATTAATTTACTAACATTCATTCAACGCAACAACCCCCCCTCCGCCCCCCCCCCCCCTTCCCTTATTTGCATTTTAATTACTTCACTTAAGTCAATTGAGTTAAATGGAATTGGATATCATTGAGCAAGTCTTTGTGGGATCGACCTTTGCTTGCATCTATACTATCTACACGACTTGTGCGTTTGCAAAGTCTATTACACGTAGAGGTTTTTCCTAGTACATCTTTTGTGCTTGGTAAAATCTCTATCAACGTGCAGTGCCAAGATGTGTCTAGATGGCACATTAGTGCAATTTCCAGACTTGACTCAGATGGTCTTCATGTTGTTTTAGAAAAATGAAAGGTAAATGTTATTTTATCCACTAACACAATTTTAATGGTTTTGTTGACCCTTCATGTCGTTGCATAGAGACTAGGGATAATCAAGACGCGGAGGCATACACAATGAGCGAGTTCGAGTATCCCTTGCCTGGAAAGTATTGAGGGTAATTTCAGAATTTTGGATTGTTTGTCAAACAGGAGTAGTACTAGGCACAATTTTATCAAAGTATTTTAGGAGCGGGTCCTTTCAGCAGAGCATATGGTCAATCAATTAACATTGAAAAAGCGACCTTATTTTTGTCTCCAAACATGCCATGGGACATTCAACGAAGGTTGGGGGATAGATTCTTGGTGTTAGGTCTACTAATGACTTAGGGAAATATTTGGGTTTGCTAATTATGTGGGGTAGGTCAAAGAAGGGGGCACTAGCGTATAGAAAGGAGTGATGCTTAAAGAAGATTGGGGGTTTGAAAATGTGTGTGTTGTAGGCAAAGAGGTGGTTATAAAGGTTGTCGCCTTAGCTGTGCTGGCCTACCCAATGTTCATTTTCAAATTCCAGTTGGGGCTATGCCTGGTGGTTTTGGCGCTTACTAACTTCTGGTTGTTCTAGGAGACCATTGTGTAGGTCTCAGTATCCTGATTTGTAGACATGTGACATGCTCGAGGTCGAATGGTTTCATTACGGGCCAAAAATTATTAGGGGAATTTTGGTAATTTCTTTTTTGAAAGGCATTTTGGTCATTTTTCTTGAGAGATCATTTTGGAAAGGGAAATTGTCTAGAATCATCTGATATTTTCGTATGCTAATCCCTTCCACCGACTTACAACTTCTTTATATTTGTGGGTGTGTCTTTTAGTGGGGTTGACCCAAAAAGAAGAAAAACCCATAAATGCCAAACCGCGAGGAAGAGGGAGTGAACCAAGAAAGGAGAAAGAAAGAAAGAGGAAAGGAAGGATTGAAAGAATGAGGGAAGAAGAAAAGAAAACGAGGAAGAAGTCTAGTGAGAAAACAATAAACCCGAGAAGCAAAAATCGTGGCCGTGAAGTTAAGGTGTGTTCTAGTTATGGAAGCTTGAAACTAAGATTCCTAACAGCTTCTACATGTTCATGTGACTCCAAAGAGTCATTAACACAATAGTTTGGATGTGGAATTTCCTAGACAGAAGGTTTGATGGTGGCCATATATCATGGAGTCGAACAGGGATTTTGGAAGTAAGTTTCATGAATTTAAGATCGTGGATCTTCTTCTGGTTGTTATTAGATGAAGTTAGATGGATTAAATGTTAAAAATAGACGTGATTACCATGTTTTGGAGTCAGGTTGGCCTTTCGGGTAGGGCGACCCAGAACCAGACAAATGGGTATGGCATGCTAAGGAACAATATGAATAGTGCCCAGTGCATGAAGTCCACGCACAAGGACTTTAGGTGGCGCATGTAGGCGCGTGAATCACCTTTTGGGAATCTAATCAACACAAAACTGTAAATTCTTGATCCTACGAGCCCAACGATATGGTTTTCGAGACGATCGTATATCGTCTCGGGAATAGTTTTGATTGTTCAAAGGTTTAGGGGTTGTTTTAAATTCGTTTAAAAATCTCAGAAAATTGAGGGATTAAAATATGAGTTAATTGAGATGAATAGTGACATAGAAGTGATTTGTGACATGAGGTAATGTTTTCAAATATCAAAAAAAGGCGTGCAAGTTGGTGTTAGACTGCATGGACTGAGTGTGAGTGGACTTTCTTTTCCCTAAACTATTATCGGTGCATATTTACTCGATTTAAATTCTTTTCTATGTGTCAGACGTCCAGAGCAGCGCTCTGTTGTCCTGAGATGGTTATTTGGGCTAGGACCTAGACGTCTAGAGCCGGACTTTGTTTCCTAGGTTGGTCCATACTTGGACGTTCATAGCTGGGCTCTATTTTCCCGAGTGGTATGGCCTACCGGTAGTGCAGAGATGATATGATTATTTGGCTTGCAGGCATTAAGGATGGGTTAGCTATATGTGATTACTACGCTTGTGGTGTGGACTTTGTGATGGTTGTGCTGACTTACTAGTGTTACTGTTTTATGTACATTTTTCACGTATTCTGAAGTTTCTCGTATTTCAAGATCATTAACGATGTTCTGTTTTCGTTGTGATTTATAGATCGGTTGCTCCATGCAATGACCCCTCGGAGGCAATGCCCCGTGACTACTCAAGGATACTACGAGACGTCTAGAGGAGACAACCCGCCACTCCAGGATACTACTGGATGTCTGGAGGGCAACCATTCATGAGGATGGTATACAAAAAACCGTTTCATAATTCATTTCAAAACCGTTCAAAGGGCTAAGCTCGAGTTTTCCATAAACCATCGTAAATCCAAATCCATTTGGGGTCCCCAACCCAAAATCACGTTTATAAACCATAACTGGGCCTCAAGCGCGAATTCATAAACTAATGGGGCCTCCGGGCCGATCATATAATTCAAATGGGCCTCCAGCCCGATTTCTCATTAAATCAAATGGACTCCAAGTCTGATGGTTTCCAACTAAATGGGTCATATGCCCAAAAGATATTTCCAAAACCCCTTTCAAATCGTCTTTCAATTGGGACTCATGCCTGAATTTAGATTTCACGCACTTCAGTGAAATCTTCCAAAACTGTAAATCAGTTCCTCGGTTTCACACCTCTCCATGAAACCTTCGGAATCACATATAAACCATGTAAAACATATGCACATAGTACACTTGGTTGAAGCCCAAACATCGTATAAAATAGAAATCTCGAACAACGTGCATTAACACATTTTCCTCCGAAAAATGCCCAACAAATCATATTTAAATCATATGTACTCATGGCATCTCAAAATATGTTCATAAACACATATAAAACATTTATGCATGCATCAAATTAGAAAACAAGGTCTACTCACTGACCGTCCTTGATGCGGCTTGATACGCGCGCCATAAGTCTCCCCCGGGCCAATCACCATCTCCAAGGTTCCCAAACCTGTCCAAATCATACTAGAGGAATACTAACTACTTTCATAGCTCTTCATTAAAGCCCCCTAATTTTCGGGGATTTTTATCATATTTTAAACTCTATCCTAAACCTTCGGACATCCCAAACTATATCGAAACGATGTCTGATCGACTCGAAACTTGTCCCAAAACGTTTGTTACATCGAAAGGATGATTTCATATGTTGAAAACATCCCCAAATAGTGCCCAATGCACCCCCCCCCCCCCCCACGCGCCGTCCAAAGGTACTGCGCGTGGAGCTCACATGCCGAGCACTGTACATCTTCAAGCTCCAGCCAACTGGTCCAGACTGGTCCAACTGGTTTTCGGTCTAGCCAAACCGGCGAAATTAGTTCAGCCCCATAACTTCCTAATTCTTTCGTCCTTCTTCTTGCTTCTTTCCACCAATCTTTCCTTATTTATCCTAGGGATTGTTCTATGCAATCAAATTGAAGAAAACAATCCTAAAACCTATTGGTTCAATTAAACCATTTAAACCCAATCTTTCCTCCCATGGTCTGAGCACATCTAAGGCTTAAAACTACCTCCTAAGGGTTCCATTAAGCACCTAAAGTGCATAAAAACATGTTTGGGGGTTCGATTTGAGCTTACCTTGCCCGAAACTGAATTTGGTGGCCAGCCACGGAAATCTTCACGACCGCTGTATGGGCTTCTCAGCCACCATCCAACGCCCAAAACTACTTCTAAACAATCCCACCAACCCCATGAACACACCCCAAAACACGAAATTGAAATTTCAACGGTTACGGGTTTGCCTGTTTTCCCGAGGTTCCTCCGCCGTCCAAGGCGGCTGGTCGTCCTGCCACCGCCATCACGTCCTTAGCCTTACCCTTTTGGCTTTAACCGAATCAAATGCGGAAGGGTTTGAATTTGGGTTCATCAGGTTGGATGATCGATCGAATGAGAAAGGGAATGGGGAGCAATGGATGAGTGACACTTGTCACTCATCCATTGGGCCTGTTTCAAAATATCTGGGCCCACTAAGGATAAAAGTCCACCCGTCTCGTAATTCATGTAATAATACCTTGGACTTTCCGTGAACCGTATTTTTCCCATCGAAAGTCCGATTTCGACGTTCCCCTTGTCTATAGACTCGTATTGACCGAATCTACGTAATGGTTCTCGGCCCTCGTGCATCAGACCTCCCGGGTCAAAGTCAACTTTTTTCCCTCGTTCAGGGGTAAAATCGTAATTTCGCCCTGAACGTCCGATAATACTTCACTAATCCCCGAATAGCGAGGCTAATCCTCATTTAATCTTAATTAATCCCAAAAATTAGGGACGTGTCGTTACATGTAAAGCGTCTACACACAACTATCAACGTCAATTAAATTCAATCATCAATACTCAACATCATTCACAATGATCAACAAGACTACACATCAGTGCATAGACATAAATCACAAAATCACAGTATCAGCACTACTCATCAGTGCTTAGAGAAAATAATCTATTTTGTGAGAAATGTGCAAAATAAACCATGGAAAATATTTCATGATGAAGGATTCAACACTCAGAGAATCGTGAGAACCTCACAATACTCATAAAATAGATTATTTTCTCCAACTGCATAGAACAAAATTTTAACAAAACATAAGCCAAAGGGTATTAAATCATGGATCAAATATGCATAAACTAGGACTTATCATAATCCAATGGGACTAAGATGAATTTTAAATAAAAATAGGGTCCTACATTTCAAAAATTGGCATGCCAACCCGTATAGCATATCCATTCCTAGTTATACATGTAACGACCTTGATTTTCTATATTATTTTATTTAATGGAAATTATATGTAAAATGACCATTTTGCCCTTAGTCAAGGCAAAATGTTCACTTTTGACCCGAAGCGTCGTACGACTATGAACTTTTGACCGTTACGTAGATCGTGTCGCCCTGTGTTCGTAGACAGACAGCATGCTGAATTTGAACACTCGAAATGAGAGTTACGGGTCACGGAGTGCGGAGAGTACTATTTTTGTTTTTACATAAAAACGTGCCAAATGGCATCTTGGCATTGGTGACTGATCCCTTGGACCAATCAGATGAGTGACAAATGTCACTCATCCAATTGGTCCATTTACCCAAAAGATAGGAAAGCTGATTTTATTCCCTTTCCTTTTTCCTATTTCCTTATCATGCTAATTGGACCGAGATCGATTTTACAAACACACCCAACCAACAATCCATGTCAAGACCCGTCCCAATCCCCGCGGGATTAACGAGGAATGCTCCTGATCCCATCTGACACGGAGTGTCAGACCAGGGAAAATTCAAACCTTTAGCCTTCCGGCTTCTAGAGTACGCCAAGATCCGGAGGAGGTATGTGATGTCTCGGTCTTTGCTACAGTCCGCACCATATTCAACTTGAAGGGCATTGAAAACAGAAAGACTGTGAGTGGACAAAAAGTAATAAGTTTAGTAAAACACATTTCATAAAAGACCTTTATGCCCTTCACTAAAAAGCATGCATGCATAGTAAAACCATTTATCAAACCACATACATTTCAATAACCAAATCCATACTGGCCCCTGCCCAAAACCATGTGCTGAAATCCATAACATAATAAACATATGTGGGAACTCAGCCCAAATCAATTTATCATCATAGAACATAATTTCGCAAAACCAAGAAATCATGTTTGTCATGAATATCATATAACCAATCCTGTCATGGTATCTAGAGCTACGTGCGCGCTACCCAGGGTCTCAAAGCCCAAGTCTCCCCAGGGTCCACCCAGGTCAATGTTCGTAGATCAATGACCCTCCCTGGGGGTTATAATCTGTAGCCTTTCTGAGAGTAAGAAACCCAACGGGGGCGATTCCACTCAGTCAGTGTTCCGTGACTACTCTGGGGTCCACCCAGGCCAACGACCCTCTTCGGAGGAGACAATTCATATATAAAGGATGGTATACGAAAAACCTTTTGAAAACATTCTCAAAACCTTTCAAAGATTCATGCCCGGCCCCCATAAGTCGTCACGACCATAAAAACCTTTCAAGGGTTCATGCTGGTCCCCATAAACCGTCATGAACCAGAAATCCATTTATGGGTCCCCGACCCGAAATCACAAACTTAAAACATAACTGGGCCCTAAGCCCGAATCCACATACAAACTGGGCCTCCGGCCCAAATCGTAAACCAATTGGGCCTCGTGCCCGATTTCGTAAACTAAATGGGCCTCGTGCCCGATTTCGTAAACCAAATGGGCCTCGTGCCCGATATGTAAGTCAATTGGGCCTCGAGCCCGATACACAAACCAATTGGGCTTGAGCCCATTACATAAATCAACTGGGCCATCGGCCCGATGCCTCATTAAATCAAATGGACGTCAAGTCCGAGAGTTCTTAAATCAAAAGGGGTCTCGTGCCCGATTCCACATTTCCAAATCCGAAATCGATTCAAGAACCAATTAGGCCTCTAGCCCGAGAACGTAGCTAAAAGGACTTCGAGTCCGAGGGTTTCCAAAACAAATGGGTCTCGTACTCGAGTTTACCTGTTCAAATCCAAAACCATTTCATGAAATCATTTCCAAAACTATAAGTACGAAAAATCAGTGTAAAACCAAAAACCTCGATTTACGTGCAAGCACGTAAATAGCCTCGAAATGCGTGAAACCATATAATTCAAAAATATCCAAATCAACATCATAGAATCATATCTATAAACCATATAAAACATTATAGATGCATCACAGTTTAGAAATCAAGGTCCACTCACATACCGTCCTAAGCTGCCGCCTCGACTCGCATTCCACACGGCTCTCTCGGGCCAAACACCGTCACCGGGACCTCCAAACCTGTCCAAATCGTAATAGAGGGTTACTAACTACTTAAATAACCCCAAACTACTTAAATAGCCTCGAAATGCGTGAAACCATATAATTCAAAAATATCCAAATCAACATCATAGAATCATATCTATAAACCATATAAAACATTTATGGATGCATCACAGTTTAGAAATCAAGATCCACTCACAGACCGTCCTAAGCTGCAGCCTCGATTCGCGTGCCATATGGCTCTCTCGGGCCAAAAACCATCAACGGGACTTCCAAACCTGTCCAAATCGTAATAGAGGGTTACTAACTACTTAAATAACCCCTCACTAAAGTCCCGTAATTTTATGGAATTTTTAACTATTTTTAATCCCGATCCTAAACCTTCCGACGTCCCGAACTATATCGAAACGATGTCCGATTTATACAAAATCAGTCCCAAAATGTTCGTTACATCGAATAGAATATTTCATGTGTTGAACACAACCCCAAAAGGAGTGCCACGCGTCGCCCAAAGGGCCCTGCACGTGGGTTCATGCGCCACTGTTCAGTCACCAGCAACCTTCGGCCAGGCCGCTCCAAACCGATCGGCCCGGTTCACCCTAGAATTCCAGTCTGCCTGGACTGGCGTGACCTGTAACGACCCGTCCCGAATTCCTAGATTAGATTAGTGACTAATCAGGATTAGTGAGGTTAATCCGTGATTAGTTGGGCGAAATCGGACGAACGATGCGAAATGACCGTTTTGCCCCTAGTCGTGGCAAAACGTTGACTTTTCATTCGGGTGGTCAAACGGACTTTGACCGATGACCGTGACGTAGTTCGTGACGTCACGAGTTGGTAGACAGGTGGCACGTTCAATTCCGACGTTCGTAGTAGAAGTTATGACATTGGGAAGTTTAGGGGCATTTTGGTAATTTTGGTTAAAAGGCAAAATAGTTGACTTTTTGACCGGGATGTCCAATGGCCGAGGAAAATTACGTAGATAAGGACGATACGAATCCATAGACAGGTGGCAGGCCGAAATCGGACTTCGAACGGGAGAGTTATAGGTCACGGAAGTTCGATTTCACTATATACGTACTTCGAGGCGGGGATGATTTGGCGAAATCTGATTAGGCAGATATTTTTAGTGGGTCCCATGGATGAGTGACAAGTGTCACTCATCCCATTGGACAATCCCCTAAATTGTGGATCTAATTAATTAAATAACATTATAATTATTATTATATAATTAATTTTAACAACTTAAAATCCTAACCATCCATTCCTTCTAATCTCTCAAATCCTCACCACTCATCTAATCATCTAGTCCTCACTTCTCTCATCAGCCATCAATATCATCACCTTCATTTCTTCTATTTTCTTCATCAAACCCGCACCCCCCCTATGTTCTTCATTCTTCATTTCTCTTCAAAACACACAACCCACATATACCACCATGAACCCATATGCCGTGTGTGTGACCGTGAGAGGGTGATGAGAGACGAATGACAGCGAGCCACGACTGGGGAGGGTGGTGGCTCACGGTGGTGGACGGCGGAGCTCGGCCGTGAGGTAAGAAAACTTTGAAAATTCGAATTTGAGTTTTAATGGTTTTTACTCCATTTAGTTTATTGGGTAAGGTTTCTGGGGACCTTAGGAGTAGAATGGGGTTAGTTTTGGGGCTTGGGATGGCCGGACATGTCCGTGAACGGCCGGAGAAAATCCGGCCACCATTGATGGCGGATGTAAGCTCGGTTTCAGGTGGTTTTTCTTAGTTTTAGGGATTGGGTTAGATAGGAAATGAAGAAATAGGAATTTAGGGATTAAAATGGGACCAAACGGACCCCGAATCAGTTTGAAAACCCGAGAAAACCGTGCGGTGAACAGTGCCCGTGAATAGTAATTGGTTCAGTTCTGAGGAGGATGACGATGAACAGTATTTTCGACTTTCTAGGGGCTCGTGAGGGCCCCTGGGCCATAATTTGGGATCGTGTTCAACATGAGAAATCTTCTATTCAATGTAACAAAGATTATGGGACTAGTCTCGTGTCAATCAGATATCATTTCGATAGTGTTCGGGGTGTCGGAAGGTTTAGGGTCGGTTTAAAAATAGTTAAAAGTTTGGGAAAATTACGGGGCTTTGATGGGAGGTTAGTTAAGTAGTTATTAACCTTCTATTAAAATTTGGACAGGTTTGGGAGTCCCGGTGACAGTGATCGGCTCAGGAGAGCATATGGCACGCAAATCGAGGCGGCAGCTCGGACGGTCTGTGAGTGGACTTTGTTTTCTAAATTGGTGCATGCATAAATGTTTATTATATTTTTTAAATACTTGTTTGTGATGCCATGAGTGCATTTGGATGTGTGGTTACGTATAGACACGTATTTCGAGGTTTCAGCCCTATACGGTGCCTATATGGGGCTGTATGTCTTTACTGGTCTAAATGAAATGGTTTTAGATTTACAAATGGATTATGAATATGATTTTATGATGTTGATTTGGATGCTTTTGATTTATATGGTTTCACGTATTTCGAGGCGATTTACGTGCTTGCACGTAAATCGAGATTCCGATTTTACTCTGATTTTCCATTCTTATGGTTTTGGAAATAGTTTAATGAAATGGTTTTGGATTTGAAAAGGTAAACTCGGGTTCGAGACCCATTTGCTTTACGAAATCGGGCCGGAGGCCCAGTTGGTTTACGATTCGGACCGGAGGTCCAGTTTCTATGTGGATTCGGGCCTAGCGCCCAATTATGTGTTACCTGGTTTTTATGGTTCATGAAGGTTTATGGGAACTGGCATGAATCCTTAAAATGGATTTACGGGTCATGACGGTTTATGGGAACCGACATGAACCCATAAAAGGATTTTATGGTTCATGACGGCTTATGGGGGTCGGGCAGGAATTCTTGAAAGATTTAAATAATGATTTCAAAAGGTTTTTCATATGCCATCCTATATATATGATTGTCTCCTTGGGGGAGGGTCGTTGGCCTGGGTGGACCCCGGAGTAGTCACGGAGCACTGACTGAGTGGAGTCGCCCCCCAGTTGGGTTTCTTACTCTCAGGATGGGCATGGTTCGTTACCTCTAGGGAGGGTCATTGATCTGCGGACATTGACCTGGGTGGACCCTGGAGAGACTTGGGTTTGAGACCCCGGTTAGCACACGTGTAGCTTTATTTTACCGTGACAGGTTCTGGATATGAATATAATGGATAAACATGATTTCAATTGGTTTTGGAAAATTGTGTTTATAATGATAAATGGATTTGGGCTGAGATCCCTCATATGTTCACTGTGTTATGGTTTTCTGTAAATGGTTTTGGGCAGGAGCCCGTATAACTTGTATTTACAGAATTTTGGGGCTGAGACCCTAATTGTGGATGTTTTAACATATGTGTTTGGATAAATGGTTTTACTATGCATGCATGTTTTTTAGTGGAGGGTATAAAGGTCTTTGATGAAATGTTTTTATAAATTCTTTATTTTTGTCCACTCACAGTCTTTCTTTTTTTAATACCCTTCAGGTTGGATACGGTGTGGACTGTAGCAGAGATCGAGATATCACATACCTCCTCCGGATCCTGGCGTACTCTGATAGCCCGGGAGGGCAAAGGTCGGAAGTATCCCTTGTCTGACACTCCGTGTCAGACGGGAGCAGGGTCATCCCGCGTTAATCCCGGGGGGATTGGGATGGGTCCTGTCAGCGTGGTATCAAAGCATAGGATTGCTCGTAGGATGCTTATCAGAGCGGGGTTGGCTCTATTCGAGTAACCGTGCAGCTCTTGGAGTATGTACACAGGTCGAGGATGTGATATCTCATTGGGCTACAGTTCGTGGTCAACCTGATGTTGGGATGCCGATACGATAGTTAGTAGGATTGAATCGTGGATGTCTTGGTTCGGTACTTGATGCCGGGGTTGCCATAGTTCTGTCAAGGTTGACAGTGTGGGACCCTATGGAAGGATTAACGTATTCGTACTTGAGAGTTTTGGTCGTGAGACGGTTAGTTGGGATCGTCTTTACGATGTCGTAGGATTGGTTCCGACGACTGGTTTGAAGTTGTGACTATCCGATGATCGGATTTGGTGGAGTTAGATGGATTTACTGTAGTTGGCAGTTAGTAGCCGGATTCGGGGAATCCTAGTTGGATTGACGGTAGGATTGGATTGACGTCTTTACGATGTCGGACCGCGGGGTAGGTCAGATTGTTGATTTTACTGCTTTTCGCAGTTGGGTTCCGAGGAACTCTAGGTTTGATCGTGGAACCCTACCTTGGGTGTATGATTCAGAAATGTGAGTTTACGAGTGGTGTGACTTTGACGACTATTCGGATTTGGGTTCGTTAGTCGGTATAGTCATGTCAGCTTGTGTTGGGACTACACTTCGCAGTCGGGGCTGTACTTACCGGTTAAACCTAGTTAGTTTTCGTGCTACTCAGTTGTGGTTTGTCGCAACTAGGGTCATAGGCGACCTGGTAGACGACATTGGTTTAGTTGAGTTGCGATTGGTTAGTGTTTGGTTGGGCAAGTTATCAGGGTTGGTACTTGTCGATGGAATCCCTGAGTGGGATACAGAGTGGTTAATACGGGCGGTTGATTCCGTTGGATGTGAACCTCGATAGCGATGTCTGGTAGTTAGGTCTGCACGAGTGTGGGGCAGGCGCTACTACCGAGAGTGGTTGTAGTTACGGTTGTTGGGAATCGGGGACGTTCAGGGGATGTTTCCTTTTCTCGTATGAGTTGTCAGGGTAACTGTACCCAGAGGTGTTGGGTACGAAGGAGGCAGAGTTTCTCCTATTCTAGCAAAGGTACGTTGTCGTCTCTCGGTATGAGCGGAGATCCAGGGTGTCAGTTTTACACACGGCGTGCTGATACTGACACTAGTGTTGATGATAGTGCGTGGTGCTGGTACTAGCGCTGGTGCTGGTGCCAGTGATCTTGATGACGGTGAGTTACGAGTCGGGATGTGACATCCGTCGTGATGGGCATATGTTCGGTATCTGTGGTCCCAGAGTGGAGCTCAGATAGAGTTAAATTGGTTAGGGGACACGTGGTTGATGTCCGGGTATGTTGTTTCCAATCTGGTTAGAACTTCGGAATCGCGAGAGGTTGCGCTTGTAGTGACGAGAGGAATGTGGGTTTTCCGCATTGGTATTGAGTATATCGAAGTCGGGTGACTGAGATTCTCATCTTCTGCATGGTGGCAGACGATGTTGAATTACGTGGCGTGGTGAGTGCAGTGAGTTTTGTTTGCATTCACGTAGGATGAGTATTGATGTCATTTTTGGGTATCATCCTTGGTTTTTCCTAGGTGGAATGACAATGATCGATACGAGGTAATCAGTGAGAACCCACAATCTCGGCGTGTCTCGTCGTTGATTGATCGGTTTAGATGTAGGACTGGGTTGAGGACTTTAGGTGTCGTGACGATTCTCGATCGTGCCGTTTATGGTTGGGTGACGTAGTGTTGAATCTGGATTGTGATCTTGAGGATCTAGATAGGTGGAGAGTTTATCGCTCTTACTTGGATGTTTGAGTGGAGCATGTTGGGACTGAACTTCTTTTCGAAGTGAATCCCGTGTGGTATATTACTCAGGTGAGTAGTTTTCCGACGTGGTCGGATATGGTCAGTCTTAGAGATGTGTCGATATTGGGATTGGCTTCCCTATGAAGTCAATTGATGGTAATGTGGTAATCGGTGGAGCAGGTATCCGATAGGTTCGGATATGGTTTGTCTCGGTAGACGAGAACGAGATTTCAGGTTTTGGAATCAGATTTCTGGATGACGATTCAGGATTTGATTTTGAAACTTGAAAGAGGATTTCTGTACTTGGGTTTTGGAATCGGATTCTGGGTGACGATTTAGGATTTGATTCTGGAGCTTGACTATGGATTTTCTTTTATGGATTTGGGTTCAGAATGGTTATTCCAAATGCTAGTTACGGAATAATGATTTCGAATTCGGATTTGGACATGGCTATGGATATGATTTCTGGGTTTGAATTCGGGATTTCTTACGAAATTGCGAATTCGGATTTGGAAATGGATAATAGGTCGGAGTTTTTGATTTGTCTAGTGCTGGATTGGATAGATGGACTCTAGAATAGAAACGTGATTGGCTATGACCTAGGTGGTTGTAAGCTAATTGATAGGTAGATGTACGTACCTTGTGCGTTATTCGAGGTACGATACTGGGTGTACTTGTCGTGTCAGGTGACGGTATATAGGTTATACCGGTAGTATGTTGGTAAGCGTGTTGGTAGACGGATTGGTTCCGATACCATTGGATTAGTCGAGGTCGTGAACTAGACATTGGATATTGTGCAGTAGGTCATGTTATTTCTGATGGGTCTAATTACACACAGATTGAGTGAAATGCTTTGTGGGTGAGTGTTTACCCATGGTTGAGTGAGTTGGTGGTTAGTGTAACCACGAGTGAGTATAGTGACAGTTTTCGATTGACAACTGTCAAGTGGTGATAGTTTGTAGGAGGTGTCAGTGTGGATCGCGGTGTGAGGTCTGATGACTCCCAGTGGGAGCAGACGACAGGATAGTTAGTGGTTGAGCAGGGAACCGTCTAGTTGGTTGTGTCAGCGAAACAGTAGATCTGACAAGTGGTGTCAGTTCGGAGCGTACGACTTCTGTCATTCGACGTGGTCGAATATAGTCGATACGACGTGAGTGTTAGTGGTACGTCTGGTTGCAGGCGAGTATCGTTCTGGTTAGTGGGTGTACGAGTGTACACGAGTTTCGAGGTCGATTCTACTTTCCACGGGGTGGATGTGGAATCAAGATAATTGGAGTTTCGAGAATGAAACTAATTAAGGAGGGAAGAACGGCTAGATTTAGGTCGGTTGAAATTTCGAGGACGAAATTAATTAAGGAGGGAAGGTTGTAACGACCCGTCCCGAATTCCTAGATTAGATTAGTGACTAATCAGGATTAGTGAGGTTAATCCGTGATTAGTTGGGCAAAATCGGACGAACGATGCGAAATGACCGTTTTGCCACTAGTCGTGGCAAAACGTTGACTTTTCATTCGGGCGGTCAAACGGACTTTGACCGATGACCGTGACGTAGTTCGTGACGTCACGAGTTCGTAGACAGGTGGCACGTTCAATTCCGTCGTTCGTAGTAGAAGTTATGACATTGGGAAGTTTAGGGGCATTTTGGTTATTTTGGTTAAAAGGCAAAATAGTTGACTTTTTGACCGGGATGTCCGATGGCCGAGGACTATTATGTAGATAAGGACGATACGAATCCATAGACAGGTGGCAGGCTGAAATCGGACTTCGAACGGGAGAGTTATAGGTCACGGAAGTTCGATTTCACTATGCACGTACTTCGAGGCGGGTATGATTTGGCGAAATCTGATTAGGCAGATATTTTTAGTGGGTCCCATGGATGAGTGACAAGTGTCACTCATCCCATTGGACAATCCCCTAAATTGTGGATCTAATTAATTAAATAACATTATAATTATTATTATATAATTAATTTTAACAACTTAAAATCCTAACCATCCATTCCTTCTAATCTCTCAAATCCTCACCACTCATCTAATCATCTAATCCTCACTTCTCTCATCAGCCATCAATATCATCACCTTCATTTCTTCTATTTTCTTCATGAAACCCGCACCCCCCCTATGTTCTTCATTCTTCATTTTTCTTCAAAACACACAACCCACACATACCACCATGAACCCATATGTCGTGTGTGTGACCGTGAGAGGGTGATGAGAGACGAATGACGACGAGCCACGACTGGGGAGGGTGGTGGCTCACGGTGGTGGACGGTGGAGCTCGGCCGTGAGGTAAGAAAACTTTGAAAATTTGAATTTGAGTTTTAATAGTTTTTACTCCATTTCGTTTATTGGGTAAGGTTTCTGGGGACCTTAGGAGTAGAATGGGATTAGTTTTGGGGCTTGGGATGGCCGGACATTTCCGTGAACGGCCGGAGAAAATCCGGCCACCATTGATGGCGGATGTAAGCTCGGTTTCGGGTGGTTTTTCTTAGTTTTAGGGATTGGGTTAGATAGGAAATGAAGAAATAGGAATTTAGGGATTAAAAATGGGACCAAACGGACCCCGAATCAGTCTGAAAACCCGAGAAAACCTTGCGGTGAACAGTACCCGTGAATAGTAATTGATTCAGTTCTGAGGAGGATGACGATGAACAGTGTTTTCGACTTTCTAGGGGCTCGTGAGGGTACGTGGGCCATAATTTGGGAAAGTGTTCAACACGGGAAATCTTCTATTCAATGTAACGAAGATTTTGGGACTGGTCTCGTGTCAATCGGATATCGTTTCGATAGTTTTCGGGGTGTCGGAAGGTTTAGGGTCGGTTTAAAAATAGTTAAAAGTTCGGGAAAATTACGGGGCTTTGATGGGAGGTTAATTAAGTAGTTATTAACCTTATATTAAAATTTGGACAGGTTTGGGAGTCCCGGTGACAGTGATCGGCTCAGGAGAGCATATGGCACGCAAATCGAGGCGGCAGCTCGAACGGTCTGTGAGTGGACTTTGTTTTCTAAATTGGTGCATGCATAAATGTTTATTATATTTTTTAAATACTTGTTTGTGATTCCATGAGTGCATTTGGATGTGTGGTTACGTATAGACACGTATTTCGAGGTTTCGGCCCTATACGGTGCCTATATGGGGCTATATGTCTTTACTGGTCTAAATGAAATGGTTTTGGATTTACAAATGGATTATGAATATGATTTTATGATGTTGATTTGGATGCTTTTGATTTATATGGTTTCACGTATTTCGAGGTGATTTACGTGCTTGCACGTAAATCGAGATTTCGATTTTACTCTGATTTTCCATTCTTATGGTTTTGGAAATAGTTTAATGAAATGGTTTTGGATTTGAAAAGGTAAACTCGGGTTCGAGACCCATTTTCTTTACGAAATCGGGCCGGAGGCCCAGTTGGTTTACGATTCGGACCGGAGGTCCAGTTTCTATGTGGATTCGGGCCTAGCGCCCAATTATGTGTTACCAATGGTTTTTATGGTTCATGATGGTTTATGGGAACTGGCATGAATCCTTAAAATGGATTTACGGGTCATGACGGTTTATGGGAACCGGCATGAACCCATAAAAGGATTTTATGGTTCATGACGGCTTATGGGGGTCGGGCAGGAATTCTTGAAAGATTTAAATAATGATTTCAAAAGGTTTTTCATATGTCATCCTATACATATATGATTGTCTCCTCCGGGGAGGGTCGTTGGCCTGGGTGGAGCCCGGAGTAGTCACGGAGCACTGACTGAGTGGAGTCGCCCCCCAGTTGGGTTTCTTACTCTCAGGATGAGCACGGTTCGTTACCTCGAGGGAGGGTCATTGATCTACGGACATTGACCTGAGTGGACCCTGGAGAGACTTGGGTTTGAGACCCCGGTTAGCACACGTGTAGCTTTATTTTACCGTGACAGGTTCTGGATATGAATATAATGGATAAACATGATTTCAATTGGTTTTGGAAAATTGTGTTTATAATGATAAATGGTTTTGGGCTGAGATCCCTCATATGTTCACTGTGTTATGGTTTTCTGTAAATGGTTTTGGGCAGGAGCCCGTATAACTTGTATTTACAGAATTTTGGGGCTGAGACCCTAATTGTGGATGTTTTAACATATGTGTTTGGATAAATGGTTTTACTATGCATACATGTTTTTTAGTGGAGGGTATAAAGGTCTTTGATGAAATGTTTTTATAAATTCTTTATTTTTGTCCACTCACAGTCTTTCTTTTTTTAATACCCTTCAGGTTGGATACGGTGTGGACTGTAGCAGAGATCGAGATATCACATACCTCCTCCAGATCCTGGCGTACTCTGATAGCCCAGAAGGGCAAAGGTTGGAAGTGTCCCTTGTCTGACACTCCGTGTCAGACGGGAGCAGGGTCATCCCACGTTAATCCCGGGGGGATTGGGATGGGTCCTGTCATGACCGGTCCAAGGCCCTTCACTCTTCATTTTTCGTCCAATCTCTTCTTAATTAATTCCATTCTTCCTATCTAATCCCTAGAAACCTATTTAATTGATAAAAAAAAAAGAAAAACATGAAAAACCCAATGGTTTGATTTCTTCCCTCACGGTTCACATGCCCAGATTTTCCCCAGGGCCTCCTTAGCCGTGAACCACCACCAAAGCTACCTTAATACCTTCCTAGCAACCTACTAATCATCCCCCAATCACCCAAAATCAACCATAATGTCCTAATCGAATTATTGGATTCAAAAAAACAAAACCGAGCACCTTACCTTCTCTCCACCGTGCACGGCGGCTCGGCCACCTCCACGCCGTCCTCAGTTCATCAGTCCACCCTCTGTCTCCTTCTTGGATTAAATCAGGTGAGGGAAAGGATTGGGTGATGGTTTGAGAGGGAATGGATATGATCGGGTTTTGGTTTGGGTTTTGTATGCACGAACAAGCAAGGGTGAACTGCATGAATCAATTTGGGTGGGCAATGCATGGATGACAAGTGTTATTCATCCATTGGGCCCGCCCCAAAATATATGGGCCTCACATGCTGACAAATAACTCCCGTCTCGGAAAACGTGCAAGAGTTCCCTCGAATTTCCGTGAACTGTAACTTTCCTGTTCGAAGTCCGAATTTGGCGTGCCGCTTGCCTATGGATTTGTATCGACCCGATCTACGTAACAGTCCTCAGCCCTCGGTTATCGAACCTCCCAGGTCAAAAGTCAACTATTTGCCCCTTTTAAGCAAATTACCAAAATATCCCTGAACTTCCGAACGTCATAACTTCTTCCTTGAACGTCTGAATCGAACGTGCCACATGTGTATGAACTCGTGGCGTCCTGAACTACGTCACAGTCATTGGTCAATGTCCATTTGACCGCCAAAACAAAAGGTCAACGTTTTGTCCATGACTAGGGGAAAAATGGTCATTTCACACCGTCGGTCCGAAAGTACCCCACCAATCACCGATTAACCTCCATAATCCTTGATTAGTCACTAATCTAATCTTGGAATTCAGGACGAGTCATTACAATCTATCCCTCTGTGTTTAGGACTAATTTTTGGTCACTGTGGTGGGCGTCTAGGAGAGCAGAGGAGAGACTGAAGGGTGGAGAACCACCGTGAAAGGAGATGAGAAGGATTTAGGTAAAACCTGAAATCCAGTTCACTGGTCAAATTCTTCATTTTGTGTTTCAAGCTTTGTTTGTAGGAATTGAGGACTCTATTGTGCTTCTTAGGTTCGTACACATCTATTAGAACTCAAAACCAAGCACGACGACACTGGGATTGACCGAAAAAGCTTGAAGGAAAACAGAGCCCCACTATAGCAGCTAACAGGTATCGATTCGATCTCAATTTCTTGATTTTGAACCCATAGATCCAACTTAGACATCTAGACGATCCTAGTGGTAGCAACGGCTTTTGAAACGGGTCATAAATGAGAAAGTATTGGCCAGGTCGGGTTCGCTGGTCTGGGTGACCCGATTTGCAAACCCGTCGCGAGGTCAGGTATGACGACGTCATCGACTGACATCATCATCTGTCAAATTGTCAAAAAACGAGGACTAGTCAGAGGACGACATGTGTTAGATGTAAGTGCACAGCCAGCACTGACATATCAGTGACGTGGCCCAATTAGAGGCTACCACGTGTCACTGACATGTCAGTGACGTGAACCAATCAGGTACTGACACGTGGCACCGGTCAGACTCACATTGTCAGATGACGTCATGCTGATGTCAGCACCGTTGACCGTTAATTTTGACATCGACCAGCAGTGTTAACCAGGTTCGTGGGAGCGCGTGGAAACAATTTTTGAGGTGGGACCGACACCTTATTTAAGGTTTCAGCGTTCCAAATCCAATGATGGTGGTTTAGTGTCAATCCGAGATCGTTAACTAGGTCAAATTGAGGTTAGAAGCCTCGGGAAGCGTGTTTAGAGCGCGTTCCCAAGTCGATTTTGTTCAAGGGTTCGATGCTAGATCTAGTAGGGTCAATTAGTGACCCTTAAGTGTACTTGGGTAGGCCAGGAGATTGTGTTTAGGTTCAGGACAGGTGTAGCCAGTTCGGTAGCGCAACAAGGACTAGCTGTGAGTGGACCTTTGGTTTTATAATGAAATGCATGCATAACTGTTTTACTTTTTTTTCTAAATTTTTTTACATTAAATGTTTTAGAATTGTGGAATTTGATGTTTAAATTACGGATTTTGATAAATGCACGGATTTACATGAAAATGGTCGTATCGGGCTTGAGACCCATTTGGCGACCGTTGACTCGGATTTAGGGCAGTCAACAGTGTTTTGAAATGAATATTGAACTAAATGAACGAACTGGCGATTTGGGACAATTGGTCTAAAGGTTTAGTTATAAAGGAATTCTGGGTACTGGTTTTGCCGTGATTTGAAAAGATGGATTTCAAAGGTTTTTATACGTATATGTATATACCCTTCCAACTTGCGGATTGGTCTCCTCCAGATGTCGACCTGGAGAGTCACGATCCACTACCCGAAATGTTTTATCCCCATAAGGAACACATTCCTGGAGTGGGAGATATGATATGGTCTTGGACTGGGACTGGAGATAGTTATCCAGGCGTCGGGGCCCCTAGATGTTAGACAGAGCCTCCCAGATGCGGAATTCCTAGGAGTAGAGTCAAAGTGAGGCCCCGAGTGGTATGCATACCTTTAGATATGAATCGTGACCGATATCGGGGATTTATTCCCCAGGGGATGTGTGCCCCGAGTTGGAATCGAATATGCCAAGAAAGGGACATGTGGATATATGGTGATATTTTGATTTGTGGATATGTGTGCCCGGATGTTTTTTTGTATAGATATATATATATATAAATGTTATATGTTTTTATAATTGATTGTAGTCTATTTTTTCTACTAAATGCATGCATGTTTACAGAAACGAAGGGTCGGAATATTTATATGTTCAAATGAATTTATAATTGCTTTATTTTTTGTCCACGCACACTTTGAATGTTTTCTTGACCCTTCAAAAGAGGAAACCGAGTGGGGCATCAACTCTGGGACCATGGCATAAATATCGTCGTTGCGTTTGACCACCATGAGGGGTAGGTGTTATCTTTTATTGTATTAGTACGAACATAATGCTCATTTCCCTTGTCTGACCTTTTGTTGTATTAAACACACCGGTGTGTATCTAGAACCCCCAGTAGAGGTATTTGTATTAAGAAAACCCTAGGAAGGGTATTTGTGGTATTTTGAGTTAATTGTCAGACGGGAGCAGGCCTTTCCCCCGGTGGTCCCTAAGGGAGAACGAGACCGGTCCTATCAAGTTGGTATCAGAGCTGAGCATTATGTTAGCGATTTATACATGGTACATTAACACGAGTATTTTGTCATACTAATCTTATTATTTATGCCTCTTAACAGTTCAGTATGCCCCCGAGACGATCGACCCCGTTTACGCCACCTGATATGGGCCTCGCTGGAGACTCAGGAGGTTCGAGTGTTGGGAGTTCGTTGATTGGGCAGGCACGTCACCTGGGTGCCACGGTGTTTAGTGGTGAGGCTAACCTTGAGACTGCTCACTGATGGATTTTGAGGCTAGAGAAGATCTTCCAGGTGATGTCCTGTCCGCCTGAGCAGAGGGTACTGTTAGCCACCTTTTTGCTTGATGGTGAGGCCCATAAGTGGTGGTATACCCTGGAGTTGTCGGGCTGGGATGCTCTGATTGGGACTTGGGATGAGTTCAAGAGCCGATTCTTAGACCAGTACTATCCTCGCGCCTTCCGCGAGGCGAGAGAGATTGAGTTCTTGCAGCTCCAGCAAGGGAACTTGACTGTTGCGGAGTATGAGCAGTGATTCCAGAGATTGTCCAGGTTTGCGGAGGTTTATGTGTGGACAGAGGTAGATAGGTGCCGCCGTTTTGAGCAAGGTCTGAGAGAGGATATCTAAGCTATGGTGACCTCCTTTGCGATGATTTTCTCTACACTTCGAGAGCTAGCCGACGCTGCAGCCAGGGTAGAGACGAGCTGGGCCAACCGCCAACAGGAGGTTGATTTGGGACGACACAGAGACCGTTATTTTTCTGGACCCTCGGGTCATAGAGCCCTGAAGGGAGGCCGGTTCAATGGAGGACAGTCATCTTACAGTGGTGGATTATCAAGTGGTGGTTAGTCTGGCATATATGAGAGAGGCCGCGGAGCCAGATACAGTGTACCGCAGCAGAGTGGCACTTATATGGGGTCTACAAATTGGATGAAGCACATGACATGCTATACTTGTGGTGAGCCTGGTCATATCTGGAGAGGATGCCCACAGTGGTCGAGTGGTAGTGCAGCAGGACAGACACCGAGTACCGTGTCAGATACTTCTAGGGGCAAAGGACAGAGTGGATATCGAGACGATCGCGGGGGACCACGAGGACGTGGTCATGGAGCAAGACCCCAGGCTCGAGTTTTTGCAATTACTAGGCAGGAGGCTACGACTGCTCCTGAGGTGATAACATGTACACTTACTATCTCTGATGTGTCTGTACGTGTGTTGATGGACTCGGGAGCCACCCATTCTTTTATTTCACGGGGTTGTGCTGGGTTATTAGATCGAGAGTTATTTGTAATTGAGGATGACTTATGTCACGACCCACCCTCAATCCCCCAATATTAAGGGCTAAGTCATGCTCCCGTCCAACTTACGCGTGACACGAAGGCTAAATCAACGTCCAACCTCCATGTGACACTTAAGTCAGACAAGGGATTTCCAAACGAACCGTACAACAGTATCGGACTTCCCAAAGTGCGCAGACTCTACTGTGGATCGCGTGTATGATGTCTCCGTCTCTCTCGACCAACAGCCCGCACTGCAACAACCTGGAGGGTATCGAAAACATAAAAGACTATGAGTGGACAAAATAGCAAGTTCAGAAAATAGTTATCAGAAAGACATTTACACCCTCCATTTAAAAACCAGGGCATGCATATAAAACTCATTCCATAAAATCATTCCATATTCGAGATAAGAAACCTATTATTGAAAACCAGAATCATTTCCTTTCCTCAAATCCACAATTCAAATCCAGGGCCTCAGCCCAAAATCACAAATCCTCAACAAGTACGGGAACTCATCCCAAAACTCATCAAAACCCAATCATCCAGGCCATTGCCCAAAACATTGGAAATCCAGTGAAAAACCAATGAAAAACATCAATCGATTTAGTTTCTGGATCTCAAGTGCGCCCGAGTCTTTAAACTCAAAACCATGCCCATAATTAGGCCTTCCCGGGATATCAACGAGTCTTTAAACTCAAAACACAATCAACAGGCCTCGGGGGATATCATAACCGAGTCTTTAAACTCAAAACATATTCCGAGTCTTTAAATTCAAAACATATCAATCCAGGGCCCTCCCCCGTCAATCAACCGAGTCTTTAAACTCAAAACCAGATCCAGCGATTTTCTTTTCTTTTTCCGGGTCTTTAAACCCAAAACCATTTTTCAATCAAGTGAAAACCATAGAAAATCCATATCCAAATTCGAAATAATGATTCTGTAAGCTAGCATCTGGAACCATCATCCCAAACCCAAATCCAGAGTTTCCCTTTCAAGTTTCAAAATTGAATCAAGAATTATCTTTTCAAAATCCAATTCCAAAACCGAAATCCACTTTTATGAACTGGGCTCCAAGCCCAAAATCAGTTTTTCAAAATCCATTGTAAATCATATTTCAAATCCTGAAATCAAATCATCAAAACCATGATCAAATCACAATAGAAATCGAAACCTCGCAAAACGTAAAAATACGTACTTATCTCGAAATTCGTGCAAAATCGTAAATCATCAATGTCAATTCACAAATATAGAAATCACGTATAGAAACATATAAAACATATATGCATGCATCATAAGTTCGAATGCAAAGTCCATTCACAGACCATTAGCGTTGTCGGCTCGATATGCGCGCAATTACGCTTTCCCGGCTAATCCACTATCACCGG
Source organism: Prinsepia uniflora (assembly GCA_032719365.1). Lineage (NCBI taxonomy): Eukaryota > Viridiplantae > Streptophyta > Magnoliopsida > Rosales > Rosaceae > Prinsepia > Prinsepia uniflora. Next base: position 47,120,884 of record CM064864.1, read on the forward strand.
CTTTCCCAACCTATCCAAATCTCATAATAAGGTCACTAACTACTTCATAAATCTTATAGTAAAGCCCCATAATTTTCCCGAATTTTTAACTATTTTTTGCCGAGCTCTAAAATCTTCGGACATCCCGAAACATATCGAGACGATGTCCAATCGACTCGAAACTAGTGCCAAAATGTTCGTTACATCGATTAAATCATTTCACATGTTGAACACTTCCTCAAAATGTGTGCCACGAACTTGTACTATTCATCATCCCTTACCTCTCGCAGACTCGGTTCAAACCAGTTTGAACCGACCCGATCCAACCGAACCGGTGAGAGCGGTTCAATGTCCTAAATCATCCAATTCAGTCAAATTTTAACCTTTTTCTCTTCCATTAACTTCATCCAACTAATTCCTATCGATCTATTTGAGAAAAACATATAAACCAGGTCTGTTTCTTACCTCCTTGATCGACGAATAGATGGCCAAGTCCCACCGTCATGTTCTCACGACGCCGTCCACCACAAGCCTTCCTTTCAAGCTTAACAGACCCCTAACACCATCCAGAACCTTCCTTGATCAATCAAGTTGCTTAACAACCATCAAAATACAAATTGACATGTTCAAACTAAACTTTACCTTCCACGGGTTTCACGACCACCGTCCACAGCAGGCTTCAGTTCCAAGCTTCCTAGCTTCCTAACCACCTGAGAAACATTACCTAATTAATCAATTTGAACCTCAACCCCTAAATCAAACTTCCTAATTTTGAAATGCAACCAGGGGACTCACGAGTGTTTCACGACTTCCTTACCTCCACACGCCGTCGTGGGCCGCCGCGGTCGCCACCATGTTCAGCTCAACATCCTTTCTCACTTTACTTCACAAACCACGGGCAAATGAGGTTGTTTGGAGGGTTAAATTTCACTCAGATACACGGCCACTCTGTTTTTCACCCTCTGTTTGTAAACCACACGAAATATCTCCCATTCCTATTTTAAAAGAAGTGTGAGGCGGCATGGAGGTTCCACAAGCCTCCAGAGAGGGCCAAGTGCCACTTTTTCTGTGGGCAAGTGTTTCAAAACAGCCAAGTGTCCCCTGATCACTGGGCACTAATCCCAATGCTAGCCAAATGACTAAAATGCCCTTGAGGCGATATTACCAAAATGCCCCTCGCGTTTTCAGACTCTTAACTAAACCATCTGACGTCCGATGAAGGCGTGCCACCTGTTGTTATACTCAGGGAATCGAGACCTTTCTAATAATCCTCGAATTACGTGAAAAAGCTATGTCGTCTGAAAAGTCAACAAATTGTCCATGTTTAACCAAATTACCACTTTACCCTCGAACTTCCGAATGTTATAAATTTCTTCTCGAATGTCGGAATCGGACGTGCCACCTGTCTATGAACTCGTGACGTCACAAAATACTTCACAGTCATCGGTCAAAGTCCATTTGACTGCTCGAACAAAAATTCAACCGTTTACCCGATTCTAGGGGCAAAATCGTTATTTCGCTCCGTCCGTCCGGAAGCATCCAAATAATCATCGATTAACTTCACTAATCCGATATTAACTACTAATCTAATCCCGATTTCCAAGACGGGTCGTTACAACTTAGGTGTTGGTACTCCAACTGGGGAGGTGTATGTAGTTAATTAGGTATTAAGGAATTGCCCAGTTAGGATAGGGGACTTTGAGTTGCTGGCAGATTTGATAGTGTTGGATTTACATGACTTTGATGTGATTCTTGGTATGGATTGGTTTTCCGAACACGGGGCGCTAATGGACTGTAGCAAAAAGAGAGTGTTAATTCGAAGTCCAGGCGTACCTGACTTGGCCTTCCAGGGAAACGTCATGAGTTCTTCACCGAGAATTATTTCGGCCCTCACAACTTGAAAGTTACTGAAGAAAGGTTGTCAGGGGTATCTAGCTCATGTAGTGGACATGAGTATTGTGACGCCAAGAATGGAAGAGATACCGGTGGGGCAGGACTTCCCATATGTGTTTTCAGAAGATTTACCAGGACTGCCACCACACCGAGAGATTGAGTTTACGATCGAGCTACTTCCAGGGATCGGACCTATTGCACAAGCACCATATCGTATGGCACTAGAAGAACTGAGGGAATTAAGGAAACAACCACAGGAGTTACTCAAGTTGGGATTCATCCGGCCCAGTGTGTCGCCGTGGGGAGCACCTGTCCTGTTCATGAAGAAAAATGAGGGTAGCCTCAGACTATGTGTGGATTACCGGCAGTTAAACAAGGTGACAGTGAGAAATAAGTATCCCTTACCCTGGATAGAGGACCTATTCGACTAGTTGAAAGGAGCAAGGTATTTTTCAAAAATTGACTTGAGGTCAGGATATCATCAGTTATGGATCGTTGAGGGAGACGTCCCGAAGACAGCTTTCTGGACCAGGTATAGTCATTTTGAGTTTTTAGTGATGCCTTTTGGGTTGACCAATGCACCTGCAGCATTTATGGATTTGATGAATCGAATGTTCAAGTCTTATTTGGATAGATTTGTGATCGGGTTTATTGATGACATCCTATTGTATTCAAAAAGTACAAGGGCACACGAGAAACACCAAAGGTTGGTTCTGACAAGGTTGAGGAAAGCCCAGTTGATCGAAATGGCTGAAAGTGCTCTGCGGGTATGAATTATAAAGAAATGGAGGGAAGGAAATGGATGGCTCAGATTGAATCTCCAGATTAGATCAAGGGCTGAGATCTGATCTGGGGTTTTCAATCCAAAGGCTGAAATTTAAAGCTGGTTCAAATGTTTAATTAATCCAATAGTGGATCTGATCCAATCTAGCCAATGGGTGAGTGACACTTGTCACTCACCAGGTGTCCTCCAACCAGATTTCCTGAATATAATATTCGACACGAAAACCGAGACACGAACTTCCCGAATTCACGTTTCTAACCATAACTTCCTCGTACGAAGTCCGATTTCGGCGTGCCGCCTGTCTACGGACTCAGGACGTCGAGGCCTACCCAACGGTCCTTGAGTCAACTGAAAATTAGTTGTCAAAAGAAAAGTCAACATTTTCCCCCGAGAGTCCAAATTACGGTAATGCCCCTGAACTTCCGATAGCCATAACTTTCACCCTGATCGTCCGAATCGGACGTGCCACCTGTCTATGAACTCGTGACGTCCCGAACTACGTCACGGTCATAGGTTAAAGTCCATTTAGTTCATTAATCAAAAAGTCAATAATTTGACCATACCATTCTCAAGGGTAAAATCGTCAAATCACACATTAAATTACAAAATGAGAATCCTCGAATTTCCGGGGTGTTACAACCTTCCCCCCTTAAGAAATTTCGTCCCGAAATTTCAAAGAAACAAATGAGGAAATTGTTCTCGCATCTGAGCCTCAGGCTCCCATGTGGCTTCTTCCACATCCTGGTTTCTCCAGAGAATTTTCACGAGAGGGATCGTCTTTCGACGTAGTACCTTGTCCTTCCGATCCAAGATCTGTACTGGTTGTTCTTCAAAGCTCAAATCCTCCCGTAGTTCGACAGGTTGTTCCTTAAGTACATGAGAAGCATCACGTACGTACATCCGCAACATCGATACGTGGAAAACATCGTGAACTCTTGATAGTTCTGGGGGTAGTGCCAATCTGTATGCAACTCTGCCAATTCTCTCCACAATCTCATAAGGTCCGATAAAACGCGGACTCAGTTTCCCCCGTCGGCCAAAACGGATAATCCCTTTCCACGGAGACAACTTCAGGAAGACAAAATCTCCCACTTCAAACTCCAAGTCTCGAATCCGTCGGTCGGCATAACTCTTCTGGCGATCCTGTGCCACCTTCAATCTTTCCTTGATCACGCGAACAGTTTCCATGGTTAAGTCCATTATCTCCGGCCCTACAGCCGCTCGCTCCCCTACCTCCGTCCAGCAGATAGGTGTCCTGCACTGTCGGCCATACAGTGCCTCATAAGGTGCCATCCCGATGCTTGCCTGATAGCTGTTGTTGTAAGCGAATTCCATCAATGGCAAATGAGTATCCCAAGAGTCTTGAAACTGTAGTACACATGACCTCATCATGTCCTCCAGGGTTTGAATGGTTCTCTCAGACTGTCCATCGGTCTGTGGATGGAAAGCAGTACTGAAACGTAGGTTTGTTCCCAAAGTAGCTTGCAAACTCCGCCAGAACCTGGAAGTGAAACGCGGATCACGATCAGACACGATCGATTCCGGCGTACCATGAAGTCGTATGATTTCCTTCACAAACAGCTGAGCCAGTCGGTTAGGTTTATAGGTTTCCAGAACTGGCAGAAAATGGGCTGATTTGGTTAACCGATCCACGATCACCCATACTCCGTCCACTCCACTCTGAGTCCTCGGTAACTTAAAGACGAAGTCCATGGTGATGTGATCCCACTTCCACTCAGGAATCGGAAGTGGCTGCATAGCCCCATACGGTCTCTGCCGTTCCGCCTTAACCTGCTGACAGGTTAAGCATTTGCTCACGAACTCAGCAATATCCTTCTTCATTCCTGGCCACCAATAATGGTTCCGGAGGGTACGGTACATCTTTGTACCTCCCGGATGCATAGCATAGGCCGAACTGTGGGCCTCTTCAAGTATCTCGGCCCGTAACTCTGCCACTATAGGTACGCACAAACGGCCCAATTTCACCAGTGCCCCATCGTCCCGGATGGTAAAATCCTGTCTCCCATCCGCATCGACCTCAATTCTGTAAATACAGAGTATCGGATCCTGCAGTTGTGCTTCAATGATCCGATCAATCAGTACTGGTCGCACATGGAAGCTGGCCAACAAAGCTCCATGCTCGTCAGTACCCAAAATAACTCCCGCCTTCCGGAGTTCCACCAGCAAGGGAAGATACACCACCCCAAGGTGTGCAATAGTTCCTGCTGATTTCCTGCTGAGTGCATCCGCCACCACATTGGCCTTACCCGGATGGTACTCGATCGTACAGTCATAGTCCTTCAGTAGCTCCAACCATCTCCGTTGTCTCATGTTGAGCTCCTTCTGAGTGAATAAATATTTAAGACTCTGGTGATCGGTGTATATTCGACACGTTGCGCCGAACAGATAATGTCTCCAGATCTTGAGAGCATGAACCACCGCCGCCAACTCCAAATCATGGGTAGGGTAGTTCAACTCATGAGTCTTCAGCTGCCGGGATGCATAGGCGATAACCTTGCCAGTTTGCATCAACACGCAGCCCAGACCTTGCAGTGAAGCATCACTGAAAACTACAAACTCTCCACTGTCGTCCGGCAATGCAAGGACAGGTGCAGTGGTCAATCGATCCTTCAACTCTTGAAAGCTCCGATCGCACTGCTCGTCCCAGATAAACTTTACTCCTTTCCGAGTCAGACGAGTCAATGGTGCAGCAATTTTGGAGAAACCCTCCACGAATCTCCGGTAGTAGCCTGCTAATCCGACGAAACTCCGCACCTCGGTCACCGTTGTCGGTCTAGCCCAGTTGGTCACCGCTTCTGTTTTCTGGGGATCCACGCAAATCCCATCCGTTGATATCACGTGTCCCAGAAAACCAATACTGCTCAGCCAAAACTGACACTTGCTCAGCTTGGCATACAATTGTTCTTGTCTCAGTTTCTCCAAGACCAGCCGTAGATGTTCTTCATGTGCACGGGCACTCCTCGAGTATACCAAAATATCATCGATGAACACAATCACGAACTTATCCAGGTAGGGTCGGAAGACCCGGTTCATCAGATCCATGAATGCTGCTGGAGCATTCGTCAAACCAAATGGCATAACAAGGAACTCGTAGTGCCCGTAACGGGTTCGAAAAGCAGTTTTCGGAATATCCTCCTCCGAAACCCTCAGTTGGTGATACCCAGATCGCAAATCAATTTTCGAGAAGCACTGAGCTCCCCGCAACTGGTCGAAAAGGTCATCAATCCTGGGTAGAGGATACTGGTTCCTCAATGTCACCTTGTTGAGTTGTCGATAATCAATACATAAACGGAGACTTCCTTCCTTCTTCTTCACGAACAACACCGGTGCTCCCCACGGTGAAGTGCTCGGTCGGACATATCCCAAATCTACCAACTCCTGCAATTGAGTCTTGAGTTCCCGTAACTCGGCCGGCACCTCAGGACCCGACCCTCTTCTGTCAGGTCCCGATTCATCTAGCACGATATTGTCCGCTTTGGGCCTCACCCTCACGGTTTTGTTTTCGGGAGCTCACGGTGCAACTTCCCAGGGGGTCACCCATCATGGAATTGCACCAGCCTCAACTCGCTTAACTTTGGGGTTCCAATCCCCCCCAAAGCCACTGAGCTCCCAAAAGGCCTCATGCTAGATAGGTGTGTGCCTACACCTTTAAGGCACACCACCATTCCCTTCCCAGACCATTCCCCCTCGCAGGAATGTGGGATTGTTCACCGTTCCCTCCAGGATAAGGGTCTTACAATCCACCCCCCTTAGGGCCCAGCGTTCTCGCTGGCACACTTCCCGGTTGGGGTCTGGCTCTGATACCAAGCTGACAAGACCCGCCCCGATCCCACAGGGACCACAAGGGGACGTGCCCTGCTCCCGTCTGACACCCAATAATTCATACCAATTTTAACCTCAAAACATTTAAAAGCATAAATAACCAAATTAAAGTCATACATAAAATCCGAATTAAACGAATGTCAGACAAGGGATATAATCCAAAATTACAAATTTGCGAGCACGACTCTAAAGTAATCCTGCGGGTACACCGCCCAGCAGGGGTTCAGGTACGCAGAAGTAGATCTATGCCTCAGCCTCTGGTTCCTCCTCTACCTCAGTTTCCCGACCTGGAGGGGTTATCAAAACAGTAAGGGTGAGTGGACCGAAACACAAGTTTATGAAATCGTTTGATAAGTAAAACATATAATTTACCCCTCCGTTTTCCAAATATGCGTGCACCATAATTCCAAAATCATAAACCATATAATATGAACCATAAGGCATATAGCAAAACCATAACCATAATTTTAGTTGCTGCACTATACACCCCAATCCCGACATCCCTGATGTCTGACGTCCCTGACGTCCAATAGGTCACAATCACAAGGCTACGCGTGCCACTCGGGTCTCAATTTCCGAGTTCAATCCCCGAACCCCGTTCGGGTACAGCATCCCCGATGCTTAGCGTCATAGACGCTGGACGTACTAGACGTCCGTGACCTCTCCGGGGTACCTCATCCGGAGGAGACAATACAATATGGAAGGATCTATACAGTGCAGTAACAAATACATTTTATTGATATCCACATGCAAACATATATATACATAGGTAGAATCCGAACCAATCATTCAGTTTCATCGGACGGGTCTCAAGCCCAAATACCGTGAAACGTGCCATAACCATATTTTTCATATCATCAAAACCATCATTGTTTTAGCATGTGAATAAGTATAATAATACCAGAAAACATTTATGCACACAAGGGTTTAAGAAAATGGCCCACTCACAGTACAATCCTGCTAGAAACCGAACGTATACCCTCGTCCTGGTACAAATGTACAATCCCTGTCAAATCCAAGTATTCGTAAAGGTCAAATTAAACCCCCAACATTCAACCATGAAAGCCTAGGTCGAAACCGACCCGGGAAAGCCGCCCGAACGCGCTTCCCAAGGCAATAAACCTTATTTTGACCAACTTAATGATCTCCGATCGACCCGAAACCACCGCCATTGGATCCGGATCGTCGAAACCTAAAGAATGGTGGTGGTCCCACCAGAAACACTGTTCACACGCGCCCCCACGCGCCGGTCAACGTGGCGGTCAACGCAGGAACAGTTCCTGCTGACGTCATCGCTGACGTCACTGCTGACGTCAGCATGACGTCATGCTGACGTCATCTGACAGCTGTCAGGTCTGACGTGTCAGACTCTGACAGGTGCCACGTGTCAACATCCAATTGGTCCACCTCACTGATCTGTCAGACCACGTGTCAGATCTGACATGTGCCACGTGTCAGCACGGCACTGGTCCACGTCACTGACATGTCAGTGACACGTGGCAGTCCCTGACTGGTCCACGTCACTGACATGTCAGTGCTGACTGTGCACTGACATGTGACACGTGTCGGCTCACGGTTGGTCCACGTCATCTGACAGGCTGACAGGGTGCCACGTCAGCACCACTGTCCTCAGACGGGTTGACCCGTTTTCCTGCAACTCGGGTCGATCAGACCCGCGATCATGACCCGGTTGCCATTCCTTCATTTCTGGGTCATTTTCAGTCCTTTCAATTCCTAATTACTCGCCTTAAATCCTAGATTAGTTCCACGTAATTAAAATTGAGAAAAACGGATTGAATCGAAGGCCTACCTCGAAGAACAGCCCTGGCCTCCCGTCGCCGTTTTGCTACCTCCCTGAGCTCTACCGGCCACGAGATCGATTCCAGAAGGTTCCTGGATGTTCCTAGAGTGGATTAGGATTGATCACTGACCAGTTTAAACGTGGGAAAAGATTTACCAGAAATCTGGGTTGAAACCGCCACGGGTTTCCCCTGCTTCCTTCCGCGCCGCCGTCTGCCGCCGTCCACCGCCGTGCCTCCGTCCTTCCACGTGAGTCCAGCAACACACAGACACAATGAGTGGGTAGCTGGCTGGGATACTTTGATCGAAATGGCTGAAAGTGCTCTGCGGGTATGAATTATAAAGAAATGGAGGGAAGGAAATGGATGGCTCAGATTGAATCTCCAGATTAGATCAAGGGCTGAGATCTGATCTGGGGTTTTCAATCCAAAGGCTGAAATTTAAAGCTGGTTCAAATGTTTAATTAATCCAATAGTGGATCTGATCCAATCTAGCCAATGGGTGAGTGACACTTGTCACTCACCAGGTGTCCTCCAACCAGATTTCCTGAATATAATATTCGACACGAAAACCGAGACACGAACTTCCCGAATTCACGTTTCTGACCATAACTTCCTCGTACGAAGTCCGATTTCGGCGTGCCGCCTGTCTACGGACTCAGGACGTCGAGGCCTACCCAACGGTCCTTGAGTCAACTGAAAATTAGTTGTCAAAAGAAAAGTCAACATTTTCCCCCGAGAGTCCAAATTACGGTAATGCCCCTGAACTTCTGATAGCCATAACTTTCACCCTGATCGTCCGAATCGGACGTGCCACCTGTCTATGAACTCGTGACGTCCCGAACTACGTCACGGTCATAGGTTAAAGTCCATTTAGTTCATTAATCAAAAAGTCAATAATTTGACCATACCATTCTCAAGGGTAAAATCGTCAAATCACACATTAAATTACAAAATGAGAATCCTCGAATTTCCGGGGTGTTACAACATTATTGGTGGGAAGGAATGAAAAGAGAGATTGTGAACTTCTAAGTTGGTGTTTGATCTGCCAACAGGTGAAAGCTGAACGACAGAGACCTTAACGACCCTTGCAGCCCCTCCCAATTCTCGAGTGGAAGTGGGACCATATTACGATGGACTTCGTGTTTAAGTTACCGATTACCCGAAGTGGATTTGATGGTGTTTGGGTAATCGTGGATCGCCTTACTAAGTCGGCGCACTTCCTACCCGTGCGTGAAATCTTTAAGCCCAACCGACTGGCACAGTTATTTATTGATGAGATAATTCGATTGCATGGTACCCCAGATTCGATTGTGTCAGATCGAGATCCGCGGTTTACATCTAGGTTTTGGCAGAGTTTACAGAAAGCCCTTAGTACGAGACTGCATTTCAGCACTGCGTTTCACCCTTAGAAGGATGACAATCAGAGAGGACCATCCAGATTTTGGAAGATATGATGAGAGCTTGTGTATTACAGTTCCAAGGTACTTGGGATACCTTCTTACCTTTGATGGAGTTTGCTTATAATAACAGTTACTAGGCAAACATCGAGATGGCGCCGTTTGAGGCACTGTACGGGCGGGGGTGCAGAACATCTTTGTGTTGGACTGAGATTGGTGAGAGGGCTTTGTTGACACCAGAACTTATGGTCGTAACCCAAGAAAAGTCAAGACCATCAAGGAACGACTAAAGGCAGCTTAGGATCGTTAAAAGAGCTACGCAGATCGTAGAGTGAGGGAGCTTGAGTTTGAGGTAGAAGACTGGGTGTTTCTGAAACTATCGCTGTGGAAGGGCATAGTTCGTTTTGGAAGACGAGGGAAACTGAGCCCTCGGTATATCGGACTGTATGAGATAGTAGAGAGAGTGGGTAAAGTGGCATACCAACTGGACTTGCCTTCGAAGTTAACACGAGTGCATAATGTCTTCCATGTGTAAATGCTTCAAAAATATGTGCGAGAAGAATCGTATATCCTGATGGAACAACATTTGGAACTCAGGACAGATTTCAGTTTTGAGGAGCAACTAGTACAGATCCTAGATTGGAAACAGAAAGTCCTAAGGAACAAGACCATTCCGTTAGTGAAGGTTCTGTGGAGGAAGCAACGTGGGAACTGGAAGCCCTAATGAGAGAGCAACACCCCTATTTGTTTGAGTAATTTTGAGGACGAAATTTTTGTAAGGGGGATAGATTGTAACGACCCGGACTTTCTGCATTGTTTTTTTCTAATGGAAATTATATGTAAAATGACCATTTTGCCCCTAATTAAGGCAAAATGTTAACTTTTGACCTGAAGCATCGTACGAATATCAACCTTTGATCATTACGTAGATCGTGTCGCCCTGAGTTCGTAGACAGGCGACATACCGGATTTTGGACACCCGGAGTGAGAGTTATGGGTCACGGAGTGCAGGGAGTACTATTTTCATTTTTACGGAAAAGCGTGCCAAATGGCATCTTGGCATTGGTGACTGATCCTAGAGACAGTTATCCAAGCATGCCAAAGCTGATTTTATTCCCTTTCCTTTTCCCTATTTCCTTATCGTGCTAATTGGGCCGAGATCGATTTTACAAACACACCCAACCAACAATCCATCCCTCTGTGTTTAGGACCATTTTTTAGTGACTGTGGTGGGCGTCTATGAGAGCAGAGGAGAGATTAAAGGGTGGAGTACTACCGTGAACGATGGGGAGAAGGATTCAAGTAAAACCCGAAATCCAGTTCACGGGTCAAATTCTTGATTTCGTGTTGCAGGCTTTGTTTGAAGGAATTGAGGACACTACTGTGCTTCTTAGGTTCGTACGTGTCTATTAGAACTCAAAACCAAGCACGAAGACACTGAGATTGATCGGAAAAGCTTGAAGGAAAACAGAGCCCCACTGTAGCAGCTACCAGGTATCTATTCGATCTCAATTTCTCAGTTTTGAACCCATAGATCCAACCTAGACGTCTAGACGATCCTAGTGGTAGCAATGGTTTTTGAAAAGGGTTAGAAAATGAGGAAGTATTGGTCGAGTCGGGTTCGCGGGTCTGGGCGACCCGATTTGCAAACCCGTCGCAAGGTCAGGTCTGATGACATCATCGACTGACGTCATCAACTGTCAGACTGTTAGAAAACGTGGATCAGTTAGAGGACGACATATGTCACATGTAAGTGCACAGTCAGCACTGACATGTCAGTGACGTGACCCAATCAGCCACTGCCACGTGTCACTGGCATGTCAGTGACGTGGAATAATCAGCCGCTGACACGTGGCACCTGTCAAAGTCTGACACCTGTCAGACTGACATTGTCAAATGATGTCATACCGTTGTCAGCACCATTGACCGTTGACCGTTGACTTTGATCGGCAGCGTTGACCACGCATGTGGGGGCGTGTGGGCATGAATTTTGAGGCGAGACAGGCACCATTGTCCAAGTTTTGACTTTCGGGATCTAATGGTGGTAGTTTCGTGTCCATCCGAGATCGTTAAGTAGGTCAAATTGAGGTTGGACGCCTCGGGAAGTAGGTCAAATTGACGTTCGGGATCCCCGATTTGCAGACCCGTCGCGAGGTCAGGTATGATTACGTCATCGACTGACGTCATCATCTATCAGACTGTCAAAAAACGTGGACCAGTCAGAGGACGACATGTGTTAGATGTAAGTGCACAGCCAGCACTGACATATCAGTGACGTGGCCCAATCAGAGGCTACCACGTGTCACTGACATGTCAGTGATGTGAACCAATCAAGTACTGACACGTGGTACCTGTCAGACTGACATTGTCAGATGACGTCATGCTGATGTCAGCACCGTTGACCGTTGACTTTGACTTCGACCAGCAGCGTTAACCACGTGCGTGGGGGCGCGTGGAAACAAATTTTAAGGCGGGACCAACCCCATATTTAAGGTTTCAACGTTCCAGATCCAATGATGGTGGTTTCGTGTCGATCCGAGATCGTTAAGTAGGTGAAATTGAGGTTAGAAGCCTCAGGAAGAGTGTTTAAAGCGCGTTCCTAAGTCGATTTTGTTCTAGGGTCCGATGCTAGATCTAGTAGGGTCAATTAGTGACCCTTAAGTGTACTTGGGTAGGCCAGGAGATTGTGTTTAGGTTCAGGACAGGTGTAGCCAGTTCGTTAGCGCAGCAAGGACTAGTTGTGAGTGGACCGTCGATTTTATAGTGAAATGCATGCATAACCGTTTTACTTGTTTTTCTAAATTGTTTTACATTAAATGTTTTAGAATTGTGGAATTTGATGTTTAAATTACGGATTTTGATAAATGCACGGATTTACATGAAAATGGTCGTATCGGGCTTGAGACCCATTTGGCGACCGTTGACTCGGATTTAGGGGAGTCAACGGTGTTTTGAAATGAATATTGAACTAAATGAACAAACTGGTGATTTGGGACAATTGATCTAAAGGTTTAGTTATAAAGGAATTCTGGGTACAGGTTTTGCCATGATTTGAAATGATGGATTTCAAAGGTTTTTATACGTATATGGATATACCCTTCCAACTTGCGGATTGGTCTCCTCCAGATGCCGACCTGGAGAGTCACGATCCACTACCCGGAATGTGTTATCCCCATAAGGAACACATTCCTGGAGTGGGAGATATGATATGGTCTCGGACTAGGACTGGAGACAGTTATCCAGGCGTCGGGGCCCCTAGATGTTAGACAGAGCCTCCCAGATGCGGAATTCCTGGGAGTAGACTCGGAGTGAGGCCCCGAGTGGTATGCATACCTTTAGATATGAATCGTGACCGATATCGGGGATTTGTTCCCTAGGGGATGTGTGCCCTGAGTTGGCATCGAATATGCCAAGAAAGGGACATGTGGATATATGGTGATATTTTGATTTGTGGATATGCGTGCCCAGATGTGGTTTTGTATAGATATATATATATATATATGTATAGAAATGTTATATGTTTTTATAATTGATTGTATTCTACGTTTTCTACTGAATGCATGCATGTTTACAGAAACGAAGGGTCAGAATATTTATATGTTCAAATGAATTTATAACTATTTTATTTTTTATTCACTCACACTTTGACTGTTTTCTTGACCTTTCAGGAGAGGAAACTGAGGAGGGCATCAACTCCGGGGCCAAGGCATAAATATCGCCGTTGCATTTGGACCACCTTGAGGGGTAGGTGTTATCTTTTATTGTATTAGTACGAACATAATGCTTATTTCTCTTGTCTGACATTTTATTGTATTAAACACACCGGTGTGTATCTAGAACCCCCAGTAGGGGTATTTGTATTAAGAAAACCCTAGGAAGGGTATTTGTGGTATTTTGAGTTGATTGTCAGATAGGAGCAAGTCCTTCCCTCGGTGGTCCCCAGGGGAGAACGGGGCGGGTCCTGTCAATACATATATCATATTGAAACTGTTCAATTCTCAAAACATCATTTCAAAATCATTTATACAAAAATCAACCTAATTAGAGATCGGTCATATAGAAATTTATATACGTAAACTAAATTACAATTTACCATGAACTTATTCATTATTACCTCTATATATCGTTGAATTGTTTGATACATATAAATGACAAAAAACCTTCAAACTCATTGATTTTTTTCTTATTACCTCAAATGGGCCAGGAACAAAAAATTAAGTCTCGAAATGAAAAATGAAAAGAAATTTGCCTCATCTTGCACCTGAAAGAGTAGCAACATCACTAACGTTGCACCATCTATCAGCAACAGAGACTAACACATCTAAATTAAAAAAAAAAATTACTATTCTGCTTCTCCTTTTCCAGCACACCTGACCACCCTTGATGAGGATTACAATTGGGTTGCTGATTAACGGTGGACGTAGATGGATCCAGCTCGGTGATGAGGATTACAATGGGGCTACTGATCAGATTCCTCGAATATTGGTATTGACAGTGGTAGCTTGGCCTTACTAGCTTCCAAGTTCAGACTATGCGTGATGAAGTCACGCTGTTTTTTTTTTTTTTTGCTTCTCCTCTACTATGAGGATGTGAGGGAGACAGCCTTGTGAGATGCCTCTAGTTTTTCTTGGTGGAGGCACACGGTGGTTATAAGTACAGAGAACCTTGCTCAGGAAATTCTTCTTCTCCCACTTGGCTGATATGCAGACCAATATTCAGGGGCTTTTGGCCATTTTCTTTTTATTTAGTTTGTTGGTAGATAGTAGGCAGATACTAAGGAGCTTTGGCATTTTATTTTGTGGATGGCATGATTGAGTAGACGAGTGGAAATTCTTGAAGGTTTTGAGTCAATAGAGTTGCTGACGACGAGCAACTCCAAGACAAACTGGGAAGGCGAATGGGTGGATGTCTAGAGAGAGATACGACGGAGGCGAGGGTTGTCAGGTGGGTTGGGAAGGGTGTTAAAGTTAGGTTTGATTTTCTAATTGGATTAGTCGCTATTATCGACAGATGGTGCAATGTTTTTGACGTTGCTATTTTTCCAAGTGCAAATTGGGGAAATTTTTTGTTCATGGTGCATGTTGAGACTTAATTCTTTGCTTCTGATGCATTTGAAGTAATAATGACAGGATCGTCCCAAAAGTACTTTGATAACCGTGCCTAGTCTTACTCACATGTGACAAGTCAACTAAAGTTCCAAAAAACCCTTAGCCCTTGTCAAACAAGTGATAATTGCACTGATATCCACTCATGCCTCAGCCTCTCGATTAGCCCCGATCTTCGTGTCACGGCCTAAAGGGTCATCAAAATATCAAAAGTGTGAGTAGACAAAAATAATATTATTTGAAAATATATTTCAAAAACGAACTTTATTCTGCAGTTACAAAACATGCATGCAAAGAGTAAAACATGAACAACCGGATTTCAAATCATTTCACAATTCATCAAAAACCCGTGGCCCACATTTCCCAAAACCATTTCATCAAATCATGTAAAGCGACTGCACACAACTATCAACGTCAATGAAATTCAATCATCAATGTTCAACATCAATCACAATGATCAACAACACTACTCATCAGTACAAAGACATAAACCACATTATCACAATATCAGCACTACTCATCAGTTCTTGGAGAAAATAATCTATTTTGTGAGAAATGTGCAAAATAACACATGGAAAATATTTCATGATGGAGGATTTAATAGTCAGAGAATCGTGATGGTGGCGCAAGGCAATCTCCTCGGCGGATCGACCTCGACCTTACTTTATTGCCCAGATCGCTAAGTTCTCCTCGCCCGGATGGCAATCCTCGACGCCTAGGTCCGCCCAAATCCACCTAGGTCTGCACAGGGTTGCCTAGGTCCGCTTAGGGGACCACTAGCTCCACCGAATAGCCAATACTCGGGGTGTTCCTCCACCGCCCAATGCCCAGGCGTCAGCCTAAGCCACCATTTTAAACATTGGTTATAAGATAGCCCTAGGAGAAGGGACCTCGATATTAAGAGCTGGGAATGGTAGGAGGGCTATGTCTTGCACTTGTAAAGTTAAATGGATCTCCAAGTTACTTTGTGGTTAAAGCCAATTTGACTTGCTTGCAACAAAGCCAAATAAATAGAAAAAGTATGAATGCATGGTGGATTTCCATATAGTGATCGAGGAGATTTATTAGTTTCTTCCCCAGATCCAAGCTCTTCTTAATACTGGATCTGAAAGCTTCTTAAACTGAAACTTATTAACAAAAAAAAAAACAGTCTACATCTTATTCAATCTAATTTGATTTAAATTACAAAAAATATATATAATTTAAACTCAGACGTTTTGTATAATAAAAGGTAGTTTAATCAATCTAATATACGTGCACATGTAAAAAAAAAATTAATATATTGATTTACAAGCTGTATGTACTATACAATTCATGTAACGTAAACGTTTCACTAGATCGATCGACAAGTATGAATGAATTATGACTGATCATCATGTGATTATATTAAACCAAATAATTAATATTTCTTTTTTTTTTCTGGGGGAAGATTATTAAATAGGAAGGGTTATGGCATGGATGAATTTGAGGTAAATTTTTCACTTAACAAAAAAAAAAAGAATTTGAGGTAAATTCGCGTGCAGTTCCAAGAATACGAGGCATCTAGGAAAGTAAAGAAATGATTGAATAAATAAAAAGGACAAGGTACATGCAGGTGCAGCAGGAGCGCATTAAACCATGGAGCGCGCCCATCGTCCTTTTGTCGTACTGACATCCATGAATTCCATTTTCAATGCAAATTATACCACATTCATATGGCAGATGTACATTATCAATATATATATATATATATATATATATATATTATGGTATATGTACATTAACACTCTCAAATTTAAACCTCATTCTTCTTTTCTAATATAAAAAATAATATTAATGTATATAAAATTATATCATCAAAAT
Organism: Prinsepia uniflora; assembly: GCA_032719365.1. NCBI lineage: Eukaryota > Viridiplantae > Streptophyta > Magnoliopsida > Rosales > Rosaceae > Prinsepia > Prinsepia uniflora. The sequence continues at coordinate 47,137,529 of CM064864.1, forward strand.
TAAAATATGTGGCCGACAAATCACTATATAAATACTAATACAGATAAATCCGCACTAATACCTAATAAACGCAAATCAATAAATTTATACAAAATTACAAATTAAACCCAAAAAACGCAAAATAATCAAAATCATAATGATACATATAACCCTAAAAAAAATAGACACTTGTAAAACTCACCACATCTGGTCGTGAAGAACTTGTAAAGTATGGTGGATTTGAGGAAGACTTCATCTCCAGTAATTCAATTGCACATAAAGAAAACATTTAAAGGAAAAAAACAAATTAGAAATATTACGAAAAAAACTCCCCTAACAGAAAGGTAGAAACAAGATTTAGGGAAATAAAAAAGAAACATTAAGGAAAATTTTGGGTAAGGGGATCGATTGAAAAAATGTATTTTACTAAAGATGCCCCTTAAACATTAGTTTTAGTCAAAATGAACCCTGAATTCGATTTTATATCAATATGCCTTATGAAACCTCCTTCTCATTTCAAGTTGGTCTTTTTTCGTCAAATATTGTATCTCATTGTTAATTTAAAGGGCAGTATTGTCAATGTAGACAAATTAGCTAGGTCATAAAATTATATGATTATTTAAGATATTTTATAAAATAAGTAAACAATAAAAATCCTAATCCAACTCTAACTAATTTTATTGAGGATAGAAATTGGAATTCTACCTTGTGGGAGGATGAATCGCATTCGATTAAGCTAGCTTATTCAAGAATATGAAGGTTTGTTTGAAGCTTATGGGTTTGGAAGCTTTTTCGCTTTCGAGCTTAGGATTGTTGATGAGGTTTAGCCTGGGAGCTAATGTCTTCCAGTATCACAACTATCTCACTTGTTGGATATTATGCATTGGAGGAGGATCTAGGAATTTTCTGAGAAGGAAGGTAGGAATTAAGCTCTTATGGACTTTACGTTGGGTCTCTAGCTCGTGTATGCTTTGTACTTTGTAGATCAACCGTTTTTAGCCTATGCTGGTGGAGAGTCTCTAAGGCAGAGTAGAGTTTGTAATAGTGTTGGCCCTGGGCCTGTGCGGCCGCACGAGGCCTCCGATTTTCGGGGGCCTTCTTTATATTTATAATTTTATATATATATATATATATATATATATATTATTTAAGTGATAGATTAATAAATATAAAATAAATTCCAAATATATCAAATAGAAGCACTAGCATGAATGGCAAAAGCTACTAAATTTTTTGTATCTTGTACGACACAATTTCTAAAAATTATTTCTTCATCTCTCTTCCTCTCTTAAATAAAGACAACACAAATCTTAAAAAGTAAGGATTCTAAATTCATTTCTCTTGATTCTCTTCCATTGATACACATGTTTTGATGATTTTACTTATTAACTATCAAAATTAAATTTCAATGATCGAAAACGTATATTATATTTAAATTGAAGTCGTAATAATATACAAAAAAATATATTTAGGGCCACATTTTTAATTTCGCACAGAGCCTCTATCGACTGAAGGGCGCTCTTGGTTGGATGGGTCAAGTTAGATCAAGAGTTGGGTTATCTCGTCTCCAGGCGGGTATGGGTCTGTGAGGATACTTGTTACGATCACTGTACCGTTGGAAATTTTCTAGCGGATAGGATGTAGACAAGACTAGTTAATTGTCACTATCTAGCTCGATTGCGGGTTCGCGATAAAGGAGGGAATGTATAATGAGACTTTGGAGCACCACGAAAGAAAGAAGACCTTCTAGCCCCGGCTGAACCGAGCAAACCATGAAAACTGATGTAAATAATACCAGAGGCGACCTCGCCGCGAGGAGTGTGGCCAACTCAACTGCTGAGTTGGGTGTAAGTAGGGCCCACTTATGGCATATCAATAATCAATCTCATGGCCCACTTAAATGATGATTTATCCAAGATGACAATATTTTTATTTAAATTAACGGTGATAGTGAAGTTGGTTGAAGATGGAATTTGAGAAACTATAAACTCAAACGTCAGTTGTTCAATACTTTCGTATCTTTGTTTAATTTATGAATACGTATACAATAAAACTAAAAGTGTAAGTGTGCTGAATTTTAGTAATCGTAATAAGGAGAGTGGAATGATAAAGATTCCTTGTGGTGGAGTGGTGGAACCCCCATATATGTATCAAGGGTCCATGACAACATGTGATGTTGGCATATTGTGGATAGCTACTGTTGCAAAGGGCTACCTAATTGTCCCCGAGAGAGAGAGAGAGAGAGAGACAGAGAGAGAGAGCTTTCTTTATTCATTTTCTGATTTCTCTGCAACACCATTCATTCAACCCTACAAATGATAGATGAGAGAGAGAGAGAGAGAGCGAGAGAGCGAGAGAGAGAGCCTCTCTGAATAAAAACTAATGTTAATAAATAATTTATTGACACCTAATTAAAAACTTGATCCACCATTATTTATATATAAATTAATATCAAATTGACAATATAAAGACACTCTGTTTCAGTAAATAATTTCGTAAGTATTTCTTGCGTTTCATATATATAGCCTTGCCAATTGCCATCGCTATCCCATCATCTAGATGAATTTGAACCGAACCGGTAGAGTAGAAATGGGCATAATTACTCATAATTACTCATTAGCATGAGTATTCATGATTATTGTTGAAATAGATAGAAATTAAAGGGGTAAAAATCTATCCATAATCTAATAGGTATAGTGAGGATTTACTTACTACGGAAGTCAATACCTATTAAATTAAAAGCACATTATTTATCCATCCTTCAAATTATTTATGAATTTTCAATATGCATTATTTCCCCTATTGATTTTATTTTTTATTTTTACTACTACTATGACTGAGGGTGAGCACGGTGCGGTTCGATACGAATATTGACAATATCCAAATTCAAGCCGTTAAAATCTTAACGGTTCGATACGGTTTGAATTTTCTAAAATAAAAAATAAAACCGTTTCGATCCAAACCGTTATTAACTGTTTGGTTTGGATTGAAATGGTTTAAACCCGTTAAGGAATAAAAAAAAAGATATAAAAAAATAAGGATACAAAAAAACAAAAGAATAATCAATACTCAATACTCAATCCTCAATACTCAAAATTTTATATATTAATTTTAAAAATTAATATGGATTTCTAAAATGAAAATTTAAATCCAAACTGTTACTAACGGAACGGTTTGGATTTTCAAACCGTTTGACTTTTATCCAGTCAAACCCTAAACCGTTGGATAAATAACGGTTTGAAACGGTTCGATTAGCAGTTTTAATGGATCTGTGTCCACCCCTAACTACTACTACTACTGCTATTATTATTATTATTATTATTATTATTATTATTATTATTATTATTATTATTATTATTATTTATTTGGTATTATTATGTATAATTTATTTATTTACTTAGATTTTAGTTATTTATAATTTGATCAAAAAAGTTAAACCATAAAAATATTAAAATTTATATTAACATAAAAAAAAATTGAGAACTTTACTCATTCATTAATCTCGAAATAATCTCAAACATTTTTTAAATTATTTAACAAAACCAACGTAAGCTATAGAAATTTTCTGGATTTCACAATCATGACCTTACATGTGGCTACTTGTATGGCCCTTGTGATCTGTCACGTAACACGTGAGAATTAACTATTTTTATTCACGGTAGGATGGTGATCAAGATTTTCTAAGAAAAAATACGGTTGAAGATATATTTTCGACAAACATGGGTCACATGATTTGATTTTTTATTTCTGAATTATTTTTTCTTTTTTTATAAGTTCGTAAAACTAGTACAATCAAATATTGAAAAATTTTCAAATTGAATAAAATATCATAATTAGTAGTCAAATTGAATAAAATATCATAGTTAGTAGGAATATCCTATTTTTTATATAAGAATAATTTTGGAAAAGATAGTTATACAAATTAAACTAAAAGGATACGCTTAGCAAGACGTACAGTAACATATGAAAGAAATGAGTCAATAAATACACAAACAAAAGATACTAGAAATGAGTAATATGATACAAATGAATGCTTCGTTAATTCATGTGAAAGAACAGAAATGGGTATTTTCTATTTGAAAGAAAAAAAAAACTAATATGCATCCAAAAACAAAAAGGCAAAGTGTGAATTATAATGAACCATTTCTCAAATTTAGACCCAAAATCCCATGAACAAATTAAAAAGCAATAACAAAATTACAACACTGGTTTCTCAGTGTCTATTATTTATTTTCTGGAAATTGATATGATGAAGTTGATGAACCCTCTCTTTATCTCTCCTTCACAACCTTTATCTCGATCTCCTTCACAACCTTATTTATTTAGAGGAAAAAATAAATAAATTATAAATAAACATACTATAATTGCAATGATATATGACTATATCAATCCCCTAGGCCCTAGCTTTTTCCCTCGATCTCCCTCTAACCCATAGTGTCTTTCTTTTGAAACTTTCTTCCAAATTTCTGTATATATTTTCAACCCAAAAAATCAGGATTTATCCCAATGTAACCAACCCGGCCACTTACCCGTCCGGAAGCCCTTGACCCTCATTTGGAACCCGACCCATTTCTCTTGATCCATCTTGGCTTTTTCTTTTTTCTCAACTCACTCAGCTGCTGCTGCTCCCACTGGAACTGGTTTGTTTGCCACTATCTCATAGTTTCCATCATCATCCTCGTCCCCCTCCTCGTCTTCCTCGTCATCATCATCGTCATCATGATCATCTTCATCACTAATATTATCTTTATCTCCATGATCCTCCTCTTGGTTCTGACGATGCTGATGTTGTTGTTGAAGATCAATACCCGTCAATGCTTCATCTCTCTGCTGCTGCTGAGGTGGCGGCCATTGCTGCTCTGGCCTCACCATCAACGGGGCTGCATTTTTGGGCCTGAATTGCCCCGAAGAATTGGTACCACCACCCACATTGTTGTTTCTTTCTCTGTACAAGCTGTCTAGCAAGTGAAAGTAGGGACACGTCTTCGAATCCTCGGGGCGCCTTTTGTTTCTCTCTTTCACTTTCTTGAAGTACTTGTTGATGTTCTCCCATTTCTCCTTGCATCTTTTTGCATTCCGATTATATCCCAGCTTCTTCATCGCCCCCGAAATCTCCTCCCAGAGCGGCCCTTTTGGCCCATTCTCTAAGTACTTGGAATCCAAACTTGTCCTTAGCTTGATCAACGCTTGCACTTCCACTTTCGGCCATCTTGATGACGAGCTCACAGGCGTCATGGCCGCCTCGTTATTCTTAAATTCCCCGCTGTTATTCATGGCTTGTTGACCAATTTCAAAATTCACCGGTGCCTGCTGTGTTTGTGCTGGTGGTGGTGGTCGTGTAGGCTTCTGCCGCGACGGTGGCGGAGGCTGCTGCTGTACTGGCTGAGGGCTATTTTGGTAATTTATGTTAGGCTGCTGCTGTTGTTCGGATATCTTCTGCAAGAATGACATCACCGCCGCGTCTTTGGCTGCCGTGGCGGATCTCTCTTGAGCTAGAATCTCCCGTTCTCGATTCATTCTCGCCATCTCCTGCATTCTCCAAGCTTCTTCTCTAACCATTCTATCCTGCTCGCGCTTCTCAACCGCTTCCAAGAATCTCATCTGAATATCCTCTTGCTTCTGGATCACCTCCCTCATCAGCCTCTCGAAGAAGTCCTTCCACTTCCTCTTCCTCTGGGCCCGCCGTTCCAAATCCTCGTCCGACGAGGTGGAGGACGAGGTTGAGTTGGACATGAGCTCGGTGGATGCGGTTGGAAAATTGGACAGAAATGTAGCTCCGTGATTCATGTTTGCAGGGTTTGTGACGGTGGGTGGACGCGGCGGAGGCGGCTGTGGAGGCGGTGGAAGAACTATAGGGTTTGTTGGTGGGAATGAGTTCGGGAGGAGTCTGAGGTTATTGAGCGCTGGCATGGCAATGCCTTGAGAGGAGGACACAGTAGTAATTGTAGGGTGCGGTGCAGCGGATGTTGATAATGTAACAGTAGTATTAGTAGCAGTAGTACTAGTAGTAACAGTATTGAGATGAGAAATTGTTGGAGTAGGATTAGAGACAGCTGGAATCGCCGGCATTGTGGTCTGATTTGGCGCGGGAGGTTGATTTTCGAGGGCATTGAGTTGATCGAAAAATCGATAGGTCTTGCCATCGGACTTGCCGGTGCGGCCTTCTTTGGTCCTCCGGTGGTATTTGTAGACGTTTTCAAATTTCTCCTTGCATTTCTTGGCGCTTCGATGATAGCCAAGCGCTGCTAACTTTCTGATCATCATGATAACAACAGTCAAGCACACAAATCAATTACATATATTAACGTTATCTGAAGCGAGTGGACGAGATTATATATATATTAACTGTTTCTGTTTACATATATCCTCAATTCAGCAACAAAACAAAGCTTTGGCACACATAAAATATGCAACTATATATATTCCAAATCTTATATATATATGAGCAATAATAAGTAGTTCATATATATCTATAAATCCATTGGGAGATGCTAGAAATTGAGGAAAGGAAGTAACCTCTCCTGCAAATATATTATGTATGTCCCGGGTTGGGAGGATTTTTTTTTTAATTCTGCCCACTAATTAAATTTTTCAATAAGAAAATCTAAAATCACTTTTTCTCAAGCTCATGCCAATGAAGTATAAAAACTAAAAGAAGGACAACAAAAAACTCGAACCAGATCATATATATGGCGTATCAAACAAACAAAAATGGCAGAGAGAAATGAAAAATTCATCAGCCTCCAGATCTCAACCCCACGAACACAACAGAGCTGAATTCTCACTCCAATCAATCACGAAAAGAGGAGAAATAAAGAAGAAGAAAATTAAGGAAATTAATAGTGAATAAAACTGTAATTAATTAGCTGAGTATATATAGTAATTAAATTTAACCTGGAAACCTCTTCCCATAATGGACCTTTAGCACTTGCATCACGAAACGCCACGTCCATGTCAGAGCGTATCTGTAAGAGAGCTAAAGTTTCTTGCTTCGGCCACCGGTTACCACCGAAGCTCATCCTCTCACCACCTCCTAATAAATCCTCACCACCTCCACCGCCACTTCGAAAACCTTCTTCACCCGAATGATTCGAGCCGCCATCACCGCCACCGCCTTCTAGGGGATCCGCCACAGCTGCGGTAGGCTCACCGCGGCTGATGGAGCTCCCTAGTACTCTAGAGTCCCCCATACGACTTGCCTTGCTCGTCTTCAACTCCTTCTATTTTTTTTTTCCACTTATTCCCTACAAAAGCAACAACAATTACAACTTCCAAGAATAAAAATATATCACAGAAGAGAGAGAGGGATGGTGAATTCTCCACAAAGGGTTTTATGCAGATGGGTTGAAGGGTGAAGTTATTAATTTATTTATTCGGTGGGATCTGCTTGTCGATCTCAAAGAAGTTGTTTTTTTTTTTTTCATTTTTCTTAATATCTATACTTATTGTCTATATAACTGTTTTTTTTTTTGTTCTTTGGAATCTTTTAGTCTTTTTTGTTTTTATTTTTTTCTGTGTAAGTTGGTAAAAAGAAAAAAAAATATATTATGGATCGTCTTTTGTATTTTTCAAAAAAATCAAATAAAGTAATTGATTGCAGAAAAGAAAATACGTATTTTAAGTGTTAGACATTTTTTAACAGCTGCACAAGGAGACGATGATGATAATAAGAGTAGGTTTTTGTCTGTCCAGCTAAATTTAGTTAAAAGCCGGCCCATGTAGGTCAGCTTTATTTTTATTTTTCTTTTTCTTTTTCTTTTCTTTTTCTTTTTCTTTTCTTTTTCTTTATGAGATTTAATTTTATCTCTAGGGTGGAGATGAAGTGAGACTAAGGCTCCTTTTTGTTTTTGGCCACGACAATTGGCTTGAATTTACGAATTTACTCCTAACGTGAGTCCCATTGACCTTTAATCATTAAGAGCTAATCTGGCGCTATATTTTATTAGATCAGTACATTAGAGATCTGGGTTTGTTTATGTTTGTCAGAAATTTTATATTCAAAATAGAAATTTACTGAAATATCCTTAGTTCTAACAAGGAAATTGATCTTTATAATCATTTCATTTCCAACTCAGTATATTTTATCGGTATTATTTCATACATTTTGTTTTAAAATATAAGCAATTATTGTTACGCTTCAAATTTGAGTGTTACACTTGAATTTGAGGGACACAAATTTCTAAGCCTTCAAAAACATGAAAACAATTTCGAGGTTTGTGGTTATTATTGAGGGCAATGCTATTTAGACCCTCTAAATTGACCACATTTAGTTATCATGTTAATGTAGCAATCAATGAATAATGATCTAATATAAATATAGAATAATTTCATTTATTAAAATAATACTATTTGTTGATTGTCACATCAACATGATCACTAAATGTAGTCAATTTAAAGGGTATAAATAACATTATTCTGTTATTTAAAGCACATTGTACTGATGTTAAAATTCCAAACAATTTCAAAGTTTGTGATTATTATTTAGAGCACATTATGCTGATGTTAAAATCCGTCAAGATTTTAATAAAGTCACTAAATAACAGTTTATCCTCTTTTTATATTTTCATATCATCCTCTAATTTCAACTTGGTGGGTGGAATCGGAACGGTAGTGATATATATTGTGACTGTGACAAAATCCGTGTTTGACAAAATTATGTTCTCACCGTATTATTGATCAAAGAAAAAAAACAAAGGGAGGGCAATAAGAAAAGCTTTCATCTTAAAGGGATTATTTTAAGTGGGACCCACTCCACTGTTGAATAATTCAATTAATTTTATTCTATTTTCAGGATATATATATATATATATATATATATATATATATATATATATACATGTAGGTCATATTATTAGGACAATCCATTTATGAAATGAAGTAAATAGCGGCCGCGCAATACCGGCCAGTTGGGTTATCAACCTACCATAATAAATAGTATCAAAATTTGGACGGCTGTGATTTCATGACAACATGCATATAGAATTGTATCCAAATCTGTCAAGATCCAAGCATATATAATTGTATTCCAAATCCAAAGCGCACAATTGTGACACGATTGTACACAAATGTTATGTTTCTTTTTCTTAATTTAAATTCTACTTGAAATTGAATGTGACTTTGCTTTTTTGTGGTACGGTTGGTGTTTTTAAATTTTGCATTACCATTTTCATTTGGTCTTTATATGTACTAATTTATGCCACCAATACTACCAATTGTTTCATGTTATTTTTGTGTATTCTATAGAATTTAATTTCAACATATATAACCTCTCTAATATCGTAGTATCTTGCATGAGTATACATATATGTTAATTAAATCACATGAAAATAAATGATATTGAAAAAAAGGCTGTGTAATTCCAAAAATTATAAGGAAACGTATGAAATTATATATAGAGGTATGTAAAACAAGACAGATATCAGACTATTCTACCATAAAACTTAATCCTTGATGAGCAAGTAATTGATAAGACTCAACCTTATTGAGGTTAGTCAAAAGCTTGAGGAAAGATATATATAAAGCTTGAGAGAAAGGTATATTGACCTAGCTAGTAAGTTGTAGTCGTGGAGTAAGATCTTTATGTGTTGTGTTCTTTTCTGGACCTCAGAAAAATTCTAAATATTCTTTAATGAACCTATGGACTTTTTTGATCAGTTAATTTTCCCAAACTAAAGGTATATTAATTCTAATGAACCTGCATATATATATATATATAGTTGCATTCATTTGATTGTGAAAATAAATGCACGTGAAAAGAAAGAATTTACAGGAAAAAGAAAGGGAACCCAAAAAAAAAAAAGAGGAAAGAATTTACAGGAAAGAAATATATATATATATATATATAAATATTCTGAAAATTTTAGAATTTGCAATGCATTTAGTAACTCAATTATTGAGTTGCAAAAACAAGTGGATTGCTGAAGGCATATAATGCAAAGTGTTGGGACCCATTCAATCAATAAGCCATTTAATGCATAAATCATCCATGATCAACTTTTTTGTGCAAACTATTTATGAGCTTATTAACTATGCTTATGCATTCACCGAAAACCAAACGTGCAAGTTTTTTATTTTTTAAAATCCACAAATGTAGTAATTTTATTTGTCACTTTCCATATATGATCTTTATGTGATATTTTACTGTCTTTTTAAAAGAGTGTATATCATTGATTGATGTGATCTTGTTAAATTTTTATCTAGATTTTAACATAATTTTTGAAAGAGTGTACCACTGCCATGTTGGGCATCCAATCTAGCTATATATGTTATGACATATATAAAAACATGGTTGATAATTGACCCGGCCCATTCCAATCCTTCCAGGATTAACGCAGAATGTGCCTTACTTGACAAGACTCATCCTGATTCTCCCTGAGACCACCCAGGGATGTGTCCTGCTCTCGTCTGTCAATAACTCTAAAATACCGAATTTACCCTTAATAGGCTTAAAGTTTTTCGAATTAAATAAATAAAGTCAAATATACGAGTTTAGAATTTTGCAATGTTATACCAGGGATAGAGAAAAGCATAGGTAATCGTAATAGTCTCCCCAGGTCAATGACCCTCCCTAGGAGTATCATCCATAATTGCACTCCCGATCATGAGCTACCCCTCGAGTCAGCCCCTCTCAGGTAGTCGTCGTGACCACTCCAGGATACTACGAGACGTCCGGAGGAGACAGTAATCATAAGGTAGGTATGCATAGTGCAATACTATTTAATTGCACAGAAATCCCTGATTGACTCTGGAAACAAATTCATATATAATCGAGACAGGTCTCATGACCAAAACATCATAATACGTATAAAGCATCATCATATAATACCAAAAATAGTCTAATCTAAATTGTAAAGTAAAACAGTAAAAAAAGTTATGCATGCAATCATTTCGAAATCAAAAGCCCGCTCACACACGGTCCTCGCTGCTCAATGAATCGCCTAAACTTGTCCAAACACATCCAAAGGTCACTAATGAGCTCTACAAGTTCAAACATAAGACCTTAGAATAGTACCGGCCGAGAAAAGCCCCCCGATCACACTTCCAGAGGCATTAAACCCAATTTTGACCAATTTAACGATCTCCGATCGACACGAAACCACAACCATTGGTTTTGTATCGTCGAAACCTTGAAAATGGTGCTGATGCCACCTCGAAACTCTCCCTCAAGCGCGGGTTAATTGAAAGTCAATGCTGGAAGTCAACGGTCAACGCTTGCTGACGTCATCTCACAACTGTCAGGTTTGATAGCTGTTAAGACTCTGATTGGTCCACGTGTCAACAGGTGATTGGTCCACGTCACCGCCACGTGTCAGACTCGGACAGTGCCACCTGTCAGCTGCTGATAGGTCCACGTCACTGACATGTCAGTGACACATGGTAGCCCCTGATTGGGCTATGTCACTGACATGTCAGTGCACAGTCAGTACTGACATGTGACACATGTCACGTCCTTACTAGCCTGCGTGTCTAACAATCTGACAGGAGGATGACATCAGCCGATGACATCATTATCCCTGTCCTCTCAAATGTTCTGCAATTCGGGTTGCACAGACCTGTGACCCGACTTAGTTATAAAATCCTAGTTTCTTAACCATTTTTATGCCATTTCTTCCTAACTGTTCGTCCTAATCCCATCAAGAGTTCTATATGATTAAAAATAAGAAAAAAGACTAAATTTGTACCTTTGATTTATGAACAATGGGCCGTGAATTCCTCCGTCGTTTTCTCCCAACTCCGGCCAGCTCCTTTCTAGAAATCACGTCCACAACACTAGTCTCGTTCCCTAGAACACAATAGGGTAGCTCAAAATTTTCAACAGACGTCTAAATCCCAAGTTCCATTTTGGGCAAAAACACGGTTTCGGGTTTCGGGTTTTCTCACCTCTCCGTAGTGGCTCCGCCGTCCTCAGTCTCACCGTCTCGTCGTCCTCATCACTCTGGCCTTACCCTCAGCTGGTCGCAGTGGCTGATTAAGGTAGTGGCGTGAGGTTGTGGTGTTTGGGTGTAATGGTGGTTCACGATTTAGTGGAAAATGAAAGATGTTGAAGATGATAGATGTTGAAGATCATGTATGGTGGGGATGAGAGATGTGAGGAAATAAATTAAATAAAACCCACCAATCAGACATAGATCCACCATTTAGGGTTCATTTAGGGAAACCCTACCAATGGGATGAGTGACAAGTGTCACTCATCCAAGGGTCCACAATTAATCTCCCACCAATATGGTTTAAGCATTAATTAATTCCAACCCTGGGATATTAAATACTAGATTTTGATCCCGTGACCATATTTTCTCCATCTGACGTCCGATTTCGACATGCCACCTATCTACAGACTCGTGATGTCCCGATTTATGTCACGGTCATAGGTCAAAGTTAAAAAAGAATCCCGATTCAAAAGTCAAAATTTTTCCCACTAAGGGCAAAATGGTCATTTTGCATTAATAAATAGAAATTACGATAAAATAATGTTCAGGTCGTTACAATGCTCCCGTCTAACCCACGTACAATGACCCGTCCCAAATTTTTGGGATTAATTTAGATTAAACTAGAGGTTAGCGAGACTAATCGAGACTTAGACAAGGATTGTCGGACGTTCAGGGCGAAATTACGATTTTGAGCCTAGTCGAGGGCAAAAAGTTAACTTTTAACTCGGGAGGTGCAGTGCATGAGGACCGAGGACTGTTACGTAGATCGAGTCAATACGAGTCCGTAGACAGGCAGCACGTCGAAATTGGACATTCGGCTAGAAAGTTACGGGTCACGGAAGTTTCGAGGCACTATTGCACATTTTACGAGACAAGTGTAGTTTGTCTTGAGTGGGCCCTAGATATTTTGCCAGGCCCAATGGATGTCATTAATCCATTGCCTATCACCCCACATACATGCACCCATCCCCTTCATCCTCATCTATTTCATTCGAACCCGATACCCCCCAAACCCATGACATAGATCGATTGCTTAGGACAGGGAACTGGAAACTGGGCAACTGTTATTCAAATTAAAGGTAAATTTCTAGGCCATTTTTCAGTGTTTTGAAGCCATAGATTGATTGCTTAGGACTGGATGATCATGCTGGAAGCAACGACATTGATTTTGGTGGCTGGAGTTGGAAGAACGGACTGGGTCGGGTCCGTGGGTCTGCATGACTAGGTTGCAGGGATCCGAATCAACCAGAACAGAGGATAGGGATAATGACATCATCAATGACATCATCATGTCAGGTCTGACATGTCAGCTGACACATGTCAGATGTCAGTGATAACGTCACTACTGACGTCAGCGATGATTTTGACCGTTGACTTTGCTGATGTCAACATTGAATTTTTGGTCAACATTGACCACCCACATTGACCCGCGCATGGAGGGGCATAGGAACATTTTTCGAGGTGGGACGAAAACCATTTAAAAGGTCTCGACGATACAAATCCAATGATGGTGGTTTCAAGTCGATCGGAGTTCGTTAGGTTGGTCAAATTGCGGTTTAAAGCCTAGGGAAGCGTGTCTGGGACATGTTGACTTTTCCACGAATGTTGGGGTTCTTGATATGGACTTGTCTGGGTTGATAGTGACTTTTGAGTATGTTTTGGTCAGCGTTGACTTTACTGACGTCATCTTTAACTTTTTGGTCAACGTTGGCTAGCCACTTTGACCAGCACGTGGGGCGTATGGGCATGTATTTCGAGGTGGGACTAAGACCATTTTAAAGCTTTCGACGATACGAATCTAATGGTGGTGGTTTTGAGTCGATGAGAGATGGTTAAGTTGGTCAAATTGAGGTTTAAACCTAGGGAAGCATGTTTGGGACACGTTGACTTTTTCGAGAATGTTAGGGGCTCTTGTTATGGACTTGTCTAGGTTGGTAGTGACTGACATTGGAATGAGTTCCCATGGGATGTGTTCCCACATGTTCTATGATTTGGGCCGAGGTTCTGTATGTACTTTCTTTTTATGCTGAGACCCGTACTTTTCTTCTATAATTAGTTTTGGGCAGAGACCCTACTGAGATACTGGCTTCGATTGAGAAGCAGTTTTCATTGTGTTTTGATTTGGGAAGCAATACTTCTTGCTTCTCAGAGAGCATTTGAAATAACTGTTTTATGATGCATGCATGCTTTTACGTGAAGGGTATAAATGTCTTTCGATATAAATGATTTTTATAAAGTGTTATTTTATCCACTCACAGCTTTTATGATTTTAATACCCTTCAGGTTGATAGCGAATGCGGACTGTAGCAGAGATTAAGACATTACATGACACCGCTGATCCTGCCGTACTTTGATAGACCCCGAGCGAGTGACGAGTTTATGCTTGGTCTGGCACGAGGTGTCAGACGGAGCAGGCACGTCCCACGATAATCCAGGGGGATTGGGACGGGTCCTATCAGGTTGGTATTAGAGTATGAGTTGCTCTTAGAGTGACGCACACGTGCTGGATGTGATGTCTATGCACTGGTATCAGCCCGTCATCAACCTAATAGTTAGGGTAAGAGTACGAGGATTCAGTGGAATCGAACCCTAGTGAGGTATGTTTGGCATGGGGTGCGATGGTTTAGGGTTCAATTCGCACAAGATGCCGCGTTTTAGTGAGGATGGATCTTAAGTAGGATCGAAGTTTATGTGAATCCAATGGCTTAGAACCATAGTGTTACTGGTGGATGGGACCTAGTTGACCAGTTTCCCCAGTATGACGACTTTGAGAGTCGGGACCGTTGAGTGGTCATGTCAGATAGAGGATTGTTTCAAGTGGTATCAATGGAGGTCGTGCACGACCCTAAGGGAGACTTTTGAGAATAGGAACGTTTGATCCTATTTGGCGTGAGATCAGTGTGTCGAATCCCGAAGGGATGTCGACTAGCAGAGGAGGCCACAATATAGATGTTGTGTGGTTTGGTATGGCGTGCTGTGATTATACCATACCCTGGTTGAGCAGGTATGGTATGGCCCTACTCGGTGCCAAGTTTCTTGTGGGCCTAACGACTAGTAGCCGTAGAGTTACAAGTGGACGAGATCCTTGGATAGTGGTTACTAGTTGGTTGGATACCAGTATCGGAGTAGGATGACCTTTCAGAGTCGAGATTGATGATTGGTCGGGATGAATGTGCTCCAATGAGCAGCCGGATTCGTGATTACCCTAGTTTATGATGGATTAGACAAGCTACCAGGAGTGTGGTACTTGTGAACCTATCAAGGATATAACACGTTGAATGGTTGGTTCTACGGTGAGTTGACTGCATGGGTATGGAGTCTCGATAGTGGAGTGTTTCTAGGATTGGTTTGCATGTGGTCGTGGCAAACAGTGTTATTGATGGACGTGGACGAGTCTTATCGATCTGGATAGGCCCATGTTATCGTGATGACTAAGACGATGGAGATTCGCTAGTCGTAGTGATGGTACAGATGGGTGTGAGTGTTGCTTAGTGTGAGCAATGATTTTTGGATTCGACTCAGTTACGACTAAGTGCGATCACAGAAGGAGGTGTTGAGTTTTGGGTGTTGGCAAGTGTGTCGCACTACCTCAATGGAGGTGACTGAGATGAGTGAGAGATGTCAGAGGTAAGTTGAATGGAATCCAATAGTGATCGGATGGTTCCGAATGAGACTATCTGTCTAAAGGATGTAATGCCAGTGAGTGCTTGGATTGTGACCGAGATAGTATATGTGCCCTAGAGTGGCAATCATGTGAGTCTGATGGACACTAAGCGGGACAGAGAGGATCCTGAAGTGGCTTAGTGCGAGGCACAAGGTATACCTGGATTAGTGACGGGTACCCTGGCTCGTTGTGGACGGATGGCACGATTGTTTGGTACTGAAATTGATTCCATAAGGGTTGAGACGTGCAAACCACTATACCGACGGGGATAGTGATGGAAGAAGCCGATGAGAATCAATGGAAGTGTTAGTCTTGAGAAAAATATTAAGCATTACAGTAATTATCAAAGAATACTCTGAGTCGAAGGAGGTAACTTCTCTTTTTCCGTTTGGTTGGTCAGAGCTTCGGGCTTGGTTGTCGTTAGGACTGTGAAACTTGAGATTCCACATCACAATCTCGGATAAGGTGGACTGGATGGAATCCAGTAGTGGTTAAGATGTATTGGGACTCTCCCCAACAGTATTTGAGAGGACATATGTGATGGAGATAATCAAGTGGTGATTGGACAGTTTACATGACACATAGGTGGATGTTGTCCGAGTGAGTTGGGGACTGGGAAGTCCAACCGTTGGAAAAAGATGGATATGCTTCCAACATGATTAGAACTTCGGAATCAACAGAAGTTGTGATTGAGACAAAGAGAAGAGTGCTTGATTCCGCATTGGTGATGGGTATTCTAAGGTCGATAAAGGAGACTTCTCATTTCTACTCTTTAGCAGATAGTGCTTGGTGCCACAGGATGACATAGGATGAATTTTAATGTCATCATCTCAGATCATCTTTGATTCTTCCCTATGTGAAATGACAAGGAGTGATGCGACAGTTAAAGGGTTCAAAGAAGGTGTAAGAGTCGAACACCTAGGCTGTGAGTCAAATTTGCATGATTTGAAGAGCAAATGGTACTTAGCGTCACCGGATGTGACGAGTGAGTGTACGAGGTGGTGGACCCATGTTGGTATTATGGGTCATGTTATATTATTTGAGCGAGCTAGTAGAGACCAACGAGGGTCGAGGCTCGTGCGGATGGTGGATCCTAGGGGGATAGAGCCGTGAGGTGACGATCGAGATGATCTAGGTGATTGAGATGATTGTTGTCAGGGCCCACCCCGGTTTCGCCCCGAAACCCGAGGTAAATCCTGCTCCCGTCTGACTCCCCGACACAACACCAAAGTAAAACTCACGTAAACACACCAACACACCGAGTCAGACGCAGGAGAAACTATACAATACAACTCGAAGTTAACAGTTTACAGAGCATAGTCCCCAAATACACAGGAAACACACACTCAGAAAGATTGAAAACACTCTGGGATCCCTCTCGTGACTTCTATGCCTCGGACACTGCCTCGACGTCAAGACCCCGCGCTATCTCCACAACCTGGAGGGCAGTTAAAAACAGAAGGTGTGAGTGGACCATAAATAAAAGAAAAGTTCTAAAACCATTTAAATAAAAACCGAGTTTCACCCTCCGTTTTGAAATCACATGCATAACCCAGTTCATATAACAGTTATAAACCAAATCACCATAAACCACATCATAAGAAACAGAAACACTATAAAACAGTTATAGAAGTCATAGAACCGTAACAGAAACCATGAACTTCAAATTATCATTTTCCGATCAAACCTGCTGGACCTATCCGAGTCTTTAAACTCCCGAGTCTTTAAACTCAATAGGCCTACGGGGGAAATAACAATATATCTGAGTCTTTAAACTCCCGAGTCTTTAAACTCCCGAGTTTTTAAACTCAATCCGGGCCCGTCCCCCGTTAAATCAATATCCGGGTCTTTAAACTCAATAACCAGATCCAGCAAATCCAATCCAAAACCGTTTTAAAACCATTTCTAACTCCTCATCCAAACCCGAATCCGAAATCACCGGTCTGATGCCCTTCCGGTGTTCAGAACCGTCATTCCGAACCCAAATCCGGAATACCACTTTTCAACTTTAAAACCAAATTCCGCTTTTCGAAATCCGATTCTAAAACCGAAAACCTTGATCATCGAAATCATGTTCCAAAATCCCTTTATAATCATTGAAAACCATTTATCATTTGAAATTCCAATAATTACCATTTTCTCGTAAAACCGTGCTAAAAACCGTATTTTCTCGAAAACTGTGCAATTATGTAAAATCACATCATATATCCAACAATCATGAAATCACATATATAAAACAAGTATAGAAAACAGTTATGCATGTTCGAGTTTAAGGAAAGGGTCCACTCACAGTACCGAGCCCTCAATCGCGTCCCGAACGTCCAGCACGTTCCTCAGCTTCCTCGGGAAATCCCGATCCTGTCAACAACCGTCAAATTACGTCACTAACATGTCCACGAGTAACCACCTAAGTTCCCTCAAAAATCCCCGGGTCCTGAACGTACTAAACCGAGACCCTCAACCTTCACCCTCGCGGAACTAAACTCAAACGACGTCCGAACAACCCGAAACCACTTCCATTAGACTCGTTAGAACACTTAGACTAAAAACCATGTTGACCACCTTCCCCAGAACTGCCGCACGCGCCCCCACGCGCCGCCCAAAGTGGCTGCGCGTGGGCCTCACGCGCCAGCTACAGTGCATCGGCTACCTTGAGCAAACCCGGTTCGACACAGTGTCTGTAAATCGAACCGGCGAGAACGGTTCTCTGCCGTCCCGTCTCAATTCCTTCCCTTCCTTCACCATCTTCATCGTCCAGACCTACTATATTCATCCTCATCCTTCTTAGACCTCGACACGGCCCCTACACCGTCGACTCAAGCTCGAACCAGACGGCCCGAATGCCCCTGTCTTCCTTCCCGGCCACCCAGCTCACCCCCCTTCACGGTGGCGACACCGGATGCTTCCTAGGGCCCGTCTAAACCAACCCAGCTAACCAGAACCATCGACTCACTCCCCAGCTTCACGACTCGTCGTTCGAACCTTGACGGCAAAACAGGGCACACAGAGTCCCTCCGTCGTGCCAACCGTCACCGCGCACCACCAGTCACGGCAACACCACCAGGAGATACCCAGGCCTCCCCTGAGTCACCCAGACCACCCTAGACTCATCGATTCAACCTCTAGACTCACGAATCTCACTTTGAAATTTGACTGGAAAACAGAGCATCGAACACAGGACTTAGGAATTACCTGCAATCGGTCACCGCCATGCTCGCCGCCGCGTTCCCTGGAGTCCACAGAGCCGCCTCAGCCTCCTCTCGAGTTCCCTTGCACCGCACACGGCCACCGCACCTGTAACGACCCGTCCCGAATTTCATGATTAGATTAGTGACTAATCACGATTAGTGAGGCTAATCCGTGATTAGTAGAGCGAAATCGGACGAACGATGCGAAATGACCGTTTTGCCCCTAGTGGTGGCAAAACGTTGACTTTTCAATCGGGCAGTCGAATGGACTTTGACCGATGACCGTGACGTAGTTCGTGACGTCACGAGTTCATAGGCAGGTGGCACGTTCAATTCCGACGTTCGAGGAGGAAGTTATGACGTTCGGAAGTTTAGGGGCATTTTGGTAATTTGGGTGAATAGGAGGTCAAAAGTTGACTTTTTGACCGGGAGGTCCGATGGCCGAGGGCCGAAGACCGTTACGTAGATAAGGACGATACGAATCCGTAGACAGGCGGCACGTCGGATTCGGACGTTCGACGGCGAAGTTACGGTTCACGGAAGTTCCCAGTTACTATTCACGACGGCACGTTTTACGAGACAAAAAGTGCAGTTTTGTCTCTAGTGGGCCCAGATATTTAATGGAGGCCCAATGGATGAGTGACACTTGTCACCCATCCACTGGCCAACCTCACCCACTCATGCACCAAACCCATTCACCGTGCATCCATTTCTTCCATTTTTCCTCCAACCATTACCCGATCCCATTTCCAAATCCAACCCAGCCAACCCAACCCCATTTCGGCTAGGATTGAGGACAGAGCGAAGTGAGGATGTTGAGGACGTGGTGGCCGGCCCAGGACGACGCCACCGTGCACGGCCGAGGCCAAACCCGAACAGGTAACCCGGTTACCCATTTTCTCCCTTATAATTTGATTTTGATGTTATGGTTGCTTTTGGACGATTAGGATGAGTTAGTTAGGTTGCTAGTATGATTTTAGGACGGTTTGGAGGGTGCTTCACGGCGGAGGAAGCCGTGAGGGTGGTCGAGAAAAACAGGGCCGTGAGACCCTTTAATTTTGGTTAGGATTTAGGAGGTTGATTTAGGAGGTTTTGATTAGTTTGGTTGATTGGGATAGATTGGAAATGAGAAAATAGGAATTTAGGAATTGGAATGGAGGAAACCGGACCGAAAATGAGGGAGAAGGAGGCCTGGACCGGTTACGCCGGTCCAGTTGCAGAGGTCGGACCGGACCGGCCAGCCCAGACCGGTTCGATTGCTGGGACCGATGTACTGTTCACCGGCGCGTGAGCCCACGCGCAGGGGCCTTTGGGCGGCGCGTGGCAGCGCGTGCTAGGGTTTCTGGGGATGTGTTCAACATACGAAATCTTCTATTCGATGTAACGAAGATTTTGGGACTGGTCTCGTGTCAATCGGACATCGGTTCGATAGTTTTCGGGGTGTCGGAAGGTTTAGGGTCGGTTTAAAAATAGTTAAAAGTTCGGGAAAATTACGGGGCTTTAATGGGAGGTTAATTAAGTAGTTAGTAACCCTATAAATTAATTTGGACAGGTTTGGAAGTCCCGGTGATGGTGATCGGCTCGGGGAGCCGTATGGCACGCGTATCGAGACGCGGCTTCGGACGGTCTGTGAGTGGACCTTGTTTTCTAAATTGGTGCATGCATAAATGTTTATTATATGTTTTAAATACTTGTTTGTGATGCCATGAGTGCATTGGGATGTGTGGTTACGTATAGGCACGTATTTCGAGGTTTCGGCCCTATACGGTGCCTATACGGGGCTGTAGGTCTTTATTGGTCTAAATGAAATGGTTTTGGATTTCCAAATGGATTATGAATATGATTTTATGATGTTGATTTGGATGATTGTGAATTATATGGTTTCACGCATTACAAGGCGATTTACGTGCTTGCACGTAAATCGAGGTTTTCCGGTTTTACTCTGATTTTCCGTACTTGTAGTTTTGGATATGATTTAATGAAATGGTTTTGGAATTGAAAAGGTAAACTCGGGTTCGAAACCCATTTGATCAACGAAATCGGGCACGAGGCCCTGTTGGTTTACGAATCGGACTTGAGGTCCAGTTTGTATGTGGTTTCGGGCTTAGGGCCCAGCTATGTGTTACAAATGGTTTTTACGGGTCATGACGGTTTATGGGAACCGGCATGAACCCTTGAAATGGATTTACGGGTCATGACGGTTTATGGGAACCGGCATGAACCCATGAAAGGATTTTATGGTTCATGACGGCTTATGGGGGCCGGGCATGAATCCTTGAAAGGTTTCAAGAATGGTTTCAAAAGGTTTTTCATATTCCATCCTTTATATATGATTGTCTCCTCCGGGGAGGGTCGTTGGCCTGGGTGGACCTCGGAGTAGTCACGGAGCACTGACTGAGTGGAGTCGCCCCCCAGTTGGGTTCCTTACTCTCAGGATGGGCATGGTTCGTTACCTCCAGGGAGGGTCATAGATCTACGAACTTTGACCTGGGTGGACCCTGGAGAGACTTGGGTTTGAGACCCCGGTTAGCACACGTGTAGCTTTATTTTACCGTGACAGGTTCTGGATATGAATATATTGGATAAACATGGTTTCAATTGGTTTGGGAAAACTGTGTTTTATGATGATAAATAGATTTGGGCTGAGATCCCACACATGTTTACTATGTTCTGGTTTCTGTAAAATGGTTTTGGGCAGGAGCCCGTGTGACTTGTATTTGCAGAATTTGGGGCTGAGACCCTAATTGTGGATGTTTTAACATATATTATTGGATAAATGGTTTTACTATGCATGCATGCTTTTTAGTGGAGGGTATAAATGTCTTTGATGGAAATGTTTTTATAAATTCTTTATTTTTGTCCACTCACAGTCTTTCTGTTTTTAATACCCTTCAGGTTGACAGCGGATGTGGACTGTAGCAGAGATCGAGATATCACATGCCTCCTCCGGATCCTGGCGTACTCTGCTAGCCCGGGAGGGCAAAGGTCGGAAATATCTCTTGTCTGACACTTCGTGTCAGACGGGAGCAGGGGCATCCCGCACTAATCCCGGGGGGATTGGGATGGGTCCTGTCAGCAGCACCACAAGCTCACACCTCCTCCCTGTTTTCTCTGAATTTCCCGTGGCTCCCAACTCATTCACACGCCACCCTCACGTCATCTAACCTTCTCACTAGCTCCCTATCACTCTCTGATCATCGTCACACACTCACAACTCACCAGCACCTTCGATCAGCCTTCAATTTTTCCTCACCGCCTCACTCTGTTTCACTCTGGTTCAATACACACACGATCACACACGGGCTCACCTAATTAATTAGAACCGTGCTCACACAAGATCCAACCAGAACCTCTAGTCCCCCAACACGTGTCACCATCCAATCCGTACACTCCCGCATGGTCCAATCCCAGCCGTCCATCTGTTCTCTCTTTCTGCACAAATTCCAGAACACAAAGACCAAACTGCCCCTCCTTTTTACTCAATTTTACAATTATGCCACTACCTTTCTAGACCCGTATCTCACACATCGTAAGTCCGATGAATAGGTGCCGCCTGTCATCGAACTCAGGACAACGAGATCTACGTAACCATCCTCGGTCATCATACAAAAACCCGATCGTCCAAAAAGTCAACCCTTCCCCCTCTTTTTAACCAATTTACGGTTATGCCCTCAACCTTCCGAACATCACAACTTCCTCCTCGGATGTCGGAATCGGGCGTGCTACCTGCCTACGGATTCGTGACGTCCTAAACTACGTCCTGGTCACTGGTCAATACCCACTAGACCACCCGAACTAAAAGTCAACATTTTGCCCGAACTAGGGGCAAAATCGTCATTCTAAGCTTACGGACCTATCGGGACCACCTAACCACCGATTAGCCTCACTAATCCCACCTTAATCACTCTACTAATCCTGGTTCTCGGGACGGGTTGTTACAATTGTGGTGACTGTGAGTCGAGTAAACCGATGTTTGGTCATTATCGGGAAGAATTGTATTGTAAGATAGTTGAAGAATCGTTTGGAATAGTTGGTGAGATGACAAGATAAAGGTTGGATATGTGAATGATTATTGATCTGTCTTGGATTAGTAGATGAGTACGTGTGGATATGTGAATGAGTATGAGACAAGGACGATATGTGGGTATCGATTAGGAAGAGATGCATAGCTGATACCTCAAGTTGGATATGAGAATAAAGATTGTGATGGATTAAGGTTAGCCTTGTGATGGATGGTTGAGGTCCGAGCCATGTTTTGAGCATGGACGGTAGCAAGTGATTGGACGTTGCTAGAGCGTAGTACTTGAGCAGGCCTGGGTTGTGCCTTGATGATTGATATGTTGTGGGTGCACCTGTGAGTAGTGCACGTTAGACGATGGGATTGGCCAAAGTGAACCAGTACGTTTGGGTTAAGAGTTACCAAGGAGGATGAATAATTTGTTTAGTGGATAGAGACTTACATGGACATGAGGTGGTGATCGAATTGAACTTGATGGTGAAGGTTCGACGAGGATTATGATCGGATGTGTTCCGACATAATGATGTGCTGACTGGACGTCGAATACTCTGTGCTCGAGCAGAGTGGATTGAGAGGGTTCAGTGATTACATGAGCCGAGAGCTCAGGGCCATGTGGACCAGAGGAACCCTAGTGTTTTTATCTATGTGATTACCCCTACTGAGGCAAGTATTCGATGAGGTACAAATTCACCAGGATGGGTGAGATGTCAAATTTTTTTCGACAGGATACGTGATTTGATAGTTTAGGACTTGAGATAAGTCAAGATTTCAGCGTAGGTCGCTGAGTGACACAGATACGATGTGGGGACTAAAAGAGTGAGTCGAGATCAGAGTGACGCAACAAAAGCGCAGTGGAGCTAGGAGTTACTAGCTAGTCACGATAATTGTCGGTGGGATTGGCTTACTTGTGAAGTCAATATGGCATATTGTGATAATGGAATAAATCAGCATCCGACAGACTCAGATTGGTATGTAGTGATAGGACTCTGGTGAGAGTCAGCATGAGCATGGGAAAACGAAAATGTTGACTGATGTAAGTACCAAGGCTGATAAATGTCGTAGATTTGAGTATGGCCTGCGAGGTGAGATTCGTGCCATTGTGACGGCAGGATCTAGTGGATGGTTGTCTGGTTGGATGCTGAGTAGGATGTCAGCTTCGATTGTCGGATGAGAAGGGCTGTCAGGATGAAAACCCGACTATTAGGTCAACTTAGTATGGTAAACCTGTCGGAGTGAGTGACAGGCAAGATTGACGAGTGTTGGTGTCTCAAGTGAGACTTACGAACCGATGTGTGGCTTCTCAAGAGTTGAGTTGGAGCTTTGGAAGTTCCAGTGACAGTGGGTACCGACGTGTATGGTGGTTGTGTCAGATGTGTACGTTTACACGAGAATGCCCCGAGTTGGAGGTACGTTTTGATTTCCATGGTTTGGTTGTGGAATTGGGTCAGTTGAATTTCGAGAACAAAATTTTGTAAGGAGGAAAGATTGTAACGACCCGTCCTAAATTTTAGGAATTAATTAAGATGAAACTGAGGGTTAGCGAGTCTAATCGGGAATTAGACGAGGATTGTCGAACGTTCAGGGTGAAATTACGATTTTTCTCTTGGACGAGGGTAAAATTTGACTTTTGAGCCGAGAGGTCTCGTGCACAAGTACCGAGAACCATTACGTAAATCAATTCGATATGGGCCCGTAGACAGACGGTACGTCGAAATCGGACATTTGATGGGAAAGTTACGGGTCACGGAATTTTGGAGGCACTATTGCATGTTTTACGAGACGAGTGTCGTTTGTCTTGAGTAAGCCCCAGATATTTTGCCAGGCGCAATGGATGAGTGACAAGTGTCACTCATCCATTGCCTATCACCCCACATACATGCACCCACCCCCTTCATCCTCATCTGTTTCATTCAAACCCGATGCCCCCCAAACCCATGCAACCCAAAACACCACCACCCCATTCCATTCTCTGTGTATTCTGAGAGAGGGATAGTGAAAGGGAGGCTGTGACGACGACGGTGAGGATGGCCGAGCCGTCGTGGACGGCGAAGGAAGGTAAGCCCGAAAACCCTTTTTTAATTCGAATTTTGATTTTCAGTTTTGAACGTTGGGGGCGGTTTCTAATGATTAGGGTGTGTTTGTTGGGCTTGTATAAACGTTTGAGGATGGTTTTGGACGGGGGATGACGGCTAAGCAACCCAGACAAGGAGCTGGAAACTAGGAGACTATTCTTCAAATTAAAGGTAAAGTTCTAGGCCATTTTTCATTGTTTTGAAGCCATAGATCGATTTCTTAGGACTGGATGATCATGTTGGAAGCAACGACATCGATTTTGGTTACCGGAGTTGGAAGAACGGGTCAGGTCAGGTATGTGGGTCTGTGTGACCCGGTTGCCAAGATTCGGGTCGACCCGGACAGAGGACAAGGATGACGATGTCATCAATGATATCATCAAGTCAGGTCTGACATGTTCGTTGACACGTGTCAGATGTCAGTGATGACGTCACTGCTGATGTCAACGTTGACTACTGACGTCAGCGTTAACTTAGTTGACGTCAGCGTTGACTTTTGGGTCAATGTTGACCAGTCACTTTGATCTGCGCGTGGGGCGCATGGGCACATAGTTCGAGGTTAGACCAAGATCATTTTAAAGGTTTCGACGATACGAAACTAATGATGGTGGTTTCGAGTAGATCGGAGATCATTAGCTTGGTCAAATTGAGGTTTAAAACCTAGGAAAGAGTGTCTGGGACATGTTGACTTTTTCGGGAATATTGGGGGGTTTTTCTTATGGACTTGTCTAGGTTGGTAGTGACATTTGAGTATATTTGGATAGGTTCGGATGACCCGGAGAGGTTGGATTAGCCCGGAGAGGTTTATCGCACGCGTATCGAGGTGCATCATAGACGGTCTGTGAGTGGACTTTGTTTTATGAATATGATGCATGCATAGATGTTTTATATAGGTTTATGAACATGTTTTGAGATGCCATGATGCATGTGATTTTAATATGAATTGTTTGGCATTTTTCGGAGGAAAATGCGTTATTGCACATAGTTGACGATTTCTATTTTATGTGATGTGTTCACGATGATCTAGAGAGGGTCGCGACGAGTGATGTGTTCACGGTGACATGCTAGGATTGTGAGCGGTCCTGAGCCATATGCACATGTGCTAGGATTAGAATCGTGACTGTTATTAAGATGAGTTCCTATGGGATGTGTTCCCACTTGTTCTATGATTTGGGCCGAGGTTTTGTATATACTTTCTGTTTGGGCTGAGACCCATACTTGTTTTCTATAATTTGATTTTGGGCGGAGACCCTACTGACGTGAAGGGTATAAATATCTTTTGATATACATGATTTTTATAAACTGTTGTTTTGTCCACTCTTAACTTTTATGGTTTTAATACCCTTCGGGTTGATAGCGGATGCGGGCAGTAGCAGAGATTGAGACATCACATACCACCGCCGATGACAAGACCCATCCCGATTATCCCTCGATAACCGCGACAGATCCTGCTCCCGTCTGACAAGTCAACTGAAGTACCACAATTTCCCTCAGCACTTGCCAAACAAGGGATAATTGTACCTGTGCGCATTCATGCCTCCACCTCCCGATCAGCCTCGATCGTCGTGCTACGACCTGGAGGGCCAATAAAACATCAAAGGTGTGAGTGGAAAAAACAAAGTTTCATAAATACGTTTTGTAAAAAAAACAATCTTACCCTCCAGTTTTCACAAACATGCATGCATATCACATATAAAACAGGAGTTATATATAAATCAAGGGAAAAGAAAACAGTTAATTTAATTCAAAATCAATCATGATACCACCATCCTCAATATCCAATCGTAATATTCAATAACCTGTCACGATATCAATGCAACGCGTGCAAACTCGGGTGTCTCAAGTCCGAGTACCTCCCCAGGATCAACGACGTCTGGGGTGATATCATCTCCAGGATCAACGACGTCTGGAGGATATCAATATAAACTCACACTCCTGAGATTGAGCCTCCCCTCGGAGCTACTCATCTTCAGGCAGTGGATCGTGACTACTCCAGGATCTACGACGTCTGGAGGAGACCATCAAATCACCGAGGATGATACCACAAATCAAGAATCTCATTTCAAAACTATTTAAATCTCAAAATCAAATCAATAGTTCAACAGGGTCTCTACCCGAATTATAGCATTTCCATAGCACAAGTAAATTCCATAATTTCATGTCGAACAGATCATTTATAATTCAATTTCTTCAATTAAATCATGTAATTTAATTTCAAAGTCAAAAGCTATCTCAAATCTCAGATTATCGCCCAAAATTGCAATTTTATGATTTTTCTCGAAATTCGTGCCCAAAAACAATATAATAATAATATAATATTCCCAAAATCCGGAAATCATCATATCACATCGTTAATCATGGCAAATCAATTTAAATCATATTATAAGCATTTAAAAGCAGTTAAAACATATATGCATGCATTTAGGATAGAAAACAAAAGTCCACTCACACACTGTCCAAAGCGCTCGTTTTCCGAGCTGCACGCGTTTCCGTAATTTTCGCTATTTTCCAAAAATCCCGAATCCTGTCCAAAATCATTACTCAGGGTCACTAAGGACTCAATTTGCATCATATTAATTTCTCATAATTTTCCGGGAATTTAATATTAATTTAATACGTAACGTAAACCTTCGGACCCTCGAAACATTATCGAGAATGCGTCCGATCGACTCGCAACCATAACAAAAAATGTTCGTTACGTTAAGTAGGACAAGTTTCATGTTGACCTTACCGTGAAATTCCCACGCACGCGCCCCCACGCGCCGCCGTGAGTGGCTGCGCGTGGGTGCTACGCGCCTGCTACAGTAACCATCACTGTTGTCTTCTCGACCCGATTGCCTGGTAAACGGGTCCTGCGACCCGCGAGGTGACCCGGTCCAATCTTGCATATTTCTAGTCCATTTCTTAAATTGATTACACTAATAGGATCGTACTAATGTTTATTAAAGATCTGTAATGTCAATTTCGTGACTAATTACCTCAATCTACTCGATCAAATCTCACAGGTTCGAAGCCTGTTCATCGTCGAGTTCTTCAAACCAGCAGCCAAACCCTTCAATTAATGAGTTGTATAGCGTCGTAGGTTCATGCTAAAGATGATTTCGAAGTCAATTGCACACGAATTGGCCCCCAATTACTCAACCCAAGCTCGAAAATCTCCGAAGTCCGCCATGTCCGTTCGAGGTCCAAACGACGCCAATTGTCGTCGAATTTTAGTTGGTTCCATTCAGAATGACCTTAGAGAACTCACTTCAATCTCAGTTTATAACATCTCGAGCTAGAAAGATTAATTCGAATTTTTGGAGCAATTTGAAGGGTTTCGGGTTCTTGGGCAGTTCTTCCCCTTTTTCTTTGTTTTCCTCCCAATCTCACCCTCTCAATTCCTCTCTAATTTTCCTCTTTCACCTGTTCGTCATTGAAATCAATCCGAGAAGAAGAAATTAATGGAATTTATGTGACAAATGTTTTTGTTTCTTACTAACTCTCTGTTTTTGTTTCTTCAGCTGCACACACCTGCACGACAATCCTCACTGCCTAATTGATTAATGTAAGCCACTAATCATCCTCTTAAGCCACTAATCATCTTCTTAGAGTGACAAGTGTCATTTACTAATTAATCCACATCCAACTAGGCTGAATCAGCCATTTAACCCATTGAATATCAACTAATTTCACCGCTTAGGACTTTGGTGGCCCAAATTACCATTTTACCCTTGTTCTCACCAATTACCAAAATACCCCTCGTCATTCTAGACCCATAACTTTCTCGTTCGGACTCCGATTGGCGCTTGTCGCCTGTCTACGGATTCATCGTCCCGAGACCTACCCAACGGTATTCTCGGAAAGTCCAAATAATGTCCCGATCAAAAAGTCAACTTTCGGTCCCTGTGGCCAATTTACCGAATTACCCTCAAACTTCCGCACGTCATAACTTTGTCCTCGAATGTCGGAATCGGGCGTGCCACCTGTCTATGAACTCGTGACGTCCCGACCTACGTCACGGTCATCGATCAAAGTCCGTTTGACCTCTCGAATAAAAAGTCAACCGTTTGCCCAATTCCAAGAGCAAAATCGTCATTTTCCCCAAAATTTCCAAATTTCCAAATTTCCGTTTGTTCGAATTTTCGGGGCGTCACAGCCGATCCTGGCATACTCTGATAGACTCCGAGCAGGTGACGAGTTTATTCCTCATTTGACACGCGGTGTCAGACTAGAGTAGACGCGTCCCACAATAATTTAAGGGGATTGGGACGAGTCCTGTCACATGTGTGACACGAAGGGCCAAACAAGGGATAACCCAAAACCTTAGCCCACTAGGGGCTTCCAGAGTGCGCTAGGATCAGCGGAGGCATGTGATGTCTCAATCTCTGCTATAACCCACATCTGCGATCAACCTGAAGGGGATTAAAAACCATAAAAGCTGTGAGTGGACGAAAATTAATAATTTAGTAAAACTCATTTCACAATAGACATTTATGCCTTCACTTAAAAACCACGCATGCATACGAAAACTAATTAATTTTAATATAATAAAATCGTTTATAAAACCAAGCCATTTGCTTCCTCAAATCATTAGGACCTTAGCCCAAAACCATAAAACAAATCGTGTGGGAACTCAGCCCAAAATCGTAAATCCAAATCATGTGGGTCACTGCTCAAATCCGTAAACACAGAAATCGGTAACTTAGTAAATCCAATAAAACACCAATATATCAATCCTTGGTATCCCAGATGCTTGACATCCTAGACACCTGACATCTCAGATGCCTAGAGTCCCAGACGCTTGACGTCCCAAGCGTCATGTTATGGTTTAAGGCTACGCGTGTCGCTCGGGGCCTCTCCGAGATGTCTGATGTCCTATCTTTGACATCGTAGATGTCTGACGTCTCAGACGTCTAATAATAGCAATCCTGCTCCTAACTCACTATATAGTCTGGTCGCTCCTTTCAATGACCCCTCGCAGGTAATCAGATGGGTGACACTTGTCACTCATCTGGCGGTCCCCCCACAGATATTTATCCAATCAAAATAGTCCACGTGTCCAATTTCTCGGTTTGCGTGAATAGTTCTGATTTCCGTTCTGAACCCGTAACTTTCCCATCGAATGTCCAATTTCGACGTGTCGCTTGTTTACGGACTCGTAACGTCGCGATCTACGTAATGTTTCTCTGTCCTCGTGTATTTGACCGCCCGGGTCAAAAGTCAACATTTTGCCCAATCTTAGGGGAAAAACGGTCATTTTACACCGGTTGTCCGAAATCCCTCGACTAATCAGGGATTAGTCACGATAATCCTCAATTAATTATTAATTAATACTAAAATTCGAGACGGGTTGTTACAATAATTCTTATTTTTATGATATAATTTTATAAATATCTACTTATATTAAAACATATAAACTAGATGTTCCAAATGTGTGAGATTGAAGGGGTATTTTAAGAAGTGAACATCTTTCTTAGTAGGGGTATGGGGAAAGAATAGGAGCGACGATCTCACTATGTTTCTGATTAGGAGCAAGACCTATCACAAGAATATATTTTTTAGTGGAACAATAGCTCTGAAAACATAAATTTCCTATATTTTATTTAATCTCAAGCAAAATGATCGAGACGGGCCAATTCAAACCACTTAGGTAAAATAAGAACATGCTCTACATTCAAAGACTCATTTTTTACCATTAGTAATGTTGATGCAAGAAATGGATCAACTTACTCCTGCCTCGCTGAGCTTCCTTCGCGATCCCCCTCGAAATATTGTGGCCTGCACAGGAAGAGGGTAAATGCAAAGGGACACCGGTGTGATGCCGGCCGAACAGTCTCCGATGCCTAAGTCAGTTAGATAGAAGAAGGGTACTGTTGTAATTTAGACAGCATGAGGGCAAGATTGTCATTAACTTTTGGAGGGGGATGCCCTTGTATTTATAGTAGCATTGAATGTGTTTGTTGGTGTTTGTCAATGTGGGATAAATGTTGCTGCCTCTAGGAGTTTGACAGGTGTCCTGTGGTGGTCCCGGATAGCATTTATGACTTGTCAGTAAGCCTTGCCGACCAGGTTCGGTCTTCCTATGTCGTTCTTGGCTTTGTTAGCGTAATCTGAGACTTGCCCGGGACTGGTGGAGCAGGAGCAGGTCAGATTGGTTCGGGATTTTGACCAGGCCGACCAGTTTAGGTACGAACAGAAGTCCCCCAAGTCGTTGATTGAGGTGGATTGCCTCGGTTGAGGGCTTGTATTATGCTTGTCGGCCTGTTCTGGTGCGTAGTATGCTAGTCCCCAGTCCCCCAAGCCCTTGACAGAGGAGAAAAAACGAAGGATGGGAGTTTAAAACTGGCGTTGGACGGGTGTACGTGGGTGGCCGATCGGCCTAGGGGTGCCCTGCAGGCCGACCACCTTGATCGACCAGCCTGCGCAGGACCTTGCACGATGAGGTGACCGATCGGCCTAGGGGGTACCCTGAAGGCCGATCACATGTCACTTGGTGCCAAGGTGAAGGATGTCGCCTTGGTCGGTCAGCGGGCGCAGGACCTTGCACGATGAGGTGACCGATCGGCCTAGGGGGTACCCTGAAGGCCGATCACATGTCACTTGGTGCCAAGGTGAAGGATGTCACCTTGGTCGGTCAGCTGGCGCAGGACCTTGCACGATGAGGTGACCGATCGGCCTAGGGGGTACCCTGAAGGCCGATCACATGTCACTTGGTGCTAAGGTGAAGGGTGTCACCTTGGTCGGTAAGCTTGCGCAGGACCTTGCACGATGAGGTGATCGATCGGCCTAGGGGGTACCCTGAAGGCCGATCACATGTCACTTGGTGCCAAGGTGAAGGATGTCACCTTGGTCGGTCAGCTGGCGCAGGACCTTGCACGATGAGGTGACCGATCGGCCTAGGGGGTACCCTGAAGGCCGATCACATGTCACTTGGTGCCAAGGTGAAGGATGTCACCTTGGTCGGTCAGCTGGCGCAGGACCTTGCACGATGAGGTGACCGATCGGCCTAGGGGGTACCCTGAAGGCCGATCACATGTCACTTGGTGCCAAGGTGGAGGATGTCACCTTGGTCGGTCAGCTGGCGCAGGACCTTACATCACCTTGTAGTGCGGTTTAAATGCGCGTGTAAATCGAGGTGACCCTTCCGCTGATCGAGGTCGAGGTGACGGTTGGGCTGGCCGACCATGGTAATAACGGCTAGTTTTTTAACCATGGTTAGAATTGGCTAGTATAAAAAGAGTGGAGCCAAGTTCACTTTTTACTTTGTGCGTCCAAGTGAATTTGAGTGTTCGTTAGGGAAGTACAAAGGCGATTTTCGGCGAGGCAAGGCGATTTCCGAACAAGCTTCACGGCGGTGCTCATGGCGACTTCCAAGCAAAACACGGTACGTAAACCTTTGACCTTGTGATTTTGGATTCAAAGTTTGTCTTTTGCAAGAACATGGGATGAACACATATGCATGTTTGTCCCGTGGTTTCTAGATCCGATAGGTCGGCCAGTAAGGAGAGTCGCGTTGTTTCCCATTCTTAGGAAGGTTTTTTATATATTTGTAGATGGTGTCTGAAGATTCTCAAGGCACGGACGCCCGGTCTGGAAATGCCTTCGAGGATGATTCAACGGCTTCGGCCGCCTCTGACACACGGTTAAGGACGAGTGGATCGGCTTCAACTTCAGGGACATCTCGGCCAGAGGTGAATCTAAGGTCGCAGGCCGAGGAAGATAAGGATCTGGAGGAGGAGCTTGAAAAAGCTTTTGCCCAGATTCCAGACGAGGCTGTTTCGGCCATTGGTGAGGCCGAACGGTTGATCGTTGATGTAGATTCGGTGGGGCAGACCGATGTTTTTGAAGGCATTCCCCTTATATCAGGCCGGTCGAGAGAAAAGGAAGCTGTGGGGACAAGCAATCAAGTTGCGACATCCAGGCCGATGTTGATTGAGATTGATGTGGATAATGCGATGAAGCAGGTGACCGTTGCGACATCCGTCTATCACATTGATCGTCAGCTGAGTACGATCAAATGGGATGATATTCAGGCATACCGAGAGGCGTTTCACGTGCCCGATTCAGTTGTGATGCGGCTGATTGGGGATAGCGACATGCCGAGTGATCCTCCGGAGCCGTGGACGACCTTCCATCTGGACGTCTTTACGCATGGTGTCATCCTGCCCCTCCATCCTTGGGTGCAAAGGATGGTTGCCCAGGTTGGGGTGGCCATCGGTCAAATCAACCCCAACACCTGGATTGCCCTGACAGGTGTGTACACGGCCTTCAAGCTGGCTGGGAAAGGAGAGCCGTCCTGGGGGCACATAAATTTCCTCTACCAGTTTAGAAGGGATAAAACGGGGTGGATTTATGTGGAGGCTCGAGATAGGAAAACCCGGGGGCCGTTCATATGGGACATGCCCACATCGCAAAAGGCATGGAAACACCGTTTTGTGTTGGTTTGTGGAGACTGGGAGGGGTCCTACCTAACCGACCAAGATAGAAGAATTCCGAGGAATTATCAGTCAAAATGTGTGACTAGTGTTAGGTTTGGAGGTCGGCTAGGGAGTGTTGTTTGTTTGTTTTTTTGTAGGCCGTGGCTAATGTGTCTTTGTTTTTTTTTTGCAGAGGTGTTCAAGTGTCCGAGCGTGACCGACAAGGAAAAAGCTGACTGTGTGGAACTGTTCGAGAGGCTTGACCGAACAGAAAGGAGTAGGGATTTCTTGCGACTTCCCCAGAATTTGCTGAAGGTCGGCCTGATATCGGAACTTCGTAAGTATCGACTCACCAGGCCGTGTGAAAGTGTTGGCTGGCCTGGATAAGTGACCGATCTTTTGTTTATTTTTTTTTTGTGCAGCTCCTCCGGACTACGTGCTTGCTGCGGCCACCCAGTGCTCGAACCGAATGGCTAAGATTCAAGAGATAATGAAGCAGGCCGAGGATGCGAAGGCCGAGGCTCAGAAAGCTGGGGCGTCATCCAGAGTGGACTTCAGGCAGCCGCTGAAGACAAAGTCTTCGGCCCGAGTGAAACCGAGGCTGCGGATAGCCGGGGGGTCCAGTCAAGCCGGGGAACAGCCGGAAACTGATGTGGATGAAGCAACGCTGGAGCCCCTTGAGCCCTTATTCTCAAGTCCCCCTGCGTCGGCCGGTGAGAAGAGGAAGGCGACGCTCGGCAGTTCTCCGGTCGTCATCGAAATTGATGATGCGGCCGAGCAGAGGAGAAAGTTCGTGGCCGAGGCTCGACTAAAGAAGAAAAAGAAACTGGCCGAGAGGAAGGAAAACAAGGATGACGAGGAGCCGGCCGAGAAAAAGCGGCAGAAGAGGCAGGCCGAGGTGGATACCCTGGAACAGGTGAGGAACATGGTCGTTCCGTCGCAGACCTCCCTGTTGGCTGGCCGACAGGTGCCGAAGAAGCTGAAAAAGCCGACGCTGGACTCGTCGATCAAGTCATACTTCGTCAATGCGGAAGGGGAGCCGGACTTGGTCAGGACGATTGAGGTGGATGACAGCTGGCGGCACCTGAGCACGGCCTTCCATCCCTCGCAGCTGGACTTTATGAACACGGTGGTCCGGGGGTCCCAATATGAGTTGGGTGAAATAGCCGAAGTGCAGCCGAGGGACTTTGCCGACCGTTGTGACAAGACCATGCGGCTTGGCTCTCATGTAAGTTTCTGTTTCACTTTTTGTTGTTATTATCTTTGTTTTTGGGACTAATGCGGCCTGTGATTTGTCCAGTTTCTTGGAGAAGTGTTCTCGACCTTCCGTCATGCCAGCAACCTCAGGCAGCAAGCCTTGGATATGAAACGAGAAGTGGAAGGGAGGGAGCACGCCTTGGCCGGCAATCAAAGACTGTTTAACCAGGCGCTCGAGGCCAAGGCGGAGCTTGAGCTGAAGGTAAAGGCCCTGGAGGTGGAAGCAGCTGCGAGGGCCGAAGAGGCAAGGCGGGTCCAAGCTGAGTTGGAAGAATCCAGGGCAAGGTTGGCTGAGCAGGAGTCGGCCAATGCGAGACTAGCCGAGCAGTTGATCTCGGCCAAAAAGGTGGGGATAGAGGAATATAAGGCTTCTCAGGAATGCGAGAAGACCTTCATGAAGTTCGGGGCTGCCTTGGAGGATGGCTTCTACAAGAAGTTGTTGCTGTCTAACCCGAGGGTCTCCATTGCCTTCCCCTGGCTCAAGTCCCCGCCGAGGGTTGAGCATTACCTGGATGATGACGGGAATCCTCTGCCCGATGAAGAGGAGGATCTGGAGTCCGATGAGGCCGACCAAGCTGAGGCCGAGAAGATAGGCAGTCCGCATGCCGAAGATGAAGAAACGACCGAGCTGGGTGGCGACGGCCAGTAGTATAGGGCGCATTCTAAATCTCATTGTAATTTGGCTTAGGCCTGTGTAATGTGACCTTAGTTTTAATAAACAGACATTTTTGGCAACTGATGTGTTTGGATTTGAAATAAGCACCAAGTGTGTCAGACTAAGACCATAATTGGGGACTGTAGGCTTGGTAAGTCGGCCACTAATGGCCGATGGTACCCGTCAGTTTTAGAACATAGACCGGGAAAGTACGCCTTGGGAAAGTTTGTAACAAAACTTGAATCGATCACTTGATGAAAGTTATTCATAGATCAGTCTAGGTATGCCAGAACATGTTTACAAAAAATGGCCGTGGGCCGTGCGCCTTGCGGCGTTTTACAAGAACCTATCTGTAGTAATACTTGAGATGGTCCACGTTCCAGGGATGTGGAAGTGTCTTCCCCTCGGAATTTTGCAGCTCGTAAGTCCCCTCTCGGCAGACTCTTGCCACGGTGTATGGTCCTTCCCAGTTTGGGGCAAAGGTGCTGGCGGCCTTGTCCCTGGTGCCATTGTTAACTTTGCGGAGGACCAAGTCCCCCACCCCGAAACTTCTGTGTCGGACCCTCGAGTCGTAGTATCTAGCAACACGCCGCTTGTAGGCCATGTTCTTCAGGTTAGCTTGGTCTCGCCTTTCCTCAACTAGATCGAGGTTGAGGGCAATCTGCTGATCGTTGGTGTCCGGATCGTACGAGATGACACGGTATGATGTTTCTCCGATGTCCACGGGGATCACGGCCTCGGACCCAAAAGCTAGGGCAAAGGGCGTTTCGTTTGTGGCCGTTTTGTATGAAGTACGGTGCGACCAAAGGACGTCGTTGATTATGTCTGCCCATTTGCCCTTGTCTTCGTCCAGGCGCTTTTTCAGGTTGTACTTGATATTTTTATTGACGGCCTCCACTTGGCCGTTGGACTGGGGGTGTGCAGGGGATGCGAAGAGAAGCTGTATACCGTATGTTTGGCAGAATGCCTTGAAGCGATTGCAGTCGAACTGTTTTCCGTTATCGGTCACGATGGTGTGTGGGATCCCGAAGCGGCAAATGATGTTCTGATATATGAATGACTCGATCTGCGCTGCTGTGATGGACGCGAGGGGCTTCGCCTCTGCCCATTTGGTAAAATAGTCTACTGCCACCACAGCGAAGTTTACCCTGCCTTTGCCCGTAGGCATTGGCCCGATGAGGTCGAGTCCCCACTGCGAGAATGGCCATGGGCTCATCATGGAAGTGAGGGGTTCGGCTGGCAAGTGAGGGATCTGGGCGTGTCGCTGACACCTGTCGCATTGCTGTGTGAGGGCAGTGGCATCTGCGAGCATTGTTGGCCAGAAGTATCCCTGGCGGAATGCCTTGTGTGCCAAAGTGCGTGCGCCCGAATGGTCTCCGCATATGCCTTCGTGCATTTCTCGGAGAACGTAGTCTCCTTGTTCCGGCGTGAGGCACTTTAGCAGCGGGGTGGTGAATCCTCGCTTATACAGATGATCGTGCTGAATGGTGTAGCGAGTGGCCTGCCGCCTGATTCTCTTGGCCTCCAGCCTGTCTTCTGGGAGAGAGCCATCGTGTAGGTAGGCCCTGATGGGGTCCATCCATGTCGGGCTGGTGTTGATGGTGTATACAGGGTTCGGTCTGGTGCTAGGCCTGTGTTGGACTTCGACTAAAACTTGTCTCCCTTCTTTGTCATCAAGTGAGGATGCCAGTCAAGCCAGGACATCGGCATGGCCGTTTTCCGATCGTGGGATCTTCGCAACCTCAAAGTTCGTGAACGACCCAAGTAGTTGCCTGGCGAGGGCCAAGTAGAGTGTCATGGATGCGTCCTTGGCCTCGAAATTGTCGTTGATCTGGCTGACGACTAGTTGGGAGTCGCTGAAAATGCGTAGTTGCTGGGCCTCCATGTCTCTGGCGAGACGTAGGCCAGCCAGTAGAGCCTCGTATTCTGCCTCATTGTTGGATGCTCGGAAGCTGAACCTTATAGCGTACTCTAGCTTGACTTGGTCGGGGGAGGTGAGTACTAAGCCGGCCCCCGACCCGTTGTGGCAGGCGGAACCGTCGACGAACAGCATCCAACAGGGCCGTGTGGGGTCGATGCCAGAAGTAGATGGTCCTTCTCCTTCCCTGGCGGGAAGATTCTAGCTGCTGGTATCCTCGGGCGGCATGCACTGGGTGGGTTGGTAAGAGTAATCGGCGACGAAGTCAGCCACTGCTTGTCCCTTTTCGGCAGTCTTTGCCACATAGTTAATGTCGAACTCGCTGAGCTCAATTGCCCACTTAATCAGTCTGCCCGAGACGTCGGGTTTCTGGAGGACCTGCCGGAGAGGTTTATTAGTGACGACCTTGATTTCGTGTGCCTGAAAGTATGGGCGCAGTCGCCGTGCCGTCACTACCAGTGCAAGTGCCAGCTTCTCCAAGTCGGGGTATCTTGTTTCTGCGTCTTGCAGAGCCTTGCTAACGTAGTAGACCGGGTTCTCGGCACCTGCCCTCCGGGTGACGAGGACTGAGCTCACTGCGGAGGCGGATACTGATAGGTAAAGGAAAAGGTGTTCCCCCATCTCTGGTCGGGTTAAGAGCGGTGCGCTACTCATGTACCGCTTGAGCTCCACGAATGCCTTGTTGCACTCGTCCGTCCAGTTGACCCTTTTTCCCTTGCTTTTCAATGCCTTAAAGAAAGGAGTGCACTTATCCGTCGCCTTGGATATGAATCTTGTGAGGGCTGCTACTCGCCCAGTGAGGCTCTGGATGTCCTTGTGTGTCTGAGGGGGTTGCATGTCCATGATAGCCTTGATTTTTTCAGGGTTGGCCTCGATTCCTCTCTGACTGATCATGTACCCTAGAAACTTGCCCGAACCCACGCCGAAAACGCACTTGGCGGGGTTGAGACGCATCTTGTAGTGTTTGAGGACCTTGAACATTCTGGCCAGGTTAGGAACGTGTTCGCCTGCTAGCCTGCTTTTTACAAGCATGTCATCCACGTATACCTCCATGGTTTTGCCAATCTGGTCGGCAAACATGAAGTTAACAAGGCGTTGATAAGTTGCCCCCGCATTCTTCAGGCCAAAAGGCATGACATTATAACAATAGACTCCCAAGTTGGTCCGGAAGCTTGTGTGGATCTGGTCGTCCGGATTCATTAGTATCTGATTGTAGCCCGAATAGGCGTCCATGAAACTGAGCAACTCATGTCCCGCCGTAGCGTCCACCAGCATGTCGATTTTGGGAAGTGGGAAGTTGTCCTTCGGACATGCCTTGTTTAAGTCCGTGAAATCGATACACATTCGCTAGAGTCCCGTAGGTTTCTTGACTAGGACCACGTTGGCGACCCATGCAGCGTATATGGCCTTTCGGACGAAGTGGATCGTGCTGAGCTTCGTGATTTCGGCCTGCATGGCCATTTGCCTTTCCGCATCATAGCTTCGTTGCTTCTGGGCGACTGGCCTGAAGGTGGGATCGATGGTGAGCCGGTGGCAGATCACCTCGGCGGAAATGCCGGGCATGTCCGCATAGGACCATGCGAACACTTCAGCGTTGTCCTGGAGGAACTGGATGAGTTCGGAGCGGATGTCGGGCCTGAGTTTCGAGCCGATTCGAACCTGGCGGTCCCCGTGTTCACTGGAAAGAGGGATTGTCTCTGTCTCTTCCACCGGCTCCACATGGGGCGTGTGAGCCAAGTCGCGGGGGTCTTCCGGGGGGCTGCCCCTGAGCTTTTCTACGTATCCTGCCTCCACAGGGTCGTCACCGAGTGCCGATTCAGTGACCGTGAGCGTCTCTGTTGTCTCGGTCGGCCTCTGGTTGGTTTTAGTGAGAGAGGTGGCATAACACGTCCGGGCTGAGAGCTGGTCTCCTTGTACCTGGCCCGGTCCCAAAGGTGTTGGGAATTTCATAAGCAGGAGGTGAGTGGATACGATGGCTCGTATCTGGTTGAGCAGGCCCCGACCGAGGATCGCGTTGTAAGCTGTTGGACAATCGACCACAAGGAAAGTAGTCAGTGTGGTGGTGGTGAGGGGCTCGGAGCCCATGGTGATTGGTAAAGTGATAATCCCCCGGGGGAGGACTGAATCTCCTGAAAAACCAAGAAGAGGCGTGACCTTGCGGTCTAACTCTTTCTCGTTCAAATCCATTCTCTGAAAAGCATCCCAAAAAAGTACATTGACCGAACTGCCGGTGTCGACGAGAATGCGACCTACGTCGCAGTTTGATATTAGCGCCCGGACGATCAGGGGATCGTCATGGGGAAAAACGATGCCCCGCTCCTCCTCCTCCGAGAAGCTGATAGGTTTCCATCCGGTCTTTGCGATCTTGCCGGGTCGGCTGGCGCCGATGCTGAGTACCTGGCTAGATTGCGAAGCTATGTTGAAACTCTTCCTGGCCCGGTTTGAGGTGATGGGGGAAGATAAGGTCGGGCCTCCACTGATGGTGTTGATCTGAAGGCGCGCCGGGGCGGCCTGTGCTCGGGTCACGAATTGATCGAGTCTGCCATCGCGGACTAGCTGTTCGACTATGTCCTTGAAGGCGATGCATTCCTCAATGGTGTGCCCATTGTACTTGTGGTACTAGCAAAATGCCTCCTTGTTGGTGACGGGTCGGTAGTTTGGGTTTCTTGGTTTGGGCTTCGGGATCATCTCCTCCACACTTAATAGGACATTGTCGAGCGTCGTGTTTAGGATCGTGTATGTTTCGAACCGGCGTCTGGGGCCTGCGCCCTCTGCTACCAATCCTCTGCCTTCCTGGGGGTTCCCGCGGTGAAAGTCGCGGTCGTTGCGACCTGAACGTCCCGCTTCTCCTGATTGCGAGAATCAAAGTGAAGCTTCCTCTTCCCGGTCTCGGATCGACTGTCGTCGTGACCATGGGAGTTTTGTTGAGCCCTTCCCGAGCTTGTGGTTGGAGGGTTGGGCTGAGTGACTCTGCTCTCCTTCGGAGGAGTGTGGAAGAACTCGGCCTTCGCATGGATGCTGGCCCTTCTCATAAGTTCGGCATAGCTTCCCCACTCTTCCGTATGGGCCGCGTATTTGAAAGGAGACTCTTTGAGACCGCTCCGAAAGGCATTGAATGCGGCCTTGTCGTCTGTATCCTGGCAGCGGGAGTACTCTAAGCTAAACCTTGCGGCATATTTTTGGAGGGTCTCGTCCTCCCTCTGCCTGATGGAGAACAGATCGTCCGTGGACACGAGCCTGACTGTTTGGATCATGAACTGACTTAAGAACGTAGAGTGTAGATCCTCAAGGGAATCGATTGTGCCTGGCGGCAGACGGTAGAACCAGTTCAGGGCCGCGTCGGTGAGGGTGGAGCTGAAAATGAGGCACTGTTCGTCTTCCGAGGCATCGCGGTATGCCAAGGCAGAAGTGTAGTTGTTCCAGTGGGTGTTGGGGTCTCCTTTCCCGGTGTACAGGGCAATCTTGAGGGGTTTGACTCCAGTTCTGTGACGGGAGCGGAGGAGCCTTTCCGAGAAAGGACCGGGGTTGGCCTTCTTCAAGGCTGGCGCCTTGCTCCTATCTTCCTTTGCTTCCAAGGCACGTACTCTTTTCAGGAGGGCCTCAATCTCTGCGCTCTGACCGCTGGGCAGGTGGGTAGGAGTCTCATTCGGCCGTCGGCCTTTGTCCTGGCGGACCCTCGCTTCTCTACCCTGGGAGTAACTACCGGCCGTTGAGTCGGTCTCGTCCGGACGCTCCCGTGAGTGGTTTTCGCTCTTCTTGGTTGTCTGGCAACCTCTGTCCCTCGGCCCGTGGTCCGGGTGTTCCGTGGCGACCTGGCGGTCGGTTGAGCCGTGATGCCGCACTGACGAGGTCCGTTCATCTGACGTTTCGTAGGAGAGCCTAGCTGGCACGACTTGGCGTTCTTCCAGCAGCTGTCGGGCATCGCGGTAGATCTTGGTTCCTGAAGGTCCTGCCCCCGTTGGTTGGATGAGGAGGCGACCAGAGGAAGCAGGGTTCGGCCTCTGCTGTCTCCGCGGCTGATCCGATGACCTCTCAACTACAGTGTGCGCAGCATGTGGCCTGTCTGCCTGTCTCTCCTCGACCCGTAAGCGGTCGGCCAGTTCCCCTCCCGGTTGCCCCTTGCGCTGGGACATCCTCACGAGGGCAACCGTGTTTGCGTACTGCTCCGTTAGGAGTTGGTTCTTCGCGTCGATTTTGGCATTGTGTGCCTTCAGCGCGGCCACCTCGCGCATTAAGTCGTCCAGAGTCTGCCGGTAGGCATCTGGGACGCTCCCGGTTGTGTTTCCCCTAGTGAAGGGGGTGTGATTGAGCTCTCCTTTGTCTCGCTCGTCCGACATGACCCTTGGTACGATTCGGGACGGCTGATCTGGTGAGAGAGCGTGGGCTGTTGTTTCAGGTTCCCACAGACGGCGCCAATCTGTTGATGCAAGAAATGGATCAACTTACTCCTGCCTCGCTGAGCTTCCTTCGCGATCCCCCTCGAAATATTGTGGCCTGCACAGGAAGAGGGTAAATGCAAAGGGACACCGGTGTGATGCCGGCCGAACAGTCTCCGATGCCTAAGTCAGTTAGGTAGAAGGGTACTGTTGTAATTTAGACAGCATGAGGGCAAGATTGTCATTACCTTTTGGAGGGGGATGCCCTTGTATTTATAGTAGCATTGAATGTGTTTGTTGGTGTTTGTCAATGTGGGATAAATGTTGCTGCCTCTAGGAGTTTGACAGGTGTCCTGTGGTGGTCCCGGATAGCATTTATGACTTGTCAGTAAGTCTTGCCGACCAGGTTCGGTCTTCCTATGTCGTTCTTGGCTTTGTTAGCGTAATCTG
The DNA here is from genome assembly GCA_032719365.1 of Prinsepia uniflora. Taxonomy (NCBI): domain Eukaryota; kingdom Viridiplantae; phylum Streptophyta; class Magnoliopsida; order Rosales; family Rosaceae; genus Prinsepia; species Prinsepia uniflora. Next base: position 47,179,432 of record CM064864.1, read on the forward strand.
AGACTTGCCCGGGACTGGTGGAGCAGGAGCAGGTCAGATTGGTTCGAGATTTTGACCAGGCCGACCAGTTTAGGTACAAAATATTCCAATACAAAATATTTTTTTATGTATCTATACTATCTGTACTGTTTACTTTTCTTGTGCCTACAATAACCACAAAGCTGGAGGCAAAAATAATTATGTGTGTTGAAAAGTAATGCATATTTGTTTAGAATATTGAACACAAGTCCGAAAAAAAAAAAAAAAAAAGTGAAGATGTAACTATCTATGATATTACTTTTAATTACAAATAGGAATTATTCCCATAATGCTCAAGGCGCATGCGACTTAACCTGAAAGTACACAAATAATAATCAAATTCAATTTTTTTAAGATGTTCTTTTAAAGCATTTAAAATTCAAATGGAGAAACAAATATGTTAAACTTTAAGTTTAATAGAAAAATAAATAAATAATAATGAAAAATGCTAAATCTATTGCATGATTCGTAAACTACACATTCATTATTCATATAAGGAGCCCTATTGATATATATTTTTTTTGAACAATCCCTATTGATATTAATATGTCCTTATATTTACAAATTACGTGTTCTCCTAAACATTATGGATAAAGAAAGAAGAGCGTGAGGAAGAAGGATTGTGAAGAGGGATCGAGTAATATTGGGCAACTGAAAACTAATGACGGTAAGAAATGGGCATACGCAATAGGCAGAGGATAAGCAAGAAATATTATCAAAAGGAAAAAAAAATAATTAAAAGAAGGATAAGCAAGAGAAGGGTATATTGGTAAAATGAGGAGGAAGAGGGAGTGAACTGGTAAAGTAACATTTAAGTAAACGTCAATGGGCACCGTTTATTTTTGCTGTTTTTTTGCTCTTTATTACGAACGAGGATGCATTATCTCCGAGATATTTGCATTTTATATTATTATTTTTATTAATTACACTTGTACGTTTCATATTATCTCCGAGACCAATTTTGATTGCCAGCTAGTTTTCCATATTTGATATTTACCTCATTATCTCATCACATCCATATATATACGCATTATTTGATGTTTTGAATTTTGATCTATATATATTACTTACTGAGATTCACGTACGTAACTATGTATGGTGTTCTGATGAAGGATGCCTTGCCTAGTTGCCTGCACATGCAGATTGTGTCCGAGTTGCGCACAAAATTACCAATTTTCAAGTGACATTATCTGGCCTCATCAACAGTCCTGGCTCATAATTTGGGATTTGACAATCTAGATAGCTACACCTCTCCCAGTACTCTCTAAATTAATTACCCAAGTTTCTCATGATCTCCCTCATATGATTTATAAATATGCAAGCGGTTGTGGCACCCGGTTTTGTGTAACTTTTCCAACTGCATGCTACTCTATTATTTTAGGGTAGTCGGTTTTAATCTTCTGATAAAGTGAAGTTTTAATACGCACGATCACACCAACTATTCCATTCCTTTGGGTAGTATCAATCTTTCAAGGTTATATTTATATATATATATATATGGGTGTGGTTAGGTGGCAGAAGATGAAGATATATATATATATATATATGGCATGGGTGCGTCGTGTAGTTGGATAGGATATATATGTAGATGCCTTGTCCTAGTTCTGTAAGTTAAAGATAGCAGCTAGCTGGAGTGAGGGACTGATGAGACACATATATGACTACTTGCATTATATATGCCAATGCCCACCATTTTCCATTTACGCCCAGGTACACACCCATATACCTAGAGCCGCTGTAAAATCTCTTTCTCTCTCTCGGTCTCTGCCCTTATTATTTTATAAGATGAAGGCATATGCATGCATGGATATATATTATATGGAATAATACTTGTAACCCACCTTATTAATATTTTTTCATACCATTCTTTTAATTTATTAAATTATTTTATACATAGTTCATTTTCTAAATCATAATGTTAAGATTATCTCTATAAAAAAATTAATAAAATTGAAGGTAGTTTAGTAATATATATATATATATATATATATATTAAATAAACAGTTCGCTATGAAAATCTTAATTTTTTTATCAAAATTGTTGACTTATTAATTTGATACATATAAATAACCAAACGACCTCTAATCTTACTAATTTTTTATAGAGATGAACTTGCATGATGATTTAGAAAATATGCCGTTATAATTTTGTTAATTTTTTACAGAGATGATCTTAATTATATGATAATTTAAAATTACGTTGTTTTGATTATGACATATTTATAAAAATAATTTAATAAATTGAAAGAATAGTACAAACAAATACTACTAGAGTATAACTAGAGTATAATATAAGTATTGTACATATTGCATAATGTATATGATCATCGGCAGAAGGCTGCTCAGTGACAAATTACTTTGATACATATCCACCGAACCTAGATCGTCATCAGGTTACATTGATGACATCGTTGGGTTTGATTTTGAACAACACTAAAATACTTTGGTGGATATCCACTGAACCTTGGCTATCGTCGGGTTACATTGAACTCTTCGTCAGGTTTGATTTTGAACAGTACTGAAGAAACTTCGGGGATATCCACCGATCCATGAACGTCGTCGGGTTATATTAAAAACTTCGTCGGGTATAATTAAATAATTTTTCAATTTAATAATGTCTAATTTATTTTTTGATATTATTTAATTAATGAAATTATTATTAAATTTGAAAATGAAATAAAATTCAAATTTGGAATTAGTAAAAATATATTTATAAAATTTAAAATATTTTTTTTTAAACATATTTACAACAAAATATAAAACATGCAGGGCTAGAAAAAAGGCTAGTCGAGGGGCTTAGGCTGTTCGGGTGGATCTTGCTCAGAGGGCAGATGAACTCCTATGTGTTGCAAGACCATCTCAAGTTTAGCACTCATCATGGCGTTTTGGGCCTCAAGTCTCTCGTTTTGTGCCTTCAGTTCAGCGGTCTCGGTCCGAAGCTCGGTATAATTGTGTATTAGGTCCGAGTACTCCTTGGGATTAATTCCCCTAGAAGAAGCACTGGATTCGATCCTGATGTCTCGCTCTAGTCCTCTACCGGTACCCTGAATGATCATCCCATGACGTCGACCTAACTGTCGCTCCAAGATCGCCCTCGAACACTCCGGATTTGGAAAATTCCTGCTCCAAGGGAGTGTCCGACTGCTACCGGGTCAGTTCCTCCTGTATCTGCTGGACATTTGCCAGCATTCCCACCTGCAAAATCATAAATTTTTTTATCATTTTTTTAAAATAAATAAATAAATAATTAAAAAATTAAGTCTAATGATTTAGACTTACATGAATAGCATCAATCTGCGGGTTCCCCCTCCCAACGTACACTTGTCCCCAGGCATCCACCTACGGGAATAGTAACCCGGCGTTGCGCTGGTCCCTATGACTGGCTACCAACGGACACAACCCCCCATGTGTGGTGGTTTAGCGTCTTCTTTCCCCGATCACGCGTGTTAGCCTCCGATTTTTTTCTATTCATAAATAGATTTAATCAAATTCAGTAATTAAAAATATAATTAAAAAAATAAAAAAAAATTAAGAAAATGAACTTACAATCCACTTGGGCGTGATGAAGTGGTCACAAAGCCAATCCCACCTGACCCTCCGAGGACCGTCCAACTCTTCCGGAGGGTTGGTACGAGCTTCATCTAGGGTACCGCAACTATTAGTGGCCCTCTAGGTATTGCATGAGTTTCGCATTCCCAGTATCATACTAGAAATTGACTTGTAATGAACGAGTAGCAAAAATAAGTACAATCATGAAAGAATATGAAAGATAATTATAATCATTAAAATCATTAAACAAATTTAAAATACTTACAGACAAGGCACCCCAAAAGAAGGTGAGGTGCTATGGGTCTTGCTCTCAAAATTTATCACCCATCATGAGACAATAGGTGTCCAGATGGCACCCATGTCATGAACCATAAAGCTGTGGACCTTGACGGGCACTTGGCTAAGCCTATCGACATAAGTAATAGAGATCTTGGCGCTCGTCAACCAGCAAATCTGTTGGGATGCCTTCCCTCGGTTGATCCCACGCACTCTGGTGGATCTCCCTACAAATTGGGAAAAATTAGTAAGAAAAATGAACAACATTAGAAATAAAAAAATCTTTTGTAAAAACTTATTGACAAACTCACCCCTAGGGATCGTTTTGACTGCCTCCGGGGTGTCCCTATCGAGCTGCTCCTCCGGGGGCTTGAGATCAACACGACGTTGCCCCTATTTCTTCAAATGTTGCCAACGAGTAGATCGAGCCCTAAGTCGTACGTACTCCTCGATGCGGAAGGTCGGGGCCAGTGGAACTACTAGTGTAGCAGATGCTAGTGGAGGGGTTGGAATCGAGACTGGCATGTCTGGTGCTGATGTCGAGCCAACATCGTCCATCGGTGTGTTCGAGACTAGCGAACTCGGGAAGTTCACCGGTTGTTAAACCAAACTCGATGAAAGGCGAGGACGAGCCCGTTAACTGGATGACTGTCTTGCGGTCTGCGTATAACACTTTAATCACACTTAAAAAATTTCCATAGAATCCAATATCAGTATTTTCCTCTTCACCTGGCACAAAGACCCCGGTGTTTTTCGTCGACAATTTATCGTCTCGTTATGTGCATAAGAACTTAACTGCATTTACGTGACAAACGTTGTATGTTTCTCCTCGAAATGGGCCGATGCCAAGTTTCATTAATTCTACATTGAAATTGGGTGAGTTACCATCTTTCAACTGGGCCATCTAGTTAGATGTACACAAGATGGTACAAAAGATGGTTATCTAGTTAGATGTACACAAGATGGTACAAAACATGGTTAAGTATGGGATTTCTTTTAGGAACTTATAAATTAAAGATTTCACTTACATGCGTGGAAAATCAACGTGAAAATAGTTGTATGTCCATTTCCATCCAATTAGACGGATACTCAACCTTCATCAATTCTTGGTGCTACTCGTGAAAAGGCCATACTTCGTCGCAGTTGTTCAATATGAACCAATAATCCACGTCCATATCCGAATTAGTGAACGACTTTGAAACTAGACCATTGCCGAAAGGTGGTGCAGGTTGGGTAAATGCAGATAGGGTCTCTGGGCGTTGACCACCATCGTCGTTATGTGAGGCCCTGTTGAACGAAGTTTTTACATTCTGAAGGTACATTTCACAAAAAGTGAGCGACTCGTTTGCAATGTATGCCTCCGCTATAGAGCCTTCATGATGTGTCTTGTTGCGGACATACTGTTTATATGTACCTAACATCCTGCAATAAAATATACACTATGAATCACAATTATGAACGACAAAAAGGAAATAGCGGCAAACATAGGAATTAGTCATACCTCTCAATAGGGTACATCCAATGATAGTTCACTAGACCCGCTAGTTTTGCCTCGTCTGGAAAATGTATTAGAAGGTGCACCATTATATCCAAAAATGTCAGTGCATATATTTGCTCTAGTTGACACATGATATAGACAGTATCTTCATTTATTACTTCGAGGTCCACCTTTATCAACGATCTGACACATAATATTTAGAAAAAATGAGACAAATAAACTAGAGTCTCAACAATTCCGGACTTCAAGTACGATCTAATGACAATTGGCAAGAGTCGTTGTCACGACCCGACCTTCTCCAAAAAGATATTATTCGCTTTGTGCCCAGCCCTCACGGTTTTGTTCTTGGGAGTTCACGTACAACTTTCCAGTGGGTCACCCATCTTGGGATTGCACCAGCCCCTACTTGCTTAACTTTGGAGTTCCAACTAACCCTAAAGCTAATGAGCTCCCAAAAGGCCTTATGTTGGATAGATTAGTGATTAATAACGGATTAGTGATTGTAACGATTGGTGAACTTCAGGATAAGTTGGAGTGGCAGGTGATGGACACCGGGAAGGAGACCTAGGTGTGAGATCAGTTGAATTTTCCCCAGTAAGTTGCGGACATGCGAGATTCAAAATTTCGAGGATGAAATTCTTTAAGAGGGGGACCGGGGGGGGGGGGGGGGTAGATTGTAACGACCCGTCCTTGAAACCGGGATTATATTAGTGATTAATGATGGATTAGTGAAGTTAATCGGGGATTAGTTGGATGCTTTCGGACAGACGGTGCGAAATGACGATTTTGCCCCTAGAATGGGCAAAAATATTGAATTTTCATTCGAGAGGTCAAATGGACTTTGAACGATGACCGTGACGTAGTTCAGAACGTCACGAGTCCGTGGACAGGTGGCACGTCCAATTCCGACAATCGAGGAAGAAGTTATGATGTTCGGAAGGTCGAGGGTATTTCGGTAATTTGGTCAAAAGGGGGGAATGTGTGGAATTTTTACACGAAAAGTGTTTTTTACTCAATTCGAGGATCGTTAGATTGGTCTTGGTTCCCTGAGTACAACGACAGGTGGCTCGCCGTCATCGGACGTCGGACGGTTTAATTACGGGTTTATGTACGTGATGGGTAAAATCGTAATTAGGACATAGAAGGGCAAAATGGTCTTTTGGCAGTTTGATTGATATGGGCAATCAGATGAGGACACCTGGGCTTGGAGGATTGGATATTTTGGGCTGAAACCACAGGCTGGAGGACACCTGGCCAGCCTCTAGTGGCTTCTAGCCAAAACCACACGGTTATGTTTTAAAAATTGGGGTTTAGTCGATCAGTTGAGAGAAAAACAGAGACCTTGAACAATTGAGTATATCCAGTGTGTGAGTTGTGTGAGTTCATTGTACTTGAGTGATCAGAGCCTTGCTGGTGCCTTGTATGATCGTATTTATGAGAAGATTGAGTGATGAATGTGTGTGAATAGTGAGAAAACCCAGAAAACAGAGAAGGAACCCCGTGCTCGACCGTGAACCTCAAACGATCAAACCAGTCTAAATCTGGTCTATGGTGGTGATTAGAGAGCTGAGGATTGACTCTTGGACGTGTGAGGCTGTGGTGGAGGTCACGGCGAAGGGCTAGAAGCATGTGAGTTCTTCGGGTCCCCTGTTTTTCCAAAATCGTTCAAATTGAAAGTCGATGGTTTTAGGGAATGGTTGAGTGATTCTGATGACTCTTGCAGCTGTAGGAAGTCACTACCAAACCCAAGGACTCGAAACCGTGACCGGAGAGGCGACTGGTGGCCGAAATCAGGAAGTCGAAATTTTTGAGTTTTGGTTCGAACTTGGGACGTATGATTTAAGGTTCCATTTCGTGTTTTTGTTAGAGGGATTAGTTTTAAACATTAGGACGAAGCTGTTAGTGAAGAAAGGATTGAAAATGGCTGGAAAACGGGTGAAACCAGGCCTCGTCGGCTCGGTTGGACCAGACCGGTCTGTGGCTGGAGGTTGACAATGATGAACAATGCCAGCGCGTGGCTCCCATGCGAAGCCCCTTTGGGTGGCGCGTGATGGCGGGTGGGGCCTCTTTTGGGGAAATGTTCCACATGGTTTTCACTCTAATCGATGTAACGAACATTTTGGGACAAGTTTCGAGTCGATCAGACATCGTCTCGATATGTTTCGGGATGTCCGAAGCTTTTAGGGCTCGTTTAAAAATAGTTAAAAATACGAGAGAGATACAGGGCTTTAGTATAAGCTGTATGAAGTAGTTAGTGACATTATTATGGGATTTGGACTGGTTCGGGAAAGCCAGTGATATTGGATTGGCAGGGAACGGCATAGGTGCACGCGTATCGAGACAGCGGCGTAACGGTCTGTGAGTGGACTTTGCTTTCGAACTTCTGATGCATGCATATATGTTTTTAAATGTTTTCTATACGCGATTTCTATATTTGTGAATTGATATTGATGATTTACGATTTTGTACGGATTTCGAGATAAGTACGTATTTGCACGTTTTACGAGCTTACGATTTATACTGTGATTTGACCATGGTTTTAATGATTTGATTTTGGGATTTGAAATGGGATTTGAAATACGATTTGATTTGAAAGATTTAAAATGGATGTTGGAAAAGTGATTTCGGGCTTAAAGCGCAGTTCATAAAAGTGGTTTTGACGAACATGGTTTCAGGTTTTGAAATCGGATTTCAGGATGACGATTCTGGATTCGGTTTGGAACTTGAAAGTAAATTTCTGGATTTGGGTTCAAAATGGTTATTCTGGATGTCGGCTTACGAAATGATGGTTTCAGATTCAAATTTGGGAATTATGATGGATTCGGGATGCTAATTTCAGATTCGGCTTGGAATTCGAAATGGTGATTTTGAATTCAGATTTGGACATGGATTTGAAAATGGTTTTAAAATGGTTTTGGATTGGATTTGCTGGATCTGGTTATTGGGTTTAAAGACCCGGATATGATTATTGTAACAACCCGTTCCGAGAATTGGGGTTAGTAGAGTGATTAAGGTGTGATTAGTAAGGTTAATCAGGGGCTAGGTGGTCCCGAGGGGTCCGGGAACCTAGAATGACGATTTTGCCCCTGGGTCGGGCTGGCGAAATTAGGGGGGAAACGTTGACTTTTTATACGAACGGGTTTTGGTCAGTTGACTTAAGACCGTTAGATAGTTCTTGTTGTCCTGAGTTCGATGACAGGCGGCACGTATTCATCGGACTTACGAGGTGAAAGTTACGGGTCTAGGAAGTTTTGGTAAAACCGTAAAAATGTGTTAACCAGAAGGGTATTTTAGTCTTTTTGGGTTTATGGGGATTTGTGCAGAGAGAGAAGGAATGGACGGCTGGGAGTTAATCAGGTGAGATAAGGAGGGATGGGATGGTGACATGTGGCAAGTGTGTAGTGGGTTCTGGGGGATTCTACGGTGTGTGCACGGTCCTATTTTTGGAGTGTACCCGTGCCCGTGTTCGTGTTTGTGCGCAGAAGTAAACAGAAAACAGAGGGAGATCGTGAAGGAAATTGAGGGTGGTGGTGTGAGTGTTGATGAATTGTGAGTGTGTGAGGGTGATCAGAGAGTGAGAGGGAAGCAGTGAGAGAGGTTGACGGTGTGGTGGTTGTGTGTGAAGGTGTCAAGAGCTGCGGGGAAAACCAGGGGTAAAAGCAGGGAGGTTGTGAGGATTGTGGCGGTGACGGCCGTGTACGGGGCAATTGGGACCGTGGTGGTGTCGTGCGGGTTGCGAGGAGTCAGCCACTACCAGCAGAGCTCACGACGGCGACAGGTTGCAGGTAATTTCTATTGCCCCGTGTTCCTGCTCTGTTTTGGCCGTGAACTTCAAGTCGGAAGTTGTGGCCTGAGAGGTTGAATCGAAGAGTCTAGGGGAGTTTAGGGAGTTAGTTGAGTCCAGGGCGTCCTTTGGTTGAGCTGCCGTGACGGGAGGTGCACGGTGGAGGTCGGTACGACGGAGGGACTCTGTGTGCCCTGTTTTCCCGTTTTGGTTCAAACCAAGAATCGTGATCCTAGAGACTGAGTCGAAGGTCTAGGCGAGTCGGGTTAGGTTCCTTGAGGTTCTAGGAACCGTTTGGTCTTGCCACCGTGAAGGGAGGCTACCTGGGTGGCCGGATCGTGAAACAGAGTTTGGGGAGGTTTGATTTCGAGCTTGAGACGACGGGTAGGAGGCTGTGTCGAGGTGATTGGAGGATGGGGATGCTTAGAGTAAGGTTGGACGAAGCTTTAGGTGAAGTAAGGGAAGGAAATTGTGCAGGTACGGCGGAGAACCGTTGACGCCGGTTCAGCTGTAGCCTACTGTGTTGAACCGGGTCGACGTGAGGTTGACGGTGGCACTGTAGCAGGCGCGTGAGGGCCACGCGCAGCCACTTTGGGGCGGCGCGTGGAGGCGCGTGCGGCGGTTCTGGGAGAAACGGTCAACATAGTTTTTGGTCTAGGAGTTGTTGTGAGTTCAATGGAGTTGGTTTCGAGTCGATCGGAAGTCGTTTGAGTGTAGTTCCGCGAGGGTGAATGTGTAGGGTCCCGGGGTTTTAGATCTTTGGTCCGGGAATTTTTGAGGGCTTTTAGGTGAGTGTTCGTAGATGTGTTAGTGACGTAATTTGACGGTGTTTGACAGGATCGGGATTTCCCGAGGGAGCCGAGGAACGGGCTGGACGTTCGGGACGCGAGTAGGGCTCAGTACTGTGAGTGGACCCTTTTCCTTAAACTCGATCATGCATAACTGTTTTCATAAATGTATTTTATGGTTTTACTTATAATTCTATGTTTATGGAATAGGGAATGGTGATTTTATGTGTTTGCACGTTTTTCGAGAAAAAGACGGTTTTGGCACGTTTTTCGAGAAAATGTTGGTTTTCGGATTTTGATGCCACATTTGGGGATTTCCACTGATAAAGGTTTTCTAATAGTGATATACGGGTTATGAAATGTGATTTGTGATTACATGGGGTTTTGGTATGGAAATGGATATTTTCCGGATTTGGGTTCGGAATGACGGTTCTCGATGCCGGGAGAGCATCAGACCAGTGATTTCGGATTCGGGTTTGGATGAGGATTTGGTAAATGGTTTTCAAATGGTTTTGGGATTGGATTTGCTGGATCTGGATATTGGGTTTAAAGACCCGGATATATGTGACGGGGGACCGGCCGGATTGGGTTTAAAGACCCGGATTGAGTTTAAAGACTCGGGAGTTTAAAGACTCGGATATATATATTGATTTCCCCCGTAGGCCTTGAGTTTAAAGACTCGGGAGTTTAAAGACTCGGATATGATTAAGGCCTGGATTGAGTTTAAAGACTCGGGAGTTTAAAGACTCGGATAGATCCAGCAGGTTTGATCGAGGAAATGATGATTTAGTGGTTATGGTTTATGAAACGGTTTTCTGATATTCGTGTGTGGTTTCTTATGGTATTTTGATAGTGTTTCTGTTTCTTATGATGTTTAAGAATGATTTTTTTATAAATGTGTTTATAACTGTTGGTTATGCATGTGGTTTCAAACGGAGGGTTAACTCGGTTTTCTTGTAAAATGGTTTTTGAACTTTTGTACTTTTGGTCCACTCACATTTTCTGTTTTAAATTGCCCTCCAGGTTGTGGAGCTAGCGCGGGGTCTTGACGTCGAGGCAGAGTCTGAGGCATAGAAGCGACGTGAGGGATCCTAGAAGAATTTAAAATCTTCTGTGTGCGTGTACTTTCTCGGTTTTTATTTTCCTTGTAATGTAGTGCTATGCTCTGTAAACGATACGGATTTTGGGATATTTTGTAATTACTCCTGCGTTTGACTGGGTTCGAGTGAGCATTTCTTAGGTGTTGTGTCGGGGAGTCAGACGGGAGCGGGATTTACCTTGGGTTTCGGGGTGAAACCGGGGTGGGTCCTGACAATTATGACGGGGGCGGGTTCAGATTAGGTTTAAAGACTCAGATTGAGTTTAAAGACTCGGATATTGATATTTCCCCCGTAGGCCTATTGAGTTTAAAGACTCAATGTTTTGGGCAATGACCTCGGATGTTATGGATTTTGATGATTTTGGACTAAGGCCCGTGATTTGAGAAAAGGAAAATGAGTTCGGTTTTTCTTACATGGTTTGAGTAATTTGAATATAGAATAGTTTTATGACATGGCTTTTGATATGCATGCATTGTTTTTTTTTAAATGGAGCGTATAAATGAAATCATGTTTTCTGATAATTGTTTTCTGAACTTGCTCTTTATTTTTTGTCCACTCATAGTCTTTTTGTGTTTTTATACCCTCCAGGATGTTGCGGTGCGGGCTATTGGTCAAGAAAGACGAAGAAACCATATACGCAAACTACAGTAGAGTCTACGCGCTCTGGGAATTCCGGAAGGTTGGAACAGTGAGTTGGAAAATCTCTTGTCCGACTTACGTATCACATGGAGAGACGTCAGTCTAGCCTTTGGTCTTGCGTAAGTTAGACGGGAGCATGACTTAGCCCTTAATCCAGGGGGATTGGGGGTGGGTCCTGTCAAATTGGTATCAGAGCCAGGTTTTGTGCGCTCTGCATGAGGTTTGGTTTCCAGAGTAGGTGGTTTGTCGACTAGTGTGTTGTGAGATTACTGTGGATGTGATGTCTTGGCCCGAAACAGCCCTTCATCAACCTGGATTCGCGAGTGTTAACGAGTAGTTGTACGATAGCTAGTGGCTTAGTTAGTGGCGAACAGTACGAGCAACTGGGTGATTCGTTGCCCGATGCTCAATTGGATGTGTTACTTGTCGGCTTGGGACCGGAAAGGATAGCGTGTTTGATGCTGGAGATGCTCGATATTTGGTTGGACCATAGGATCGGAAGTATGCCAGCGTGATTAATCTCGATGGTAACTAGTAAACTATGCTTGATGGTCGACTGAGGGTCGACTAGTCGGTATGTGGAGCCCAGTGATAGCATGTTGAGCTGGTGGTACACGTGGGCCCAGGAGGCCGGATGACGATAGTATGGATTGATGATCCCTTGGTTAGTTGGTGTGAGCTTGGATTTGTGTGGCTACGAGTAGCGGGAGGCCTCGAGTGACAGGGTATAGGAAACTAATTTAAGGAATTGAGGGATTCCCCATAGTATGGATCACTGGTGGACATTGGTGTGTAAAATTTATGATCAGTGATGGTCTTAGTCGGGTGTGACGACCCGAGTGGTAAGGTTGTGGTGAACTAGTGGCTGTCGCGGGTTTGGATAACCCGTATGACGAGGATGATTTGAGAAACCCCAGGGACAGTGCTTAGTCTGGAAACCGTGAGTTTGGGGTTTGTGGTTTGTTGGTGGTTGTGGCTTGGGCTGACTTACGGCCGGATTGGAGATGGTCCTATTAGGTGCAACCGAGGCAGTGAGTTGGTGGTATTGGGTTAAGTATCGAGTTGTTCAGAGCTTTGGACTATGTGGGACGTTAGTTTTCCCGAACCGAGCGTAGATTGTGTAATGACCCGGAAATTCGAAAAAGGAAAATTTGAAGGAAAATGACGATTTTGCCCTTGGATTTGGGCGAACGGTTGACTTTTGGTTTGAGTGGTCAAACAGACTTTGACCATTGATTGTGACGTAGTTCGGGACGTCACGAGTTCATAGACAGGTGGCACGTCCGATTCCGATATTCGAGGAGAAAGTTATGATGTTCGGAAGTTTAAGAGTAATTTGGTAAATTGGTTAAAGGGGCCATTTGTTGACATTTTGATTGGGACCATGTTTGGACTTTCCGTAAGTACCGTTGTGTAGGTCTCAAGACGCTGAATCCGTACACAGGTGGCATGGGTCAATCGGGATTCAGATGAAAAAGTTATGGGCTTGAGAAAGTGAAGGGCATTTTGGTAATTGGCCATGAAAGGGCATTTTGGTCAATTGTATTTTAAGGGAGCAGATTTTTCCTTTAGCTAATGTGATGAATTAGCAAATTGAGTGACTCACGCCGTTCTTTAAATGACACTTGTCACTTTGCAGGTAACAATTAGTGGCCTGATGTGCTGTTGATATTTGGATAATTAGCCTGTTTGAATTATCACCCGTGTGTATCCTTCAAACTAAAAACAGAGACCTCCATATGTCCATACAAAGCCAGCAGCAATTCTCCTCTGATCGATGACAATTAAGAAGAATTGAGAGAGTTCAGGCGAGAGATTAAAGGGATGAAAAGAGGGGAGGAAAAATTGAACACCACGGAACCCGAATTCACAAATTTTCAATACCTTTCGATTTCAAGTTTTGTAAATCAGACACTATTTGATCAAATTAACCTTGGATTGAGTCTTCTGAGCTCAAGGCGAGCCAAAACCAATCAAAAACGAAAGACAAAGACGTCGTTTTGGCCTAGAACGGACATGGCGGAGTTTGGAAATTTTCGAGCATGAGTTGGCATTATTGGGGGTAAGTTTCGTGAAATTGATTTCAGAATCATCCTTAGAATGAGTCTACGATGCTGTGTGACTAATTAATTGAAGGATTGGATGATAATTTGATAAACTCAGACGATGAACAGACCTTGAACTCTTAGAGCTTGATCGAATGACCTCGAGGTAAGGAATCACAAAATTGAATGTACAGACCCTTAATTAAGGTTAAACCGATACTATTAGTTGAATCAATTGAAGGATTTGAATGGAAATTGGCAGGAATCCAGCCGGATCAAGATACGGGCCAATCGAACCCGTTTAACAGAAATTCGGGTCGAGAAGATGAACAGTGCCCTGGACTGTAGCAAGCGCGTGGCACCCACGCGTAGCCACTCACGGCGGAGTGTAAGGGCGCGTGGTGGCTCATTTCGAGGTGAGGTCAATATGAAACTTGTCCTATTAAATATAACGAACACTTTGGCACTGGTTTCGAGGAAATCAGACACCGTTTTGATATTGTTTCGAGGGTCCGAAGGTTTATGTTACGTTTAAAATACGTATTTAAATCCCAGAAAAATTAGGGAAAATTATATGAGGTATATTGAGATGTTAGTAACCCTCGATAATGATTTTGGACAGGAATGGTGACTTCCAGAATTTACGAAAAAACGTACAGCTGGGAAAGCGAGCGATATGGACGGTGTGTGAGTGGACTTTTTTTTACCCTGAATGCATGCATATATGTTTTAAATGCTTTATGATATGATTTGAAATGATTTGGCATGATTGATGTTTCGATATGATGATTTCCGGATTTTGGGAATATTATATTATTTTACATGATTTTGGGTACAATTTTCGAGAAAACCATGATATTGTTGTTTTGGGCGATGGCCCGGGATTTGAGATTGATTTTGACTTGGATTTGGAGTCACATGTGAATATGATAAAATTGATGATTTTGATTTATAAAGTATATTCTGGACACTGTTTTTATAATGGATTTGTGGAACTTGCTTTGTGAAAGCTATGTTTCGGGCAGAGGCCCTATTGAAATGTTTTTGACTTGATTTGATACTTGAATGGTGTTAAAATGTGATTACTGGATTTGGTGACTGTTCCACATGTACCATCCTCTGTGATTTGATGGTCTCCTCCAGACGTCGTAGATCTTGAAGTAGTCACGATCCACTATCTGGAGATGAGTAGCTCTGAGGGAGGCTCAGTCTCAGGAGTGGGAGATTATGATGATATCCTCCAGACGTCGTAGATCCTGGAGATGATATCACCCCAGACGTCGTAGATCCTGGGGAGGTACTCGGACATGAGACACCCGAGTTGCACGCGTTGCATTGATATCGTGACGAGTTACTTGGATATTGAGATTGGATATTGAGGATTTGTGGTATTATGATTTATTGATATTTGTGTCCAGATACTTTATATCATGCACTGATCTGATGAACAGGAGTTTTATGGACCATGGGAAAACATGTTTTGATTTTTATCGGTCCACTTTTTTTACGTGATTTATTTCACACTATGACTCATGTTTTATGATTATGATATGCATGCATTTTTGTGAAACTGGAGGGTAAGAATGTATTTGGATAAATATATTTCTAAAAATTGTTTTGTCGACTCACACTTTTTTTGTTTTATTGACCCTCCAGGTCGTGGCGCGATGAACGAGGCTATTCGAGAGGTGGAGGCATGAGTGGGCACAGGTGCGGTTATCCCTTGTTTAGCAAGTGCTGAGGGTAATTTCAGAACTTCAGTTGACTTATCAGATGGGAGCAGGACCGGGCACGGTTATCTATGTCCTTCGGGGACGGGTCCTGTCAAATTGGTATCAGAGCACTAGGTTGCTGATTCTGTTGCCACGTCATGCCTCCGAAATGTAAGCCTCGTGCGCGACCTGGTAGTGAGACGGGTATACGAGGGTATATGAGACCCCGTGATAGATCTCGGAATGAGATTGACCCTGGATTGGGGGTCAGATACTAATCAGTGTACACTGTGAAATACTAACTGTTAAACACAGATTTGTGTGGGTCCCGAGAATGAATGAGCCCAGAGGCTAGAAAGGTAGCATAATTGGGCAGATTGGACCCGAGATGAGATTCTTCTCAATGAATTTCGTAAGTGGAATGTGTTTTTAACGAGTTTAGAATGTGATGGGATATCCCTTAGGCCTTAGAGGTCGAATCAGATGTGATTCACCAGCAGAATTTGCTTGGTGATCGGGTATGCCAATGATGGCATGGATGATTTTTATGAGATTGGACTCAAAAGGAGTCAAGATTGGACTCGATAGGAGTCGAGATAGGAAAATAGGACTCAAAGTGAGTCAGGATATTGGTTAGGACTCGAGATGAGTCATGGTAATGTGTCGGGGCTCAGGATGAGCCGTAAAGATTGAAAAATAACTATGATTTTTGACACGGCCGACCCATGTGATTGAGAAATGTTTGGCACCTGGGATGCCAAGGATCGGGATAGGATCAAATATCGATGAGTTATGAATTTATGGATTTGTATGGTTTAACCTTGTTTATTGGGCTTATGGACTTGGATGGATGGGTCGTGTCAATTTTACTTAATGATTGAAAGTTCGGTCAGAGACCCGTAATACACAGGGATTTGGACTTAGGAGATGGTCTACTGCAGTGGGACGCCAACTGGGCCCACTGAGGGATAAAATGTTGAGGTTAAATTGCTCTTGATTGTGGGTCATCTGGTCACATTATCAAGAAAGGTCTTAAAGTGATATGGTACTGTTGGGGTGCAATGGAGCAGGGATTGGCTCCTGCATTGATTGTTGATGTGGTAGGCGAGGGAAGAGTTGGTGGGGCCCATGGTGGACCGTAGGGGCGTGGTCGGTTGGGACCACATACCCGAGGATTGCAGTTACCTAGCAGAAGGTCTGAGTAGCCCCTGGGGTGATGATCTGTATACTTATTACTTGTGGTCATGACGTATGTATTCGGTAGGTTCCGGGCCATCCACTCTTCCATGTCTTGAGATTGTACATTTGACGGATATGGAGATGTTCGTGATTGGTTAAGGTATGGCAGTGAGATGTTCTGATAGAAGTGTTGGTAATCGGTTGAGTGCCGAGGTATATTGTGGATAGATGGATGATTGGTGTAGTCCCGATATGATGGAGTTTGATGGAACATTTGGGCCGGATCAGTGATCCCGAGCGTTTGATCGATTATTGCAGGCTTCAGTGTTGGCATAAACTGGATGCTCCGAACCATGAGTGGCTGGTGGGACCCTAACATTGAGATGTGTGATCACGGTTTGACAGGTAGGTAAGAGGGTCTAGTTACAGACAGGTGGTGTAGGACGTGGATGAAGTTCCACAGGATGACAGTGTTGGTGGTTAGTGGAACCACCGATGGAAGGATTGGTTGAGTTAGGGGTATAAGACAAGTACGTTGTGACTCCGGTGAGGTCGGCGCGGATCACTGACGGGAGTAGTGTGGACCGTTGTACGAATCTTGATGCATTGGCGTACCGAGACCGGTAAATGCCGTCTTGTGAATGGGTGTACTTGAGATTGTGTTTGTTGACGGCAGACTCGCTCGATGTACTGGGACGTCTATACGAGGTTCGCACGACTCAAAATTGAGTCGAGGTTGATATGACTGGTAGTCGTACGTCACGACCGAGTGTTGGTTGAGCCGTGTGAGTCGGCTGGTGCACTGTTCGAGGTACCGCGGTTACGAGTTGAACAGTGCTGACCTCAAAGGAAATCAATGGATTACGAGATAGACTGGAAATTAGTTGAGTTGACTTTCTTGGAAAATAGGTGGTGAGAGTCTGGGAACTATCAGGACAAGTTGGAGTGGCAGGTGATGGACACTGGGAAGGAGACCCAAGTGTGAGGTTAGTTGAATTTCCCCCAGTAAGTTACGCACATACGAGATTCGAAATTTCGAGGACGAAATTCTTTACGAAATTCTTTAAGGGGGGTAGATTGTAACGACCCGTCCCAGAAATCGGGATTAGATTAGTGATTAATGACGGATTAGTGAAGTTAATCGGTGATTAGTTGAATGCTTTCGGATGAACGGTACAAAATGACGATTTTGCCCCCCAAATAGGTAAAAATGTAGACTTTTCATTCGGACTGTCAAATGGACTTTGGCTGATTACCGTGACGTAATTCGGGACGTCACGAGTCCGTGGACAGGTGGCACATCCGATTCTGAAAATCGAGGAAGAAGTTATGATGTTCAGAAGGTCGAGGGTATTTCGGTAATTTGGTCAAAAGGGGGGAATGTGTGGAATTTTTACACGACGAGTGTTTTCCACGCAATTTGAGGATCGTTAGATAGGTCTCGGTTCCCTGAATACAGCGACAGGCGGCACGCCATCATCGGACGTCGGACGGTTTAATTACGGGTCTAAGTATGTGAGGGGTAAAATGGTAATTAGGACATAGAAGGGCAAAATCGTCTTTTGGCAGTTTGATTGATGTGGTTAATCAGATGAGAACGCCTGGGCTTGGAGGATTGGATATTTTGGGCTGAAACCACAGGCTAGAGAACACCTGGCCAGCCTCTAGTGGCTTCTAGCCAAAACCACACGGTTATGTTTTAAAAATTGGGGTTTAGTCGATCAGTTGAGAGAAAAACAGAGACCTTGAACAATTGAGTATATCCAGTGCGTGAGTTCATTGTACTTGAGTGATCAGAGTCT
The DNA here is from genome assembly GCA_032719365.1 of Prinsepia uniflora. Lineage (NCBI taxonomy): Eukaryota > Viridiplantae > Streptophyta > Magnoliopsida > Rosales > Rosaceae > Prinsepia > Prinsepia uniflora. The sequence goes on from CM064864.1 coordinate 47,197,821, forward strand.
TGCTGGTGCCTTGTATGATCGTGTTTAAGAGAAGATTGAGTGATGAGTGTGTGTGTGTGTGAATAGTGAGAAAACCCAGAAAACAGAGAAGGAACCCCGTGCTGGACCGTGAACCTCAAACGATCAAACCAGTCTAAATATGGTCTGTGGTGGTGATTAGAGAGCTGAGGATTGACTCTTAGACGTGTGAGGCTGTGGTGGAGGTCACGGCGGAGGGCTAGAAGCAGGTGAGTTCTTCGGGTCCCCTGTTTTTCCAAAATCATTCAAATTGAAAGTCGATGGTTGAGTGATTCTGATGACTCTTGCAGTTGTAGGAAGTCACTACCGAACCGAAGGACTCGAAACCGTGACCGGAGAGGCAACTGGTGGCCGGAATCAGGAAGTCGAAATTTTTGAGTTTTGGTTCGAACTTGGGAGGTATGATTTAAGGTTCCATTTCGTGTTTTTGTTAGGGGGATTAGTTTTAAACATTAGGACGAAGCTGTTAGTGAAGAAAGGATTGGAGAAGGTTGGAAAACGGGTGAAAACCGGCTTCTCCGACTCAGTTGGACCGAATCGGTCTAGACTGGTCTAATCGGGTTAGCTGGAGGTTGACATTGATGAACAGTGCCTACGCGTGGCTCCCATGCGCAGCCCCTTTGGGAGGAGCTTGAGGGAGCATGGGGCCTCTTTTAGGGAAATTTTCAACAAGGTTTTCACTCTAATCGATGTAACGAACATTTTGGGACAAGTTTCGAGTCGATCGGACATCATCTCGATATGTTTGGGATGTTTGAAGGTTTTAGGGCTCGTTTAAAAATATTTAAAAATACGGGAAAGATACGAGGCTTTAGTATAAGCTGTATGAAGTAGTTAGTGACATTATTATGGGATTTGGACAGGTTCAGGAAAGCCGGTGTTTGTGGATTGGCCGGGAATGGCATAGGTGCACTCGTATCGAGGCAGCGGCGTAACGGTCTGTGGGTGGACTTTTCATTCGAACTTAGGATGCATACATATATGTTTTTATATGTTTTCTATACGTGATTTTTATATTTGTGAATTGATATTGATGATTTACGATTTTGCACAGATTTCGAGATAAGTACGTATTTGCACGTTTTACGGGCTTACGATTTATACTGTGATTTGACCATGGTTTTAATGATTTGATTTCGGGATTTGAAATACAATTTGATTTCAAAGATTTAAAATTGATGTTGGAAATGTGATTTCGGGCTTAAAACCCAGTTCATAAAAGTGGTTTTGACGAACGTGGTTTCGGGTTTTGAAATCGGATTTCAGGATGACGATTCTGTATTCGGTTTGGAACTTGAAAGTGGATTTCCGGATTTAGGTTCAGAATGGTTATTCCGGATGCCGGCTTATGGAATGATGGTTTCAGATTCGAATTTGATAATTGATGATGGATATGATGATGGATATGATTCTGGATTTGGATTCGAGATGCTAATTTCGGATTCGGCTTGGAATTCGAAATGGTGATTTCAAATTTGGATTGGGAAGTGGATTTGGAAATGGTTTAAAATGGTTTTGGATTGCATTTGCTGGATCTGGTTATTGGGTTTAAAGACCCAGATATGATTATGACGGGGGCGGGCCCGGATTGGGTTTAAAGTCCCGGATTTATTTTAAAGATTCGGGAGTTTAAAGACTCGGATATTGATATTTCCCCCGTAGGCCTATTGAGTTTAAAGACTCGATAGTTTGGGCAATGACCCGGATGTTATGGATTTTGATGATTTTGGGCTGAGGCCCGGGATTTGAGAAAAGGAAAATGAGTTCGGTTTTTCTTAAATGGTTTGAATAATTTGAATATATAATGGTTTTATGACATGGCTTTTGATATGCATGCATTGTTTTTTTTAATGGAGAGTATAAATGAAATCATGTTTTCTAATAACTGTTTTCTGAACTTTCTCTTTAGTTAAGACGAAGACATCACATACGCAAACCACAGTAGATTCTGCGCGATCTAGGAATTTCGGAAGGTTGGAACAGTGAGTTGGAAAATCCCTTGTCCGACTTACGTATCACATGGAGATTGGGGGATTGGGGCTTTGTGTCATGCATAAGTAAGACGAGAGCAGGGCTTAGCCCTTAATCTAGGGGGATTGGGGGTGGGTCCTGTCATAGATCCCCACCAGCGATGTGGGATTGCTAACGATTCCTCAATGGCACGAATCCTCACAATCCACCACCCTTAGGGTCCAGCGTCCTCGCTGGCACACTTAATTCTAGCCGGGGTTGGGCTCTGATACCAAATTTTCACGACCCGACCTTGTTCAACAGGATATTGTCCGCTTTGGGTCCAACCTTCACGGTTTTGTTCTCGACAGCTCACGTACAACATTCCTAGTGGGTCACCCATTCTGGGATGGCACCAGCCCCTACTCGCTTAACTTTGAAGTTCTAACCAGCCCCAAAACCAGTGAGCTCTCAAAAGGCATCATGTTGGATAGATGCGCACCCACACATATAAGGCGCATCCCCCAGATCCCTCCGGGCGATGTTCGATTGCTAACCATGCCTCAAAGGCACGGGCCCTCACAGTCGTTGTAGCAAGACATGATAGTCATGACTCATCATACCAGATAAGGTGTCACTATCTATGCTAACATTTTAGGATATATTATTGGCATACCCATCGGGAAACTTGTCAGGACCCGACCTTCCTTAGTCAGGACCCAACTCTAGCATGATATTTTCCTCTTTGGGCCTCATCGCCCTCACGATTTTGTTTTTGAGACCTCACGGTGCAACTTCCTAGGGGGTCACTCATCATGGATTTGCACCAACCTCAACTCGCTTAACTTTGGAGTTCCAACCAAACCCAAAGCCACTGAGCTCCCAAAAGGCCTTGTGCTACATATGTGTGTCCCTACACCTTTAAGGCACACCACCATTCCCCTCCCAAACCATTCCCCCCGCAGGAATGTGGGATCGTTCACCGTTTGCCGTACCCAAAAAGGGGTGGATTGTAAGACCCGTATCCTGGAGGGAACGGTGAATGATCCCACATTCCTGCTGGGGGAATGGTCTAGGAGGGGAATGGTGGTGTGCCTTAAAGGTAGGCACACACCTATCTAGCACGAGGCCTTTTGCGAGCTCAGTGGCTTTAGGTTCGGTTGGAACTCCAAAGTTAAGCGAGTTGAGGTTGGTGCATTTCCATGATGGGTGACCCCTTGGGAAGTTGCACCATGAGTTCTCGAAAACAAAATTATGGGGGTGAGGAGGTTCAAAGTGGACAATATTGTGCTAGAGTCGGATCCTGACCGACGAGGGTCGGGTCCTGAAAAAACTTCACACCTTGCAAATACTTTAAATTTTTTTCCTTATTTTCCTAGGTAAATGTGTAACTTTGATGAGCCATGATGTATTTGCCATTAACGATTTTCGACCACAAATTTGGGAGAATCCTCATTTCTTGCATACCTAGCCAAGTCTTTTTTTGTGTCTTTTGACTTGCCTTCGATGGGTAAAGTAGTTCCCACAACACTCTCAACAACATTCTTCTCGTTGTGCGTAGGATATGCGATGTGTCTAATTTTCAATTTCGACCAATATGGCAACCTGAAGAATATGTTTTTTTTCGTCTAATTTTCCTGTTCATCTGGTTTTGGACCTCATGTGATGAATTCATGTACACTATTCAAGTTAGACAATATCTCATTACCAGATCTTTCTCGGGGTCGATCCCGTAATTCTGATTTACCATCAAATGAATAAGACTACGTACGCCATTGATGATCCCAGGGCAAAAACCTTCCTGAAACTAAGTAGCATACCTTTGATGCATGCCAACAGGACGTTGTGTTTGGACCACATGTAGGACACGCAAGATAACCGTTAGTGCTCCACCCTGCCACCATGCTGTAAGCTGGAAAATCATTAATTGTCGACATTAGTGCTGCTCGTAACGTGAACATTTGCCTGCTAAATTTGTCGTACGTCTGTACACAATTTTCCCACAGATGTACGAGCTCATCAAATAATGGCCACAAATAAATATCAATGGAATTACATGGGAATTTAGGGCCCGGTATCAAAGTACCGAGGACTGTGAACTCTTTCTTCATGCATCTCCAAAGAGGTAGGTTATACGAAACCATAACCACTGGCCATGTACTATACGGCTTTGTAAAACTCCCAAAGGGATTAAAACCATTAGTAGCAAGCCCTAATAGAACATTTTTTTGGCTCCGCAGTGAAAATCAGGCTACATCTTATCGAATTCCTTCCAAGCTTCCCCATTAGCGGGATGCCTCAATGTATCATCATCAATGCGCTCATCTTTATGCCACATCATATCCTGCGTTGTGTTAGACGACATATAGAATCGGTGTAGCCTTGGTTTCAGTGGAAAGTAATGCAGCACCTTGTTCGGAATCTTGTTTTTTTTTTGAAACCTTGCCTCATTACACATGTGGAATTTATCAAGTTGCTAGAATTCATCGTAAAATAATGCACAATTGTTTTTGCATGCATGAATTTTGATATACCCTAAACTGAGACCCTTCAACAACTTCTTTGAGTTATAATGATCTTTAGGGTGACAATTTTCTTCCGGGAGCATTGGAACGATGATGTCCATCATGTGATCAAAATTTTTGTTTGTTTGATTATACTCAACTTTCATGTGCATCAACTCCACAATTGCCCCTAGAACCGAAAAGTCTTACAATTTGGATACAATTCACATTGAAATTCTTTCAACAATCTCTCATAATGGAGTTCAGAATCTTCGGGTTGAAACCTAGGTACTTCATCATCCATATCATCGGATGCGGGAGGAAAGACATCTGTTAATATCTCAAGGACCTGATCATTATCACATCGCTCATCCAAAGTACTTTCTTCCCGATGGGGCCTAAGAACTGAAGATGTCGATTTGGTAAATATTTCTTCGCCTTGATATATCCAATTGGTGTAGTTGTGTATGATCCCGTTTTGATCCAAATGGTACTAGACCTCATTCAACGGCATCCGACTGCAGTTATTACATTTACAGAACAAACATACTATAGATGTCTTATCAATGCAATGATTACGTGAAAACTCAATGAAGTTGTCAATCTCATCCATATACTGAACCGCAGATCTATCAAATAATTGCATCCAGCTTCTGTTCATTATACTTGTTGGCACAAAATATAGCCAATGAAAGTAATTGGGTTAACAATGTCGCCTGATGGCCTGAAAAGTGAATATAAAAAGCTGATCGTCTCCTTATTACTCCGGTTTTGTGGCCTTATCCTATTCGAGAGTGCACATTCTGTGCTGTTCGGTTTGCAATTTACGAGCCAAAGTTCTGATCAGTGGAAAATTCGGCAGCATTTACTTACAGTTCCCCAAATGCGCGACATAGATATTACAAAGAAATATCTAGAATGCATTTAGAGAACATTGTAAGATGCAAACAGACCAAAATTTCCACAAATGAAACCTGACTGCGTAGACCACAAACTAAAACATCACATAGTTGCACACCTCAAAACGGTCCAAATAAATGGAAACTTTAAGAGTTAGTCAATCAACTCGATTGATTGACTTTTAAACAGGTTTATGGTTGTTCCTTAAATTTAATTATACGAAGGTAATCATCCCGATTAACTTCCCATAAACTGTTATGAAATATAAACACATTTCACATCATCGAAATATATGAAAAAAATGTTTACCAACAATTTTCTATTTTCCTAATTTCCTAATATATTATTTTAATTTTCTAATTTCTTAACATATTTTCTAATTTCTTAGTTTCCTAACATATTTTTATTTTCCTAATGTCCTAACATATTTTCTAATTTCCTAATTTCCTAACATATTTTTTATTTTTCTAATTTCCTAACATATTCTCTAATTCTTAATTTTCTACCATATTTTCTAATTTCCTAACATATTCACTAATTTTCTAATTTCCAATCACAATTTATATTTCCTAATTCATAACATAATTTCTATTTTCATCTTTTGTTATTAAATTTTCTAATTTCCTACACTATCTTCACACAAATAATCAACAATTTCAACATATATATCAAACTAAAAAACAATATCCAAATCAACAAAATTAAATAAATACCTTTGATTGAAGATGGTGTGATGAGAAGATGAATTAATTAATATTAGGGAATATAGGATTGAGAGAGAGAGAGAGAGAGAGAGAGAGAGAGAGAGAGAGAGAGAGAGAGAGAGAGAGAGAGAGAGAGAGAGAGAGAGAGAGAGAGAGAATTGTGAATATTGATGAAAATGCAGTTGGGGAGGAAAAAGAGTGGATTAGATGTGTTTAATTCTGAAAGACGTTTGCCCGACGAAAGTGGTGGTTGGGAAAATTTTAATGACACCTCGGGTAAGGGTAAAATCATGTGCTAAAAAAAATTCCTTCCCGCCAACTTTATACTCGACACGTTAAACCGTCGGGTAACGGTGGTCAAAGATCTGTGTTACCCGACAATGGAAATCTTTGGGCAAATTGCAATGACGCATCGAGTAAGAGTAATATCTTGGCGCCAAAAAATTTCCTTCCTGTCAAAACCTATACCCGACACGTTTGGCCGTTGGGTAATAGTAGTCAACGCTTGTATGGTACCCGACGGTGTAAAATAATATATCTGTTCGGTTTGGTGTCGTTACCGGACGAGCTTTATTTGGTCGTCGGGTAACATCACCTTTTTCAACGCGCGAAGTTTTTTTTTCCCGTGTCATAACGTTACGCGACGGTGTTATAATATGCGACAGGTAACAGGAGTTTTAACGACGATTTCATGGTCCTCGGGCAAAAAACCATCGGGTGCTGGACATTTTTTTGTAGTGATTAGTCCTTAACAACATCAATATTTATTCAAAACCCACTAATAATATTTTTTAAACTTTCTAGTCCCTAACCAACATAATAATTAGATAAATAATAAAATTGAGCATTTTTCTTCAAAAATATATTTAAACTTCAAATATGATTTTTTTTTATTAAAAGATTATATGAAGGATTATAAAAACATTACTTCTATTTATAACTTTTTTTTCATTTGTTCATTTTAAAAGTAATATGAGTATCTAATTCAACTTGAATCAAGATAATTAAAAGCAAGAATTGTTCAAAAAAAAAAAACTTTTAACCCTAAGTCGTATGATTTCCCACCATCACCTCACCCCCTTCCAAAAACTTTTAATACCCTAATGTTGAACCCCAAACAATAGGAACTTCATTTTTTATTTCATAGAAGAAAAAAAATCAATTGTAACTATAATATATATATATACATGTATAATATTTATTATATGTAGAATATAATAAAAGGCCCAAAAGGCCAAAAAGGCCAAACACTAAAGGACACATGGGGCAAAGAGGAGCAAAAAAGATAATGATGTTTTTAATTGTTTGAATGGACTCTCAATAAAAATAAATTGATAGATAGATTTTAAATAAAAGTAAAAGTTATTAAGGGTAGACCAATTATTTACTCATTAATTAAATTAATGATCGATTGACGTACAAATGAAATGGTAACTAAATACATTAGTCGATTCATACGCTATCAAATATGCCATGTCCTGCTTTTTTCCTAGTACAAAATATATCATAGAGAAAACTGGCTATTGGACACAAGTATCTAAGTGTGACGACCCTGAAATTCGAAAAAGGAAATTTTGGAAAACATATCGGGAAAAGACGATTTTACCCTTGGTTAATTGAGTCAAAAGTTGACTATTTGTTTGGGGACACTTTTTGGACTTTCCGTGAAGACCGTTGCATAGATCTTGGAATTCTGAGTCCGTAGACAGGTGGCATGTCAATATTAGAGTTTGGATGTGAAAGTTATGGGCCTGAGAAGGCTATGGGGTATTTTGGTAATTTGTGTCCAAAAGGGGCAAAATGATGTTTTTGATTGATTTTGGTGAGTCAGCACGTTTTGACGGATTGGTGACACCTGTTACGTTTTCGGACAAGTTAGTGGCATGGTGATGCCGCGTGTGTATGAGTTTGTATAATTATCATGTATGTTTGTATGATTAACACAAAAGAAGAACAAACACCCATCAACCTTTCAAGCATCGATCTTCATTCGAGGAATACTGGGAAACAGAGGGAAATTGAGAGGATTTGAAAGAGAAAAACGAGTGGAAGAAAGGAAAAAGAGAAAAGAAGAATTGAGAGAACCCAAAACCCAAACCCGTGGAAATTCTAAATATCCAAATTTCGAATTTGAAATTGTAGACCTTTATTCATTAGATAGAATTCCGTTTGAGTTTTCTGGGATCATTATGAACAGAACTAACCAAAACTCGAAGGGACTCGATTGAGAATTTACCCAGAACGGACCCTGCGACATCTTCTAAATTTCGAGGTTGAGTTGGATTACTTCGCGGTAAAAAGTCGTGAAATTGAAATCATGGAACCTTAATTAGGGTTATAACGATGCTATTAGATGAAAGAATTATGATAATTGATGCAGAATTCGCTGAAATTGAGTCGGGTCATCGAACCGGGTCGGAGGATTTGTTTTGCTGACAAATGAGTTGCAGGGATGATGAACAGTGCTAAACAGTGCAGGCGCGTGGCTTTCACGCGCAACCGCTTACGATGGCACGTGAGGGCGCGTGAGTGGTCTTTTCGAGGTATGATCAACATGACATTTCATGTAATTGATGTAAAGAACATTTTGGCACAGGTTTCGAGTCGATTAGATACCATTTCGATATAGTTTCGAGGGTCCAAAGTGTTATGTTTTTTTTTAAATACTTATTTTAGTTCCAAAAAATTATGGGATTTTAATATGACATTAGTTGAGGGGTTAGTGACCCTTAGCGATGGTTTTTGATAGGATTCATGATTTTTGGAATTTACGGAAAAACGCGCAACTCGGAATCGAGCAGCTTGGACGGTGTGTGAGTGGATGTTTGTTTTATAAACTGATATGCTTGCATAGTTAAATGTTTTACATGATAGATTGCATGATTTGAGTTGCAATAATTGAATTGCTGATTTGATATGAATATTTGTTGATTTTATGGATTATTTAAATGGGTTTGACTTGGTTTTAAGTCAAAGTTTGGTTGAAACTAATGATTTGGGCATAGGCCTGGTTTGATGATGATATTTTGACTTGGGATTGGAGTCAAACGTGTGTGGTACTTGATATGATGATATGTGTTTGTGGTATGGATTGTGTTTGTGATTGTGTACACCAGTATGTGTCTGGCTGATGCGAGTGCAGTTTTTAGACATGCCTCAGATGTTGCGATAGTGCAGTTCCCGAGTACATGTACGTCTAGATGTGCGTGTGCAGTTCCCGGACATGGTTCGGTTGTTGCGTGAGTGTAGTTCCCGAACATGACTCGGATGTTGCGTTAGTGCAATTCCTGAGTGGGCCAACCCGTAGTGCCGTTGTGATGGTATGATTGATTGTGCACTTGTGAGTAGTGATGTTTGATTATTGTGCTTGATATGTGACTACTGGTGACGAGTACTGTTGAGGATGGTCTTTGTGACTGGTTTGATACTTTTTATGGGATTTGGCTTGACCGTTGGTTGTGCATGTGTTTTACGCTATGCATGCATGTTTATTAACTAGAGGGTAAAGTGGTTCGTTTTGAAATGTATTTTCAAACGATGTTATTTTTGTCTACTCACACCTTTTATGTTTTTGATGACCCTTCAAATCGTGGCACGAATATCGGGGCTGATCGAGAAGCGGAGGCATGAGTGAGAATCAGTGTGGTTATTCCTTGTCTAGCAAGTGCTGAAGGTACTTTCAAAATTTCAGTTGACTTATCAGACGTGAGCAGGACTAGACACAGTTATCAAAGTCCATTCTAGGACGGGTCCTGTCACTAAGTCACATATATATTTTTTGGTTCTTTATTAATTATTACACACATTAAATTATTCCATTTTTGTTTCCACTTTAAATATGACACAATCTTTTGTGTCAATATTTTTTTAATGAACACCGATTTACTTTTAATCGAATGACTAGTATAAATTAATATTGTTAAATATCTTTATACGGTTCACACACGCAAAAATAATATCATCGAAATTGTCCGCATTAAATAGTCGGATGACTAGTAATCTTCAAAAGTATAATAATAATAATAATAATAATAATAATAATAATAATAATAATAATAATAAAAATAGAAATAATAATAATAATAATAAAATAATTAATAATAATTTAATAAATAGTAATAACAATAAAATAATAATTTAATAAATAATAATAATGATAAAAATAATATTTATTAATTATTAATAATTTAATAAATAATAATAATAATAATAATAATAATAATTCAAATCAATAATAAATCATAATAATAATAGCACACATAATTAGTATTTAAGATATAAGTATTTTGTATGAAAAACTATAATGTAATTTGGCAAGTATAATATAGTTGACATTCTAATCCGGAAAAGTACCAAACACCTAACTAAATAGTCAGTCGATTCGATGAATAGATTAGTCTATTCGATTGAAATAGTCAGTACAATACATCATACTAAACAGGGCCAGTCACTCTTATTTATTGGTGTCTTATTTTCATCTAGGTTGTATTCAACCTCACAATCCCTTGCAACCATTCTCATAATTTCTATCTTTTCACTTCCCATTTCGAAGAGTTATGCCCATTCCCTTTCCCTTAAATCATGAATCCAACAAAACAATTTCTCAAAACGATTGTCTAGTGGTAGCTCAAAAAACCTAATGTCATCTGTTGGTTCTACCAATCATAGTGTAAAACAAACTCCATATTTTCTAGACGTTTTTGTTATTGACGACAGTCCGCCAAGATGTGGCCACCAAGTTGTCGTTAATACGCAGACTTTGCAAGACCTTGTGCTAGTAAGAATCACGTTTTGAACAAAGAAAAGCACATTAAATTATCTTTATTAATTTCAGATGAAATTGAGTCCGAACTTAGTACCGGTCGCTATAGTGGTCCAAACACAAAAAATGATGGTGTTGGTCATTCCAAGAAGTTTAGAGCATGGTATATGCATGATTATAATGTATGGTATCAATCTTATAAATGTCAAATGAGATGTAATAACCATGAGATTCATGATTTGATTTTCGAAGAATCGTTGCCCAATAAATGTAACTAAATATGGTTTGAAATTTTTTAGATGCATGTTGGTAGTTGTGGAATCATGTGTTATGTGTTTACGTTGTATTTTTAATTACTTTTTCTTAATTTCTTATTGTTAAATTCTAATGTGTTTTATTTCTCCAAACGTAATGTTATTAAACTTTTTTTTTGTAATTTAGTCATCTACTACTATCCTTATGGAAAAAATGTTGTTATACTACCTTTATTACTAATACACATGTAAAAAAAAAATTGAATAAATCAACATGTGCAAGAGATTAATAACATAAGATTAGTCTATGATGAACATGTTGAATGTTTATTCAAATGCTTGTTGTAGCAATGTTCTCAAAAAATAATCATAATTAAATATTAAAGGACACAAAATATGTTGTGGGTATTGATTTAAGTATATAACACACCATTATTTGTGTATTGTCAAATCATCTGTTTGTATTGAATATAAACAAACACGTATTCTCGAGAATAAGATACAACTATGTGTCCTTTATTGTATTGGCGATCGTTTTAATTAGGGGGCATATTCAAATTGTTTATAAGACAAATATTCTTGTCTTTTAAATGACTCAGTAGCACGAATAATGCAGAAGACCAGTAGTTGATAGCGTGCTCAAAATATAAGGTACAAATATTTGTATTACAGTACTTCAACTCATAACACACAAATAATTGTGTCCTTTATATTATTGAATATAATATTTTTCTGTCAGTCTAGTAATTCAATAATGTTTTTTTTTTCAATGTCCGCTCAATAAGGTTTTGTCAAATTTTTTTCCAACTCATAAATCACACAGTTAATACTCTTTCAACCTTAATAAACTCAAAACCCTCTCTCCCTCATGCAACTTCGTCTCCCCCTCCTCACAAACTCATACTAGGTGGCGGCCAACATGAACTTCACTCATTCACTCCCACATTTTCGATCCTCTATATCCCAATCTCACACTGGGCATGCACAACTTTCTCTCTCCCTCACCAACTCATACTAGGTTATGGCCAAAGTGTGAAGCAAATAAGAAGGGAAGAAGAAAACGAAAAATGAGAAGTAATATATGATTGTTTGACTTGAATGAAAAATTAATCGAAGATGAATGACCCATTGGTGAGGACGAAGGCGTATTAAGAAAAGATCACATGAAATTGAAGACGTATTAGGTCGATATGGAAAGTGAGCATATTGTGACAGGTCCCATCCCTAATCCCTCAGGATTAACATAGGATGACCTGCTCTAGTCTAACAAAACACGTGTCAGATTAGAGATATTATCATGAACCACTTGGGGTTTCTAGAGTACGCAGCTTCATGTGATGCCTCGGTCTTTACAATAGCCTGCATCCACGATCAACATGAAGGGTATCAAAACCATTAAAATTGTGAGTGGAAAAAAATAAACAGTTTCAAAAGCATTTTGGGAAAATACATTTATACCCTCAAATTAAAAGCATGCATGCATCGGAAAATATGTAATCTCAAATGTTTTCTTAAAATTAAATCATATTTCTTTTGAAACCAAATTATGTGAAAAAATGTTGACATAAAGCAATGCTCGAAAACATGACCAATCCTCATAACCCACATATGTCTCATCTCATATCATCATCAGGCACGTCATCCATGGAGCACGTGCAAATAATTTCCAAGACAACTCATGTCCGAGCACGTCACTGTGAACAAATCAACGGCCGACGTTCATATCGTCGTGAAAAAATCAACGATCGATTCCATACATAAGCACTCCTGAGCCGAGCCTCCCATATCTGCTCATCAATAGGCAGTGCATCGTGACCTCTCCGGGGAGGGACACAGCGCATCCCTTAGGCGAGCAACATAACATAGGGATCGCTTCGGGGAAACACATTCACAACCAAAGTCCCACTCCAGGGAAACACATTCCTACTAGATTCACATCAATATCAAGAGGATGGTCTCGATGAAAACATTTATCAAATCTCATAAACGCATTTACGCAAATAGTTTACTTTCAAATCAAGTCATGTGTTTCACGTAGGGTCTCAGCCCAATACATAGTTTCCACAAATCATCTTAAAACAGTGTCCATCACTCATTTCATAAATCATATCAAATCATAATCTCACTTTCAAATTCACATGGACTCACACTTTCAGTCAAACATCTTTCTAACAGGGTCATAAGCCCGAAACATCATTTCATAAATCCGAAAACCATTTTAGATCCCAACATTCAAATCCACAAATCATCATTCAAATCACTATTCAAATCACCTTTAGTGAAATCTCAAAGCACGTAGAAAACTCGGCCTAAGTCCAAAGTATAGCACAAAGCATAAATCTCGAAATACGTCCATAACAACATTTTCCCCGAAAACGATCAACAATCATACTCATATCAATATGAAATCATTGCATTTCAAATCATGATCATAAGACATTTAAAAAATTTATGCACGCATTACATTTATAAAACAAATGTCCACTCACACACAGTCCATCCTTCGCACTCAAAACTAGTGCCGTAAGCTAATTCGAAGCCTTTGGAACGTCCGAGCCTATCCAAATCACACCTAACGGTTACCATCAATATATACAAGTTCATAAGTACACACCCATAAACCCCGGAACAGTAAACGTGTCCTGAACATGCTTCCCATAAACCCCGGAACAGTAAACGTGTCCGGAACAGTAAACGATCTCCAATCGACCTGAAACCACCACCATTGGATTCAGAATGTCGAAACCTTACAAATAAGACTGATTTGACCGTAAAATTAGTGCCCATGCGCCCACACGCACTGGTCAAAGTTCTCACGCGCTTGGTCAACGCTGACGTCACTGCTGAAGTCATCCTGACATTTGAAAATTTGATAGCTCCTAATAGCCTGCCAAATGGAACTCCCTGACTGGTGCCACGTGTCACCCTTTGACACGTGCCACGTGTCACATGATGAGGTCATGCTGTAACAACCCGGACCTTCAAAAAGGGCAAAAATGTAAATTTGGAAAGGACTTGTATAAAAATGACGATTTTACCCTTGTGAATAGTGTGACATCTGTTGCTTCTACTGGGAGGCAGAGTGGTGGACCCAGTCGGGATGTTTACTATTACTGTGGAGAGCGAGGTCACTTCTGGCGTGAGTGTCCATTGTTACCCCAGGAGGGTGGTGTAGGCCGAGGTACGGCGGAGCCGGGACGGAGTACGGCATCAGTTTCAGGGGCGGCAGGCACTAAAGGTGGTGGTGGTGCTACTAGTAGTTCCAGGGGACGCGACCGATCTTCAGGACCCCAGGCCCGAGTTTTTACTATGACACAGCAGGAGGCTCAATCAGCACCCTGAGTGGTGACATGTACGCTTACCATACTTGGCCATGATGTACATGCTTTGATAGATCCCGGGGCTACCCATTCTTTTATATCCCGGAGTTGTGGTTTGGTTGTGTTGGTAGGCGATGTTGAGTTAGTGGCGGATTTTTTACTTTTGGATTTACAGGATTTTGATGTTATTTTGGGGATGGACTGGTTAACTATGCATCATGCTTCTATGGAGTGTTTCGATAGAAGGGTGACTTTTCGGAGTCCAGGGTTACCACAGACCATGTTCCAGGGTGATCAACGTGCACTACCTACTGATGTTATTTCGGCCCTGAAAGCGAGCAAGTTGTTAAGGAAGGGATGCCAGGGCTACTTGGCTCACGTGGTGGACACACGTACTACGCCATTGAGGGCGGAGGATATTCCAGTAGTGTGGGAGTTTCCAGACGTCTTTTCGGAGGATTTTCCGGGATTGCCACCTCACAGAGACATCCAGTTTACCATCGACCTTCTTCCAGGTACGCAACCTATTTCTCATACTCCTTATCATATGGCGCCAGCTGAGTTGAGGGAATTAAAGGCGCAGTTACAAGAGTTGGTCGATACGGGATTTATTCGACCGAGTGTATCTCCTTTGGGAGCTCCAGTGCTGTTTATCAGGAAAAAAGACGGAGGTTTGAGACTGTGTATTGATTATAGGCAACTAAACAGGGTAACCATCAGGAACAAATATCCCCTACCCCGGATTGATGACTTGTTTGATCAGCTGAAGGGAGCACGGTACTTTTCGAAGATTGATCTTCGCTCCAGATATCACCAGTTACGGGTCAGAGAGGAAGACATACCTATGACAGCCTTTCAGACCAGGTACGGCCGTTATGAGTTTGTAGTGATGCCCTTTGGATTAACTAACGCTCTAGCGGCGTTTATGAACCTAATGAACCGAGTGTTTCGGTTATACCTGGATCGTTTCATTATTGTGTTTATCGACGATATTTTGGTGTATTCAAAGAGTGAGAAGGCGCACGAGAAGCATTTGAGGATAGTGCTTAACACCTTGAGGAAGAACCAACTGTATGCAAAGTTGAGCAAATGCCAGTTCTGGTTGAATAGTGTTGGTTTTCTGGGTCATGTGATTTCAGCCGAGGGTATTAGCGTGGATCCTCAGAAGGTTGAGGCAGTAGCAAACTGGGAGCAGCCCAAGACAGTGACCGAGGTCAGGAGCTTCTTAGGGTTAGCGGATTATTACCAGCATTTCATAGAGGATTTTCCATTCTTGCTGCTCCGTTGACACGGCTGACTAGGAAGGGAGTCCAATTTGTTTAGGACGAGAGTTATGAACAAAGTTTCAGGAGCTAAAAATGGGGTTGAGATCTGTTCTTGTGTTGGCCCTTCCGGATGATAGTGGGGAGTATGAGGTATATAGTGATGCCTCTTGGCAGGGTTTGGGATGTGTATTGATGCAGCATGGGAAGGTGATTGCTTATGCTTCCCGACAGTTGAAACCTCATGAGATGAATTACCCCACTCATGATTTGGAGCTTGCAGCGGTGGTTCATGCATTGAAAATTTGGCGACATTACTTATACGGTGAGAGGTGCAGGATCTTCACGGACCACCAGAGTTTGAAGTATCTCTTTACCCAGAAGGAGCTGAATCTGAGACATCGCTGATGATTAGAGTTGATTAAGGATTATGATTACACCATCGAGTATCACCCCGGAAACGCTAATGTGGTAGCCGATGCCCTGAGTAGGAAGTCAGCTAGCTCTTTGTCACATTTGAGGATGGTTCGGTTGCCCTTGTTGGTTGAACTCTGTAAGATCGGAGTGGATTTGACTGTTGATAGTCAGGGAACACTACTAGCGAGTTTCCATGTATGGCCTATCTTGGTTGATCAGATTATTGATGCTCAGTTTCAGGACCCCGTTTTGGGCATCATTCAGATTGAGGTTGAAGCTGGGGAGAGACAGGATTTTGGAATTCGTGAGGATGAAGCCTTGGTAAAAGAAGGACGGTTGTGTGTACCGGAGGATGAAGCACTGAAGAAGACGATCCTTGATGAGGCTCACAGTTCAGCCTATGCGATGCATCCTGGAGGGACCAAGATGTATCGTACACTTCAGGAGCATTATTGGTGGTCAGGTATGAAGCGTGAAATTACTGAGTACGTCAGTAGATGTTTGATTTGTCAATAGGTGAAAGTCGAACGACAGAGACCCTACGGAGCAATGCAACCCATGCCGATCCCAGAGTGGAAATGGGATCATCTGACGATGGACTTCGTGTTTAAGCTTCCCAGGACGCCTAAGGGTCATAATGGCGTATGGGTGATTGTGGATAGGCTCACGAAGTCAGCTCATTTCTTGCCATTGCGAGAGAACATCAGGATGACGCAGTTTGTGCAGTTGTTTATCAATGAGATTATTCGGTTGCACGGTACTCCATAATCGATAGTTTCCGACAGGGATCTGAGGTTTACTTCACGGTTTTGGCAGAGTCTGTAGGAGGCTTTTGGGACGAAGCTACCTTTCAGCATTGCCTTTCATCCTCAGACCGACGGACAGTTAGAGCGGACCATACAGATTTTGGAGGACATTATGCGAGCCTGTGTTTTACAGTTTCAAGGTACTTGGGAGTCACATCTAGCATTAATGGAGTTTGCTTATAACAATAGTTACCAGGCGAGCATTGGGATGGCTCCTTATGAAGCTTTGTATGGACGGCAGTGTGTTGAACCGAGGTAGGTGAAGGGAGATTGACGACTTCAGAGTTGGTAGACGTTACCAGGAAAAGGTTGCACTGATCAGAGATAGACTCAAAGCAGCTCAGGACCGACAGAAGAGCTACACTGATCGTAGGATCAGAGATCTGGAGTTTGAGGTAGGAGATTGGGCCTTCTTGAAGTTATCACCTTGGAAGGGTATTATACGGTTTGACAGACGAGGGAAGTTAAGTCCTCGTTACATTGGACCCTGCGAGATTTTGGAAAGGATTGGTCCTGTTGCTTATTGGTTGGAATTACCATCAGACCTGGCTAAGGTACATAATGTTTTTCATGTATCTATGCTTCAGAAGTACATTCGGGATGATTCTCACATTTTGGAAGCACAACCTGTCAAACTTAGTGAGGATTTGAGTTTTGAGGAACAGCCTGTGGCGATTCTGGATCATAAGGATAAGGTGCTACGGAAGAAGACGGTTCCCTTGGTTAAATTATTGTGGAGGAATCATCAGGTAGAAGAAGCAACTTGGGAACCCGAGGCCTTAATGAGTGAACAGTACCCCTAGTTATTTCACTGAATTTCGAGGGATAAATTCTTTTAAGGGGGGTAGATTGTAACAACCCGGACCTTCAAAAAAGGTAAAAATGTAAATTTGGAAAAGACTTGTATAAAAATGACAATTTTACCCTTGTGAATAGTGTGGTCAAATGTTGATTTTTTTATTGGCAGGTCGAACGGACGTTGGCCGTGACGTAGTTCGGGACGTCACGAGTTCGTAGACAGGTGGCACGTCTGATTCAGACAATCAGGGAAGAAGTTATGGTGTTCAGAAGGTCGAGGACATTTTCGTAATTTGGTTTAAAATAGGGAAATTATTGACTTTTTGTTTGACCATTAGTTTTCATGCAAATCGAGGACCGTTAGATAGGTCTCGACGTCCTGAGTACAACGACAGGCGGCACACTGTCATTGGACGTCGGACGATTAAATTATGGGCCTAGATATGTGAGGGGTAAAATGGTAATTTGGACTTGCAAGGGCAGTTTTGTCTTTTGACACCTGGGGCAATGTGTCCAACCAGATAAGGCCATCTAGGAAGCTGGGATTGGATATTTTGGGCTGAGTCCACAGGGTGTTTGACACCTGGTGACTTCCTAGAGGTTTCTAGCCTAATTCTACATGGTTACACATTTTAAATGGCTGGTTAATCGTTCAAAGAGAAAAACAGAGACTGAGGTCGTGAGTTTAATCGATCCTTTTCCAGTGAGTGTGTGAGAGTCGTGTGATCTCCTTGTGTTTGAGTGAGTGATTACAGGCGTTCTAGTGGGTTGATTGATCGTGGTTAGGAGAGGCTGGAGTGTTGAATGTGTGTGGAAGGTGAGCAGAACCCGAGAAACAGAGAAGAAGTCGTGGACGACGGTGAACCTTCAAACGATCAAATTGGTTCAATTTGGTTTGTGGGGGTGAGTAGTGGAGTGAGGAGTGTCTTGTGGACCCAGAGAATCATGGCGGAGGTCAGAACACAGGTTAGTTACCGGTTTCCCATGTTTTTTGATTTTGGTTCAAATGGAAAGTCGTGAGTTTTGGAGGGCTATTGAGCCGTTCTATTGATCCTTATATCTGTAGGAAGTCACTACGGATCTAAGGAATCAAACCCGTGCCTTGAGAAGACGGCTGGTGGTCGGAATTAGGAAGTCGATTTCTGGGTTTTAGTTCGAGGTTTGGGAGGTAAGGTTTAGGGCTTTATTTCGTGATTTTATTTAGTAAATCAAGCATAAATTCAAGGAAGAAACTAATGGTATAGAAAAGGTTGAAAATGGCTGGAAAACGAGTGAGAATCGGCCTCGCCGGCTCTGTTGGACCGGACCGGTCTAGACCGCTGTCGCTGGAGGCTGACGATGAACAATAGCAGACGCGTGGCTCCCACGCGCAGTCCCTTTGGACAGCGCGTGAGGGCGCGTGAGGCATGTTTTGGGGAAGTGTAAAACTTGGTTTTCACTCTAATCGATGTAAGGAACATTTTGGGACAAGTTTCGAGTCGATCGGACACCGTCTCGGGTTAGTTTTGAGTGTCCGAAGGTTTAGGGGTTAATTTAATTACGTTTAAAAATCCTGAAAAATTGGGGAAATTAGGGTGAGCTTAAATGAAGTGTTTGTGACCCGGTATTGTGGTATTTGACAGGTCGGGATACTCCTGAGACAGTCGAGGAGCGTACGGAGCGCGATTGACGCGTTCGGACCTAGTGAGTGGACTTTTATTTTCTAACCGAGCGTGCATAACTTTTTTTATCTACTTGTTCTATGTTTTTACATATGTTTTCATGATATCGACTATTCTATATCTATTTTACGTAATTGCACGATTTTTGAGATATTCACGTATTTCGGCAGATTTTATGAGATACGATTTGCTTATGATTATGATGCTATGGTTTTTGGGATTTAAATATATAACTGGTTTTCAAAGACTATAAATGAGTTTTGAAACATGTTTCGATAATCAAGGTTTTCGGTTTTAGAATCGGATTTCGGAAATCGAGATTTGGTTTTAAAGCTTGAAAAGGGATTTCCGGATTTGGATTCGGAATGATGGTTCTGAACGCCGGCATGGCTTTGGAATAGTGATTTCGAATTCGAGTTTGGACATGGATTTAGAAATGATTTTAAAACGGTTTGGATTGGATTTGCTGTATCTGGTTATTGGGTTTAAAGACCCGGATATGGTATGACGGGGGCATGCCCGGATTGGGTTTAAAGACCCAGATTGAGTTTAAAGACTCGGGAGTTTAAAGACTCGGATATTATGATTTTCCCTCATAAGCCTGTTGAGTTTAAAGACTCGGGAGTTTAAAGACTCGGATTATGTTGAGGCCTGGATTAAGTTTAAAGACTCGGGAGTTTAAAGACTCGGATAGATCCAACAGGTACGATTGGATGGTGATATTTGGTATTTCATGTTTTATGATGATGTTTTCATAGCAATTATCATATGGTTTATATAGTTGTTTTCTGATACTTAGTTATGCATGCATGTTTTTAAAACGGAGGGTAAACTCCTGGTTTGTTTATAAAAACTGTTTTTGAAACTCTTATTTATTTTTAGTCCACTCACACTTTTATATTTTTAATTACCCTCCGGGTCGTGGTGCAAACGTCGGGGCTAACGTAGAGGCAGAGGCAGAGGCATAGAGTTTTCCGTTTCGTGTTTAGTCAGCTCACAGTAGGACTTTTGTTCTCATCCTGTACTGTTACTATGCTCTGTATTACTGTTGACTAGTTGTATTATAACTTCTCCCTGGTCTGACAATGTATGCTTTGTGGTTGCTTGAGGTTATTTTAGTCTTTTGAGTGTGATTGTCAGACAGGAGCAGGGTTCGTCCCGGTTATTGAGGTGATAAGCGGGGTGGGTCCTGTCACATGCTGTCGTCACTGATGACGTCATCACTGCCACGTGTACTGTCATGTCAGTCTGAAAACTCTGACACATCAAAATCAAAGATCAGATGGAAAAGAAATGGTGAAGCATGCAAAAATAGCACTATTCATAGAATCCCGTGAATTTCGACATTTGACAGATTCTAATTGGATAAGGAAATCTGGTGGGTCACTCATCCCATTGGTGCATTTCCCCATCGTTTTGGATTTGATTAGGATTCCCTAAACCATTATTTTCATTTCATTTTCATCGTCATCATTTTCATTATCTCTCATAAATCTTTCTAACTCATGAGCACCAAAACACACAAACACACCATACCCTCACCACATTATTTCTTCATCATCTCCTATGTTCATCTTGTAACTGAAAGAGTGTAATCTGAGGGAATAGACGACGAAGAAGGTAGGCTGAGCACGACAGATACACGGCGGGAAATGTGTGAAACCCGAAAAATCCGAAACACCCATTTTGGTTCAAATTTGGAGCTTTAACTTCCCACGTGTGTTGAGCGATCTAATGGACCCTAAACTGTTATAGAGACCAAGGCGAACTCAGTGGGCTGGTTTTTGAAGAAAGGGGGGCTGGAGTTGTGAGAAAACGGAGGTTGAAATTCATGGGTTACTATTCATCGACTTGCAGGTATGGTTTAGATTTTTTTTCCTAGTTTCAATCACATAGATCGATTAAGGGTGATGAGACGAGTCCGTAGTAAAAAACCGCATCGAAAATGGTTAAGAAACCAGGAAGTTTGAATCGGGTCGAGTCGCGGGTCTGGGCGACCCGAATTGTAGACCCGTCGAGAGGTTAGGGGTGATGACATTATCAGTTGATGTCATAACCTGTCAGGTTGTCAGGTGATGTGGCCCAATGGGGGAAGGACACGTGTCACCTGTTAATGCCCAGTCAACACGAATATGTGAGTGACGTGGCCCAATCACGGGCTGCCACGTGACACTAACATGTTAGTGACGTGGATCAACCAGCAGCTAACACGTGGCACCTGTTAGTCTGACAGGTGTCAGACCTGACACTGTTAGATGGCGTTAGCGTTGACTTTGACCGTTGACCTGACATCAGCATTGACTTTTTGGTCATCGTTAACGGAAATTTTAGCCCGAGCGTAGGGGCGCGTGGGTATACTTTTCGAGGTGGGACCAGTGTCATTTCAAAGGTTTCCACGATCCAGATCCAATGGTGGTGGTTTTGAGTCGATCAGACATCGTTTGACAGGTCAAATGAGGTTTAAAGCTTAGGGATGCATGTTCGGGACGCTTTCCCGACTTGGCAATGTTCCTAGGGTTTAGATGTGCGTTTGTAGAGTTCATTAGTGACCCTTGGATATGTTTTTGTCAAGCCGAAGATTGTGATCTAGCTCCAAGACAGATTTTAAGTGTTCGGTTAAGCAGCGAGACTGTACTATAAGTGGGATTTTCGTTTCTAAACTGATTGCATGCATACTGTTTTCATTATACTATATTGTATGATTGTGTGTGGATTATCATGGGTCGTAGCTATGGGTTATTTATACGTATTACATTGTTTTGGGAATGAGACCCGTTTGGATTTTATATTGTTGATTTTGGTGTTCATAGAGGGATTTCACTGATACGTACTATTGCACTATATATATTGACCATATGGATTACTGTCTCCTCCAGACATTGGTACCCTGGAGCGGTCATGACGCATTGCTTGTAAGGGTTCATCCTATGGAGTGACCGGACCATAGAATAACTCAAGAGCAAGATTACTAGTATTAGACGTCTGGGATGTCAGGCATTAGGGATGTCATATCTCGGACTAGGTTCGGGGATAGGACTTGGGATTGACACCCTAGGTAGCACGCGTAGCTTTAGGACCGTGACGTTATTAGACGTTTGGGACGTCCGAAAATTGGGATGTCATGCTTGGGATATATGGTGCAATACTATCATTATGGATGTTTATAATATTATTTTATTGTGTGCGATTATATGATTTATGTTTCGGATATGATTATTTATCTTTGACTCGAATGTATGTATGATTTGGAAAACGGAGGGGTAAAACCGTACTTTTACTATTGATTATAATATCTTTTATTTTCGGCCCACTCACACCTTCATTGTTTTCTTAACCCCTCCAGGACATGACCAAGAGGTAGCAGCAGATCCCGAGGCTGAGGCATAGTGTTGTGTAGCTGCGTATTTGATTACCTGTTTTAGTTAGGTTGAGCACCATTGTGTAAAACTGTTATTCGTGCTCACATTTTGTTTTGTAGTGCTCTATCCCTTGTTTGACACTGTGGAACCCTAAGGGACATAACGAACGCAGCGGTGCATGTTGAGGCCTGCTTAGCGGTACAACATCATTAGACCCACAGTGGGGGACGACGCAGGGATCACCTGTATCTTGGACCTTCGAGCCACATGGGTTTGAAAGGAGGAAACTCTAGCGGGAGATCATCTTTACCTAGCAGTGGACGGTTTGGTAGATACGGGAGCCCGCAGCGATCAGGATAGAGGTTGAGCTTCAGGACAAAGTAGGCAGTTGCTAGTGGTGCCTCAGTGGGGTCGTCCGGATCGAGAAGATTGACATGCTTCTCATGTACGGAGTCAGGACACTTTGCGAGGGAGTGCCCTTTGTTATTGGCTGGCGACAGTAGGGTCAGCCAGAGCTCAGCAGGACCAGCTCATCATATGGCTACTACATCTGATGTCACGGGTGGCGGAGCTCAGGGGGGAGCTCGAGGACGTGGTCGTGGTTGGCAGGTGGGACCACAGGCTCGATTCTTCACAATGACTTAGCTGTAAGCTTGGACGGCACCAGGAATTGTCACAAGTACACTCACCATATCTGATATTC
This sequence comes from Prinsepia uniflora, assembly GCA_032719365.1. Lineage (NCBI taxonomy): Eukaryota > Viridiplantae > Streptophyta > Magnoliopsida > Rosales > Rosaceae > Prinsepia > Prinsepia uniflora. Next base: position 47,221,239 of record CM064864.1, read on the forward strand.
ATGTTCGTGTTCTGATGGATCCTGGTGCTACACATTCATTTATCTCGAGGAGTTGTGTGGCTATGTTGGGTCGTGAGGTGTCAGCCCTAGATTAGGAGATTGGTGTAGGTACCCCAATGGGAGTGATATACATTATGAACCAAATGATGAGGGATTGCCCAGTGAGAGTTGTGGACTTGGAACTGTTAGCTCACTTGATTCTCATGGACCTGCAAGATTTTGATGTGATACTTGGAATGGACTGGATGGAAGACCATGGGGCAATCATTGACTATTGCAGTAAATTGGTGACCATACGGAGTCTAGGTCTACTAGAGGTGACTTTTCAGGAGGAGCGTGGAGTTTCACCACCGGAGGTAATTTCTGCACTCACAAGCTACCAAGTTGTTATAGAAAGGTTGTCAGGGATATTTAGCATATGTGGTTGAGACACATGAGGATCAGTTGATGATTGAGGATATAACGGTGGTTCGGGAGTTTCCTGACGTATTTCTGGATGACTTACAGGGCCTACCACCACATCGGGAGATCGAATTCATGATTGAACTACTCCCTGGGATGAGACCGATATCACAACCGCCGTACCGGATGGTACTCGCGGAATTACAGTAATTAAAGGTACAACTACAGGAGTTGATGGATCTGGGATTCATCCAACCGATTAATTCACTGTGGGGAGCACCAGTGTTGTTTGTTAAGAAGAATGAGGGTATTCTACGGTTGTGTGTAGACTATCGGCAGCTTAATAAAGTGACGGTAAGGAAAGAATACCCTTTACCTAAGATCGATGACTTGTTTGACCAGTTGCGGGGAGCAAAGTATTTTTCTAAGATGACCTTCGATCTGGTTACCATCTGCTGAGGATTGCTAAGGATGATGTTCGGAAGACTACTTTTCAGACGAGGTACGGGTATTATGAGTTCTTCGTAATGCCGTTTGGGTTGACGAATGCACCAGCTGTATTCATGGATTTGATGAATCGGGTGTTCCAAGCGTATTTCGACAAATTCGTGATAGTTTTCATTGATGATATCTTGATCTATTCGAGGAGTTCCAGGCAGATGAGAAACATATGAGATTGGTGTAGGGAAGATTGAGGAAGAACCAATTATATGCCAAGTTGAGCAAGTGCTAATTTTGGTTGAACAATATCGGATTTTTGGGGCATATCATATCGGTTGAGGGGATTAGTGTGGACCCTCAGAAAATGGAAGCGATAACGAACTGGGAGAATCCGAAGATGGTAACCGAGGTACGGAGCTTCATCAAATTGACAGGATATTACTGATGATTTGTAGAGGGTTTCTCTACCATCTCAGCTCCTTTGACTCGATTGACACGGAAGGCAGTTAGGTTTGAATAGGATGATCAATGTGAGCAAAGTTTCCAGGAGTTAAAGAGACGACTGACTACTGCACCAATTGTCGCACTTCCAGATGATGGTGGGGAGTTCGAGGTGTATAGTGATGCATCACTACAAGTTTTGGGATGGGTACTGATGCATCATGGTAGGGTGATCGCTTACGCCTCACGAAAGTTGAAACCACATGAGTTGAACTATCCCACCCATGATATGGATTTGGCGGCAGCAGTTCATGATTTAAAGATTTGGAGACATTACCCTTATGGGGAGATGTGCAGGATTTTCACCGACCATCATAGTTTGAATCATTTGTTTACTCAGCGGGAACTAAATTTAAGGCAGCAACAATGGTTAGAGTTGATCAAGGACTATGACTGCACAATCGAGTATCATCTAGGCAGAGCTAATATGTAGTAGATGCTTTGAGCAGGAAGTTAGTAGGGTCGGTAGCACACCTAAGGATGGTGTATCCACCGTTGCTCGTGGAACTCTAGAAGAATGGAGTCATGCTTGGGATGGATATTGATGAAGCGTTATTGGCTAGTTTGCATGTACGACCAGTCCTGATTGATCGAATCATTGAGGCTCAATTTCACAATCGTACATTGTGCATGTATTAGATTGAAGTTGAGGTAGGGTATCGACATGATTTCGCAATCAGGGATAACGAAGCTTTGGTAAAGCACGGTCGTATGTGTGTGCCTGCAGTGGCAGAGTTGAGGGTAGAGATTATGGAAGAGGCCTACTAATCAGCTTATGCTATGCATCCCGGAGGGAAGAAGATGTATCGTATCCTTAGGGAGTATTATTGGTGGGCAGGAATGAAGCGGGATATCGCTAAGTTTGTCAGCAGGTGTTTGACTTGTTAGTAGGTGAAAACAGAATGGCAGAGACCGTATGGGGCTATGCAGACACATCTGATTCCTAAATGGAAGTGGGATCACAGCACCATGGATTTCGTATTTAAATTACCGAGGACCCGTAGTGGTTATGACGGAGTTTGGGTGATTGTGGACAGGTTAACAAAATCGGCACATTTTCCTCATGTACAGGAGAAATTCAAGCCTAATCGACTGACACATCTGTCCATGAATGAGATCATCAGATTGCATGGTACGGCTGAATCCATTGTGTCGAATCGAGATCCGAGATTTACTTCATGGTTTTGGCGGAGTTTAGACACGGCTCTAGGTACAAACCTACATTTCAGCATGGCTTTTCATCCGTAGACTAATGGTCAGTCTGAGAGAACTATTAAGACACTAGAGGATATGATGAGAACGTGTGCGCTGCAGTTTCAGGATTCTTGGGATACAAATTTGCCTCTGATGGAATTCGCTTACAACAAAAACTATTAGGCTAGTATTAGGATGGCACCCTATGAGGCATTGTATGGTCGGCAGTGCAGGACACCTGTGTGTTGGACGGAAGTAGGCGAACGGGCAGCTTTGACGCTAGATTTGATGGATATGACCCAGGAGTGGGTCCAAATTATCAGGGAGAGGCTGAAGGCGGTGCAGGATTACTAGAAGAGTTATGCTGATAGACGGATCAGGGATCTTGAATTTGCTATTGAAGACTGGGTTTTCTTGAAATTATCACCATGGAAGGGAATTGTAAGATTTGGTCAACGTGGGAAGTTTAGTCCCCGTTATATCGTACAGTATGAGATCACCGAGTGGATTGGTTCACTAGTGTACTGGTAATTTCTGCACTCACAAGCTACCAAGTTGTTATAGAAAGGTTGTCAGGGATATTTAGCATATGTGGTTGAGACACATGAGGATCAGTTGATGATTGAGGATATACCGGTGGTTCGGGAGTTTCCTGACGTATTTCTGGATGACTTACAGGGCCTACCACCACATCGGGAGATCGAATTCATGATTGAACTACTCCCTGGGATGAGACCGATATCACAACCGCCGTACCGGATGGCACTCGCGGAATTACAGTAATTAAAGGTACAACTACAGGAGTTGATGGATCTGGGATTCATCCAACCGATTAATTCACTGTGGGGAGCACCAGTGTTGTTTGTTAAGAAGAATGAGGGTATTCTACGGTTGTGTGTAGACTATCGGCAGCTTAATAAAGTGACGGTAAGGAAAGAATACCCTTTACCTAAGATCGATGACTTGTTTGACCAGTTGCGGGGAGCAAAGTATTTTTCTAAGATGACCTTCGATCTGGTTACCATCAGCTGAGGATTGCTAAGGATGATGTTCGGAAGACTACTTTTCAGACGAGGTACGGGTATTATGAGTTCTTCGTAATGCCGTTTGGGTTGACGAATGCACCAGCTGTATTCATGGATTTGATGAATCGGGTGTTCCGAGCGTATTTCGACAAATTCGTGATAGTTTTCATTGATGATATCTTGATCTATTCGAGGAGTTCCAGGCAGATGAGAAACATATGAGATTGGTGTAGGGAAGATTGAGGAAGAACCAATTATATGCCAAGTTGAGCAAGTGCTAATTTTGGTTGAACAATATCGGATTTTTGGGGCATATCATATCGGTTGAGGGGATTAGTGTGGACCCTCAGAAAATGGAAGCGATAACGAACTGGGAGAATCCGAAGATGGTAACCGAGGTACGGAGCTTCATCAAATTGACAGGATATTACTGATGATTTGTAGAGGGTTTCTCTACCATCTCAGCTCCTTTGACTCGATTGACACGGAAGGCAGTTAGGTTTGAATAGGATGATCAATGTGAGCAAAGTTTCCAGGAGTTAAAGAGACGACTGACTACTGCACCAATTGTCGCACTTCCAGATGATGGTGGGGAGTTCGAGGTGTATAGTGATGCATCACTACAAGTTTTGGGATGGGTACTGATGCATCATGGTAGGGTGATCGCTTACGCCTCACGAAAGTTGAAACCACATGAGTTGAACTATCCCACCCATGATATGGATTTGGCGGCAGCAGTTCATGATTTAAAGATTTGGAGACATTACCCTTATGGGGAGATGTGCAGGATTTTCACCGACCATCATAGTTTGAATCATTTGTTTACTCAGCGGGAACTAAATTTAAGGCAGCAACAATGGTTAGAGTTGATCAAGGACTATGACTGCACAATCGAGTATCATCTAGGCAGAGCTAATATGTAGTAGATGCTTTGAGCAGGAAGTTAGTAGCGTCGGTAGCACACCTAAGGATGGTGTATCCACCATTGCTCGTGGAACTCTAGAAGAATGGAGTCATGCTTGGGATGGATATTGATGAAGCGTTATTGGCTAGTTTGCATGTACGACCAGTCCTGATTGATCGAATCATTGAGGCTCAATTTCACAATCGTACATTGTGCATGTATTAGATTGAAGTTGAGGTAGGGTATCGACATGATTTCGCGATCAGGGATAACGGAGCTTTGGTAAAGCACGGTCGTATGTGTGTGCCTGCAGTGGCAGAGTTGAGGGTAGAGATTATGGAAGAGGCCTACTAATCAGCTTATGCTATGCATCCCGGAGGGAAGAAGATGTATCGTATCCTTAGGGAGTATTATTGGTGGGCAGGAATGAAGCGGGATATCGCTAAGTTTGTCAGCAGGTGTTTGACTTGTTAGTAGGTGAAAACAGAATGGCAGAGACCGTATGGGGCTATGCAGACACATCTGATTCCTAAATGGAAGTGGGATCACAGCACCATGGATTTCGTATTTAAATTACCGAGGACCCGTAGTGGTTATGACGGAGTTTGGGTGATTGTGGACAGGTTAACAAAATCGGCACATTTTCCTCCTGTACAGGAGAAATTCAAGCCTAATCGACTGACACATCTGTCCATGAATGAGATCATCAGATTGCATGGTACGGCTGAATCCATTGTGTCGAATCGAGATCCGAGATTTACTTCATGGTTTTGGCGGAGTTTAGACACGGCTCTGGGTACAAACCTACATTTCAGCACGGCTTTTCATCCGTAGACTAATGGTCAGTCTGAGAGAACTCTTCAGACACTAGAGGATATGATGAGAACGTGTGCGCTGCAGTTTCAGGATTCTTGGGATACAAATTTGCCTCTGATGGAATTCGCTTACAACAAAAACTATTAGGCTAGTATTAGGATGGCACCCTATGAGGCATTGTATGGTCGGCAGTGCAGGACACCTGTGTGTTGGACGGAAGTAGGCGAACGGGCAGCTTTGACGCTAGATTTGATGGATATGACCCAGGAGTGGGTCCAAATTATCAAGAAGAGGCTGAAGGCGGTGCAGGATTGCTAGAAGAGTTATGCTGATAGACGGATCAGGGATCTTGAATTTGCTATTGAAGACTGGGTTTCTTGAAATTATCACCATGGAAGGGAATTGTAAGATTTGGTCAACGTGGGAAGTTTAGTCCCCGTTATATCGTACAGTATGAGATCACCGAGTGGATTGGTTCACTAGTGTACTGGTAATTTCTGCACTCACAAGCTACCAAGTTGTTATAGAAAGGTTGTCAGGGATATTTAGCATATGTGGTTGAGACACATGAGGATCAGTTGATGATTGAGGATATACCGGTGGTTCGGGAGTTTCCTGACGTATTTCTGGATGACTTACAGGGCCTACCACCACATCGGGAGATCGAATTCATGATTGAACTACTCCCTGGGAAGAGACCGATATCACAACCGCCGTACCGGATGGCACTCGTGGAATTACAGTAATTAAAGGTACAACTACAGGAGTTGATGGATCTGGGATTCATCCAACCGATTAATTCACTGTGGGGAGCACCAGTGTTGTTTGTTAAGAAGAATGAGGGTATTCTACGGTTGTGTGTAGACTATCGGCAGCTTAATAAAGTGACGGTAAGGAAAGAATACCCTTTACCTAAGATCGATGACTTGTTTGACCAGTTGCGGGGAGCAAAGTATTTTCCTAAGATGACCTTCAATCTGGTTACCATCAGCTGAGGATTGCTAAGGATGATGTTCGGAAGACTACTTTTCAGACGAGGTACGGGTATTATGAGTTCTTCGTAATGCCGTTTGGGTTGACGAATGCACCAGCTGTATTCATGGATTTGATGAATCGGGTGTTCCGAGCGTATTTCGACAAATTCGTGATAGTTTTCATTGATGATATCTTGATCTATTCAAGGAGTTCCAGGCAGATGAGAAACATATGAGATTGGTGTAGGGAAGATTGAGGAAGAACCAATTATATGCCAAGTTGAGCAAGTGCTAATTTTGGTTGAACAATATCGGATTTTTGGGGCATATCATATCGGTTGAGGGGATTAGTGTGGACCCTCAGAAAATGGAAGCGATAACGAACTGGGAGAATCCGAAGATGGTAACCGAGGTACGGAGCTTCATCAAATTGACAGGATATTACTGATGATTTGTAGAGGGTTTCTCTACCATCTCAGCTCCTTTGACTCGATTGACACGGAAGGTAGTTAGGTTTGAATAGGATGATCAATGTGAGCAAAGTTTCCAGGAGTTAAAGAGACGACTGACTACTGCACCAATTGTCGCACTTCCAGATGATGGTGGGGAGTTCGAGGTGTATAGTGATGCATCACTACAAGTTTTGGGATGGGTACTGATGCATCATGGTAGGGTGATCGCTTACGCCTCACGAAAGTTGAAACCACATGAGTTGAGCTATCCCACCCATGATATGGATTTGGCGGCAGCAGTTCATGATTTAAAGATTTGGAGACATTACCCTTATGGGGAGATGTGCAGGATTTTCACCGACCATCATAGTTTGAATCATTTGTTTACTCAACGGGAACTAAATTTAAGGCAGCAACAGTGGTTAGAGTTGATCAAGGACTATGACTGCACAATCGAGTATCATCTAGGCAGAGCTAATATGTAGTAGATGCTTTGAGCAGGAAGTTAGTAGGGTCGGTAGCACACCTAAGGATGGTGTATCCACCATTGCTCGTGGAACTCTAGAAGAATGGAGTCATGCTTGGGATGGATATTGATGAAGCGTTATTGGCTAGTTTACATGTACGACCAGTCCTGATTGATCGAATCATTGAGGCTCAATTTCACAATCGTACATTGTGCATGTATTAGATTGAAGTTGAGGTAGGGTATCGACATGATTTCGCGATCAGGGATAACGGAGCTTTGGTAAAGCACGGTCGTATGTGTGTGCCTGCAGTGGCAGAGTTGAGGGTAGAGATTATGGAAGAGGCCTACTAATCAGCTTATGCTATGCATCCCGGAGGGAAGAAGATGTATCGTATCCTTAGGGAGTATTATTGGTGGGCAGGAATGAAGCGGGATATCGCTAAGTTTGTCAGCAGGTGTTTGACTTGTTAGTAGGTGAAAATAGAATGGCAGAGACCGTATGGGGCTATGCAGACACATCTGATTCCTAAATGGAAGTGGGATCAGCACCATGGATTTCGTATTTAAATTACCGAGGACCCGTAGTGGTTATGACGGAGTTTGGGTGATTGTGGACAGGTTAACAAAATCGGCACATTTTCCTCCTGTACAGGAGAAATTCAAGCCTAATCGACTGACACATCTGTCCATGAATGAGATCATCAGATTGCATGGTACGGCTGAATCCATTGTGTCGAATCGAGATCCGAGATTTACTTCATGGTTTTGGCGGAGTTTAGACACGGCTCTGGGTACAAACCTACATTTCAGCACGGCTTTTCATCCGTAGACTAATGGTCAGTCTGAGAGAACTATTCAGACACTAGAGGATATGATGAGAACGTGTGCGCTGCAGTTTCAGGATTCTTGGGATACAAATTTGCCTCTGATGGAATTCGCTTACAACAAAAACTATTAGGCTAGTATTAGGATGGCACCCTATGAGGCATTGTATGGTCGGCAGTGCAGGACACCTGTATGTTGGACGGAAGTAGGCGAACGGGCAGCTTTGACGCTAGATTTGATGGATATGACCCAGGAGTGGGTCCAAATTATCAGGGAGAGGCTGAAGGCGGTGCAGGATTGCTAGAAGAGTTATGCTGATAGACGGATCAGGGATCTTGAATTTGCTATTGAAGACTGGGTTTTCTTGAAATTATCACCATGGAAGGGAATTGTAAGATTTGGTCAACGTGGGAAGTTTAGTCCCCGTTATATCGTACAGTATGAGATCACCGAGTGGATTGGTTCACTAGTGTACTGGTTAGCTTTACCTCCAGAGCTTGCAAGGGTATATGACGTGTTCCACGTGTCGATCCTACGAAAGTACGTGCGCGATGATTCGTATATCTTACCAAAACATCCATTGGAACAGAGGACTGATTTGAGCTTTGAGGAGCAACCAATGTAGATATTGGATCGGAAGGACAAGGTTCTGAGGAACAAGACTATTCCCTTGGTGAAAGTACTGTGGAGGAATCATGATGCAGAAGAAGCTACGTGGGAGCCCGAGGCCCATATGAGAGAACAATATCCGCATTTATTCAAGTGAATTTTGAGGACGAAATTTTTGTAAGGTGGGTAGATTGTAACACCCCGGACGTGTTAATTTATTTGTAATTTCAGATATTTAAGGTAAACTGACTATTTTTCCCCTGGTGGGGGAAAATGTTTACTTTTATCTCAAACAATATTTTGAACTTTGACCAATGACCGTGACATAGATCGGGACATAACGAGTCCGTAGACAGGCAACACGTCGAAATCGGAGATCAGACGGACAAGTTATGCTCAAGAACGCAAAAATGGCGCTATTTATAACATCCCGAGAATTTCGACATTTGGCAGATTCTAATTGGATAAGGAAATCTGGTGGGACCCTTGGATGAGTGATAGTGTCACTGATCCCATTGGTGCATTTTCCCATGGTTTTGGATTTGATTAGGGTTCCCTAAACTATTATTTTCATTTAATTTTCATCTTCATCATTTTTATTATCTCTCAAAACTCTCTCTAACCCATGAGCACCAAAACACACAAACACACCATACCTTCACCACCCTATTTCTTCGTCATCTCCTCTGTTCATCTTGTGACTGTGAGAGAGTGTAACCTGAGGGAGCAGACGAGGATGACGGTAGGCTGAGCGCGGTGGAGACGCGGCGGGAAAGGTGAGAAATTCGAAAAATCCGAAACACCCATTTTGGTTCAAATTTGGAACTTTGATTTCCCATGTGTGTTGAGCGATCTAATGGACCCTAAACTGTTCTAGAGACCAAGGAGAACTTAGTGGGCTTGTTTTCGAAGCAAGGGGTGGCCGGATTAGAGAGAAAATGGAGGCTGAAAATCATGGGTTATTGTTCATCGACTTGCAGGTATGATTTAGATTGTTTTTCCTTGTTTCAATCATATAGATCGATTAAGGGTGATAAGACGAGTGCATAGGAAGAAACTGAATAGAAAATGATTAAGAAACCAAGAATTTTGAATCGGGTCGGGTAGCGGTTCTAGCCGACCCGAATCGCAGACCCGTCGAGAGGTTAAGGGTGATGACATCAATAGTTGACATCATCACCTATTAGGTTGTTAGGTGACGTGGACCAATGAGGAAAGGACACATGTCACATGTCAGTGACTAGTCAACACTAACATGTCAGTGAAAAGGCCCAATCACAGTCTATCACGTGCCACTGACATTTTAGTGACGTGGACTAACAGGCAGCAAACACGTGGCACTTGTTAGTTTGAAAGGTATCAGACCTGAGACTGTCAGATGATATCAATGGCTGACGTCAGCAGTGACGTCAACGTTGACATTGACCGTTGACCCGAAGTTAGTGTTGACTTTTTGGTCAACGTTAACTGCGACTTTGACCCGAGGTGAGACCCATGCCATTTTAAATATTTTGACGATCTGAATCCAATGGTGGTGATTTCGGGTCAATTGAAGATCTTTTGACAGGTCAAAATGAGGTTTGAAGCCTCGAGATGCGTTCTCGGGCTGGACCAGCTCCTAGGTTTTAGATGTGAGTTTGTCAAGTTCAATAGTGACCCTTGGATATATTTTGGACAGGTCGGAGATTGTGATCTAGCTTCAAGACAGGTTTTAAGCGTTCGGTTAAGCAGCAGGACTATACTATGAGTGGGTTTTTAGTTTCTAAACAGATTGCATGCATACTGTTTTCTTTATACAATATTGTATGACTATGTGTGGATTATCATGGGTCGGTTATTTATATGCATTACATTGTTTTGGGCATGAGACTCGTCTGGATTTTATATTGTTGATTTTGGGGTTCATACTTGGATTTCATTGAAACGTACTATTGCACTGTATATATTGACCATATGTATTACTGTCTCCTCCAGACATTGGTACCCTGGAGTGGTCACAGCGCATTACCTGCGAGGGGTCATCCTACGGAGCGACCGGACCGTAGAACTACTCAGGAGAAGGATTGCTAGTATTAGACGTCTGGGAAGTCGGACATCAAGGATGTCATACCTCGGATTGGGTTTGGGGATAGGACTTGGGATTGAGACCCCGGGCGGCACTCGTAGCCTTAGGACCGTGACCTTATTAGACGTTTGGGACGTCCAACATTTGGGATGTCAGGGTTGGGATATACGGTGCAATACTATGATTATAGATGTTTATATTATTATTATATTGTGTGTGATTATATGATTTATGATTTAGATATGATTATTTATCTTTGACTTGAATGCATGCATGATTTGGAAAAATGAGGGGTAAAACCGTACTTTTACTATTGATTATAAATGATTTTGAAATATATTTTGTTTACGGCCCACTCACCTTCATTGTTTTCTTAACGACTCTAGGATGTGACCCAGAGGTAGCGGCGGATCAAGAGGCTGAGGCATAGTGTTGTGTAGCTGCGTATCTGATTACCCGTGTTGGGTAGGTCGAGCATCATTATGTAAAACTGTTATTCATGCTCGCATTTTTATTTGTAGTGCTCTATCCCTTGTCTGAAATTGTGGAACCCTAAAATCAGATTTATTTATGTTTAATTCTAATGTTTTGAATTATGTTAACCCATTAAGGGTGTTTTGGTTTTTCTTTGGGGTTGTGCCAGACGGGAGCAAGGCGGATACCCGGGTGGTCCCAGGGGGGATCGGGATGGGTCCTGTCACCACCTCACTGGTCCACGTGGTCTGACGATGCTGACGTGGCACTGCCACGTCACCTGCCACTTCAGACTGACATTCTTGATAACCTTCTAACACACTACTACATGGCACCACCTTACTGGTCCATGTGGCCTGACAACACTGATATGGACTTGCCACGTCTATGCTGACTCAACTTGACACCCTACCATGTGTCACCAACTGGTTGGCCACGTGGCCTTACAAGATGACATGGTTTGCCACATCATTGTCATCAACCTCTTGACGGGTCGACCTGACTCACTGTAACAGGTCATTTGACCCGCAACCATGACCCGGCTCATTCTTCACCATTTCTCAACTAAATTCCACCGTTCTTTCACCATTAGACTCGAAATCAAACCAAGAATTGACCTATGGTCTTAAAATAAAGAAAAAGAACCTAAAAACTCCTTGCCACGGCCAACTCCGTCGACCAAACTTCGAACCTCCACCATAGCTCATTCTTAGTCCCTTTTCCTTCGATTGTTCGTCCAATACTCTCACACAAATACATAAAACACCAACATGGCCTTTGTTTAGGTTTCCAAATGCCCAATCCCAAAATCCGAATTTTAAATTTAAATGAGTTAACGGGTTACCTATTTATTCTGGGTTTCCCGACCAGCCACTGCAGCCCTTCTGTCCTTCACCATCTCTCACGCCGTTTCTCACTCTCAGTCTCTCTCTCAAGCAGCAACAGAGGCTGAAGGAAGATGAAGAAAATGGTGGCTTGGGGTTTGGGGTAGATGACATGAAAAGGGAGAGAAGGAGATGCATGAATGTGGGATGATGAGCCAATGGGATGAGTGACATTTGTCACTCATCCATTGGTCCATCTGAGATATTTTGGGGCCTATTGTTAAACAACCAAAAGTCAACTTCTCGAATTACGTGCAACCATAAAATGTTGTACAAATGTTCTAGACCCGTAAAATAACTATATGATGTCCAACTTTGACGTGCCTCTTGTCTACATACTCATAATCCCTCGATCTACGTAATGGACCTCGCTCCACGTACATTTTACCTCCCGAGTCAAAAGTCAACATTTTTTGCTTCTAAGGGAAAAATCGTCATTTCACCTCGACTAATCCCGATTAGTCCTAATAATCATCAAGTAATCCTCAATTAATCTCGATAATCATGTAATTTTGGAATAGGTCGTTGCATAATGAGTTTTGTGAGTTAAAGGATATTCATATTTTTTTTGGGACGACAAGGAGAAACTGTATATAAAAAAAGATTAGGCATTTCTTTGATTGTTCTACTTGGCTCTAGCTAGGAGTTTATTGACTTGTTCCACAACACAATAGGGTATATGTGAACATGTTTTTGCGAATCTTGTGTTGTATTCAATTTTATCTATCGTAATTACTTGAGACTCAATGATGTTAGTATTCAGAACCTTCAAGTCACAAAGCAGGACAAAAATGGCAGCTCATGTTTCTTTGTAATCCGTGCCTCCTAGCTGAATTGATTGGGTTAAAACTAGTCTATGATTTTGATTTTACTTGGTTATATATTTTGGATGATGATTGATAGCTTGTATTGATGATAATCAATATGATTATCGATGCATATAAGTTCTTTGATAAAATGTATAAAAACGTTTTCTTTGTTTTTATACTCAACTATTATTGAGATTTTTCATTAAATTATCAATTTAACATGAATGGATACACACACACACTTCCCTCACAATTCAGTTAGGCTTCCTAGCATTTTCCCAATTTCTACAAGGTTTGAATATTTACTTTTGGTTTTCATTCATTTCAGTCATTGTAAGCTTAAATACTTGGTGTATGTATATGAGATCATTGAGTTTATAGACTTATTTTCATAATGAATAATTCTCTGATTGTCGTTTAGTTTGGGTGCAGTTCCATTTAGCCATTCGTTGTGACATTAAGTACCAAATGACTCTCAGTTGGGTTTTCTTCTGATTTCATAACTAGGTTCTTTCTTTTGAGCTCTCTTTATTAGTCTTTCTCAAGTTTCATCTAATTAGATTTGATTTTGGTGGCAGTGTTATTCTCTTAAGCAGATATTTATGAATTTTTCACTGTACTTTGAATCTTTTGGTTAATGAATACAAAGGAAAACACTATATTTTTGTTAAAGATTTAGTCTATATTGTGCACATTTTTCATATTTAAATTCTCAACAAGAAAACTGCAGACTTTACGCGTATTTTTCATCTATAAAAATTTAGTCTGTATATTTGGGCATGGTTTTGGGCTAGGGGTTGGTTTGTAGCTCCAGCCTTGCTAGAGCAAGTGTTCTTGCTTGATACATGTGAGGATATTTGCCCTTTTATGAAATGATGTTTATTTTAAAAAATATGGATTGGTAATTTTCTAATGGATGTTGTGTAGTTCCCAGGGAGTGTTGTGATAATTCGGATGGTGCAGAGTGCAGTTCCTGGATCTGGCTTAGGTAATGTTTCATGTAGTCCTTGAGTAGCCTACGCATAACTCTGTGGTAGTAGTGATGAACATTGGAATTGACAATTAGCTAAGCCTAGCTATGAGGCTTTTGTGAAATTAATGGATAATATTCATTGATGATATGATGAATTTTGGGGCATAAGTCAGATGTTGCTTAGTGAAGTTCTCGAGGACGTTTATATAGTTTGATTATAATTGTCCGTTTTGAACATTGAGAACATGTTGATTAAATTGTGATTCTTATTTATATAGTTTGAATTCATGATTAATATTTAATTTTTAACGATTGATAATCAATGTTACTTGTTTGTGAAACTTTTGAGGACAATTTATTTTAAGGGTAGGTTGTAACGACCCAAAAAATCCAGGAAACGTAAAATTTGAGAATTAAAAAAAAATGACAATTTTGCCCCTGAAGGTCAAAAGTTGACTTTTTGACCTGGATACACTTTAGACGTGTTATGAAAACCGTCACGAAGGTCTTGGACGTGTTGTGAAGACCATCACAATTTTGCCCACACATATAAGGCGCATCCCCCAAATCCCCCCGGGCAATGTGGAATTGCTAACTATGCCTCCAAGGCGCATCCCCAAAATCAACCCGGGCAATTTTTCCCACACATATAAGGTCATGCACTACTACTACCAACTCTAGGTCATGGGTGGGATAGTTCAACTCATGTGGCTTTAACTGTCGAGAGACGTAAGCAATAACTCTTTCATGTTGCATTAGTACACAACCCAAACCATGCAATGATGCATCTCTGTACACCTCAAACTCCCCACTGTTATTCGAAAGGGTTAGAACTGGCGTAGTAGTCAACTGTCACTTCAACTCTTGGAAACTCTCCTCACAACGTTTATCCCAAATAAATCTAAACCTTTTTCTGGTCAATCGAGTCAATGGCGCTGCTATGGTAGAGAAACCCTCTACAAACCGTCTATAATAACCTGCCAAACCCAAAAAGCTCCAAACCTTAGTAATTGCCTTCGGTCTCTCTCCGTTGGTTACAGTTTCCGTCTTCTGGGGGTCCACAATAATCCCCTCCGTTGAGATCACATGGCCCAAAAAGCCAATATATACTAGTAAACCAAAACTGACACTTTCTCAGCTTAGCAAATAGCTGGTTCCTCCTCAGCCTGTTCAATACCAATCTCAGGTGCTTCTCATGTGCTCTAGAACTCCTCAAATAAACCAGAATATCATCAATGAACAAGATCACAAACCTATCCAGGTATGACCTAAATACCCGATTCATTAAGACCATGAATGCAGCTGGTGCATTCGTCAACCTAAACGGCATTACGAAGAACTCATAATGCCCATACCTCGTCTTAAAGGCAGTCTTCAGAACATCCTCCTCAGCTATCCTCAGCTGATGGAATCTCGAGCGAAGATCAATCTTCGAAAAATACTTAGCTCTCCTCTGCTGATCGAATAGATCATCAATCCTGGGCAAGGGATACATGTTCCTTACCGTTATCTTATTGAGTTATCTGTAGTCTACGCACAATCGAAAGCTACCCTCCTTCTTTCTTACAAACAACACCGGAGCTCCCCACAATGATGTACTAGGTTGGATGAATCCCAGATCCACCAACTCTTGTAACTGAACTTTCAGTTCCCGCAACTCAGCTGGTGTCATTCGATACGGCGCCTGAGATATCGGTCGTGTCCCTGGCAATAGTTCAATCATGAACGCAACCTCTCGGTGCGGTGGTAATACGGGTCAGTCTTCGAAGAAGACGTCTGGAACCTCCTATACCGCTAGTATGTCATCTGCCCTCAATGGGGTATCACACGTATCCACCACGTGAGCCAAGTAACCTCGACAACCCTTCCTCAGTAGCTTGTTAGCTGTAAGAGCCGGAATCACTTCAGGTGGTGAAGTTTGCAGATCTCCTTGAAAAGTCACCTCAGGTAGACCTGGACTCTGTATAGTCACCTACTTATTCCACCAATCCACTATAGAATAATGATTCGACAACCAATCCATTCCAAGTATGATGTTGAAGTCATGCAAGTCCAAAATTATCAAGTCAGCAACCAAGTCCACCTCTTCTACCCTTATAAGGCAATCTCTCAACACTTGTTCCACTATGTAAATAGCCCCAGTCGGTGTACCCACACCTAAATCACACTCAAGTGCTGACACCTCACAATCCAACAAACATGCATAACTTCGTGAAATAAAATAATGTGTGGCTCCAGGATCCATCAAAACACTTACAGCAACATTAGAAATAGTAAGTGTACTTGCCCCAACACTCGTAGCTACCTTGGCCTCCTGCCTAGTAACTGAAAATACTCTAGCCTGTGGTTCCGTCTGACGACCACATCCTCGCCCTCTGGCTCCTCCATAGCCTCTACTACCGGTAGCATCCGAAGTAGTAGTCGAGTTCAGCCCTAGTCCTGCTGAGCTCTAACCAGCTCCACTGTCACCCACCAATAGTAAGGGGCACTCCCTAGCAAAATTTCCAGACTCCCCACAAGTGAAGTAAGTCAACCCTCTCAGCCCTGTAGACCCCACTGATGTACCACTCATCACCGTCTGCTGTGGCTTGAAGCTAGATCTCTAAGGACTCTCATATCGGCCAAACTGTCATCTACTGGAAAATGAAGAAGCTCTTCCATAGTAGCCTCCGTTCGAACTCCTATGGCTCGAAGGTCCAAGATACGAGTGTGAACACTCCCAGTATCGCCCATCTCCCAAAGTGTGCGGTCAAGTCGGTAGACTAGACTCCACCCGTATAGCTGCCTTAGCCAACTCCCTCAGGATAGTGTAAGATCATGTCATCACTATGGCATGAATCCCTCCTTGTAGTCCAAACTCAAAGCAGCGACACTTTTTCGCCTCATTACTCACATACGGAGAAGCAAAACGGGATAGCATCAGAAAACTCTGCTCATACTCAGCCACAGTCTTGCTCCCCTGCTAGAGCTGCAAAAACTTGGTCTCTTGGCCATCCCAAAAAGATCGTGGGTAGTACTGGTCCAAAAATCGCTCCATGAAGACCTCCCAAGTTATAGTATGGATTGTCCAGCTAGCCATCTCTAGTGTGTACCACCATTGGTAAGCCCTACCATCAAGCAGAAAGGGGGCTAACAGAACTCGTTCCTCGAGCGGACAGTGCATCACTACAAAGATTCTCTCCAGCCGAGTAATCCATTGGTGAGCTTTGTCAGGGTCTGCTCCCCCACTGAATGTCGTACCTCCCAAACATTGAACTTGCTCAATACTCGCACTCTCCACTACGTCATCCTCAAGCCCAAGTCGTGCACAGGGATCGCGTCTCGAAGGCATAGATTAGTATGACATATGAAGCGTCAATGTACAAAGTAAAAACCGCTATCCTAATGCTCCGATACCAAGCTAACAGGACCCATCTCGATTCCCCAGCCACCACACTGGGACGTGCCCTGCTCCCGTCTAAAAATTACCCTAGAATGCCAAAAATACCCTTAATGGGATTAAAATTTTACAAATAAAACCAGTTCAAGTTCTACATTGTCAAACTAGGGATAAATACTTTACACAAAAGTGAGCACATATGTGAGTCTACAAAACGACGCTCAACATACCCAAAAAGGGTGTACAGGTGCACAACGACGATTATCTATGCCTCGGCCTCTCGGTCAGTCCCTGCCTCAGTTTCACGGCCTGGAGGGTCAAGAATAATTGAGTTATAAAACCCATTTGTAAACAATAATAATATTTAGACCCTCCATTTTCAAAACATGCATGCATTCAAGTCAAATGATAAAGCGGAATAAATCAAGATAATACTAATAATAACAATACTAATACTAATACACTGTGCAACCAATCTCCGACATCCCGGATGTCAAATAATGTCAAGGTCCGAAGGCTATGCGTGTCACCCGGGGTCTCAATCTCGAGTATTCCGCTAGGTTCGCCACTGTCTAGATAATCCCCGGATCACTGCCCCAGGTATGTCCATCTATAGCAATCTTGATCTTAAGCCTTTCTACGGTTTTTCACGTAGAGAGACCCCTCTCAGGCAATGCGCCATGACTACTCCAGGGTACCAGGTCGTCTGGAGGAGACAATAATCCATAAGGGTGGTATTTACAGTGTAATAGTAAAAATCGGTGAAATCCTGTTAAAGCCATTTCCCAAAATCATTGTTTGATTTCCAAAACAAGTCATCATAATATCCAGATGGGTCTCAAGCCCAAAACATAGAATCACATAAAATATCCCATAACCAGCATTTAAAATCCACCAAAGTAATCCAGTTCATATCATATAAATAAATAGATAAACAGTTATGCATGCATATCATTTATAAACCAAAGGTCCACTCACACACGGTTCTTGCTGCGCTAGCGAGCTGTGTTATAACTGCCCTGAAGCTTAAACCACAGTATCCGAGTATGTCCAAAACACATTTAAATTTCACTAACAGACTCTGCAAGTTCATATTCAAAACCCCCCAAAAAGTCTGACACCGGGAATGCGTCCCGAACGCGCATCCCGAGGCTTTAAACCCTTAAAAAACCTATCAAACGATCTTTGATCGACCTGAAACCAGTAGCATTGGATCTGGATCGTCAAAACCATTAAAATGGGACCCGTTTCACCTTGAAATATGTACCCACGTGCTCCCATGCGCTAGTCAAAGTCCCGATCAACTCTAATTAAAAAGTCAACGCTAACATCAGCCTGACTGGTCTGACACGTGCCATGTGTCACGCGCTGAGTGGTCTACGTGTCTAACACGTCAATACTGACTGTGCCTAACATGTTTCCACGTGTCAACTTCCTATTGGACACGTGGCTGGACAACCTTATAGATGATGACGTCACCCTACTGATGTCATCATCTTCAACCTCTCGACGGGTCAACTCGGTTCCACTGTAACGGGTCGCCTAGACCCAAGACCCAACCCAATTCTAGAACCCTCATTTCCAACCTTTTTTTATTATCCCGTTTGATCCTACATGATCGTCTGGGATCCTAGAGAATATCTATGGGTTCAAAATCACGAAAAACAAGCTAGAAAGTACCTTCCAACAATGAAAAGTAAACGTCAAATTTCTAGCTTTGTTTCCCTTCGTCTCCGACCACCTCTGTCCTCGAAACTCACACCTACAAGTTCGTACTGGAACTAGGAACGTGTTAGGGCCATCCAAATCGATCAACAAGCCTCAGAAAATGGTTTTACAATTTAGGTCCAAAAATGAGTTTTCGGGCTTACCTTGCCTGTCTGTCCTTCGCCGTGTTCAGCCCGTCTCCGTCGTCCCTCTATCGTCACGTCTCTCTCACATTATCAGAAGGTCACAGAAGGTGATGGTATAATGGTGTGGGGGTGGTGTGGGTCTCAGGTTACAAAGAACAAGTAAGGGAGAGAGTGAGATGCATGAACCAATATTAGATCCAATGGCATGGGAGAATGGGCTAATGGGATGAGTGACACTTGTCACTCATCCATTGGTCCATTTAGATATTTTAGACCAATTAAAAAGTGAAATCTGTTCACACGCCTCAGTTTACATGAATAGTTTCGATTTCTTTCCGTGACCCACACTTGTCACTCATGATGTCCCGATATACGTAATGGACATTGGTCAAAGTCCAAAAAGTTCCATGGGTCAAAAGTTAACATTTTACCCTTGAGTAAGGGCAAAACAATCATTTTGCACTAAATTTTCGAAAATTACAAATAAATCGATGTCCGCGGCATTACAACCAACCGTTTCTAATGGAATTACGTCCACTTTGAGCCTTCCCAAATTCGGCCCAGCCCACACGAGTTCATACCCTCTGGTTTTGCTTCTCGGGGTCCCATTCCCAAAACGTGTTCTAAGGGATAGAGGCCCGCACACATATATAAGGCGCATCCCCAATTCCCACCGGGTGATGTGAGATTGCTAACCATGCCTCCAAGACACGGGTCCTCACAATCCACCCCCCTTGGAACCCAGTGTCCTCACTAGCACAATCCATTCTAGTCAAGGTTAGGCTCTGATACCAAAATGTCAGGACCTAGCCTCATCTAATGGAATATTGTCCGTTGTGTGCCTGCCACCGTTAGGCCGGCCCATACCGGTCCACGCCCTCACATGCTTCTGGGGGTCCCATCCCCTAAACGCATTCCTATGGATAAAGGTGCGATGACACATATCAAGCGCATCCCCAATTCCCCCGGGGTGATGTGGGATTGCTAACCATGCCTCCAAGTCACCGGTCCTCACAATCCACCCCCCTTGAGGCCCGGCGTCCTCACTAGCACAATCCATTTAGGTGTGGGTTGGTCTTTGATACCAAATCGGGCCTCAACCAATAAAATATTATCCGTTTTGGGCCCGCCTCCGTTGGGCCCAGCCCACACGGGTCCACGCCCTCACGATTTTGCTTCTAGGGGTCCCACCCCCAAAACGCGTTCCAATGGAAAGAGCGGCACTCACATATATAAGACGCATCCCCAAAATCCCTCAGGCGATGTGGGATTGCTAACCATGCCTCCAAGACACGAGTTCTCACATATACTGTCGTACTTGAAATTTGAACAGTGTAAAACTTATTCTCAATCTTGAGCACACAAAAAAAAAATACTTATTGTCGATTAAACAAGTGTCGTATAAATTTGGTAAAAAAACATTAGGGAGTAGGTACTACTAGAATAATGTAAGTATTATTCATAAATCTTATATTAGGGAGCTAGTATTTTTTAAATGAATTAATACTACTGTCTTTTACCGCAACAAGTTGTAAACCAATCAGCTAGGTGAATTGTGGGTTGTGAGTTGTGAGTTGTGAATTGTGAATTCTGATGTGAAAGAGGAATGCAGATCCTGCTGCAGGTAGTTTCAAATGCAAATTCCCATTTCTTGTTTTGGACGTGTTGGGTGATTTCTAATGTTAGGATGAGGTTTATTCAGTTTGTCGGAGTGAATAGAATTGGTTTAGGGAGTTGGATGGTGGCCGAAGGGCCCTAAGGATGGCTGGAAAAAACAGAGATGGTGGGAGTCTGAATTTCACGGGGAGTTTTTAGGTATTTGAATGATTTGAGGATATAGGATGATAGAAAACCTCGAAATAGGAAGATTGGGATTTGATTGGATGGAATTGGAAGAAAATTGTAAAAGATACGGGGCGAGACCGGTCGAACTAGTGAACCGGCCAGACCAGCCGTCGAGAGGAAGAAGAAGCCACTGTAGCATGGCACGTGAGGCCCACACGTAGGGCCGTCTCAGGGCGCGTGTGGGCGCGTGGTGAGGCTTTTTGGGATGACTTCAACATATGAAATCATCTTTTCGATGTAACGAACATTTTGGGACTGGTTTCGTGTCAATCGGACATCGTTTTGATATAGTTCGGGATGTCCGAAGGTTTAGGATCGGATTTAAAAATAGTTAAAAATTCCGGAAAATTACGGGGTTTTAGTGAGGGGTTATTTAAGTAGTTAGTAACCTTCTATTACGATTTGGACAGGTTCGGGAACCCCGGAGGAGACGATTGGCCCGGGAAGGATGTATGGCACTCGTATCGAGGCAGAACTTCGGACGGTCTATGAGTGGACATGTTTTATGAATTCGATGCATGCATAAATGTTTTATAATTGTTTTAATACATGTTTTGTGATTCCATGAGTGCATTTGTTTGTGGTAGCCTAGGATTTACGTATTTGCACGTATTTCGAGATTTCTGATTTTATACAGTGCTTATATGTAACGACCCGTCCCGAATATCGGGATTTAATAATATTTAATTGTGATTTACTAATTTGGGATTAGTTGGGCGATTTCGGACGAATTGTGCAAAATGACCGTTTTGCCCCTGGCGTGGGTAAAACGTTGACTTTTAATTTGGATGGTCAAATGGACTTTGACCGATGACCGTGACGTAGTTCGGGACGTCACGAGTTCATAGACAGGTGGCACGTTCGATTCCGACATTCGCAGAGAAAGTTATGAGGTTCGGAAGTTGAGGGGTATTTTGGTAATTTGGCTTATTAGGGGCCAAATGTTGACTTTTTGACCGGGATGTCCGATGGCCGAGGGCCAAGGACCGTTACGTAGGTTTCGTCGATACGAATCCAACGACAGGTGGCATGCCAAAATCGGAGATTCGACGACGAAGTTATGGTCAAGGAAACGAATTTACGAACCGAGGCTCCGATTAAAATAATAATATTATAATGAACAGTACCCGGTGACTGAACACACTTGGATGAGTGACAAGTGTCACTCATCCCCTAAAATCAGGCATTAAACCAGATCCCATGTTTTTGGGAAGACACAATTATGATGTTTAATTAATTAATTAATCGTAATTATCTTTAATTCCACCATTAATCTCCTTTGTTCTTCAAACCGTGTAAAATTTGGGAAGAAAATTGGAGAGTGTTAGCTGCCATCTCTAACTGGTTTTGAGGGCAAAATCGAGTGCTTGTTGAGGCTAACTCAACTGGTTAAACACGGGAGTTTGAGAGTGAGCTGGGAGTTGGAATTCGAAAATTTGGTTTTTGGGAGGAAAAATCGAATTGGAAGAATTGAGCCGTGAGGAGTGGAATTGAAGCTCGAGTTAGCTTCCTGAGGTTGAGACGAGTGGAGCCAGATCAAAAACGAGAGGAATTGGTGCCGTTTTGGCTCTGAACGAGCTTGGTGACAGAGGAAGAAAATCGAGGTTGTGTCGTGATCTTGGAGCGATCAAATGGTGTAATTGATGTGGGGATTATGTTTCTAAGGATCCCACGGTGATTCTGGGTCCATCAATTGGAAGAAACCGTTGGAAATTGGCAGACTTCCATGGTTGCACAGTGACGGCTGTTCTTCGAGGAATGGAGTTTGAGTCGTGGAGTTTGAGCCACGAATTGATCCAATTGAGTTGGGGGAAAGGTTTACTTGTGATCAATGAAGCTTCTTGATGAATCAATTTGGGGAAATCGTGTGGAATTGAGGGAGTTCGAATGATGAACAGTGGCCGGAGGTCCTTCGATTGTTCATCCTTGATCGTGAGGAATTAGGTAATGTTTCAAGTAATTGTTGTTACACAACCCTAATTGAACTTATAACGAAACTAATTGAATGCTCAATTGATGGAATCAGTGTCGAATTGGTAGGATTGGAACCGGATCCTATCGCGGGTTTTTCAACCCGTTTACCAGAGAAACGGGCGAGGATGGTGACTGTAGCAGTCACTGTAGCAGGCGCGTGGCTTTCACGCGCAGCCACTCACGGCGGCGCGTGGCTTTCACGCGCAGCCACTCACGGCGGCGCGTGACGGCGCGTGGGCACGAATCTCGAGGTGAGGTCAACATGACTTCTGTCCTATTTAATGTAACGAACATTTTGGAATTGGTTTCGTGTCGATCGGACACCATTTCGTTATTGTTCGGGATGTCCGAAGGTTTTAAATCCAGTTTAAAAATACTTAAAAATTCGGGAAAATTACGGGACTTAAATAGGATGTTAATGATGAGGTTAGTAATCCTCTAATGTGATTGTGACCTTATTGACGTCAGGGACGTCAGACATCAGGGATGTCGGATTGGAGTGTATAGTGCAGTGGCTAAAATAATGGTTATGGTTTATATTATATGCCTTATGGTTCATATTACTGGATTTATGAAATAACTCTTGGATTTACTTTTGGAAATTTAAACTATGCTTTGGTTTCCGGGCTAAGGCCCTAATGGTTATTTCTAAATAAATATGGGATTATTGGTTTTGGTGCATGCATATGATTTTACTGAGGGGCATAAATGTCTTATAAATGTTTTAAGCAGACTTGTTTATTTTCGTCCACTCAAAGCTTTTGTTTTCAATGCCCTTCAGGTCGATTTCGGATACGACTGCAGCAGAGACTTGAGCATCGCACACCTCCTCCATCGATCCTTACGCACTCTGGAAGCCCGTTTGGGCAATGGAAACCGGTTATCCCTTGTCTGACGCCTCTTGTCAGACGGGAGCACGTCACATTCCATGGTAATCCCGGGGGGATTGGGATGGGTCGTGTCAAGTGGTATCAGAGCAGGTTTTGCTCTTTTGTGCGCGAAGGACGAGGGTGTGATGTCTCTTGGGGCCGCAGTTCCGTTGTCAACCTGATAGATAGTTTTGGGTTTGTATGGTGAATTGGGTGTGTTTGGCCCGATACACCGTGCATTGTTGCGATTCAACCCAAGTGGTGTTGTATACGATTAACTGGTAATGTGGGACCGTCGGTTCGGTCATGTGATGATGGATTGTTGTGCCACTGGGCACAGCTAGGTTCAGGGAACGCCATTTGATTGGAAATGCGAAACTCAGTTGAGTATTGGTCTAAGTTTTGGACCCTAGTAGTGTTGGCTAGTGTATGGGTGTTGGTGCATCGGAGTTAGCCGATGACCTTCGCGATGGAACCCACGTTGAGTTGACAATTGGATTGGATTGGATTGGACGTCTATACGATGTCAGGACCGCGGGGTCGGTCAGGTTGTGGATTTTACTGCAGAAGGCAGTTGGGTTCGGTGGAACCCTAGGGTGTGATTTTGGAACCCTAACTTGTAATGGATGGACTGGAAAGGTGAATTTTAAATGAGAACTTGTGCTGCGACGAGCGGCTGAGGTCATGGATGACCATGTGGATGACTCTAGTGAGTCTTATGGGTTTCGAACTACGGATACGGTTATGAGAAAATATGGAATCCCGTGTCGGATCGAATACTAGTGTGATGTGTGGATACGGATCTTGACAACGATGACTGTTGGTCGACAGTTGTGTCGAGATGACTGGCTATCGAGGGTATTTTGTGTAGCTTTGACACTTGGGGATCAGGGGATGTTCAGGGAACGTCCATTATCCTGATGTGTCAGTGGTCAAATTGGGGGTACCCATAGTTGTGAGGTACGAGTGGTGTTACGGGATCGTCGTTCGTAATGAACGGAGATCCAGGGTGACAACTTTGCACATTGTGTGCTAGCATGGATGTTTGTGTGCTATGTATGGATGTTGGTATGTTGGTGCCTTTATGCCAATACTAGTATGGATGCCTGTGTGCTGATACTAGTGTTGATGATGGTGCGTTGGTGCTGGTGACAGTAATTGTGATGACGATGAGCCACCATTTGGGGTGTGACTCTGTCATGATGGACATATGATCGGTATCTGCGACTCAGTAGTGGTTGAGTCTTGGACTGGATGGGATCCAGTGGAGGTTGTGATGTGTTGGGATAAGTCCCAACAGATTTATGATGACAAGTGATGAATGGATCAAAAGGTTTGATTGAAAATTTGGGGAAATTTGGGATGCTGTTCCCTACGTTATGAGAATCAGTGGATTTGGGGAGTTGTTGTCAACTCCGAGATTGGTAAGATTGTTTACCTCTAATATCCTCAGAGGGTACAAGGAAATTATTGGAATTGGAAAAGACGGGAAACCATTCGTGGTATTGAGGTGTGATTTTGTGATTGCGAATCACTTGGAACCTGAGGATTTAACCTGTTAAGGTTGAGATGTGAGACGAAGGCAGTATGGTATGCACATCCAGGCAGAGTTGAGGAAATTTCCGTTCGGAATCGGGGTGTGTGCGTACGTGAGTATTAGCGGACGTGAGGTCCGAGTAATGAATTGATTTTGGACACGTGGTGGTCCAAGTGAGGTATGGACGTGGGCAGTCCAGTGGTTGGACTTGACATCTCATTGGGAGCATGTCTGTTTCCAACATGGTTGGAACTCCCGTTTCGGGGAGAGTTGTGATTGGGAGACGAGAGGAGTGCTCGTTTCCGCATCAGTGATTCGTATTCCGAAGTCATTAGGGTTGACTTCTTATTTTCCTGCAGTGGCAGATGATGATTGTGGCTACCAGTACGTTGAGCGTGTATTGGTTGGTGGACCTATGTTTGGCTTGGGGTCATTGGACACAAGCTGTTGTGTATGATTTTGGATTTGGTAGTGAAATGCGAGGTCATCTTTCCAGCAAGGGAAATTTGGCGAATGATTCAATGAGGGTGTAAGACCGTACGATCAGCTTTCAGATGGATTGTTAGCTATGTGGACATGTGTGGATCCTAGGTGGATCTGATTTGCGATGTTGTCGACTTTGGTTGATGTGACGATCTAGGATCGTGATATTACTTGTCGGGTGACGTAGCGATGGTTATGGTTTGTGATCTTGATGATCCAGATGGGTGGAGAGTTTATCACTCTTACCATGGTATGTGAGTCGTAAATGACGGGACTGAACTTCTTTTCGGAGTGAAGTCCATATGGTTGTTACTCGGTTGAGTAGGTTTCCGAAGTGGTCGGATTTTGTCAACCTCTGACGTGTGGATATTGGGATTGGCTTCCCTATGAAGTCAATCGAGTGTTTCGGACAGGCAACCGATAGGTTCGGTTTTGTTACGTCTTGGTGGACGTAAACGAGATTTTGGGTTTTGGAATCGAATTTCTGGGTGACGATTCAGGATTCGATTGCGAAGCTCGAAAATGGATTACTAGATTTGGTTGCGGAATGATTATTCCAATGCTAGCTTACGGAATAATGATTTCGGATTCGGATTTGGGAATGGATTATAATTATGATGTTGGGTTCGAATTCGGGATTTCTTACGAAATTGCGAATTCGGATTCGGAATTGGAACTAGATGACGGGTGGAGTTCGTTTTGTCTCATGTTGGTTTGGGCAAATGTACTCCATTACTAGAACGTGTTTGGCTATGACCTGGGTGGCTATAGTCAGATTGATGGATTGAGGTACGTACAGGGTACGTTGTACGAGGATTGATACTGGTTAGGCTGAGTGGTGCCTAATGGCGGTACATGGGATGTACCAGTGGTGTGTGACTAATGTGTTGGTAATCGGCTTGGTTCTGATATCATTTGTTTGGCTGTATTGTGGACTGGACATTGGATACTGTGCGCTGGGCAGATTGTGCTTGTCGGGTTCAGTGATCTTAAGAGCAGGTGCTCTTAGCCATGGTTGGCTAGTGGAACCCCGGTATTGATATGTGTGATCACTGCTGGGCTGGTATTCAATGTGTTCCAGTTGCGCCACTTGATGGAGTAAGTTGACGGTATACGTACACTCGGGATGAGTGAATTGGTGGTCTGAGTAACCACGAGTAGCCTTGTGTGACTTGATCACACCGTGATTTCCCAGCGTCTCGGTTCGCTGAGGGAGTCGGCGATTATGGACATTGAGATTAATTGGTGTCGCAGGATTGGCCTTGCCCTGCGAATTGAGATCATGTGGTTGATCTTGCGCTACATCGAGAGTGATGTAGTACGTGGTGTTGTCACGGACAGACAGATGGTTGGGGCTTTACTAGGGTGGTAAAGCTTAGTGGTGACAGTTTGACTGATGGTGTCAGCATGGACTGACAAATGAGATTTGGTGACTCCCAACGGGAGCAAATGTAAGGATTTATTGATAATGGAAAGGAACCATCTAGCTGAAGGAGTCAGCTAAATGGTTAGGCGATTTTATCGCGGATCAGGTGATCATTTCCACTCGAGGTGGTCGAGTGTTGTTGCTATTATGACGTATGACTGAGATGGTATGTCTGGGTACAGCCGAGGCTGGTGTTGACCCAGTGTGTGGGTGTACAAGTGTACACAGATGTGAGGTCGAATTGTTTTCCACAAGGTGGTTGTGGAATAAGGTTATTGGTAATTTCGAGGACGAAATTCTTTAAGGAGGGAAGGTTGTAACGACCCGTCCCGAATATCGGGATTTAATAATATTTAATTGTGATTTACTAATCTGGGATTAGTTGGGCGATTTCGGACGAATTGTGCAAAATGACCGTTTTGCCCCTAGGCGTGGGTAAAACGTTGACTTTTAATTCGGATGGTCAAATGGACTTTGACCGATGACCGTGACGTAGTTCGAGACGTCACGAGTTCATAGACAGGTGGCACGTTCGATTCCGACATTCGCAGAGAAAGTTATGAGGTTCGGAAGTTGAGGGGTATTTTGGTAATTTGGCTTATTAGGGGCCAAATGTTGACGTTTTGACCGGGATGTCCGATGGCCGAGGGCCAAGGACCGTTACGTAGGTTTCGTCGATACGAATCCAACGACAGGTGGCATGCCAAAATCGGAGATTCGACGACGAAGTTATGGTCAAGGAAACGAATTTACGAACCGAGGCTCCGATTAAAATAATAATATTATAATGAACAGTACCCGGTGACTGAACACACTTGGATGAGTGACAAGTGTCACTCATCCCTTAAAATCAGGCATTAAACCAGATCCCATGTTTTTGGGAAGACACAATTATGATGTTTAATTAATTAATTAATCCTAATTATCTTTAATTCCACCATTAATCTCCTTTGTTCTTCAAACCGTGTAAAATTTGGGAAGAAAATTGGAGAGTGTTAGCTGCCATCTCTAACTGGTTTTGAGGGCAAAATCGAGTGCTTGTTGAGGCTAACTCAACTGGGTAAACACGGGAGTTTGAGAGTGAGCTGGGAGTTGGAATTCGAAAATTTGGTTTTTGGGAGGAAAAATCGAATTGGAAGAATTGAGCCGTGAGGAGTGGAATTGAAGCTCGAGTTAGCTTCCTGAGGTTGAGACGAGTGGAACCAGATCAAAAACGAGAGGAATTGGTGCCGTTTTGGCTCTGAACGAGCTTGGTGACAGAGGAAGAAAATCGAGGTTGTGTCGTGATCTTGGAGCGATCAAATGGTGTAATTGATGTGGGGATTATGTTTCTAAGGATCCCACGGTGCTTCTGGGTCCATCAATTGGAAGAAACCGTTGGAAATTGGCAGACTCCCATGGTTGCACAGTGACGGCTGTTCTTCGAGGAATGGAGTTTGAGTCGTGGAGTTTGAGCCACGAATTGATCCAATTGAGTTGGGGGAAAGGTTTACCTGTGATCAATGAAGCTTCTTGATGAATCAATTTGGGGAAATCGTGTGGAATTGAGGGAGTTCGAATGATGAACAGTGGCCGGAGGTCCTTCGATTGTTCATCCTTGATCGTGAGGAATTAGGTAACGTTTCAAGTAATTGTTGTTACACAACCCTAATTGAACTTATAACGAAACTAATTGAATGCTCAATTGATGGAATCAGTGTCGAATTGGTAGGATTGGAACCGGATCCTATCGCGGGTTTTTCAACCCGTTTACCAGAGAAACGGGCGAGGATGGTGACTGTAGCAGTCACTGTAGCAGGCGCGTGGCTTTCACGCGCAGCCACTCACGGCGGCGCGTGACGGCGCGTGGGCACGAATCTCGAGGTGAGGTCAACATGACTTCTGTCCTATTTAATGTAACGAACATTTTGGAATTGGTTTCGTGTCGATCAGACACCGTTTCGTTATTGTTCGGGATGTCCGAAGGTTTTAAATCCAGTTTAAAAATACTTAAAAATTCGGGAAAATTACGGGACTTAAATAGGATGTTAATGATGAGGTTAGTAATCCTCTAATGTGATTGTGACCTTATTGACGTCAGGGACGTCAGACATCAGGGATGTCGGATTGGAGTGTATAGTGCAGTGGCTAAAATAATGGTTATGGTTTATATTATATGCCTTATGGTTCATATTACTGGATTTATGAAATAACTCTTGGATTTACTTTTGGAAATTTAAACTATGCTTTGGTTTCCGGGCTAAGGCCCTAATGGTTATTTCTAAATAAATATGGGATTATTGGTTTTGGTGCATGCATATGATTTTACTGAGGGGCATAAATGTCTTATAAATGTTTTAA
Organism: Prinsepia uniflora; assembly: GCA_032719365.1. Classification (NCBI taxonomy): domain Eukaryota; kingdom Viridiplantae; phylum Streptophyta; class Magnoliopsida; order Rosales; family Rosaceae; genus Prinsepia; species Prinsepia uniflora. The sequence goes on from CM064864.1 coordinate 47,250,762, forward strand.
GCAGACTTGTTTATTTTCGTCCACTCAAAGCTTTTGTTTTCAATGCCCTTCAGGTTGATTTCGGATACGACTGCAGCAGAGACTTGAGCATCGCACACCTCCTCCATCGATCCTTACGCACTCTGGAAGCCCGTTTGGGCAATGGAAACCGATTATCCCTTGTCTGACGCCTCTTGTCAGACGGGAGCACGTCACATTCCATGGTAATCCCGGGGGGATTGGGATGGGTCGTGTCATTATACATGCTAGGTTTTCAATGAGGGTTTAATAAATTGGTTTTGGATTCAGAAATATGAAATCTGGCACGAGGCCCATTTGATTTACAAACTCTTAGACTTGGAGTCCATTTGATATGATGAGGAATCGGACCGAGGGTCCATTTGAGTATACGATTCGGCTGAGGGTCTCGTTGGTTTACGAATCCGGGCTTGAGGCCCATTAGGTTGTAATATCAGGCTTGAGGCCCCTTTGACTGTGGTATCGGGCTTGATGCCCTATTGGTTGTGAAATCGAATTTGAGGCCCTATTGATTTATGGTTTCGGGCTTAGGGCCCAGTTAGTAGTAATATCGGGATAGAGGCCCAGTTGAATGTGAAATCAAGCTTGAGTCCCAATTCGGTTTGTGAAATGAGAATTCGGGCATGAGACCTTGTTGAACTGTGGATTTAGGCCCAGACCTGTGAAATTGATTTGAATCGGATTCGAGGAATCCTATTGAGATGAATCATGTATGAGACCTAGTTGGAAACATGTTTTGAGAAAGGAAATGATTTGTAAATATATAAACCCTCCATATGATTTATATGGTCTCCTCCAAACGTCGACCTGGAAAGTCACGATCCACAGACCAGAATGGGTATCCCCAAAGGGATCCCGTTCTAGGAGTGGAAGTTATAATGTGGTCCAAGACCAGATTCTGGAGAGATGTTTGGACTAGATCCGGAGATAGAGCTCGGACTAGATCCAGAGATAGTGCCTCCCAGATGGATAATTCCTAGGGGAAGACTCGGAGTGAGACCCCAAGTAGTGTGCACACTAGCATAGAGATGAATCGTGAGGGGCATAAAATAATGGTTATGGTTTATATTATATGCCTTATGGTTCATATTACTGGATTTATGAAATAACTCTTGGATTTACTTTTGGAAATTTAAACTATGCTTTGGTTTCCGGGCTAAGGCCCTAATGGTTATTTCTAAATAAATATGGGATTATTGGTTTTGGTGCATGCGTATGATTTTACTGAGGGGCATAAATGTCTTATAAATGTTTTAAGCAGACTTGTTTATTTTCGTCCACTCACAGCTTTTGTTTTCAATGCCCTTCAGGTTGATTTCGGATACGACTGCAGCAGAGACTTGAGCATCGCACACCTCCTCCATCGATCCTTACGCACTCTGGAAGCCCGTTTGGGCAATGGAAACCGGTTATCCCTTGTCTGACGCCTCTTGTCAGACGGGAGCACGTCACATTCCATGGTAATCCCGGGGGGATTGGGATGGGTCGTGTCATTATACATGCTAGGTTTTCAATGAGGGTTTAATAAATTGGTTTTGGATTCAGAAATATGAAATCTGGCACGAGGCCCATTTGATTTACAAACTCTTAGACTTGGAGTCCATTTGATATGATGAGGAATCGGACCGAGGGTCCATTTGAGTATACGATTCGGCTGAGGGTCTCGTTGGTTTACGAATCCGGGCTTGAGGCCCATTAGGTTGTAATATCAGGCTTGAGGCCCCTTTGACTGTGGTATCGGGCTTGATGCCCTATTGGTTGTGAAATCGAATTTGAGGCCCTATTGATTTATGGTTTCGGGCTTAGGGCCCAGTTAGTAGTAATATCGGGATAGAGGCCCAGTTGAATGTGAAATCAAGCTTGAGTCCCAATTCGGTTTGTGAAATGAGAATTCGGGCATGAGACCTTGTTGAACTGTGGATTTAGGCCCAGACCTGTGAAATTGATTTGAATCGGATTCGAGGAATCCTATTGAGATGAATCATGTATGAGACCTAGTTGGAAACATGTTTTGAGAAAGGAAATGATTTGTAAATATATAAACCCTCCATATGATTTATATGGTCTCCTCCAAACGTCGACCTGGAAAGTCACGATCCACAGACCAGAATGGGTATCCCCAAAGGGATCCCGTTCTAGGAGTGGAAGTTATAATGTGGTCCAAGACCAGATTCTGGAGAGATGTTTGGACTAGATCCGGAGATAGAGCTCGGACTAGATCCAGAGATAGTGCCTCCCAGATGGAGAATTCCTAGGGGAAGACTCGGAGTGAGACCCCAAGTAGTGTGCACACTAGCATAGAGATGAATCGTGACATATATCGGGGATATGTTCTGTAACACCCCGGACATTCGAGGATTTTAATATTGTATGTGTGAATTGACGCTTTTACCCTTGTGATTGGCATGGTCAAATTGTTGACTTTTTGATTGATGAACTAAATGGACTTTGACCTATGACCGTGACGTAGTTCGGGACGTCACGAGTTCATAGACAGGTGGCACGTCCAATTCGGACGATCAGGGTAAAAGTTATGACTATCGGAAGTTTAGGGGCATTACCGTAATTTGGACTTTCGGGGGGGAGATGTTGACTTTTCTTTTGACAACTAATTTTCTGTTGACTCAAGGACCGTCAGGTAGGTCTCGACGTCCTGAGTCCGTAGACAGGCGGCACGCCGAAATCGAACTTCGTACGAGGAAGCTATGGTTAGAAACGTGAAATCGGGAGGTTCGTGTCTCGGTTTTCGTGTCGAATATTTTATTCTGGAAATTCTGATTGGAGGACACCTGTCACTCACCCATTGGCTAGATTGGATCAGATCCACTATGGGATTAAATAGCATTTAAATCAACTTTTAATTTCAGCCCTTGGATCTGAAAACCCCAGATCCAATCCTCACCTTTGATCTCATTCTGAGATTCAATCCTGGCCCTTGATTCATGTTCCTGTTCAGTATTAAGATTCATGCACCCATGTGTTCATTCTCTCAACCCGTTTGTGCGATTCCCCCTTGGAACCAACTCACCAGCCCTCATCACTCAACCCCACACCTCAGGCAACCAGCAACCACCTTCCTGACGCCGGCCACCGCTCCACGGCCACCCTGCACGGCCGGCATTCCCTCAAACCCGAGAAGGAAACCTGAGCAGCCCAAGTCACCAAACCATCCAATCCTTCAATCTGGGACTTGAACCAACGTACGGTTGGGATCACCGTGACGACGGGACGGCGAGGAACTGACCTTGACGAGGTACGGCGGCGACACGGCGGCGATAGGACGATAAACCCGTGAGTTGCCGTTTTCCTTCCCTACTTCGAACCGTCTGTGTTTGACGTTAACTTTGTTGGATGATTGTTAGGACACATCTAGGAGACCTTGACGACCAATTTGGACCCAGGACCGTGACTGGAAAACCGTCGACTCGCCGGAGAGGATAACCAGAACCGGCAACCAAACTTCCCGTCGATTTGCAGGTAATCTCTTAGACCTAAAACCTAATTCTATTTACACAGAACCATTGTAGGGATTAAGACGTGTAGTTAGGAATCAAACGGAACAAAAATGATCGAGAAATGATGAAATGGTAACCGGGTCATGATCGCGGGTCTGATCGACCCGAGTTACAGGAATACGGGTCAACTCGTCTGAGGACAGCGGTGCTGACGTGGCACCCTGTCAGACTGTCAGGTGATGTGGACCAACCGTGAGCCGACACGTGTCACATGTCAGTGCACAGTCAGCACTGACATGTCAGTGACGTGGCCCAATCAGGGACTGCCACGTGTCACTAACATGTCAGTGACGTGGACCAGTGCCGTGCTGACACGTGGCACATGTCAGATCTGACACGTGGCCTGACAGATCAGTGGGGTGGACCAATCAGATGTTGACACGTGGCACCTATCAGAGTCTGACATGTCAGACCTGACAGCTGTAAGATGACGTCAGCATGACGTCATGCTGACGTCAGCAGTGACGTCAGCAGGGACTGTTCCTGCGTTGACCGACGCGTTGACTGGCGCGTGTGGGCGCGTGTGAACAGTACTTTTGGTGGGACTACCACCATTCTTTAGGTTTCGACGATCCGGATCCAATGGCGGTGGTTTCGGGTCGATCGGAGATCATTAAGTTGGTCAAATTAAGGTTTATTGCATTGGGAAGCGCGTTCGGGCGGCTTTCCCGGGCCGGTTTCGGCCTAGGCTTTCATGGTTGAATGTTGGGGGTTTAAATTGACCTTTACGAATATTTTGGACTTGACAGGGATTGTACATTTGTACCAGATCGAGGGTATACGCTCGGTTTTCAGCAGGACTGTACTGTCAGTGGGCCCGTTTTCATTAAACCCTTGCATGCTTAAATGTTTTCCGATTTACTTATATGTTCACATGCTGGAATCTATAAATGGTTTTGAGATTTCGGTTATGGCACGTTTCACGGTATTTGGGCATGAGACCCGTTTGATGAAACGTAACGATCGGTTCAGATTTTACCTATGTATACATATATATATATATATATATTTGCATGTGATATAAATAAAACGTATTTGGTACTGCACTGTATAGATCCTCCCATATTATATTGTCTCCTCCGGATGAGGTACCCCGGAGAGGTCACAGACGGCTAGTACATCCAGCGTCTATGACGCTAAGCATCGGGGATGCTGTAACCGAACAGGGTTCGGGGATTGAACTCGGAATTGAGACCCGAGTGGCACGCGTAGCCATGTGATTGTGACCTTATTGGACGTCAGGGACGTCAGACATCGGGGATGTCGGGATTGGAGTGTATAGTGCAGTGGCTAAAATTATGGTTATGGTTTTATTACATGCCTTATGATTCATATTATATTATTTATGATTTTAAATGGTGCTGCGTGCATGTTTGGAAAACGGAGAGGTAAATTATATGTTTTACTTATCAAATGATTTTATAAACTTGAGTTTGGTCCACTCACCCTTAATGTTTTTGGTAACCCCTCCAGGTCGTGATACTGAGGTAGAGGAGGAACCTGAGGCTGAGGCATAGATCTACTTCTGCGTACCTGAACCCCTGCTGGGTGGTTTACCCGCAGGTTTATGTTAGAGTCGTGCTCGCAACTTGTAATTTTGAATTTCATCCCTTGTCTGACATTCGGATTTGATGTATGACTTTAATTTGGTTATTTATGCATTTGATATTTTGAGGTTAAAATTGGTATGAATTATTGGGTGTCAGACGGGAGCAGGGCACGTCCCCTTGTGGTCCCTGTGGGATCGGGGCGGGTCCTGTCATGTTCCTTAGGGGCTATGTGCCCCGAGTTGACATCTTCTCGGAAGTGCCGCAGATGGGTTATATGTATGTTTATACGTATGAGGTTTTATGAAAATGATTTGGGGGCGGAGACCCCGTGTTTTATATTTTGGAAAGTAGTTTGGGGTAGAGACCCCGTATTCTGTGTTTTGGTATTTCACTGAGAATGGTTTTGGGCTAAGTCCCACTTGTGTTTGATTTGGGCTGGGTTCCCATGTATTGATTTACGGGTTTTGTGATTTCGGGTCGGGGACCCATAAATGGATTTTCTAATTCATGACGGTTTATGGGGACGGGCGATGAACCCTTGGAAGGTTTTGAGAATGTTTTCAAATGGTTTTATGAACGTTTTGATAAACGGTTTTTGAATGCATGCATATGCTTTTAGCGAAGGACATAAATGTCTTTTTGTCAGGACCTATCTCAAATATCACCTCGATATCCGGGACGAACCCTGCTCCCGTCTGACAATCACACTTAAAGTACTAAAATAACCTCAACTAACCATAAGTATAATTATCAGACCAGGGATAAAAGGTAATACAACAGTAACACAGAGCATAGTGTTATACAAAACAGGTACAAAAGTCCTACAAGGCTAATCACGCAATGGAAAACACCGCAAGCTCTATGCCTATGTCCCTGCCTCAACGTTCACCCTTGCGATCTTTACCAAGACCTGGAGGGTAAATTTAAAAACAAGAAAAGTGTGAGTGGACCATTTAAAATGAAAAGTTTTAAAACACTTTAAGAACAAAACATAATTTCCCCTCCTTCTTAAGATAAAATATGCATGCCTAACAAGTATCAGAAAACCTCGACAATAACAATATAATAATCATTCTAAAATCGTATAAAAAAACAAGATCTACTAGTGTCAATATCCGATCAAACCTGCTGGGTCTATCTGAGTCTTTAAACTCAAACCAGGCCTCAAATGTAATCCGAGTCTTTAAACTCCCGAGTCTTTAAACTCAATAGGCCTAGGGGGTAATAGCAATGTATCCGAGTCTTTAAACTCCCGAGTCTTTAAACTCAATCCGGGCCCGTCCCCCGTCATATATAATCCGGGTCTTTAAACCCAACCAGATCCAGCAAATCCAATCTAAACCATTCATAAACCATTTATATGTCCATATCCAAACCCGAATCCGAAATCACTGGTCTGACGCCATTCTGACATCTAGAACCATCATTCCGAACCCAAATCCGGAATTTCACTTTTCAACCAACCTTAAAACCAAATTCCGCTTTCCGAAATTCGATTCTAAAACCGAAAACTTTGATCATTAATTCATGTCTCAAAATCCATTTATAATCAATAGAAAACAAAGATAAATTGAAACCCCGAAATCATGGCATCGAAATCAGAAATAGCGAATGTCTCGTAGAACGTGCTAAAACTCGTAAATATCTCGAAAAACGTGCAATTATGCAAAACACATATAACATAAGCAATAATCATAAAAACATATGTAAAGTCATAAAACATGTAAATAAAATAGTTAGGCATGCTCGTTGAAAAAGAAAAAGTCCGCTCACAGGTCTGAAAGTGTCAATCGCGCTCCGTGCGCTCTTCAACCGTCTCAGGCGTCTCTCGTCCTGTCAATAGTCACAAAATAGGGTCACATTTACTTCAAATACGCTAATCCTAAGTTTGCCAAATTTCGGGAATTTATACGTAATTTAAATTAAAACCCTAAACCGTTCGGATCCTCGAACTAACCCGAAACGACATCCGATCAACCCGAAACCTGTCCCAATAGACTCGTTATAACATTTAGACTCAAAACCATGTTGGAAGGTTCCTTAGAATCCTCCCCGCACGCCCTCACGCGCCGCCCAAAGTGGCTGCGCGTGGGCTTCACGCGCCTGCTACAGTGTCGTCTTCAACCTCGAGTCAGCCGGTTCGAACCAGGCAGGCTGAACCGAACCAGCGTGACCGGTTTTCCCTCATTTCTTGTCCAAATCTGGTCCTTCCAATCCCAGAAGTTTCGTCCAATTCCCAGCAACCGTTTCCTATCCTAACATCTAGGAATCACGGCCTCTGAGCCGTCGTCTGCAAGCTCAAACCAAAACTACCCGAAACCCCTGTTTCGGTTCCCGGCCAACCAGACACTCCCCCGTCACGGCATCAACCTAAATCGACTCCTAGGAACCTACTGAGTCTCACACAAATCACAGAAACCATCGAATCAGCCTCAAAAGCCACGACTTTTGAATTAAGCAAAATGGGAAAAACAGAGGATTTTGGGCTTACCTCGATTTTCCCTCCGCCGTTCGCACCGCCGTGCACCCTCGTTGTTCCTGGCACAATTTCCTCCCCTAAACCACTCACCAGTTTCTCCTATCTCTCTATTACTCTCACCAGTTCACAAATCTCACACACGCTCAGAATCGATCAGCAACACCTCATTGTCTCCCTCTATGTTCTGTGAAAAATATCCAAATGCACGGTTTTGAACTTGAACGTTTTATAACCGTGCACACACAATTTTCCTAGAAACCTCTATGCCTCTCCCACGTGTCCATCATCCTATGGACCAAAGCATAAATATCCTATCACCCTTCCCCACATGGCCTTATCTGATTGACCCTAGGTGAAAAGACCAAAATGCCCCTAGATTCAAAATTACTATTTTACCCTTCGACTTCTCAGACCTATAACTAATCCGTCCGACGTCCGATGATAGCGTGCCACCTGTCATTGTACTCAGGACGTCGAGACCTATCTAACGATCCTCGGTCTACGTGAAAGTCAAAAGTTCAATAAAAAGTCAACATTTTCCTCTATTTAGCCAAAATTACGGTATTGCCCCAACCTTCCGAACGTCATAACTTTCACTCTGATTGTCCAAATCGAACATACCACCTGTCTACAGACTCGTGACGTCCTAAACTACGTCACAGTCAATGGTCAACGCTCGTTCAACCTGCAAATCAAAAATTCAACTTTTGGCACACTATTCACAAGGGCAAAATCGTCCTTTATATACAAATATCTTACAAAATTACATTTGTACCCTTCTGGAAGGTACGGGTTGTTACACTTTTTATGAAATGTTTTTATTAAAATGATTTGTTTTGTCCACTCGCGACTTTTGATGTTTTAATGCACTTTTGGTTGATCGCGGATGCGGGCTGTAGTAGAGATCGAGACATCACACTCCTCCTCCTACGATCCTGGTGTACTCTAGAAGCCCCGGAGAGGGCTAGAGACGGAAATTTTCCCTGGTTTGACACTTTGTGTTTGACGGGATCAGGCGCGTCCCATGTTAGTCCCCGGGGATTTGGGGACAACACGCCTCGGTTTACATGAATAGTTTCGATTTGTTTCCGTGACCCACAACTTTCCCGTCGAACGTCCGATTTCGACGTGCCGCATGTCTACGAACTCGTGATGTCCCGATATACGTAACGGACATTGGTCAAAGTCCAAAAAGTTCCACGAGTCAAAAGTTAACATTTTACCTTGAGTAGGGGCAAAACAGTCATGTTGCACTAAATTTTCGAAAATTACAAATTAATCGATGTCTAAGGCGTTACAACCAACCTCTTCTAATGGAATTATGTCCGTTTTGAGCCTTCCCAAATTCGGCCCAGCCCACACGGGTCCACACCCTCATGGTTTTGCTTCTCGGGGTCCTATTCCCAAAACGTGTTCTACGGGATAGAGGCCCGCACACATATATAAGGTGCATCCCCAATTCCCACCGAGCGATGTGAGATTGCTAACCATGCCTACAAGACACGGGTCCTCATAATCCACCCCCCTTGGAACCTAGCTTCCTCACTAGCACAATCCATTCCAACCGAGGTTAAGCTCTGATACCAAAATGTCACGACCTAGCCTCATCTAATGGAATATTGTCCGCTGTGGGCCTGCCACCGTTAGGCCGGCCCATACTGGTCCACACCCTCACGGGGTTCTAGGGGTCCCACCCCCTAAACGCGTTCCAATGGATAGAGATGCGCCGACACATATCAAACG